>OY720254.1:6250000-7500000 GCA_963082625.1 Pasiphila rectangulata | reverse complement strand
TAGATTGCAAAAGGTATGTGGTTCGTCATCCGACTCCTCAACAGTTGCATGAATGAGAGCGAGTTTAAGTGTAGCTAGGTATCCTCAGGTATCCAACTGACGACGTCCGAATAGTGAAAGTCCATGAGACGACACTGTCGACATGTCTTGTACAGTTTGGTGAAACTCTTTCCTGCGCCGCGATGAGTTCATGAATCTGGAGAATGAAGAAGACTCGCCCGCTTTTAGAGCCGCAAGGAAGGGAGACAAAGATCAATTATAAAAAGGCTACTTCCAACTTACGACTTGAGGGTCTGTAAGACTAGCTAACGTATCCATAAGTTGGGAGACACTTCTTTCAGGATTATTTAAGGTTAGGGTAAGTATACTTGTTTTCAATTCCAAACTCGAGGCAGACATTCATATTGGGAATGTCTGCCTCGAGCTCGGATACACTCCTTCCAGCACCGATGTAGATCTGGAAAAGGAAGAAGATAAGTCCGCTTTAAGAGCCGCAAGGAAAGGTTTGTGCTCTTTCCAACTAAGGTTAAGGTAGGTACTACGCTACTATTTTGGGAATGTCTGTCCCCAGTTTGAAAATACTTTACCACACAACATCAGAGCGCTCTCACACTGGATGAGTTCATGAATAGAGATCTGGAAAAAGAGGAATATCCCCTTCCCAACCTTCAGAGACTTTAGAGTGATCAAGGTTAATGTAACTCTACTTTATTAGAAACGTCTCCTCAAGTTTGGAGACAGTTCATCTATCGCCCAGACGTTTCAGAGCAGTTTACATATAACTTTTGTAATCTCTCCTCGTCTATCTTTCTCGCGGCTCTGAAAGGTCAATGGATATTGATCATAGTCAGCTCACAGTCGGACATACATACAAAAATATACATACATGGCGATTTGGAAAGTTTCCTTTAAACAATGTCCCTAATAACACATGGTTTGTACTTAGGTTTGATAAATATTTGAATGACAGTACTCACTGAAATAACCTTTCCAGTGATATCTTGAAAGTAAGCTGCAAATCACCTAATGCCACGAGTACACATTACTTACGGTGAGCTCAGTTTTACCATGATATCTAAATAAGTCTACCGAGAATGTCACACATTTTGGTGTTAATTTATTGTACATCTCATTAGACGTTTGCATCACAAAGTTTGCAATCCAGTTTACTCGATCTGCACGTTGAGTTAATGTCTAAAGCCTGGTTCTCATTAACGAGCTGTAACCGTAACTTGATACAGTTTCACACAGATACGAGGTTCCAGCGTGTACGCGTGTTGCAGCTTAGGCTCAAAACGTCACCCAAACGCTTTCAACGAGCTTACTCATTTTGCGAGCTGTAACTGTAATCAAACTGATACAGTAACGACGTAGTGTGTACGAGAAGTCCACATAACTGTGACCACCACGTACACGTTATTTTTTAAAACATAAGGTGTACGTAGTGATACATGGCAAACATAAATGAGTGCATTGTAACCGTCAGCTCGCTGAACTAAAGTAGCCTGTTTAGCAGCTATGATAACGATTTAAATCTTTGGCTACGATATGTGCCGATTTAGATATTTTTGAGTGAATGATGACTTGATAAATATCGTAGTTATTCCCGATTTAAAAGAACAAACACCTACTTATTTAATTTTAAAAATAATACGACTTTCATCCCGTACCTATCCACTTCTTACCATCTCACTATCGTTTAGTAGACCAAAATTGACGTAAAACTGACAATAATGACATACATATTCGGTTAGTGCCGTTCTTAAATAAAAACGGAACAAATAGATCTGTCAACCCTCAAAAAACTACTTTAATATTTCTTCGCAACCTCGAAATGCTTTTAAAACACCTATTCAACGATACCCCGCACTATAGAAAAATCAAGAAAATAAAGTTTATACCCACGTGTATGGGAGATACCCCCGATTTTACGCAGACAGCTGTAAATTTTGAAACGTCATAGTCTCTGATGAAACCTCTAATTATAATTAGTTTTAGGAAGTGTAAAAGAGAACCGACAAAAATATCAAGCCATGACAATTAAAATTTAGCTGTTTAAATATTTGTATTGATATCTTTTTACAGTTAATGGAAGAAGAAGACGGAGAAAAAGAGCTAACAGAACTACAGAGGGAGATAGAAATACAAATAGAAAGAGACAGCAAAACTGTCAAGAAAAATACAACAGTCAGATCTACTCCCTCAACACCGGCCTCCACATTCTCAGGTAACTAGTATTTATATACATATATATATATTTTAATCTATGTTTCCTCAGAACTCCGTCGTTTAAGAACACATTTGGAAAATGAGTCTTGAGTGTGAATAGATACACTTAGAATTAGGTCTATTTTTGTTTTAAACTCTGTTTATTACATAAGGAAACACACAAATGTATGTTTTGTTTATCATTGAAATCGATGTTTTGTTCTTCCAAAGGCTGCCTTAAAGAAATCGCTGTAAGCGAAAAGTGTTTGAATTCTTTGGCCCAGCATACAAACAAGGCTAAAATACATGTATATTTTTACAATCTTTTTTCTTCTTCTTAAGTTATATTTACTTGCGTTGTCATTGAGATTGACGCACTCATCGGTTTCACCCGCGTAGTTCCCGTTCACATGGGAATACGAGGATAAAATATAGCCTATTTTACTCAGGCATAATGTAGTATTCTAATGGTAAATTAAAAAAAAATCGATCCAGTAGTTTTTGAGTTTGTTCGTTACAAACATACAAAATACATTTCCTTCCACTTTATAATATTAATTATAGATTTATTATAATAATAATTATTTATCTTTATTTCAGACACAAGATCCATATCAGTCGTACAAACTAAATTTAAAATAGAATATAAAATTAGTTATTAAACTACCTAAATGTAGGTAGGTATAGCTCAGGATGTCAATTCCATCCAGCGTTTATACATTTTAGTTAGGATTAGCCTATCTGATAGACAAACAATAATACTATTTTTACACATATCAACCCTGGACATGAATTTAGCAATGCGGTTTCTTTGGATGGCATCAAAGGAGCTTACTCTCGCCTCCAAGAACACCCCGGAGGCGCTGCAGCACCATTCTAAACCAAAGAACTTTCTAAATATGTTATTGTAAGCAACTTTGATGCCTCCAATCGCTTTTTTGGTGTATTGTATCCAGAGTTGGCACGTGTAAAGAGACTGACAAAACGTCTTAAAAAGCGTCATTTTCACATCATTTGGAGAGCGAGCATTATTCAATTCACACGTTACAGAGGACGCGGACGATCCGGATTCAGAAGAGGCGCAGGCGTCGATGTTCGTCGAAGAAGACACGCTCAGTATCATCGGCCAGCTGAAAGAGTGCGAAGGCATGAAGAAGGAAAACCTCAAGATGGAGAAGGGACTCCGTATGTGACTCAGTTTAACTTCAATAGTAGTAGTAGTAGAACTTTTTGTGAAGTGTTCGTCCGGGGAAGTAATACCACCATAACTATTTCTGCCGCTGAGCAGTAATGTTCCGGTTTGAAGGGTAAGGGGGCCTGGGAAATTACGGGCACGTGAGACCTTACATTTATGCAGCGTTGGTCACGTGCTTAGTGATCGTGATCACCGCGGTATTGCAGTTGTCATAGGCAAAGTTTACCGCTTAACATCAGGTGGGCCTTCGGCTTGTCTCGTCATTCATCATTCCAGCCGTAAAACGTCCACTACTGAACACAGGCCTCCCTCATGGATCTGCATGAGGGGTAGTTGCCAGACTTACCACGCTTGGCAGGCGGGTTGGCGAGCGCAGTTTGCGATGTTTAAACACGGAAAGACGCTGCTGTCGATCTTCCGGAGGTATCCCTTAGCAGGCTCTTACTGCATCCATGGGCGTCAGAGGAGGGGTAACATTCTACTGCCGGCACCCCACGGTATTAAGTACGGTCTCGTCATTAAGTGGTAGAAAAAGAAACAAATAATTATCTCAGCCGTAGGACCGCTGTTCACGTCCACTGCTGAACATCCCTCCCTCATGGATCACTAAGATCGTGAAAGGGCTGTTGCCATAGATACTTGTTACGCTTGGCAGTTGGCAGGCGGGTTGCGAGCGCATTAAGGGCTGTTGATTGCTGCCTGTCTGCCGGAGGTATACACTCAGAAAAAAATATTGTTACAGTAACAACAATACTTTTAAACCACACAACCGTCTAGTTAATTGTTCCAGCAGCAACGTTTTTATTGCCAAACGCAATTTTGTCGTTCTAACAGTAATCATGAATATTGTTTTAGTAACAATGTTACAAATGTGACAAAATGATAACTTGTAACAAAGTTATCATTTAAGCTTCGCGGCTTTCCGAGTTACGTCTGTGATTTGCATGTGTGAATAATATAATTTTATTATAAATAATTGAAAGAGGTGGCGAGACGACCAGGATGCATCCGAAGCATTGTGGCCGGAAATAGCAATCGATCGTGATGCATGGAGAGAGAAAGGGGAGACCTCTGCCCCACAATGTAGGTAATTTATATAATAATGAGCCGTTTTCAGTAAAAAGGAGAAAGTGTTTTCTATTAAACCTAACAGATGGCGCTGGCAAGCGGAGAAAGCAAGTTTGTGATTAATCGCAATTGCTGTCATTGTCAAATTGTGTTTCCCACCAATAAAAGTAAACTAACGCCATCTATCAAGTTCGAGAAAAGTATATTTGAAGTTTTTACTTTTTAATGAAAAAGCCTCATTGAAGTGAATAATTTCAGGACCAGATTTAGCAGTAATAGGCCTCGGTCCAGACAGGCCGGCTGCGGCTGACGAGAAACACGACAAGTTCATCAAGCCCGAAGCTAAGCCCGCGTTCGCTAAGGACCTGGTGAACTCTGAGGATCTGCTTCTGAGCGAGAGTGACGAACAATACGTCAGCAGTTTTATAATGAGCGCCGAGGAGACGAGACAGAAGACATTGCTTTGGAACAGGATAAATGCTGGATATCTGAAGCAGCAAAAAAGTGAGTGTTCCAAAATAAAACTTATTAAGATTTCCGTTGGATGCCGGCAGTGGAATATGAAGAAGTAGAATGTTGCACCTCCACTCTTGGCCGTGTATGCAGTAAGTATCTGCTAAGGGATACCTCCAGCAGCGTCTGTGTATCACCGTCCCGTGCTGCGCTCGACAACCCGCCTGCCAAGCGTGGTGAGTATGACAACAACCCCCTCATGATAATAGTACTTGGAGATCCATGAGGAACGCCTATGTGCACTGCTGGCACGGCTGAGATGATGATGAAGATACATTGCAGTAAGAAATTCTATAAATAGGTTGATCTCTCGCGACAGGTTTGCAACAGGCTTAAATCTCGCAATCATCGCTGTCAAACGTCGATAGTCGCCTAAGATTCAGATTATTCATTCTTTTAAATAAATAAATAATGCTGGACAAATCACACAGCATCATCTAGCCCCAAGCTAAGCAGAGCTTGTGTTATGGGTACTAGATGACTGGTATACGTATTACCATATACTACATAAAGTATACCCTGAACAAATATCTGCAGATCGTACAATTTGTCCCGAGGCGGGAATCGGACCCGCAAACTTTTGCGTCGCAAGCGGACCTTCGCCCGCTGCGCCACTGAGCTCGTCAATAATACTATAGCTTCTTAGTATACTCAATATACATCGCAATATGTAGTTAAAAGATATAGTTTAATATATAGTTAACACTATATAGTTTTTGTTACTTAATATTAGTATAAGTTTAACGAATGTTGTGATCGCCTATATGTATGTAAGAAAGAACCTTGCAATTTCAATGATGAATGTGTTATATATGTATATATGTATATTGTTGGCGTTCCTTTTATAAATAAATAAATATGTTATTTGTCAATTTATTTCAGTAAAGGAAGAGATCCGAGCGAAAGAGAAAGAGGAAAACAAGAACAAGAAGAAAACCCGCGGCTCGTACAAGAAGAAGGTAGCACTGAACGCGGCGACCGCGAGCGAAGCCGTCGGCAAGATGCTAGCGGAGCGCAAGATTAGTGCTAAGATCAACTACGATATACTGAAGAGCTTGGACCAGCCCGGCGCGGCGATACCGTCCACTCCTAAGAAGTTAGCTGAAGTTTTACCTGAGTAAGGACTTTTTAAGGTCTAAGATCTTTATTAATATTTCTCTTAAAGATTACAAATCACTTGCGAGAAACATAACAGTTAATAGTAGTTTCAGTTTGCAACGAGCATTTATAAAAGTAACATTTCATTGGCAATCGAAGTAACTGATAGAATATAATACAATTTATTTGAAAAGATTCCTTAACACTTGTTTACATATTAAGAATTTATATTTATAATTCGGCTTTTAAGATGTGGTGTTTAAGTCGTCTTTTAAATTGATTCAAGGAAGGAAGTAAGGACTTTTTATAGCTTATAGTCCCACTGCTGGGCAAAGGCCTTCCCCGTTTCCCTCCATTTGTCCCTGTCCAGTGCAATCTCCCGCCAGCTCCCATAGAACCCGTCTAGGTCATCGCGCCAGCGCTTTTTTGGCCTGCCTCGCCGTCGTGTTTCAATCTTAGCCCATCGCTAAGCTGCATCCGGGTGACGCGACCCGCCCAGTCCCATTTGAGTTTGGCAGCCTTTGT
This sequence comes from Pasiphila rectangulata, assembly GCA_963082625.1. NCBI lineage: Eukaryota > Metazoa > Arthropoda > Insecta > Lepidoptera > Geometridae > Pasiphila > Pasiphila rectangulata. The sequence continues at coordinate 7,493,393 of OY720254.1, read as the reverse complement.
CCCCACGTCAGCGATGCCAGATTTTGAGCGCAGAGTTATTTCGAATCTTGTCGATTCGTTTTACGCCTAAAATGCTGCGCTTCATAGCTCTTTGGCAAACCCCGAGCTTAGACTTTTGAGACTTTTCACTTTACATACTAGTATTATTATAAACCTAAATTGTCCCAAGCAAGATCGTCCCTTTTAATCCATTTCATCCTGTCGCTGGATAGTTAAGACCAATTTGAAATTAGCAGAAATGGTACCTAAGTAAGGACTTTTTACTAGCTTTCCGTAAGTATTAGAACGCCAATGTTTGGACGACTTTTATGGTATATTTTTATACACACAACATTCATAAATAGGTCTACTATTTAAGAATGTTGTGTGTATAAACAAAGCCGTTAGCAAGATGTTAGCGGAACGCAAGATTAGTGCTAAGATCAACTACGACTGAAGAGCTTACACCAGCCCATTTTTACTTCTTCATTTGCATTTTTTTTTCAAACACAACAGTCTTATAACTTGTTAAGCTTTCGCGATTTGTTAACATATTATTATTATTTTTTTTTTAGTTTTAAATAACAGTATTTTTCCTATTAATTATTCCTCATATTCTCCTATTATTTATTAATTAGTCCTCCCGCGACCAAGAACGCTGAAATGTGTTCGAAACGTCAAGAAAATAATAAAAAAGGTATAACAGTCTTGTCTGGAAAGAGACCAAAGTCTATCAGAATGCTAGAATACAGGACAATAACATTTCATCATCCTGAAGCCTGCACTCCCGGCCTACCGGCAGGTCGTCCGCCATCTTGTTACTCGACCTCCTACGTTGCGCTTGCCGGTCCGCCAGTCCGGTCCGTCATCAGTCGAGACTTTACAGCACCATCGGCTATCTGACCTGCAATATGGCCTGCTCATTGCCACTTCAACGTGCTAATAATAACAATAAAATTCACTCGTTTAAAATCAAACTTTTCCCTCATACCAATAAATAAAAGGAATCTCATTATTTCCAGCGTGAAAACACCAGTGGTAACCATACCAGAATCACCAGTGGCCAAGACAGGCCCCGCTCCGACGATACCGGAATCCCCAGGCCGACCCGAGGCAAGGAAACGTAAGAAGCCGGCGCCCAATACACCGAAGGCGAAGAAAGCGCCCCCGAAACCTGCGACGCCAGCCCCGCCAACGCCATCTGTTGCTGGTAAGCGCTCCCGAAACCTGCCACGCCAGCCCCGTCAACGCCATCTGTTGCTGGTAAGCGCTCCCGAAACCTGCCACGCCAGCCCCGCCAACGCCATCTGTTGCTGGTAAGCGCTCCCGAAACCTGCCACGCCAGCCCCGCCAACGCCATCTGTTGCTGGTAAGCGCTCCCGAAACCTGCGACGCCAGCCCCGCCAACGCCATCTGTTGCTGGTAAGCGCTCCCGAAACCTGCCACGCCAGCCCCGCCAACGCCATCTGTTGCTGGTAAGCGCTCCCGAAACCTGCCACGCCAGCCCCGCCAACGCCATCTGTTGCTGGTAAGCGCTCCCGAAACCTGCCACGCCAGCCCCGCCAACGCCATCTGTTGCTGGTAAGTTACAACTGTTGCTACGCCATGTCTTGAACAGTAAAACACCAGTGAAAACTGAGTTATGCGTCTTTTACCAGCTACCTGACTGCCAAGGAAGGGTATTGTTTTTGAGGGTTCCGTACCCAAAGGGTAAAAACGGGACCCTATTACTAAGACTCCGCTTTCCGTGTGTCTGCCACCAGGCTGTATCTCATGAACCGAGATCGCTAGAAATTTTCACAGATGATGTATTTTAGTTGCCGCTATAACAACAAATAAAATAAATATTTAAGGGAGACTCCCATACACCAAACGTGATTTTTTTTAGCCGTTTTTGTTTGATATTAATAACGTCAACAGGTAAGACGCTTGAAATATTGACAGAATATTTAGTTGTATATTCACTTTAAAAATAAATAATTAAATTAAACTAATATTTGACGGGGGCTCCCATACAACAAACGTGATTTTAAAAGTTGTTTTGCCAAATAATGGTACGGAACCCTTCGTGCACGAGTCAGACTCGCACTTGGCTGATTTTTTTGACCATGTTTCATGCTAAAGTAATTTTGTTTCACCAGACCCCGAGGCCGACGACTTCGAAGATGAGGAGGAGGTGCCAGAACCCGCGGACAACGACGAGTTCTCGCTGTCAGCCATGTTGCAGAACGGCCCTGAAGACGACTATTACGGTTATGAGGAATACTAATTCTGGTAACCTGGATGGACTGGATCTGTACCGCGTGGGCTGTACTGTGCTAGGTCCCCCGTGAGACTCAGACCCTAGCCAGTCCAACTTGTTAAGAATCCGGCGTCAATGGCTCGGCAAGTTCAATTCGTCCGTTTGAATATCGTGCCGAATATCGCTATCTCTGTTAGGCTAATCGAGGCAATACCGCATTAGTGTGTGTGTCAGTGCGTCTGTGTGCGTACAGAAGGTATTTTGTGCGTGTGCGTAAGTAAGCGCTCCTGCACACGATGCCGTCACCGCGCCGTCGCCGCGCCGCCGCCGCGCAATTACACTGTAGATACGAGCCGCGCGAAGCCCGCCACCGCGCCGCCCCTGCGCCGCCACCGCGCGCGTTCCCCTGTCTGTTTGGTTTAGCCATTCCATTGCCAGCCGCGTAAGAACGTGCACGCCGCAAGATCGCATGTGACGCAAACATGTCTAATATAATGAAAAAAAAGAAGTTTGTGCTTGCTTTTTTTTAATTTCTAAAAAGTTCCGCATGTGCGCTGCGGTCCGTGGCCTCCATTCGAGAACTTTACGGCCCCATCGGTCATCTGTTCTGCGAGCTACATGGCCTGCCCATTGCCACTTCAACGTGCTAATCCGCCTGGCTATGTCGGTGACCCGAGTTCTTCTACGTATCTCCTCATTTCTGATTCGATCCCGTAGAGAAACCCCGATGTTCTGTTGGTTCCCTTAAAATGCAAGTGCTTGGTTAGATGAAATTTCAGCTAAGCTTTACCGCCTCTTAGTTTTTATGTATGATTTGATATTAGTGTAAGGTCTTTACCTACATCTGTTGTAGGTGATTTATGCAGCGTCAGCAACTGGTATTGATGTACGGAACGCTGCAGTGTATGGTTTAAGCCCTGTTCTATTTGTAAGTTTTCGCATTTATACATTATAGTTCGCTGTCTAGATAGTTATAAAAAATCGGATCACTGTTTAACACGTGAACGAGGAAATAATTTTGATATGTATCAAATAGTTATCGAAATGTTATGCATAGAACCGTCAAACTTTTCCATATCATTGTGATAATGTAAATATTTATTTTTAAAGTTATCCATTTGAGTTATGCTTCGGTCTCGAATTAGAATTTATAAATTTTGTTTCTATGTAATTATTTATTTCTATATACATTGTTACGAGCTTCGTACGAGTTACGACCTTTCCGATTGGTATTATGTATGACAGATATTACAATATGCATAATAGGAAGACGTGCAATGAAGAGTGCCGGCAGTAGAATGTTACCCCTCCTCTCCTACCCGTGGATGCAGTAAGAGCCTGCTAAGGGATACCTCCAGAAGATGGGCAGCAGCGTCTTTCCGTGTATCAACATCCCGTACTGCACTCACCAACCCGCCTGCCAAGCGTGGTGAGTATGGCAACTACCTCTCATGGAGATCCATGAGGGGCCTCCCTCATTCAGTTTAGTTAGTTCAGTAGTGGACGTTTTACGGCTGAAATGAAAATAAAGCACACCTAAGTAGATCATTTTAATAAATCTTTGATTCTAGTGGGGCTCCACGATAAAGCTCAAACCAATAATTTGACCCTAATAAAAACTTAAAAATAAAAACTTAACGCCCGCGTCGTAAAATTTTTATCATTTTAAAAATTGTAAATTGCTGTCTGTGAGATCGGCAGGCTGGATGCGTATCTCGCGACAGGTTTGCAACAATTCCTTGCTGTTAGCTTAAACAAAATTGTCGTTTGACAGCGATGATTGCGAGATTTGCGCCTGTTGCAAACATGTCGCGAGATACGTATCAGCCTGCGGAAGTGCTTTAGCCAATTCAGCTACAGAATCCTCAATAGTATATCTAAGGTTTATCATTTCCTAGAAACTGATAACTTGAAACTACTTGTTTAAAATGTGTGTTTTTAAAAGTTGTGTAGACTGAACGTTTTTGTATTACACTGTACTGTAGTACTTACCCACTAGTAAAACATGTATAGGTACCTTATGTACGGATTTAATTTTATAATGTAGGTAAGTACCTACCTAAACGTTGTATAGCGATGTTATGAAACAAAGTAGATACAAACTGTACATATTGTTTGTTAATTTATAAAACGATTAAATTAAGATTTTTAAGCAATAAACGTGAGTTTATTATATGTATTTGGAATTATTTAGGCACTATTTTTACTTTACCGTAATCCCACAAAAAAACTGGCCATTGAACGCAGCACTATGCAGTCCTCATATGCTTCTAGACTATTTTTTAAAATTTTTAGTCCTTCGTGTAGTACAAAAACTGTGTTTATTTATTTGTTAACGTAATCCAACAATACCGGCGTTACAAAAATGTAGCAACGCAACTTACGTCACAAGCCGACGCGCAACGTGTTTCGGTAGGTACCTAGGTACCTACAGTTTAGAACTGTTTACGACTCTTAAATTAAAATTCAAAGTATCATAATCATAATCATTTATTTATTTGACACATAATATTACAATTGTATTGTTGATTCCTTAGGATCTTGAACTAGCCTAGGCTGTGTTTCGAGATCCAAGGCCTCTCCTTATAATAAATCACTGATTATATTATTGTGTAAATAATTACAAGGATTAAACAAACTAATCTAAACAATGTAAGAAATATTAATGATATGAACAATAAAACAAAACAAGTATATAATAATCAAAAAATAATAATAATTAACCTCTGAAAATACCATATATCTAAGTAACCAATATATAATATTGTATAATATTTATATATAAACATAATACAATAATGTAGAAAGTACCTAAACAAAGTAATAAACTATAATACTAAAAGCATTTTTTCAATGCCTTCATAATCAAACTTTTTTAGCCAATTTACTAGTATATTTTTAAATTCAAAGTTGTTTTTTGATTTTACTTTTAACTCCTTATTTATTTTATTATAGAGATGGGGAACAATGACGTCAAATTGTTTCTGGGCAAATCGGGACTTGACTCTAGGAACAGGACATTTGTAAATTCTTTTAGTAGATTCTGGCAAAGTGGGGACAACTATTTTATGGTAACGTCTAAGGCTTTCATAGAAAAATAGTTTACGAATACTCATCACATCAGCTAATTCATAAACCTCCGTGGTAGGATGCCTGTAGGGTAGATAGAGGAGAACCTTTAAAACCGCGCGTATTGTTTCATTAATTTAAAAAATCGCCAAATTGCGATTCGGACTCGCGAACAAAGCTTTTATTTGTCAAAACAACTAGGTACTAGTAGGTAGGTACTATAACTCTATACTTCTATTCTAATAATATAGAGGTTAAGTTTGAGAGTTTGTGACGTTGTGGTTTTGTACTTTTATTTGTTTTTGTTTGTACCTAATCTCTGGATTTACTGTACCGATTTTCAAAATTGTTTTACTAATAGAAAGCCACAGTATTTGTGAGTGTCATAGGTTATAAATAAATTAACCCGAAAAATTAAAATACTTCTTCGTGGTAGTTGGATTTAAGTCGGAAAAAAACGGTTGAACGAAAACGTTTCTTACGAAGGCTGCCTTAACGATGAGAGGTTGTGTTTGAGTTCTAGAGATAAGTTTTAGAGCTTAATGATGCCTACAAAAAAGTCAGCGACAGTCTATGTCTAACTTTTATACATATTAAAGTTACAAAAATGAGTTTTTTTTATATTTATTAAAGAATTGGGGCTAGATGATGCTGTGTGATTTGTCCAGCATTATTTATTTATTTAATTTCAATCGATTCAATCGAGATGTTTTTGGTCATATTATCGACAGTTATGAATTCCTTTCAAAATAAGTAAATTTTTCGTCTCAAGTATTTAAAACAAAAGACTTTTCCCTTTTACCATTTTACTGCATATAATTTGGACAAGATTTAAAGAGATTATTATTTCGTTGCGGTCTTAGTGGCGGTTCCATACCTATGTCGTATTCGACATAGGTATGGAACCGCGACCGTGACTGTAATTTATTGAGTGATATTTCTATTAGCCGTTAGACGGCTTTTTTCGTAAACAACACGTCAATCTTTCATTTAAGGCTACAGTATTCTATCAAGATCTAATTTTCCCTCACTACTAATAAGTTCTAGGATCAAAAATACTCTTCTGGTAGGTACTTGAGAAAGCAGTGTTTTTCCTATGTGTCTGATTGAAATACTTAATCATGACGCGAAGAAGCTGTTTTGGTGTAAATAACACAGCGAAGCCGGGACGGTTCTCTAGTACCTAGTTAAAATAAATAAATAATGCTGGACAAATCACACAGCATCATCTAGCCCCAAGCTAAGCAGAGCTTGTGTTATGGGTACTAGACTGATATACTTAATACATTATACTACATAGATAGTTAAAAAAACAAGAAATAATGTTAAATAAAATTCCTGCGTTGCCGGTGACGTCAACTTTACCGTAACAAATGACTGCAGACTGACAGACGTGTGTGTCACTCCAATGGACTTTGCTTGCAGGCGGCGGACAAGTCGAAACCTGCAAACGCCGCATTCATGCAAGCAAGTGGTGCTGGTTATTGTGTACGTACTCAGTATTCTATGTATGGAACTATCTGTTTTGTTTAGTACACTTCTCGATGCTAGAGCATTAAATTATATGATGCGAGAGTTTTTTAGCGCCATCTAGTACTAAATTATGCAAAACTTATGACAGTAGGAAACCTTATTTTAAACCAGCAGTGCGATGATTACAACTTAATTATATAGTTTGTAAATTGGTAAATTAACCTACGCACCGTTAAAATACTTAATAATTTTGACTTTTTAAATCACTGACATTAAAGTATCTAAAAATTAAGTATGAATTTATCAGTCACTTAATAAATATAGTTGTTCCTAAAATAATACATCTGTCACCAAAATTTAATCATCAAGTAGAATTAGGTTCTAGCACTTCGCCGGCCGCTGCCGCCGCACGCACGCTATGCTCGCTCGGCTCGTGCGTTGCTGGTGCAACACAACCAGAACCTAACCTAGTTTTTTGTGAGGAGATTATCTTGTTTTGGTGATTTAATTTTCGAACACTATTTTAGGAACAAATACATTTATCAGGGTATCCTATTAGTGTCAAATACAATATTTATCCTGGCAATTATCGCGTTATTTACCTTGATTATTTGCCAGACGCGCGACGTTTCGACAGGATTGTGACCCATAGTGGTCCCGTAGGAGACGCCGAAATCACGTGATAAATACTCGGTTACCGTGTTGATAATGTTTGACCTTGGTTTAAAACTAAATCCAGCAAGCAGCTTAATTCATGGCGAAAGCAGCAGTAAGTACCTAGGTACTTGGGTATGTGCTTAGGGGGTATTGGGAATGTACCTTACGTGGGTATGTGCTAAACGTAAAAAAATGATTTTTGACCCCCTGTCCATCCTTGTCCCCAGTTATCACTGCTGTGAGACTCCCCCTCCCCTAATGTGACATCACAAATTCACATCTATCTAGAAATTAAATAAGCAGTTAGTACCGATATTAGTTACAGTACCTATATCTATTATGTTATGAAATGTGACGTCACGAATTTAAGGATCCTTCCCCTTGTCACGCAACGTCACACGTCTTTAACCCCCTTAACGGAGGTCGGTCAATTTGTGATAAAATATTATAAAGAGTTATTTTTCGCCAGCCATCCATTTATATTGCAGACTGTACCTAGCCCACTATCGACCATCTAAACAACTACTGGTTATTCTGTAAAGCCAGAATGTAAAAGCGCTGAACTTGTTGGTACACGAAACGACGAACCCCATTTACGATGAACAGATTTTCGATCAAGTCCTCAAGTAAATTTTATTCTAAGGCAGTGGTTTATCATTCATTTTGACGTGGTTTTTCGACGGTGACGTGCGATACCTACTAAGAGTTAGAGATACACAATAGTGCATAGAAATGGGGCTGAATTGTAAATCTCAAGAAATTATTTTGCGTAAATTGACTAGACATAAAAATCTTTCTACGCTGTACAGTGAAAGAAGGAAAAGAACTAAGTATGAATATCTAAAACAATTTGCAAGTTCAAGGATCTTCGTGAGTTCAGTGATTATCGGCTTCTTGATGGACAGAGCAAGACAAATTATTTTGAAAGGGTAAGTAACATTTTGTTTTCATCCTGACTATTGTTCGGTTAAATAGGGATAAATAATAAAAATAAAACGGAATTTTACGTTGACAGCTATAAATTCTAAACGTCATTATCTCTACTTAGCTTTAGGACCTGCGAAAACAGAATGGACACCACTAGTACACTGAAACTATGTAAGTTAATCTAATACCGATTTTTATTTTACAGTGACCGGTAATTCGATACATTCCTTATTTATCTCGTCAAGATACATTTCTTAGGGGGTTTTATGAAGACTAGTTTACAATCTTTTACAATTGATTTTATTGTACAATATGGTGTCGGGGATTATTATTTTAAAAGTTACCCTTAATTTTGTTTTTATTCTAATGGAAATCCTCGATTTTAACTTTAATTTCATTTTAATCATATGATTTCAACATTAAAAAAATAAAAAAATTCGACAACAAAATAAACCAGAAATGAGTTTTTCTATAACTATATATCCCTTTAAAGAATGTATTGAATACCTACAACAGTGGCGTAGCTACCCAGGGGCTAGGCGGGGCAGTGCCCCGGGGCCCTCAAGCTCAGGGGGCCCTCCAATCCTTACCAGAAATCTCGATCGAACTGAACTTTTGGAAATTTCTCCCATTTTCAAAATAAATATGACAGGCAACCCCACTTTAATCATGACAACTCAGTTGAGAGAAATTCAAAAGTTATGCCTAGGGAATTCCCCTAAATTCTTTCTGTAGGTTGGCAGTGTTGCAAAGACATTTTCCACTGGACGCGTTACTCGGCCGATCTCGCCCTATACCCCGCTGTCACTCAGTCAGCCTTTTAGCCTAACTGACCGAAATTGTCTTGTCAGTGCGTTGGTGGTTGTCGAGGACAAACATTAGTTAAAAAATTGACTAGGTGTATTGTTTTGTAAAAATTATAGTGACTGATCCGCCAATATTTCTTTTCATAGGTAAGTACAATTTTATCCCATAAAAGCAGCTATTTTTACGTAAAATTAAATAAATGTGATGTCATTATTTCATTCATACCGCCATTTTAAAAAGTACTCAAATTTTAATGCAATTTAGCTAAACTTGTGACCTACCGAAACAAGTCTGGATTATACCGTTCATTTTCCATTCGTTCATTACAAAGATATTCATAAATGTTAATAATAAATATGTATGTCTAAGAAAAGAAAACTATAGGTACATACCAAAACTGTATTTTCGTCAAACGTAATTATTTTCCAGTGGGGAAGTAAAATAAATAAACCTTTGTAGCGAGTTCACTATTTTTTTCTGTTTATTTAATTACTATCTGATCCGACAGACGTTGTGCCGATTGTTTTATCCAGTTCTAGTTATGTGGTAAAGTATTTATCCAGTTCTAGTCATGTAATACATAAATAAATAAATTTATTGTTTGTACCTGTGGAGGACAACAAACGAACTCACTCCTGCTCCTATACTGGCGTGCAAAAATTTACCTTCTCTTAATTGGTTTCTGTGTATCAGTGTGTCGTAAGTAATGCCGGGGCTGCACTTCAGCGTAATCTTATTAATTAGTGTTCTATTTGTCGGAATTCATAAAGAAAATCTGTAATTTTGAGCGCTAATTAAAGGCGTTAGGTGCACGCAATTGAAGCCTCGGGATGAGGGTGAACAGTGAAATCACTATTAAAATATTTTTTTCACGAAGTACAGGCAAACGATCGTATTTATGTAGGTACCATAATTTTAAATCGAAATGTAAGTAACCAAACTCGTACATTTTTCGTCATTCATTCATTTTGATTCATGAATTTCATCGATTGCGTCGATCACTATAGAACATCTTATAGAATTGTGGAACAGTGCGCTATATGCGTAAATCAAAAAAATCACTCCCCCGTACGTACCCCGCAAAAATTGGTTGAACGTGATTGCATTCATTTTGCAAGCATAACGTGTCCAGTGGAAAATGTCTTTGCATTGCAGTGTTGTCAATTTGACGGATAGTGAACGCTAACGGTGATAATTTTTTTTAGATAGAGAAACTCAATGATGCGCTACAAGTGTCGTTGGGGAATCCTCGGAAAAAAAAATTATCACCGTTAGTGTTACCACATTTAACGATGGAGACCATGAACGATCTCCTGTCCGCGGACCTGAATTAATGTACATACAGTCACCTGACTTGCAATTTTTCACGATATTTCGCGTTATACAATGAGCCGTGGGGTGCCGGCAGTAGAATGTTACCCCTCCTCACCTACCCGTGGATGCAGTAAGAGCCTGCTAAGGGACACCTCCGGAAGATGGGCAGCAGCGTCTTTCCGTATATCAACATCCCATACTGCGCTCACCAACCCGCCTGCCAAGCGTGGTGAGTATGGCAACTACCCCTCATGGAGATCCATGAGGGAGTCCACTACTTAACTAATTCAGTAGTGGACGTTTTACGGCTGAAATGATGATGATGATGAATCAGTTTACATAGCAGTGGGGCCCAATTTTTTAATTTGCCCCAGGGCCCTTGGTTACCTAGCTACGCCACTGACCTACAATGTTTGATTGACCTCCCGTTGCATGCAAGACTTATGTATATGTGTTATCTATGATAAGTGACATCGCTTTAATTGCCGACGATACTTCTTTGTTTTTTGAAGTTGTTAGGAATAAAGATAATTACTACGGCGAATAATTAATTAACTGGCACAAGTGCACGAAGTTCATGAAGTAAACGGCTAAAAAGACGAAATGAATTAAATTTTCTTCAGCAAATGTAAATGAATATTCTACAAAAGTATGTTGAATGGGGAAATTAAAAAAAACCGATCAATTTCCATCAATTTCACAGTATTTAAGCAATATAGACATACATTAGCTCTAATATCGCGTCTGTCATTGTCATAGTTTTTACAGACGATGGCATTTTTATGTCACAGTGACATTGACGAAACTACATCGGTGCTGCCAGCTAATGAGCTTGCAACTTCCCAAATATAACAACGTTGAATAGTGATGTAGTTAATGAGGAATGAATCTCAAAATTAAATGTTTAACTGATGGATGTTTCGAAGTCTGAGGTAGACGGATTCGTGCGATCGGTCTAACCTCCTGCAAAAGATGTTTCACATTAATATCCGACGGGCCTCTTTCATCATCTCCAAGTAAAGTCCCAAGTATGTGCTACTCGCCGATTAAAGTTCGAAGTAACTATATTATCAGTTTCATAATGTCCGAGTAGTTCTAACCGTCAAATAAACTGACCAGTAGCTTACTTGCTACTCCATCTGCCCAATAGCGGAGTTAACCGCCGAGTAAGGCTTTAGAAACGTGTTGTGATACTTGTGTTGTGTATATCTACTTGCCTAATAATTAAGCAAAAGTTTTATTAAAATTAAAAATGGATTAGTTAGAATTAACTGAAGATCAGTTAGAAGAATTTAGAATATTCTCTTCCACGAAAAATTCCGAGAAATCGTGTTTTTAGAGTTCGTGTTAATTATTTTAACGATCTTGATGAACTAGACTTTTTCGCCAGATTTCGATTATCCAAATATGCTGCAAATCGAGTACATGACTTAGGAGACAAAATAAAAACTTAAATCAGTAAAAAGATTGCAGCACTGTCAAATTGAAAGCAGTGTTTCCGCCTTAGCCTTTCGCGCTAGATTTGATTGACCTTTTATACGAATCGATTTCTCTACATTTCACTATTTAGCCCTAACTAATGTACGTTGTACGAAAACTTCTCTTAGCAAACTTATTGATTTCGCTGAAAGATATTGCTAGTCTTGTGGTAATTTTTCTTTCTTAAATTATATATTTTTCTTTCTTTCTTTATTAAAATTAATAGGTACATATATTACTTGTTACTGAATTTCATATCAAGGATTAAAAATTAACATCGAACAAAACTATTTTCTTCTTTTAGTCCTACTTTTTAAGATTGAATTCGTGTGACTTAAAAACCAAAAAAAGGAATAAATTGTCAACTAAGTCTATTGCTGGAAACCTATTGACACGCAGATTAAGAGGAATGGTAAAAACTGCGTAGATTTCCATCCTACTCCTGAGATGATTAAGAAAATGAATATTTCGATGTATAAAAACAATTAATGCAAACCTATTTGACGCGACATTTAGGTACCTACCTAAGTTTAAATCACATTTCACTGGAATATAGTTCAAAAAACGAGTCGTATTTTAAGAATTTTTATAGTAAAATATTACCGTATTTTTACACAAACAACGCCGTATTATGCTCATAGACTCATATGCTTTATAGACTCAGGTTTTAGGAGACACTGCTCGAACGTCATAAAAGCTATTATTTTGAAGCACTGTTGAACAGTTGACTCAGGTTTTTGGAGACACTGCTCGAACGTCATAAAAGCTATTATTTTGAAGCACTGTTGAACAGTTGAACACTGAACACATGTTGTGTTAAATTAAACCGGCTTTAAAGCTGTCTACTTCGTACATCAAGTCGTTCTCATTATATTTTCCACACCAAGCAACATAATCACCAGTTCAGTAAATTGTTAACGCACCGTTTGGTTCAGTTATTGAGTCACAATTAAGCCACAGTCGCCAATAAGTTTTTTAGTTACCCGATTTAAATCATGTTTTGTGATTTTCATAAGGGGCGTCCTAATAAATAAATAAATAAACATGGCATAAGTATGTCGAATCAACATGCAAACATTTCAGGAATAAGTTTAAAACTGGCTACACTAACTACAACTACAACATTTTTCGATTCTAAATGTTGGTGTGCATGAAGAGCGACTAACAACTAACTTCAGTTCGGCTTCGTCGTTGTTGAGCTACGCTATGAATGTAGCTGCGATAGGAAAGGAACAGAAACACAAATTATTTTTTCAGTCAGTCAGTGTTATGAGTGAGATTTTGTTGCTAAAATCCAGGTTGAATGAATCGCAGTTCTAAACTCTCATGAAATTCTAGGATCTAGAAAACGTAAATGCCGTAGTGACAAATAACCTACTTGTGTTAATGTTTACGACTGTGAAGTGTAAAATCGACGTTTGGTGGATTACCCTGCGGTGTTTTTACGCTATTTCAGCGATGTGTGATTTTAATAAATTGATTAGATGGTGTTAGATTTAGATTCATGGTGTTTCAGTTACATTTAGTGCAGTTATTAGAATACAGTTCGAATCATAGGGTCCACAAACGAACATACGGACTTTATCATGGTTGTAAAACGGTAAGTTTTTTATTTTTTTGTCAACCAACGTGGTGCTTTTGTCTGAGACTGTAGCTGTATAATTTACGTGCCATCCCATTCTTTAATTTCATGTTACATTAATAAATCATTCGTTGCTAGTTTCAAAGAAAGAAAATGATCATTCTAAGTTCAGACAATAGCATTGTTTACTTCAACCATTCTGTTATGATGCATGTTTCCAAGGTTTTTCATGTTTTAAGATTTTCAAGTTTATCTTCAATCAACTTGGTATTCTAACAATAACAATTACCTCGGCTTTCTGAATCTCTGGTACTATATGAGCACAAATCATGTCTCCAGATTCTAATACAATACTCCTAAGATTTGGTTAGCAGGACTACCTACAAGCAAGAACATTGCAGGTATCACAATGCAAACATATTAAATAAATAATGCTGGACACTTCCACCCAGCACCAACCAAGCAAAGATTTATTTTAATTTAACAATTTTAAGAAAACTTAAAGCTATGCATGTTTTTTGCATTGCATTTTTTTGCATTTGTAAGCTATGAATAGAATACAGGTTGACAATATAATGTTCTTATTCTGACAGCTAATAAAAGTTTATGCAGATAGGCTAAATATTATATTAGGGAAACCAGCTGACTAATAAAACACTTAAATACTTTTTTGTAAATACATATTTAACATACTTAGGAAACGCCCAGACCTGAGACAAATATCTCCAGAATAAAAAACACTTGTCCCTCAGCAGAGATCAAACCTGATACTTCTAGTGTCCCAGCCAGTTTAGATATTAGACCAACTGAGCTATGCAGGTTGTCTAGGAAAGGAATGGTCAACATAAGTTGTATATTAATAAATGTAAGCTGCTTGTTGAATATTTTAGAATACTACAGTTTGTATTAAAAAAAAAATATTAATAATTTCCTATGAAAATGATGATGATTAAGCTTGGATACCTGATAACAACTTGTGCCATGGCAGGTCTATTCATGTTAGTTTTCTGACATTAAAATCTGACTCATTATTATTTATGTTTTAAATTTCACTCAATGTTGCAACTAATTATAAGGAAACACATAAAATCAACAAACATGATTAAATATAGAATGAATCAGTTAAGTATACCATTTACATTATAATAGTGGTTAAACAATTAACTCGTTACGCAACCTAGCCTTGTGAAATTTCCTCGCGGGGCGTTTAAACTTACGTACACATGGTGTACTCCAAACACTTAAAGAGTTAAATCAAACTTTCTTCTTTGCCAGTATTATACTGCTGCCCTGAGTGTTTGGGCTATTTAGTGTGACATGATAGATACTATAAATGGCTGTCAAATTTTACTCATTCCCAATTATAGATGAAAAGAAGACCAATAGTTTATTTTCAAACAAATGACTACCTCTGTATGACTCAGCTGAAACAGGTTACTTTCCGGTGCAGGTTTAATTTCCACCGCAGGATGTTCACCTATCTGCAGATATTGGTCTTTTATATTTTCTTTGTACAAAAGATAAAAAAATGTATGTAAGTAAGTACCCATAAAGATGGGCAGACATCATAGATAAAATTGTGGGCCAACAATGGACTGCCACAGGATCGTGGCGGGCGGCACAAACTAATGGAGGCCTATACCCAGCAAGTCAGGCTGTGGATGATGAAGTACCATGCTCTGCTTACTATGCAGTTAAATGGCGTGAAATGTCCAGCTTTAAATATTTATATATAAATTCCTGCCGTGGGGTGCCGGCAGTAGAATGTTACCCCTCCTCCTACCTGCAGTAAGAGCCTGCTAAGGGACACCTCCGGAAGATGGGCAGCAGCGTCTATCTGTGTATCAACATCCCATACTGCGCTCACCAACCCGCCTGCCAAGCGTGGTGAGAATGGCAACTACCCCTCATGGAGATCCATGAGGGAGGCCTGTGTTCATCAGTGGACGTTTTACGGATAAAATGATGATGATGATCTAAATTCCAATGCTGCTAATTAGGATACCTGCACTATTTATTAATCTTTTACTAAACATGTCATTAACTATCATTATCATCATACACCAGGAAAAAAACATTATTAACCTAGTTAATTGATTGGTAATTGCTATAGTTCTCATGAAGCCATGATTAGTATAATGATTTTGGAAACATCCCCAAGATAAATATCTCTCGGGGATGTTTACAGAGGTACCTGTAAACATCCTGTAACTAGAATTAAGTCCAATCATAAGTGACGAGCTCTGTGGCGCAGCGGGCGAAGGTCCGCCTGCGACGCAAGGGGTTGCGGGTTCGATTCCCGCCTCGGGACAAATGTCTGTACGATCTGCAGATATTTGTTCAGGGTGTTCTGGGTGTTTTTCTATATATAATAAAAATATGTATTATAATATATTAAGTATATCAGTCATCTAGTACCCATAACACAAGCTCTGCTTAGCTTAGGGCTAGATGATGCTGTGTGATTTGTCCAGCATTATTTATTTATTTAATCAAAGACCACTTACTGTCAAAATGTGTAAAAAAATCTTATAATTTACATTTTAGATGATTTTTAGTCAGCAACTAGAATTCATTATAGCATATGGAATGCTGCGGTGCCTGGGGCATTTTTAGATCAAATATGCTTGCCCAGCACCTATACCAGCCTCCCAGCTTAGTCAACTATTATTTTTATTCCACAATAAAATATAAATAGGCACTAAGTAAATGTCTTATATATTGAGGTTTTAACATAGAATCACTAAGGCTAAAATCCACAGATACCTTCTATAAACTTTCGTTTTATTACTACATTTTACACACATGATTGTTGATTTCATGGCTTCTCTCCAATTCTATAAATAATGTGGCTATTTCAGTTATGTATTTGTCAGACTTTGTTGACAAAGTTAAAAATGTAATTTAAAGAAAAATTAAAGAATGCTTCTTATTTGGTTTTTTTAAACAACAGAATAACGAGACAAGCTGAAGGCCCAAATGCATCCTCCAAATTGTTAAAAAAATTAAACTTTACAGAATTTGGAGGTTTAAGAACCTTATTTATTTTTCAGACCACCCCCAAATTAGTCTTAAGTTAAATAAAATAAATTAAAGAATTGTAATGTTAAAACAATTTTGTAAATGAGATTTTTTTATTAATTATCTAGATAACCTATTCAAGGCAATGAAATCCATATAAAAATAATTATTCCGTCTCGGTTCGAACTACGAACCCGCTTTGGACTTGGATAAGGGTTTACTTTCCTTGAAATGTTCTATCTAAGTGTGGTTAAAAATCTAGCCAAGTTGGATGGAGTTGATTCCATAGATTTTGTCTACTTGTTACTTAACGCTTGAAACGAATGAAACTTCTCATCAATCTACGCCAGTATTTAATTAACTACGCTACGTACTACATTAAAACTTGCAAAACATGCGACTTAGCACTGATAGCGTTGAAACGCAATAGAAATTCTACCTTACCTTATATTAAAGGCTCTTGAAAAAATTTGACGTAAAAACTTAATATAAGGGTCGTTAACCTACACTGTGGCCACTTGACGTTGACAAATCTCGGGACAAAGGACTCCATCCAATCCACACACTCTTCCATTGATTGACACGTTTGTTTTCCATATAAAACTATAACGTACACTGCCGGCCAAAAGTTTGAGACCACTTGTAAAAATCTTTGTAACCACCAAAATATTTCAAAAGTACACATGATAAAGAGCTAATTTGAACACCTGCGTATTCTATTGTTATCAAAGAATTTCTGAGAGTCATTTTTATTGTATATTTTTAAGTTATCATCCTTTAAAGGTCTATTGTTTCAAAACATAAATGAGTACCGCGCGCTTACCAGGTGATAGAGTCATTGTTATATTTTTTATGGCCTGCTCATTTCTAATTATTTTGGTTTTGTTTTGCGGTAACCGTACTTCCGGATTATTTTAGCTTCCTTAAACATATTTTTTACCTGAGTTTTGATGGAGTAAATTTTTCATTATCTTAACTAGTCTGAGCTCGTCGTTGTTACAGTGAAGACATCTTAAAATGGGAAAAGTGCGCGAAATTAGCACTGAAACTCGTTCTGCCATAGTTGTTTTACACGGCGAAGGCAAATCTGAACGTGCGATTGCCTCTCAACTTAAGTTGTCGAAGACTTGTGTTCATAACGCAATAACCCGATACAAGGAGACTGGCAGTAATCAAGATCGTTCGCGATCGGGGAGACCGAGAGCTACCACTTCTAGCGAGGATAATTTCATCGTCGTTACCAGCAAGCGGAATAGACGCCTAACCGCACCAGAAATCCGCGCAGAAGTGAACAAATCCCGATCAGAACCTGTGTCATTGACTACAGTAAAAAGACGATTGAGAGATGCTAAGTTATTTGGTCGCGTCGCCGTTCGAAAACCACTACTAAGGCCACAAAACAAAAAGAAACGGATGCAGTGGGCCCTTACCCATCGAGACTGGACTGAAGAAGACTTTAAATAAGTTCTTTGGACAGATGAATCCAAGTTTGAAATATTTGGTTCAAAACGACGAATTTTTGTTCGACGTACCGCCGAGGAAAAGATGATGCCAGATTGTGTGGTGCCAACAGTTAAGCATGGTGGTGGTTCCATTATGGTCTGGGGATGCTTCTCGGGCCATGGAACCGGAGATATGGTACGAGTCGAAGGAATCATGAAAAAGGAGCATTATAAACGAATACTACAGCAAAATGCCGTTCCGTCTGGTTTAAGATTAATTGGAAATGGATTTTTTTTCCAACAAGATAATGATCCTAAACATAGTTCAAAATTATGCAGGGGTTATTTAGAACATAAAGAAACAGAAAGGGTGTTAAAAAACATGGTGTGGCCCCCTCAGAGTTTTTATTTTAAGATGTCTTCACTGTAACAACGACGAGCTCAGACTAGTTAAGATAATGAAAAATTTACTCCATCAAAACTCAGGTAAAAAATATGTTTAAGGAAGCTAAAATAATCCGGAAGTACGGTTACCGCAAAACGAAACCAAAATAATTAGAAATGAGCAGGCCATAAAAAATATAACAATGACTCTATCACCTGGTAAGCGCGCGGTACTCATT
Source organism: Pasiphila rectangulata (assembly GCA_963082625.1). Taxonomy (NCBI): domain Eukaryota; kingdom Metazoa; phylum Arthropoda; class Insecta; order Lepidoptera; family Geometridae; genus Pasiphila; species Pasiphila rectangulata. The sequence continues at coordinate 7,474,778 of OY720254.1, read as the reverse complement.
TATGTTTTGAAACAATAGACCTTTAAAGGATGATAACTTAAAAATATACAATAAAAATGACTCTCAGAAATTCTTTGATAACAATAGAATACGCAGGTGTTCAAATTAGCTCTTTATCATGTGTACTTTTGAAATATTTTCGTGGTTACAAAGATTTTTACAAGTGGTCTCAAACTTTTGGCCGGCAGTGTATGTATAAAAAAAGGTACAAACTCTTTACATCAATTATAGATACAGCCAGCGTCAGCTACTGGTATTGATGCTGTACGGGATGCTGCAGTTGCCTGGGACATTGATAGGCAGATTAGACTCCCCCCAGCTTTGTCGTCTATTAGTCAGTGGAAAGAACAGGTCAATACGTCTGAAGCTGTAATCAGTTGCTTGTTTCCTAACTGTTGAATATCCTCAAAAGAAAAATCTATTGGTGCACGGCCGTTATCGAACACACGACTTTACATACCACTCTGCCAACACGGCTTTTATTTTTATAACATCTATCAAGTAAACATAGTTGTAACCGCCCTCCATTTTAGAAAGAAAGAAAATAATATTTATTTATGTCTCATTTACAAATACACAAATGGAACTATTACAATAAAATATTTATTGACATAAATCGGTCGCCAACTCAGCGTACGCTGTGTTAGACACAGCACTTTTTAAGTGTTCTTTGTCTATTTTTAAAACAACCTTCAGTGCTAGTGCACTGTGTCGTTTGCGTGGAGCCCTCTTTCAAGGAACGCTCATTATAGTTTCATCTCGAAAGGGCTGCCGACCTCTGCTACACTTAGTTGATTGTGTGAAATGTGTCGTGCGTGGGTCGGCCTTAAGCTTTCGTTTATTAAGTATTAGTTAATGTATCCTGTGATTTAATGCGGCCTGCTATGATAGTCTGGGTTACCAATGAGCAGTTTTTCACTCGGCGTGCCTCTATGTCTACTTGGTTAATTAATGCCTAATTATGCTTACCTTTGCGTGCCAACAGCTATAGCCCCACTCGATTGCCCATGACATTTAAAAGTAGTTGGTGTCCCAATGCAACTTTAATGGTATAGCAACTGTCCTACAAAGTACCTATGTAACTAAGGTGTCAAACGTTACTTATTGTCATTTATCATTATAATCTAACTACCTTCCCTGCGGTGGGGTGCCGGCAGTAGAATGTTACCCCTCCTTTCGTGCCCGTGGATGTAGTAAGAGCCTGCTAAGGGATACCTCCGGAAGATGGGAAGCAGCGTCTTTCCGTGTATCAACATTGCGAACTGCACTCACCAAACCACCTGCCAAGCGTGGTAAGTATGACAACTACCCCTCATGGAGATCCATCCTGTGTTTAGTAGTGGACCTATATTATTCTTTCCTATGTAAACACTAAACCTCCCAGATGTTTGTGTTTTGTATGATCATTAGTATCTAGAAATCCCGAAAATAGAGGCGCTTACAAATATCGAAAAACAACGACCTGGATGACCAAAAAAGCTTCAAACAAATGATTCCACTTCCGCCGAGTTGTATCTTCGGTTACAGACCACTACCTTAGAAAATGAGCTGAAACTACAAAACCGCCAGGATGTAATTGCTCAATCAATGTCTCAGTATTCTGCTGCTGGCACATTTTTGTACATTATCACCGCAATTCTCAGAAGGTGTGTCGGATTTTACCTGGTAGACCCCACAGATTGTGGCGAAGTGACAACCTCATGTTCCATTTATATCGCCATAAGAAATACGCATCCTTTGCTAAATTTCAACGAATTTGAAAACGTACGTGAGGGTATCGGACGATTCCTTAGAGCACGATTATGTATCGGACCAGTCCTCATACTAGCCCACTTATAAACGATGATTAATATTAAAAGTAAGGCCTTTGCATCTATTATAGATGATTTATACAGCGTCAGCAACTGATAATCATGCTGTAGGGACGCTGCAGTGCCTGGGACATTGTAAGATGGACTAGGCTTGCCCAGCACCTATACCATCTCCTCTCAGCTTAGTCAGCTATTATTCAGAGGAAAGAACAGGTCAATACGTCTGAAGCTAGCTAAGCCGCGGGTTTCCTCACGATGTTTCCTTCACCGTTAAAGCTCGTGTTAAGAGTGCACATACATTTTTCAAGAAAGAAAAATCCATTGGTGCACGGCCGGTATCGAACTTACGACCTTCGGATCGAAAGTCGGGGGTACATACCACTCGGCCAACACGGCTTTTATTAATTAACACCTTATTTACGGACTTTTTGATAGTTTTGTTGGAATATAAATATATTTTTGTTTTTGTATAATGATCTCTAAGCATACATAGAATATACCTCTACACAAACCCAGGATAAATATCTGCAGAAAGATGACATTTCCCAAAGTCCTGCGCAGTGAATCGAACCCGTGACTCCTTGCGTATAGCGTCGGCTATTAGACCAACCGAGCCAAGGAGGCAGTCGGTAAAAAAAATTACTCCCGACACAAAATATTCGTGTCTGTCTGTGGCACTTGCTCTTAAACGAGTGGACCGATTTATTTAAATGCTGTTTTTTTTAATTTAAAAGCATTTTTTGTAGCTGTGGTCTGTCTTAAATGTTTTATCAAAATCGGTGAAGATGTTTACAAGATATGTGGTGTGAAAGTGGGGATGAATGTTTCCAAATATAACCAATTTTGGTATCAAATGAAAGGAAATGGTGTGTTGAATGCAAAACTAAAAATTAGATATAAATCGGTTGAGCCATTTACTAGATATGGGGGTGAAAGTAGGGATGAACAATCGATGCGGTTGGTATGGATGCACTTCTTTTTATAACTAGCCAGGTTTTCTAGCTCTTACTTAGTGTCCGGGGTTACATATTTTTTTTTATTTTACAAACGTGTTTACTAAGACTATAATTTTAATGATAGATAGATAGACTCTTTATTGTACATTCACCATAAAACATAAATTTCACAAAGAGAAACACAGACCAACAAGTATAACATACAATGGGCGATCTCTTCCAGACAACCTTTGGATGGACGGGATATAAGAATTATCTTACAGTAATTCTTATATTTAACCGCCGTTTGTATTAACAAACGGCGGTGTACAAATAATACATACGCCTTCCTACCTACATACATTACAACCTGAATACTTATAATGATAAACATACTTATAACTACCTAAATATATAAATACTACAATCATAAATAGGTAACGATATGATCGTAAGTACAACGTCATTGCCGTCTACTTATTTATTAACTCCAAACCCAAGTTTATATCGTTAAATTTACACAGAAGTTGTCTGGAATCCTCCTCTTTTATTTGGCTTTTGTAAAGTTCATTTCTTTGGGATTTTTTCGCAAACATTTGCGAATGTCGCCGCCCCCGAAGGTTCAGAGACGGTCATATTTCTGAGGTGCCCGAATTCTGTCTGACGAAATGAAGTCTCGTCGACCTTATCTAAAACACGATTTGCTTGTATTGGGGCCGACAAAAAGCCCTTCAAATACGGGCCACGTCCACACCTGCAAGCCCATATGTCGATACGAACTTTGTACACCTGCCTCACAGATGTTTCGCTACGCCCTGTCATTGCATAATAGGATCGGTTGAATGTTAGAAGAAATAAGTTTCATTATAATGAATTTTGCCGTGGGGTACCGGCAGCAGAATGTTACCCCTCCACTCATGCCCATGGATGCAGTAAGAGCCTGCTAAAGGATACCTCCGGAAGATGGGCAGCAGTATCTTTCCGTGTATCAACATCCCATACTGCGCTCACCAACCCGCCTGCCAAGCGTGGTGAGTATGGCAACTACCCCTCATGTAGATCCATGAGGGAGGCCTGTATTCATCAGTGGACGTTTTATGGCTGAAATGATTATAAGGATTTTTTAAAAACAAGTTCTTTATTTATATAAGCATTTACATTTCATTTGACACCCATACATATTATGGGGTTTGTCAAAAAATACATCGTCCGCCATCTTGTGGCGATGGCCCTTTAAATGTTTTGCATATTTTTGTATTGTGACTGAGCTAAAGAAACACATGAGACATGACAAATTTTAGCTCAATCGAATCTTATGAAGTGGTTCTAATTCAGCTTGCAAGATTTAACCCGCACAAACATGCAGCCTGTAGGTACATTAACCCTCCGTTAGTCGCGTGTTGTCTTTAAAAGTCCAGGTGTTACAAAAATGTTAAAATCAACCGTTTAAATTTATCCCAGCGACAATATTATGAGGACCCTCCTAACTTGGATTATATATGCCGTGTATTTGCTTGTTTTATTGTTATAAAGTTAATAACCATTTTTTAAATTGAATAATTAGCAAAATTTAATTCAAAAGGTCTTTTTAAGACTCTATTTTTGGAGTTTTCAGAGACCCCACGCGACCAACCGCGTAAACAAAAAGTTCGCGACTGACCGAGGGTTTAATGCTGCAAGTTAATAAAGAGCTCGTAAAAATAGCTTAATTAAATAGAAATACTAAAGAATTCCAGTTATAGCTATAAAAAGGGCACGCGCCTTAAACCCATCTGGGAATGTGTCGACGTCGTTTTGTAATAGAGCTGGGGGATAATGGATATTCACGAGACCCTTCCGGTGACCGGTGGAATTTACTGAATTCACGATCATGCTTAGCTTTTTTTCATATTTTAGGTTTCTCTACTAAAATATTCAAAAGGTGACGGTAAGGGTTTTATTTATATCGTCTATTTATCTGTCGTTAGGAACCTAACTGTTTCGAGCCCTATTTTGAAAAAAAAATAATGAAAGTATTCTGTCAATCATCTGGTTTCCATAGTGTAATTGGTTTGTAAAATTCGTGTTAGTTACTAATAAACAATGAACAGTAGTGCAAAGCTTTGCTTGGTTTGGTGTTGTGTGTAGTCCAGGATTAATATATTTTATTTATTTACTTAATTATTTTAATATTTTTGAAGATATTTGGAATTTACATATCACTTTCATTCAGAGCCTGTGGTCGCCACGCTTAGAGCTAGTTTCAATTTGGAAAAACCTATGAAGCATTGAATAATGGAATTTATTATGGCTTTGATATAGGTAAATAAGCATATCATTGTGTGTATACGATGTGAGCAAAGGCGCACACACATGATGTAGACTAGAGATTTAAAGAATCTGCCATCGTTTCACGGGCAGTCCCGTCCAAAGTACTGTAAATTTGTCAATATGCAAATTAAATTAAACAATTATGGGGAGGGAGAAGCAGAGCAAACGTGGAGCAGCCATTTCAACCTTGCCAAATGTTATTGTCACCTTACAAACAAAGTTTCGCGCTTATGATATAGCTTCAATAATGATTATAACAATTTCTTTGTCTGATTTACAATACAGTCGTATTGATATGTTCTTTCTGAATAAAGCCGACTAATCTGAGTGGATGATAGATAGATAGATAAACTCTTTATTGTACATTCACCATATAACATAAATTTCACAAAGAGAAACAGACAAATATAACATACAATGGATGGTGTAGATTCTCGACAACACTATTCCATCTACAATACCTCAGGCACCGTAGCGCCCCGTACAGCATGAATACCAGTTCCTGTGCCAAAGACGCTGTATAAATCTCAGGCCAAATTAAATCTTATTTTTATTTGATTTTTTTTCAATGGTAACATCATATAGGTTTGTTTGAATATTAATGGTGATGCTCATCTCCCCGCCTCGCACGCGCCTTGCCCATTAACTAACCGGCCTGTGTAATGTGCAAGGAAGGCCACTCCGCCGGCGTGTGCGCATACGAGTGCCGACATGTTGCTGCGGTTCGCTGACCGCACGCCATCTGATGGCCTCGATTGATGCACGCGGTTGCCAAAAAAATAAGCCAATTATATCGCAACGGCACCCCCAAATATTTGTTTCAGTCCTTTTACTTTTAAGTTTTCACGGTGTCAGCAGCTTTTCATCCATGCTATAGCATCATTTTTGGCGTGTATTGACGATTCAGGTAATAATTTTAAACTGATTAACGGGACTTTATCACGTAATTAGCCTATTTTATTATTTCCCGACGTTTCAGTCTACCCGTGACCATGAGGGCACTCGAAACGTCGGGAAATAATAAAATAAGGTTATTACGCGATAAAGTTCCGTTAATCACTTTAAAATTATGTCTACAGATCGCGAAAGTTTACAAAGTACTGATTCAGGTAATGTGGTTTGCTACACTAATAATAGTTAGGCCGTTATTTCTAGGTAAGGCTGGGTAGGGTCGGGGTAGCATGAGAGGATTCGAGCACCTGGTCTCCCCCATTAAAATTATAATAGCTAATACTGTCCAAGGCATATGTTATGGGTGGATGGAATTGTCTTACTCAGCAAAGTAAAAGTAAAACATGCATACGTTTACAGTTAGCGTACAGTTTTCAATTTAATGGAGATAATCGATCAATCGAAATTGCTTGTCCTATTGCTGTCTAAATTCAAACTTTTTTTACTATATTACATTATCGGGTACTTATTTATCGCGTAATTACTTACCGTTATAAAAAAATTAAATGATGCTAATACATTTTAATTAATAATTCATGTTTTAACAATAAGCATTAAATATCCTTTTTGAGCAAATAAATTATTCTTATTCTCTAAAATTCAAAATACTAGTAATACTCATTATTCTTATTTTGTGATTAACAAATCATTGCTTATTGATAATTGTGCTTATTATAAATATATTCTACTTTGTAAAGGTTTTATGTTTGAATGATTGATTGAAAACTTTTTAGACGGAAGCGTCCCCAAAATGCTACTTGAATCTAAATTCCTTGTTTACAGTTCTTTAAATAACTTGACCGCGGTTGCATTTCCGTTATTAATTTTCACGCTTCAACGTTTCGTGATTTGAGGTATTCGCTTCCATAAGTTTATTGCCCGGTGTCAAGCTATTTGATTTTAAAGGTTCCTATAGATTGGTTACAAATTCTTATTTTCTATGCATAGCCTAATTTCACCTAGACCTTAAGTTTGTCCCACTCGTCACAATCCTGGAATCCAATCCATCATTTACTTGTGATATTCTAAAAGTTGTAACATTCATCGTATCAAAAATCGAGATGAATGTTATGTGAGCAGTATCCGGATCCAACGTCGACTCAAGTAATTTCCGCCTACAGAAAAAAAACGACCGTTGGACCATCATCCGTTGCTGGTTGCTACAGGTTGATTGCAAACTGGAAAGCACGTGGTTTTACCTTTTGCGTGGCAACTTGAGGGATAGTTATTTTATAGGCATATGAAGAAGAGTCGCCGAAATCAGCTTAATGATGTCGTCATGACACTGATCCCTGCAATCGTTGCAGGTTTAGCTTTTTAAACTGTTCAACTTCAGAACGAACAAAACTTTGAAATATCAAAGTGATTTCCGATTCTAGTTTAAAATCTGCGTAGGTGCTTACATAAACTCAGAAATATTTACATAACAATCAAGAAATTCCGTTGATGAATCAACACTACGCATTTTAATTATGTAGTTTGAACTTGAACTCACAAGTTTTAAACTTCCTCAATTTATTAAATATGGTGATCTTTCTTTGGTTTTGAAGTCTAAGGTAGCAAGCAAGTGTTCGTGTAGTCCAAAGCACACTTAATTGACACCAGGCCGTGCGAACTGCGTACTTAGTGAAAGTATAGACAAGGGATTGTTGCTCATATCGTTATGCAATGCTCTATGATATTATACTCAATACAAGCATTGGTACGGGGGTCCCAGAAAAGGGGGCGAAGGTTTCCGAAAAATGCCATTTTTGACCTTTGGTGACATTATGAGGTCACAATAACTCCAGTCCCTGTGACCCAAATCACTCAGTACCCTTCTCTCATTAAGACGGTGCTAACAAAAAGGTTTCATGTAAATCGGACAACGCGTTCGGTTGTAATCGTGTTATTCACAGACAGACATACAGACAGCGCTATGCATGATATGGCATCGCCCCCTAATATTACTCGTAAATACACATTGCCACCCTTTCAGTGAGCCTTCTCAGAGGAAATACACCACAGCGTGAATACCAGCTGCTGACGCTGTCAATCACCGAGACAAACAAATCAGTATTTAATTACAGTGAAAATATGCCTGAACTGTTCGAAAGAATCGCGACCAAAGAAAATCAACTATGAAATCGTAATCAGGGCAGTCTTAGTTCAATGTTTGCATCTAGGCGTCTTCCGTTTCGCGCAATTCATCAACGTATACGAAGGAAATTGCCTTTGCTTTCCGCGAACTTTGCCCGCTATCGTCGAAGCCAACATTCTCGTCGTGTAGGTGTAGGTGTGATTCCACTTTAACTTCCGCTGGCGGGCCCAGATTCGGCGCATTTGGTGTTGCGTGGTGTCGACCGGATGCGAGGCAGCCTTTTATCGACACGTGCTTGGGATGCGGACTACCTATCCGAAATCGTCATCGCTGTGACGTTCTGAGTCACTGTTGTAGTAATTCTTAGAAACGACACTATGTTAGCTATTCTCCGGGAATTTACTATCAGTTTAACTGCCTAAAACATAAAATTGTAATGATCATGCGTCTCTATTTACAGCTTTACTTTGTTGGTAATAAAAAAAATATTCATTGGGCTTTTCTACTGCAATTTAACTGTATAGAAAGCTTCTGATATGTTATTAACTTATTATCTATCTTTAATTCTAATCTATAATCCCCTATCCAGACAATGAAGAGACAGTCGGAAGAATCATGCGGAAAAAATACACCCAGACATGCAAATGAACTTGATTGTTTCTGTCACGGAATTACTACGCTACATTTACGTAATAGGCGCATGAGCAATAAAGACTTTAATCTTACGTTGAACAACAGTATCTCTGGAAAGATCTGGTCTTGATTGGAGGAGGTGGCTAGACTGTTTCTGATTAAGGTAATTGGATATCTGTGGTCCAATGGCTGGTTCTTATTCAAAAACCTCCGTAATTGTGGTCCGTGTCTCCGGGCGGGGATTGAGGCGTGGGGCTTTGACCCCGTGCCCGTAATCACGGCCCCTCAAAAAGGCCCCTGCTCCTGCCGATATGGAAATACCAATTTTATACAGAGCTTTATTACTTCGTGGAAATTACGTATTTTTACTGTAAAGCTATCTCCTGAGTGTTTAGGCCTTATTGTTTTATAATAGCAGCGATACACGTCTTCAGCCAGTTTGAAAAAGCTAGGTCAGACAACCAGATTCGGTGACTAGTTCAAACAAACTAACGGTGATTCTTCTAAAGCGACTATTACACAAATACACACATAGTAACATTTATAAACACGCAGCTTGCTAAATGGGACAGACCTGATAATAACCCGTCAACTATGTCAGGCAGTGCTCAAACCTCGAGTACGTGCAGTCAGAGATAGAGTGGCCTATTTCTCAGGGACCAGACTCGATAACTTATCATAAACGATCGATAAACCGGAGGATTAACCACTCAAAGTATGAGGTCGATGAAAGGTGTCATGCCATGGAAGCGAGCGCTCTCCATGGGAAACAATAACGAAGCTTTCGTTGTAACTGTAGTGACTCAATGATTCTGTACAGCCAGTTACAATGCTAAATGTTATTGTTATTAACTACTCGTAACCATTAGTTTTACGACGCTTGCGTAAGTGTCAGTGCATCAGCCGAGACCGGTTTCCGGCGTTCTCATAATTTACCACTAATCTTGACCCACAGCTGCCACTAGACCAGTTCTCGGCGAGATGTAAAGACTGGACCGAGGACTATAAATTTTAGAAGGCGGAAAGTTGTAGGCGGTCATGGCTTATTTGTTGTTCCCTGAAATGAAGATATGTGTGGTTATCGGTGATTCATATTCCGGAAATGTATCGCGAGTTTCTCCAAAAGTAAATAATTACCACTACATAATATAAACCAAAGTCGATTCCCGCTGTATGTCTGTCCCTATGTTTGCTTAGATTTTTAAAACTACGCAACGGATTTTGATGCGGTTTTTTTAATAGAAGTAATTCAAGAGAAAGGTTCTTTTGTATAATATGTACATGCATAATAATATAGTAGAGATACACTAATTATTTTAGAGATATTTTTTTTGCGCTTACATTGCAAACGCTGGCTGAACCCTACGAGATAGATCAAAATAATGTACTACAGTATTGTACACCTTAAAAAGGTCTACAAAAAAGTCCACGATGGTATATTCTGTAGTATATTTAGTATCAGCATTGCAACCGTGCGAAGCCGGGGCGGGTCGCTAGTTTTGTATGAATGATTAAATTCCCCCTATGTTTTCTTTCAGCGGTTCCAAATTTCTTGGAAACCCTGCAAATTATTGCCCAAGTCTCCATATGAATAAGATTTTGTCACGGTCATCAACTGCTGATATTTTTGGTCCAAAATATGAATGAATCTTTCTTAGAACACCGGTCATATTCATAATTAATTCCACGTGATTAATCCAACGTGATTTCTGACAGTATCATTGTACGTACACTGGCAGAATTGTGATCGCTAGCCAAAAAAGCAAAAAATATAAAAAAACCGAAATTAAAATGCTTTCTTTTAATTTAGGGGCCACCAGAGCTCACATTGATCATATACGATTCCCCTAATGACAAAATAGGCCCCTGAGTATTTTTACAGAATTGATTTTATTAATTCTAAAAAGAAATAAACTCTAGTTTTATGTGTTTATATTTACCAGATACGCTGTGTTTCCTTGGTTTAATTTTCCTCTTATACTTCTTTATCGATTTCTCAACACGAACTTCCTACATATTTTTATGACTGACGATAGTTATTCCGTGTTGTTTAACGTTTTCTCTTTGTTCCAGAGCTGCGGACAGTACTGCAGAATCACCAATATTGGAAGAGGCCGGTGAGAGCGGATCAGAACAGAAACCCAAACCCCTGGTCAAATATGGCGAGCTGGTTATTCTTGGGTAAGTGTGTTAGATAGGACGATGTAAATTTAGTTTTACCCACGACTTAGTGTTATATAAGATTTAAAAAAAAAGTTGTAATCGGAGAACGTTCTAAGATAAACTACTATGAATTTTGGAAGGTTTTTTAATGTTAATGTTTCACTCAGTATAACTGGTATAACTTCATATTTATAGTAGAGTGTGTAGTTTGTATGCGAGCGTAGCTATAGGCGGCGCCTAGTACAATTATAATACTAATGAGAAGCTGTGATTGACTATAACGAACCGGCTCCCATATTACGTTTTTAGCGACAGGTTTGCAACAGGCGCGGATTTCGCGATCATCGCTACCAAGCGTCAATTTTGACATAGTTGTTGTTGTTGTATATTCTTCACAAAGTTAATTTACGAATTGACGTTTGTGTTGCAAACCTGTCGCGAGATACGTAATCAGCCTGCGCCGATTCTAAGTTTGTTTACGATTTTGCGAACCGGTTGCGGATGTTTCTCCAGGCACTCTGAAGAAATGATTTTATTGTTATAAGCTTACAAATTACTCGTACAGTCGTTAAAAATCAACACATCAACCACTTTGTATGCAAAAAAATATAGTACGCATTATATTCTCTAATGTACAAACTACAATCGAATCACATGGATTGGTACCCAATAATTCTTAAGAGTTCTTAAAACCTTCAACACATCTGAATCTTCACAACAAACACTGACAGGGATAGCAAATATACTCGTAATTGCGCTTCATCAGAAAATCGTAGGTAGTTACTGTGCATATCTGTATTCTTGCGTCTACATAATGTCAAAATGGCGAAGATTGAGGTTTTCTGATGCATTCGCCTGCATAATTTGCCTACACTGCAAAACTGCATCTAGCTAGTACCAGTGATCCAGGTTCAAAATGTCAGTGGTCTGGCACAAGGTTATGTAAACAAGTAAACTGCGTATTCTGCCATAAGATGTTTGATTTATTTCAATCACGGCGTGTATGTACATGCTAATTGTGCAGGCAACATTATCCTTATAAATATGCAGCGTTTGAACGCGAATTGACTTGCTGCGAAGAATCCTTTCGATTATTAGATTCTTCCCCTTTTATCCTGTCCATTCTGACCAACGAAGAAGTAGTCGTCGTACGTATTAAGTACCTAAGAATGGTTTGTGTTCGCACAAAGCAGATTACACATTACGAGTATCTCCAAAAGTATTTTTTTTATAAATTATTAAATTACCCCCATGTTTTTTCAGCGGTTCCAAATTTCTTGGAAATACTGCAAATTATTGCCTCCATACACTTACAATGACTTTAAAAGTAAAATTTGAATCCTAACTCTCCTAACCCAAGCTCGGTTTTACTGCTTCGCATGTTATTCTTTCCAGCGAGGTTTCGACAGAGATTTAATCTATTTCAATGCCATGTTGGCCCAATGCCACGCAAAAAGTAACCAAGGAACTCAACAAATCGTAGCGAACCCGAGAATCCAGTGTTTTATGGAAATAAGAGCAACTACGCAGCTCTCTTACATTGGGTTACATATTACCATGATATTAAAGCATATGGCGTCTTTTGCAGGCGAATTATTCATGAAATCTCTTAAACATACTTCCAGACCGTCGAACTTGCAGACCGAACAAGCACATTTACTATGAAACATTTCGACTGACGCTAGTTCTAGTTATTGATTATTTCAAAGAGTCAAATCGTAAAATATAAAATTATTTACTATTTAATAACATATTTAAGAAGAATAAAATTTAACTTTTATTTGTTGCCATTTTCATACCATCATCATCGATATCATTCACTGCTGGAACTAGGCCTTCATTTGTTTGTACTATCAGTCACGAATATTATAAAATATACTCATATCTAATCATAATCATTTATTCATACGAGTAAATATAAACCTTAACAAAATATTACATATTTAGCGCAATTATCAAAACCTCTCAATCATACCTGTTATAAAATTAATGGTGTCATAAAAAGTACAAGTTAACTCAAACATTGAGCGAATAGCCATTATAATAATGCAGTCCTTACCAAACACTCCCGTGCTCCCGACAGTGTTGCATGCCATCCAGCGTTGTCCTCGTTGCATAATATATTAAAATTTTAACGTATATTTTGCACCTTGAATTCAGGTTACTTCATCTAGCACCTGCCTCTATTATACTACCAGCCAATTAAGGTTTCCGGTTAGTAATATAACGAATGGAATTGATAACATTCATGTTTAAGGCCAGAAGTTCACGTCATCTCTAAGTCATCCTTGTCTCGTAATCTTCGGGAACATGACTTATCTCGTTCATGCATTACCGCTTATGGCATGTTTTTATTGAAACAGAACACCACTTTCTTTTTCTGTCTTGCTTAGAAATGTTTGAATGCAATCAGCTTGCCCTTATACGGTCCTCGCTTGAATCAGGTTTCAAAGGCTTGTGAGAGAATGAATTTGGCAAACTGCGCAGTTTTGGTTTACTATTTACGTCTCGGATTTAACATGAACGGTCTTGCTATGGCGTGTCTCAAGTACGCATTATGTTTACACAGAAGAAAGGAAATAAGCGACTTGGAGAGTACTCTTGACGTCTGTTATGCCTATTGTGCTGTACTTATTGATTTTTGAAAGGTTTCTTAGTAGAACTTGAACATTGAATTTAAACGTTTGCTGTGGAATTGGATTCAAACGGAGTCACGATCGTCAGCATTGAGGGACCGATTAAAGAGAGAGAGAGTGGAATTGGATTGATGATTTAGTTAGATTATATTGGAGCCTCTATTGGATCGCAATTGTTGCCCGCACTCGCGATTTAGCGGCTCATGCACAGATTGTTTAATCTCTAAAAAAATCGCGGTCATGACACAAATTCATATTTTATTGCTGTTCATTGAGTGAGTAGCTGGCCGCAAAACTCTGTTTCTTGCATTCCACTTGGAGGTCATGAACACTTCATGGTTACCATTGTAGTCACGTTTCGGTGATTTGCTACCCGGTTTATGTCACGCGTTTAGTGCCTTTGCTTGGTTTTTGACTTAAACATTGTATTTGGTAATGCATTTTGGGTCAAATTCTCATGGTTCAGTAACCACGAAGCGGAAGGAATGTCCACTTCAAAGACCTATACCGCGTTCATCATTTCAGCCATAAAACGTCCACTGATGAACACAGGCCTCCCTCATGGATCTCCATGAGGGGGGTAGTTGCCATACTCACCACGCTTGGCAGGCGGGTTGGTGAGCGCAGTATGGGATGTTGATACACGGATAGACGCTGCTGCCCATCTTCCGGAGGTATCCCTTAGCAGGCTCTTACTGCATCCATGGGCATGAGAGGAGGGGTATCATTCTACTGCCGGCACCCCACGGCGGGTGCTATACCGCGTTAGCTGTCCCTAAACCCTGTTATAGTTAAATAATTTGCTCCCGCGTATCTAAAATGTTAATATATTATAATGTCACGTTTGTTTAGGATATTGTTAAAATAAAACATTCAAAATACATCAAACTTAAATTCCAGGCCTTTTCGGTTGCTTAAATATAAGGAGCTGATTAGAAGATATCACTTTTGGAATAAGTTGATTTAAACAAGCATTACAAGCAGCTTAACTAGCATACTGTTGATGATTTATGTAACAATTTTTCGGAATTTCCTGGTCTCTCGTTAAAATATCCGAACCGCAATTTAGATAGGGAAATAAAAGAAAGGCTTTCAAATAATGTTTCTTACATTTTGCTCGCGTTCGAGTATGAAACAAAATAAATTTTAAGAGCATTCCTACCTCGGGCACATGCCAGTGATATACGGCCAACGACAAGTTAATTAGGTTGCTGGCGTTCTATTTAGCTGCTTCTTATTTCTTGTAATAAGTACAATTCTCGGTTATTTATTTTTATTCAAGAAATAACACAGCATTACATTATAACCAATGCGCTATGCTATACATACATACATAATTATGTAATATCATTGTTTTCGACGATTTTGTTGTTGCACTTCCTGAAGTTAATTATAATATGGCGTTTCTAAATGTGGAACTGTGAACGTAAAATTAGGTTAATTGTACTGTTTAAATTGTAGAAGGGCACTAACCGAATTCCCATGTGACAATTTAGTCAATTTTACGCATTGCAATATTAACCTTAATTTTGCATTATAATGTTCGCAACCATGATAGTTTCAAAAGTTACATTTTACGCATTTTAGTTGTTTTAGTTAGGAAGTGCGCCAACAGAATTGAAACCATTGTGTGATTAAAATACCATTAAAATATCTTAATGGGAACATAAAATCTAAGCTATCGCATTTGACATTTTACTGTTACTGTTAGCCTGTATCGTCCCCATGTACTTTAATTTACGGAAAATCCTGGCTGACCGATGCGTAAACGGTGAAGTAATATTATTCCTAGAAGTAATATAATTCGTACCGGTGCGATATGTACCAGCCTGGTGCTTACCAGAGAAATTATGCTATGATCATTAGAAGATGTATCACTGAACCAATGCTGTGTCTCACACAGCGTACACTTTTTTCATGAAACATAAAACTCATATTTTCCTTTCTTTCTTATAGGTATAAGATATTAATAAAAAGATTGTATTGGCGCATGCTGTATATCTTAGTGAATTTCAGTTTAAAAGGCCTTATAAAGGCCACCTTTTTGTTTGATGTAAACATTGCCGTGAGTTGTCGGCATTAGAATGTTGCCTCTCCTCTGGAGCAAGTTCTCTCCTCTTCCTCTTGGAGCAAGTTATTATCATAAGCATATACAGCCCACCGTCAGCTTCGTTTGAGACATTTGAAAAAGTCATGAATGAAATCTTATTCAAAACATCAAAGTCAAATAAAAACATCACATGTGGAGATTTCAATGTTAATCTCTTAGAAAATTACTCTTTAAGTACTAGGTTAACATGCCTTTTTAATTCATATAATCTTCTTGTTGTTTATGGAGCCTACTAGAATAACTGAAACATCCGCTAAATATATTGACAATATCTTTGTAAATTCTAATATAAAAATTCTCCATAAGGGCTTGATTAATAATATAAAGTCCGACCATTTAGGCCAGCACATTTAAATTAAACAGCAACAAAAACAAAATGTAAAAAGAAAAATTACTTTATACCTGTGATCGTGCATCGATCTGAACAACTGAAATGTAAATTGAATACAAAATTTCCACCTTACTACTCAAATAACAACCCTAATGAGTCATATTGCATTTTTTTCAATACAATTATGTTCAATTCAATATTTACATCAAAGTCGATAATGGTCACAGATAATCTTAACGTTAATGAGTGGGCAACAGTGGTTATACATAGAAGTAGACAAAAGTTATATGATCTTAATAGTAAAAAACATTATAATTTTAGTGAGGTGTTCAAAGAAAAGGTAAAACTACTATAAAAATTTTAAAAAAGTCTGCCATGTTGCCAAGTCTAATTATTTAAGTTCCAAAATTAAAAATAGTGATAATATATTTAAAGCTACTTGGAAAATAATAAACAAAGAAACTGGAAATGTGAGTAACTTTAACAACCAATTTAAATTAAATTATAATAATACCACCTACAAAAGTGATGAAGATGTAGCCCAAGCATTTGAAACTTTTTTTACTGACATTCCAGTTTCTACCACAAAGTCTTTAAACTCTTCTCACCTGATCGTCGAGTCCTTACTTAGCAAAAATGTACCTAAATGCGATAGTAATTTTAATTTCCAAAATGTGGACAGCAGCTATATAGTTAAAGCTTTTAAAATGTTAAATGTTAAGAAAACTGCAGATCTCTGCGGTATTTCTGTAATCATTGTAAAACCATTGGTAGACACAATCGCACCTGAGCTGGCTTTTATATTTAACCCTTTGGATCTACTTATTTCTTATCCCAGTAACAGGATACAAAGAGTTGATGTATTAACATCAATCCATTAGGATAACGTTCTTCGGGATCTGTAGTTACAATTGGTGTACCGCAGGAACTTCTTGGGCCTTTTCTAGTTTTAATTTACATTAATGATCTTCCTCATCTTGTCAAAAACAATCAGTATTGTTTGCTGATGACACTTCACTTTTGTTCAAAATGAAACGACGTACCACCGATTTTGATGAGGAATGGGATGAATAATGCAATCTCAAAAGTTGTTAATTGGTTTAATGTCAATAACTTATTATTTAATGGAAATAAAACAAAATGTATTAAATTTACTCTCCCTCATGTAAAACAGGCTGATGCCAACATTAAATTGAAAGGTGCAAGTTTAAACCTTGTAGAAAAAACTGTAATTTGAGGCATAACTTTAGACAATAAGCTTTAATGGGGCCCATACATAGAACAACTATCGGGTAGGCTTAGTTCGGCAGCATAAGCAGTCAAAAAAATCCGCCTTCTTACAGACGTAGATACCGCTAGACTTGTTTACTTTAGCTATTTCCACAGCATTATGTCTTATGGCTTACTGCTGTGGGGATGTGCTACAGATATAGACACCGTATTTGTGCCGCAGAAGAGGGCTATTCGTTAATATGGGTCCTAGAGTATAATTTATGAGAACCTGTTGTACACCTATAAAAATATTACTTCGTTTAAGAAGAACAGCGACAATCACAATGTAAATACAAGAAATAAGAATAAATTCGCTGTGCCCACTACTCGTACTAGGCTTCATAAGGTTAAAATATCTTTTAAAGGACAAATACGCTTCTACAACAAACTCCCAAGTGAGTTGCAGAAGTTATCATTGAATAAATTCAAAAACATTATCAAATGCAATCTGTGCAATAAAGCTTATTATAAAATATCAGATTACCTAGAGGACAAAACCACTTGGTACGGAATCTGCTCCAACTCCGTCAAACGTAACATAAGACAAAATCAAATTGTTAAATGATGACTATAACGACCGAGTTAGGTTCTTCTGTTCGCTTCTTTTCCTAATTCGCGTGTCATCTGAAGTGAACAGATTCAATTATGTGCTTTGTTCTATTTATTTGTGTTGTTTTATTTTGTAAGTTGTGACGCGTCAATAAGTCCATGCGGCCGCACTGAATAAAGTATTTTTTATTCTTGATTCTTTTGATTCTCTTACCCGTGGATGCAGTAAGAATCTGGAGACCAGACCTAAGGGTCTGCTCTGCTCCGGAAGATGGGCAGCAACGTCTTTCTATGTATCAGCATCCCTTACTGCGCTCGACCTGCCAACCTGCCAAGCGTGGCGAGTATGGCAACAATCCCCTCATGATCTTGGAGGTGTATGAGGGAGACCTATGTCCAGCAGTGGAGTGGACAGCAGTCCTACGGCTGTAATGATAATGGCGAAACATTGCCAGGAACCGTAAAGTTAATGTACAACATAATAATTATATCCTAAACGGCGCTAAAAATTTTATAACGGTCACGAAAGTAGGTGTACCTATTTGGTCCGGTTCGCTCGCAGACTGGTGCGGAAGTGTGTGCACTACCGAAATAGATTTGTTGCACCGAATGCCTGCGTGCCTGCAATAGCGTGCAACGAGTATTTAGAGATTTCGACCTGAAATGGAAATGTTGGAACCAGGCTGCTCTGGTTTTTATTTCGGGTGCACACGTGACGATAGACGACTGTGACTGAGGAGGTTGTGAGTTCGATCCCCGCCAGGAGGAGACCAATGTTTGCTTTTCTGCAGATATTTGTCTCCGGTCTGTTGTTCTTTGAGTTACAAGTATGTATTTCCAAAAAAATTCTATCAATTTGAGGTTTTTGTCGTACAAGCTTTGTTAAGTGGGGCTATATGTGTTTAGTGTCCGGCATTATTTATTTATTTATTTCATGTTGATGGAGAAATTGAAACCAACTTGATATAATCGTGACTTTTAAAGAGATTCGGGTATTCCGCAGTGTAAAATGTATGTATAGTCTAAGAGTAAAAGTTCACTTCCATGTGCCATGCCTGTTATAGTTACGTCATCACCCCGAACACTCGATAGAATTTGGCGAAATTACACTTGAGTGAAATTAAGATTAGTATTATACTTGCTTTCTTTTTCCTTCGAAGGAAAAAGATAAAGAGGGAGAACATGATAATAGTGGAGGTGGCGGGAGGAACCTGATATAGGAAGGCATTTGACAGACAGCAATGGAATAGGCTCGGGCCTTTGCCATAAGGTAAACAGACTAAGTTTGAACAAAGGGCTTATCATCATTATTGTATTTGTATTTATTTATTTATTTAAATAACGGAAGTTGAAGCTCAATATCAATAGACCAAAGCTTCTAAAACGTTTAATAAACCAAGGGAACGCCAGTGTTTTGTTTAAAAAAATAAAAATCGGACCATCAGCAATGACGTCGCTTTCGTAGTTTATATGACGCCTTGTGTCAGCCATCTCCGCCTATAACTGTCTATGACCACCAACACAAATGTAAGGTAATAAAATGTAATCACATATTGAAATAAAAATAGAAAATATTTTATTTATGTCTCAAAGGTATGAAAAATAACCCATTAAGTTATAGAAACATAAAATCGGTCGCTTACTCAGCCAGTTAACGCCGTAGGGACATGGCACAGATTTCAGTAGCGCCGTATTGGTCTATTCTGCATTTAGTCATCATTTCAGCTGTAAAACATTACGTACGTCAGTAATGAACTGAACACAATCCTCCCCATGGATCTCCATGAGGGGTAGTTGCCATACTCACCACGCTTGGCAGACGGGTTGGCGAGCGCAGTACGCGATGTTGATACACGGAAGGACGCTGCTGGCCATCTTCCGAAGGTATCCCTTAGCAGGCTCTTCCTGCATCCATGGGCATGGGAGGAGGGGTAACATTCTGCTGCCGGCACCCCACGGCAATAATGCGTTTTAATGCTGACGTCTTATTACTTCATGCCAAGACTATTTGTTTTTGACATTGACTACTGCTTCTCCTTCAAGTCCTTTCAAGGTCCCTATACCTTTGAGTCAGCATATGTATTCTTTTCCAGACCTCTGTAAAACTAGCAGAGACCTTAGTTAGAACCGCAGGTCGGAGGTGGATGCAGGCGCTTCCAACCGCAGTAATTGAAGTTCCATGGGCTATGTCCAGCAGTGGCCGTCCTACGGGAGATGATGATGATAAACTCGTAGAAAGCGACTAAATACTGGCAATAATTTGTAACAATACGCAAAAAGAATGAAAGCAGAGCGATTCCAATCGATTTTATGATAATAAACCGTGAAATTACATTTCCGCGTCGTATTTTATTATGATCTCCCACTTTCTCCTTATTTGCTCGTTGACTGCCCAAAGAAAATTGTTACAACTTGGCACTAACACCAGCCAGCAAGAGTAAAATATGTATACTCTGAGAGAAACTGATAACGTGCCAAAGGACTTACGTTGTTAATGTCTGTCTGCGAAAGCATCAGTAGGAATAAAGAGTTAAGTCTGGCATGAACAGAACCCCAGTGAAGTCTCAGTATTGAATGTAACCGAAACCCATAATCGGATCGGATTTTATCTCACCTTTAAATCTACCATGGGGTGCTGACAGTAGAATGTTGCCCCTCTTCATCTTACCCGTGGATGCAGAATAATCTGCCAAGGGATACCCTCGAATGATAGGCAGCAGCGTCTCCGTGTATCAACGTCCCGTACTGCGCTCGCCTACCCAAGCGAGGCAATATGGCAAACAAAACCCTCTCATGATTTGTACTTGGAGATCCATGAGGGAGGGAGCCCTTCATCCAGCAGTGGATGTCCTACGGCTGAGATGATGACGATTATGAAAGTCTTGGGGTATTCTCGGCCTTCATCTGGTGATTCTTGTACAATCAGCATAATTTTGACCATTTTCTTTGCTTTTAGTTAGAATTTTTTGTTACAATAAGATTGAAATAACTCTTACAATTCTTTGTCTCCATAGAGTTGTATGAACGTGCTAACTTGGCATATTAAACAAACAGTCGATAAATTCTCAACAACCTTAATAGTTTACAATTTTATGTAAACATTTTCCTCATCGTATAAACTGACCGACTTTGGGCGTTAGTTCATTATTGTAACGACATTTATACGTAATTTTGTAAATAAATGAACAATTACCGTACTTTATATATGTCCTTTTCTTTTATTGGACCGTGATAAAATGGCGCGTGATCTTCGTCTCCATCATCATCATCATTGTCAGCTTGTATTGACCCCCCGGCGCCGTCTCCATATGTAGCTGGAAATTAAGAGACAAACCTAGGTAGCTGGAAATGACGACATAATCTATTAAAAAATATTAAGTTGGCGAGCGTTTTGATATTGTCTCGATTTAGTAAAATAAGGCTCTGACAGTTTTAGGGTGAAAGAGTGCAGAAAAGGCTGGCTCTCATCTTTTTTGTAGGAACGAAGTTTTTTATAAAGGTTTTTTATCTTTAGAAAAACATGATTGCCTTAGTATTAGATTTCTGAAAAAAGTACAGGTAGAAAAAAAAACAAATGCCAAATTATTTATTTATTTAAAGTACATACATCAAGAGCAAATTATAAAAAAAAACACATTTATAAAGGTATTCGAGTCGGTCTTAATCGAAGTTATTCTCCACCAGGAACACTTCACTAATCCTGAAAGAACTTACCAAATCGAATCATAAGATTTGGCAACAGTTAAGAAATATGTACAAAAGAAGAGTGAAAGAGTCAAAAAAATTCCCCATCCTGTATAACTCTACAGTCCAGTGGACAATACATTATGTTGTAAAGGAATTAATCATGCATGTTAGTCATTATAATGTGGCAATCACGTAAGTAAAGCATAACATTAGAATCATCGGAACAATACATTATTAATTCTTACGATTTTCGCTACTTTTGACCGAGCTAACAATTTTACTGTCCGCAATAGAGTTTTGTACCATTTGTTACTGCAATTCGATGTTTATCGGTACTTTATTGCCGTTTTATTGTTTGCCTCAGACCTTCCATACACTTGGATGAATAATTATGACCCACAAAAATATTCGGCGATATTCTATTATCCTGTAGGTCTACCATGAGTTTTTACAATCTATACTCGCTAGCGACTGGTTAAAAAATGTATGAAAACTTGTACAGCGCCTCTAGCGGATAGTTTGATACTAAAATACACAGTAAACTATATACTATGTATACTACAGCGACTGGAGTTTGGGATCCATTTGCTTAGAATTTGGTACCACGAGTTACAAATCTGACGGATGTCATAGTAACGTACTATTACTACTGTAGTAACGGCAGGCGATCTAACAGTGGCAACTCATGGTAGACACACTGATAAATTACTTCTCATCGACGCGGACAAAAAATGAAAGATTTTACGATGTAAAAGGTTCTAAATCGGCTGGGTTTTATGGGGTAAACCCCGTTTTTGGAATGACTCACGAGGGATAGATCTCCGATAGCAACAGTTGAAATGAAATGAAATTGTTTATTTGCCAGAAGTATGGTACAAAGGTTTTAGGATAAGTAAGTCAGCTTCACATACTTCACTGATTGATCAGCGTGCAAAATAATGTCTGTAGTTACAAGTACCTACATAAGAATGAACGGAGATTCTAATATTAATCGATTTACATCCAATTCAAATTTCAAATTGTCATATCTATACAATGTCAAAATTTACTATTTAAATAATCATTTACTTTATAAATACATTTATCTACTAGCAACTTATACAGCTTTGTCTTAAATTGTCTGAATGGTAATTCTCTTATGTCCTTAGGTATCTTATTAGTTATATATTTTTATAGTCATAATGTATGAACTCTTGCTTCTAAGTGTCGATTTACATATTGGTAATATAAGCTTTGTAGGGTCTCGGTTTTTTATGATAGAGTTTAAATTATCTTTATATTGGATAAAGATGGGATTTTCTTTTGCAAACAGGCAAACTTGAAATATATAAAGTCCTGCTAGTGTTAATAGTTTCAGTCTTTTGAATAGCGGTCTGCATGATTCTAAAGGACCCACTCCGCACAATGCTCTTAGGCATTTTTTTTTGGACGATAAAAGCCCTGCAAACATTAGTTGAGTTGCCCCATAATATAAGACCATACCTTAGAACTGACATGACATAGCCGTGATATGCAGTTAGAGCTATCTTTTCGCTAGATATTTGTCGTAACCTTTTAAGAGCATAAACAAAACGATTGAGTTTATTACAGACATACTCTATATGACATTTCCAGTTACAGTTTTCGTCCAACATTAAACCTAAATTTATGTCATTTACTTTTTTTATTTCCTGATTACGGCATGTCAAATTAAAATCCAATTTATTTTTATTATTGTAGTTATGAAAATGTATTATTTTAGTTTTAGAAATATTAGCGTGTAAGTTGTTTTTATCTAGCCACTTTAATACGTTTTCTGTTTCATCATCTAACGTACGTGTATAGTTTTCGCCTTTGAGTGGTACTACAACAGAAATGTCATCAGCAAACAAAATACATTGATGATTGATAGCGGCTGGAAGGTCGTTGACATATAATAAAAACAATAATGGCCCCAAAATGCTTCCTTGGGGTACACCGTAATTATTTATTTGATATTTCGACCGAGTTACGATTGATTTGGCGCCAATGATGAATGTTGTTGGCTTTTGGCTGGTGTTTTGGGCTCCGTAGTACAACAAGTCCTTACAATTTCGCTTTGTCTGTCAGCGGTGCTATCCCCAGACTATTAGTCCCAGAAAGCTGTTATTTGCAAGGTCATATGAAATATATAAGAGATATTTATTGGTAAAAAATCTTAGAAATAATTTATTTGTGTCAAACTCCCATAGTCGTAAGATAGGGATGATTTTTTTTCTCCTATTTATCCCATCGTGTGGGGTATCGTTCGATAGGTATTTTTTTCCTGTTTATCCCATCGTGTAGGGTATCGTTGAATAGGACCGGTATTTTATCTTCATCATCATCATTTCGGCCGTAATACGTCCACTACTGAACACAGGCCTCCCTCATGGATCTCCATGAGGGGGTAGTTGCCATACTCACCACGCTTAGCAGGCGGTTTGGCGAGCGCAGTACGGATGTTGATACATGGGAAGACGCTGCTGCCCATCTTCCGGAGGTATCCCTTAGCAGGCTCTTACTGCATCCACGGGCATGAAAGGAGGGGTAACATTCTACTGCCGGCACCCCACGGCAGTTTTTTCTTATATTTTTATAAATACAATATTAGTGAATAAGCGTTATCTAATACCATTTCAAATTTCAAATATACACCCGTCAGAAATTCACAGATATCCATCCGGGACAGACAGATAGACTAAGTCAAACCATAAGGGTTTCCTTTTTACCATTTTGGTCCGGAACCCTAACAATACTAAATAAGCAAGCACATTTTAAGTGTTGAAGTTTGTTTACATCAAATTTGACTGAGACGTAGATATTATTTTGTTCAGAATGTATTAAATTGGATCGCTCCTTATTTTCATACTAATTCCAAGGGATTCTTTCGTAAACCTCATGCGCTTAAGTAATGGAGTCTGTAATTTAATTAAATAAAACGCTATCCCCCATGCTTCCAAGATGAGAAGAGGGCTTCTTAATCTTTCCGTAACGGGACGGGGAGTTTGAAGCTCAGCACTAACTGAAATGAAAGAACTCTTGTTTGTTCTCTCTTCTTGTTTGTTTCGTCTTGAAAAAAAGATTTTTAATTCGGCTGTATTTTTTGAAGGCAATCTCGGAACTCAAGTGTTTGTATGTAACAAACGCTTGAGTTCCGAGATCGCATTTATTTCTAAATCCAGTTTTGATGATGGTCCATCGATCCATGTTAAATCGAGAGAATTTAAATCACGTAGGCTACGTGCAGCGATTGTAGTGTTTTTTTCAATTCAACAAGTTTTTTATAATCTAATATGAAGTATTTATTTAATGCTAACGATTTACTGGCGAATTCGCGTGTCATCTGAAGTGAACAGATTCAGTAATGTGCTTTGCTTTAATGTTTATTTTATTAATTTGTGTTTTCTTATTTTGTAAATTTGCTTAGACCTTATATTAGGAGTTAAAGTATGAAATTGCCGATTTGTACTGAAAATTTTAAATTAGTTTTTTTTTAGTTTAACATATTTATTTAATCAAAATAATTACCATTATTATATATACAGTGCTGCCATCTAATAGGAAGGTCATTTATGCCTTTGCTATAGAATACTGGTGATCTAGATTCGACGAACAAAAAAAAAATTGTAGTCCGTTCGAGAAAGGTCTGGCGAATACGGAGAGTGAATGGTTTCTATTTGCATTTCCTGTAGAGGTAAAACGGTTTATCGTGCTGTATGAGGTCTTGCGTTATCATGGAGCTATGGTGAAGATCGATTCATGAGTCGGGGCTGTTTCACTGCTAGTTTTCCTATCATTGTTCGGAGTTCGGCACAGTATCACACAGAAAGCTATAGTGAATAACACCATGCTGAGACCACCAAACAGTTACAATTACCTATTTATTGGTAAGCTTTGCTTTAGGACACTGTTGCGGCGTTTGACCTGGGGTCAGCCATTGCATTTTTCGCTTACGGTTATCGTAAAGAATCCACTTTTCATGACATGTCACAATTCGATCCAATATTTCTTCATTTCTGTATCGATTCAACAAGGCAACACAAGTTTCAACGCGCGTTTCTTTCTGCAGATCAGTCAAATCATGAGGCACCTATTTTTCATATTTTTTTATTTTATTGATTTAGACGCAAATGAGTCAATATTGTTGGTAAGGTAACGTTAAACCATGCCGCTAATTCCTGGATAGTTTGACTCGGATCGGCTTCCACCATCTCTTTCAATTCATTGTTATTCACCTGTGTGGGCGGTCTTCCATCTGGGTAGTTCTTTAAATCAAAGTTTCCATGACGAAAGCGTTTAAACTAGAATGTTATCTGTGCGACAACTCTTTATAAAATTGATCGTTCTCAGACAACATACTCTACCAGGTGGCGCTGATAAGTGATAGATAAATTGCTATAGTACCTATACTCTAGCCAAACTCAAGATGCAATATTTACTAACAATGCACTGACAGTTGAAACAGCTGATATCAGGGGTGAAAACATTTTTTCGACTGTGCTATTTTCGCTATTTACATATATATTTAGATAAATATTGAATATCAAATAATATTATTTGCTGTCAAATTAATTAATGATCATCATCATCACCAGTTTTATCATTACCTATAGAGTTGAAGCTGCTACTAGCTAAGGAAGATTATATAAGACCAAATAGAAATTGTAACTAACATTTATAACGTTAATAGCCCGTTTCATATAAGTGTCTCTCTTTTGGGACATTTAAAATAGGTACATATAAATAAAGTATATACATTATTACCATTACTTATCATCATGCTTAATTAATTAATGTCCTAAAATAACACTTTTTGGGACAATTAATTAATTAAGCATGACTCTATCTGACAGTGATGATGATTATTTAATCATCATCACTGTCAGATTCTAAGCTACTTGATGTTTCTCTGGAGACCTGGATGATGAATTCATCAATTACATTATCATTTCATTTCTTTATGATAATCTCCATCTCCACTTTTGCTTTCGAATATTAGTTCCCCGCCATTCAAAAACCCGTCTTTATTGCCTTGAAAACTAAATATGAATTTATTGTTGCTCTTTCTATGAGTAATGTTGTAGTGTATTCTTAATCCCGAATCATAGCTAATAAATATCCAACTGTTTGCGACCCAGGAAGTCAAAACCAAAGTTCGTTATGGTTGGCACTGTTAGGAACACAAAAAATCTCTGTGGATTTTAATCTTTGTTTTTGATCACCTAATGAAGATTTGTAAATTGAAAAAAGTTAGATTTTCCATAGAAATGACGTAACTATTGAAAATTGTAACAAATCTTGTAGAATTTATTGTTAAAATCATCTAATTCAGTCATGACTCCATAAGTTTCGCCTCGAAAGGCGCAACCCTAAAAATCAGCTGATTTCCAATGTTAGTAAATATTGCATCTTGAGTTTGGCTAGAGTATAGTTAAGTCTCTTTTTTAGTTAAGTATACTAATTGTGTTGTATTTCAAAGTTAAATAAAGTTATTCTTATTCTAATAAATTGACGCGTCAAAAAGGCCCCTGCGGTCGCACTGAGTAGAGTATTTTTTAAGTTTGATCTTACTCATAATATGAGACGTGATTTACGATTATTTCTACCGAGAAAATTTTAAGGAATCGTGTTTTAGAAATATATTTTACTCAGTATTAGTCTTCGACTTTACAGTATTTTATTTTCAAAGTGAATAATACAGTGTTGTTTATATAACAGAGGATCATCAGAAGCACTCCGACACGCTGTCTGAGGTAGTAACGACTCTTAAACGGAGATAGCATGCTAATACGGTGGAGCGTTAATTGCACTTAGTTTGTGATAATTCAGTTATGCCACACCTACGAGTACATCCCTGAATCTATTCACATCAAATGTGAACACCCCTAAAACATTCTAGAAATGCATCGGATTATGTAATAAAAGGGAACGGAACGTAGACGTCTGAAGGGGTAGCATTATCGGTTATCATATTTTATTTATACTGCGAGACTTGAAGTTTATTCGGACTGGGCAGCTTTGTCAGTAATCAATTCTTTTTGCATAAGCACATTTAACGCCTTAAAGTATACATAAATTATTTACCCTAAATATAAAACGAAAAAATTACATTAAACGTTCGCCGCCATTCTCATCATTTAGGCGGTTCACACACTGCCACGCATCACGCTGCATGTTGCATGAATGCGTCTTCTAACGTTAATTGTAAGTATATCAGTTTGTATAGAAAACACGCACAGTCCAATACACAGAAAATGCATCTACGCGCGTTCATGCAGATCACGCACTCAAGCGCGGAGAAACATGCACCCACGCGCGTCGGTGCGGGGTGAGACGCAAGGTATGGCACACCGAGTCCCGCAGTCTAGCGAAAAGCTTTGAATGAAATGAGCCAGAGCCGCCGTGCATCCACAAAACGCAACTACGCGCGTGAGTGCGTTTAAAACCCGCATGATGATGCAGATCTGCACTCCCGCAAGTACGCGCGTAGGTGCGTCGACACGCAACATGCAGCGTGGTGCGTGGCAGTGTGATAACCGCCTTAGTGGTAACTGAGCACCACTTTGAAATTCTGATGAAGACCCGAATCTGAATTTAAACGAATCGATCAGTCACCCGTTGTTTTTCAGAAAAATTCACTGGGTCATGCCAATTACTAAGCAATAGACACACCGATTTGATTTGGAGCAATTACTCGGTTACATGGCTTGCTCACGGTTCGCGTGCTGCGAAGATTGGGTTTTCCGGTGACAAAGACTGGCGGTGACTTACGGCCGGGGATTATACTTATAAGTGGCAAAGTGAGTGTCGTATTAGCAGACAGGGAAGTTTTTCCGACCGAAACAAGTTTTTCAGCCGAATTCGAGGTCGGACTAGTTTAAACACTTATGGGAAATTATGGGGTTATTAGCTTTTGATTTATAATTTTAGGAAAAGCGGCAACCCAGTCTTGTGTAAAGAAAAGCTGATCTTATGTTAACGGGAAGACAAACGATACTTGTGAAGTATTTGAAAGAACGGATTACTTGCAGAATTTCCGGTTTAAGAGTTGTAAAAACTATGACGTATATGTTAGGTACACGGGAAGGGTGTGGCGACCAATAATTACCTTATTAGTTCGCCACGATATGAGTTGGCGTACCCTAGTTATGGTTTATTTTGGACCGATAGTTCCGAGAAGGTAATGACTCCCAAGTTTTACTGAGAAGCTTTACTGGTTGGGCGCTTGTTGAATTCAGCAAACAAAGAACGATGACAACTTTCCTAACACTGCTACATACTGAGAAGTCCCTGGTTGGGCGCCAGTTGAATTCAGCAAGAGGAGAGTGTGAGATTTGAAGTAAGAAGTCGTGGCATGGTATAAGATAATATTTATTTTTTCAAATATAGCAAAAATCTGCTCAATTGAAACTAATTCTTAAATTCTTTATTTTGAAGTCTGTTAAAAATGGCTTTGATCTTGAATCATCATTTCAGCCATAAAACGTCCATTGATGAACACAGGCCTCCCTCATGGATCTCCATGAAGGTTGTTGCCATACTCACCATGGTTGGCAGGCGGGTTGGTGATCGCAGTATGGGATGTTGATACACGGATAGACGCTGCTGTCCATCTTCCGGAGGTATCCCTTAGCAGGCTCTTACTGCATCCATGGGCATGAGAGGAGGGGTATCATTCTACTGCCGGCATCCCACGGCATTCTTCTGATCTTAAATAATCGATTAAAATTACAAAATAATAATTATTATAAGTCGAATAGTGTAATATTACAGGAAGTGTATTTTATTTTCATAATAATAATAAT
This sequence comes from Pasiphila rectangulata, assembly GCA_963082625.1. Taxonomy (NCBI): domain Eukaryota; kingdom Metazoa; phylum Arthropoda; class Insecta; order Lepidoptera; family Geometridae; genus Pasiphila; species Pasiphila rectangulata. The sequence goes on along the minus strand of OY720254.1, from coordinate 7,445,505 downwards.
TATTATAAGTACCACGATCGAATAGTGTAATATTACAGGAAGTGTATTTTATTTTCATAATATGCGAGTTCTACTCCTCGCTAGGTAAGTTTACATTATGGCATTTACCTAACAGAATTCGATCATTTTATGCATCACTATCGGATATTGTAAATAATAAAGGGTGTCTTTTTTTTTCAAAACCAGTGAGATCGATTTCTTTAGCCCCTAATGGAGGATTAACTAACAAAATTTGCACCCCAAGTTTGCATGGAATAGTTTTAATTTCCTTTTAGATCCCGTTCCCTTCCTTCTCAGTTAAATACTAAACTTAGTGAGTCGTTTGTGGTAGTTCATGAGATGGAACTCTTTGATGTGCCTTCAAAAACTTCTCGTAAAGTTTAACATCCGTGGCTTCCTCTAAGACTAGTGGTCGCCGTCATACTAATTGCTCAATTAAACTTTCTGAAATGCAATTGAGGGGTAATAACCTTACAGGACCTTATTATAACGCTTACATCGGGCAATATACCTACTTATATATAGTATATTGTGATATAGTTTATTTTTAATTTTAGTAAATAAGGCATTTTTATGAAACCCTAAACTAGATGTCAACTTAATTATTGTATAATGATGACTGGACAAACTTTGTTTGTATTATAGCTAAGAACACCCTCGAATCAGTCCTTCACTCGTAAAAAGTTATCTGAAGCGAACGAATTCAATTATGTGCTTTATTCAATTTAAATGTGTCTTGTTCTTCTTAATGTAAATTGACTATTCTAAGTAGCGTTTTGCTCTATGGAATACACACTTATTGATTTTGATTTTGAGTCGTGTAGCAATAGTCTTGTAAACTTTCGCGATCACGACATTGTTTTAAAGATATACGCTACCGGTTGACGCTTAACGAACGGTCTTACGGCAGGTGCACAAAACACCGCAAAAAGTGCATTATGTCAATCGTGAGACGCAAGCACTGGTTACGGTAACTTACATAACGAACACAAAGGTGTGCATTTGTTTAGTTTCTCAAGCGTTTAACATTGTCTGGTTTCTTGTGTATGGTAAAACGCGGAATTAACTGTGACTGTGAACTATTCGGTTTGCCGCTGGTTTGTGGAATGAGATATGCTAACCTCTGTCCCAAACAATCAGCACTGCATCCTAGGTTTCATCAGCTAATCCCTACATCATAATAAATTGTCATTAAAAGTACAAACTTTTTTATTGAGCCTTTGTGGACAGTTTTGTAGTTCTGGCTTCTTGGGTTTAATGTATGGTTAAATGCGGATTTAACTGCGTTGTGAACTTATGGTTTGCCGCTGGTTTGTGAAATAGGATAAGAAGCCCATTAGACCCTAAGTTTCACCAGCTAATCCCTATAACTTTACAGAAAAAATAAAATATTTCAGTAACTATCGCGATCTCGTGCGTCTATACGTATGTACATCGGATATGGATACACACATTCAAAAACCCCTAACGAGTAAAAATAATGTCTGTAAGGGCTCTCGGGTTTCCTAAGTAACATTTCAGCTTTGACTTAAGCTTCAACGGGGTCTGAGGTTGTTCTTAATAAACGCATGCTATTACAATGTTAAAGAATTTATGAATGACAAAAATGTAGCAAATATTATGACTAAATAATTTCACATAATTTTCTGACTTGTTTCTTTTATTTATAATTGATATTATTAAATTTTATTTTGTTTTCGCTCGTTTTTTGACATGCATTCTACCTAATATTTTAAAATAATCTGTATGTTATTAGCATGTTTTAGTTTTAATTTTAATTTTAATGTAACTGACATTTTTTTTTATTCTGTATTCTATTTTTTACTTACTTTTTCTTATATTGACTTGTAAATTTTTAATTGATTATTTTTTAATATGAATTTATTGTAAACATTATAAAATTGCACGCCTAGATAGGTAAAATACATTTGATCTAAAATTTTAAATTAACATCCTATTGTAACATTTATTTAAGCAATAAATGAACTTTGAACTTTAATCCAATCCATTTTGTTCAAGCCTTTGACGACAATTATTTTAGACGTTAAAAACATCATAATAATAACTTGGCCAATCCAATCTACTTCCAAAAACATAAACTTTCGGCTCAGGATTCCCTAGTGAAAACAACAACCTAACCAGAAATCCAACTTTTCCCGCAACATCTAGACTAGACGAAGTGTAGCAGATGTCTCGTATAGAATTAAATGTTACGTCATGTAACTACGGAGTACGGCTTCAACGAGGGTTATTACGTTTCCTAAGGTTATCACACTTGCACATGCCTGCAAGCACGTAGTTCCTTCGTGCTTAGTCGAGCTTGTTTGCACCTAGGTGAAGCGAGTTTCTGTGAAATTACTATCTTGCTTTCAACGACGGCTGCTGTCTCGTTGAAACTAACAATCATGCCTTGAAATTATGCGAATAGAAACTAGGGGGGTTAAACTGATAAGTGATATGATAACCCAGAGATACCACGAAGACCTCGTAATGTCATTAGCATAACACTGACCTAAACATGATAAATGAAGGATAGCGGTTGCTGAAATTGACTTGCACTGCTTACAAGTAAAACGAAAAACTGTCATATTTTAAACTAGCTTCTGCCCGCAGCTTCGCATGCGTTGTACCCGAATAAAAAGCGCCGTAATAGAAAGTAGCCTATGTGTTAATCCTGGTCAACATCAATACGTGTGCAAAGTTTCAGCTCAATCCGTATTCTAGTTTTTGCGTGAAGAGGTGACAAACCTCCATCCAAACAAACTTTCGGCTTTATAATATTAGTGGGATGTTCACTTTTACAACGTCTTCTATGTCTACTCCTGCGCCCGAAGGTCCATTTTCCACGCCGATAAACGTACGAAGCAATGAAATGACGTACCTTGTGAATATGCCTGAGAATAGAACATACACACCTGCATGATTGTTTGTTCTTTTCACACGGAAGTGTAACCTTCCCTATTGACGATCGAAGAATATAATGAAGCCTTTTAATAACAACTATTGTTTAACGCAAACGTAGCGACCTCGCCTTGTCGGTCGTGGCTAATATAGAAATGATTAGCTAGCAGTGGCATTATTTGATAAGTGCTGACTTGATAAATTCTCAGCAACTGTTAGTAGAAAAAGTAAAACATCTCTTCTCCGGATATGAGCTATGATTTCACGGCATTTTATTCTGAGGCCGCTTTTGGTTTCTCAGCGACACGCCACAGCGTAACTTAAAGACTCTTAAAGTCGCTCAACCGCATCAACCCATGAGCGACGCGCGAAGTTTATTTGTTTGTCATAATTATAACTTACTAGCCGCACTCCGCGGTTTCACCCCCGCAGTTCCCGTTCGGATATAAAATCGGTCCAGTAGTTTCGGAGCCTATTCAATGCATACAAACAAAAAAAACAATAAAATCTTTCCTGTTTATTATTAGTGTATATCTACACTAATTAAACAGGAAAAATTCGAAATCTGTGTCCGATACTCTTACTGTAATAACAATCACCTTCCTTCCTATCGTCGTATATTCTTTATATCAACTAAGGCAAATGTTTGCTAACTAGACATTTTTAAAGGAAATACTTAACGTTGCTGACTGTCGGCGGCTAAGCTGTGTAATTTCCCTTAAAATTATTTGGGGACTTAACTAACATAAAGCCCTCTCTAATTCTCATCCCCCTATTGCAGTTACAACGGCTTTCTCCCAACCGGCGAGCGAGGTCGGAGGCGCAGCAAATTCGTGCTTTACCGAAGACCAGCAGCGAATGGCGTCCGACGGTCCAAGCACTACGTAGTGAAGACCCCACACAGCAGCAAGGCCATCCTAGATGCCAGCCAGCACTCCATATCGTACACACTTAGCCGCAGCCAAGCGGTCATCGTCGAGTACACGGAGGATCAAGACACTGATATGTTTCAGGTAACTTATTCAGTTAATAATCGATGTACATGTAAAGGACTTGTTAGTCAAACCTTTGTCTCTCACCCAAAAAACTTATGAATAGGTCTTTACTGCGAAATATGCCTGCAACGTAAGAATTAGTGGGGAATGTAAAATGGCGGCCTCACCGAGGAACAATTTGACACATGAAGCAATTTAAAAAACCTTCATCGTGCAATGTTTTGTTAAATAATTTAGAAACGCTATTTGTGGGAATCTCGAAAGAACCTACACATTTAAATATTAGAGCAGGTCCTATTGCGAGTTTCGGAAACACACGCTTGGGTTACGTGATTTTCTGCTTAGTTGCCTGGATGGAAGGTTTCCCAAGTAATAAAACTTATAGACCAATTCTATTCATATGTCTAAACAAGGAAAACTATTTCTTTCAATGTAAATGAAAGCGTGAAACGCGTGGAAATGTTTATTCAAGTTGCCACACAATGATATAGGGACGTCCCCACATTTCGACACTGTTATGTGTCCCTCAGGGCCCGCTTATCAGACATGCCCTGTCTGTTTGAACTACGAGGAGTCTAAACAATGTGCCAACAAGCAAACAATACGTGCACAGTACGCGATTGCTAAATCGGGACCCGGGACATGTACACAACGCCAGTGAAATTGATTCTATCAACGCATTCTAAAAGATAAAAACATTGCCGTTGAAATAATTCTTAATGAAACCGTTGGTTTTGTGCCAAGATATCTGAGTTTCCCACTGTCGTCTAATGGAAACGTCAAAGTCCGATGTGGAAATACTTCAGCTTGATCGAACATAGCCGTGACTGGAACGATGGACTTTAGCCACCGACGATACCCAAACTGTCGTTTCAACCACAGCGGCTCAATATGATAGTGCGACGCCCTTAAGATTTTTGCGCAGTAGCCAACTACGTAATCTTGAAAATATAGGAAGTAACAACGTTATCTTAAAACCCACAATCGTTTACATTTTATAAAGATAACAATGTAATGTTTCGCAAGATGAGACGTGTTTACATAGCTGGTGCGGCGTCGGTCGGCGTCGCCCGTATCTAATCGGCGCATATGGGGCAGTGCCCCCCGGGAGAACAATGCGTTGGTCCCTACATCGACTCATTGACCGCACGCAGAGGCTGGCTCTGTTTATCACAACATCTAACCAATAAACAGGCGTCTGTCTCGCTTGATAAAGAACTTTCACCGACGAATAACAGTAAGGCACGTCGGGTTTTATGTTATGGTACTACGTAGGACGCACGGCGGCGGATCGTAATTACAGATTAAAATGTTTCTGGATGGTTTTTAATTACTAATAATCAACACACGGTGTGTCACATCTCTTAATGGGATATGCTCGCCCTCATGGCATTTCAATCTCATTACCTTTCTGAATCAATGTTAATGTCCTTCTAACCATTAGTTTCGGTTTCCTGATCTCAAAACGTAAAGTACTCTTATTTACGGACTGGATTTTAAAGTCATTGAACGATAAGTGGATTTAAGGAGTATATGTATTAAAGTTTTCTAGCCGATACGCAGTATAAGCTTACAAAGGTGAAGGAATGTGGTTTGGATTGCGTGAAATAAAACGGAAAGCTTGAGGTTTTACAATAATCTTGTTTTATTACTTTGCACATGCACACACCGATGACAATCAGTTTTAGCGGGAAGCGAGAGAGACGCCACGCATAAAGCGCGGTAAAAATAGGAACTAACTTAGATTGCGTTCCATTTCAACACCCACCCTTGGAGCGCAATCCCATTTTTGCTACACAATAACAATGTTTCTCAGCTGTTGTTCCTTTAGTTAATATATCAGCTACCATTTTGTCTCCACAAATATAACAAAACTTAATCTTTAAATTATTAATATGCACCTTTAGGAAATGGTAGCGAATATCTATATGTTTAGACCTAGGCAAATAACAATCACTATTCGACAGTCTTATTGCACTTTGGTTATCACTGAAGATGGTCATGGGGTTGCTCTGGTGTTGGCCTAGCTCGTCGTGCAGCTGTTGGAGCCACAACGCCTCCTGCGCCGCAGAGGACATGGCCATGTACTCCGCCTCGGCGGTCGACAGTGCCACGGTCTGCTGCTTGTGCGAGCGCCACGATATAGCACCATCCTGTAACAAAAATACGTAACCCGTGCACGATTTGCGGTCGCACACGTCGCTCGCCCAGTCAGCATCACAATATGCTGTTATTTTCTCATTACCATCTTTGGTATAAATTAATTTCATATCTTTTGTACCCTGAAGATATCTGAAAATTCTTTTTACTGCATTCCAATGTACAGGTTTAGGTTTATTATTGTATCTGCTTAGCATGTTAACAGCATAAGAAATGTCTGGTCGTGTACCTTGAGCCACATAAAGAAGTGCACCAATGGCTTGCTGAAAGGGGCATTCAGACATTTTTTCTTCTTTGTCTTCATTAAATTTTAAACCAACCTCAACAGGCGTTTTCATAGGTTTGCAGTCTGTCATATTAAATCTAGTTAATATTTCATTGATGTATTTTTCTTGGTCTAGCATTACCTTGTCTCCTTCTATTGTGATATTTAAACCAACACACTGACTCGCTGTTCCCAAATCTTTCATCTCAAAGTGTTGTTTTAAATTTTCCTTCAACCATTTCTTAACTTTTTGTTGAGAAGTGAACAAAATCAAGTCATCAACCCATACAGCGATGAAGACATTCTTTTCTATATTATAATATACACAAGGGTCTGTTTGTGATTGCTGCATGCCCAACTGTCGAAGAACATTATTTAGCTTTATGTTCCAGAGTCGGCTTGCCTGTTTTAGGCCATATATAGATTTCTTTAAAAGGCATACCTGTGTACCCTGTTTGTATTCTTCGGGTTGCAACATGTAGATGTCTTTATCAATCTCTCCTTGTAGAAACGCCGACACAGCATCCATCTGATCGATCTGAAGACAATATTTTGCTGCTAAAGCAAACAGGTAACGTATGGTAGTGTACCTCACAACAGGTGAGTAAATTTCTTCAAAATCTCTGCCTCTGACCTGTGCATATCCTTTAATCACAAGCCTGGCCTTGTAACGGACAATGTTTCCACTCTGGTCTGTTTTTGTCTTGAAAACCCACTTGTAAGGTAGTCCCTTTTTGCCAGCTGGGGGGTCTGTTAAACTCCATGTTTCATTCTTAATAAGGGAGCTGTACTCTTCATCCATGGCCTTTTTCCACTCTGTGGCCTCCGGGGATGATAAAGCCTCCTCTACTGTTTGTGGATCAGTTAAGTTAGTAAATAAGCATAAAAAGTTTCCATCATTTCGTTTTCTTCTGGGCCTCAAGGTGATGTTACTCCTGGATGTTTGTCGTAATTGATATGGAGGAGAATAGGTCTCATCATGCTCACCAGTATCAGTTTCATATTCACTTGAATCACCTTCATCATGCTTGTTGTCCGAGTCTTTACTTGACATTTTTCCTGAACATGTAGGTATAACAGATTCGCCGGAGTGATTTATATGATGCTGGCTGGTACAGGTGGCTTTCAGTTTCTCGTTCATGTCCGGTGAACTGGCATCTTTAGATGCTGGATTCTCCTGCGACTGCAGATCAACTGGAACATCATATTTACATGAGGTGAATTTGTCTTTATTTTCCTCTATAAAAGCCACATCTCTACTCTTCGTTATTTTATGGGTTTTTAAATCCATTAAGCGGTAGCCTTTAGTGTTCTCACAGTAGCCAACTAAAATCATCTTTTGAGATTTTTTGTCCCATTTTTGACGTTTTTCTTTGGGTACAAAAACCATAGCAACAGAGCCAAATATACGCATGTGGGACAGATTAGGTCTCTTTCCTGTCCACATTTCATAAGGTGTTTTACCTTCTAAAGCTTTATTGGGCGATCTATTGACTATATACGCTGCAGTAGCTATAGCTTCAGCCCACATGTGCTTATCTAAGTCAGCACAAAAAATCATGCATCGTGCTCGCTCTACTAGAGTTCTATTCATGCGTTCTGCCATGCCATTGTGCTGAGGAGTGTACGGAGTTGAAGTCTGATGAACTATGCCATGATTGGTTAGGAATTTATCGAACATACTATTACAATACTCTGTACCATTGTCAGTTCGGATGATTTTGATCTTATGGCAGAGTTTATTCTCTACTTTCATTTTAAAATCTTTAAAAATTTCAATGACATTCAATTTGTCCTTCATGAAGTACACATGTACCATGCGTGTGAAGTCATCTATGAATGAAATAAAATACTTCATACCTCCATATGACGTGTTCTCCATGGGGCCACATAAATCTGAATGTATCAGTTCCAGTGGCTTGGCTGCTCTAGAACCAACATTTTTAAATGGCAATCTTGCTTGTTTACCTTCAAGACAGTGGACACAGATTGTGACATTACTTTTCTTCTGAGTCAGAGTCACACCCTCAGCACAATCAGGCAGCTTCGTTACATCTGAAACATTCAGGTGGGCCATCCGAAGATGCCACAGGTGAGTATTATCACATAATACATCATTTGATGTTAAGTGAGCGGTCTCATCACTATGTTTTGAGTCTATAATGTAGAGATTATTTTGCAATACTGCAGAGCATATTAGCTTTCCATAAGCATTATGGATATTACATTGCTTATCATTAAATGTAACTTTGTGTCCGGCTTTAACAATGGTGCTGACTGAAAGGAGATTGGCTGCTAATCCAGGTACATACAAAATATTTTTTACCTGTATTTTATTTTCCTGATTTAGATGAATATCGACATACCCAGTTCCTTTTACAGCTAGTGGTTCTCTATTTGCCACAGTTATGGTTTTTATGGATGACTCGGTGATGTTGTACATCCAATCACTTCTGCACGACATGTGCATGGATGCACCAGAATCAATGTACCATTTGTCACTCTGTTCTCCAACGGTTGCTGAAAAAGCTGCAACAAAACTAGAACTTTGCCCTTTAGTGTGGTCCTTATTAAAAGTTTTCTTGGGATTTTGACAAAACTTTGCAAAATGGCCAAATTTATTACAGTTGTAACATCTTGGTCCCTTTGGCTTTGATGATGCTGTGGTATTCTTACCCTTAGAGTTACTATAAAATGCAGCATTTTTATTTGACATATTTACTTCTTGAATTAGCTTAGTTTTTACTAGATCAGCGCTGATTTTAGTTCCAGAACTCTCAAGTCCCATAATCATAGGTTTGTATATGTCAGGAAGTCCTGCCAGCATCAACGTGCCAAGCCACTCATCATTAACATCAAAGTCTATATTCCGGAGTTTATGCGCAGTACTCATTATTTTACTCACGTAATCTTCGACGCTATTGCTTGACTCGAGTGTTGTATTGATGAGATCTTTTAACAGGCCCACCCTTCTTGTTAGTCCATTATCATCAAAGGCTCTCTGTAAGTTGTCCCACACCTCTTTAGCCGTAGTGCATTCCTGTACGTGAACGTAAATTTGTGGATCAAGGAGTAAAACTATCTTTGCCTTCGCCTTGACATCCATGTGAGGGTCAATTTGTACGCCGGCACATGGCTCCACACATTTCCACAAATCTTCATGCTCCAGATATGTTTTTATACTGAATTTCCACGTCGAGAAGTTTTCTCGCCCTGTCAGTTTCTCTAATCCAAACATATTTGAGCTCATCTCGTCGTAATTTTGCACTTTTTTCAAGTTCTAACCTCGAACTGTAGTACGGAAGATTTTGTTGCTGACTCACGGAAGCTTTTTTTTCACGCATACGGATCCAACCAGCAAACCACGCAACCACGCTCTGCTACCATGAAGGAATGTGGTTTGGATTGCGTGAAATAAAACGGAAAGCTTGAGGTTTTACAATAATCTTGTTTTATTACTTTGCACATGCACACACCGATGACAATCAGTTTTAGCGGGAAGCGAGAGAGACGCCACGCATAAAGCGCGGTAAAAATAGGAACTAACTTAGATTGCGTTCCATTTCAACAAAAGGAATACAGTGGTTTCGGATGTCGAGTTGCTCACTTGCTAGTATTCCTATGGGGCTGGCTGTAAGTTCGTTGCCGCCGCGGTCGACGCACCGCTCCACATCCTGTTCATGCGATTGGACGCCATTTCATTTGTTGCAAACGGCTCCGCAAACCCTCTTATAAACACGCCAATAAATATTTATTTACTCATAACATCACCGGCAACGGAACCAACGACCCGAAAGCCATTAGCATGCGCTCTGTCATTGTTTATTTCTAAAATTGCAACGCAAAAACTGAAATGTTTTGAATAAACAATTTTCAGAAGGAAATAGCATGACGTGTATCCTGGCAATTTCGTTAACAAACTAGGGCGGTATTTTTTAGGAGTAAGTTGTTCGCAATATTGAAGACTATTAGTTATTCTTATTTTATTCTATACTAGTATTTTTTTTTTGTTACCTAAGATTGTTTGTAATTAATTATATTGTTTGTGTGCTCTGTAGCAAATAAACGAATGTCTTTGTCTATGTCTAAGACATTGGGCACTATTTAACTGGTACTGTTTTTCGCAGACCACTATCAGCTCTTTATTTATGTTTGTCTTTATATTTTGTTATCGGGTACTCTCAGATAGCGATTGACCGATATGCCAAGGCTTTCTTACAACGCGTTATCTTATTTACAACTACAAAATAAGAAACGTGCGCGAGGACATGATTAATGGTTACCAGTTTAAAGCGCGGTTATAAGGTTCACTGGCCAAAGATTTAGGTCTAGTGCTCAATAAATATGCTAATGTTCTTTTATTATACGGCTTCGGGGTGAATGCGGCACGATGGAATCTCTCCTTCGATGAATTCTGAGTCCCGCCCCCACAATCTTTGGAATTTTACAGTTTCATTGATATGGGATATTGCTTTTATAATAATTATTGGCTCTTAACTTACCGATCTATTGAAATTTAAATTAACACGCAGATATGAATAACATATTGCTTCGTAACTTAATATTATACGTCCTCGAACAAAGGTTGTGAATAGGTTAACTGCTAAGCTAATCAGCCTTCAATACCGTTTGGTATCAAAGAAAGTACCTAGGCAGTTTATGGCCGAGCTGAACAGAGTGGAGTTAAATCCCCGATCTCTTGTTAGCGTCAATGTAAATTGATTGGGTCTTTGTGCACGTTGTATGCAATGCATGATTGCACTGCTCCCGGGCCTGTTACACTCAAAGCAGGTTAATACGCCATGATAACTTCTTTATTTCTGTTGCTTCACTTTAATTTTGATTAGTTCTGGATGGATCAAAACATCCGGGTTCTTCTTATCATCGTTTGTATTAATAACAAACATGTGTATATTTGTTCCTAAATTTACTTTATCCTTAACTCTGTTGATTTGTTAGGAATCGTGCGTGACGTTTTGTCGGCGACAGGATTTGTTTTTAGATCGAATATGAGCTAAAGATTCACTTTAGAGCTCTTTGTAAAGCCACTGATTACTTTATCAGAGTAAAGATCGTCATCGCCGGAGTCACTATTAACAACTGAGTTCTTATCAATTCTGCGCACGTGCATCGGTGTAGCCGTAACTGTTAATTCATCCATGGCCTCTGTTCGGCTGTTCGATGCTAACTGATGCCTCATCTGTGGGTGGCTATGTGGGCTTTGTTCGTTCATGTGGTTCGTATGGTCATTGCTTCCGTAATATGATTACTAGAGGTACGTGCTTAATGATTTAATAGATGATTCAGCCGCATGGTCGACTCTAAAAGGGTTGACAAGCAGCATGGGAATTAAAAGCTTTGAATGTTTATATCAAACAACCGGCAGTGCAGATATATCAAGTGTGTTTATCTCTTTCATTTTGTTAAATGCACGTTAAATGTCGAGTTTAAATATCCCAGTTGGATACACAGTCAGTAGACATCTGAAATATATAATTCTCGTGTCGCGGTGTTTGTTACCAAACTCCACCGAAACGGCTGTACCGATTTTTATGAAATTTGGTGTGCATATCGGGTAGGTCTGAAAATCGACTAACATATATTTTTTATATCCCTAAATGTTATGAGTGGTATTTTTTTTTTATTATTTGGATAACATTTTTTGTTGTTATTTTTATTTTTTTATGATTCAGCATTGAAAAGTATATACAACACCAAATTTTCACCCTTCTACGATCAACCCCTGTTTTTTAATCGCGAAAGATTAAACAGTAGAGTAGTAGTAGGGTAGTAGCAGAATAGAAGATGTGGTAGTATGTAGTTGATTCTGGGCGGTACAAAATTCGCCGGGACAGCTAGTATCATATATTATTGTATATTATTGTGGTTTTCATTATTCGTACGAAGTTACGAACTCAGGTCGGTCATTCACGTGCCTCCCTAAACGTCCTTTCCACGCGACCGATCATTTTCATCTCGCAAAGGTCAAAGTTCAACGTTAGAATAAAATTACGTTGAACCCTTGCTGCTCAAAGACGCTGATCTGCGATATAAATTCCACGCTTTGCATCGCCGCGCCGATTGTAAAATTCCTGATGCATCTTTAGTCTTGATGACGTCGTGACATGCGGAGCGGGTCAGCGAGGGTGGGGCGTGACGTCAGGGGGAGACGTGGTGGGGCCAAGGACGTCGCCGGGCCGACGAGCGCGCAACACCCGCCGGAATCGATACCGCCTTGACGACAGCGACTGTCATCTGCAGTAGACTGTCTAGTGCCTTTTCGACTTTCAATGCATTACACCGGACTTATACTCTATGCAGTTAGAACTGTTTGAGGAAACTTCCAAGGGCACACAGAACGTTATTGATACTCAGTGTCTCCTTACCTCAATTATTGGGGAACTTGTAAAGGTTAGAATCAAAGAGTCTTGAGGAGTCTCCAGCGCAATCAAATCCGCCTGGGCCAGACTTACCTCGTGCTAACTAGTACTCACTGTTACTATAGCAACGGTTAATATGCCATTGCCTTAATTGTATTTTACCAGATAATGTGTACCTACGAGGTACTGTTATATTCTCTGCATAACCAGATAACGGATGAACGATAGGCTTATTCGAATGACAGATTATCCCAGCCATAAAATGGCGATGTGGAACAGGCTTATCTTAAATCCAATGTAAAGATGCAGCTTTACAGACGTGAGCGTACCACCATCTATCGATATCAAAGTTCATTCCATTCTTTTTGATTTATTTTAACAGCCTTAGAAGTTGTGCTTAGGTCTGACTGCGTTCGTTTTGGTTACGAAGGGGACGTTTGTGGATGGCATTTACTTGAAGCTGTTTATTTTCGTTCCGTGTACGATAAAGCACATCATCTAGGCCGTCGACTGTATGCCTGGGGAACCTTTTCGTTCCATTTTCATGTGTCACGCTAGATTTTTCAGATATATTTGTGGCCAACCGATTTATGTTTATATGCCAGTCATTCGTTTTCGTGCCTACACGGCTCTCTTTAGGATTGGGATCGCATGCGTAGACCGGCAAATTGTTTCTCGGCGGTTTTCGTAACATTTTCTATCAATATTGATCAACGACCCTTCATGATTTCGTCTAGATATACTGAAGTTGCCGTATTGACATGTTCTTTCCTCTGAATATAGCCGACTAGGCTGGTGGATTAAGTGCTTGGCGAGCCTAATCCATCTAACAATGTTCCAGACATAGAGTCGATTACAGCATGACTACAAGTTGCTCACGCTGTATAAATCCTCTATAATAAGTTTGAAAGGCCAATTTAATTTACTTACTAAAGTTATTACAATAAAGGAACGCATAGGCTTTTAAAAGCGAAATCATATTTAAAGAGGATATTTTGATGTATTTTATAAATATAAGTTTTCAATCCTTTTAATTCGAAGGTCGTGGGTTCGATGCCGGCCGTGAACCAATGGAATTTTCTTTCTTGAAAAGTGTAAGTTCACATTTATCACGTATCACGTGCTTAACGGTGAAAGAAACATCGTGAGGAAACCCGCAGCTTAGTTAGCTTCAGACGTATTGACCTGTTCTTTCCTCTGACTAACAGCTGACCAAGCTGAGAGGATGGTATATAGGTGCTGGGCAAGCCTAATCCATCAAACAATGTCCCAGGCACTGCAGCGTCCCGTACAGCATGATTACCAGTTGCTGACGCTGCATAAATCGTCTATAACAGATGCAAAGGCCTTAATTATTATTATAAATATATATTTCATTGCCTATTGCTAAAATGTCACCGCACTTAGTTCTTGAGTGTGAGCCTAAGTGCACTCCATACATCTTATATTACTCCTACAGTGGCCTATGTTTTTTTACTTGGTAGCCGTCTCGGTTACTTTCACTGATTTACTCGCTGTTCTAAAGCATAATTTCTCAGATAACTTTTTCAATGTAAACTGCTAAAAAGCTCCCTTGAGCTCGAGCCTAAGTGAGGTTGCTTTTGTCGTGTATTACTACTACAGTAGTTTAAGTTTTATAACATATTACCGTCCCGGTGACTTACAGATTTACTTGCTGTTTCTAAAGCTTATATAAACTATAACATGAGCGTGGAATAACTCTGACAAGTTCTTAAGCGCGAACCCAAATGAGGTTCTATTATGTCGTATATTACTCCTACTAGCAAAGTAGCAAAGCTAGCCGTCCCGGTTACTTTCACTCGTATATCTCCCAACCTTCATCGTCTGTAGTTAAACTGGTTTAGCCGCCTCTATCATTGTTACGAGTATTATGACCTACGTCTTAGCATTGGATAGATCGTAATATAAAGTGACGTTGATGAGAGGGTCCTTTAACACGCTTTATATTAGCCTCACCTGTATGTAACGGATTCTATAAGTGATTTTTACCAACTTCAAAACGTTGGATTAAGTTGAAACTTTGCACACTTATTATAGTACAAAATGGAGTTGTTTATCAATAAATATTTATTTCTAAGACGACTTTTGGTAGACCTTGTTTGTCCCTAGAGTAAAAATATTATGTTTAATCTGTGTCTGCCCATTGGTCGGTCTGGCTGTCGGTACTAAAAATAAACTAGCAATATATAGCAACAGACAGTCCATACTTGGACTAACGAAGGATTACAACGAAACCCGCGGTAAAATCTAGCTTTAAAGTCTTAAAATATCAGCGAACTGGGTTACTCTAGACCTGCGGGATTGTGGTCTCATTTAAAGCGAAACTTTCCCCATTAATTTCCATCCTTGATGTTGGTCTAGTAAACCGCAAACCTAGATTATGGACCAAAATTTAACGTAATACAGGACATTTTGAAGATTGTTTATGTCGACCGCCCCGACTGTTTATGAAGTTTCTTCATAAATACGAGTACAAACATAGAGGTAACTTTCAACTTTTAAGAGGCAAAATTTTCGGAGAAGACTTCCAAATTTTGGCTATGAATAAGCCTCTTCACATCTGAAGTGACCGAGTTTTGTTTGCCGATGTAATTTTCGGACAGAAAATATAAAATAGTATGTTATTTCCATCAAAGCACGAATCTTGACTCTCGTTTGCCGGATTTTTTTTAAATAAGCTCTATCAATGTGTCGCAATGCTTACTACTTGGAAATTAACTTTTAACAGTGATTTCCGTCCGTAGTTTCCCTTTATCTTTTAATGAAGTGTTCTGTTCTAACTCTTGGGTTGTTAAAAAACTTCTCTGGACTTACGATAGAAGTTCAATCTTTCCTAAGTTTTTTCTTGAAGCTCCACACGCCTCTCAAGAAGGACGAACACGTTCTGGTGAAAACTTATCTAGTAATGATGTTTGACTCTCAACTAAGGGAAAAAAATTGGGATGTGTCTTGAATTTGCCACAGTCGAAACTGTACATATATTTTAAATATGTTTAAAAAAATTAGATTCAATTCAGAATATAAAATGGATTAATATTAATATTAAGCTACCTTAAACCAAAGATAAAACGAGTGACGACTTTTATAGAAATGTGATGTACCCAATCTACGCCTTTCCTACTTCTATTAAGTGACGTCATGTAATAAAACGTTTTATACCTACATTCAAGATTACAGCGAAAAACGGTTTACTGTAAAAATAACTGGCCGAGACAATAGTTTGCAACCGTTGAAAAAATCTAAACACATGAATGTTTTTTTAAAATGCCTTAGTATAGCGTACCTCAGGGACTGTTTTTGTGCCTATTTGGACGAGTGTCCTCTAAATAGTGGGTAGGGGTGGCGCGACGGTTCATCGGACCCTGGGCTCAGAGTATGTCATAGTCGGTGAGGGATGACACGCATCTATCCAGCAGGTTCTGTATCATCCAGCGCTTGTCTTATACCCCCTTGTTTTATTGCGTTAACTTAAAAAATATTATAGAGATAATGGCTTTTTGAAGCGCCTTCGGGTACAGCGGTACATCTTCCCTCAGGGACTGTTCTCATCTCTATTCAGACGAGTGTCCTTTATAAAATGGGTGGGGGTAGACGAACTCTAGACTGGACACAGGGTGTATCATAGTTAATAAGAGATGAAAAGCATCTGTATTATCCAGGTGCCAAACTTTATAGGATTCTTTAAACATTCGCGCATCACAGTCGCGCGGCAAAAGTCAGCTTTAATTTTGGTAAAACGCGTTGAATTTGAACCAGCGCGATGTATAAATTGCTCTAGTTTTATTTTACTCTCTTCGATTGCGAGAGGGCCCCAAGTCTTATTCCAGCTGGTGTATTAAATACTAGTAAGACACTTGGATGTAGACTTTGTACTTCGTAAAAAGACCAATGAAGTGTGCGGCTTCGGGCTGATAAGTATGATATCACCACAGAAACGGGAGCCTGGGTACATGCTGTTCATTTATGCTTTACTTATGTCTAGACGTAACGCCACTTCCCTCATCTCGCAATTTGTTTCGGGCATCGCTGAATAGCAGCTTGATTCGCTAATTCAAGGGAATTGCTTGTTGAGCGATATGTTCGTCTTTTGTTTGTTTCATTTGTGCTATCTTCTTGTAGTTTTGAATATTTGTGTTATGTTTTTATGTCGTGAGAAACAGTACCAGGTGAAATCTATTAGAATATTTGAAAGAGATTTTGATCGGAAAGTGATCCAAAAGTTTTCTTATTAGAATGGCTAGGTTTCTGCTTGTAATTTCAGTTTGCAACTTTTACGTAGCTGAATGCTTTTAGCTGATTCCGAATAATATCAATAAACAATATCAGATGTCTCATAGAGCATGGTAATATTACACCCTTGAGTCCGACTATTTGAACGGAAACCTTAAACGTAAGGTCGAGTTATTGCTGTCTTAATTTTCAACAATATTTTTGTTTTGAAATAAAGTGACAAGTGTGTGTCGGCATGACGATCGTATTACAGCCGGTGCCGATTTACTTATGTTAGGTATTGAAAATAAATGATATACTTGAAGTATAGCTAGATGGAGTGATGATTTGCGAACGGTCGCTTGCAGACGTTGCTGGTTGCGGCAAGCTGAAGACAGGGCGAAATGGCGCAGATTCAGGGAGGCCTATTATATGTCCAGCAGAAGACTATTATATAGGCCGATGATGATGATGACACTTGAACAGTAACAAACGTGAAGTGGTGAAGAGTTAAATTTACCAGGTTTGAAACTTATAAAAGTAGCATTTCGGGCAGCAGGTTCTAGTCTCAAAAGCATAAGTACACGTAGCTTACGTTATGTAAAAATGGATTTCTGATACCACTCAATATTTTTTTTCTGAATGCCTACAACAAACTTATTGTAGGTATACTATAAACACCCTGACCCTGGACAAATGTCTCAGTTCATACAAATATTATGTTTCGCTAATTTATAAGTACTAATTTAAGTCAGGTCTTAATTATTCATGAGAAACTGGAATATTTTAAACTATACGTATCACGACTGCGACCACTGATTAACAGACAGTTATAAGGTCCCTGGAAATCCCGTTATTTATTTCTAAACATAATTAAAATGAACCGGTAACAGGAAGAAAGAACCAAACACTCGACCACAATATAAATACGTACCTACTTTTGCTTTTTTGTAAAGTTAATAATAAGTTTGTAATGTATTTGGCATGAAAACATTACTAGCTATTATAATGGATAGAAAATTTTGGTTTTTGATTTTGGTATATTACCTGGCAAAAGCCAGGCAGTGCGACAAACAGAATAATATCAAAGATTCCTATACTATTCCCCAAACTTTCCTATACTTACTATTTTACATTATTTTTTGACTGCTTATCTATTAGGAATTGTAGGTCAACAGCAAGATGAGCAGAAGACGTATATAAAATCGTAGGCAAACGATTGTTCTGACTAGCACCAGATTTTGGCGGATGGCACAAACTAAGGAGGGTTTTATATCCAGCAGTGGGCGATGTCGGGGGCTGTGAATGATGATTTTAATCTATTCCCCTCTTAACGATTTCGCTTACGGAACGCCATTATTAAAAAGAAAAATGTCCCCGTCGATCACGAGATCTAACGTTTTCAATATCACGTAACTCCGATTTGAAGGAAATAACAAGACGGCTGCATGTAGGTAATATAATTAATTCCAATTTGTACGAACGCTCATAAAGAAACATCTAAAGTATTACGGTAACGGAACGATGCTAATAATGTTTTTCTAATAACGATAAATTTTGATTAGGTACCTGTGTGTGCGAGAGAAAATGGCAATAAAACTGCTGCTTCCGGCCGGAGTAATTTTATGAGATTCCTTGTTTGTCTCTAATAATGCTGCTCTAATTGTGGGGTGCCGGCAGTAGAATGATGCCTCTCCTCGCTTACCCGTGGATGCAGAAACAATCTGCCAAGGAATACCCCTTAAAGGTTGCAGCAAAGTCTTTCCGTGTATCAATAATCTCTCTCGCCAAACCGCCTGCCAAGCATGAAAACGATTACAAAATTTTATAACTTTTTATTTCGAAATTCGCGAGTGACGACACCAAAAGATGGCTAAGATAGTATACTCCTATTCCCTATCCACTAATTATCATATTTACCTCACACATCACCATCATCAGGGTCAAATAAAATGAAATGAAATAATTGTAATAGTGTCTACTGGGATGCCTCAAGGCATAGTTATATGACCTACATACATTTAAACATGCGGTTGGGTTTTTTTGTTTTACTTAATAATGTTGGATTGTTTTTAAACTCAAAATCCATGATTAATCAAGGGAAAATACTCAAATGTAATCAGCAGTTGGGATATTTTCAGCAACATTTTAGATTTTAATATTGAAATCGTTTTTTTTTTGTTGAAAAATGTATGAATTATTTTTACTCCAGGCTTCGTTTGTGTGTTGAGCTATTAATATTGTCATGCAAGAGGACGTAGTAACACGTAATCCGTAAGTAAGATTGTTCCTACCATTTCTCAATTTATAGAAACTGATACGCGAACTACTGTCCAATAGTGATTAGATTCTACTTAAATATAATTAATTAGTTTGCTTTGTTATTACCTATGTAAAATATATAAAAAAAACGAATTTATGAACAGTTTAATTGGACTTTTGTCTTAAAATCTACTTAAGAACGACTAGTCTGTGTTTATTAAACTGTTCCTAAATACTAATTTACGAACAGTTCAATTTGACTATATATACGGGACATCCTGTATATATAGGATAGGGGATAAATGGGATTTACATTTTCGAATCAAATTGGCTCTGCGTGAAAAAGGGGATTTTACGTTTTATGACTTCAACGCGGACCAAGTCGCGGGCAAAAGCTAGTTTTATATAGTATGCATACTTTTTTTATTTAACCAGCATGCATCTTAGTTATTGTTACCTAATTCGTGAACAACGGGGCTGGTTGTACTTATTTAACTACTTATAATTTGTTTAACATTATACGAAAACTACTTATTAGTGCAACTGTTTGTTGTTTCTGTGATAAGTAAATAATTTCTCATGGCCTTCAAAGAGAAATAACTTGTTGGCATGAATGATGAACCGTCTCGGTACAACCAAACGTGTCATCATAATCATATTCACGGCACGACGCCATTATAGTAGAACCGTTACGGTAAGCCTGACCTCCTTGCACAGTGGGCTGACGGTTGACACTTTACAATACGCACTCTTATTACCGAGCTGTTCAATGAGCCGTTTACAGAAAACTTTTAAAATACAGTCGAACATAGAACCCTCCTGCTTTTTTCCTTTTTTAACCGAAAAAAGGAAAGAAGTATTGACTACTGCTGTGGAGTGCCGTGGCCGGCAGTATGGCGACAGCCCCTCATGATCAGTGTGTCTACCATTAGTTGTCACTGTTAGATCGCCTGCCGTTACTACAATAGTAATAGTACGTTACTATGACATCAGTCAGATTTGTAGCTCATGGTACCAAATTCTAGGCAAAAGAAGCCCAAACTACAGTCGCTGTAGTATCGTTAATGGCGTATTTTAGTACCAAACTATCAGCTAGAGGCGCTGTACAAGTTTTCATACATGTTTTAACTACAGTCGCTAGCGAGAATAGATTGTAAAAACTCATGGTAGACCTACAGTACGCCACGAGGGAGGCGTTTGTCCAAGAGAAGAGGTCCTACGCCTGAGCATATTCTATTTATGCAATAGGCGAAGAATAAGGAAGCATGAATCCTGTCAACTACCATACGACAGATTGTGAGAAAGATATAAATCAATAGTCTTTCTTAACTCGATCACAATTATTATTTTTATATACCGTGACGGGAACTTATCGCGTAATTTTCGTAAGAATTTTTTTGTAATGTGTACCCTCATTTTTACATTCTTCACATCATTTCCTTTTATTTGATACCAAACTCGGGATATTTGGAAACATTGGATTATTCATCCCCGTCTTTCACCCCTCATATCTTGTAAACATAACCGATTTTAATAAAACATGTTTAAAACCACCGTCAGAAAACCTGCTTTTAATTAAATATAGAAAAACTGCATGTTAATCGGTCCGCTCCTGTAATTTAGTTTAATTGGACTTCTGTCTTAAAATCTCTACTTAAAAACGACTAGTCTGCGTGACGTTCTGACCTTAATATGAACTTACTAAGCCTTAATACGAGATTTATTAGCTATTGGTAGCATATTACTTTCCAGTTACAAGAGAACCTATTCCTGAAACATCTTAAGCCAGTGTCAGAACTTAGTAATTAATACGTAGTGCACCCATCTTAGCAGGATAAAGGACTGAAAGATTATGGATTAGTTTGTCCTAATAGTTCAACACGCACGAGGGATTATGAGGCAGGATTTATAGAGTACATTAATTCAACAAACAATAGATCGGTACTATTATTGGAAGGCGTACGTTGGGTATTAATAGAGTAGGGAGATGGCATTCTACATGATGATGTAGAATTCAATTTCCGCTTATGAAGCTGTTTTAAGTGAAGTAACACGGTAGTTGCAAAGATACGAGACATGAAACTATGTGAGTATGCTAATGCCCATTTAGATTTTCACTTTTTACATGATTTGAGGAAGGACGATTCAACAAAAGCCCGCAAATAACAGCAATAAGAGATAATGAGCTGCCGGCGATTGTCTTCCATTGTTAGTTTCGCATATCCCAATTCTCGTGGCCATTGTCCGGTCTAACAAAAGGTAATATTACAAGATGGCCGATACTGCATCATCCTTCTTGGGTCTTTAAAAGCGACGTTTTCTAGGCTTGGAGGTGCCTTGGAGCCAACGAAGGTTTCCTAACGTCATACGCATGACCGACGGTAAAAATGTCATCGTCGCTGACAAACTGGTGGCAATTTGAAAATTCATCATCATCATCACACAGAGAAGTCCACTGCGGGACGTAGGCCTCCTTCATGAATCGCCTAATTATGAGGAATTGTAGCCATACTCACCTCGTTTGGCAGGCGGGTTGCCGAGCGCAGTACTGGATGTTGATACACGGAAAGGCGCTGCTGCCCAACTTCCGGAGGTTTCCTTTGGCATGTTCTTACTGCATCCACGGGTGAGAGAGGAGAGGCAATATTCTACTGCGGGCGCCCCACGGCTAATATTCACATATTTAAATATTTTGACAGTTTATTGCATTGAATTGTTCTAATAAAAATCGTTGATGTAGGAATTTCTGACTTAACCTTAGGCTAAGACTAAACAAGCGTAGATTTGTGAGATGTGAGACGCGTATAATTGAGTTGCGCATTTTAAGTTTAACTGATATCCACAAACAAGACTTGTATGAAACCGAATGCAGTTTAAATTCCGCGACTCATTTTACGTAACACACAAATAAAAATATTAGGCTAAGCCTACTCGTAATTTCCTAGGATTATAAACCAAAAGACAGGAAATCAACTCTACATAGATGTTACGTTAAATAAAAAATTCATTTGATGGACATAATGGCACATCACTGTCTAGCTCCAGAGTATGCAGAGATTATATTATGAGAACTTAAGCCAATTACTGGTACACTTAATTATTAAGTATACCAGTAATTTGCTTAAGTTCTCATAATATAATCTTTGCATTCTCTGAAGCTAGACAGTGATGTGCCATTATGTCCATTGAGATTGATAGAGTTGATTTCCTGTCTTGTGGTTTATAATAATTAACATACAAAAACACCCCAAACCCTAGAAAAATATCGGTATATAGCTATGATATATGACGTAGAAATATGATCGCAGGCTCCTAGAGTTGACCCAATTTGGAGAGTCCCCAAGCGCTAAATTGAGTCATTTACGTTTCCAAAGGCGACCCGTACACAGTGCAGAGATTACTTTCAAAGTACTATAACAACTTCATTTTTTAAATCAACGTGAAATGTAATACTATTCATTTTGTAAATACGGAATTACTCACGTAGTGATAAAACGTCGGAGTTTATTCCGACACGTTTAGATTTTTCAAAAAAAACATCATCATGAGATTGAATGCCCGTCTGCACGTGACACACCACACGACATTAAATTTAACTTCGACGTTATAATACTGCGTGAGTAATGCCCGTATTTACAAATTTAATATTTGTATGTTATTTTTCTTATTGATTATTTAATTTATTTTTATAAACGGATAATTTATTATTTTATTTTGTTTATTTATTATTATTGGAAAATTTGCAAAAAACAGGATAACAAACGTAACCTTTGATCGTTCTGCTTTTATGTAATGTATTAAGTATTCGATGAGATTAAATGAGATAAAGCGTCTTCCTGTATTGATTTTATGTCCCTCTACGTTTTTGTTAGATAAATTGTTTTTCGGAGAAATCCCTTTATTTTTGTTCAAAATACTATTACGAGCTGTTGTTGATGATAAAGCAAATTGTTCAGTTTCATGGGTTCACAGGGTAAGGCACGTCAGCTTCAGTTTCCATTTTGCATAGCTTTAAGGCTGGTACATGAGTACCTAAGTTGGAAAGCCGACGGAGCCTTAGTTATGCCAACTAAGCTAGACCGAATCTGGTGATTTTTCCCTCTAGGATACTTCCTAGAGAGAAGAATCACCTATTATAAGAAAGATAAATATAATAATTTAAACATCTAAAAATGACAGTTCGCATTCCGTCATTGTGCACTTAGTAAGATAAAACCAGGTAGGAGATAGTCAGATTCTTCGTTCCACGCCGCTAGACCCACTGGTACTAGTTGCATAAAACCACAAAATCAGTCCAGGTAATCTTTGATAATACCTATCTCAACCCAGTTAATACCAGACATTGTGTAAGCCAATTAAATAATGTATTTACTGCATTCAGTTTGCGTAAGAACAATGAAGCGCGTGCAACTAGAACGAAGGATGTCCCATTTCGAGGTGTTGCGTGGGCTGCACGATGTCAGTCCGAACGATTACTGCTCGTATTGTCTATTTCTGAACCAATAAAGACTCTTCAAGTTATCGTCTACAGCTGGGCGAATTCCACCGCTCGGACCCCTTGTTTCTTTGGCAGCCGGAAAATGCCCAGAGGAATCTTGGGCTCTTGAATATTTATATTGCTCTTAGGATGACGCTCAGGGAATTTCTCAAAGAATGCCTCACGCAGGTTTTACGCCTGCTCACAAAGTTCCTCTGACCTTTGGGTGTCACTTTTTGTTGGCTGCGGGTCGTCCTACAACTGCATTTTCCGGTATGCGGTATTAATTATTTTTTGCTTTCCTGATTCTGATTCTAGGTTAGGTAATTCGATGTCATTTTCACCATCAATCCCTACTATCTTGAGTCAATGTCACAAAGCAAACAGCGCATTCAATTAAATGAGGTCTACCATCAGAATTGAAGTCCATCAAGCGAACGGTATCCGACATGGGTTGACCCACGGGGAAACTATTGACGGCAGCTATAGCCAACCTGCTGACCGACAGACAGAAGTGACAGGCGCCGGAACATTTCATGTTTCCCTCATTATTTACACACCATAACTCTCAACCTTATGAAGGAGAGTTCAAAGCGCAATATTGCTGGTTTCTGGCTGCTATATAAAACGACCCAAATAAACAAAATGTCCAGAGGGTCACGTTAACGGAAGTGTCCATACACGTGTCATTTATAAAATAGGATATGAAGAAACCAAATAATGTAACTTAAAATTCGCAATTTTAGTATGAAACGGAAATATCGAAACACACATATCAGTTGTAATTGCAATGCATGTTGATAACATCGTTAAAACCTTAAAATCTGATGCTTCGCTTTTGGTATGTTATATAGAGTTAATTATGGTGTTGCCTCAACACTTAATGACTTTATTTTTCGTAGACACCAATTTACAATGCCTTAAAGTTTCATTTATAAGATAAAGCTCTAGGCTAAACTGAATTAATTGCAAAGTTCATTGTTCACATAATGAGATCTCATCATGCATAATTGAGTACAATTTGTATAATCTTATGTCCGTGTCGCCTACATTACGCCTACCAGGCACCGAAATGTTAACACTGGGACTCTTAGCTAACTACCAACCCAGGTAGTATTGACTTACATTTTTATCAGTTTTTGAGTTTTTGGTCTCTTAAGAAGTCTCTAGTTAAATTATTTGTTTTGTTTTTATCATGAACAGGAAGTTCTATATTCTGATTGTAATTAGTGGTATTAATGTCCGAGACCTTCAGTTCTATTGCCATGTTGTTTTGAGATTATAATGTTAACAATGCAAAAGTATTCTCAAAATTTAACAAAGACATTACTTAAGCTCTACATACACTCCCGCTTCATTCGTCCACCGTTATGAACCAGAAATATTCGGTTGGAATGGTGTCTTTGTAAAGAGATTTAAATGTCGACTGCGTAGCTACCTGAGTTTTTGTCGCCAGAACAACAGGAAGCAGATGAATGGTGCTCAACGGCGCCACGCAGTCAAGCATCGGGTTATTTGTAAACACTGTACAATCTGTACATCCTTAAAATATTATGGTTTCGGCGGTACTTGGCAATATCTTTTTGTGTCTGCGTGCTGCTTTTTGTTGGGGTTTCGTTTCTTTTTAAATAAGCTATATTAAGTTATTCATTGATAGGTTTTTTGCGAACACAGAGAATGTGTATTTCAAGGTAAGGTCCAAAAGAATTTTTAGTTTAAATGCGTTTCCAATAGCAGACTCGTGTATTCAAAGCAATATCGACCTGTTATTTTCAATGGTGCAGGCCATAGGCATCCAAACGAAACTGTTTTATTTTTTTAATAATTGAAAACTCTATTAGGAAGAGCCCATTGTGTTTCACTGCAGGGCCTTCAAGGAGTTTTCACTACTCGCGGTTTTCTGCAACGAGGGCCCATGCTCATTTTACCTTCTCCATTGAGGCCTTCCACTCCACGTGATCGGTGTCTGTCCGGGACCCGGTCAGTTGCGATCTTCGCCCACTTTACAATATTAAAATAAGCTGTGGGGCGTATCTAATAAAAAGCCGCTACATTGCCTTACGATACTGATTTCAGTATTTAGTTCAAACCATAACAGTTTTATCTTTACGGCTTTTCGTTTCGCCATGCGGATTTTCTACTTCTAAGATTATTATTTAAATAATAATATCGATGGAACAATGAAAAATAACTATGTACTTAAATTTCTTAAAGTATCAGCAGTTTCAGTGATCGATTTATATTCAGCAATTTCAGAATACCTAGCATGTTTATTGTATTTGCGAAATGTAGTAGAAAATAAAACCGGACAAGAGCGAGTCGGACTTGCGCACCGAGGGTTCCGTGACATCATACAATATATTATAATGATAAAGGGGGTTTATATTTGTTGGAGAACCTTGACAGCGCCATCTCTTGTCTGATAGCGGAACTTATGTAGATTTCTTACACTTTCGATTATTTTTAAAAAACTATGCAAATTAGAGAGTTCGTTATAATTTTGCCGCAATCTTTACATACACTTCTAATAGCAATAAAAGTTTCAGAGGTTTATCTCCGCTAACTTCGGAGATAAGGAGGGGAACGCTATTTTTTTCAACCCTTTTGATTCACTCAAAAATGATACAGCTTAAAGGAAAACTAAAAACTGTTTATTAATGTGCAAATGAATACCTTTCATATGATACCCCACACAACCTAGTAACTTAAATATTTTGAGATCCCCTATCCGCCCCCCTGCAATCATAATGAGAATATTTTTTAGCATTTTCATATATGCTATATTAGTAAAAAAGTGTTATCTTTAACCATATCAAGTCGTTAGCATCAGTAGTTCTCGAGATATCCACATGTGACAGACAGAAGAGTAATTCTATAAGGGTTCCTTTTTACCATTTTGGTCCGGAACCCTAAAAACGTAGTATTTATTGTATTGCACACAGCCGACAGCCTTTAGCTTTACTAAAGCTATCGGTATGAAAATAATCGTGTGCTATACAAGGTCATTTATAAAAGGACTAACGATAACTCTGAGGCATTGTAGTGATATGGAAAATTGATCTTATCACCAATAAACCTTTATCCAACCAAAAACCTGAGTAGCAAAGAAAGGGTACATTTATAAACTTACGGAACCTGCTATCACAGTTATAGGTAGCCAAGGTGTATTTATTATTCAATGCTTTGATCATTGTTTAATCACAACGATTGTGAGTACGGGCCCTGGAAGCAAAAGCTGTTTGAAAGGTTGTCAATTTGTCAAGTTTAAAATGGTCACACCTCGTAGGTGTACTTTACTTTGTTTTTTCTTAATTTCTTTATATATTGGGTTACTCTTAAATTATGTTTCTTCTATTTGTTTGTATTGTTAACCTTTTTGTGCTGTATCTTTATGTGGTCAATAAATACTTCATTCAGTCATTCATACCTCATTCATTCATTCATTCATAGGTGCCTACTGCGATTCTGTGCATTATATTCGAATGTACCAGTCGTGTTCAGCAAGGAAATTGCCTTCGAGTGTAGGCTGTCGGCCGTGTGGCAGCCCCCTGCCCTGTTACCTCGCACCTGCCCGTGGCTTCTATCGAATGAAGCGCATTGTGGAAAGTGGGACACGGTATAGTGAACGTTTAAACGTTGAATGGAACCTGTCATATGTAAAGGAATGGTAATCGACGGACATCTGGTAAAGATCTTAACTTGCTGTATAAAATATTAATACAACCAAAAACATTTTCATGTAAAATGTAGCCAAGATATAGGCAAGAGACCATATGGCTCGCACTGCCAATAAGTTAGTTATCAGATAATATTTAGAGCCAAGTTTCTAACTCTACATGGCCAAGTTACACAAACATAATTTTATCAGAAAGGAGTAGTGCCAAATTACTGTAGTATTTTAATTATGTGTTATTTAAAAAAACCCGAGTCTGTCAGCCTAATTAAACGGAATATTTGAAAAATTTTGAAAGGCAAAATAATCGTTAAACGTCTAACTTGCACAATTTCCTAGTGACTAGCATCTATAATTAATTAGTGTTGTTAGTGAAAACTCCAATTTTGTTTATCGTACAATTATCTAACTAAATCAATCTTATTTAGACAGTTGAAATTCTACAGACTTACAAATTATTTTGCGAACTTCTCGAAACATGGACGTGATTTATTCCACAATTGTACTTATTCTCTTGTAGGTTATACAGTTTTGACAAGCAGTAAATTATGAGAAGCCGGAATTAAAAGATTTGGTAGCAACAATGGAGCAACCTTACATTTTGTGTAATTAAATTAGCCGTCATTTCTACAAACACGAGGGGGTAATTTGTGATGAATATTACATACAAATATTACAAGCCTTGGTTACCTTCAAGACCTTCATGCATGATAGAACAAAGGTCTAGTTAACATTCTAAAACAAAGAAAACATGCCTGGTGGTTATTCTGTAACATACCTGTCTTTTCACATTCCCCAGGACAGTTTTAAAATTACGTGTACATACCTAACCAATTTAACTTCAGTATTTATGATTTTTCATTTGTTTATTTAGTTTATTCAGCTTCGAGCTATATGCTACATAAATGCTGGACTAACTGACTGCTATTCTGACAAAACCTGATTAGTTAGTTACTCATATCTTTGTTTAGAGATTTTACAATCTATATTAACAGCGTGCTAGATCCAACTGTTGAGCAGAGGCCTCCCTTCTTCTCTTCCACTTATCTCGGTCTATGGCTTCTGTCCGACAATCTGCGCTGTGAGCATCCATTTCGTCCCGCCATCACCGCCTGGGCCGACCACCGAAACCTTTTTGCACTTTGTGGGACCCATTGAGTGGTAATTTTGGCCCACAGGTCATGCTACAATATACGCTGAAAAAAATTGATGTCATTTCTAGAAACGTTTACGTTTCACGATTGTGCGTAGTTTTATAATTCCTTACCTGGTTAATGCGTCGTAAATGAAATTACGTAGAAGTCAGATAGCTCTCGTGGTCTGCGTACGCACGTAGGCTGTAATCGCATTGTGGCCAGCTGATATCGGTTACTGCCTGGCTAGTGGCTACTTTATTACGTTTGTACAGATATTGTGTGAAGGACCTATTTCTTACCGCTACGTTGGATCCACTGTAGACGAGGGGCGTTCAATGTATTCTCGGTATCGGGGTGATTTGATATTATTGTGGGTAATTAAAATATATCACTAGCTAACAACATTATCTGAGGCTATTTATAATTAATGGAATCAGGCGTTACTTTGCGGCATCCATGACAGTAAAATGCAATGAAAATATTTAGTTTTAATTCCGCTTATGCTGAGATGCAGGAGCACCGCCCTCCCGCCCGCTAATTATGCACATGCAGGGAGAACTAGGTTTTCAGTGCAGCATGCATACCCAAACCTATACGACGACACGTGTTTCGCCTCTCCGCGAGGCATCATCAGGTGAGACGCTGAGGTGTTGATTGGTCGGCGGCTGGAACGAAAGTGATTCGTTCCAGCCGCCGAACAGTCAAGGTTTGGGCATGCACGGTCCCTAAAGTATAGGAATACATTTAAAACGAATAGCTATATAACCTTCTTCGACGTCCTACGTAGGTATAGGGTTATAAATAATACAACTTATAGTGTACATATTACGCCGGCTCTACTAAGCGTGACCCTGCGCATCCTGCGGCCTTTAAATATCATTTATTATATTATTTAGATGGTACTTATAGGTACTCAATAGCTTTACAGTACATATATGAGTGAAGAAGGAAATTTATCGAAGTCTGCAGCAAAATCCTCTTCGTAAATTAGGACGAAACCATCAGAGCAGTTCTCGGCATAACGGTCCCGTAACCGAATAGCGTGCAATCCCAACATCTTTGTTCTCTCGTCACGCTTCACTTTTATAGTTTTGCTCAAGAGATGTTTCATTCGGACTCAGTTGCAGCTGTCGTTGCACAATCTTTTTGTGGCCAGTGATTGAATTTGGCAGCTGCCACATCAAAAGGCATTTCGATTCTGACCACTGAGTGATTTGTTACTCCTGTTGAGCAATTAAGAATCGATTATGTCGTCACGTTTTATCTTTTTATGCCATCCATCAGGAAACCTTAGGTGTCGCAAGATGTCGTTAATACTTCCATTTGCGGATGTGAATTAAAACCATAGAAGTTGCATGTGTAGGAACCAACCTTGACTTGGTCATAGGTCATGCAATCGATTGTTTCGCAAGTGCATAATGCAGGGCCTCGTGATACAGTTCAAAGCGAATTACTAAACACTGCAGTACCTCATTGATTTATTTTGAAGTTAAAGTTTTATTATATTTTATATAATATACCTTCAAGTCTACTTTTTGTTATTAAGTGTAGTCATACTGTCCGTTTATATGATAATATGACTGGTTGAAGATTATGCTCGTGTGAGATACTAGACGGTAATTAATAACTAAACCATTATGTTGCCATTCCTGCCACCTATTGTTGATCAACTTGTCCAAATATCTATATTGGATAGTGTTACCATGTTAATATGACAAAGTGATCGACTGATTCTATATTTGCTGATTATTTTATCCTATACGTTCTTTAAGGGTTGGCATCGTGACTCGCAAGTACTTGCGACGCGACGGCTCCGCGCATTACCCAACATCGGCATTGCGGCTCTGATCACGCTAATCTGCGTTCTTATCCTTCAAATTCTATAATTGTAACCGGAATATTTTACTTAAGAATTCCTTAAGTAACCCTGAACTGTCAACGTGTCAACGGATGTCCCAGTGACATTTACTACTTTAAAACGTCTTGATTGCCTAAACTCAATCAAAATAGCTTTACTGGTAACCAGCTCTCGGGAGTCCACGCCCTCTCGAATCACGACTTATTATTGGTTAATTGAACCTGCTCGACCTCTTCCGAATACTGGAATAAATTGGATTTGTAGTTACACGTAATTGGAAATTTAACTCTTCAGATTTCTCTCCAGCGCACTTAAATTAATTACGGTTCACTTCGGCGGTTTCAGTCTTGGCTAAGAAAGCTTTCACTGAAAATGCCAAGATATTAAGGCAAATACTTAGTTTCTAATTGATGGTCAGATGAAAGCCAAAACTGTCGAGCGGTACAATATAATATGGGAACGCTCTAAAAATGTTAAGTGTGGATTATAATAGAATTCAGATTCTTGGAGTTGTAAAGGCTTGCGTGACTGTATTTATTCAAATAACTCATTTTGATTGAGTGTTTACGAAATCCATCCGAGTTCCGTGCGGTCGCTGCGATTGACATGGAATTATTAAACCGATTTCAAACTTAAACGTAGCTGTGTTGATCGAGTGATATGTACCCCTAACATTTAACCCGAAGGTTGTAGTCTCGATACCGGCCGTGCACCAATGGATTTTTTTTTCTATGTTTCTGGCACTGCAGCGCTTACATCAAGAAAACCAGGAATTCCAAACTCAAAATAAACTATCGGAACTAGCCGTATGCATATTCAGTGATATTTAACTTCGCAGGATGTTAGTTCTTATCTAAAGGCTGCGAATGCCTCGCCATTGACAAGTAGAGCGTCGCGCGCGCAGTCCGGAACGGTTGACGTAACGCAACGCAACCTTCATACCATCGTCGGCGACCACCTGTTGGTTTGAACAACCCTGGTTTTCGTTGAGGGTAAGCTTTCTCTCTGATAATGTAGGTGGGCATATAACTTCGTCAACAAGATGAAGGATGAGTTGTGTAGAAGGTGACATGACATGAGCAAGGAAATAATTAAGACGATGGGTGATGGGGAGAATGGAAGATGAAAATATAGGATGGTAGCAACGCTACATAGGGAGGTTAAGGGTAGGAAGAGGCCTCCATAGCTGTGAGAATTATATCAGGCTATTTCAATTCGTTTCTTTCTGCCTATGCCTTCTCACGCAGTAATTGGCTATGTATTTATTGGTTCCTAAAAGTTTCCAGCTCAGCTCATGAGAGGTCCAGGGTCGCATACCCGTTGAATCCGACCAGCTATCGGTCACAATAGCCGGTTGATTTACCGGAGAATCATCATTGATGCACGTTTCATACTTTCTAGTTTAGAATGTTTGTCTAATAGAATATTATCAAGGTTGCGATTAGCCGGTGGGTGGTGGATCGTTCGGAATGCTTGTCTAACAACATAGCTATGCCCTTCTTTGAAAGAAGGCTAGCTGAGGACATCTCACGCCTTCTTCTATAATTATGATGTGATAGATGTACTTATTGTATGATGGCGTATTCGAGTCAATAATAATTGTGATGTACCTCCTCTGGCATTCTAATTATTACAATAGTGTCTCTTAAAATGGTAACATCCTAAGTATAAATAAAAAAATCTACTAATCTTCCACGAGTGAAACCTTAAATTTAGCTTATTTGTACATACATATTACATTACTCGAAAACATAATAGAATTTGTATGTAGATTTAGATATAATTTGATATGTGACGAGGGTCTACGCAGCAGGGCATAACAACTTATACAAATAATTATAGATAATAGTTTCGAATTTGAAGGGTTTGAGGACCATTGTTGAGGAGGTGTGTGCCCGACCTTCTGGGAAAACTTTGCATGTTAATGATGAATGGAATTGATATACTGCTGCTGTACTAAAATTATGAATTCAGAGTTGAAAACCTCTATTGTAAGTTGTTGATAGGCAGCTTGTGTCACTAAGCTGCCCTTTATGAATAAACAAGTTTTGCTGGACATTACACACAGTATCATCTAGGCAAAACAAATTAAAGCAGAACTTGTGATATTACGGGTACTAAATAATTAATAGAAAACTTACCTAAATACATCTTTTTTGTAACAACATGCCTACTTGTCATACATAGAAAATACCCAGAACAAGGATGAATATCTCCGAAAATACCACAAAACGTCGTCCCGCGGCGGGATTCGAACCTGCAACCATCTGCGTCTCAGCCGACTATTACTTGTAGGCCAACTGCGCCAGGGAGACCATCTTTTATCCCTAATGTTTTAACTAGCACTATGCCTAAACGCCTGCGGCGCAGATTATGCGGTCACAAAGATCAATCATATCGTTTGGAATTACCGACCAACCGAGTTTTAATCATACAGTGCCTACACGATACGTATTTCCCTCGAAACACAAGATTATACAAATAAAGAAGTCAGTATAATTTTTCCCCAAACATTACGTTACCTTTAAATTATATAAAAACAAAAGTGTCAACTTGCTAGACTGGTTTCTTATAGCATCCGTTAGCTTTAACAAATGCGTTGTACGGGATGTTAGGTATAGACCACATTGACCGCAAGGTATCGTTGCTCTCGTACTATCAGTTACTTATCCCATGAGTACATTCAGGACGTAACTATGCAACTGTTCAAGTAGAATCAGCTGTTCAAATGTTTATTTGTTTGAAGGTCGGTTGTGCCTGGGTGGAATCAGAATTATTTTCTATAGCTACACGTTGTATTAGAAATATAATAGGAAAGCGGTGGACCTTTCACCATACATAATAATCCTTGGTAAAAATGTGATCTTTATTATCATTAGAAAGTATTTACCAACTCATCTTGTTAAATGAAAAAAAAAATACCTTGCTGTTATAAATGAGAAAGATCGGAATGTTTTTTTATATCAATTTAGCATGTTACTCCATTTCCTATTCTACTAAGTACCCAACATAAAGACGAAGTTTATGAAGGAAATGACACGATCAAAATATATACGTTGTAACTTTGTATATTCTCACAATTAACATTTTTCGCGGCATTGGAAGTAAGAGGCTCCGTTTTAAAAAAATCCGCGCTGACTATATAGCGTTCCGTGAATCTGCTATTTGTCACGTATTTACTAACTTATTTAAAAAATCCTTAAAGCAACTTTTAAACCGTTTGGTGTCGTAAGTATTCGGTGGACCCATGGATCTCATCATTAGATCTTAGCCAAATTAATAAGGGATCACACTGAAAGTTTAAAAAAAAATTAAAATCTGTTAATGTTGTTCGCATGTGGCACCATATCGGACAGGAATTTATATAATTATGTGTTGTCATTGTACAAAGTTGTATACATGAAATTATACAAATGATCGAATGTAGAACCTCCTCCTGGTTTAAACTCAACTAGTTTTTTTTTTCTAATTGAAGATGTTTACTTTTGCCCACAGATCGGAAGATCATCAGAATCTCCAATAGACTTCGTGGTTATGGACACAGTGGCGGGCGACAAGACTGGCGACACAAAGGTGCTGCAGAGCACGATATCGCGGTTCGCATGTCGCATCATATCGGACAGGAATGATGTCAACAACTGTCGCATATACGCAGCTGGCTTCGACTCCTCGCGGAATATATTTCTTGGCGTAGGTACCCCAATGAAAATACATCTTCTGCTATTTCGTCCAATAAATATTGCTCGACACTACTCACAGCAATCCTTCTTCCTTCTTCAATTCCTAAAAGGAACGACACGTAGATACGTGCATTCTCCCCATCCTGACTTCGGTGCCCAGACTTATTTTTACTTATTTCGAAAATATAATAAGAGTAGTAAAAGTATTTATATGATTATGTGTACACACAGGCCTTCATACTTAAAACAAAGGGTATGCGAAATAGCCACTGTACAAGAAAAATAATCACTCTTAAGGCCGGGTACTACCAGATTTCATCATTGTAAAACAAGTATTTCTCAATAACCATTAAATTGTTAAAATTCTGAAATTCGTAATTCGTAGATATTAAAGTTCAGAGAATGGTAAAACAAAAACGCGATTGAGGATAATTTCATCGATAAAAAAAAATCCAAATTTACCTCTTAATAAAATCTAAAACAACTGGTATGCCTAAACTACACGATGAAATCAAGTAAATGCCCTCTTTCTTATGATGAGATAATTGTGAAATTATATTTTTTTAATTTTATACAATTATCAAAATACCTACGAATTCGGGGCGAAGCGCCGGTGCTTCAAATCAAATCAAATCAACAAATCAGTATCGGCCGAGCCATCACAGAGACTGGTTATGTCGCTCTGTGCCGCTCCGCTGTTTACGTTCATGTAGTAGGTAAATAGCACAATGACACCGTCCGTAGATCGAAAGTATGCTAACAAATTA
Organism: Pasiphila rectangulata; assembly: GCA_963082625.1. Taxonomy (NCBI): domain Eukaryota; kingdom Metazoa; phylum Arthropoda; class Insecta; order Lepidoptera; family Geometridae; genus Pasiphila; species Pasiphila rectangulata. The sequence goes on along the minus strand of OY720254.1, from coordinate 7,410,721 downwards.
TGAAGCTCATTTTTTTCTTTGTATTTTGTTAGAATATTTTCGAACAAGTGAGCGATGCGAATGAAGTTTTAAGAGGCAATTTGAGTATCGCTGAATGTTTGTATGTATATATTATGTCCGCAATTTTTGTTTGAGGATCTCTCTTGTACGGTTGAACAACTTTACATGAATTGAAGCTGATTTTTATAGGGGCTTTTTCAGTAATGTAGTAGTCGGTCGACGACCTCTGTGGCGCAGCGGGCGAAAGTCCGCCTGCGACGTAAGAGGTTGCGGGTTTGATTCCCGCCTCGGGACAAATGTCTACAATCTGCAAATATTTGTTTAGGGTGTTTTGGATGTTTTTCTATTTATAACAAAAAAATATCTGTCTGTGTAGTATAATGTATTAAGTATATCAGTCATCTAGTACACATAACACGAGCTCTGCTTTGCTTGGGGCTAGGTGATTCTGTGTGTTGTCCAGCATTATTCATTAGTTCTTTAGGGTTAACAGGATATTTTATCCAAGGATAACTCTTGAAAGGATCATCAAGTGACTGTGGTGACTGGGTCTACTGTGGCGATTGGAGTGACTGAGGCGACTGTAATGACTGGGTTGACTGTGGTGTGGCTAAGGTGACTGTGGCGACTGTGTCGACTGTGGCGACTAGAGCAACAGAGAGCACTAGGGTGACTGTGGTTCCTGTGGTGACTGGGACTACTGATGCGACTTTGGTGACTTGGGCGACTGGCGACTGTGGTGCATGTAGTGACTATGGCGTTGCTGGTGACTAGGGTGACTGTAATAACAATGGCGACTGTGGTCACTATGGCGACTGTGGCGACTAGGGCAACTGTTATTATTAATTAGAGATTTGTAAAAAAAAAATATTTCCGCTCGATGCCCTTTGGGGACAAACTTTAGGAACGTTTGTCCCGTGCAAGCACGTCACCGTGGTGCGGGGTAGATAAAAAGCGCTTTTCCTATTTTTCTTTTGTAAATACAATTTTTTTGCTATTTTCATCTCTTTAGCAGCTATTTTCAAGTAAACAACATAGTTTGACACCTGACGCGATCCAAAACCCGATGATCTGTTGTAGCATGTGTATAAGAGAAAAAATCGTCCACTCTATACACAGGTGTCCATTATAGATTTCCATGAGGAGTAGTTGCCATACTCACCACGCTTGGCAGGCGGGTTGGCGAGCGAAGTACGGTATGCTATACACAGAAAAACGCTGCTGTTCATCTTTCGGAGGTATCCCTTAACAGGCTCTTACTACATCCATGGGCATGAGAGCATGAGGAAACATTCTAATGCCGACAACCCACGGCAAGTGTTTTTAACATACTTAATGATTATGTTAGACAAACACAACACAATATGGGGTAGATGGGAAGGATGGGGTCTAATGAGCCGCGTAGAATAGATATGAAGAATTTGAACGGATAAATGGGACAAAAATAACTGTGTACAAAGAGTGCGTGTGTAAAGTGTGTGATATGTATGTATAGTATCAGACGTATGTGTGGCTACGGTAACTACGTGGATTTAAACTGCGTAATTCTCTAGCCGTGCACGTTATAAATATTTGAAGACATGATCAAAAATAAGATAATACTATAATGATCATTAAAATAATGTTTTTAAGTAACAAAAAAATTTTTTTGTGTCAGCTGTGTTCGAAATTTTTAGCATTCCCCTACTGAATTTACTATGGCGCAAGCGTTAAGATAGGAGTGTCTGTAGCGAGTGCGAGCGCGCTGGGCAAGTAGCGTTTAAATGCCTAAAGTGTTCGGATATCATCGCCTTAAGTTAAGGTCTTTAGTTCACACGTATGAAGAACGTATAGAAGCTTTAGTATTACATTAGACTTAATACGAATTGGATAATAAAATAGGATAATATAAGTGAAGGCTATTTATGTGTCGCCTATAAAATTACACTTTCTTATGCGACACTGCCATTATATTGTTCATCACTGCGGTATTGATCGTCGGCATAGCGTACTGTATTTTTCCAGAAAATTCCCACCATAATATGTATAGAAGCGAAAAATTCAAATAAATTCAATTTAAACAACAGCTTGTCGCCTAAAAGTAGAGATTAATGTTACTTATTAATCTATATCTATCTATGTATCTCACTAATATTATAAAGCCGAAAGTTTGTTGAGGTTTGTTACCTCTTCACGGAAAAACTAGCGTACTTGTATCGAGCTGAAATTTTGCAAACGCAGACTAGGATTGACTAGGATTAACACATAGACTACTTTTTATCTGGTACACGCATGCGAAGCGGCGGGCACAAACTAGTATAATATAACGCAAAGTCGTGTTAGTTACACCGCTTATAACTCGAGAGCGGTTGGACCGAATTCAATGATGTTACATGTTTTGGATTTATCTGAGCCTGGGTTAATATATAGGCTATTTAAATTAAACATCGTAAAAATTTACAGAAACAAAAAAATTATACTCGTAACATAGGTAAATTAATTTTCCCATACATTTTATACGGATTACGTGATGACGTTTTTTGGTTGACAAATATTTTAAGATTCGTTTAGAAAGTTTATATTGTGATTAAACTTAAACTCAAGATGTTATTATTTTAATAGTAGTAGTAGTAAGCAGTTTTAGAGTAGTAGTAGAGTAGCTATTGAGTAGTTGAAGAGTAGTTTTAGAGTACTTACTTTAAACTAACTAATAATAATATTAGGTACAGTACAACTGTATAACTATTGTGTACAATACAATACATTCCGTTTATATACAACATAAATGAAGAAGAAATTAAAATATTACAAATTCTTGGTTTTGTTTGAAAATACATACAACATGATGTAGACCGCCTACTAGTAGCCCACTAAAAGCTAGCGCAAAGTGAAAGGGAAAGGATACAAATCCTTTGTAAACGACACAATGGGATCTGTTACTGAACTCAGTAACCTACATTACTCATTCTTACTTAACGGAACTTGGTTCCAAGAATTAGCGAAAACAGAACTTTTTTTAGCGTCAATTTACTTCTAGGCTTGCGTATTAAATTCAATAGCTACTCGAGACGATGAATCTTGATCCTTGTTAAGGGCAATATAACCTTTGGCGAATACTCCAGCATGATAGAACACCCTCGTAACTTAACCACTTGTCTGTACGAGCCCTACATTCATTCGATGCTTGCTTAGTGCCTATACAGCTCACGGATAAGCAATTTGTTTACCTCGTTTCAAAGTTAAAAAATACATGGTTTTTCATACATATACTGCGAATTTGAAAAGCAAATGCTATACGGATCGAAGTCCTTGTAACCTAGGAACGTCCTCCATGATTGAAATCAAACATAACCATTATGGTTCCCGGCATACATTTATAATACAGTATATTTTATTAGGCTTAGTCGACCTGTGGCTGTCTGTCTGTTTGTTTGTTCCAGCTAGTAGACTATAATATTGTTAGGCTATATTCCGACGTGATATTGCGTTGTGAAATAGCCGAGGGCGAGACGTATCTAGGCTAGACGTACCTAGTTCTCTTTGATAGTGAATTCATACTGTACATGTTTACTTTCACGCAAAATATTCCATGATTTATGAAGGATGAAATTATTATAAGATAAATAACTCCGATTTGATTTTCTTTTGGCAGATTTCAATCTAGTTTCTTTGAAAATACAATGGTAAACAAGTTCGGGTACCTTCCTTTTGAAGTAAAATAGGTTCCTAATGAATAATTCATACGAAATGCTTAACGGGCTGTAAACATCTACTTAAATGTAACCCTAATACTGACTGACAGGTAGGCATCGCACGCCCACATATTATATAAATATGTGAGTAGGGTGTAAAGTGCCGTGGGTTTCCGCCAGTAGAATGTTACCTCTCCTCTCTTGCCCGTGGATGCAGTAGCAATCTGCCAAGGCATACCTCCGGAAGATGGGCAGCAGCATCTTTCCGTGTATTAACATCCCGTACTGCGCTCGCCAACCCGCCTGCCAAGCATGGCGTGGCGGATATGGCAACAACCTCCTCATGATCTTGACCCTTTGCCCAGCAGTGGACTTGGCAGTCCTATGACTGAGATGATGATGATGATGTTCATTACGTAAAGCTTACCTGTGTAACGAAATAAGCGCGGTATAAAACATACATAGATAGAAACTCTTTGTTGTACTTAACTTAATACTAACACAAAAATAATATAACAAAGTAAGAAAATTACATAACTAAAAGTAGAAGTACATTGGGCGGCCTTATCTATCACATACTCTTTTATTAAAATGTTATTCTCTAATACACACACACAAATACACATAGATATTATAGTATATGGTATAGACTGTAAGCTATAACTACAGTTAATTGAAATAAATGAGTGTCTATATGTTGCGACCATGCGTTACTTACTAGGAGACTGGGTTTTTTGTAAATACCTACTTATCGTACATATAGATCATGCAGACCCGCGACAAATATATCCAGATAAAGATAAAAGCGTTTATTTTGTTTCACACATTACAAATCATACAACAAAATTAAAAATATACAGACATGGAAACAAAAAAGGAAATCGCTCAGTATGTGCACAGTAGCGATGGCGCTACGTGCGCTGGTTTTCTGCGACACCTAGAGTGTGTGAGGTAGCGGTGCGACACACGTTACAAATGACTTACAAAAGAAAATTATGCTATAATCATAAAGCAACCGCTACCGTCGCGCGTAGAATCCGCGACTACTCTCGATCATCCCCAATTCGCCGAATGGACAGTCGACGACGCACAACACTGACAATATCTTCGGGTGGCAATACTGTAATGCCTCGCGTCTCGGGATTCCACGAGACCGAGAGACGAAAACCATCCTCACAATTCCGGTTTTCCTTGATTTAACAGTTAAAATTATGTACATTGATTGCGAAAGTTTACAAACGACTAACTTCAATTGTATGCAATACTTTAACCCGATATTTCGACGCTGTTTCATACGTCATGATCACGGATAAACTGAAGTTTTTTACGAGCCGTTAGTCATTGGCGACCTCTGTGGTCTAGTGGTTCGAGTACCAGACTGCTGATCACGAGGTCGTGGGTTCGATTCCCACGGAGCACAAATATTTATGTGATGAGCATAAGTGTTTGTGTTGGTCTGGGTGTTTCTTATGTACTATAAGTATGTATTTACGAAAAAAAAAAGTATATAAGTATTAATATCCATTGTCTAGTACCCATAGTACAAGCTTTGCTTAGTTTGGGACTAGATGGTGCTGTGTTCAAATGTCCAAAAAATATTTATTTTATATTTATATTTATTGGCAGACAAAACGATCTACCCGCTTTCTAAGTCTCTGACTGCGGATGATGGCCATAGACTCATCATTTCAGCTATAAAACGTCCACTAATGAACACAGGCCTCCCTCATGGATCTCCATGAGGGGTAGTTGCCATTCTCACCACGCTTGGCAGGCGGGTTGGTGAGCGCAGTATGGGATGTTGATACACGGATAGACGCTGCTGCCCATCTTCCGGAGGTATCCCTTAGCAGGCTCTTACTGCATCCATGGGCATGAGAAGGAGGGGTATCATTCTACTGCCGGCACCCCACGGCGGTAAATCATGGTAAATATCCAGTAAATATTGCATATAGAATGTTAACTTCAATTGTTTTTGTTAACAGGAAAAAGCGACGAAATGGACGGAGAACCACGAGATAGACGGACTGACGACGAACGGGGTTCTCATAATGCACCCTCGTGGCGACTTTTGCGGCGGCAGCGCCACCTGCGGGCCGTGGCGCGAGACTTCCGTCGGTGGCGCCGTGTTCTCGCTGAGGGAGAGTCGCTCTGCACAACAGAAGGTACTCTCAGCCCTAGGACGTACACTGCTGGACATAGCTTCCTTCATCTACAAGTAGTGATCATGAGGGGGTCGTCGAAATACTCAACACGCTTGGCAGGCGTGTTGGCGAGCGCAGTACGGGATATTGATACTCGGAGAGACGCTGCTGCCCATCTTCCGGTGGTATCCTTTGGCAGATTCTTACTGCATCCACGAGCAAAAGGGGTAGGGGAGGGTTAACATTCTACTGTCGGCAACCCACGGCAGAAGGTATTAAAACCAGGTTATTCGAAATTAGCCAAATTTCGAACAAATTTTAAAGGATCAAATTATCTTTTGTCTTGATTATATTGTTATTTTATTATTTATTTAACACATTAACACATAACAGATTATGTTAGAAGTACTTTAAGTTGTGGTTGAAAAAACATTATTAAAATACTTCAAGTGTAAGTCAGGAAATAGGAAACGGCGTTTACTATTTGAGATTTTTATAAATATTTGAGAGGCTACAAGAAATTGGTAACGTTTATGTCGATACAATTAAAAGGAGTACTTTTATTTGTGATTCCTTTGAATCCAACCGCAATACTGCTTTTACGACGGGATATATCTTTGTATTGCTCACGCCATCTTATCGTAAGTTATAAAACATGCATATGAAAGGTTTAAGTAACTTTATGCTAAGCCGCAACAACAACAATTCCGATTTTATTGCTCGATATAAAATTTATAACACCGGAAACTGAACAGTATTTAGTAACAATGCAGTCCCGCGGGATGATTACGTATCTCGCGACAGGTTTGCAACAGGCTTATACATATCTGGCGATCATCACTGTCACTTAAAATTTCTCACTTTAATTTTTTCACTTTAAAATTTCATTATTTGGTCAATTTTGTAGTATATAAAAGCGAATACCTTTAACAGCGGTGATCACGAGATATATGCCTGTTGCGAACCTGTCGCGAGATACGTAATCAGCCTGCGATGCACTTGTGAAACACTTATCTGAAGAGGAAATATCGGAATCGAGAACCCTCTCGAAGTAGCTAAACTAGCCCTTGAGAGCAAAGGTTCAAATCCACCTGCGGATTACTTATGATTCCAATATTTCCTATTCAGATAAATGATGACGAGCTCTGTGGCGCAGCGGGCGAAGGTCCGCCTGCGACGCAAGGGGTTACGGGTTCGATTCCCGCCTCGGGATAAATGTCTGTACGATCTGCAGATATTTGTTCAGGGTAATCTGGGTGTTTGTCTATATATAATAAAAATATCTATCTATGTAGTATAATGTATTAAGTATATCAGTCATCTAGTACCCACAACACGAGCTCTGTTTAGCTTGGGGCTAGATGATGCTGTGTGATTTATCCAGCATTATTTATTTATTTACAATTGCATCAGGACTGCATTGTTTGAATACTGTTTAATTTCCGCTGTTATATATTTTATATCAGGCAATAAATGGTTAATTTCGGATAACCTGGTCTTAATACCTTGTGCCGTGGGGTGCCGGCAGTAGAATGTTACCCCTCCCCTACCGCTCTTGCCCGTGGATGCAGTAAAAATCTGCCAAGGGGACCACCGGAAGACGGGCAGCAGCGTAATTCCGGGTATAGCATCCCGTACTGCGCTCGTGGTGCTACCACAGATCGCAGGTGCTACAACCCCTCATAATCCGGCAATCCATGAGGGAGGCCAGCAGTAGACGTGGCAATCCTACGGCTGCGATGGTGATGTTAAACATGCTACCTTTGTAAAGAAAGAATCGCCGAATAAACATACTATTATATCGCACCTCCAGTCGTAGTCTGACTCAATCCAAAATTCAAGTTTTTTGGGAAATGAAGAAAACGTGTTTCGGTCCTTGACAGTTTTTGATAAATCACACTATAACTTTATGAAACTGAGAGTATATTACAGTTTATTTATTACAGTTTCTGATTTACTAGGCAACAGAGTGCACTTTTTTGAGTCGTTCTGTATACTTAACTTAATTCACCCAAATTTTGAATTGAGTCAGTCTACGACTGGAGGTGCGATATATAGGTATAGGAAATATTGGAATCGAGAACACTCTCGAAGTAGCTAAACTAGCCCTTGAAAGCAAAGGTTCAAATCCACCTGCAGATTATGATTCCAATATTTCCCGTTCAGATAAATGATTTACAAGTGCACCAGGGGCCTAATTCTCGAGGAGGTGATAAATTATCACAATAGATAAAATATCATAAAATTGACAAATGTACACGGTGTCCCAAGAAGTAGTGATATAATAAAGCTGGGAGGTGATCACCGCGGCATTGCAATTGTTATAGGAAGAGGTTACCGCTTAACATCGGTGGGCCTTCGGCTTGTATCGTCACTTAGCAGTATAAAAGAAGGTAGAGGACCTCGAGGGCTACCCGTACCACCCCCATGTATGTTACGCAAATTTTCGTGTTTTCGGAGTTATAATATTTTTTTACGATGTACGATGGTATTTTTAATTATGTTGACATGAATTATCGTGATAGATGCTTGATTCATAAGTAAAAAAAAATCCGTAGAATAGGTTGATCCTCAATGAGCTTTTATGGTCATGAACAATATCTATTTATATCTATATTTTATTGAGCAACAGGGCGGCCATTTTGGAAATTTCTTTTGATTGTATTAACACGTTGTAATTGGTTTTGCTTTATTTTCATTAATTTTCAATTTAATTATGTAATATAAATTATAACACTATTTCTCGGGACACCTTGTATATTGGATCCCGTGCGAAAATATTTATATACAGGCATAACATATATTTTATAACCTACAATTAATGTCACATTACAGTATTCAAACAATGCAGTCCTGGTGCCTAATTATCGTGAAGATGATAAAATATCACAGTAGATAAATATAGCTATAACTGTCAAAATAACGTTGGGTATATATACCCATATTTTTATAACCAACAAGGACCGCCTGCGAAGCAAGTAGCAAGCAAGGTTGCGGGTTCGATTCTCGCTTCGAGACAAATATCTGTATGATCTGCAGATACTGTTCAGGGTGTTCTGGATGTTTTTCTATTTATAACAAAACATATCTATCTATGTAGTTATATGTATAAGGTATATCATCAGTCATCTAGTACCCATAACGCAGATTAAGCTCTGCTTAGCTTACATAAGCTTTTATATCTCCGAGTTGACCGAGTGGTGTGTTTCTATCCGAAGATCGGAGACGAGCCATGCTAATGAATTTTTCTCTTCAAAAATGTGGACATGCTATAATTTATTATCTGTAAAAGAACACGCTTTATATCAATCTTTTTTGTTTCCAGGGCCTACCCTGCCAGGCGGAGACAAATATCCTGAGGGACGGAACAATGATCGACTTATGTGGGGCGACGCTGCTTTGGAGGAGCGCCGAAGGACTGAAAAATTCACCGGTTGGTTTGCCTTTTAACTGTACTGATAAGTTTTTACCCGGCTGCGGCAAAGCCAAAATGCAGCGGTATGTTTTAGCAGTCTATGCATGTACATATGTACGTTCATGTGCCTAAACTAATTTTCCGATTTTAATGAGTGACTGAGTGGGCGCCGTGGGGTGCCGGCACTAGAATGTTACCCCTCCGCTCATGCCCGCGGATGCAGTAAGAGCCTGCTAAGGGATAGCTCCGGAAGATGGGCAGCAGCGTCATTCCGTGTACCAACATCCCGTACTGCGCTCGCCAACCCGCCTGCCAAGCGTGGTGAGTATGGCAACTACCCCTCATGGAGATCCATGAGGGAGGCATGTGTTCAGTAGTGGATGTTTTACAGCTGAAATGATGTTGATGAATTAATGAGTTGATAAGTGATTCCTTTTATGGGCCGGCAGGGTGACGTATCTCGCGACAAGGTTTTGCAACAGGCGATTGTTGCTGTCAAACGTCAATTTTGTATTAGCGAACAGCAAGGAATTGACATTTGACAACAGCGGTCGCTTGTTCCAAAACCTCTCGCGAGATACGTAATCACTCTGCGGGTTTGTAAAATGTAGCCTACATTTTAATAGAATTAAAAAAATAATAAAAAAGGAACCATAAGATCAAAACTTGCAAAATATATAAATACACAGCAAATCCTAACGTTAACAGTAAAATAGGGCCGGATTTTCGCAAAAACGTGTATGGGTTATACAGTAACTACTTTCAGGTTAAGAAGCCCATATTTAAAAAAGAACCTGTTGCTAAGTTTTATTCCATATTTTCAGACAAAACGCGACCTCGAAGCGCTAGTGGACGAGCTGAACGCCGGCCGGCCGCAGTGTCCCGTGGGTCTGAACACGCTGGTCATCCCGCGCAAGCTGTCCGCCGCCCAGCAGGACTTGAACCAGCCCTACGTATATCTGAACTGCGGACACGTTCAAGGTACGTGTGTGACTTGAACCAGGTCTGTCTATCAGAACTGTAGACATGTTTAAGGTACGTGTAGGTGTCTTCAACCAGCCCTGCGTCTACAGCAGCAGAACACTTCAAGGCAATGAAAAACCTTATCAAATGTTCGATCATTCCAGTGGGATACGAACTTTCGTTGGTCAGATCGATCTTTGACCTTCTCTAAAGCCGGAAGTGCCCAGCTAAGCTACGGGCTACCCATGTCGGCCTGCGGACCCAACAGACTTAGATAATTCCCTTGAAAAGTATTTATTTGTTGTTATTCCAGGCGAACATTCATGGGGCGCCGACTCGAGCGAGGAAGGCATGCGGCGCTGCCCGATGTGCATGACGGCCGGCACAGTGGTGCGCGTGTGCATGGGCATCGAGCCTGCGTTCTACGTGGACGCCGCGCCGCCCACGTACGCGTTCAACCCCTGCGGGCACATGGCCTCCGAGAGGACCGTCAAGTGAGTGTAGCTGTGCTGTGTGCATGGGCATCGAGCCTGCGTTCTACGTGGACGCCGCGCCGCCCACGTACGCGTTCAACCCCTGCGGGCACATGGCCTCCGAGAGGACCGTCAAGTGAGTGTAGCTGTGCTGTGTGCATGGGCATCGAGCCTGCGTTCTACGTGGACGCCGCGCCGCCCACGTACGCGTTCAACCCCTGCGGGCACATGGCCTCCGAGAGGACCGTCAAGTGAGTGTAGCTGTGCTGTGTGCATGGGCATCGAGCCTGCGTTCTACGTGGACGCCGCCACGTACGCGTGCAACCCCTGCGGGCACATGGCCTCCGAGAGGACTGTCAAGTGAGTGTAGCTGTGCTGTGTGCATGGGCATCGAGCCTGCGTTCTACGTGGACGCCGCGCCGCCCACGTACGCGTGCAACCCCTGCGGGCACATGGCCTCCGAGAGGACCGTCAAGTGAGTGTAGCTGTGCTGTGTGGCAGCATTGAACTGGGTGTGTAGCGAGCACTTGGTACGCTATCAAACACAGGCGGTTTACTGCACATAATCATCATTCTAGACACATTCAGCTATCCATTTAGACACTTGACTATCCATCTTGCCACGCGACCATCATTCTAGACGCTTGACCCTCCATCTAGCTAGGTATTCGACCGACGTTCTAAACAGTCGGTTATTATGTCGAAGGTGCGTTGGATGAAACCTCGGTTCGTTCAATACTCTTTAAAGACAGTCGCATCGTGTATAGGTAAGACTTGTCGAGCGAAAAAACAGTCGAATCGTGTATAGGTAAGACTTGTCGAACGAAAAAGGCACACGTCGCTGCCCATGCTAGTTTCGGAGAGAACTGTCTAGTCAATCATCATTCAAGACAATCGACCATCATTATAATCACTCAACCATCCATCTGTACAAGATATCTCACTCTAGACCAAAATTCTAAGCACTTGACCATTCACTTGAAACATTCAAGCATCCATCTAGACACTTGGCCATCCATCTAGACACTTGGCCATCCATCTAGACACTTGACCATCCATCTAGCTAGACACTCGTCGATCCATCTAGACATGCCATCATCCACCAAGACACACGACCATCATTCTAGAAACTCAACCATCAATCAGTGTTGGGGATATTTTAATTAAGGATGAACAATTGATTAATTGGTACAATTGAACAACTGTAATTGTGAAAAATTACAATTATTATTTCTTAATTGTTAATTATAGTAGTAGCAGTTAACAATAACATTTTCAATTGTGTTGTAAATTTAAATTGAAACCAACAATTATAAAAAATGCGATTAATTTAACTAAGATCAATTCATAAGTTGATTGAAAAATTAATTGATCAACGCCCAACAGTGCCATCAATCTAGCTAGACTCGCTATCTAGTTCGACCACCCATCTATACTCGATGCCATTTAGCGTGGCAATACAGGTCATTCACCTATACCTTCACTACGCTATCATAAAATGCAATGAAAGTGTCGCTAATTCTGTCGCTTACCATACAAACCACATAGCACGTTTTCGATGGGTTTGTGTGGTAAGCGACAGAATTAGCGACACTTTAATTGCATTTTATGATAGCGTAGTGAAGGTAGGTGAATGACCTGTATTGCCACGCTAAATGGCATCGAGTATAGTACAGACACTTGACCATCTAGAGGCTCGAGCATCCACCTAGCTGGACACTTTTTCGTTGATAATAAATAGACCTTGTATAGGAAAGACTTGGCGAGCGAGGAAGGCATACGTCGCTGTCCCTGCTAGTTTCGGAGAGCACTGTCTCATGACGTCATTGCCCATGGCTATATAGAGGTATAATGGCCGTGCTCTGGAGCTCAAGATAGATAGATAGATACGACTCAAGGTCTGACTTGTCAGAAACACTTCCCGCGCCGCGGCCGTTTGCGCCTCCTCTGTCAAATCCTGTTTGTGCGTAACCTTACGTAACGCTCTAGTGACAAAGATATAAATCGTTAGATGGGTGTGAGGGTATCACACCTAAAACCGTGGCATCGTCTTTATATGTGTGTTAACAATAATGAAGACGCACGCACACTGGTTTTCACAATAAACCATTGTGCAATCATATTGTACGAACTTTCGTGAAAAAAATAACGTCACGTCCGGCTAGGTAGAGGTACACTGATTCCAAATGAGTGAGCTCACTCATTCGTGTGGAAGCAAAACGGTGCGGTCACATTACGGTGAGGGTGTATCTAACGATTCAAATCTTTGTCTACAGATACATTATCGACGTAATGATTGTTATTTGTCGTCATTGTAAGATATTAAATTTTTTCAACCATTTCTCGCAGGTGTAAATATTATAATCGTAGGGCTTATCCCCCAGCACTTTTTCCACCTGACGACTACTGATTTTGTCGTCGAACGGTGAATGGCAGCCCGCATTAAGGTGTTCGTCTAAACGTTCTTGTACAAATAACTTGTGTGAACGTTGACGCCAGCAACAAATGTCTATGTTTTTGGAGGAGGGCCCGCCAAAGAATTTCATTTCATTTCATTATTTAAATAAAGAGTACTAACTAAATAAATTAAACTTCAAATAAAAAACTACATTAACTAAACTAATATATCATGTACATTTTATGTCGGGCGGAGGGTATAGGTGCGCCATCACACAGGTTATCCTAGTTTGGGCACCTATGTCATCCACACAGGAAATACATCTTAGATTTTAAGCAATCTATGTTTATAATATGAAAATTGATGTTTGTTGATAAACCAATAAATTATCTTATCTTAATTATCTTAAACGTATATTTTAGTTAATCATACTTTGTAATTTTTTTAATATAATATCAACTACTACGTAGCAAGTTTATTTATAACCTAGTTGGTATATTGAATGAATAATGTCAACATGCGCAACAATGCTTTTGCCGCGACGTTTTCAGAGCTCATAAAGTTGTCGCGAACGAACTGTACCATATCTGACCGACGCGTTTGCTGCAGATACTGGGCCAGCGTGGACATCCCTCACGGCACGAACGGCTTCCACGCGATATGTCCGTTCTGCGCGGCGCCGCTGCAGGGCACGCCCGGCTATGTGCGCCTCATCTTCCAGGACAACCTCGACTGAATCTCACTGCAGGTAACCTAGCCTTATATCATCCATCATACTTTCAGCCGTAGAACGTCCTTTGTTGACTTAAGAGAGGCCAATACAACTTACTTTTCATACAACCGCTCGTACGTGGGTGTGGTAATAGATCTTTCTATGAAACTTTTGATCTAATAGGTATCTTGTGCACTATATCTAGGTTTCTATCCAAACAAAAAATCAAAATTTGGAGAAACAAATTTATTATTATTATTTTAGAAACCTAGATATAGTGCACAAGATACCTATTAGATCAAAAGTTTCATAGAAAGATCTATTACGACGTATTATAATAATGACCCTTTGTTTCGTGTTTACCTTGAGAGAATAGTTGTTAACATATTAGTTTTTATTACTTTTAAATTGTCATTAAATGCTGTCTACGTGAAAGTGGCTATCGTTTAATCGTAACTTGGCACTACGGCAAATTACGGCAGCTTCATTCTAGAACAGTAAAAAATAAACTAAGTGACTAAAGTTGCTTCGATTCTTAAAAGTCATAAAACCGTTTCTTAAACTTGACCCACGTACGAACGGTTGTATGAAAAGTAAGTTGGATTGGCCCCTCTTAACCTAACACAGGCCTCGCTCATGGATCTCCATAAGTGGGTTGTTGGCATACTCACCAGGCGCTTGGCAGGCGGGCTGGCGAGCGCAATACGGGATACTCGTACAAGGGAAGGCGCTGCTGCTGCACATCTTTCGAAAGAACCCCTTTGGCAGGTTACTGAGCCCATCCATGAGAGGGGCAACAAATCTACTGCCGGCACGCCATTGCAGGACAAATATCTGCAGACAAATTATAAACATTTCTCCCGCAGCGGGAAGTGAAAACGCTACCTACTGCTGCTATTATGCCAGCTGAGCCACGGGGGCAGTCGAATATTTGTTAAAAGTTTACAGCAGACAACGGCATACTGACGCTTTCCCTTTCTTGTCGCTGGCATGGTGACAAGTCCTCGCCTCGGTCGCGGAACCCTGATACAAATAAAGTGAGGTTTCGTTTTCGCTTCTTTCCCTCACTTAAATAAAAGTTTTGCAAAGCGAACGAATGCTTAACGCTTTTACACAATTTGTGTTGTGTTAAAGTGTTAAATAAATAAACGAACAGTTTCCTCTTATGTATAAGCACTTATTGACTTTGAATGAGATAGACATGCATACGACTTAATCAAATTTAATATTTTTGTAAACAATCAAAACAACAAACAATGATAAGCACAGTAATTAGGTTATCCAAACGACTTATCGCAGCTCTCATGTCAATGCACTCCTTACAATGCGCGCATTATCAAACAATCGCAGTGTTATCAAATAATGACCCTTTGTTTCGTGTTTACCTTGAGAGAATAGTTGTTTACATATTAGTTTTTATTACTTTTAAATTGTCATTAAATGCTGTCTACGTGAAAGTGGCTATCGTTTAATCGTAACTTGGCACTACGGCAAATTACGGCAGCTTCATTCTAGAACAGTAAAAAATAAACTAAGTGACTAAAGTTGCTTCGATTCTTAAAAGTCATAAAACCGTTTCTTAAACTTGACTAAAATTAGGCAGCTTCTTAAAGCCATTCCTTTAAACTTTCTCAATCACAACACATCAGTACTATATTTGATAATCGGATATAGATCGAGTATTTTCCTTTATTTTTGCTTTGGAGAGATCTGTATAAAGATAAAGGCACACTGGTGGAATTCTACCTTTAACAGACATACTAGAGTTACTATACAAGTGGATGCAGACAGCTTCCAACCGTAGTACTTGGAGATCAATGACGTCAGCAGTGGACGCCCTACGGCTGATGATGATGCTAACTAGTAAGGATTCGTGCAGTTCTGTTTCTCGTTCATTTGACGATCTTCAGAAGTTTCGCCGTGGATCAGCTGGCTGGGACGCAACAGGTTGCCAAATTTTATGATTGTGGATGTGGATTTGCCGTGGGGTGCCGACAGTACAAAGTTGCTCAACTCTTGCTTGTGGTTGCAGTAAAATCTGCCAAGGGATACCTCCGGATGATGGGCAGCAGTGTCTTTCCGTGAATCAAAATCCCGTACTGCGCTCGCCAACCCGCCTGCCGAGTGGCGAGTATAGCAACAACCTTCTCGTGATGTTAGAGATTCATGAGGGAGGCTACAGCAGTGCAAATAGACAGCAGTCCCGCGGCTGAGTTGAAGGGAGTTTGTCTATGTATACTTAGTATGTATTTACAAAAAAAACTTATTTAAGTATTTTATTAATCACCTGGTAGGTACCCATAACACCCAAGTTATGCTCACTTTGGGGCTAGATGGTGTTATATGAAATGTCCAGTCTTTTATTTATTTAATTGACAATTATTTTTTTAACGATAGTTTCCCTTGTTTTCAGATTCAGTGGCGTAATTGACGCGTGTTCTAACTGGAGAGCAGAAGCCGCGTACGGACACTTAGCTTACGCTATCTATAGCCATCCCTCGAGTGTTGATACCGCACTGACACAGTACAAGAATCTCACTACTGTGGCTTACGCATGACGTGCAAGGAAGGCATTTCAATGAACATCCCTAGTTAGAGCTGTTTTTATGCAGACCTACTGTATGCCTAACTTTCCTTGCATTTCACAGAATTAAAACATCTCTTATTAGGGAACTGTTAAGTATTGCTAATGGCTGCAGGCACCATTTTGTCGAACTCTTCGAGACAGACCTAAAATGGCGCCTTTTCCTTAAGATAATTTTCGGTTTAACATAAAATTTTATCAAGTTCAATAAAATACGATAGTTATGAGATGCAAAATATTTATTGAAAAATAATTGTTTACGTTCACTGTGTCTGTAGATAACGTTCTGAATAAAAATATTTATTTGTTTGATTTAAACGAAGACAGTAATCGACGCTTTGTAAATAGCAATGTTGATTAACTAATTGTGATTTTTGAATGAACTGAAGTTTAGTTATAATGTTTTGCCTCGTGTAACATTACCTAAGTTTAAATTAAGATCATAACTATCTATAATCCTTGCACATAGAGGTATTATTATATTATTGGATAATTCAAGTCGAATAAACGGGAATAATTTAACCGATGCATTATTAGAAATATTGTGATTCGTAACTATAGCATCGTTATAGGTCGTATGCTCAACCGTATCATTGCGAAATAAGAAATTCTTAATAAAGATTTCTTTGCGTCAAAAGGGCGCTATAGGACCATAATAATTTTACTGTGAAGGCTCTGATACGTTTGGTCGTATGTCAAGTAGTACTGTATGATAGTGTTAGTTGAAATGAAATGTAAATATTCGATTTTAGTTCGACAAATTTATTTATGATTTTGTGAATGTGCTTTGTGGGGCATTTAGTTGTGCAATAAGGCCGTTTTAGATCGCAAATACGTTTAACTGTTTATTATGTAAATGTATGGTGTACAAATTTAAATGTATTATTGTAAACTGCAGCTTATGATACATAGCTAAATCGTAACGATATGTAATGACTAATAAAACAAGGGTCATCCATTGCAATAAAAACTGTACCATATCTTGGTAACAGTAGTTTACGTTGTACAAGTTTGATTTTCGATCAGTTTCTGCACGCAATCGATCACCTATTTTTGTGTAAATGTTGTAATATATGATTCAACAATGTACTTTTTCATAAAAAGTTCACTGTGATTGAATCAGCCTACGTGAAAATGGATTCGAATGCGTTGGTAGTGTATATTTTTGTAAATTACAAGAACGTGATTTTGTTTTCGTAGAATGTAACTCATAAGCTAACTCCGTATATCTTTGTAAATAAAATTGACTTCATAACTCTGTCATCTAAAACATTTTCTGTAAGCTCTCTTTATTGTCAAACGCATTGATTACCCAGGCAAGTGTTGAAGACAAGAGCTGAACCATTCTAAATGAATAAAATAAGACAATGTGAAATACAGTGACCATATTTAAGCAATGTGAAATATAGTGTTTATAGCCTTTTGATGTTGTTGATTTGAACACCATTTTATTAATCTATAAGAATGTCAGGAATGTTATAAAGAGTATGGATAAGATATACGTACGATATTTTGAAAGAATAGCAGCATTAGCTAGATCTCAAACACAAAAATATCCTACCTAAATCACATAATCTCCAGGGAAAATGTAATGAGTATTACCGTAAGATTGTTGTGTAAAATATCGTAAGGTTCACACTTGAGTTGACGTCTTGCAACTTCGGCTTGATAACCTTAGTACACGCCAATTTGTTCTTCCTATCCTTAATTCAAAGGTCGAGCTTACATCGCTCTGGTTGAGTGAATTGGTGCAGAATTAGGCGACTCAAGCTGTACCTTCTAGTGATGGACAAGTAACGAGTGCAGTTAAAATAGCGTCAGTAGAATTAGCTTACGAAGTATGAAAAAATAGTTTTTGTACCATTCGGATTCACTAGCGGTTACTGTTGAAAATGGATATGGAAAGTGCTATGATGCGACAAAGTGTTACGCATTTACAGAACTAATTAGGGGATATCCATGAATTACGTCACACGTTAAAGGGTAGGTGTGAAATTGTGTGACAAGGCGTGGGGGGTCTTAAAATCCGTAATGTCACCAACATTTGTAACATAATCTCAAAAAAACAATTTAAATAGGGAAAAATATATTCAGAACTGATGTTTTAATTTCTTAATTTCTAGATGAGATATTGCAAAATACTGTCGTCACACTAGCGATGTCTCACAGATGTGACAAGGAGGTCAAAAAATCATGAAATTCGTATGTCGTAATTTATTCCCTACTAGACGCCAGATATCTTTTCGGGACCGCAATCACCACTTTACTTTTGTTACTAATAATTTCATTAAGATTAGCCCGATTCTGGTCACGCGCAAAGTTATCTGGGTCTCAAGTCTGTATGCGGTCTGCACTGTTTTAGAGGACTAAGATTTGGCATACGCTTAAAAACGAGTGATGTAGTTGGTTACAATGTAGGTATGTTGGCGTTCGTTTCAAACCCATTTGGCATCATTATCGAAGATTGGACCATTCTCTGTTTTACAAGCTGTTGTGTTTATTTGCATATAATTTGAACTAAGCATTCTATAGAGGTGCCTTTTTATTTCTCATCAACGCCCACGTCTTGCAAGTGAATATTACAAAAAAACAATAAGTATTATAAAGTTCTAGCATTTTGTATTTGTTCACCAGAGTAGTAAGTTGTAAAAATCTATTGGTGAATAGTTGCGAGTTACGAAAGCATTTTCTCACATGATTTTGTGCTTGGTTTGTCCTCAAGCGGTGACACGTTGATGATTAATGAGAGTTTACTTTTATTCATTTATCTTTATTGTTCAGAGCAATGTATGATGCTTTTTGCCTCATATAAAAAGTCATAGCTACGTATTTGGATAACGGCAATATTATTTTGTGAAATAGACCACGTGATAGGCCGTATTCTGTAAACATTGCGCGCGAGGAAATTCAGTGACGTCGTAAGCACGTTACGAATAAAGTTCGTTTACCGCAGTTTGAGAATACCGGCCTTTTATAATAAACCCCATTAAATAACTAGTGTGGAGTGCAGAATTTCGTTCTAACATTGGTAATAAGAACTGATCGCTAGCCTTAATTTAATTTATAATTCTAAGTGCTAGGTTATCAATAAATCGCTCTTTTGAGAGAAAATTTACTCGTTGTTTTTCTGAATAAGATAGTAAGGCCTTTAACATCCATTATAGATGATTTATGGCGAGGCAGCTGGTATTTATGCTGTACTTGACGCTGCCGTGCCCGGGTCATTGTTAGATGGATTAGGCTTGCCCAGCAACTATACCATCCCACAAAAGCATAAGAAAGATATATAATAATATAAGCAAAAGAATAAGACAAACTTGGAATATACTTTATTGACCAGAAATATATCACAAAGTAGGCACTCAAGTCTAAACACTTGGCTTCAGATTAAAACAACATAAAGATAAAAACCTCACCTTAGTTCTTCAAAGGATACTTTTCCATTGTTTTATTACAGTAATAATACACTGATAATGTTATCTTCTACAAGTGTTTCCGTTTCAAATTCCGGTGGAACTTAAAACCAGGACTGATCAGGAGATCTCCCTAAAGGTAGGACGCTTAACAAATAATCAATATTACTTAGCCACTTGTCATTAGTCACTAGGAAGCATTATGATTTCGACAATGAGATCTTCGAGAACTTTAGTCCATTGAAGCAAATTGAATACTTCCACCATTTAGTTTAGAGGTAAACATGTAGAGTACTAAAGGGCGCTACACACATAAGCAGGCCGGAATAAATCGGCACAGCCGAGCGGCCAAATCGTACATTGGTGATAAATATTCGAGCAAAATCCCCTCAATGCGTCCAACCATTTAGAGGTAAACTTTTAGAATTAGACTCCTTCGTCATTGCTGCCGGAAGCATTTCAATCAGAGTATAAGCAGAAGATCTCCTCGCGAACTTATTCAGATCATCCCTTCAGTTCATTGAATTTCAAAAGCAATCAAAATGCCTTTCATTGCAAGTTAAGTTTCGTGGTGACGAGAATCCTAACGCACTGGTCGTAAGCGGTCGCGACGGCCAATCCGGCGTGGTCCCGGTTCCAGTCCAGCGCGTTGATTGGCTGGGAGCTGATCACCATGCGCTGGAGTTTGTTCAGCTTGCCTGCCACGCCGCACGCTACGCCGTCGGCGTCTATGCGGTGGCGTTGGTCTGGGTATTCACTGGAAATTAAATGTTCCTAGGTCATCACCATCTCAGTCGTAGGACTGGGCGTAGGCCTCCCTGATGGATCACATGGAGATCATGAGAGGGTTGTCATATTCACCAAGCTTAGCAGGCGAGTTGGCGAGCGCAGTGCGCGATTTTGATACACGGAAAAAGGCTGCTGCTGAAGGTATCCCTTGGCAAATTCGCACTGAATCCACGGCAAGAGAGGAGGCGACATTCTACTGCCGGCGCCCGGCGGCATGGTGAAATATCTAGCATTATTTATTTCAATTGGTAAATAATGTATTATGATCTTCTATTGGTAAGACCTCTAAAAATTGTGGGAGGGCTTTGTTATGCAGTACGGCGAAAATGGCTAGTAGAGTAGTAGGTATAGGCAATAATCATGAACATACCGACATACAACTGTTTTTCACCTTAAATGGTGGACAGGTAGAAAATGCTTTCGGCATTATGTACACCAATTGTACATTAATATAAATCGTGCGCAATAATGTAATTAAATAAAACACAAATAAATAAAATACCTAGTGTCCAAATCCACTGCTTAGGCCTCCGTCTTGGATTTCCAAGATCATGAATGGGTTGTTACCATAATCGCCACGCTTGGCAGAGGGGCACACAAGTCATTTGTGCCACCCGGGGCGACTCAAATTCAGTCGGCGTTTTCAGTTGAACTTAATTACGCGACCCAAATACGTGACTCACTAAATTACGCTCGTTTAAACTCAGCCTTAGAGCACAGGCCTTAGTATTATTTTAAAATGTTAGTACTCACTATTTCCAAAGGGTGACTTGTCCGTTCCCAGCACAAGTAACGAACAAATCTCGGTTCTGGGGCAGATGCTTCGATACCCAGATAGTCCCACTTTTTGTGCTATTATCCAAGACCTGGAAGATTATTATAATTGTTAAGTTTAATGCTTTCTAAGTAATGTGTCCTAGTTAGATTAACTTGACTGCTTCTGTGTGAAATTCCAGCGTTATTTATTTTTTATTTAATTAATTGTGATCACTGATCAGTAATCTAATCATCATCTCAGCCGCATGATAAAGGCCGTTAACAACAAACTTTGCAGAACATGGTACCTATCCATTTGCAGTCAAACAATGAGTGGTCGAGATTTCTTTCAATTAAAAAAAAAACTCAAATTATTAGTTGAGGGGTCTCTTCCATTTTATGCGTAGATAACGATACAAGATATACATGAATTAGGCAACTGCTGGCCTTCCTCAAGGGTCAAGTACTTGATTATAAGGGGCTGTTGCCATACTCGCCACGCTTGGCAAGCGGATTGGCGAGCGCAATACGGGATGTTAAAACGCGGAGAGACGCTGCTGCCCAGCTTCCGGTGGTATCCTTTGGAATATTCTTACTGCATCCACGGGCAAGAGGGGCAACATTCTACTGTCGGCACCCCACGCTACGGCATTTATTTTTATCATGGAATAGGATTGTAATATACGAATGACTACAAATTATACTTAAACTACAGATAGTTGTAAAAAAACCTTATAACCTACTGTCCTTCTGTCTCGATTCGTTGGGTAAAAACTATAAAATGTACTTACCTGGGCAAAACCTTTGCTAGGATTCTGAGTTCTCACATCAAAAACATGAAACTTTCCTTCTAGAGTGGTGGCAACTAACTTGTTCATAGGAATGTCTTTGCGGTCAAACTCTGTGTAGCAGACCTAGAAGATAATAACAATGTTGTAAGTAGACAGACTCTTCCCAATTAGTTACATATATAAATATCAGGCAGTAATTCAGTGTGAAAAAGCAGGAGCATTTTACCTCACCGAGTAAATAGTTTGATATCTCAAAAAGGTCTGCTCCCTCAATACAAGTCACCAAGCGGTTTCACCGCGTAGTTCTCGTTCCCGTAGGAATACGGGGATAAAATATAGCCTAGGTTACTCAGGGATAACGTAGGTAACGTAGCAGGTGTAAGAATTTTGAAAATCGGTCCAGTAGTTTTTCAGATTATTCATTACAAAGATACAAAATACAAATCTCTCTTTTTATTTTATACATGCTCTATGTAACCTATAAATCTCTGTTCTAGGAGAAAATATATGTAATTTAAAACGGAAGATGAACAGACCAGTATTGAGTTTATTGCCTGCCTCCATGGCTCAGTTTATCTAATAGCCAACTGATATGCTGGGGGTAGCGGGTCCGATTCCCGCCACGTGACAAATAATAATAATAAAAGTATTTATTTTCATAATGGTTTGACAATCAGGTATCACTATACTGGTGTAATCACTTAGAATTTTTAAGGTTTAAGTAGGTGCTAGGATGACATAGTATTGGGTACCTTGTCCATGTTTGTAGTCTGCAGCTTTTGGCTCAGGTCTGGGTATTCATCTATGTCTATGTATGATAAGTATGTATTTACGAAAAATGTATTTAGGTATTGTATCAATCATCTGGTTTCCACAGCACAAGCTTTGCTTAGCTTGAGACCAGATGGTGTTGTGTGTAGCGTCCAGCATTTTTTTTTTATAAATCTTGCTACTCACCCCATTCTTAAGATTACACTCCCACCTAAGGGACATTGTGCGAAGATCGAACATCTTCAAATCTCCATTATCATATCCCGCTGCAACAATCCTCTCGGAATCATTGAAAGAGTTACCGAAAGCAACTGCCCAACAGTCTCTTTTGGATTCACCCTTCACTGGCTGCATGTTTGCCACTGGTTTTCCTCGTTGGCGGGGATCCCAAACTTTGACAGTACCTGAAAAAGTATTTGGGTTAATAAATTGGCTATAAGTAGTAATTATTAACATACACATAACCGGGTATTTATCGCGTAAATTACCTTTATTATTTCCCGACGTTTCGCTTGGATTGCACCAAGCATGGTCCCGGGAAGATACGCGATAAATACCCGGTTATATGTATGTTAATAATAAATAAATAAATAAATAATAACACAAGAACATCCAAATCTTCAAAGGCGTTTCTGAGATACACAAAATAAATCAATAAGAATTGCTTGTTTAATACTGCCAATTACCAAGTCCTTCTCCTTTATTTAAGGAGTTGGGCTGGTTGGACAGTGATTAGTTTTACAGGGGATAATACACAACACACCCCAATGCGGGTTGTCAGTGCACATAATCTGGTGTTCCCCAACAAGATTAGAAAATAATGATTATGATACAATGGATAATGTATTTTAACACCGTGGGGTACCAGCAGTAGAACGTTACCCCTCCTCTCATGCCCGTGGAAGCAGTAACAGCCTGCATAGGGATACTTCCGGAAGATGGGTAGCAGCGTCTTTCCATGTATCAACATCCCATACTGCGCTTGCCAACCCACCTGCCAAGCATGGTGATTATGGCAACTATCCCTCATGAAGATTCATGAGGGAGGCCTGTGTTCAGTAGTGGATGTCTTACGGCTGAAATGATGATAATGTATTTTATTCACCATCTCGGCTGCCAGTAACAATTTCAGGAGCACCACAGTTGGATGTACTGCCACCCATGGCATCTATTGAGTTAATGATATCTGAGTGTTCCTTGGCTATGTACACTTGACAACTCTTTTCTAAGTCCCTGCAAATGGAAGAAAACACACTTAAATCATTAACAGTACTGTTTCCTTCTTGAGTAAAGGCTTGAAGTAAAGTTTTGTGTGTGTGAAAACATTGAAAATAGGTAACAAAAACTTAAACAGTTTCCCTCACCATATCTCCAAGGTTCCTTTGAAGTCGCCTGTAGCCAACCTCCTTTCTACATCATTGCTAGCTCCGAATGTACCACACTTGAACGACTGAGACCTTTCTATCTCCTTTACTTTTTTAACTTCTCCAGCAGTTATTTCATAAATTTCGATTGTGCCTGTGCCTCTTGGCATAGAGCCGATAACAACAAACTTTGCAGAACATGGTATCCATTTGCAGTCAAACAATGAGTGGTCGAGATTTCTTTCAATATGCGTTATTATTTGAGGAGTGTCTAGCTCTTCCATTTTAAGCGTATGCAACGAAGCTAACTACACAAGAATTACACGAAAAATAACCTCAAAACTGCTGATTGTGGCATAGAATAAACAAGCAAACTTTCCGGTTGCTAGGCAACGCACGCACGCTGACTTAGTGCTGACGCTGACTAGACTTGTGACGTTAGTTTGACAGTGACATAGTCAACATTCTATAGGTATTCTTTTAAGATTGTGGAAAATTTCCTTGGCTATTTTATGCGGTCTTAAAAAATATTTAATATTTTTTCAGTCATACATTGCCGATCTAGCTGATGTACTTTTGTCACTAAATAAAAATTATCATTAGCAGAGAGAATGGGGATGGGGAATTTTTTGGGGAAAGACTGGGCACCCTGTAAACTAGACGCTCTCTCTCTGTCTGACTTCTGTTATTTATTTGCTTGCTCTGTTTTGTCTGAGTCTGTGCCTCTGTCTGTGGTCGGTCTGTCTAAAGTAAGTAATATTATATTGGTAATATTTATTGTTCTGTGGTGCAAACTGGTCTGTCTGATCTGAAAGTGCTGAACTGAAATCTTGATTATCACAATAAATAGATGTTAATATAAATAATCAAACAATTTTAAAGAAAATCTACACCATGAGTGAAAGGAAACACAAACGTAGTGTAAGTATGATACATAATTTCATTATAGAACGATGTCAACATTTTACGTGTTCATTTGCTAATAATTGGTATTTCTTTCAGAAAGCCGATATAGCCAAGCAGTTTGACCTACCAGAGCGGCAGTCGAAGATCACTACCCTTCTAAATCAGGCTGGTCAAGCGTACTGCATATGTCGATCTTCCGACAGCTCGCGTTTTATGATGTGAGAACCAAAACATTTGCTAAGTCTTTATATATTGTTTACTCTTATTTGTGTTTGTTGGGTTCAAATAATCTTTAATCTTCTAATTAGAAATTAACTCCCTCTCTTGGTTAGGTAAGGAATTTATTTATTTATTAGGACGCCCAAAAAGATAATCACGAAACATGGTTTATTTACATACCTACAAAGTACAGCCAAATTAATTATTAGCTTTGACTTATATGGGAAAACTAGATACTGGTGAAAGAAAAGCATGCACTGCCATGCCCTGAGACAGATGTTTCTACCAAATTAAACTTGTAGTGGGGTGCCAGTAGTACATTGTTTCCCTGCCCCCTTATCCTTATGATCTTATTATTTTTCATTTTTTTATGTTGTATTTGGCGAAACATTATTTTGTATAATGTTAAATTTGTCATATTTCCTTACTTTAAATGTTCATTATTTTCAGAGCATGTGATTCCTGCGAGGAATGGTATCATGGAGACTGCATCAATATCTCAGAGCGGGAAGCTAAATACATAAAGAATTACTTCTGTGAACGCTGTCGGGAGGAGGATCCCACTTTGAAGACTAGGTTCAGGCCACAGAAAAGAGAAAATGATGAAACTGATGGTAATTAAATTTATGAATTAATTTACTATATCAATACCCCTCTAACCTGTAATTAGAACTATATCCTGACGAGACAGAATCTCGACTCAATGTTAATACATCATAAGCTCTGAGATATAAATAAATGAAATAAAAATACATTTATTTGCAAAACTCTTAGGCTGACTAGTTGTATGAGGTGTAATGTAACATGTTACACTGCGAGCATTCATGCAGTCAGTATGGTCGTTTACCCATACCACTGCTTACAGACAGAATGCTCTCCTACACCTGTAACACCGAACAATACCCATGACTGTCCCAACTCGCAAGTTGGGACAGTCACCAAACTGACACATCTAAAATCCTTAGGATCAGGCTACAATAATGAAAAATTGGACTTGAAAAGCCGGTATTTTTCTATTAGTAACATTTATTTGTTGTTTTCAGTCATGTTATTATTTATTTATGTCGAAAACCAAAATACGTAGGTAGGTATCTAATCACATGTAATGAGAAAAAAAGCTTTAAAACTGACCTATGGAATGAGAACCATCCACCGACACCAGCAAAACACCGTCTTCACTGTCCGAATTCACCAAAGGCTCTGATTCTAAAATTGCAGCTATGATCCTTTGTGGACAGTGTTGCCATTTTAAATAAACAAAATGAGTTTAGTAGAAAAAATATTTGGTTTAGGGCCGTCACTGTGCTGACCTGTCCGGTCAGGACAAGTTTTGAGTTCTTAACAAAAATGAATTTTACTCCTGTAATGTTATGGTAGCATTTAAAATTTTAAATCCCTGTGACGTAAAAAATACTCTTCTACAGTAATACAAAAAGTTGACAACTTTTTTGTAGGAAATATTTCCGGTAATTTCACTATGTTTGAAGCTGAATAGCACTGGGACAAGCCAAATAGGGCTTCTTCTATTATCTAAATTGTCCATTATTTAATAAATTAATCTTATTTATACAATTATAGTTGATTATAAACCAAATTTAACATATTTATAATCGATTTATTAAAATAAATATATTCACTGGGTGTATGTGAATACAGTATAACTTTAAAAACATGGGACAGCGTAAAAGTGGGGGGTGTACTTTTTAGTGAAAATGCCCATATCTCGGATTGGAACTCCTGAAAGACAATCATCACAAGTATAAATGTTTACCGCCCAACAAAGTGGGCACGGGTCAGCTTGTGGTTTATTAAAGTGAGAATCTTGTTTATAGTCCGAGATGACAAGAAGAAAAAGCGCAAAGAGAAGGACCACTCAGAGAACAAGTCATCCAAGAGACCAAGCAACAGGGAAGGGTGCGGAGACTGTCCTGGTTGTCTCCAAACACATGACTGTGGCCAGTAAGTAGTTACTATATATTAGGCTTTTACTTTATTATAGATAGCGCTCCGCCAAGATGACCGCTGTGAAGCAAGCTCCTCCCAACATTCCGGGTCAATATTACAAGCGTTAAGATGTCGCTTAAACACGTCCTTGTACCGCAGATGCTGACCGCCGTGAAAAAGAAAAAGCCTTTGAAGACAATTGCCTTCACGAGCTAGACACCAAACGCCAACTACGCAAAGATAGACCCAAGCCCTCCTACATATACACCTACAATGACGCTGGTCAGCTCTACTGTCACTCCTGCTGTAGAGTTTTTAAAACCAAGTTTGGTCTGGCCAGCCATATTAGAGCTCATTACAGATAGTAAAGGTCGCCGTCATCGAAATCTGTGAGGAGGACTATATACTATATATTAGACACATTAATTACAACTTTTAGTGCCACTAAGACATGTTTTCTACCACTCTCAAAACTGACTTACAAGTAATGGAGTCTGAAATCAATGAAAGACAAGGTTGTAGAATTTAAGTTGGATATAAACTTTTAATTTGTTAAGATACATTAAAATAACTACTGGGACATTATCTTGTACCCATATTCTTTCTTCGTCTTCGTCTTTATAATTCCCGATGATTCAAGTCAAAGTATATTTATTGTATATGTATATCAAATACCAATTCATCTTAAATTAATTAATATCATAGAGGTACATTGGTAAATATAATTAGTGAGTGATTACGATCACCTTTGGTTGCCGATTGCCGACGCAAAGTCGATGGAGGAACTCAGCATGATGCTCGAAGGCCTCAATCGAGTCTCTCAACGGGTAGGCCTTAAAATGAACATGGACAAGACGAAGGTCATCTCTAATATCCATGTTGTGCCTGCCCCAGTTATGGTTGAGAACTCGACTCGAAGTTGTCGTCGTGTCGACTAGGACAAACAGTCCAATTAGGTAGGTCCAACTTTGAGATAGAGGTCAATCGTCGAATCCAGCTCGGATGGGCAGCGTTTGGGAAACTTCGTAACGTTTTCTCGTCTAAAATACCTCAACGCCTTTAGGCGAGAGTCTTCAATCAGTGTTTGTTACCAGTGATGACTTACGGAACCGAGTTCTAGTCCTTCACTACTGGCTTCATGAATAAGCTCTGGAGTCGCTAAACGAGCTATGGAGAGGGCTATGCTCGGGGTTTCTCTACGGGATTGAAACAGAAATGAGGAGATGCGTAGAACTCGGGTCACCGATACGGCAAACGGATTAGCACGTTTAAGTGGCAATGGGCAGGCCATGTAGCTCGAAGAACAGATGGCCGATGGGGCCGAAAGGTTCTCGAATGGAGGCCGCGGACCGGCAAGCGCAGCGTAGGACGTCCACCAACTAGATGGGCGGACGACCTGGTAAGGTATGCAGGCCGCTTCCAGCCGCAACACCTGGAGGTCCGTGAGGGAGGCCTATGTTCAGTAGTGCACGTCCTACGGCTAAAATGATGATGAGTGATTAAGTTTTCCATCACTAAGATTGACAATAATGCAGACTTATACCTCAAAAGTTTTTATAATTTAATTATGAAAATACTTTTGGCTGAGGCTCAAAAATGAAGCCTGCTTTTGGAGATTTAGTAGAATATTGTTTGTTACAGCTGTGAAGCATGTGAAGATTCATTCAAATATGGAGGCACCAACAGATCTAGACCTAAATGCAAGGTCAGGATATGTGTGAAGCTACGGGTCAAGCCAGCCAAACCATCCAGGTAACTTTTTATTAGCAATCTATTATATATAATTTATGAATAAATAAAAATATAATGCTAATTCTTCTTTGTTTCTGTTTCTGTGTTATGGGTGCTAGATGTATCAGTCATCTAGCCATAACAAAAGCTACTTAATACATTATACCACATAGATTCTCCATTGGAACAATACTACCAGACTACTACAAAAAGCTGGTTGCAATCAGACCATGATACTGAACACTAGCTTTATTATTATTTTCTATTACAGCAGTAACCGCAAGAAGAAGCGCGACCACCACGAGCGAGAAACCTACGAGCCTGAGGAGTCTATATCTCACCTGCAGACGGCAGCGGCGCGCCAGTGCTACGGGCCGGCCTGTCCGCGCGCCGCCAGCTTCGGCAGCAAGTATTGCAGCGCGCAGTGCGGCGTCAGCCGGGCTACCACTAGGATATACCAGGTGGACACTGAACTTAGATATTGATACACGCAGGAGCACTCTATATCTCACCTGCAGACGGCAGCGGCGCGCCAGTGCTACGGGCCGGCCTGTCCGCGCGCCGCCAGCTTCGGCAGCAAGTATTGCAGCGCGCAGTGCGGCGTCAGCCGGGCTACCACTAGGATATACCAGGTGGACACTGAACTTAGATATTGATACACGCAGGAGCACTCTATACTGCCGTCCTTAAGCTATAATGCCGTTATCTACCAAAACCTAATTTCGAGATATTCGCAAAATAGCGGTAAATAATTTAAAATGTATGCTGTTTTGAAACCATCAATAATTTGTTCGACCTGAAGGTATCAAAAAAAAGTACTTCAGAAGTACTTTTTAGTAGCTTAACTTTCATATAATAACTATAACTAAAATAATGTAAAAATATGTTTTTTGCGTTTTAGTTCAGCTTTTTTTTTAATTATCTTTGTACGAATGCACAACTAAAATGCCGCTACGTTAACACTAACGGCATTTTAGTGTTTGATTTTTATTTACTTCTATTGAATTTTAATATACTAAATACAAATAAAAAATCCTATGCTTTAATGTTGTTAAAGACCATAAGGGTTATTTTAGCTTAGCATTGTGCCTTCTTAAGATAATGATTTACTGTACTTAAATGTGGCTAAAATCCCTTAACCGCATTTAAGCTTAGTACATTTATATTTTATTTGAAAGTAGTTTTTACTTATATATTTTTGGACTTATTAAAATGTTAAAATGCGGCTAAAAACAAAACATTTGGCTATAACGGTGTTTAAGTGTGTGAAATTACAAAAATAGGTGAGTTAAATACAAAAAATAAAGAGAAGAAACGGTATTATAATCAACATTTATTGTCACTATAAACTACATTACTATAAAATACATTCAAACTTATATTACTAAGAACATGCACAACCACTTTTAAAAGATCAATTTCAGTTTTAAAAACTATTTATCAACTTATGTTGTATAACATTTTAATAAAATTGCTTGAAAAGAACTATAAAAACTTAATCTAGTTTGAACATTAAAAATCTAGCAATTAAAATCTATATTAAAAACCAAGTTTTTGAGTAGCTCAAGCTTAGTCATTATTTTAAACTCTTATAGTACTAATAAATAAATCACATTCATATTAAATTACCTAGATACCATAACATGGCAGTACCTAGTACTAAGTTTTAACGTGTTTTGACACATACATGTCTAAGAAAATAAGGCTATTCACATATTAATTATGTGATACTTTTAGGCTAAGTTAATAACGAGGTAGTCTTTAAGAATTAAAAATCACAACCAAATTATCTTAATAAGGTAGTAGTAAGGTACATATCCTACAATTTAATCAGTCTTATTAGTAGCGTAAGTCTTTTATTTTTTGCCTCTGCCACTTGTACTTGCATTTTCATTTTCTTTGGTTTTCAAGTTTTTTCAGAACACAAGTTTATGCGGAGGAATTTTGGGCGATAGTTTTTGCAGTTAGTTTTGGTTGCGAACGAAATTCAAGAGTCATAATATTGGGGTTTTTGAGGTATTTATCATTTAAGAATCGCAGTGGAATTTAATCGCCGTCAAAGTCATTCTTATATAAATGTGATTTCATATTTGTTGCGTGTAAAACATACCTGCGACATGTTTTTCAGATAAGCTCTCAGGTTTGAATTTTAGACTATCTGACACAAAATTTGGTATGTTCAGAAAGTCTCCAATAGACAGCGTTTTTACTATTACTTTGGAATTATTTATCGACGCAACTGCTTTTTCAAAATCACTGAAATCATAAAGTTTTCCCATTTTCTTCATGGCAAAATTCAACTAGATGGTGGACCTGATCGCTGCTCATAAACGTGTGATTTCTTGTGTAGAGATCACTTCGCTGTTTACTAAATGGATCAGTAAGGCATATAAAAGCCAGTTTTTGTTTTGACTACTGCAGTTATCAAGCCATATGTGAATGTTAGCAACATCTCCGTTATGAAGAAGAAAATGATAAAATGCAGTCATTATGTCCTCCTGCTTTCTCCCTGCAATTCCATCATGCCAGATAGCTGTAAGAGGTTTCAAGTTAGTCGTTATTTTGCCCAGTGGTGCAAACGTTTGATTATAAGCCACAAGGCGTTGACAAAAAATTGCAGCCTTGAAAGACTCTAATCTCGGCAACATTTTTTCTAGGTCTGCGCTATAATAAATCTGAGATCTCTAGTGGTCTGTTCTTATGCTCGCTATATAGCTCTCTTGCCTTCTTATACTTTTCATGATGAGTGGCCCAATTCACACAAACAGTACAGTCTGCGACCAATTGGTTGCTAGCATCATGCGATGTTTCCTTTTCATGTAAATTGTAACCCTCATATGTTTCGCATTCTTCGTTGCCCAGTTCATTTTTTTAAGTGTTGCCTGTACACGTGGACTTCATGTGGACCACGTTAATATCACTTGGTAAGTATCGTCGCAGAGGAGCGTGTTCGCGTCAGTAATGGGGTTCTAATGGATTAAATGATAGAACATGTCGTGTCAGTAAATCACGATCAAATAAAGGTGTTTTCTGATGTTTCCCTCTTTTATCTTCTGATGGTTAAATGCAAGTGTTATTGTAAGATCCTGTCATTAGATTTTTCATAACCTAAAGTGGTCAGTAAAAATACTTATCTCAACTCTAGTGCCATCAAGCTTTTTCAATGTAAATGCCCTTTTCGGCTTCCTCTTTGGTTCGGTGGTAATCTTCCTCTTTGGTACTGCTACTGAAGTGCTAGCTTCAACAAATGAATGCTGCTCTCGCCACGACATATCCCGATACATATGATTGATTGTGTTCCACTCACTCTGAGTAAAGCGAGTAGCACATTTCTTCAGACAACTTTCCTTGCACCCCTCTTTTGAGCTGTCTTCTAGCTTTCTTTTATTTTTAGCATCCATTTTTCGCTGGAGTAAGGAATTGTTATGTTCTTTACGCTTTGGTAACGATCCTGACGGTTCGGCCTCCAAACTATGTGTTCCGGTACAATCTTCAGATAAATAGTAATGGGCAACATCAATGGTGTTTCGGCGTTTACGAGAGACAGTTCATAAGTAACATTTGTATCAATAGATCGCCTACGTTCGGATTGCATGTATTGGTTTCCTCTATTTGAAGTTGTATTGAGTAATCTAGAGTTAGAACTTTGCTTGGCCTTTGCCTTCGTTGATGAAACGTGACGTTTCTTTTGTGGCCCTTTGGCTTTTTGATCTTATACCTTGTAAATCATCTTCAGAATCGTCATTTAACCAATGCCAATAACCGCATTTTTGTGTAGTAATGCTGGATAACGGCATTATTGTCTAGACACTAAACGAAACTATTTTTTTTTTCTTTCGTAAATGCCGTTAAAGAGTTATGCAATATTGTATACTCACAATAAAAAGGTATCCAAATACAATGCTACAATGTCGTTACGTATCTTTTACCACATTTAAGTTTAGCATTTTAGTTAACGGCAGTGTAGCATTGTATATGTATGCATCAATTAAAAAAAAAATAAACAACAATGCTCTTAACATTCTTTAACCGCATTATTGAGTTTGAGTTTTAGTTAACGGCATTGTTATCTAGTAATTACATCGTACATTATATTAAAATATTATAGTTTTATGTTCTTAGCCGCATTTAAGATAAGTATTGCTACTTGACGGCATTTATGGATTGTAAACATACAAATAATTATACATTAACGGCATTTTGTTTTTTTAAATCTTTTTAACTAAAAGAGCTAGGAATATACTGATTAGACAGATCGATAGAGATTTGTTTTCTGATTACGATGGCATCTTAAAGTAAAAATCGTCCAAATGTTAGATAACGGCATTTTAGCTTAAGGACGGCAGTATATCTCACCTGCAGACGGCAGCGGCGCGCCAGTGCTACGGGCCGGCCTGTCCGCGCGCCGCCAGCTTCGGCAGCAAGTATTGCAGCGCGCAGTGCGGCGTCAGCCGGGCTACCACTAGGATATACCAGGTGGACACTGAACTTAGATATTGATACACGCAGGAGCACTCTATATCTCACCTGCAGACGGCAGCGGCGCGCCAGTGCTACGGGCCGGCCTGTCCGCGCGCCGCCAGCTTCGGCAGCAAGTATTGCAGCGCGCAGTGCGGCGTCAGCCGGGCTACCACTAGGATATACCAGGTGGACACTGAACTTAGATATTGATACACGCAGGAGCACTCTATATCTCACCTGCAGACGGCAGCGGCGCGCCAGTGCTACGGGCCGGCCTGTCCGCGCGCCGCCAGCTTCGGCAGCAAGTATTGCAGCGCGCAGTGCGGCGTCAGCCGGGCTACCACTAGGATATACCAGGTGGACACTGAACTTAGATATTGATACACGCAGGAGCACTCTATATCTCACCTGCAGACGGCAGCGGCGCGCTAGTGCTACGGGCCGGCCTGTCCGCGCGCCGCCAGCTTCGGCAGCAAGTATTGCAGCGCGCAGTGCGGCGTCAGCCGGGCTACCACTAGGATATACCAGGTGGACACTGAACTTAGATACTGATACACGCAGGAGCAGTCTATATCTCACCTGCAGACGGCAGCGGCGCGCCAGTATGATATTGGTATATGGTCATTATCTCCGTTCAGTGTTCTTCTGGTGATGAACACTGAACTGAGATAATGTATCAAGAAGAGGTAACACGTCCAGTTAGCGGTGGTGCTGTTCGTTATAGGGCAATTACCTCTGCGTCTTTGTTGTTCATTTATTCATTCATTTATTTTTAAACATAGGATCCTAAGAACACTTAGCTACGTCAAATATGTTTACATTGTAAATAAATTCATTCTGCAGCTGTACAGGGGCTTTGTCAGTAACTTAAACTAGGATACAATAAAAATATGTTTTTAGTTATACAAGTCATACATTATCATTGAAGCGGCTGTATAGGGGCCTTGTCAGATTTATATTATGTGTTAGTGTCATGTGCAGAGTTAGAAGTAGGCAGAATCCACGGGTTTTTATCATTTATATAATCATTTGTAGAGTAATATGCTTTATTTGTCAGGTTTTCTTTTATATAATTCTTAAATTTATTTTCGTTCATGTTAAGTATGCTGTCAGGAATTTTATTATAAAAGCGCACTGAATTACCCCTAAAACTTTTGTTTGATTTTTGCAATCTAAAGCCATTATTTTGCAATTTGTCCTTAAAACGTGTATTAATATGATGCACATCACTTCTTTTCTTAAAAGTATGTATGTTTTTTCGTACGTACATTATATTTTCATAGATGTATAAAGAAGTCTTTTTTAAACTTTCGCGATCACAACACATTATTAACATACATATAACCGGGTATTTATCGCGTAAATTACCTTTATTATTTCCCGACGTTTCGCTTGGATTGCACCAAGCATGGTCCCGGGAAGTCTTCCCGGGACTGCAATCCAAGCGAAACGTCGGGAAATAATAAAGGTAATTTACGCGATAAATACCCGGTTATATGTATGTTAATAATGTATAAAGAAGGAACAGTAATAATCTTAATATTACTAAAAACATTACGTAAAGACGATCTAGAGCTAAGGTTATAAATAGCTCGAATAGCTCGCTTTTGCTGTATAAAGACTGAGTTTATATCTGCTCCTGCGCCCCATAGTAGTATACCATAACTTAGGATACTGTGAAAATAGGCATAGTAGACCAATCTAGCAGTCGCCACGTCTGTAATTCTTCTAACCTGTCTCACCGCATAAACAGCAGAACTTAGTTTATCGCCTAATTTAACTATATGGGGTCCCCATTGCAGCTTTCTATCTAGTGTTATGCCTAAAAATTTGGTTGAGTCAACAAAGTCTAATTTTTTATTCATTAATATAATTTCTGGGGTTTGCTGCTTTGAATGTGTGGGAGAAAACTTGACACAGTTCGTTTTCGATGGATTCAGTACTAAGTTATTAGCGGAAAACCAATTATTTAAATTATCTAGTGTTTCATTTATTCTACTGAAATTATTGCAGTTTCTTTTTACTCTAAATATTAGTGATGTATCGTCAGCAAAAAGTACAGCCTCACTGTGTTTTTGTTTTTGTACCATATATGGCAAATCATTTACATATACCAGAAATAGAAAAGGGCCTAATATTGACCCTTGGGGGACCCCTTGGTGAACTTTAGATCCACTAGATTTGATGCCGTTAATCACTACGTGCTGGGCCCTGTCGCTGTTGTTTCTAGTGTAATCCGTGACGACCGATTTCTCTTGAAGAGGCCATGTAGAGAGGCGAAACACGTGTCTAATTCTTTTTGAGTGTTTTTCAAGCACTCATTAGTTTAGCGGATGTACCCAAGTTTGATATCAAATTAAAGGAAATCAATGATGAGTAGAAAGCGGGTTTTCTAGCTTTTACTTAGGGTCGGGGGGATACTTATAAAAAAACTATTTATTTATAAACTTGTTATCAAGTTTTAAAATTACAAGATTATATCGCATATGTACCTTTTTAGGGTTTCCTAGTAAAACAAGAAAGTTATAGTTTCGTTCGCATTGTCCGTCTGTTAGTCTGTCTGAAGACAATTTTTCGATTTAGGGTTCATTTTGCGAAATAATAAAGTTTTAAACTTTATTTAGAGCGTACCATCCTCTAATATCTAGCTGTTAGCTTTACAAATCTTAAAAAAATCATGAATGTAGTTTTAACCATGAACTTCTTAGGAAAACTGTAAGTAAAGCTAGCTTTCTTAGTTTCGGAGAAATAGTCGCTCAAATAAGTGATACCTACGGTTGTTTCCCAAACATATCGGAATACTTTAAACCGAAAACTCAATTAATTCCTTTTAATATGTTTTGGTAAACGTAAAACAACATAAACCACCTTCTAACAACAGATTCGAACACGTTTCAGCATTCTTAGTCGCGGAAGGACTTTATAAACCTCTGTTCTTTATTAATTCCGTATCATTCCGCCCAGGTCCTACCCCAGCGCATACAAGAATGGTCCCTATCATCCTGCATCGCCGAGCAGAAGAATCGCAAATCGCTTGAAGTGGTGCGCAGCGAGATAGTTAAGGCGCAACATCAACTGCGCACGCTCGATAAGCAGCATCGGGCGCTGGACGCGCTGGTGGCTCGCGCGCAGACCGCTACCATTGTGCATACTGATGATAAGGTTAGCTGAAAACTATAATAATCATGAACCAGGTAGAAAAATCCACAGAAAAAATATATTTATGTTATTCATAGTATCTAAAAGGAACTAGAATATAATTATATTTATGTGCATATGAAGTAGTAGAACTTTTTGTGAAGAGTTCACCTGGGGAAGTACTTTCAATATACTTATATTTAAGGATTAACAACATTATGCTGAGGTAGCTTTTGGTCCACCTTGTTGTGTTAGAATTAATGTATATCGGATGTATTATTAATTCTAACATATATGTCTTACCTACTTATTGTGGATCAATAAATTATTTTCTTCTTCTTCTTCACTATACTAAGAGAGAAGAAGGCCGGTAAAATTACAGGCACGTGATACCTTGCAATTCCATGTCTCAGGGTGACGGGCGCAATGCAATGCAGCGTTATTCACGTGCTTAGTGAACGTGATCACCGCGGTTATAGGTATTGCAGAGGTTATAGGTATAGGTTACCGCTTACCATCCTCTGTGTTCCTCTGGCTTCCTGATGTCTCGTCTCGTCATTTAGTCGTATAAAAATATAAATCGGTCCAATTAAAATATTTGAACAATAGCCGTGGGGAGCCGGTAGTAGAATGTTACCCCTCATGCTCCTCTCATGCCCGTGAATGCAGTAAGAGCCTGCTAAGGGATACCTTTCCATGTATCAGCATCCTGTACTGCGCTCGCCAACCCGCCTGCCAAGCGTGGTGAGTATGGCAACTTCCCCTCATGGAGAACTATGAGTGAGGTCTGTGTTCAGTAGTGGACGTTGCACGGCTGAAATGAAAATGATGAATTAAATTATTTCGTACATTCCAATCACTAGGAAGCGGACGACGAAACATCAATGTACTGCATAACATGCGGCCACGAGATCCACTCGCGCACCGCCGTGAAGCACATGGAGAAGTGCTTCGTGAAGTACGAGGCGCAGGCCTCCTTCGGCAGCCGGCACCGCACCCGCATCGACGGACAGAGCATGTTCTGCGACTACTATAACCCGAGCAATGGCACCTACTGCAAACGGCTGCGGGTAAGACGTATAGATAAGTGCTTCGTGAAGTACGAGGCGCAGGCCTCCTTCGGCAGCCGGCACCGCACCCGCATCGACGGACAGAGCATGTTCCGCGACTACTATAACCCGAGCAATGGCACCTACTGCAAACGGCTGCGGGTAAGACGTATAGATAAGTGCTTCGTGAAGTACGAGGCGCAGGCCTCCTTCGGCAGCCGGCACCGCACCCGCATCGACGGACAGAGCATGTTCTGCGACTACTATAACCCGAGCAATGGCACCTACTGCAAACGGCTGCGGGTAAGACGTATAGATAAGTGCTTCGTGAAGTACGAGGCGCAGGCCTCCTTCGGCAGCCGGCACCGCACCCGCATCGACGGACAGAGCATGTTCTGCGACTACTATAACCCGAGCAATGGCACCTACTGCAAACGGCTGCGGGTAAGACGTATAGATAAGTGCTTCGTGAAGTACGAGGCGCAGGCCTCCTTCGGCAGCCGGCACCGCACCCGCATCGACGGACAGAGCATGTTCTGCGACTACTATAACCCGAGCAATGGCACCTACTGCAAACGGCTGCGGGTAAGACGTATAGATAAGTGCTTCGTGAAGTACGAGGCGCAGGCCTCCTTCGGCAGCCGGCACCGCACCCGCATCGACGGACAGAGCATGTTCTGCGACTACTATAACCCGAGCAATGGCACCTACTGCAAACGGCTGCGGGTAAGACGTATAGATAAGTGCTTCGTGAAGTACGAGGCGCAGGCCTCCTTCGGCAGCCGGCACCGCACCCGCATCGACGGACAGAGCATGTTCTGCGACTACTATAACCCGAGCAATGGCACCTACTGCAAACGGCTGCGGGTAAGACGTATAGATAAGTGCTTCGTGAAGTACGAGGCGCAGGCCTCCTTCGGCAGCCGGCACCGCACCCGCATCGACGGACAGAGCATGTTCTGCGACTACTATAACCCGAGCAATGGCACCTACTGCAAACGGCTGCGGGTAAGACGTATAGATAAGTGCTTCGTGAAGTACGAGGCGCAGGCCTCCTTCGGCAGCCGGCACCGCACCCGCATCGACGGACAGAGCATGTTCTGCGACTACTATAACCCGAGCAATGGCACCTACTGCAAACGGCTGCGGGTAAGACGTATCGATAAGTGCTTCGTGAAGTACGAGGCGCAGGCCTCCTTCGGCAGCCGGCACCGCACCCGCATCGACGGACAGAGCATGTTCTGCGACTACTATAACCCGAGCAATGGCACCTACTGCAAACGGCTGCGGGTAAGACGTATAGATAAGTGCTTCGTGAAGTACGAGGCGCAGGCCTCCTTCGGCAGCCGGCACCGCACCCGCATCGACGGACAGAGCATGTTCTGCGACTACTATAACTCGAGCAATGGCACCTACTGCAAACGGCTGCGGGTAAGACGTATAGATAAGTGCTTCGTGAAGTACGAGGCGCAGGCCTCCTTCGGCAGCCGGCACCGCACCCGCATCGACGGACAGAGCATGTTCTGCGACTACTATAACCCGAGCAATGGCACCTACTGCAAACGGCTGCGGGTAAGACGTATAGATAAGTGCTTCGTGAAGTACGAGGCGCAGGCCTCCTTCGGCAGCCGGCACCGCACCCGCATCGACGGACAGAGCATGTTCTGCGACTACTATAACCCGAGCAACGGCACCTACTGCAAACGGCTGCGGGTAAGACGTATAGATAAGTGCTTCGTGAAGTACGAGGCGCAGGCCTCCTTCGGCAGCCGGCACCGCACCCGCATCGACGGACAGAGCATGTTCTGCGACTACTATAACCCGAGCAATGGCACCTACTGCAAACGGCTGCGGGTAAGACGTATAGATAAGTGCTTCGTGAAGTACGAGGCGCAGGCCTCCTTCGGCAGCCGGCACCGCACCCGCATCGACGGACAGAGCATGTTCTGCGACTACTATAACCCGAGCAATGGCACCTACTGCAAACGGCTGCGGGTAAGACGTATAGATAAGTGCTTCGTGAAGTACGAGGCGCAGGCCTCCTTCGGCAGCCGGCACCGCACCCGCATCGACGGACAGAGCATGTTCTGCGACTACTATAACCCGAGCAATGGCACCTACTGCAAACGGCTGCGGGTAAGACGTATAGATAAGTGCTTCGTGAAGTACGAGGCGCAGGCCTCCTTCGGCAGCCGGCACCGCACCCGCATCGACGGACAGAGCATGTTCTGCGACTACTATAACCCGAGCAATGGCACCTACTGCAAACGGCTGCGGGTAAGACGTATAGATAAGTGCTTCGTGAAGTACGAGGCGCAGGCCTCCTTCGGCAGCCGGCACCGCACCCGCATCGACGGACAGAGCATGTTCTGCGACTACTATAACCCGAGCAATGGCACCTACTGCAAACGGCTGCGGGTAAGACGTATAGATAAGTGCTTCGTGAAGTACGAGGCGCAGGCCTCCTTCGGCAGCCGGCACCGCACCCGCATCGACGGACAGAGCATGTTCTGCGACTACTATAACTCGAGCAATGGCACCTACTGCAAACGGCTGCGGGTAAGACGTATAGATAAGTGCTTCGTGAAGTACGAGGCGCAGGCCTCCTTCGGCAGCCGGCACCGCACCCGCATCGACGGACAGAGCATGTTCTGCGACTACTATAACCCGAGCAATGGCACCTACTGCAAACGGCTGCGGGTAAGACGTATAGATAAGTGCTTCGTGAAGTACGAGGCGCAGGCCTCCTTCGGCAGCCGGCACCGCACCCGCATCGACGGACAGAGCATGTTCTGCGACTACTATAACCCGAGCAATGGCACCTACTGCAAACGGCTGCGGGTAAGACGTATAGATAAGTGCTTCGTGAAGTACGAGGCGCAGGCCTCCTTCGGCAGCCGGCACCGCACCCGCATCGACGGACAGAGCATGTTCTGCGACTACTATAACCCGAGCAATGGCACCTACTGCAAACGGCTGCGGGTAAGACGTATAGATAAGTGCTTCGTGAAGTACGAGGCGCAGGCCTCCTTCGGCAGCCGGCACCGCACCCGCATCGACGGACAGAGCATGTTCTGCGACTACTATAACCCGAGCAATGGCACCTACTGCAAACGGCTGCGGGTAAGACGTATAGATAAGTGCTTCGTGAAGTACGAGGCGCAGGCCTCCTTCGGCAGCCGGCACCGCACCCGCATCGACGGACAGAGCATGTTCTGCGACTACTATAACCCGAGCAATGGCACCTACTGCAAACGGCTGCGGGTAAGACGTATAGATAAGTGCTTCGTGAAGTACGAGGCGCAGGCCTCCTTCGGCAGCCGGCACCGCACCCGCATCGACGGACAGAGCATGTTCTGCGACTACTATAACCCGAGCAATGGCACCTACTGCAAACGGCTGCGGGTAAGACGTATAGATAAGTGCTTCGTGAAGTACGAGGCGCAGGCCTCCTTCGGCAGCCGGCACCGCACCCGCATCGACGGACAGAGCATGTTCTGCGACTACTATAACCCGAGCAATGGCACCTACTGCAAACGGCTGCGGGTAAGACGTATAGATAAGTGCTTCGTGAAGTACGAGGCGCAGGCCTCCTTCGGCAGCCGGCACCGCACCCGCATCGACGGACAGAGCATGTTCTGCGACTACTATAACCCGAGCAATGGCACCTACTGCAAACGGCTGCGGGTAAGACGTATAGATAAGTGCTTCGTGAAGTACGAGGCGCAGGCCTCCTTCGGCAGCCGGCACCGCACCCGCATCGACGGACAGAGCATGTTCTGCGACTACTATAACCCGAGCAATGGCACCTACTGCAAACGGCTGCGGGTAAGACGTATAGATAAGTGCTTCGTGAAGTACGAGGCGCAGGCCTCCTTCGGCAGCCGGCACCGCACCCGCATCGACGGACAGAGCATGTTCTGCGACTACTATAACCCGAGCAATGGCACCTACTGCAAACGGCTGCGGGTAAGACGTATAGATAAGTGCTTCGTGAAGTACGAGGCGCAGGCCTCCTTCGGCAGCCGGCACCGCACCCGCATCGACGGACAGAGCATGTTCTGCGACTACTATAACCCGAGCAATGGCACCTACTGCAAACGGCTGCGGGTAAGACGTATAGATAAGTGCTTCGTGAAGTACGAGGCGCAGGCCTCCTTCGGCAGCCGGCACCGCACCCGCATCGACGGACAGAGCATGTTCTGCGACTACTATAACCCGAGCAATGGCACCTACTGCAAACGGCTGCGGGTAAGACGTATAGATAAGTGCTTCGTGAAGTACGAGGCGCAGGCCTCCTTCGGCAGCCGGCACCGCACCCGCATCGACGGACAGAGCATGTTCTGCGACTACTATAACCCGAGCAATGGCACCTACTGCAAACGGCTGCGGGTAAGACGTATAGATAAGTGCTTCGTGAAGTACGAGGCGCAGGCCTCCTTCGGCAGCCGGCACCGCACCCGCATCGACGGACAGAGCATGTTCTGCGACTACTATAACCCGAGCAATGGCACCTACTGCAAACGGCTGCGGGTAAGACGTATAGATAAGTGCTTCGTGAAGTACGAGGCGCAGGCCTCCTTCGGCAGCCGGCACCGCACCCGCATCGACGGACAGAGCATGTTCTGCGACTACTATAACCCGAGCAATGGCACCTACTGCAAACGGCTGCGGGTAAGACGTCCTCAGACTATGTTCATTCATTCATTCACGTTCAATGTCACTCCATTTCCTAGAGGCTTCGTCGATAGAACGCGTATACGAACGCGCATATCGGTTTCATTTTATTTAATACTAGCTTCTGCCCGCCGCTTCGCATGCATTGTACACGGATAAAAAGTAGCCTATGTGTTAATCCTGGTCAACATCTATACATATTATGCAAAGTTTCAACTCAATCCGTTGGGTAGATTTTGCGTGGAGAGGTATCAAACATCCATATACAAACTAACTTTCGGCTTTATAATGTTAGTGAGATGAGATGGTTAGAAACACGTTACTATCTTTAGATTCCTGTGTTTTGAAAGCGATTCGTTTTGCTTACGGACAGTTGAATTTTAACACAGTAACACTCGATTTCGACATCAGTAACACTCGATTTCGACATTTGAGAAACACGTTACTATCTTTAGATTCCTGTGTTTTTAAAGCGATTCGTTTTGCTTACGGACAGTTGAATTTTAACACAGTAACACTCGATTTCGACATCAGTAACACTCGATTTCGACATTTGTACCTCTATATAATTCAAATTTAGGAACCTGCTCGTATCGTGGACTTTTGTTATTCCGTGCGCCCGTCTGTCAAGCGTGGCGAGTACGGCAACAACCCCCTCATGCTCTTGGAGATCCATGACGGAGGCCTATGTCCATCTGTGGACGTGCACAGCAGGCCTACAGCTGAGATGATAAAGAAGATCTTTTTGGTCATACCTATTTCTCCAACAGGTGATGTGTCCGGAGCACTTCAAAGACCCGAAGGTGTCAGACACCGATGTCTGCGGCTGCCCGCTCGTCCGCCAAGTGTTTGAGCCCACCGGGGAATACTGCAGGGCGCCAAAGAAGTCCTGTCTCCGGCATTACCAGTGGGAGAAGCTGAGGCGGGCCGAGATCGACATGGAGCGTGTGCGGCAGTGGCTGAGATTGGACGAGCTGTTGGAGCAGGAGAGGAGTATACGACTCGCTATGGCTTCTAGGTGAGTGTCATTATGTCTGGGAATCCTAATAATCCCGTATTATGGATCTTCTCAATATCCTTTGTCAGGCGTTACCTTGGAAACTGAGGTAGTTGGAAAGTGACACGGGCCGTGATCGCCATGGGTTCTAGTGGTAGTACTATCGGATTAGTGGTATGTCTATGTTCCATTTAGTAAGTCTGACATTACCAGCATGGCTAGCATGGGCTGGGGATAAAACTTTTGTCCACCGGTTATTTCCACTGACAAGGGATAATATTATTTTATCCACCTGCCAAAGCACGGCAACAGGGGGAAAGAGAATTATATCACTTTTTGACATTAGATGTGGATACTCACCCTCCGCCTGTAATTTCGGGGACAAGCGTTTCTCTGGTTTGTCCACCGTGAATAGTTTATCCACCCATGTCGCCATGCTCGGAGGGTGGACAAAATTGACAGAGGGGAATAGTATTTTGTCCTCTCCCCGTGGATAAAATATCTCCGGCCATGCTAGCCCTGCTGATGAGTGTACGACTCGCTATATGGCTTCTTGCTATGGATATGGTCTTCTCGATGTCTTGTTGCCGGCATTACCCAAGGAGTACACGAATAGCTAATAGCTGCCGTGGGGTGCCGGCAGTAGAATGTTACCCCTCTTATGCCCGTGGATGCAGTAAGAG
Source organism: Pasiphila rectangulata (assembly GCA_963082625.1). Classification (NCBI taxonomy): domain Eukaryota; kingdom Metazoa; phylum Arthropoda; class Insecta; order Lepidoptera; family Geometridae; genus Pasiphila; species Pasiphila rectangulata. The sequence continues at coordinate 7,366,672 of OY720254.1, read as the reverse complement.
CCTGCTAAGGGATACCTCCGGAAGATGGGCAGCAGCGCCTTTCCGTGTATCAACGTCCCGTACTGCGCTCGCCAACCCGCCTGCCAAGCGTGGTGAGTATGGCAACCACCCCTCATGGAGATCCATGAGCGAGGCCTGTGTTCAGTAGTGGAAGTTTTACGGCTGAAATTATGAATGATAAAACGCAAAGTGTACTTCTTGCGTTGCAATATTTTTTCTTTCCTTGACACTAAACTAGTAATCCCTAATATTATATTGATATGCATAAATCTTCTTTTTTTCTCTTTAACGCACATCTATGTACACATTTAAATAAATAAATAAATAATGCTGGACAAATCACACAGCATCATCTAGCCCCAAGCTAAGCAGAGCTTGTGTTATGGGTACTAGATGACTGATATGCTTAATACATTATACTACATAGATAGATATTTTTATTATATATAGAAAAACACCCAGAACACCCTGAACAAATAAGTGTACATAAGTAATTGTCGTCTGTATCAGATCTATACCTTTATAATTATATGTGTTTTTTTTATAATTTGTAAATACTTTCGATGTCAGTGTACCTTAAATAAATAAACCAATCTTTGTCTGCAGAGCGGGCGTGCTAGGCCTAATGTTGCACTCAACCTACAACCACGAAGTGATGGAACGCATCGCCAAAGTCAACGAAAACGGCAAGCTGAAGGAGCCATCCAAGCTGAAGGAGCCATCTTGACATCACGCCAGACGTAACCCGTCCGCCTCCCAGACTCCGGGTAAGGATACGCCTGACGGGTCGCCGGACGAGGCGTTGAATGCTAAGTAAGGTTACTGTTGTTTTAAGCTATGTAAATAGAATGTAAGGGTAATTTTTGAGAGAATAAATCGATATTGATTATTGTTTTTGTATTATTAAAATTAACTTTAAATTATTTATTGTACACAAAAAATATACAAATGATAAAGTTTATAAAAAAAATGTAAGTTACCTGGTCTGTGAGGATACCTAATTTTTTTATAATATGTAGGTACCCTAAGCGTCTCAATCTACAAATGGATACCACACTTGGGTATATTTGAAAAGATTTGATTGTTCACCCCTACTTTCAATCCCCATATGTCATAAATGTTTCGATCGATTTCTACATAACTTTTAGTTTTGCATTTTACAAATCATATCCTTTCGTTTAATACCGGGTATACTTGGAAACATTCGGTTATTCATCCCCTCTATCACCCCCATATCTTAGATTGAACTTCTTAACCGATTTTTATAAAACATGTTTAAGGTCCAACTAGTCGCGGAGGCAAAGTCGTCAGTGAGCTCGGCCTAAATGTATGCTATCTCACCTGACATAGTGTGTTTACCCGCGCGCTAGAATGAAATGCACAATGATTCATTCCTAAACCGACCGCGCAAAAATAATTGTGAATAGACTTTTAGACAAGGGTTATTATAGAAAAACTTAAGTGTAATCTTTTCAAAATAATATTTTTTCAACTTTTGAATAATTAAACTATGTCGGAACGGCGTTTATTTTTGAGTTTTCTTTCTCCTTATATTATTTAGTTTCGTCCAAAGTTGGGCTAAATTCAGTGTTGAAATACGAAAGTTTAGAAGCTTGTATTTTTTAAATAAATAAATTTTTTACGGTTTGGGGTATATACATACATTATGACGAGATAAATTGATATAATCCTTAGTGTTGGATGGTTAACGTCAAACAGTGGAGTAGTTACCCTTCCACGTTTGTATGGAAAGATGAGCAACTCGTTCGTCCTTAAGGAACCACCGCCCGAAAACTTGCTTTAAAACTCAAAAAACAACTGCATGCAAGTCGGTCCACTCATTTAAGAGCTACGCTGCCACAGACAGACACAGTCATACAGACACACAGCGGTCAAACTTATAACACCCCTCTTTTAATCTGGGATTAGAAAAGATACTGTTTTTTTATACTACTAAATGACGAGACAAGTCGAAGGCCCACTTGATGTGAAGCGGTAACCTCTACCTATAACAATTGCAATGCCGCGGTGATCACGTTCACTAAGCACGTGACCAACGCTGCTTTGCATTGCGCCCGTCACCCTGAGACAGAGTTGTAAGGTCTCATGTGTCCGTAATTTCACCGGCCCCCTTACCCTTCAAACCGGAACACAGCAATGAAGACATTACTGCTTGGCGGCAGAAACTGGTATGGTGGTACTTCCCCGGGTGAACCTTTCACAAACTACTACTAAAAAGTTAATGTAACACAGCAAACCTTTAGAGACGAAGAGAAGATTTTATATCTTGTCTCTATTGCTAAAAATAGAGAATTGTGTATGTACAAATGTGATACTTAAAAAAGACATAAAAATAACAAAAATATCTAAGCTCTAAGCTACTTCAGGATCTGTACTGAAAACCAGCGGCCTCGTACCTATAGTGCGGAGCAGCAAGACTGAGACTGGTCCTTTTTGGCCAACAGCGGCACAGAAAAGACTTGAAAAGACTGGTGCCCTGCCCGACTATCTTTACTATAATATGTGTTTGTGTAACTACATAATCTTATTGTATGTTAGGTAATATTTTTAATTCCTTATTTGTAAAGTTTTTATGTTTCTTTTGTTTACGTACTGTGTTTTGTCTGTGCTGTTTTGTTGCCAAATAAATGATTATCTATCTATCTATTTAGACATATCCCAACAATAATAATAACTGTCTCATTTCAATCATTGTCATTCTCACAAAATCTAATCTAGCCTTTATCTCGGCTTCCTCTTATCACATAGATAGATTAGTGAACTAAATCTTCAGCCGAATATCATAAAGAAACTTACCAAAAATATGTTTTTAATAGTTTGTTAATTTTTGCACTAATATCAATGATATCTTATGTGTATGTGTATTCTTACTCGTGTAACTAGTAGTAAACGTGGTATTTATGTTATTTAAATCTTTCGTTACGACTTTTTGGTTAGAGGATAAGTAACTTTAATTCTTTTTGATGCATTTTATCGAAAACTTACCTACTATCTTTTCAAAAAAAATTTTATGGAAAATGTTCTTTATTTTTTTAGAGTAAAAAAAATAATGCTTGGCATTTCACACAGCATTATCTAGCCCCAAGCTAAGCAGAGCTTGTGTTATGGGTACTAGATGACAGATAATTATACTTAATACATTATACTACATAGATATATATTTTTACTATGTATAGAAAAACGTCCGGACCACCCTGAACAAATATCTGCAGATCATACAGATAACCGTTGTTAACATTTGTTCCGAGGCGGGAATCGAACCCGCAACCTTTTGCGTCGCAGGCGGACCTTCGCTCCCTGCGCCACAGAGGTCGTCAAATAAATATTCTATTCTAGTTCGATCAAAGAAGTTATGAGATTTCTTATGTTAACTTCTATGAAAAATGCTAACTCAGTTTTATTACAAATTTAGAAATGTGCCGTGGGGTGCCGGAAGTGGAATGTGTCCTCTCTTTCTTGCCTACGGCGTAAGAATATACCAAGGAATACCTCCGGAAGATGGGCAGCAGCGTCTTAACGTGTATCAACTTCCCGTACTGCGCTTGCCGTCCCGCATGCTAAGCGGTGGCGAGTATTTTGTTTTATAAGGAAGACAAACAGTTTTATAAGCTTAAGAGTAACTAATTAAATATAAACGAACCAATTATACGTCTTCGCATCAAACAGCTTCACATAGCTTGCTGAAGAATGACATTCTTCCTAAAAACAATTGAAACTTAGAAGACTAACAAACAAAATATAACTTAAAACACACCAGCATTTCTTAGATGTTAGAAATGTGACGTGGAAAAAAGCAGAGTATAGTCAACAACCCGCTCATGTTCTTTTGGAGATCCATGAGGGAGGTCTATGTCCAGCAGTGGACGTGGACAGCATTCCTACAGCTGAGAAGACGAAGAAGAAATCTTCGAATAAAATCTCAATTTAATTCCTCAAATTGTATTTTTAAATGACAAAAACCACAGAATAGTAATGTATACAGTATTTTAACTCGGCCGTATTTTTGAAATAAATACCTACAGCCGCGCGGTACGTAAACATGCGATAGGGCTGCCCACCTCCAGTATTTTAATTAAATTTGCCTACTTTGTGTTTCCATTTAGTTTTGTGATTGTAAATATTCTTTTTTCTAACGAAGTTGTGGGTAAAAGTTAGCGTTAGCCCAAAGAAACTATTCCACGCGGACGAAGTCGCGGGCAGAAGCTAGTTAATAATAAATAAAATACCACGTCTTTACCTTGAATTTTGACGAGCTCTGTGGCGCAGCGGGTGAAGGTCCGCCTGCGACGCAAGGGTTTGCGGGTTCGATTCCCGCCTCGGGACAAATGTCTGTAAGATCTGCAGATATTTGTTCAGGGTGTTCTGGGTGTTTTTCTATATATAATAAAAATATCAATCTATGTAGTATAATGTATTAACTTTTTTTTTTTTTTTTTTTTTTAATTTATTTATAGTTACAAGAAGTTACAATTTTATTAAACAGCATCTAAAACCACTAAGGTTTAACTAATTGCTGAAAATAGTCTTCACCAAAGATAAAAATAACAACAATATCTTAAAATAAGAATAATGGCTAAATAAACTTGAAAAAAATTAACAAGATTTTTATACCCTACTAAAGAAGCTAGGTAACCGAAATATTTAATTTAAGAGTTATCAGGTGACACAAAGTATTTTTTTAGTTTTGATTTGATGTTCTTTCTGGTTAAACTATGTCTTAAGTCGAGAGGTAAACTGTTTATGTACCGGGGAACAAGATAAGCAGTCGTCCGCTCGCCATAGGCGTTGTTCGCACAAGGTGTGCAAAGCTTATTTCTAGAAATGGCTCGAGTGTATACCGGGTGTGTAACAATTTGGTTCAAGGATTCGTTAAAAAAGTTTTCTTTGAGCAGTAAATATTTTATTTGAGAGTGTACCGGAATTATTTGACAGTGTTTAAAAAGAGCATTTTCGTCGTGATAGTACTTATTTGCGATTTTAGGTAAAACAATATTCTTAATAATTTTTAATTGTAATTTGTAAATGTTGTCTAGGTAAGATTTGTATGTTCTTCCGTAGCTAGAGAGCCCATATTGTATATATGATTCAGCAAGTGCGTGATAAAGCATTATCTTAATTTTATATGGGATTCTATTTTTGAGTAGAATGATGTTAGCCAGAAATTGTCTTAACTTACTGCAAACGTGATCAACCTGGTAGCTCCAGTTAAACTTATCGTCGATAATTATGCCAAGGTAGGTTTGTTCTGTTACTATATCGATAAAGGGACAGCTACAAGACGAAACGTTATCATGCAAACACTTATGATCATGTGCAGTTAGATTATGTACAGGAGGTGGTTTTATGTATGGTGACTTAATAACTAGTAATTTCGTTTTATTAGCATTTAGCACTAAGCCAGCGTCGTGACACCATCTCGCTAGAGCGTCCAGATTTTGTTGTAGTATTGCACAGGCAGACTGGGAATTTCTAGACGCCGTGACAAGACAAGTGTCATCCGCGAATTGGTAACATGTACAGTTCGAGATGTAGCCGCTCATATCATTAACGTAGGTTAAAAAATGCAAGGGACCCAAGACTGAACCTTGCGCTGTACCTTCTGTTACAGATATCGGATCGCTGTATGTATTTTCAATTTTTACAGAATATTTTCTATTCTGTAAATAGTTTTCACACCAAGCCAGCAAGGGTCCACGTACTCCGCAGTCATCAAGCCTGTCCACCAGTTGGGTGTGACTTAAGGTATCGAAGGCACGAGTAAAGTCGATAAATAGGACAAATACAATCTTCTTTTCGTTAAGGTGTTGGTTAACCTCATCAGTAAATTTAGATAAGAGCATAGAAGTACTCTTACCTGCCTGAAATCCAAATTGATTTTTTGCTATAACTTCGTGATATCTATAAAATGCGTGTATTTGCTCACAGACGTATTTTTCAACAATTTTGTCAATAGATGACAACAAAGTTATTGGTCGATAGTTTGCGTAATCGTTTTTTTTTCCTTTTTTATGTATAGGTCTGACACAGCCTATTTTAAGATCGTCGGGATATTTGCCAGATTTGACACTACAATTTATAAGATCAGCTATACTGCTAGATATCTTTTCTCCCATAACTTTGATGTCACCTATTCGAATAGTATCAGGACCTGGAGCTTTACGTGAATTTAGTTGTTTAATAATTTTATGTATAGAATCAGCTGTAGCTTTTTTAAATAGGATACTTGAATCTAATTTGCGTTTTACTGTATTTGCGGGGTCTACTAATTTTATATTGCAATTCGGAATAATATCTTTTACTGCTTTGTCAAAGAAAGTAGCAAATTTATCAGTAATCGTTTTAGTAGTTAGTCCTTGTGCCTCGAATGATTTAAGTATGGCCGAGTCGATTGACAAAGTAACTCTTCCCAACATCTGATTTACGATTTTATATATTTTTTTTGTGTTATTTATGTTGTCATTAATTTCTTTTAGGTAATATGTATTTCTTTTGTACTCCAAGACTTTGTGAACTTTATTTCGTATTTTATTGTATTGTAGTTTTAATTTGAGATCATGTGGTTTATTTATCCATTTTTTATATATATTATCCCGTTTGTCACAAAGTCGTGTTATATTAATATCTAACCAGGGTAAATTAAATTTTCTTAATGTATTTGTTGTACATGTTTGTGTAGTCGCTTTTGTATTTGCATTTTTAAATGATGTATTAATAAAACTTAAGATATCTTCAGGCGAATTCATAGCTTTTGTGTTTTCCCATTTAACTTTCATAAGTTCGTTGTAGAGAGTATTGTAGTTAACCAGTTGTTTTTTTACACCCTGTACCCTATTCGGTCTCGAGTGTGTTTCACTAACGCAGCAAAAGATAAGACCTCGGTGATCTGCTAGTACGACGTCGAGTACAGCCGAATACGGACGTAATGTAGGGAAACGCGCAAAAATGTGGTCAATACAAGATTTTGTGATTATATCCAATTTCAGTTCAATTCTTGTGTACTGTGAGGTTCCGCACATTAGTCCGCGCTCACACAGTGATTCCAGATATGCATCTTTGTATGACGAGTATGTTTTCAGGTCAATATTTGTGTCACCGATGAGAAGTAAGTTTTCTTTTGAATCGAACGTGCAAAGATAGCTACTTAGCTCCTTAACAAACAGGTTTTTGTTAGTTGAGGGCGGCCTATAGACTGCACACACAACCACATCACGATTAGAATCCAATTTTACGGTACCAGAAAGATATTCAAAGGTGGTTGTTGTATGTTGGGTAGTTGTCGTGAACTTTAAATGATTTCTTGAATAGATAACAATACCTCCGCCTTTTTTTGTTTTGCGTAGTTGTGAGTGCAGATTATAGCCCGGCAAATGGAAAAGATGAATAATGTTATCTGATACGCCTACTTCGGTTAGGATAATCATATCTATAGGAAATGGACAGCTTTTAATAGTTTGTTGCAATTTAGTAAAATTTTTAATGAGTGATCTTATATTAAAATGTACACAGGAAAAATTAATTTGACTTTTAGGTGGTAAATTACGGCAAAAGTGTTTAATTGAGGTACAATTAAAGAATTCATTTATTTCTAAATCCATGGATAAAACAAATAGATGAGCGATAGGGGTAAGTTAAACTTAATGAAGTGGGTATTAAAAGGACTGTAAATCAACTAATTTAAATACCTATTTAAATTTGAGTTGATTTTCTAGGTTGTTTTTCAGATAGGGCTGGTTTAGCGTATAGATTGTCGATTACATTTATGTCATGGATCGAATTAATGTAGTGTATTTTGCTAGTACTATTATTTCTAGCACACACTTTACCGTGCTTGCACCAAACAAACTGACATGTTTTATGTAGAAGCTGTGTTTTTGCTTGATATAATAGGGTTTTATGGTACTTAGTGAGTGCTTCTCTGACAAAAATGCGACTGTCTGCTTTCTCCTTTGGGGTATCTGGAACCAGTATGCCTACAGTGAGGCATTTTTCTTTGCTCGCCTCAATCCACTGTTGCTGATGAATTTTCGACTTTAGTTCGAGAAGTATCGTTCCTGGTTTGTCCTTACCACCGGGTAGACGCTGAGATGATTGCACATTTTTGTCATCCATATTTAGTTTTTCGGCAACGGCTTGAATAACTATATTGCTAGTACCCATAACACAAGCTCCGCTTAGCTTGGGGCTAGATGATGCTGTGTGATCTGTCCAGCATTATTTATTTATTTAATCATACAAATTAACAAAACGAAACACACATGCCCCGAGGTTTTTACACAAGCGTACCTACCGTATCATGATTCATGAACCGCCTATAACTACCTATTTCACTCGTTTCAATCACTTTCCTTTACTCTATTCACTTTATTTAAGAATCCAGACATCTTTTTTTTCGGGAGATAAAAGGAAATACTTGTCCATTAAAAAGACACACATTATGTACCTACCTACTAGGTAGTAAGTAAAATTATTTTATAGTCTTACCTTTCAGAGTTTTCAGGTAATCTAAAAAAGTTATCTCTGGATGCGTTCTTGAAGATTTCATGCAACCAAAAACAGCACAATACATCCTTGAATCGCGCGGTTATTGTTAAAAAAATAACACACCTCCGTTCGTCACTGCGGCACAGTCGCGACTGTTTAGAAGCCGAGAGAGAGCCGAGATCGAGGCGCGTAGGTATAGCTCGCGCTTCGTCCGTTTGTATGAAGTCGGACCACTGTATACATTACTATTCTGTGCAAAAACTTTCTAAATAGCAAAATCTATTAGCCCAATATGCCTATTGTTAAAGTCAAACCCCAACCTCTGTAACACACCCCTATCTATAACACAACAAAAGGGTGTCCAAGCGTAGCTCGCTACGGATCTGATTTATTAAAATCATCATCATATTAGACATCAGAAATATTACGCGCGTGTGCCCTAATAAACATTTTTTATTAAGTTATTTTTCAATGGGTTTCAAAGGCTGAGTTAAGCTTATAAGATTCGTGGAACTTCCGGTTTTTTATATCAAATAAAGGCCGCTGCCGTGGGGTGCTCGCGGTAGAATGTTACCCCTTCTATCATGCCCGTGGATGCAGTAAGAGCCTGCTAATGGACACCTCCGGAAGATGGGCAGCAGCGTCTTTCCGTGTATCAGCATCCCGTGCTGCGCTCGCCAACCAGCCTGCCAAGCGTGGAGAGTATGGTAACTACCCCCCATCCATGAGTTCAGTAGTGGACGTTTTACGACTGAAATGATGATGAGAGGCTGCAACCGAATGGTGGGTGAGGATGGGACATAGAAGTGTCGGGAGACCGGTGTCCAGTGGGACGAAAACGTACCACATACACGTCGCGGGGCGGAAGTGAATGCGAAAACAGGACTGCGGTGGATGATACTCACATAGGGAGGCCTACACCCAGCAGTGGGTGAAATCGGGCTGTGGATCATCATGATGACGACGTAGGTACGTTCGTTACCTACGTTCTCGTCTATGCCTAGTTTAATATTTTGGGCTTTCCATTTATACAACGTGTCCCAAAATTCAACGATAAGCCGGCACCAAAAGGTGGGCCTGCTCAAGACTACTCGAAAAAAAATAAGAAAAACAAATCTAGTCTTTTTTTTAAATGCGGAAAAAATATTCAATTTCTTCAAAAAATTACACCCTTTGTGATATTATTGACAACCATGACCACAATTTACTAAATATTTCTGATATTTTTTTTTATCGGCAACCTTAAGTAGCACTCCTATCTATGACAGTCTTTAATAGCGTTAAAACCTAGCGCTGCCTCTCCATCTCTGTTCTGTTATAGGCAGTGTTTTCGGATAATTATAAAAAAAACCTAATAACCTACTGTCTCTGGAGAGAACAGAGATGGATCTCGGTTCTTTCACCCCTGCCTGGGTTTTCGGATGGTTATAAAAAATAAACTAATAACCTATTGACTCTCCATCTCGGTTCTGTCCCAGGCAGTATTTTCAGATAGTTGTAAAAAAAACCTAATAACCTACTGACTGTCCTTCCGTCTCGATTCTGCCACTGGAAGGTTTTATAATCTTTCGAAAATATTCGGGATGATAAGTTTTATGATTCGTTATTATTATGACACATATGTTTATAACGATGAAAATTGTGGAAATGTGATATTATCGGGGCGTTACAATCGGCATCTAAACAGAGTTGTAGTTTAAATAAGAAAAGAATAGGCCACAAGATAATAGGCTGGAACTTCCACGTTAAGCGACTGCATGATGCAGCCAGGAAACATTTTTTGACGTGGGTTCAATATGGTAGGCCATGCTCGGGGTATTACTACAATAATATGTCTGCCTCACGCAGGGAGTTTAAAGCCGCGCTTAAGTATGTACAAAATAACCAAGAAAAAGTAAAAATGGATGTGCTGGCCCGGCATCACAATGCAGGGAACTTCATAGATTTTTGGAAAGAAACGAAAAAATTAAGTCGTAGAAATACCTTACCTGTTTGTATAGAAGGGGAGAAAGATAAAAAAACAATAGCTGACCTATTTAAAAATCATTTTAATGTACAAAAAAATAACAGGAAAACTCAGGCAAGTCAGGGCCCGGAGACCCAACACGTTGTCACTGTCACACCGAAGCAGGTTGAAACAATACTGAGGAAAATGAAACGTGGTAAGTCTCCGGGTCATGATGGCCTGAGCATAGAACATTTATTGAATGCGGGCCAGCATATCTGTGTGGTACTAGCGCGGTTTTTTAATCTGTGTATGAGGCATTGTTACTTACCCGAGGAATTAATTAAAACGCTGGTAGTACCTATCGCCAAAAATAAAACCGAAGATATCTCTAGCTTGGCCAACTATAGGCCTATTTCTTTAGCGACGATTTTGGCCAAGGTACTTGAACGAGTTATCCAATCTTATCTAACTCAAAGTCATATTGACGATGGACAGTTTGGGTTCCGTTCACAGGTCTCCACGGATATGGCAATTTTTTCACTCAAACAGGTTGTCGGTTACTACAAAAAGCGACAAACGACAATGTACGCATGTTTTCTGGACCTGAGCCGTGCTTTCGATACGCTCAACCACGACCTCTTGTGGAGAAAGTTACGTGACGGTGGCAGTGGAGTTCCTCCTGAGGTTGTTGATCTTCTTGCATTTTGGTATCGCAAGCAGATTAACAGCGTCAGGTGGGGCTCTGAGCTTTCTGAAAGCTACCAGCTTCCATGTGGTGTGAGGCAGGGTGGTCTCACTTCTCCGGACCTGTTTAACACTTATGTGAATGATTTGATCATGGAGCTAAGCGGCACCCCGGTAGGGCTCAGGTTAGATAACAGATATGTTAACAACCTGAGCTATGCTGATGATATGGTGCTGCTTAGCCCCTCGGTTAAAGGTTTGAATAAACTAATAAGGATATGTGAAAGGTACGCTGCTGAGCACGAACTTATATATAACGTGAAGAAGACAGAAATGGTGGTTTTCAGGTCTGGAAGGGGGCCAGAGCATATACCAGCAGTCTATCTGAACCGGCAACCTGTAAAAATAGTCGAAACGTTCAGGTACCTTGGCCACATCGTGACATCTAGTCTTAAGGATGATGCTGATGTAGAAAGACAGCGCAGATCTCTCTGTAGTATAGGCAATATGATAGCGCGAAAATTCTGCAAGTCCTCACCCGATGTGAAAGTGACACTGTTTAAGTCTTTCTGCCAAACTTTCTACACATGTCAGCTCTGGACTGATTATACCAAGAAGACGCTCGACAGGATACGCGTGGCCTATAATAACATCTTCAGGCAGTTGATGGGCCTGAAACGCTTCTGCAGTGCGTCAGAAATGCTAACGGAGGCACGCGTAGACTCTTTTAACGCTATTCAGCGGAAGAGGATTGCGTCTTTTATGTCCAGAGTTGACTCATGTGACAACTTAATCATCAAGAGTCTGGCAGAAAGACTTATTCTAACAACAACATTTAGACGTTGGGTGGACATTGCCACCTGAGTTGTTTTTAATTTTTTTTTAATTTTGTATTTAAATGTTTTGTTTTTTTTTTTCATTTTTCATATCATAATTTTGCTATTTTTATTCTGTTTTTATGTTTAATTTTAAGAAAAATATGGATCCAGTATCTGCAATAAAGATTTATTATTATTATATATCAGGTAAAATAATTTTATGCGTAAGGAGCATTAGAATGAACAATATTTTATTGCAAATGATATTTATGGGACCATAATATTATGGATGGTTATGTTTCGGAGACACTTGTTATTGATTGTGATTTTCGGACAATCGTTGTTCGGAGACAAAATGGGCACTCGTACGAGTAGATAATGGGTGAGAAAGAATTTCAGCTTTTTACATAATCAGTGACAAACTGACATCGCAGCGCAGTTATAGTTTTGTCCCAATTAATTCCTATTCTACTTTTTGTCACAATTAGTTAACATATCAAAACATATTTTGCCACCCTCGCCACACGTGCGGCGGGCCGTCTGCTACCCCCTGCGTTTAATATCCGCCCTCTGTGTAATTGAAGCGGGTAATCCATTCGACATGTTTTGCGAATCTCAATAATTTGACACAGCTAAAGACCCCTCGTTATTTTTGACTTTATAATTTGTTTTTAGTTTTGCGGCTAAGCTGCTAACAACTTGGTTGTTGAGATATTTAAGGCCATTTATTTCATGCCTATACCCCTGCCTCATGCCCGTGGATGCGGTAAGAGCCTGCTAAGAGATACCTCCGGAAGACGAGGAGCAGCGTCTTTCCGTGTATCAATATTCCGTACTGCGCTCGTCAACCCACCTGCCAAGCGTGGTTAGTATGGCATCTTACCCTCATGGAGTTCCATGAGGCCTGTTTTCAGTAATAAACGTTTTACGACTGAAATTATAATATAATAATAACATTTTTTTCTGAAAAAATATGTATTCTATACATATTTTTTCAGTCAGTTCAGTCTAGTAAAAATTACAAAAAATCTATCATACCACGACATAGTTTCTGTCCTAGATTAGATGGAGATTTTTCAAAAAGCAGCATTATAAATAAGCTTATTACGCTCATAAATTATGAAGAACTAGATACCTTCTGTGTTTTGAGGTAGTAGGTACTGTGCGTGCATTCGTAGAACCTAGTGCAATATAGATAGAAAAAGTAACCAGCTGAAATATATGATGAATTGATAATGAATCAGTTTAATTCAGAAGCTCTACTTATTCCACTAACAGCAGAAATCATCCCCAACACAAAAATCTGCTAATCTAAATTAATTCGTAACCCTCTGATTTACCCTATCCGCACCAATTTCGCGTTAGATTTGACAAATCTCCCCAATTTTGACGGATGCCCCCAAATTGCCCAAGTTCTAGCAAAACTCTTTGTGCGAGCGTGAAGCGGGTCCGATCGGCCATCTGTGAGTTACGCCTAATGCGCTAATCTGAATCATATTAGCGAATGAGCTTGGAATATGTTTGTCAGTGCAGGTGCATTGGGCAAGTGCGTGTGTCTATTGACAGTTAGGCCAGCTAAGATAGAAAAAAAAGGTAATTATTGAGACACATTACCAAAAGCAGCTATTTAAAGGCTGGGCCCATGACTTATTTTGAAATATATGTAGGTAGGTATAACATAGTAGGTAGTAAAGAAAAAACGGAAGTGTCCTTCTAATCAAATCTAGTTATTTATTTATTACAATATACAGGGTGTATTGTAACATGTGTACTAACTCGAAAGGGGGGGGGGCCCATGGTTAGCCCATGAACAAAAGGTTAGTTTTGAAGGAAAAAAAACGGGAATCCGTATTTTTTGTAAAATAATAATAATAAAAATAAAATAAAAATATTATTATTATTATTATAAGCCCATATGATCCCACTGCTGGGCAAAGGCCTCCCCCGATTCCTGCCATGCATCTCGATCCTGAGCCACTTCCCTCCAGTCTACTAGGTGTTGATCGAGTTCGTCCCGTCATCTACGTCTTGGTCTGCCGCGTCGCCTTCTCGCCGGGTCAGGACGCCACTCAGTGATTGCCTTGGCCCACAGCTCACCTGGCATACGGCAGACGTGGCCAGCCCAGTCCCACTAATTGACTAATATTGTAAATAAAAATAAGTAAGTATTAAATTTAACTAGTAAAATTGTAAATATTTGTATTATTTTATAAAAAAATAATAAAAATAAAATATACATACCTATACTTATAGGTATATTTTTTTATACCTACTCATTTTTATTTACAATTTTACTAGTTGGTGTTATGTAAAATAGATACTAGGGTCAAAACAGTTCATTTTTAATTTTGTTAAAAAAACCTCTTCTTGTTATAGGTAGGTATATTTATTTGTACCTTTACGGCAACTCTTCGCGGAATTCAATGACCCTGACAAGAATCAGCTGGCGTTTAGTTTGTCGAGTCTCCCAACGGGTTGGCCTTAAAATGAACATAGACAAGACGAAAATTATGTCGAATATCCATGTCGTGCCTGACCCAGTTATGGTAGAGAACTCGGCTCTTGAAGTTTTCGACGCGTACGTATACCTAGGACAAACAGTCCAATTAGGTAGGTCCAACTTCGTGAAAGAGGTCAATCGTCGAATCCAACTCGGATTTGGGAAACTTCGCAACGTTTTTTCATCCAACATGCCTCAGTGCCTGAAGACGAAAGTCTTCAATCAGTGTGTGTTACCAGTGATGACATATGTAACCGAGACGTGGTCCTTCACTATTGGCTGTATGAATAAGCTTATGTGGCGCTCAACGAGCTATGGAGAGGGTTATGCTCGGGGTTTCTCTACGGGATCGAATAAGAAAAGAGGAGATAGAAGAACTCGGGTCACCGATATAGCCAGCCGGATTAGCACGTTGAAGTGGCAATGGGCAGGTCATATAGCGCGCAGAACGGATGGCCGATGGGGCCGCAAAGTTCTCGAATGGAGGCCGCGTACCGGCAAGCGCAGTAGGTACCTACGGTAGTGCTGTCGACCATGCCGTTGTATGCTTGGGCTCACAGCTCTTCGATGATGATCAAGCACAAGCATACGCAGTCACATCATTAGAAGGTCTTCTGATACTCGTAGAAGAACTTGTTCCAAATTAACCGGCAAACGACCTTGCAATTACGATGCGTTGAATGAGATGAACAGACTGAGAAACCTGTCCAGTGATACCTAACTAAAAAGTAAAAAATAAATTAAAAGTAAAAATAAAAAAAAAACTTTTTAACAAACAAGCTATTATTTAAATGTACTTACTAAAGATAATAAAATAAATATTTTCCATAAAAGTTTAATGTCAACTTATAACGTCTTTACACAATTATGATATAACATCTTGTCGCGAGATGTACCTGTCTACATAAATAAATAAATTAAATAACTTGATCTAATTGATTTTAATAATTTTTCAAACAAAGTAGATACAAGTACCTGCTTAAAACTCGCGACAAGCTATTATGTCACATAAATTGTGTAGACGTTATTAGTTGACATTAAACTTTTATGGAAAATATTTATTTTATTATTTTTAGTACGTTTCAATAAAAGCTTGTTTGTTAAAAGTTTTTTTTACTTCCCTTTTTATATATTTTAAGTTAGGTAAACACACAATGTGAGATCACAGACAATTATGTATGAGATCAAAATGGCAAGTTCGACAAAGCGCCAGTTTCGTTGGCTCTAATTTTATAAACAACTAGCGACCTGCCCCTGCTTCGCACAGGCATACGGACGAACCAATCATCGGTCGTCTTGTATGAAGAGTTAAAACAAATAAGTATATGATTTTCCAAAATCATAGAGCAAAAGTTGTTCAGGTTTGTGCACACAACAACCCTCTCGGATTTTGAGGGTTTTTCGTTACTTACCATACATTACCAAGTATACAATGACACCATTCACCAAAATTGTTTCTTAAATAATGTTTTTAAATACAATGTTCATAGCTGTATCAGACAATGGTTAAATACTCGTATTACATTCGAAGAGCTGTCGTACCGACGTGGCCGCCGCAGGCGCCGGCGCGCAAAAATATTTTGACGCGCGAAAGTTTTAATCCCACTATAACTCGAAAGATATTGATTTAAATTATATAGTTTGAAGGGAAAATATGTTATAACTATATGAACTATTCAAAATGTAAAAAAAAAATTAGATATATTTATAATAAATAAAACTATGTTGGCTAAAACGGCTTCGCAAATAATGTTACTATGAGGTAGGTGTTCATAAAAGACAGACATAATGATGTCGCAGCTTATCAAACTGTGACATCCTGTAATTGGGAGAGCACAAGTCTCAAAATAATTTAGGTGGATAATGTGAGAATTACGTGTGTTCATTCTGTTGGGCGTCCTTTGTTAATAAATAAATAAATAAATCAAAAAGAACTATATTTCTATACATCACTTGTACATAACTTCAATAGTTTACGCGGCGCACGCCAAAACAACCCCCAATGCCTGAAATTTCCGACAGCATCAACCATATCATAGTTCAGCGAACTTACATCGATCCTCAATTAATTTTAGTTCTAAACCTTCCTCTTGAAAAACTCTATCCATCAGTGAAAACCGCATCAAAATCCGTTGCGTGCTTTAGGAGAAGAAGAAAGCCGAAAAGACAGACAAACGCGGGAGGCGACTTCAATTTATACTATGTAGAGATAGAGATACCTACCTATGTGTACGAAAGTAGAAAGGGTAACTGTATGCCAGTCTGCGACCTTCCATACCAGCCTTTCGCACAACTTCTTCTGTTTTCTCGGTAAATTCGTCTACAATAAAGTAAATAACATCCTTACCATCTACCCCATGACGAGACCAAATGCAAAGCTTCTATTTCAGTGTGGCTAAAATCATTGGATTACCAACAAGTTGAAAACCTACTCCAAACCATAAAATAAATACACCACTTTATTTATCTCACTCTTTATATATCTCGTATACACTTTTTCAACGATACTTTACCTATCTACCTTTACACACCACACTAAACACTCTCGCTTCAATTCTTCGGCTGTCTGACTTACATTTTGTCTCAATATATATTTATTATTATTATACCTACCCGATAAACCTATTTTTAAATTATCTTTAGTTGTGTTGTTTGGTTGTTTTGGTTTGTATCTTTTTATCTTATAAATTGCTTTACTCCTATGAATATTATTAGTGTGTAAAATTTTCTGTCTCTTGTGTTATTCTAGTTGAGATTGTTCTGTTTTGTTTTTTGCTGATAGCTTTTATTGTTTCTTATATCAATATTGTTCAAGCTGCCTTCCCCTCATTCTGAGAAGGTTTACCATTGTGTACAAATGAATTTTCTTTGTGACTAGTAACACAGGCTATACGCCTATAACTAGCACCAGTCTCTCATAATACAGGTTAGGATTAAGTTTTCTTACACTATCAATGTTCACTGTGCTTGTAACCCTTATGAGAGAAATAAATATATCTTTATTATTATCATATTATTATTATTACCTGTAAACATGTTTGAAGTCAAGTAAAGTCATCTCACATGTGTTATTTTATAATTTATCTTATTGGAAGATAGACAGTTGTGCTAACATTACAATTAATTATTAAAATTACAATTAACCATTATAAGGTATTTGCATAGAACAACTAATTTAGACCTCAGCTATGTAATTTTCTGCATGGAATGATAACAATCCAGCATAACACTAACAATCGAGACTAAAATGATAACAAAACAAAATAAAAATCTCAAATGGCTAATCTTAATAAAATATGACGATGCACACGCATACGACATAAATAGACATAGACATAGACATTGTTTTTATTCACACAGCGACATAGAAAATACATAAGTACTTGCAACAAAGGTTAAAATAAAAACACGAAACACATACTAATTAAGAAACATACACAAAGTAAAGTACCTAAACTGAAAAAAAAAAAGCATGTGCAGTGCCCGCCATGTGCTGTGTGAAAAGCCACGAAGCTCAGCTTAATGCTGCGGTAAATCCACAGCGCTGATTTTCAGCTCAAGGCTTTGTTGACGAAGGAACCGGAAACTGATGCACCACATTCTAAATTGTCAAATAATAGAAAATGAATTAATAAAATAAAATTTAAAAAAAAAATCTTACTTGTGCCGGCTATACACAAAATAAAAGCTTACGTTATATAAACAAACACAGAAACCAATATTTTTATATATGATGTAATTGCATAATCCTACCACAGTCGTATAATAATGAAAAAGTATGAATTTGTTTAATTATTAACGATATTTTCCAAAGTAGCACTTTGTTTTTTTATATTTTTTAATCCTTTAATAAATAAATATATATGTATATACATATATGTATATTAATAACTATATTATAATAAGTAGGTAGGCACATAAACAGTAAAAACAATCTAAAACAGAAATGAGTTAGTGTCAACTCTGATCATGCACCTGTCGGTCTATTAAAAGTTTTTTGTACTGAATTTTAAAATTTTGTATACTTTGAAGCGTAAGTAATGGAGGCGGTAACGAGTTCCAGCACTTCGTAGCAGAAAAACGAAAACTACCTCGGAAAGCTGCAGTACCATGGCGAGGTGTACGTAGCAGGAGGGAAGACGTGGCGGCGGCGTATCTGTTATAGTCTCGTGCCCAAACAAATTTAGAGTACAGATACTGAGGGTTCTTCGATTTTAATACCCCAAACATTAAAACTGCGAGATGGAGATTCCTTCTGTTCTTCATCTTAGAATATTATACTTATTAAGAAAAGGTGTGATATGACTTCGCGGGGGTACATCGAAACAAAATCGAGCACAAGCATTCTGCACTCTCTGTATGAGACGAGAAGTTTTTTCAAGAAGTCGAGGGCCATAAACGGAGTCTACGTAATTAAACCTTGACAATATAAGGGAGTCCACAAGCATAACACGGAGATCTGTTTTTAGGTGGCACCTTATTTTGTAAAGTAGCTTCAATCTATAAAAACAATTACTTACAGTTTCGGATATCTGGCGTTCATATCTCAGGTGTTCGTCTACGATCAGACCTAAATTTTTTGCTTCGGTTACACGCTCGATGATTTCCCCGCCAATAATCAATCGTGGGTTTAAATTGACTATCTTGCTAACTTGCTTTTTTGTTCCTAAGACCATGTATTTAGTTTTTTTAGCATTGAGTAGTAAACAGTTTGACGCAGCCCAAGCCTGCACCCTGTCTATATCCTGCATTATCTTTCGCTCAGCAACGCGAAGGTCTTCGGGTTTAAAAGATATATACATTTGAATATCATCGGCATATATATGGTATTTACAATGATGAAAGCAACGAATAATATCAGCACTGTATAGTATAAATAAAATCGGACCAAGGATAGATCCTTGTGGTACGCCCCTACCGATCTCTCGCTGTTTAGACACCCTTGAGCGTCCGTCAATGTTTTTGATTTCTGTGTATTGTGTACGATTGCTTAAATAGGAGTTAAACCAGTTCAGCGCACTAGACTCGAACCCATAGTACTTCAGTTTAGCTAGAAGAAGAGGAATATGAATTGCGTCAAAAGCGCGTGAAAAATCCAGAAGCACCAAGATTGTGCCCATTCCTACATCCTGAGCTGTTAAAATATTATCCGTTACATCTAGTAAAGCAGTGTTCGTACCTCTATTCTTTCTGAAACCTGATTGAAGCTCGGGCAGTATGCTGTTTTCTTCCAAGTATTTAGTTAGTTGTGAACAAACTACCTTTTCTAGTAGTTTAGAAAGACAGGGGAGGATACTGATGGGGCGGAGATCTTTTACCTCTAGGGGATTTCCGATTTTAGGTAAGGGTTTAACAAGAGCTTGTCTCCATAGTGTGGGGAATACAGCTGAATCTATGGATCTGTTAATAACGGCTGTAATGGTGTCTAAACTTTGAGGAAGTGTTAGTTTAATCATATCTAGGGATATACCATCTATGCCAATAGCATTAGTCTTTATTTGCATTATGAATTTTATAACTGTTGCGGTATCTATTGTTTGCAAAGAAAAGGTAGAGGGACCAAACTCATTAAATTCAAAAAATGTTATATAAGAAATTGAGGTTTCACAACTACCTGGTATATTAAGAAAGTGATCGTTAATAGTGTCAGGGTTATCAAAAAACACGGGAAGTTCCGTTGTTTTAGGTGGTAGAACTTTAGATTTGAGGTTCTTCCACAACGCTTTAGAGTCATGTTTGTTATTATTTATATGATTTTCAAAAAAGGCTCTCTTTTCACTATTTATTGCAGTAACCACCTGTTTTTTTAGATCCTTGTAAAATATTTTGTGGCTTTCCATATTACTCTTACGAAATCTAGCTAAGGCCGCATCGCGAAGATGCATCATTTGCTTAACATCGTATGTCAACCAGGGACTAGGCTTTTCTTTTACTGTTATTGTTTTCAACGGTGCATGGCAATCATATAAAAATGTTAGAGTCCTAGTAAGATTTTCCACCATATCATTGACCCCATCATACAGATTAATCAAATCCCATCGAATAACTTCTAAGTCCCGGTTAAATAAGTCAAGGCATATGTCACTAATTGGCCTGAATGTAATAGTTTTACTTACAGATTTTGGTTTTTTGAAAAAGAGTTCACATGTTACGTAAGCATGACCAGTGTTGCAACCCATAAGTTCAACGCAAACATTACGTGCTTTTAAATTAGTACATACTACGTCGATTAATGTCTGGCTATGGCCCGTAAAATGAGTGGGTTTATCAACGACTTGTTTTAATTCAGTATGCATAAGAAACTCCTTAAATATCTTTGTTTTAGTATCATTCAATGTTAACCAGTCAATGTTAAAATCACCCATAATAACCATGCTATCACATGAAGAAAAATACGAGACCGAGTCCAGAAGTGCTTCAAGAAAGTCTGAAGTGTTTACCCATTGTGGCCGATAGGCTGTTCCTATGACAAGTTTAGAGGACTTCACTGTTAATTTCAGCCACATCTGCTCGACATTAGGATTGATGGGATATGTGCATGTGCGCACATTTATGCCACGACGTATATAAAAACCGACACCACCACCATGACCCCCACGCATCGATGCAGGACGAGGAGTGTGTCTTAGACGATAGTTGGGCACGGTGGGTGCACGACCGGTCTGTCCTTCTTTAATCCATGTTTCATTGATCGCTATTATATCTGCTGATAACTTTTCCATCGCCGCAATAAAGTTATCATGATCAGTGCTTAATGAACCAGCATTATAAAGACCAACCTTAAGAAGTTTGTTGTTACCCATTGATGTAACAAAAAATAGTCCTTATATTTGTAAAATTTAATAATGCTAACGAACGATATGTTTTTGTTAGAACATTAAACATAGTGTGAACTAATATTTCAGACCGTGTTCCAATAACCAGGATGTGATGTATATATGTAAAAAACAATATGCAAATTAATATAATAATGCAAAGAGATATTTTCTGCGAGATGTAAAAGAAATGCTTGTTATAATCATTCAACGTGACTATGTGTATAGGTATCAAATATATAGCTAGGCGGGACTCTGCACGTGCTTTCTTATAGTAACAAAATAATAAACACAGTAAAATAGTAAAGCAGTTACATAAAGAATTTACAAGGTTGTTGCCATAACAGAAACAATAAAGTGGCTTTACCAAACATAGCGTTAAGCAAAAATCTTTTTTAGATCATCCTCTGATCTAACGCGGGCAAAAGGAGTCCCTTGTTCTTTTCTAACGAAGATCCGCCCTTCTCTAGTCCAACAGTATTTCCAGGATCGAGATTTGCATTCCTCCCTGGCTTTAGCGAAAATATAACCGTTTCGCTTGGTAAGGCGTTCATTAACGTAAATATGTGCAAGCCCTTCCATGCCTAGATCCGTTGCAGTCAGGCCACGGCGTACACGGGCTGATTTAAGGTACTCGTCGCGCACAGTACGCCGTGTAAATCGTACTATAATACGCCGCGGGCGTGTCTGCTGCGTCTGTAAGTCTGTCGATGTCATTGTTCTACGCGGTCCCTTCTCTCTTTCCACCAGTACAATATCTCGCTCATCCAGTGACAAGCCCATTTTTGTACCTAGGAGGGAGACCATATGGTAAAGATTTTCACCCTTTTGCTCTGGAAGCCCAGTAATAATAGCATCATTCAAAAGAAATTCCTGTTCTTTTTCATTTAATTGGTGTTTCATATCTGTTAAAGCTTGCTCAAGGGGGCTTAGGTCAGCTGATTTAGAACAGTTTTCTTGGGCCTTTTCCAATGATTGTAAACGCACGTCAAAAGCATCTAGGCTCTTATTAAAAGACACACGCGTTGCAGTGAGCTCCGTCCTTAGCTCACGTAGCTCTTCAAGAAAGGAACTCATGTTGTCCTTAGATAACTTAAACTCGGATGTCATAAAACTCTGTATTTTGGAGAATTCAGATCGCATTTCATCTCTCAACAGACGTACAACATCCATCTCTGACGTATCGGCTACTTTATTGGTCGAGGATCCTGAAGGAATGGCCTCAATATGTTGGGCGCGATCGTGGGAGTGTTCCGTATATGATTTACTCATTATTGGTGTTGATGGATCTCGACCCTTAGGCGCCTTCGACTGACAGATACCGCACCTCCATGACTCGTCAACAACAGCCCCAATCGGTACTCTTACGCATTCGTTGTGACTGCGCGATTTACATTTTGGACATTGAATGCCCTCTTTAGATCCTAAGAATTTTCCACACGCAATGCATTTAGTCATTTTACGCAGAATGGTGAGGCTGGTAGTTCGCGTTATCAAATATAGGTTTGAAGTTTGGGTGTAAAATGGTGTAAAGTCAGTATTTGCTTATTTAATATTAGCAAGGGCAGCACTTTACAATTCAAAATACTCCTAGCAGCACAGATTAATATTCAGCTTGACCCAATATCGGTCGTTGGAATTGTAGTAGTTAAGAAGAAGCTTGGTATTTTTTCTTGCGCCTAGTTTGTATATCCACAAACAATTTAAAGTACATAAAGCAATCAGAGTACAATGATTATTGCGTAAAAACCAATGTTCGTTGGCGAGAAACACAATTTTTTTTTTGTGTTTAGGGTAGTTCGACTTACTCTTCCACTGACGATAACAAACTTTTACGATATTATACGCTCCGATAAGGATCAATTGCGAGATAATAACATCACTGGTCTATGACACAAAATAACTTAGTTTACTGTATCACTGAGAACAAATAATGTGCGATTTATATTTTTAATCGATAAAAAATGCGGACCGTGTTGCATCAGTTAGCAGTTCGTCGTTCGAAAATACTCCAAAAGTACTTTGGTACATTGATTGATATTACTTAAAAACTTTTAATTACTACTTCAGATAAAGTTAACAAGGCACATCAATATATTTATGTTATACAATGAATTTTGACTGTATCGTAATGATGAAAACAAAAGCCCTTACAAAATTGGTACTCAGACGGAAGTCACGCTTAAACAAAATAAATCTAACAAAACAGCCATTTCTGAAAATCAGAAACAGGAGTCTATATTTCAGATCCCGCCTCTTGCACCGGCTGCAGCCAATCAGCGTCCACCGCCCTATGCACCCCCTTCTATTAGCCAATCTCAGACGAGAAATCTGTTACTATCTGGCCTTGGTGGCCACAAAGAGCTCGCTAATAGATTGTTATCTTTATGTTATTGTAGTACGGTTGAAATTTCAGTGGTATGGAAGATTAATAAAATGCTTTTGATACACCAGGTTATGATAATGATTTAGTTGAATTGCGAAACCCAGTGGCCTCACTTGTCTAATCTGCTAGTGCTGGTGGAAGTGGTGGACGGTGTTGGTTTTCTTCGGTGGTGTGGAAAAGGATTCAAGATTCATTTCCCGCTGATGTCATACGGTAGCGAGACGCCGCACGTTTGGTCCAGCTCAGCGGTATGTACCCGCATGTTTCACACGGAACTCGTATTTGAAAATAATCTGAACATCAATCAGTTAAAAAGATTTTACTCCATAAATGCACTTTGGATCATAAACTTTTTCTCAATGATAGTGTGATCGAATCACACGTAAACGGGACTTGAACTACCCTATCACAGGCCTCTTTTACTTGAGTTTAAATATTTTTTTGGCACTTATCTTAATAAATAAAAATGTTTATGGAATATTTAAGGTAAGTGCCAAAAAACATTTAAACTCAAGTCAAAATCTTTTTAATTGATTGATGTTCAGATTATTTTCAAATACGAGTTCCGGTGAGGTATAAATATTTTCGGTATAATATTATATGAGGTATAAGCATTTCAGACAACAATAACACAAGTACCTACCTAAATAAAAATAAACTTTATGCTTAAAAAGGGCTTGGCACATTTTGGCACAGTGACCCGTTGCCATCCAGTTTTTTAAATTGCGGCGCACAATGTAATTATTACTATTTAGATATTTATTTTTGCATTCTACACATCATTTCAATTGATACCAAACTCGGGTATATTTGGAAATATTCCACTATTCATCCCCTCTTTCACCCCCATATCTTGTAAACTTCTTAACCGATTTTTATAAAACATGGAACCACCGCCGGAAACCCGGCTTTTAGATAAAAAAACTGCATGTAAATTGGTCCACTCGTTTAAGAGCTACGGTGCCACAGACAGCACACACACACCACACACACACACACACACACACACACACACACACACACACACAGGCCTTATAAAACCTCAGTGGCCATATCTTATAATTACATCGGCGGGGTATTAACATGTACAAAGTGCGCTCGTACCTTCACCAACAAACTTGGGTATGCAAGCCACCAGAGAGCGCACCAAAGGGTGGAACAATTACACCCCCATTCACCCTCATAACCCTCAAATAAGTCCTTATATGTCCAGTAAAATACAGTCGCTGTGGTCGAAATCGGCCAAGACAGATATAAGTATACCTATATACCACCTCTCTTTTTTGTCGGGCGTTAAAAATGTTTTATAATGCTCTAAAGCAGTGGTTCCCAACCTTTTAATGACCAAGGACCACTTTGATTTCTTTTTTGTCAGCAGGGGGACCACGACGTACAAAAAAACAGAATCGATCCCAAAATACACTTATAATTAAAAAATACATAATCATAAAAAAACAAAAACAGATCATAAGAAACAGAATCAATCCCAAAATACACTCAAAATTTAAAAAAAAAAGTTCATCATCGTCATCTCAGCCATAGGACTGCAGTCCACGTCCACTGCTGGACATTGGCTTCCCTTATGGATCTCTTAAGATTATGACTCCTCGTGATCAAGTTGTTGACATACTCGCCACACTTGGCAGGCGGGTTTGCGAGCGCAGTAGAGGATGTTGATACACGTAAAGCTGCTGCTTTTGGGGGGTATCCTTTGGCAGACTCTTACTGCATCCACGGGCAAGAGAGGAGAAAAAAGGATCATGCATTAACAATATTATTTTACTCTAATATTTTTAGTAGAAAGTGAAATAAGTTATTTTTTTAAAATATGTTAGACAATACTCTCCACAAACTTAAGTCAAATCATGTAGTAGCCTGTACCTTGAAATTTGAAATCCCACTGTCTTGTAGCCCGATTCAAGAAACTTCTATGATTCCCCGTAGGTGATCGTCCATAACAATCAAAATACTGACCAACTCCATTTCTCATATCGGCTATCCAATGAGAGCCTGGTTCACTATCGGGGTCCAAATTACTTATTAAGCATGTTGGAGTGTTAATATGTAAAGGTAACCTGCTTGCTGGATAATCATGTTTATGTAACGATAGGATGTATGAAATGCAAATATTTTTGAATTTAAATTGTGTTCATCATAAAGTTGTGACGCGTTCTATTTTCAAACAAAGAATGTAAAACTTGATAAGCTGAACTTCTTTATAAAGTGTGGAAGGAAATAAAGGGATTGGAATATGTTTTGATGTTTTTTATTTCATATTTATAACTAGGTTTATACAATGTCAACTTAACTACTGTAATCTACGGTTACAATTCAGTTCTTATCTATTTCAATAACATTATCAAACCTAACCTAACACTACCACGTTTTATAAGGTTCCAGTGGGTATTTGAATTAAAACTGAGATCAGCTGTTAGATCAACGCTAACAAACAGTATCCTTTCGCATATTGTTCCCTAGATATCCAATGGGATATCTAGGGAACAATATGCAGGTAATGACCTACATTGAGAAAATGTATACCTGTCCCCGAAAAAAGTGTGTGATAGGCTGCAGTAAAAATATTACTCTCAAACGATGTTTGCAAAGCTTTTGAAGGTATTTGATGTAGGCCCTTGGACCAGTGGTTGTCCGCCATTGCACACTGGTTGGAAACCACTGCAGATAAAGATTTTCTTATAAACACTTAAAGGCAGATTGTTAGGGTATCCACGGGCAAGAAAGGGTCAAAATTCTACTGCCCACTCCATAGGTCTACGAGTATGTTTGAAATAATCTTTATATTACAGGGCAGCGAGGTGTCTCCTTACGGGCCTCTGTGGGACGCACCCCCCGCCCCGGTGCCTTACCCCGACATTCTGGCATTCCCTCCTTCTGATCTGGGTAAGTTCACCTCACAATATTTACGATATATTTAGGGGCATGTGAGCCGACTGCATCCGACTTTCAATCCGGTGGTCGTGGGTTCGATCCCGACCGTGCACCAGAGGAATTTACTTTTATTAAAAATGTATGTGCGCCTTTAACACGTAAACACGTGAAGAAAAACCTTGTGAGGTACCCCCGGGTTAGTCAGCTTTAGACTTATTGACCTGTCTTTTCCTCGGACTAATTATTTACTGCGGGCGCGCGGGGCGAAGGAGCATTTAAATGCCTAAAGTGTTAAGATAAGTGTTAAGCGAGTGTTAAGTGTTGTTAAAGTGAGATGAAATGTATTTCTAGGAGATGAAATGACTTTGGTTAAAATGTATCCTAGACATACTGACCATTCTATTGACACTTTATTCATCAAAATACGGAAATCGTAAATAAACCTACATACACAGACTGCTACAACCATGATCCTTCCCAATTAACGTTGTCTTAATGCGGGTGAATCCGCGCGGGTCAGCTAGTATTGTATATAATGTTAACAACCATGATAATTTTACAAGTTATTCCATATTTGAATCTAATCAGCTTATCGAATAAAGCTGCTGAGTTTTAGCTACTCTTTTTTCACACACTAAACGACATTATTTCCGGTCCATTTTTTCGATAGTAAAAATCACTACATATTCGCTATATCCTGGATCTTGGGGGTACCTACGTAGACTCACTAATCAGCATACCGATTAAAACCTTCTCCGTTTAGACTTTAAGCACAGATTACAGAAACTAACTTTAAGCAACATTATGTAAACCATTCTTCGTTGGAATAGTGGATCTAAAACATTTGCTCGAGTTGCTCGGTGACCTATCGGTCAGAGCTTTCTTCTACCGTCGGTCGTTCCGCCGATTAATTGGAAAGTTTGACAAGATTTATGGTCGGTTTGTTCCTTCTTCCGTAGTTCATCATGACATTCCATACCCAACTTCAACTGATGGGTGCGGCCCAGTAAACAATAAACAGCAATGATCTAGTTTTCATGATCTATTTCGGCCGCTGCAGTCAAGTATAGATAGGCCGAGTTGACAAAACCTACGCACTTACTTTACCAGATGTTACTAGAATGCAGGATAACTTATTTAATTTTAAAGCTATTTTATTTTTAAGAGTACACACTCACGTATCATAACAGTCGTATCGTGCATTTATATACATAGTATTTATCATATCTATTATTTAATTTTGTTACTAAACGGAACTCACGAACCCTTTTGATAACAGTCTGGTCGGCAGCGGGATGCGGCCGCAACAGCCACCGATCAACACCAAACAGCAAGAAGACGCGACGTCGTATTGCCTCTGTTGCACAGAGGCGAGCTGCCAACATCAGAGAGAGACGGCGCATGTTCAACCTCAACGAAGCATTCGACAAGCTCAGGAGAAAGGTAAGAACTAAATAGCTTCAATAACTCCTAAGGTACACACACTCTTGGACGAAAGGTATGACACGATCCTTGCAAGGTGACTATCACTGCCCCGCTGTATAATAAAATAATCGTGATCGTAGATATAAGGCGTATGGTCAACCTTAACGAAGCATTTGACAAACAAGGAAGGTAAGACAAGGATGGAACTAAACATAAAATCGCTCTAAGCGATAAGACCGCCCATTGTGTATTTCTGTTGTTTTTGTAGTTTAAGTTAATTTTAGTTATTTTTGATTTTATTTTTTTTCTGTATGATTTACACAATAAAGAGTTTATCTATCTATCTATCTATCTATCTACATGAGCTAATCAAGTCATGAATTTCTTCTTCTTTAGGGATGCTCAAAGAATGCCTTCGCCCAGAGTTCTTCTCTACTATTTCAAGGAATTAGATTTACTAGGATTTCGGAAGCATCACGGAGACAATGCACATTACACCCCGACGAGGGATGCGCAGGTATGGTATCCATCTGCACTGACGTGTTTGAATTAGAACTACGATCGGCAGGCTTCTTTACCAACTCTTAGATACACTGAAAGGCAAGGCGCTTCGCTCGCGCGCTCTTAAGACATTTGTTAAAAAAAAACTTAAAATGTTACTAAAGTGACGAGTTTTACCTAACAAAAAACCTTTTCTTTAACCAGGTACCAACATTCGCCTACGAGAAGCGTCTCTCCCGCATCGAGACCCTCCGCCTAGCGATCACCTACATCAGCTTCATGTGTGAACTACTACATGGCTCCCCTCAGCCCCATCACTCCCACGCCATCGCGCCTCGCCATGTGTTCGAGGGAGAGGTCCCATGGTGCGCCTAAGAAGCCCTACATGAGCTCTATGTGTGAACTAATCCATGGTTCCCACCTGCTCATCAGTCGCCTTCGCATCTCGCCATGTCTTCGAGGGGGAAGTCCCATAGTGCGGCCCAAGAAGATTTACATCAGTTCCATATGTGAACTAAACCATGGTTCCCACCAGATCATCAGTCGCCATCGCCTCTGATCATGTCTTCGAGGGAAAGTCTCATGATGCGCCTAAGAAGACCTACATTAGCTCCATGTGGAAATTACTCCATGCCTTACACAACTTACATCGGTCGCCATCGTGTCTAGCCATATCTTCAAGGAGGAGGCGCCTAAAGACATCACCTATATGAGATTCATGTGTTAACTTCACGGCTTTTTCCAGCCTCATCAGTGCCCATCGTGTCTCGCCATGTCTTCAAGGGAGAGGTCCTATAATAGTTCCATAGTGCGCACTGGAAAGACAGACTAGAAGTTCACACATGAAGATAGCCTCAAGCTATTGCGTCACGACATGGTGCGCTTAAAGAATACATAGACCCTCTAAATAGCTAGGTAGTCGCTCATGTACTTCATGAGTCATGAACATAAGTTCACTCATGGGAGTTAACTTCTACAGCCTCATGTATTGCATGCCATTGCGTCTCGTCATACCAGGAATAGGCTTAGATAAGAAAGCAGATTTTGTTTAGCCGCATCACGGGACCTCGATCTCATGACGCCGGGCCTTGTTACTAATTCAGATTCATCTTATAGTCCCAAGATTATCATTTACTAGTCATTTATGTATTTTATCTATAAATTGAAATGTCTTCCATTAGTCATAAGTTACTAGTACTTTACCTATTATTCATTTATCTATCTATGTAGTATAATGTATTAAGTATATCAGTCATCTATAACACAAGCTCTGCTTAGATTGGGGCTAGATGATGCTGTGTAAATTGTTCAGCATTATTTATTAATTATTTAGTTATGTAGTTATTGTACACAATCACGCTTTGTTTTTATATATTATAAACAATCAAGTAAAGCGTGATTTTGTACAATAACTTTGCTTAAATAAAAAGGGGATAAAAGCGGGTTAAAGTTAGTGTGCCCAAAGTAACTATTTCACGCGGATGAAGTCGCGGGCAGAAGCTAGTTTTTTATATAATCAAAAGAAAACGGTATTAGAGAAAGAACTGCGATTGTTTATAACATAATTATAAACAAAACTGAAATTGTTTATAACATAATTATTAACAAAACTGAAATTGTTAATAACATAATTATAAACAAAACTGAAGTTGTTTATCACATAATTATAAACACAATTTGAAAGTTCCCCATCATTCCCGTACTTACAAAAAATTGTATTCAACGATATAACTTTTTGAATCGTTACATCTCAAAAACGGTGGCTCTTAGGAAAAAAGTATTGAAACATATGTATTTCATAGATAATTTTATAATCTAGAATTTTTGTCTGGGTTAATTTAATGATAAAACTTACCGTTTTGCTGAAAATCGCAAAAAACTCATTGTTTTGACCTCTGACCTTGAATAATTTTTTTTGCAGGTACGGGAATGACGGGGAACTTAATTAGAAAAGGGAAAATAAACGAAAGCATAAATTGGATTTTTTTGTTTGTACTTAACTGTACTTGCTTTGCCTATTTTTACACGAGTTCGGCCATGTGGATATGTTAGTTCTCGTAGCCAAATCAGTTAGGCGAAATAGTTAGGCCATGAGGAAGAAGCCGGCGCAGACATCATCTCAGACGTAAGGCCGTATACAGAAAGAAAGCTGGAAACTTATAAGCGCTTACCGGCGCTTGACAGCGCTGGTCCGTTCTACACAAAGGAAGCAGGTTGAAGCAAACCAAGCGAAATGTCGGACTCATCGGACGATGATTTGGTTTTGTTAGAAAATGTGTATTTAAAAATGCGCCCAGCGCTGACCAGCGCGTGTTGAAGCTTGTCGGAACTTGTCGGCACCGTTCAGTGCTTATCGGCGCGCATTCATATATTTTCCTGCGCGGGTTACCAGCGCTGTCAAGCGCCGATAAGCGCTTATAAGTTTCCAGCATTCTTTCTGTATACGGCCTAGGCCTACTGCCCCGTCCACTGCTGGACATAAGCCTGCCTCATTTATTTATTCATACACTACCTTACAGCTAAACTAAGTCGTTACGTAAGTAAAGATAAAATAATCTTGAATCTCTTCTGATGAATTCTAAGATCATGAGAAGACTGTTGCCAATCTCGTCACACAAAACAGGCGTGTTGGCGAGCGCAGTACGGGATGTTGATACAAAAAACGGTGCTGCTCATCTTCGGGAGGTACCCCCTTGGCAGATTCCTATTGCATCTGCGGGCAAGGAGAGGCAGCCTTCTACTGCCGGCACCCCGCGGCACGGCAGTAAGAGCAGTAGCTGGTTTGTATGGAGGTACTGTATTTATTCGTTTGAATATGCAGCTAGTCTTTGGTATAGTAATAATATGTGGTACTTCTACACCTGTAACTACTTTATAGAATCATAAACGTATTGAGTACAATAATACCTTTGTATTATTTTTATTTTTATTTCTAATACCTTATCCCTGTATCTTTAGGTATATTATTATCTAACCAGTAGACCGTCTCCAGAGAATACCATTTTTCGGTATATGCTATAGTTTGGGCTGACAAGGGCAAGTTTGTCTTTGGCTTCGTTGGTTCATGGATAGATTTTGGATTTCCAGACCAAAGTGGTAAGAAAAGGTGTGACTTTCTCTATCTGTCTCTCAGAGAATCTTAACACTATCGACTTCATGTTTGGAATGATTCTAGATAACGCATATCTACCTGTACAGGGTGTATTATAACATGTGTAGGTACTAAGCCCAAAACTCGGGAATGCGTATTTTATTTAAATTTTATTTAAAATTTTACTAGTTGGTGTATAAATTTATCCTGGGGTCAAAATTGGATTTTTTATTTTTTTCAATATAATAATAATGCTGGACAAATCACACAGCATCATCTAGCCCCAAGCTAAGCAGAGCTTGTGTTATGGGTACTAGATGACTGATATCCTTAATACATTATATATTAAGTAGATAGATATTTTTATTATATATAAGTTCAATGACCCTGTCAAGAATCAGCTGGCGTATAGGATGTCATTATCGTATAATCAGCTATTAAAGCAAAAACTTTAGTAGTATTTTCTTGAATGAAAATCACTGAATCTTGAAAAGTCGAAGAACAAAAGTTGTTTCTTGGGATGGTCAGAATCACCCCATTCGGTTTTGTACCTACACATGCTATAATACGCCATGTAAATGTATATTACAAGAAATATAAAATATTCTTATACGATGCAAGAAAACGTATTTGCTGTAAGTAGCCGAAACCCAACTTTTGACCAGAGCCAAAAAACTTTAATCAAGATAGAAAAAAAATCTCAAAAAAAGATAGAAAAACAAATTAGAAAAACAAATTATTTGTTTAATAAATTACTTTTGTGTGATACTTAATTTGTTGCTCTATGTACTTATTTTTTATCCCATCAATTTCCTGAACAATTTCCTGAACAATTTCCTATTCGATTCGACACGCAGACACAACCGAGCGAGCAGCGCGCTCGACGCTGAGCGTGGATTCACCGACTTTGCGGCGCGCTGGAGATCGTAATTTTTGTCCAACATAAAAAAGTCCAACAAGGAAATTGTAGGTCTAAATATGTTCTAAAAGTTTGAATTATACAATTTTTTCTATTTTTTATGACCTAAACGAAAAAAAAGCAAAAAACAAAAATTATGTCCTAAATTTTTGAATTCATTGATCGATATCTCGATAACGATGCATTATACGCTAAAAATGGTTCAGGCATTATTGTAGACCACAAAGAAAGCTACAAAAAGTGTCCTACAAAAATTTTCGTATCTCATCGGATAGCCGAGTTATTGCCGAGAAACAAATTTTAACCGTTTTTCAAGATGGCGGCGAAAGCTCATAGGAAAGCTTGGTCGACAAACTCAAGTTAAGCTTTTCTAGGTATCCCTTACAACATATAAAAAAATTAGATCCGCAAATTCATTTTCTTTTATTTGCCTTATTTTCGGACGAAATGACTGGACTAAAACAAAAGTTGTTCAGATTTGTGAAGCCTGTCAGATTTTTAGGGATTTTTGTAGGTTGTATGATATAACCCAGACGTGGCCAAATTTACCAACATTGGTTTTCTTATTGATAATGTTTTTAAAGACAATGTTTCGAGCTATTTTCATTAAACAATATTACGCTCAAAAAGTTGTCGTAGGAAAGTGTGAACGCCGGCCCGTAAAAACAATGTCTCGCGAGAGTTTTGATTTTGCTTAACTAATTATAGTTTAAAGGGAAAATATGTTCTAAATTAACTCAAGATATTTTGAAAACTAAGTTTTATTAAGAGATATATTAACACCATGGTGGTTAAAAGGTCTGCTAAAAGTCTGCTCTGCTCGGGAAGATGGGGAGCAGCGTCCTTCCGTGTATCAACATCCCATACTGCGCTCGCCAACCCGCCTGTCAGCGTGGCGAGTTTGGCAACAATCCCCTCTTGCTCTTGAGATGTATGAGTGAGGCCTATGTCCAGCAGTGGACGTGGACTGCAGTCGGTCGGCTACGGCTGTAATGATGATGATGGTTAAAAGGGCTTCGCAAAGAATGCATACTGTTACTTCTATGTTTTAGTTAGAATAATGGTTACTATGAGGTATCCATAAAAGATAGACATATGCTGTCGTAAATTTTATTTTAGATTTTTTAAAGAGAAACAATTCTTCAATACATAACCATGAACCAATGATGAAGCCAATAATATATACAAAGTTTCTCATAGACCCCACCATTAAACTGGGTTTAAAAAAAATAGACCTATTTGGAAGTGTAAAAAATCATTCCAATTCGAAATTAATTTTCACATTTGTGCATAAACTACGGTGTTCTGAGGTAACAAAGTTCCCACTA
The DNA here is from genome assembly GCA_963082625.1 of Pasiphila rectangulata. Lineage (NCBI taxonomy): Eukaryota > Metazoa > Arthropoda > Insecta > Lepidoptera > Geometridae > Pasiphila > Pasiphila rectangulata. The sequence continues at coordinate 7,332,866 of OY720254.1, read as the reverse complement.
ATATTAGAACTCCCAAAGTTTGTTTGGATAACATAATTATTATCAAGCTGAAACTTTGCACTAACTTAAATGTAGACCAGGATTAACACATAGCCTACTAGTCAAAATAAAAAATTTAATGAGAACTACAAATAATTTTTAAACTTCAAATTTTTCTTTTTATATAAATAGTTTAATAAACCATTGGTGTATTAAGGCGTCACAAAGTTCTTTGAACACGTCTAATTAACAAATTCATTGCGATTTCGTAGGATGCAATTAGTAAGGACCTACTAATTGCATCCTACAAAAATTATCAATGATCTAACCTCAATGATTAGGCTATTGTATCAATGGCTCCATATTCATTTCAATAATGCGTATTTTCAGTCATTCGTCATTCTTAATGAGAGCTTTCTCCAATAATGACTTCGTTATAAATATGATTCCTGTTTTAATTCCTTGTCAGTTGCTATGTGTAGTTAGTAGAAAAACTTATAGAGTGCAGTGATATTGGTTGTGTGTCATGCGGTGGAGTTTATTTTTTGTAAGTTCCAGTGCCTATTTACATACTTTATTTAACCCTAGACCTTCCTCTGTACCACTGTATACCTAACCATACGTCGAATCGATGAATAGTTTTGGAGGCTCTTAATTTTAACTATTAATACAAGTTTTCATTGTTTTAATGACTTGATCACATAAACTAAGTATTATTTTGGTAAATAAAATTTAAAATTTATATTTTTTTATTCGTAATTAATTACTAATTCATAATGTTTATTTCAAAAATAAGCATACATAAATTAATTAATATATAAATATAAAACTTTCTAGGTCTAGTAGGTTCAAGATAATGAATGGCTTGTAGGTGAATTTTGGTGGTGTGCAGTACCCGCAATAAGTAAAGAATACTTATGTTACAGCCACTGTGTTACTCTCCCTGGGTGATCTAATTTTCTTAAAACCATACCTGAGGTTTTTTTCATTGTTTTTTAACATAAATTTTAAGACTAGTATTTCAAGATCAAAAGAGACACTTACTAAGATAAATTAAATAAAAAAAAGTACACAATATAGACGTTTATTCTTTGGCAATCTTGAATTATGGCAGTTCTGTCATATTGGTATACAAGTAAAAAAATATATTTTAATGCACAATTGACGGGAAATCTACATTGTGTTCATCGCAAACTGCAGTGTTGGATTTTGGCCAGTTTGATTTGGCCATATGCCTTTTTTTATAACAACAAAGCTCATATTTCTCCTCATATTTGTCTCCACGAATTAAAGGTAATTTCTGGATGATGATGACTGACCTTCTCCTTGACTTTGACCTGGGCTTTCATCATTGATTTCTCCTAATATGTGTTTAACTTCATAGTTTGTCCATTTAACTAGTTCTTCCAAAGTTTAATTAGTCATGAATTAGTTCAATAATGGCAGTGAATTTCTTACAGTACGCGTAGGTTCTCTAGCAACGTGCACGATATTTTTCCCAGCTACTCTGTTTGAAATACGCCCCTTGTTGGTGGCCAAAACATGACGAGATCGACTTTGAATATTTTTGTGTGCAGGATATTGGAATTGCTAACTGAGCTTGCTGCTGATACATCTGCCTAAATCGCCAAGCAGAAGGAGATCCATCTTGAGTATCTTCATGATCGGAAGGGTCATCTTGAAATGGTCAAATTTTCATATTTTCACTCTCAGATACCTCCTTTAATCTACTTCCATATTCTTTACCCAGTTATAAACGCGAAATGTATTCATCGGGCAGCAATTGTTCAGACACCATGGTAAATGCTGCAAAAAGTATATATACTAGTTGTAAAAAAATATACTCAAAACCTAAACATTCATCGAAACGACGACTATTTTCGTAATATAATGAAAAATAAAGTACTTACATGTCATCTCCCTAAAGAGCTCGACGAACACTGGGTTCAAAAGCAATAGCGTAGAGATCGATGCACGCGCCGAATAATTATTAATTTTTTTTGTTGTGTACTCGTCGATTCGACGAAGGTTATGTGTCTAGGGTTAAGAATGTTTTATATACCTGTGTTTTTTAAAGCATACCGTCCATTCTCGTTCTTTAGGTAACGTGGGTTTTACAATAATTGTAATAACTATAACAGTAGAACACGAAAATACTTGTACCGTCTCTGGTTATATGGGGTAGGTACCAAATATTAAAAAATAAGTATTTTTCATGTTCTTAGGTATATAATTTGTTTGTATTATTATTTTAGCTTCCTTATAAATAACGACATAGTGTTTCAATAACAAACAATTTGCGTTTAAATGTTTTAAACTGGAATCGAGTAAGATAGATCACCATTGTAGATATCGTATAGGAAGTCTTGTAGTCCTGTGACCAAAATTCTACCCCATAATGGCACATCCCTATCATTATCTTTAAAAAAAATACAAAAAACCATAAATAGGTATTTCTTGTTATTCAGCTTTTCCTTCCTCAGTCTGATGTGAGTAATTTGCAGTGTCCTCAATGTCAAATTCGTTCTCTTACAGTGTCTGCTTCTAGCAAGCACAGCGCTTGCCAGGCCCCGGTCCAAGAGATCCATCAGTCACATCAAGAGTCTGATATCAAACAAAATATTCGATGTTGGCACCAAAACAGTCACCATCGCTCAACCAATCCTGTCCAACAATGACAATTACCAGCTGTTCAGCATACCCGGTATTAATGACTTCCTCATAAAAGTGACGAGAAACAAGAAATATAAAAAAGATGAAAAGGAAAAGCCCAACCCTGTACCATGCGCAACGATAGTGAAGCCAGAAATAGCTATCGTTGGATCGTATTTAGGCACAACAACGCAAAAGGAGACGCTTCTAGCTATAGATGTGGTCAGGAATTTGGTGGCATCAGGAATTTTAACCGGATGTTTAGATGGCTCGATACACGAGTTGTTGATTCCTCAACCTCCAATTTATGTTGAGGAGGGTATAATTGAACAGCCTCTGCCAGTTATTGCTAAAGATCAAGGACATATTCTAGTCCCAGATTACCCACATCTCTTCGTACCTCCTGAGCTGAAATTAACCAAACCTGATCCCAAATATTCTTACAAACAAACAGGCCCAGACGCAGACATGACTTACGAATCTTTTGATAGCAAAGATGTGTTAGTAACCAGAACAGAGAAACTGCCTCCTTTACCAGAACATCTTCAATTGAGGGTCTCAGATGTTGCTAAGATTGGCGCATCTCTGAGCCAACCTTTAAGAATCAATAGGCCATCAGCTTCCTACTACGCTAACCAAGGTATGATAGCAGGAAGTATTCGAGGACCTACGCAAAATTCATATCATACGTACAATGACAACCAAGGTATGTCAGGATATTTAACGGGAAAAGAAAAAAACCCATTTCTTAGCACATATGCGAATCAAGACTTGGTCTCAGGACATGTAGCAGGAATTGAGAAAAATCCATATCTAAGCACATTTGTAAATCAAGGGATGATATTTGGAAATGTACCTGGAAAAGGGCAAAATCCATCCGCTATTTACAATGTTAATCAAGGAATGATATATGAAAATGTACCTGGGAAATTAGGAATTGCACCGCTTCTGAACAATATTAATTCAGATATGATGACAGGATATGTACCAGAAAAATGGCAAAATCCACCGACTCCATACAACAGTAATCAAGGCTCAACGGCGTCAGGAAACGTGGCAGGAAAAGAACAAAGTCCGCCAACTGTGAACAATCTCAATCAAGGTATTACGTCAGTAAATGTAGGGAATGTACAAAATACACCAACATCAAACCACAATAACCACAGCATGACGTCAGCAGAAAATTTACTAGGAAAAGGCCAAAATTTACGACCTATAAATAATGGTTTAACGTTAGGAATTATACCAGAGCAAGGCCAAAATTTCCATCATACATTCAATGGTAATCAAGGTATGACGACAGGAAAACTTCCAGGAAAAGGGCAAAACCCACCATCCATGTACAATGCTTGGACGTTGGGGCATTTACCAGGGAATGCGCAAATTCCTCCTCCATTCAATGTTAATCAAGGTATTATACCAGAGCAAGGCCAAAATTTCCATCATACATTCAATGGTAATCAAGGTATGACGACAGGAAAACTTCCAGAAAAAGGGCAAAACCCACCATCCATGTACAATGCTTGGACGTTGGGGCATTTACCAGGGAATGCGCAAATTCCTCCTCCATTCAATGTTAATCAAGGTATGCTATCAGGATATCTGCCAGGAGTAGGACATAATCCATCATATGCTTTATACCATGGTATGTCCGGAAATTTACTAGAATACACGCAAAATCGGCCACCTATATTCAATGGAAATTATCATGGTGTGATATATGGAAATGCACCCGGGCAGTTGGGAAATGCACCGCCTATGAGCAGTTTTAATCCAGGTATGATAACAGGGAGTGTATTTGGACAATTACATCATCAAGGTGTCATGCCAGGAAATATACCGGGACAAGAACAACATTCATCATTCGTACACAATGTTAACCAAGATATGACGTTAGAATATGTTCCGGGAAAAGGACAAAATCCACCATTCATATACAATCAAGGTACGTCGTCAGGAAATGAGCCGGCAAAAGAACAATATCATACATTACCATACAATGTTAATCAAGGAATGACGTTAGGAAATCTACCAGGGACTGGGCATAATCCTACATCATACAACTTTAATCAAGGTGCTCCAGTACATAATCCTACATACTACGTTAATTCTGGAATTGTGGGACAAATACCAGGACACTCTTCACCAGGTGGACAACCATACATTGGAAATAATGCAGGTCTCATAATGACAGATAGAGATCCGACATTGTACCCAGGACCTATGAGTACTGTTGTCAGTCCCCATAACTTTGGAAATGGACATAGAGTTATTGTATGCAAAGAAGAGCTTCTTGGAAAACCTTGTACTCACAATACAACACCAAATTTAAGTATAATCGAAACAAAATCAGTAGTAACTCAACCAAATGATGCATTTGGTAAGGCTCAAAACACTCTTGTAAGTGAGGTTCTTAAAAATAATTCTGTAAATAGAAAAACAAAGTCTCAATACTCCTATAAGCAAATAAACCACCACAGTAATAAGAATTTCACAGAAGTCAAAGTTGGTGAGTCAACAGTGATTAATACGAATAAGAATACGAACAAAGATTTTGTCTACATCCCTTCCGAAGATGTGAAAGTAAGTGCATTAAGACTTCAAAACGAAAAAGGCAATGGTCGTGGTGATACAGAAGCCATTACTTCTAATCTGAGAACTAGCGAAGAAATTATGAAGCAAATCATGACATCAAACAGAGTTAAAACTAATTTAAGTCAGCATCCTATTGTAGTCATAAAACGCTCTAATTCAGATGATAAAGAAACAAAAGCTGCTGATTTGGACGAAGGCGAAAAACAAGGAGACTTGAATAAAGAAGACATTCCTGGTTCTACGTTTTAAATTTGACCCCGAGACTCATAAATAGCAGATTTGGCTTTATCCGATTTTCAATTCTGTTTATATGTTAATATAGTAGATTTTGAAAGGATGTCGAGTTAAATCCTTGTGTAGTTCATAAGTATTTATTGTAATATTAACTTAATAATTAATGTATTATTCTTAACAATAAACTTACAATGCACAACATTTTAGCAATAAGCTGATTGATGACCATGAGAACAGAAGTAATAAAAATCAATCTATATAAAATATTGTATGGTTTTTCTTTTAAAAAGGTAAATGCAGATTCGTCACGGTCATAATCATTTCCTAAAATTTTTACATTAACAATGTTTTGTGTGAAGCATTTCAACGATTTGGCATTTGAGAAATGTATAATTTATTTACAATTATCTATGAAAACAGTGTAAATAAGAAGGCTCTGCCACAACATTTAGATCGATATGTAAGTACCGAAAGTAGAATAAAGCTCATACAACATAACAATATCTATAACCTTTTCAATTTCGTGTTAAAAGATTGGCGAACTAAACAACAGATAGAGGCCATTTTTCGGATCACACCAGATAAAGTGATTATCTAAGCAAATTTTTATTTTTTTTACTCAGTCAAATACAAATTAATTCTCACAGAGAATCTTTTCATTTTGCATTAGTGACATCTATCGGGTGGCGTTTCACTACACTTTGTTTAATTAAGCCCTGGTATGGGTAAGAAACAGTCTTCTTGAACCGTTGATCTTAGTTGTAAAAGTTGGCAATAGGTGGCGCTGATTTAAATATCATTTCTTATTGCATTTGTCTTACATTAGTGACATTAATTGGGCGTTGGTACTTAAATTATTATGGTTTCACAGACAAACATATTCTATATGAACTACTCAAGATGTTAAAGAAAATCATGTGGATATTTAATCACACCATGTTTTTTTTAATGTTTAAATCTGATCTGTCATTTTGAACTGTCGATCTTAGTTGTAAAGTTGTAGTTGTAGCAGTAGGTGGCGCTGATTTCAATGTAGCAGATAGTACCTTTTTTTGCATTTGTTTTGAATTAGTTTAGTGACATCTATTGGGTGGCGTTTTCACTACTCATTGTTTAAATCCTGAGGTGGGTAAGAAACAGTCTTCTTGAACTGTCAGAATCTTCTTGATCTTAGTTGTAAAAGTTGGCAATAGGTGGCGCTGATTTCAATATTGCAGATAGTACCCGACGTTCTCATACACTGTGCTATTTGTAGGTATCTCTATTATCTCTGCGGCTTATATCCGAACTACATAATTTGCTTCCCATACAAAACACATCGAAAAGCCAAAGGATATTTTTTCACCACTAGTGCATTAGATTTTCTACCCTCTCAGATCTCAGGTCAGTAGGTACAGACGAAAATTTAGACGGAACGAGTTTTATTTACTCAGGTTGACAAAATATCATTTAAAATGAACACTTTCGTAGAAATCGTAATTTCAATGAACAATCTAAATTATAAGCTCGCACACTGTATTTTCCGAGTAACCGTTAATTTGACGACACTCAGGCGGCATTAGTTGCGTTAGTTCTTTTTTGTCGCTTGTAGGTACACTCTTCACCACCTATTGTTACTTGAAAATCTCATCAATCGAATTAACCGACGTTGGTAATGGTGGTACATGTTTTCCTGTCACGCGCGCCACAAAAAGAAGATAGATATTCATACACGCAACTGCGTGTATGAATATCTATCTTCTTTTCACAAACTTGTGTACTGTTCCCGACAGTAAAAAGAGCGTACTTATTTCAATATTTTTTCCAGATTTGAGTTATGTACAGCAGATGAGCCTTTTTTACTAGTTAATAGAAAATTGTTGTATTTCTTTAGAAATTTCGTTGTAGTTGTAAGCTTTATCTTCACAATAAAGCTTACTGTAAAATATCTGATTATCTAGAAGATAAAAATGCATTGCTCCAACTCCGAAACAACTCAAAACTAACTATTAATAAGAGCTGCGTTTTCTAATCGCTTCTTATCACAATGCTTAAAACAGGGCAGCGAACAGATTCATTCATGTGCCTTATTTCTTGTTAACTTTATATCAAATATCTCTATTTTCTATTGTAAGTGGTCGTGCCTATGTTTTGTGATTTAAAACTATGGAAATAAGGTGAATTCATTTTGAATTTCCCATAATTCCGGCAATAAGTAACTCAAATCTGAAAAAATGCGAGAAAGGTAAGCCCTTGTTACTGGTTGTTAATATGGGGAGCAGTGCAGATCAGTCTATACAGCACTTTCCCGATGCAATGTGAGGGTCACGTCTGGTGGCGGTTGGTCCCACTGGTCCCAGATGGTGGGCTTCCGTCGCCGGTCGATAGTTGGGGCTGTTTCGTTGGAGGCTTCCGAATACCCGCTACTGTAGGAGCGAAGACTGCATGATGCGAGGGTCTTGTGTTCTGGAAGAGAGTGAGAGTTATTTTATTAATTTACAAATATGTATTTACATATACATACATATGTATTTACGTATTTGCCGTGGGGTGCCGGGAGCAGAATGCTGCCTCTCCTCTCTTGACCGTAGATGCAGTAAGCATCTACAGAAGATGGGCAGAAGCGTCTATCCTTGTATCAACATCATGGGATGTTGATACAAGGATAGACTGCGCTCGCCAATTTCAACCCCTGCCAAGCGTTGCTCCTGGCAACGATCCTTTCAAGATATTGGAGATCCATGAGGGAGGCCTATAGGTAGGCTGCTGGGCAGCTAGTGGAAGTGGACAGCAGTCCTACGGCTGAGATGATTATAAATATAAAGCAATCTTCTGGAGGTGTGCCTAGCAGATTCTTTCTGCATCCAAGGGCAGGAGAAGACAGGCAACATTCTACTGCTGGCACCCCATGGCAACTAGGATATGCACATGGATATTAAACAGTCACTTCAACAGCAACTTCTTCGTCAGCTTTTAATTGGTAATAATGTTGATACAAAAATTGTTGCATTTCTTTAGGAATTTTGATGTAGTTGGAAGCTTTATCTTAACAATAAAGCTTACTGTATAATATCTGGTTATCTAGAAGATAAAAATGCATTGCTTCAACTCTGAAACAATATATCGTCGCTGGATAGGCAAAACTACTAAAGCGCCATTTTGGTCAAAATGAGTTATACCTCTATAATTGGTTCGACTGCATTTTTTTTTCTCTATCTATTAGTCCGGGTCTCGTGGCGATTGGAGCATTTTTTTGGCGCTTTAGCATCAAAAAATAGGCGAAAATCTCGAATAATTCCTACGAATATTTACTAATGTGTCCCTTATTTTGGCACATTTTTAATAATTGTCGGTTTAGTATTTCACTCGCAGCAACTAGCTGTATAAAGCTTTATTAGTAATTTTGGAAAACATACTTTTGATAGCCGATGGCCTTTAAACAACTTTCGCTTAAAGCAGTTTTGTTATTGTAAGCCATCATTTTAAATAAATTCAGTAATCCATGTATTCACTATGTCTGAAAGCAAGCTTTGCACCTTTTTGTAACCTAGTATTCACTATTCATGTTATTTACTGTCATTAATAGTAACTTTTACAATATTTTAACCGCAATCTCATGCATTAAATATAATTGATATTTTCAAATGTAAACAACTGACTTGTGACAGCTGGTCTTGACGTTGACATTTCGTTTTAAATCATTCCATGGTATCTGTCACAGTGTGGCCACAATTAAAATAATTTATAAGAAATGTTACGAATCGGATACGTTAAGACTAGTGCTGCCATCTGTCGCAGAAGGGCCGGCATGACGAATGTCGGTAGGCCCGACCAAGTGGAGGTGGTAATAGAACAAGCCTATAAATTAAGAAAACATGATGTACAGCTCTCTTTTCTTTTTCGTCCGCTGATGAATAAACTGGTATCGCTGCTGCTTCTGTATTTTATTCAACAAATCAGAAGTGTTCGTCGAGTCCACGCTATATATATATAATAATATACATTGATGAGAATTTGTGGGTACACAAGGGTATCAACACCCCATACACTAGCACTACTAACAAATATCCATACCTTCGAAGTTAGATCCTACTTTAAAATCAATTTACTAAATAAATGATTATTAATGAACATACCACAACTCCGAGCTCTTGCACAAAATGTTACTACAAAAAAATATATATATTTTAATTTAAGAATATATTATAATGATGAACATAGAATAATAATTAAAAACAAGTTTAGAAAAGTATGCTGGTATCTGTAAAGAAATAAATGTTTATGATAATGTTATAACAATTAGTTGGTTGTAGACAAGTGTGCGACTGCGACACAGTTTTTATAAATCATCGTTTATGTTATTGAACAATGAGTACTTTATTTTGTTGGTGAATATTGATATTTGAGTAAAATATATAAAAATAAGAGTATAAATTAGAGCAACTGTTTTTTTTCAAACAAAAGATATTTACAATACTATCTGTAGTAAAAGAGTAATACCAAATTATGTTGTCTTACTAATGAATATTGTACAGGTATTAATGCAATGTATGTAAATGAAGTTAAACCTTTAAATAATTCATTACTTTGATCTACCTCTAGAAAACTATAAATATATTATTTTGATATTGATAATTTTGTAGGAGGTTGCTATGTTAAATTTTCGTATATTTGTAATTATAATTGAATTATTATTAACAGGTAATCTAAAGCAATTATATTATATGCACAAAAAGGGTTTGTCCCACAGATACAAAAAGGGTTTGTCCCGCAGATACAAAAAGGGTTTGTCCCGCAGATACAAAAAGGGTTTGTCCCACTGTTATAAAACGGATTTGTCCCACTTTTATAAAACGGGTGTGTCCCACTGTTATAAAACGGGTGTGTCCCACTGTTATAAAACGGGTGTGTCCCACTTTAATAAAACGGGTGTGTCCCACTGTTATGAAACGGGTGTGTCCCACTATTATAAAACGGGTGTATCCCACTGTTATAAAACGGGTGTGTCCCACTGTTATAAAAAGGGTGTGTCCCACTTTAATAAAATGGGTGTATCCCACTGTTATAAAACGGGTGTGTCCCACTGTTATAAAATGGGTTTGTCCCACTATTATAAAACGGGTTTGTCCCACTGTTATAAACGGATTTGAATCTGTAAGCAAATAAAACAAAATGTTATGATAGCAAATGTTTATTTTAGCCAACTATAATTGTCATTTATTGTTTTAGAATAATAATTTATATGGTATATACCTACTGTACTCTATAAATACCACAAAATGAAAATCAAGACCTGTGTAAACATAGCATAAGAAATTTTATTAGATCACAATAAGCACTGGTTCATTTGCAAAAGACAAATATTGTATAAATGTATTTAGTATTCATTAAATTTGTGTACTACATGCATTACGAGGACGTAATATTGTCAGGAAAGGCCGACTGCGGATGTGAAATCGAATGTGATGTGATGGTTAATTTTTAAGTTTCTGGTTTTAAATTGTAAATTTGGTCAAAATGTTTGGCTGATTATGATAAACTTTTATTTTAATATGTTTCAAAAGGTTATTTTGAAAGGTCCTTTGTATTATCTTTTCTATTAGAACACTGTTCCGAGGGCGTAACCATTTGTCAGGAAAGGCCGAGTGTAAGCCATCATTTTAAATAAATTCAGTAATCCATGTATTCACTATGTCTGAAAGCAAGCTTTGCACCTTTTTGTAACCTAGTATTCACTATTCATGTTATTTACTGTCATTAATAGTAACTTTTACAATATTTTAACCGCAATCTCATGCATTAAATATAATTGATATTTTCAAATGTAAACAACTGACTTGTGACAGCTGGTCTTGACGTTGACATTTCGTTTTAAATCATTCCATGGTATCTGTCACAGTGTGGCCACAATTAAAATAATTTATAAGAAATGTTACGAATCGGATACGTTAAGACTAGTGCTGCCATCTGTCGCAGAAGGGCCGGCATGACGAATGTCGGTAGGCCCGACCAAGTGGAGGTGGTAATAGAACAAGCCTATAAATTAAGAAAACATGATGTACAGCTCTCTTTTCTTTTTCGTCCGCTGATGAATAAACTGGTATCGCTGCTGCTTCTGTATTTTATTCAACATTATCTATCACACATCTTTTAGTCAATTAAGATTAAGGAAAAACCACAAGATGTGGTACTTTAGTAGTTTTTACCAATTGAAATCTTGCATAATCAAGTTTATAGGTAATTTACAAACATATAGATTCCCTATCGGATAATGAAGAATTTTACTGCAGTTTAAGTACTTCTTGGCAAGGATCTACCGATTCAATAAGTGCATTATCAGAAAATTCAAAAAATAATTCGGACAATAATAAAAATGGGAAAAAAACTACAAAAAAGGCAAATCTGAAGAATAAGAATAACGCTGAGAAAGACAATTGCCAAAGAGAAGCTGAATTTATTTTTGCCATAAGTCTGTTTAAAATATTTTATCTCTTAGTAAATTTCGCTTACGAATACCTTTTTTTTAATTTGTAAGTATTTTCTTTGTAAGAGGACGTTATGATAGTTAACTCTTTAGTATTTAGTGACTCCTTACCGCGAACTTAATTTGGAGATTAGCAATTTTCCTTTGCTGAGTTTTTTTTGGGACTTTATCCTAAAGCGACAGGTAACTCTAGATATAGTTAAAATAAGAACAATATAATATATCCATTGAGTAGATAAAATAAAACCATGATATGTTTCCTTTTACAGCATTTACTTTCACGCAAAAGAAAAAAAGTTGTGACAGGTTAATCACCAAAAAAAACTTTGAATTGATTTTTCTCAAAATAGCCCTTAGGCATGTTAGTAGTTTAGCCTATTCAGTGACGATATGTAATATTGAGTGCGTATTGTAATGCAGTGAAATGAACTGTGCTAAGAGAAAGAGTATCTTCTCTCGTTTGGGTTTAGATAAACAGTTCATCAAAACGCTTTAGTTTTTGTATGAAATTTGGTCAAATTTAGACGTGGACGATGTCATCATCGTAACATACCAACCTCCAACGTTCTCGTACCTGCAGCACCTGCATCACCGACTAGGTCTTCGAGCGCGGTCTCATCGCCAGCCGCACCACCAATACGTTGATAGCACGCACGCTGCCACCAGGATCGCTGCTCCCAAGGATATCTCCCCAACCTTCCAGTTTTCATGGACAAGGACCTCCTAGTCCATGAAAACTGGAAGGGTGGAGATGTTTCCCCTACTCGCATCTCGCATACTTCATGCATAGGTACCTAGTACTCGATTCATGTAATTAGACAAGAAGACTTGTCGGTGGAACTGATAAAACCGTTCCCACTTATGTCTCTACAGGGCAGCCTTCCTGACCTCCTTGTACGACATGACAGCTTTCTCCTTCACCTGGTTCATTTAACTAATCTTCGTTTTCCTCTTCTTCCTTCCACTAACTCGATTCTAGTTATGATAAATGAATGATGCATGATGATGACGTACCAACCTCCAACGTTCTCGATATAGCTCCTAGCGACGTCATCCAACTGCAGCACCTGTATCACCGGCTGGGTCTTCGAGCGCGGTCTCCTCGCCAGCCGCACTACCAGATACGTAGATATCACGAACACTGCTACCAGGATCACCGCCCCCAAGGATATGCCGACCTCCTTGTCCATGAAAACTGGAAGGGGGGAGTTTTGTTAGGTGGTTTTCGATGGTTCTAGATACTTTTACTGAATCAACATAACAACTTAAATAGATAATTAAAACATTGAATTTCAAAATCGCTTCAGTAAACCAAGAACCGTATGATAGAGTTTGTGGTATTTGGTATACCTATCATTGTTGATCAGTATGATTCATCGTTCCCATGTCATTAACGTCTACCGGACAATCAAGGTGAAAAGTCGACCTCTGGAGGCTGACTTGCTCTAAAAACGTGATTCTGAGGGCTGTTTCTGACCGGGTATACAGTAAACCAGTGTTCGAACACTGGACCTCCCTTATGGATCCATATGGATGGGAACAAAAACGACAATGCCGTTGCTGCCATTAGTTAAGTCATTTGGTAGTTTAGTTACCAAAATTAATTTGGAGGTCTTGTATTATTTTATTTTAATTTAGTTTGATTTACATTATATTTTTATGAGTGTATATTGCCAGAAAAAAAACGTATTTTATTTATTTATTTTTACTTTTTAATCGATCTAAAAGGCATGATAATTGTAATATGTTATTATGCCTATATGTGGCTAAAAAAATCTTGGAAATAACATAAGTACTAAGGACCATGGACAAATTTCCATCCGTAATATGTTATATGGGTTCCTGATCATCCACATTTCTATATAACCTAGATCCTTAGGATCATCCTTGGACACCATCATAATTATTGACAGCTTGTAGTGACCCGCCACTGTTTCCTTCACCGCCAAACAGCTTTACTCTGCAACTTTTGCATCCAGATCTAACCAAGTAACGGCAAGGCAGTTGGTCCTTGAATATATCTAAGAAAAAAGCGGTAACTTTACTTACTATGGTACCACGGCGGAGCAGCCGCTTGCAGCAGATTCTCCGTAGGCCTCAGGATCAAAGCCCTCGAGCAGCCATATCTGTTGCAAGCCATAGCCCCAGCCTCATCTCCTTCCCTCATCCGCCCCACGCCCGCCCTGACCAGCCAGGCACCTTGCGCCATGGCGTGTCCACTTCCGAACCCCATGGAGGCCCGTCGGTCTAGGATCAGGGATGTGTTCGTGGTTGACATCTTCCATAATGAGACTTCATAGTATGTGGCGTTTTCCACTGGAATATACAAGATAAGGATGGTGAGTTGAAATCGTTGATAATGTAAGATATTGATGGTAAATGTTTTATGTATGTGATCATAGAATTATGTTCACATAAGTCTATAATGGACTCATGTTCACATACGTCTATGATCGATCACATAATGAGACTTACAACTATAACCGTACGCTGAGTTTCCGTAGGCAGGAAAATGTCATTGTCAAAATGTGTATCATGTTCATTTCAGCCGTAGGACGACCACTGCTGGACATAGGCTCCCCTCATGGATCTCCAAGTACAGTAGTACTTGAGGAAATCCGGTCAGGGTTCAATCAGGGTTTTTGCCATACTCGTTGCGCTTGGCAGAAGGGTTGGTAAGCGCAGTACGAGATGCTGATAAACGGAAGACACTGCTGCCCATCTTCTGGAGAAGATCCTTGGCAGATTCTTACTGCATCCACGGGCAAGAGAAGGGGCAACATTCCACTGCCGGCACCCCACGGTTATTAGTTTCAATATTAATATGTATGCAAGGTATCTGTATTAATTGTATCCTGTATTTTAAAACTTATAATGTCAACAAATCGCGGAAGTTTAACAAGAATAAAGTACCTGGTATACACCTAATCTGGAACTCTCCGAACTCATACGCGAGATCACACTGCTGCGGCTGCGGTGGCCTCAGATTTTCGAAGCTGAAGATTTTATCACACTCCTCTTCTTGATTCGCTATCCCATTACTGGCTTCACAGCTCGCTTTTAGCGTATCTGCAAGTGGTCCAGTGATCTGGCTGAGTGGGAGGATCGGCGAGCCAGTTGTGAGGTGCTGGACTTCGAAGCCTTGGGGCTGGACATGCCAGAAGTACGTGTCAGGGGCCGGCAGCGCCTTGACGTTGCAGTTGATGGTTTCTTTGTGGAGTGTGATGCCCCGGTCCGCGCATTCGGGGGGAACTGAAATGTGGAAAGAATATTTTGAAGAGACTAAAAGAGACGTGACCATTATCTTATGCAAGATTTGACATTGGACATTTTGTAGAAGAAAACTTAGCCATGTCTGTTAGTTCAGGGGTACTAGAAACTAGTAAGCCATAGCTGGCTAGAGTGTCGTTATATGTTAGTTGGCCCCTCAACCCACAGATTCCGTCATTTGATAGAATATGACCCATCATACATGTGTGCCTATTAATAAAGCGTCGCGATTACAAAAATGTACGACCATTTTACTAAAGCAGTAAATAGTTAGCTTCAGACGTATTGACCTGTTCTTTCCTCTGACTGATAGTTGACTAAGCCGAGAGGATGGTATAGGTGCTGGGCAAGCCTGATCCATCTAACAATGTCACAGGCACTGCAGCGTCCCGTATAGCATGATTACCAGTTGCTGGCGCTGTATAAATATATATAAATAGATGGAAAAGCCTTACTAAAGCAGTAAATAAAAATCATAAATAGGTAAAGTCCCGTGTAAACCGACGAATTTTGCAGTGGTGGGCAAACTAAACATCGCCGAAACCGAACCTAGACCGCGAAACGTCAAAAGTTACGCAATACATAGAAGGATGTTTGCTCACTACTGTACACACGGCTTTTACGCCATCATTCGTATCCATACAGTACTTATTCTTGATAAGCAGAGTTCTGAGCAGCTAATGCAGCATTCAGATGTCTGTAGCAGAAAATTGGGCATCTCTGTGTAAATGTTTTATCCAATGAGTAATTGGTTTAATCATTCCCCAGTGATGATTCTTCGTACGCTTATTATAATTTACCTTCTTACATAAAAAATAAAGACTTGTATGTTGTCTGAAATAAAATATTTTATTTTTATAGGAGAGACCAGATAATACCGTGGGGGCACCCCACGCAGTAGAATGTTATTCCTTTTATGCTCGTGGATGCAGTAAGAGCCTGCTAAGAGATACCTCCAGAAGATGGGCAGCAGCGTCTTTCCGTGTATCAACATCCCAGAATGCGCTTGCCTACCCGCCTACCAAGTGTGGAGAGTATGGCAACTAGCTCTTATGGAGATCCACGAGGGATCCTGTGTTCAGTAGTGGACGTTTTACGGCTATAATGATAACCAGATAAAGCACTAAATATACTCACAGTACACAGTTATACTGATATGCTCTGCCCTCGTCTCGCCGACGCTGTTGTGGGCGGCGCACGCGTACCGCCCAGCGTGATGCCTGGTGGCCTCTTCCACGTACAGCTTCTGCGAGGACGTCTCCCGGCCCCAGATACCGCCAGGCTTTACTATCGTGTCCTGAAAACGAACAACGAAGCTCGGATAGAAAATGGTGTCGATTCTATATTACACTTCCTAAAACTAATTATAATTAGAGATCTGACGTTTCTAATTTTAGAACTGTCAGCGTAAAATTGGGTCTATTTGTTCCGTTTTCGTTTTAGAACGGCACTAAACGAATAAATGTCATTTAAGTCCGTTTTACATTAATGTAATTAGCTTAAGCTAGTTATAGCAGCAAAATAATCACCACCAATAAAGTCGTAACGAAAGCAACGAAAGTGCAAGGACCTGCTGTTCACTCAGGGACCGACCGCGAGACCTTTTTGGCCTTTGTGGGTTTCATATTTATTTTTGACAATGAGCTGCTAAAGCTTATGCCACAGACAAGGGGCTATCTACTCATAAGAGCTGTGTTTTCTAATCGCTTCTTATCACAGTGCATAAATAATAAGGATCACAGGGAACACCATAAAACAGGGAAGCGAACAGATTCATTCATGTGCCTTTTCCTGTTAACATAAATTTAATTTTTTTTTATATTGTAAGTGGACGTGTCTATGTTTTATGATGTCGTGTTAGCAGGCAGTAATGCAGAAATTTCAAAAATTAATGTATTATATATATTTATTACAATTATCGGGTAAATTCCACTTTCAATGCAACAATTGAAGATAAAGCTTGATGGGAAACAAATAGTGTCAGATACATGTTTTAATATTGAACTTGATGTATTATGAAACCCTACGCTGTTGGTGTTTTTCAAAAACAAATATTGCCAGAACCAGACATATCGAACGACGAAAACTATTTTATTTTATTTGATAGCCCATTCGGCCAGCTACCGTCACAATATAACAGATAAGGTTTTAAAAAATGCGCTATATATGTTATATTTTGTAAATATATTTATTATATATTTGTTTATTTTTTGATTATGATTAAAAAATAATATTGGTAGTGGCACAGATTACAGAAACTAACAGATACATCACTCCAATACAAAAGCGAAAATACCTACGCTATAATAGCCTACAAAATCGTTGAGATTACTTTGCTCACCCGGCTCACCTACTTGCAAGTAATCTGTGACGCGGCATCGAATGAATGGCTAGGGTTGCTTCTACGATGAGATTTTTATAATAAAACGAATGTGGTGAAAAAAACAGCTATTTTTATTGGTAGCTCAAATATGATTTAGTTTTATAAAATGATGGATACCTTTCGATTGTCGAAACGTCAAATAATAATAAAGGTAATTACGCGATAAATACCCGTTAATCCAATATAATCAGTTCATAAACGACAGAGTTCTCAAACAAACATAAAAATGGCCTGAGAACCTCCTCTTTTTTTGAAGTCGGTTAAGAAAAGCAGCGACCTTTGTACATGGAGGTAAGTACCTACCTACTCTCCGTACGCAGTAGTAATAGGTATACTATGGTAATAGTTATAATCTTTGACATAACGAACTAAATACACACCACACTTTACACACCTATACTATTATTGCTCTTTTACCTAGGTATTTAGATACTTCGCCAGCAAAGATTTGAATCTTTGTTCGCCGGTGGGTACCTAATACTTGATTTTAGGACTGTGTTGTTTTCAAAGCCATAATCGATTTGAAGGAACGCTGATCTGGAAAGCGATGACCTATGTTGTGTGTACAAAATACTATAATCAAAATACTAAAATACTTATCTATCTATCTGTCTAATAGCTGAACTTCTTTATTTACGAATATTTACATAGTACCTACCTTCCTACGTTCATTTTTAGAGGAAAAGGAAAAATAATTCTAAAAGCTTAAGATTTAAAATATCTTTTACTTTACCTTTTTTTGTCTCTAGGCAAAGAAAAAAATTACAATTTTTCATTAGATCTTTGGTTTCGGCATCCATCCACTGCACAATAGTTAGTACGACGCGCTTTCGACATCTAAATGAACGCATTTAACGTGCGTACGCTCAAGCGGGCTTGTGGCAGCTGGTGGCAGCCTACTGCCACTGCCTTGCAACTCCGGCGATGTACAGAGCGGTAGGCATTTAACGCGTGGCCTTGAGCGAGTGACGGACGCCTGGTAGTGGGCCGAGCAGGGTTATCATCATAATTTTTTAATCAATTTAGAATAATATTTTGTTATATTTTATATCCATCACTATCAATGCTAACGGCCCGAACGGGATATCGTTTTAATTAAAAAGAAATAAGTTTCTTTCGCCCCATAGACGGGCCGAAGCTAGTGGGCCGAAGGGGAAATCATGGTGACTTTGTAGTGCTTCAAATGTATACAATACAACATTCTTTATTGCACACCATATCAAATTACAGAAAAAACTTACAATACCAAATTGGTACAATGGGCGGTCTTATCGCTCAGAAGCGATTTCTTCCAGACAACCTTTGGATGGAGAAAATATGGAAACAAGAGAGGCAAAGGGAAGGGGCTATACTAGCATCACGAAAAAAAAACTTATACTTGGTTTTAAGAAGCTCCATTATTATAATTGTAACCCCCACATTTAATGTAGGTAAAAAAATTAAGGAATTAAAACGACTACATTTTATTCTATTATCATCATCTCAGCCGTAGGACGTCCACTGTTGGACATAGTCCTCCCTCATGGATCTTCAAGTACTGATCATGTTACCATACTCAATAAGCTTGTGTTGAATTTTTACCTTCTAGTCCCAGTGTCAGTTTAGTCTAGTAGTATACTGCCCTCCTTATCATAAACGCAATAACTCGGTCCAAGCTACTTTCGAGAAAAACGCACCTAAAGTTTTTTTGTTTGTTTAGCTTGTATCTCAATCCCTATGCAAGCTATCGACTTGAATCTTTCACAAGATTATAGATAAAGATGTATAGAATATTACGTAGTACCCGGAATCGGTAAATGTGTAAATCAAGTTGCTTAAAATCACCGAATTGTACTTATGGTTAGGATTGTTGTATAAATAAACAAGATGTTTGCTAGTCATAAACGCAATAACTAGTGTAGTTATTGCGTTTATCGTTAGCAAATCAGCATATTTTGATTTCAATTTGCAGGTACTTACTGTATGTACTAACCATAAGTGCAATAAGTGTCTGACTTATTGCAGTTTTCATAAGTAAGACACGATGTTATAATGTCAGTTAACACGCTCAATATTCTTACGAGTACTTACGTACTACTCAAAACATTAATTCAGTATAAATAAAACGATTTGATAATCAGTCGCCGTGCACAAACGCAAACTAGTAAGTTGGCGAAAGTTTCAAATGACCGGTGTTTACGTAAACACATTCGAATAAGTCCAAAGGCCACTTCTATTTCGTAAACATAAACAGGTGAAGTTTCTAGATAAACCGGTTTTGAAAACAATAGTGCGGTACAAGTTGTTATTGTTTTTGAATCTAGAGACTTCGACGTCTTGAATGTTCTTTATGTGGGATATAAATACGTGGGTGTGTTTGCCGAGCAAACTGAACTGGCTGAACAGCGACCCGTTGGACCGGCCCCCTTGATACTCATGGGGATCCTCAACAAGGTCCTGATGGCCATCGCCGCGGGCTAAGACACGCGTGAGGTGTCGGTCTCGGGTCTGGAGGCCTTGCGTAGAAACTTCTATGCATAGGCTCCTCCCCCCGTACCGCACCTCCGCCCGGGAGAACCATAGACGCCCGCCCACCTAAAGGGCTACAAGAACCGAGACCTGGGGATTTTAGCCCCTAGAGATGAAGCCGAGGAGACGTACGTCTCGAGGCCTCACCCGGTGACCTCGAAGGGGGTACGGAAGAAAAGGATGATAGCAGAGCGGATCGTCTTTATTTGGGTACGGAAGTGAACAGTGCGATATATCGGAGCGAATTCAAAGTGAATACAAGTGCTAAAGTGTTCAGTGAATTAGGAAAAAAAGTTATATCAGTGTTGTTCAGTGAAGAAGTGTTATGGTGAGAATCTACTGAGAGATTCTTCTTGGTGTGATCTGTGATTAAAGTTTTAGTTTTGGTTTAATTGAACTACTTATTTAATTCCAAACCCCCAGTTCGTAACAATTTGGTTGTAAGAAGTGGGATTAAATAATGCCGGTTTTACCAAAGGACGACACGGAGAGGGTCCGAACCAGGAGTCAACGGCAGCAGGAGGCGGACCAAAGGAGGTTTGGAGAGCTTTTACCGACTCCAGCGCGAAGAGGGAATCAACCAATGATGGAGACGGCCGCTGGTCCATCCGGAATTTCTGCAGTCACAGCACCAGCCTCAGCTGAAATTGCCGCCTTAATGGCAATGATGCAAGAGCAGGCTCGCCACCAGGAGGAACAGGCTCGCCACCAGGACGAGCAGGCTCGTCGTCAAGAGGAGAAGGAGGAGCGGATTCGATCAGCGGAGCATCAGGAGGAGATGGTTCGCCGTCAGAAGGAGCAGACGGAGCGTCTTATGTAGGAAATATACACGAACTTTGGAAAAGACCTCAAAGACGTCAAAGAACGGATTACTGAAACTAAAAACGTTGGGAAGAACGAAAACCGTCTTGGAAAGACCGAAGACCGCCTTGCAACAACTGAAGACCGCCTTGGAACGACTGCAAAACACCTTGGAAAGCATGAAACTCAAATCGCCGACGTTAAGAAGGCTCTTGGTGTATTGAAGTCTGGAGAAGGGACTTCGGCTTCGGTTAACCACCTTCAGTGCGAGGTTTCAAAGTGCCACCTTTCGATGGAAGCTCATCGTGGTCAGCATACAAAATCCAGTTTGAGGCAGTTGTCAAGGCAAACGAATGGAGCGAAGCACAGGCCATGATAGCACTCACTTTAGGACTTCGTGATCGAGCCCTGACCATACTTGAGGCATTTGGAAAAGACGTGATCTACGAGCAGCTATTTGAGGCGTTGGAGTCCCGCTACGGCGATGCACACCTGTAGCACGTGCTTCTCACTCAGCTAAAGGACCGGGCACAGCGTAGCTCCAAGAACGTTAACTGTGGGCCCTGGTAATTGAAAAGCTGGTCCGGAAGGCATATTGTTCGTCGCCTGCGCTCATCGACGGAAACTTGGTGCAAGCATTTGTCTATGAGTGCAGGCAACGAACGATATACCTTCCGGATCAGCCTTGATAGTCAATATGTTGCGATTTTAAAAAGCGTAGGAGTTGTTCCTGTGTGATATTTCCTACACATAAATGCAATAACTTTACTAGTTACTCAGAAATATTAGTATACCTTCAGTTTAAATTATTTACATTCCTAAACATAAACGAAATAACTCAACTTATTGCACTTTTGACTTGTAGAAAGGAAACACACAAAATATGAATTGTGCTAAGTATAAACGCTATAACTGTGAGTTATTGCGTTTATGTCTAGTAAATGAGGCCTTTTAATTTTGAATGTACAAACTAACAATAAAATAACCATACATATTGCACTTATCGTTAGTAATATAATGAATTATTTAAGCTTACCTTACCATAACTCAAGTTATTGCATTCTTGGTAAGTAAACCAAGCCCAAACTCCTAACATATTGCGTTTATGCTTAGAAAAAAAACAGGATCGGCTATAGATACGTAAAAACTGTCTAAGAAGAAAACATAGAGCTCATTTTGCTGATCACGAATATGTATATAACTCTGTAGGCCCCAAAAATCGAGTTATTGCGTTTATGATAAGGAGGGCAGTATAGGTATCACGAACATTATAGACAACTTTTCATAGGTATATAATTACTTTTTGAACATCTCAATCGTTCTCTAAAGTAAATAAATATAACCATAATCATTATCTCTGCCGTGGGGTGCCGGCAGTAGAATGTTGCCTCTCCGCTCTTGCCCGTGGATGCAGTAAGAGCCTGCTAAGAGCTACCTCTGGAAGATGGGCAGCAGCGTCATTCTGTGTATCAACATCCTATACTGCGCTTGCCAACCCGCCTGCCAAGCGTGGTGAGTATGGCTATTAACGGGTATGGGTAGTAACTGCCCCTTATGGAGTTCCATGAGGGAGGCCTGTGTTCAGTAGTGGACGTTTTACGGCTGAAATGATGATGATGAATCTTTATCTCAGATGTGGGACTGCTGACCGCGTCCACTGCTGGACATATACCTCTCTCATAGAGCTCCTAGATCACGAGGGGCTGTTACCGTAGTCGCCACGCTTGGCAGGCGGGTTGGCGAGCGCAGTACGGAATTTTGATACACGGATAGATGCTGTTGTCCATCTTCCGAAGGTATCCTTTGGCAGAATACTGCATCAAGAGAGGTAACATTCTTAAGCTGGCACCCCACGGCACTAAAATAAATATAATAAAACTAGCCGCACCCCGCAGTTTCACCCGCGTAGTTCTCGTTCCCGTGGGAATTTCGAAAAATCCCTCCTTAGTGCACCTCTAGGATACTCAAGGTATGTACATACATATATGTGTGCCAAATTTCAAGTCTCTAGGTCCAGTGGTTTAGGCTGTGCGTTGTCTGTCAGTCACTCAGTCAGTAACGGAAGAGTTTTATATATATTGATTAATATTATATTAAAATTAAGAACTAAAATAATAATGTGAGAGCGCAATCCCGGGCTCGCTCGGCGTGCTTTTACAACGTGTACCGGGGCTAGATGCGGTTTACGCCCAAATCCTCAAGATCGCTGGCTGGTACTAGTACATAAAACTCGCCGTGAGGTGTCGGCAGTAGAATGTTACCCCGCCTCTAATGCCCGTGGATGCAGTTAAGAACCTCAGGGATACCTCCGGAAGAGGGGCAGCAGCATCTTTCCGTGTATCAACATCCCATACTGCGCTTACCAACCTGCCTGCCAAGCGTGGTGAGTATGGCAACTACCACGCGTGGAGATCCATGAGGGAGGCCTGTGTTTAGTAGTAGACGTTTTACGGCTGAAATGATGATACAAAAAACTGTCATAAACAAGTCAGTGGCATTTTAAAGACACTGCTATTCGTTCAAAAAGTATTATTCCTGTCTAAGTAATATTTCTTTTATTCCAGTTCAGATGAACCCATCGATTTTAATTCCGAGCAATAAAACTTTCAAATAAACTAGCCTAAAAATAAAAAATAAACATTAATTGAAATACGGAGCTGATGCTGAGCTGACTTCGACTCGATACGGCCATACATAATATACGAGCTAGAAACAGCATTCGGTGTTTACTTAGCTCCCTTAACTAAACTTTGACTTGTTGAAATGTATTTGCTATGGGATTGGATTTTTTCATAGCGAGCATGGAGTTATGGATCAGCTTCTGCCCGCAACCCTTCCATTTCAAGTTACCCAGTTGTGTTGTACCCGGATAAAAAGTCGGCTAGATGTTAATCATGAATCTATTTTTTTCCGATTTACGACAATAAGTCACTCTTCTTTAAATAAACTAGCTGAACCGTGCCCACTTCGTTGGGCGGTAAACATTATCACTTATGATAGGAGTTCCAATCCGAGATATAAGTCAACTTATAACAAAATTACTGCTTTCTCAAAGGCCTTTGCATCTATTATAGATGATTTATACAGCGTCAGCAACTGGTAATCATGCTGTATGGGACGCTGCAGTGCCTGGGACATGTTAGATGGATTAGGCTTGCCCAGCACCTATACCATCCTCGCAGCTTAGTCAGCTATTAGTCAGAGGAAAGAACAGGTCAATGCGTCTGAAGCTAACTAAGCCACGGGTTTCCTCACGATGTTTCCTTCACCGTTAAAGCACGTGTTAACTGCTTTCTCAAATAATAATAATATTAACCAGAGATATTTTTTGATCCTGGGACTTATCAATTGTGAGGGCAAAAGTGATCTTGACAGGATACTGTAACCTTAAATAAAAGATTGACGCGTTGTTTAA
The DNA here is from genome assembly GCA_963082625.1 of Pasiphila rectangulata. Classification (NCBI taxonomy): domain Eukaryota; kingdom Metazoa; phylum Arthropoda; class Insecta; order Lepidoptera; family Geometridae; genus Pasiphila; species Pasiphila rectangulata. The sequence goes on along the minus strand of OY720254.1, from coordinate 7,308,566 downwards.
GAAAAAAGCATGGGCAAGGGAATGAAGCTGAAGAAGAATGATTGAAGCCAGGTTTTTTTTATAAAAATTAAATAATTATTATCGTATGTACACCCCTACCTAATGCTTAAACGAGATAACCTAACTAACAATAATGTTAAAAATAGTGCTGGAATTTTGTATAAACGTCTCGTGTAAACCTATGTATGTTTGGCATCCAATTTTAATAAATAAATAAACATGCACACAATCCCTCACCTTGTAAGTTTTTGCTTGAAGAAGTAACCAACTTTGGATTTGATTATGAGAGGGATGGGAGTTTAGTGGGGTATTGCGTCATCAAACTTATCTTCAAGATCGGAATCACGCATGAGATTGGTTATTTCTCGCGCATTTTCCTGTCTCGGAATAAATATGCTTGAGATTGGATACTACTCGAGTTATCTCTCGTCTCCCAGTAACCATGTCTATTTATGTATCTCAAGTGTGACCTGAAGATAATTTAATACACCAGCTAGAAGGTAATAAATGATGCTGAAACGTACAAACATTTGTTCCTCAGCAGAAATCGAACCGCGCCGCCGTGTAGAAGGTATACCTCCGGGAGATGGGCAGCAGCGTCGATCCGTGCATCAACAACCAGTACTGCGCTCGTCAATCCGCCTGTCAAGCGTGGTGACTGAAGGGCATACTAGACGGCCAGCACGGCTCGATTAATTAATTAACTAAGCAGCTTATTTATCTATGTATTTAATAAAAATACTGGTACCCGTACCCAAAAACAAAGGTAACGTGCTTAGTGAACGTGATCACCGCGGTACTGCATTTGTTATAGGCAGAGGTTACCGCTTAACATCAGGTGGGCCTTCGACAAGTCTCGTCATTAAGTGGTATAAAAAAAAACTTACTTTAATTTTGAAAGTGAAATAGTGCGCCTGTCTGTGCTCCCACTGCCAGCATTTAATAAAAAAAAGTTCTTCGTAGATGTTAAAAAGAAACATGAGCGAGAAATAAAGTTACGTGCTCGATCATTGCCTCGCTACGTTCACGTCTTCGACGGCGATGTCTGAGTTTAAGTTCGTATTTTAAGAATATTTATTCAACGTTCGTAGTACGAGTCATCTTACTACCTAACTTGTGTTAACTTGCGACACGATTTGGTTACTTCTTACCTACTGTTTATTTTATTTGCGCTTCTACTCCTAAAAATAATAAATTACTAATATTGTTATCTAATTCACAAAAAGTTATATATTGTTTAGTTTATTTTTTGATATGAATATGTACTTTGTTATTATATTTTATTTTAGCGTACTGCATTTTTGTATCGCGGTAGCCACCATCCGCACACTTCGGTCACTACGGAAGACCAGCGCTGTGGTACGGACCCGTTCTGCCACAGCATATGCTGAGTAATGACCATTTTTGTCACATTTTTATTTTATTTTTGTATATAGATTAATTGTAATTTGTGTGACAAAATAAACGTATCTTTATCTTATATTATAAAGCTGAAGAGTTTGAAAGAGTTGAGTTTTTTACCAGTTTAGTTTGTCTATTTCTGTGACAAAATAAACACATTTTTATTTACCCTTCTTTGTTTGTTTGGTGGAACGCGCTAATCTTAGGAACTGCCGGTCCGCATAGAAAAACTATTTCGCTGTTGGATAGCCCAATTATCGAGAGAGGCTTTAAATAGGTAACATCACCCTATAACCGATAGGACAAAAGGCCTCGGGACAAATGTCTGTATGATCTCAGATATTTGTTCAGGGTGTTGTGGATGTTTTTCTATTTATATCATATATCATAAATATCATCTAGTACCCATAACACAAGCACTGCTTAGCTTGGGGCTAGATGATTATGTGTGAATTGTCCAGCATTATTTTTTTTATATAAGGAGGAATTGTGTCTTAAAAAGTTTAAAAAAAGTCGGCTATACATGTCTATACATTTGCCGTGGGGTGACGGTAGTAGAATGTCACCCCTCCTCTCATGCCCGTGGATGCAGAAGAGCCTGCTAAGGGATACCTCCGGAAGATGGGCAGCAGCGTCTTTCCGTGTACCAACATCCCGTTCTGCTCTCGCCAACCCGCCTGCCAAGCGTGGTGAGTATAGCAACTACCCCTTATGGAGATCGATGGGGGAGGTCAGTGTTCAGTAGTGGTCGTTTTACGGCTATAGTAATGAATGATGATTTCATTTTGAACAGAATTGCCTTTTACACCATTTGAATGCAAGAAGATATCACAGTTTTAGCGCGCGCGCATTTTTATTAAAGGTGCCCACGACCCACTCTCTCTCTAAGTGACGCAGACGAAGGTGCGTCGGACAACTAGTAAATATAAAAAAAATGCAGGACATGCATCACCATCTAGCCCCAAAGTAATAAGAGCTTGTGTTTTGTTCATGGTTCCAGTTGACTGATACAATACTGAAACACAAGTTTATAAAATTTAAAATTTAAAGTAACCCCCAAAACGTGACCTGGTCGCAAAGGTTACAAAAAAAATTAAAAATATTTGGGTGCTTTCAGCAACAAGTAAGGGATTTTACCATTTGCAGTTGGTTTTTTGAAACATTAATTATTATTTAGTGAAACTATCTTAATACTTTGAAAATTAACGTGAGATGAACGTTTTGTAAAATACGGGCATTACTCACGTGGTGTTATGACGTTTAACAAAGTTTATTAAGTGATAGGTGATATGGCATCCCTACGCGCGGGGGGCCTATGCCCAGCAGTGGGACGCTTACGGCTTATCGTAATTGTAATTTTATTTTGACGCAATCAAAATATCTTGAAACACTGTTCCGCGCGAATCACAAGCAAGAAATCTTCATCATTGATCTCAATGGTAGCCTTTATCGTGCGCAGTACCGATAAAATTACAATTACGATAAGCCGTAAGCGTCCCACTGCTGGGCATAGGCCCCCCTCATCTCGCCATACCTTCAATTAGACCGATGCGTTATTATATTGGTCTAACTCGTCACGCCGTCGCTTCTTCGGTATGCCGCGATGCCTCATCATTCATCATTTCAGCCGTAAAACATCCACTATTGAACACTCATGGATCTGAGGGGTAGTTGCCATACTCACCGCGCTTGGCAGGCAGGTTGGCGAGCGCAGTACGGTATGTTGATACACGGTAAGACGCTGCTGCCCATCTTCCGGAGGTGTCCCTTAGCAGGCTCTTACTGCATCCACAGGCATGAGAGGAGGGGTAACATTTTACTGCCGGCGCACCCCACAGCACGCCGCGATGCCTCACCGTGTTAAAAAATAGGTAACTACATAAATAAATTAGGCCAGCTGTGTGTAAATCTGTTGTTAGAAGTTGGTATATGTTTTTTACGTTTACGGTTACATATAAACAAAAATTAATTGAGTTTTCGGTTTAAGGTATTCCGGTATGTTTGGGAAACCGCATAATTTTTTCGTGCGACTATTTCTCTGAAACTAAAAAAGCCAGCTTAACTGTTACAGTTTTCCTTTAAAAGTTCATGATTAAAACTACATTCATTTTTTTTTCTACATTCATGATTTGTAAAGTTTTGATTATAGAGGCCTTAAAAAAAGTTCAAAACTTTAATATTTCGCATTTCCTCCTAAATTGTCTTCGCAAACCCTAACCTAAATGGTTTTAAAATACCTATTCAACGATACCCCACACGATGGGAAAATAAAAGAAAATAGTTTATACCCACCTTACGTGTATCATACAAGGTATTAATATTAATTATTTTTTCAGCATTTTTTGTAGCGTTATCTCGGCGTTGTTAGGTATTCTATATGTCCATGCAAAATTATAGCTTTCTAGTACTAATAATCGGTGACGGACGGACGTACGGACGAACGGACAAACATACAGACAGACAAAGCGAAGCTATAAGGGTTTCTTGTTTTGCTACAGAACCCTAAAAAATAGGGGGTCTCTTAGCCCTAGGACGACCACTGCTACACATACGAAGCAGTGGTCGTCCTACAGCTGAGAGAGATAAAATATTACTCACATTAAAGTACCATTTGTACTTGTCAACCGGCGGGTTGGCTCGACCGTCGCATTCTAAATGCAGGAAGTCCAGTTCTACCACCTCGTTGGCGCTGCCGTCTCCGAGCTTCATCACCTCCAGGATAGGACTATCTGTGAAACAGACGTAATTTATAAATAATGCTCGACATTTCGCACAGCCCTTTGAGGCATAAGCGGCTGTATCTTTTGATTGCGTTGGCTTAGAAGTTTGATTTTTTCACAACTAGGGACAGTAGACTTGAGTATTTTATATAAGTTCCAGCTTGATACCTCTACGCGTTCCTGAGAAAAAGGGTCTTGACAGACAGACGGACGGACGGATCCTATAAGGGTTCCGTTTTTTCCTTTCGAGGTACGGAACCCTAAAAAATAATAATGCTTATAGTTATAATAATAATATATCATCATCATCATCATTTCAGCCGTAAAACGTCCACTACTGAACTAATACCGTGGATCTCCATGAGGGGTAGTTGCCATACACACCACGCTTGGCAGGCGGGTTGGTGAGCGCAGTACGGGATGTCGGTATACGGAAAGACGCTATATAATAATACTAATTGATGAAGATAATAAAAGCGTGTTAAAAGCTTTTTATTTCCCACTAAAAATTAAAACAGAACATAAATTGGTATGAAAAACCCCGTCATGATTTTTATTGGTTGCTACGATTTTTATAAATTTCGGTTTATATTACACTGGGTTTAATAACAAGAATATTAAGTTTATTAGATCAATCGAAGGTCCCTATAGATTTCAAAATGTTCGATAAAAAGACTTGAACATGAAAAGAGTGGCCATGGACTATTTTATTATTTATGTAATAACTTCCTCTCAGATATTTCGCGGTAACTTATGGCTAAACCAATGGGGTGGAAATACCCTAATCAACTGTCATGACGCGGCACTTTGAAAGTTTCGTGTATTTTCCGGAGTTTGGTGTACTAATATAATATACTAGTGAACTCTAGCTCTAGCTGTTGAAAATACAAAAAATGTTGAAAATACAAACATGTTCTAGATACGGCGTTTGGAATTTATTCTAGGTACATTAACAAAAAAAAACTAAAAGTCTTAATGTCTTAAATAAATGAACAATAGTAAGCAGTAGGTACTTACAGGTAATTTTAACTCAACTAGACATTGCGAGGAAAACCACAGCATATATGTATACCTACTCAGCTTTAGTGTTGATCAGATCTTTTCTCCGACTAGCAGCTGAATAAGCTAGGAAGAGGATGGGTTGAGCCCAACTAGGTAACCCAGGCACTGCTCCGTCATGCATGAGTATCAGTTGCTGAAAAATCATCTACAATATATTGCGTAATATTGAAAAATACTGCTCTGTCCCTTGAGTTTGGTAGATTTTTCGTAGCAAAGGTATTAGTCGTTTCAACATCAACTCTATTTCAAGGGAGTGAGCGTGTGACATTGTAAGGAATCATTTTAAGCTTGGGTTTGGGTGGTTGGTAATTATGATTGACGTGACGTGACGAGCTCTGTGGCGCAGCGGACGAAGGTCCGCCTGCGACGCAAGGGGTTGCGGGTTCGATTCCCGCCTCGGGACAAATGTCTGTACGATCTGCAGATATTTGTTCAGGGTGTTCTGGGTGTTTTTCTATATATAATAAAAATATCTATCTATGTAGTATAATGTATTAAGTATATCAGTCATCTAGTACCCATAACACAAGCTCTGCTTAGCTTGGGGCTAGATGATGCTGTGTGAAAATTAAAAAAAAAAATATCTGTAATAGGTCTTACAGGTAACGTTAAGTTTGATGACGTCGGCTTTGGAGCCGGTACTGGGAGCCATGGCGGGGTTGGTGGCCAAGCAGGCGAGGGTGCCGCCATTGTCCACCACCGCCGGAGTCAGCTCGAGGAACGATACCGAAGTGCGAGCGGCTTCATCCCAGCTCTGGAAATGAAACGAAAAATATTAAGTCGTCGCGAGTGCTTGGCAGAAAATGTAATGAAAATCTATGAAACGATTGTCAATGGTTTTGGTAGTTCTTAATCAAAATAAATTAGGCCAAGTGTGAGTCCCGCCACGCGCTGTGTACGGTTCTCCGTTACTAGCTACTCGTAGTCCTGTTGTTAGAACACATCTTGTAAAAATTTTCGCGATTCGTTAAAATATTATGAAAGACGTTTCGCATCAAAGTGGTTCGTGTCGACACAAGAAGAGGATTCATACATCCCAACATTAGTAAATACTAAGTACCCTCTGACTAAAGAAGAAAGATATTGATTAGACACGCAAAACTTAAAAAAAACAACTATAATAAAAGGTTGGAGTACCTACTCAGTTAAAGTTTTTTTTAAATAGTGGCAAAAATATGACAAGCATCTCACTTCTCGGGCCAAACTAAATATCGCTAATATAATATAGTGAACAACCACGGTACCAGTCCATAACGTTTTTCAGTAAAGCTGTCTATTTTACGACAGAGCGAAATTGATATCAGTTTGAACTGCCAGGTGATTTCATTAAGGGTAGCACAGAGCAAGTATCGAGAGTAAAGGGTACCACGAATTGCTTATTCCGTCCACAAAACCATCCGACCAAATAATGCCCTGCTCATTCTTTGATAATAATCCCTTCAGTGAATTATTAACCGAACTAATTAATATGTTTCACTTTTGAAACACGCCGACAACCTCCGTAGCAGTTTATTTATTTATTTATTTATTTATTGGCATACAAAACAGAATATGGTCATGACATGATACAATAATTAATCATCTTAAAAAGTACAAGGACTAGATCATATTCCTAAACAAGTATGCACATCATGATTGTGTAGAAAGAGCATATGATAGCGTACAAACAAAATATATAATAACTAAAGATTAAAATCGGGTAGGCTCTTAACAAACTGAAGTAGAAAATAAAAATACAATGAGGATGGGGTTAAAATACTTGTTGGTTTAATAGCCGACTGAGACGCAGGGGGTTATATTATTAAAGTAATATCGGTATGATAAGTATAATATCGCTTGACGGTTATTATACTTATCAGACATAGAAAAGCATCCAGACCAGAGAAACCGTGCGGGTCAGCGGGCGGTAGAAATTTATATGGATGTTTTTCATTAGAAAAAATAAAAAAAAATATGAATTTACTAAAAGGTAAGGTTTACAAAACAAAGTATAATTTGTGCACTAGATATTATTAGATAATTATATGCTAAGGTGTACGTGACATTATTAATACCCTGCCTATGACAGCCCCCAATATAAAGCTACTTCTCGTTCTTACTAAGTTAAACAATAATATACTAACACTTACAGATATATTCATTCACGAGATATTTTTTTTGTTATAGATAATTCCAATACATTTTTCGAAATTAAATAATTCAGAGCATTATGATAAACAAAGAAAAATATCTAGTTTTAATTCCGCTAATGCTGAGATGCATATGCACCGCCCTCCCGCCCGCTAATTATGCACATGCAGGGGGAACCAGGCTGTTAGTGCAACATGCATACCCAGCATACCCGGAATTAAAACTAGATATTTTTCTTTGTTTATCATAATAATATGGATTTCCGCAAAGTAACGCCTGATTCTGTTAATTATAATTCAGAGCAGATAGTCAAATAAATAAATATGAATCATCTCATCCATAGATAAGACGTCCAATGCTGGACGAAGGCCTCCCTCATGGAAGTACTGATTATGATTTTTGCAAATATAATATAATAATATAATAATATAATAACTTTTTTTTTTTGATTATTCCCGACGTTTCGACTGTGTTTCAACAAACGTGGTCCCGGGTTGACTGGAGATTTCATTGGAGTGTCCATCAAGAAAACGATGGTAGTTTTGCAACTACCCTCACTTTGTCTTCAGAACTCGGTAAGGCCGCGTTTACATTGCGGCACACAACACTAACAGTATCTTCACTATGCAATGTTATATCACGACGCACACTACACCTACTTATCACTGGATTCCAAGATATCGGGAGCCTAAATCCATCTTCACGGTTGAAATTCGGGCGTTTTTTGATTTCAATTGCCTCACGAATCATTCTTCGGTAATATTGACGTTCATTGGCAAGAATTTTAGGATCGTGAAGCTCAATCCAATGGCCAGGTATGTTATTATATTATAATGAATTGTGATCGCGAAAGTTTACGAAAAACTATTCCACATGTTAACAATAGTATGTTCCATAATTTGACAGTAAAAATATCTTTATCTTTAAAAAACTTGTGATTAGATCTAATGGGAAGCTCTGCATTTGGTATTCTCTCTCTCTCTCTTGTGAGATGGTTGATATCTGGTACCCATAACACAAGTTCTGCTTACTTTAGGGCTAGATGTAGCTGTATGAAATGTCCAGCATTATTTATTTATTCTAGCCGTGGTGTGCCGGCAGTAGAATGTTACCTCTCCTCTCTTACCCGTGAATGCAGTAAGAGCCTGCTAAGGGACACCTCCGGAAGATGGGCAGCAGCGTCTTTCCGTATATCAACATCCCATACTGCGCTCACCAACCCGCCTGCCAAGCGTGGTGAGTATGGCAACTACCCCTCATGGAGATCCATGAGGGAGGCCTTAGTTCAGTAGTGGACGTTTTACGGCTGAAATGATGATTTATTTATTTACTGTTAGTGCACCGAGTAACATTACAAGTTATATGGTATAATAACTTAAGCCTTCAGCTGATATGGTTTTGACAAATCTATCCATGACTAATCCATTAAATGAAATGCAAATTCCGAATAACAGTAATCCTCCTAAAGCTAATTCTGTCAACCATTTAGCTACATAGTCATAAATTATTTGTAACCAAATATTTAAGCACCGGTTAAATAATAAAATAACCGATCAACCTTTGCAGTAAGCTTAGCTATACGAGCTTCTGTACCTTTTTTATACGCCTAAATGACGAGACAAGCCGAAGGCCCACCTCCACATCCAACTATCCACGGTAACCTCTACCTATTACAACTGCAATACCTCGTTCACTAAGCACGCGGCCAACACTGCATTGCATTGCGCCGCGCGCCACCCTGAGACAGAGTTGTAAGGTCTCATGTGCCCGGAATTTCACCGGCCCCCTTACCCTTCAAACCGGAACACAGCAATACAGATATTACATACTGCTTGGCAGCAGAAATAGGTATGGCAGTACTTCCCCGTAGGAATTCTTTGCAAAAAGTTCTACTGCTCTACTACTCCACCTCATATCTAGTTTGAATGATTTGTACTGATTAATTCATATTATGCTGTAAGGATAGGTACAGTGCAGTGCACTACAACATATTCTAGTTTGTATAGCGTCACCAACCCACCTGCAAGCGTGGTGATTATAGCAAACCCCTCATGATCAGCACTTACCTGTAGATTCATGAGGGAGGCCTATGTCCAGCAATGAACCTCCTACGGCTTAGCAAGATAACGTCATATGCGCCTGTATTTCTATCAAATAAACACGAGTGCAGTACGGTTAACACACCGTACTGCACTCGCCAAGCCGCCTGCCAAGTGTGGTGAGTATGGCAAAACCCTCTTAAGATCGGTACTTGGTCCATGAGGGAGGCCCATGAGTAGCAGTGGACTGAAATTCATGTGATTGACGTTCAGCAGGAGGCCTAAACCTGAGAGTTATTTACCTGATTGCTATGGTGCGTCAGATGGCGATGGTCAAGCATCCAGGTGATGTCTGGCTGTGGGTAGGAGCCTCGGGCTGTACACTTCACCATGGCCGTCTTGCCGGCTTGGATGGAGTCACCTTCCGTGCCTGATATCCAGTGGATCGACACGTTGTAGGCAGGTACTAGAAGATAGATTAAAATCAGTAAGATGTGATGATGGTAAGGAGAAGCGGTGGGAGTTAAAAAGTGAAATATATATGGGGTGGTGATAACATTATCGCAGATACAAATTGCCTTGAGGTGCGGGCAGTAGGATGTTGGCCCTCCTCTTTAGCTCCCTTATATTTCTTCTCTAAATATTTAATAATATAGCCAAGAACATTAGAGCCACCCAGCCTATACGACCTACATTTATAGATCATTTATAGATCCATCACGCAGTCGTTTTCTGGCGCAGTCTTAGGGATTACAATAATCATAATAATAGTCAATCTTTATTGCAAATACATGATCCATATTTAAACAAGTAACTTTTAATGGTATACCTAACCACATTATACCATTAAAACAAAATACTTACAATACAGCTCCACCTCCAGCGTAGCGATCACAGGAGGCGCCAGGTGCGTGTTCGAAGCCCGACACGACAAATCCGCTGCGTTGTTCCGACTGAGAGGAAGATACAACTCGTTCTCCTTGACCTTCGGAATATCGCTGTCACCGTCTGACGCGTCCACCAGGGTATCGCCGGAGTACCAGCTGATACGAGGCGGTGGTCGACCTTGGGATAGAGAAGACAAGGTTTAGAGATTTGACACCATCGGTTTTTTTAAACGACTTCAAAAAAGGAGAAGTTTCTCAATTCGGCAGGTATGTGCATCGATATCTTTGCGGGCGGTGAACTAGCTTATAATTTTTTTGATTGTATAATTAATTTATGCGTGGTGCCATAGATAAATGGTGCCATAGTAATGGCTTGAAAGTTGGACTCTAAACACGAGCACTGGAATAGACGAAACAACCACAAAATCGATAAAATGCATAAAAAATTAATACTACCTAACTTAACACGAATCATCAATAAATTTCTTTCCACTGGAGTATTCCCACAGACTCTTAAAATAGCAAAAGTCCTATTTACAAATCTGAAGTAAAAACTGATCCGTCCAACTATCGTCCGATTTTAATTTTATCAGTGACTAGCTTTTGCCCGCGACTTCGTCCGCGTGGAAGTCATAAAACGTAAAATCCCCTTTTTCACGCAGAGCCACTTTGATTCGAAAATATAAATCCCATTTATTCCCTATCCCGTGGGAACTTCGAAAAATCCCTTTTTGGTGCACCTCTAGGATAATAAATAAATAAATAAATAATGCTGAACAGATCACACAGCATCATCTAGCCCCAAGCTAAGCAGAGCTTGTGTTATGGGTACTAGATGATACTCAAGGTATACATACATATGTGTGCCAAATTTCAAGTCTTTAGGTCCAGTGGCTTAGGCTGTGTGTTGATATATCAGTCAGTCAGTCAGTGAGTCAGTCAGGACTTTGAATTTTACATACAGGGTGAATTTTTGAGACGGGACAGTAAGGGCCTTAGTAAGGAAAAGTTTTTCGCAATTTCTGACATTTCTAGTACTCAAACCTCAGTCGGTCCAGTAGAGACTTTTGATCCCTATAAGAAAGCGGATCGATTGGCATCAAAAAAAGTTTTTGTTTAAAATGACCATTTTCTTGGTGACTGTACATTTTTTCCAAAATCTGTAAATGCAGTTTAGAATATCTTAAAAATTTATGGATAGTCTTCTAAAACCGTTTTCCTGTAACTATAACGGTTAAGGTACCTGCCCTTACTGTCCCGTCTCAAAAATTCACCCTGTATATATATATATTTTTATACCATTTGGACTCTATTGGAAAGGTACGATATGAACATTTCGAGTGCTTGCCCAGTGACTCCAATAGACTCAAGCTTGCTTAACAGTAACTTATGGCTCACCGTGTCAAAAGCTTTCTGGAGGTCGACAAATCATTATCAGAAATATAACGCCAGGCTCTGCAGCGTTCGATACAGCATGAATATCAGTTGCTGACACTGAATAAGTCATCTACAATAGATTCAAAGGCCTTAATTGACTACAGTCACTATAGGAATGAAGAGGACCCCATTAAATATTTATGGTTACTTAGCGATAGTGATGTCGTAGCCAGTAATTGAACGACAGCTATTTCAATTATTGCGTATTGGTTGCCTTGAACAATAATTGAACCGATGTTTCAGAGTGTCGGTAATTAGTTTCTACTCAGAAGCCATCAAATATTCAAAGTAGGGTGGCTTCTTCTTTCGATCGGTTTGAAGGTATGGTGAATGCATTACGGGAAGTAGGGCTAATCAGCGGGCCCTGCGAGATGCCTCGCACGCAAGCCTTACATTGCTGGCGTACATTTTCATGTATAAATCACCCACAATAGATGCAAAGGCCTAATTTTATACATAAAAACGTGATCAGCTACGTCGTCGTGAAAACTTTACTCCGCGTGAACGAGCTCACTCGCCCTAGTAAATTGTCTTATACGGTTGGCTTATTAGAATTCCGTACCTTTCCATAAACCAGTTGACCCTCCCCCTCTTTATCATATTGACCGGGCAGTATTGCCATAATAATGAGGAAATAATATTTTTTCTTCCAGAGGGTTTGGATAAAATGGATTAAAATGAAGTTTTAGCTATTCGGTTGGTAGCGTTCTTCTAAATACAAAACGGTACAATTTGACCTAATATTACGTTGACAGTTCTTTTAGAAACGTGAAATCTTAAGGAGTGCAACAACAGAATCGACAGCCATTATTCAAGTCTAAATTTCTTACCAGAGGATGGTAATTATAAGGTGCCGGGCAAGCCTAATCCATCAAACAATGTCCCAGGCACTGCAGCGTTCAATACAGCATGAACACCAGTTGGTGACGCTGTATAATTATCTACAATAGATGCAAAGGCCTATTTTTGTACATACAAACGCGCTCACGCGAACCTGTCCTACGCCGACCAAAACTTTACTTACGTGTGAACGCAGTTTTCTGTATGTAGAAGATATTTCTTTTCGTTCCTCTAAGACTAGAAAAGAAGTGGTCTAAATTTACCGCCCTCCTTTAATCTGCCGCTCTAGGCTCCAGCCTACTCAGCCTATTGCTAAATCCGGTACTGTGTGAACGAGCTCACTCGCCCCAGTTATTTGTCGTAGACTGGCTTATTAGAATTCCATACTATAGGTATGGAATTCTAATAAGACAGGTGACCCTCCCCCTCTCTATCTATCATCATCTATGATGATGATGATGAGGGGATACCTCCGCAAGATAGGCAGCAGCGTCTTTTCTTGTGTCAACATACCGAACTGCGGTCACCAGTCCGCCTGATAAGCGTCCCGCCGTTTTACGTTACCGTTTTACGGCTGAAATGATGAAATTATGGTGAATATTTTTTCTTCCAGAGGGTTTGGAAGTTTCGCGTGACTATTTCTGTACCCCAATAAACCCTAATTTAAATTTTAAATTGCCGGTTAAAATTTCCAATATTGGTCATCGGCTAAAAGGGGGGAAAAGACGCTATTAAACAAAATGGCGTCGCTTCGCGTTTCGTTCAGAACAGTGTAAACACTACTCTGTTATTTTTTGTGAAAATAAGATAATGTAAATTGATAATATGACAACAGTTCTTGTGCATGAAACGTTATTTTGCGTATATACTATACACCAAAATTAATATGTGAAAACAAAAATATATTTAAGAAAAAAACATGACTTAAAATTGAATAAAATACAACTCGACAGTTAACGAAACGTAAAGTTTCAACTTTGACGTCTGACATGACAATTGGTTGTCAACTTGAATTGGTAATCGCATGTTATTAGGTACCCAATTTGTATGAAAACTAAAAATAAATATATCTCGGAAGTTTAGGGTAAACTTCCGCAACCTGAAAATTGGCAAAACGCTTTCTTTTCATGAGTACTATCTACAAAAAAATATGGACTTTTAAATCGATGGCCCATATTGGAAAGTTTAGCCAAATTGCCTTCAGGTAACAACCAAGTCTTACTATAAAACAATGTTTTAAAATCTACTAATTAGAAGCTACAGTGGTAGGTATAACTTCAGTTAATCTTTTGTTCATATTTGAAACAATAAAGGGCTACTCTATTGTATTATATGTATCTCATTATTTATGGTTGGTATGGTGTTGCCGTGGGGTGCTAGTAGTAGAATGTTGCCCCTCCTCTCTTGCCCCAGAAAGCAGTAAGAATCTGAGGGATACCTTTGGAAGATGATAAATCAGTTCTCTTAAAATGATCAAGTTCAAGAGTTATCATGGGATACAATTTTAGTTAAACCATCAGGGTTTCTGATTATCTGAAAAACTACCCCATTTATCAAAACTCCCTCGCGGCAATCGATTTGTATTGTATGAATTCAAAATTTGACTGAAAGATGAAAGGAATTTCACAAATTTCCTGTTATGAATTTTCGCACGGTCACGTTCTAAAAGGAAGCTCGTAAAATTTCAACCTATCTCTTAAATTTTCAGAGATTTCGTGACGAATCAGTGAGTGATTTTCTATTTTTAGGGTTCCGTATCAAAAGGGTAAAATAACCCTATTACTAAGACTCCGCTGTCCGTCTGTCTGTATGTCTGTCTGTCTGTCACCAGGCTGTATCTAACGAACCGTGATAGCTAGACAGTTGAAAAGTTGCTGCCGCTACAACAACAAATACTAAAAACAGAATAAAATTAGTATTTAAGCGGGGCTCCCATACAACATACGTCTTTTTTTGCCGTTTTTGCTCCATATTAATAACGGAGGTAGATGATTGAAATATTCACAGAATATTTAGTTGTATATTCATTTTGAAAATTAATAATTAAAATAAAATAAATATTTAAGGGGGCTCCCATACAACAAACGTGATTTTAATGCCGTTTTTGCTCGATATTAATAACGGCAACAGGTAGACGCTTGAAATATTCACAAAATATTGTACGCAATATGGTACGGAACACTTCGTGCGCGAGTCCAACACACAATTGGCCGATTTTTTTATTTAATGTCGAACCCTGCCTTCGGTATTATGATGATTGATAAGAAAACGTGCTACTCTTCAGTCAAAAAAGCTTTTCCTATTCCGAGGGCTTATTCAGTGATATGGGTCAGGTACTTATATTATACTTACTAAGAGAGCAACTTATCTATATATAGAGGTATAAAATTCAAAGTCCTGACTGAGTCACTGACTGACTGACTGACTGATACATCAACGCACAGCCTAAACCACTGGACCTAAAGACTTGAAATTTGGCACACATATACCTTGAGTATCCTAGAGGTGCACTATAAAGGGATTTTTCGAAATTTCCACGGGATAGGGAATAAATGGGATTTATATTTTCGAATCAAAGTGGCTCTGCGTGAAAAAGGAGATTTCCACGCGGACGAAGTCGCGGGCAAAAGCTGGTACAACAATATCTCTTTGGCATTTAGCACTGTTTGATCACATCTATTTTTAGTAATTTCCTCTTTCTCCACTATCTTACTCAATATATCCCTCACTCGCTACCATTAAATGGTATAAAATACCTATACAACCATACATCATGGGTATATCAAGAAAAACTAAGTTCATCGCCATCTTTGGTGTATGGGAGTACCCCATATTGTACTCGGTGAGGTTATTTTATTAGGGTTTACAACTAACAATGTTAAAGGCAATGCAGCGTGCAGCATACACCAGCCGCCGCTATATAAATCACCTATCATCATTTTTCATCATTTCAGCCTTAAAACGTCCACTGATGAACACAGGCCTCTCTCATGGATCTCCATGAGGGGTAGTTGCCATTCTCACCACGCTTGGCAGGCGGTTTGGCGAGCGCAGTACGGGATGTTGATACACAGATAGACGCTGCTGCCCATCTTCCGGAGGTATCCCTTAGCAGGCTCTTACTGCATCCATGGGCATGAGAGGAGGGGTATCATTCTACTGCCGGCACCCCACGGCAAAAATCACCTATAATCTGTGTCAAAGATCAACTTTACACGTCAATTCAACACTTACTAACAAATTGTTCCACTCACGAGTGATGAGTGTGAACGCCCTCGGGCCTCGGAATGTATCAGTGTTGTAAGCAGTGTTTCGACTTTTATGACCTGATCTGATGTAATGGAAACGAAACGCCTATAGGATCAATCTCGGCTCTGACACGTCACAGCCTTATTTCCTATCTATTGAACGATAAAGTTTGAGTAGATTCGATACAAAGAACGAAACGTATTGCGGACTTTTTTCTTTGGGTTATTTTCTAGGGTCGCTTCCAAGACGCGTTATAATAAAGGTTAAAATTATCACAAAGGCTTCATTCTACTACCGGCACCCCACGGCGGAATCAGATAATTGAATGGGCATTCCTGAAGCAAGCTTATATTTATCCTTGTAGCGGTGACTGTATTTATAAGTAAATGCTAATAGTAATTAAAAGCAAGTATGTTGATTACTCAGTGAACTGTCGTTTTTAATAGAAACCGACATAGTTCGGCACAATTAACAACAAGTAACTATGCGTTAAGGGTCTCATTTAGATGAAATTACACAAACCCTTGAACATTATTGGGATTGTAGAACATAATATACTGGGGCATATGGTACCTAATAAATCACTTGCTGAGGGCACAATTGCTGTACGCAAAATTCATGTTGTTTTACGTATGTACAACAATTGAAGGGTTTGAAAATCTGTATTATGTGTACTTAGTTATGTCTTAAATATATTGCCGTGGGTGCTGGCACTAGAATGTTGCCCCTCCTCTCTCAACCGTAGATGCAGTAAGAATCTCCCAAGGCATACCTCCGGAAGATGGGCAGCAGCGTCTTTCCGTGATTAACATCCCGTACTGCGCTCGCCAACCCGCCTGCCAAGCGTGGTGAGTATGGCCATTACCTCTCATGGAGATCCATGAGGGAGGCCAGTGTTCACTAGTGGATTCGTTTTACGGTTGAAATTATATCTTAATTACTAGCTTCTGCCCGCGACTTCGTCCGCGTGGAATAGTTGCTTTGGGCTAGAGCTAACTTTAACCCGCGACTTCGTTTACGTAGAAGGTGAAAATATTTTTAAATAATACCTACGTTAAAAGCGTTATTTAAGGTACCTACATCACGCTTTTATCAGTAAGGGTGAATTTAAAACGTTAGGTAAAAGTACTGGGTCTTATAATCTTATATCATGTAGATTGTAGGTTATTGTATTAACTCAAAACTATGTTTTTTATA
Organism: Pasiphila rectangulata; assembly: GCA_963082625.1. Taxonomy (NCBI): domain Eukaryota; kingdom Metazoa; phylum Arthropoda; class Insecta; order Lepidoptera; family Geometridae; genus Pasiphila; species Pasiphila rectangulata. The sequence continues at coordinate 7,291,604 of OY720254.1, read as the reverse complement.
GTACTTCTGCGTACACTATATTTTTAGTTTTGTTTTCTTCCGGCAGAAGTAGACATTGATTTTCACCAGAACCAGATTTCGATATGGCAACAAATAGTTGCCATGTCGAAATTTCGTAAATGCGTCCTTAACTGTACAAATAAATAATTTAAATAAACATTTTAATGCGTGCCTAAATTGGACTTACAAAATCAGCATCAAGTCGTTTTTTCACGTGGTTCGAAACTACCCATTTCAAAAGAATCTTGGGTGATTCGCGCCGCCGTAACCAGTGTTTGTGTTATCCGCACCGCGACCGCGGTTCGAATCGCGTGTGGTGCGAAACGACTAAAGACCCTCGTATCTGGCGGGGGTCGGCATGTGTTTTTCTTCTATTCTGCCCTATAATGTCAGATTCACATATGTCCAGCAGTGGACGTCCTATGGCTGAGATGCTGCAGCGAGATAAATGGTCGATGCGCAAATCGAGCTTTTACGACCAATATCATCGAAAGCTTGAGTTTAAACGCGGTAATATAGCTCGATAGATAATGCAGTATAATCCATTAGAACTAGCAATTGCTATAGAAATTGAGAATACGAGTGAACATAAAGATTTCGATGAGATGTTGATGAGAGGCTTGTGGACGGGAAACCCTACACCACCTTGGGACTGTTAGTCGCCCTTCCGGTAGTAGAATAGGTTACTGGACTTAAGGGATAACGTGTCCTCGCCCTCTCTAAGTACTTCTGATAATCCCAAAATGTCCCAATGCGATCTACTCAACTGACCGTGGGACACCAGCAGTACAATTTTGCCGCTGCTCTCTTGCCCGTGGATGCAGTAAGAGCCTGCTAAGGGATACCTCCGGAAGATAGGGGGTAGTTGCCATACTCACCACGCTTGGCAGGCGGGTTGATGAGCGCAGTACGGGATGTTGATATACGGAAAGACGCTGCTGCCCATCTTCCGGAGGTGTCCCTTAGCAGGCTCTTACTGCATCCACGGGTAGGAGAGGAGAGGTAACATTCTACTGCCGGCACCCCACGGCAGCTCGTAACAATACTAATTAGAAACTAAATTACCTGCCTGTGTAGAAACAACTATTAGTATTATGAACATAAATTGAAATAATCAGCTTACAGAGCTCCGGAAATACGCGTTCCGGAGATGTTTTACATAATCGGGTAACACAAATCACCTGATCTTAAAATAAAGATAATCATTATGTAATGATGATAGACACTTTGATACAATACGCTTCATTGAAATTACTTATAGGAAGAAAAAAAACACACAAAAACTAAAAATATCAACACCATGATGCTGCACATTGGACGGCATCATCATATAGGTGATGGTAATTATGACTAGTGGTTTTTATATTTTTAACGATTTAATATTTTAGTGAAATTAAAGAAATAAAATGTTATTGGCAACACTAAAGAAACATAATAGTGAAACCAAACAAAATTACCAAATTTCAAATAAAAATGAATTAGGCCAAGTGCGTGTCGGGCCCCGCGCTGTGTAGGGTTCCGGAGTTATCCGTAGACCTGTTGTTGAAGTTGGTGTATGTTTTTTACGTTTACCAAAACTTATCAACAGGTATCAATTGAGTTTTCGGTTAAAAGTATTTCGGTATGATTAGGCTTCAATTTTTTCGAAATTAAAAAGCTATAGTTTTTACAGAAAGATCACGGTTAAAACTACATCCATACTTTTTTCAGATTTGTAAAACTCGACAAAAAATAAAAGCTTTTATATTTTGCATACATTATAATGTAAAAAGGTAGAATAATTAATAAATGTAGGGAAGGTAAGGTAGTAACGAAAGTTACGGACTCAAATGAGGTTCAACATTATCATAAAAGTCAAATATAATAATTATTAGAAGATACCCGCAAAAGGGACCCTTACGAAATACCATACTAATTATGAAAATGCGGTCCACAAGCTGTGCACAATATCTCTACCATCGACTTTAATAGGAGTAATAAATCTTTAAAAGCCGACACACGTTGTACGCGACGTTGCAACCTTAATTGAGGAAAATTATGTTTTATGATAACTATTCCGAGCATTGCGACGACAGACGGTCGCATCGCGTCGTATGGTAAGGGTTTTATGAATTTTATCTCGATTGCATCAGTACCTCGAAATAAATCACATAACTAGCTCAAACAATAAATGACCAATTACAGCGCACGCGCATCACGTGATATTTATATTCACTGCTGCTATTGGCTTAAGTTTTAATGTGTTCTATCCCTCTGTTCTCGAATCTTGTAAAATGATTATCGCAATATACGATCAATGGTGTTCAAAGCGAAACATGTTATTTTTACACAGTTACAGGCACACAGTTACAGTAAAGTCAATAATTTCAGTACCTAATAAACACAGTTAGTATCTAAATGAAAAACAAATATTTAGTAATAAATCCGCTAACCTATATCAAATGAGCGCTTGAAAAACACTCAAAAAGAATTCGACACGTGTTTCGCCCCTCCACAAACCACCTTCAGGGGAAATCGGGTCTCGGGAATCGTCACAGAATCTCTCAAAAATGTAGCTCCAGTATATCAGTCAACGTGTAGGTCAATGTATAGGTCAATGTAATTATATAAATAAATAAAATACGACAGATTTTATTTTTTAAATCTGCCGTCAGAAGCTAGTGTAGTTTAATGGTAATCTTTCCATATTTATATTGACCTACACAGGGTAATATATAAATTTATTTTGGCAAATATGTATATTTTCTGTCACCTAAGTTTGCACTATCACATTTGATATATGGCAATACCCAATTTAGTATATTTGTTCCTATTAAAGTAGATCTGTCATCTTAATTGTCAACTAATATAAAAACTAGATAACCCCCTCACAAAAAACTAGGTTAGGTTCTAGTAGTGTTGCACCAGCAACGAACGAGCCGAGCGACACCAATAAACTCGCTATTGCCCGCACGAGTGCTAAAAGTTTAACTTTAATTTATAAGCTGTTATTTAGTTTTAAATGTCCCGATGTTTGTCTGTGTTCAAATCTTGTTTAGACCCACTTCGCGGTTACCGATCGGGCTGAAACTTTGCGTGCTTGTGTAAAACGAATGAAAATACAAAATTATTATGACACGGAGATGATCTGATGATGGAACCGGAAAGTGGCCATAGGAAATCGGTAGTTAAACGACAAAACCCCTTCATGATGATGATGAATAAAAGTTTTTTGAAGACCTTGTTTGAGGAATAACTTTTTATTCACCTATTAATCCTATAATTTGCAGTAAGACAGAGAGTTTAAAGAACCTGCTTACATAGCTTTAACCCACTTCCTGAAATCCGACTGAGCTTAATTTCACTTTGTCTGTCTGTCTGTCTGTCTCTCGTCGGCTTTACAATGAGACTATTAGTCAGAGAAAGCTGTAATTCGCATGGTCATATAAAAAAAAACACGCCGAGATAACGCTTCAAAAAATGCTAAAACATAATTAATTTGGGGTACCTATACAGGGTGTAAAAGGACGACTACCGAAAACTTCGGGGGGTCAATGTACTCATCAATATGAACAACTTTTACTACGGAACTTTTGCTGTAAAAAATGTATAGAAACAGCTGTTCCATATATTTTAGTAAAGTAAGGTATTGTACTTTTGTATGCAACAGCTGTTTCTTTTCGGTAGTTGTCCTTTTACACCCTGTATACAGGTTCTTACCGTAGGGGGGATGAACTTTTTTTCTCAATTTTCCCATCGTGTGGGGATCGATCGTATCGTTGGATAGGTATCCTTAAATCATTTAGCGAAACTAATGAATTGATGTGGTCAAAGCTTTTGTATTTCCTTATGGCCTAAGTTGGCCTATTTTAAAATATATTCTAAAATAGATGGGATAAAGATAGTGGATCCTAGCATACATTCATTTATGTATAAATTACACAGCGCCCAATGCATATTGGAATGAAAACTGTGTGATTAAAAAAAATATCGCAAATTGTCTTTCAACAAATATTATCTCGGCGACTACGTTTCCCGAATTTATGTGTTTAAAAAAGAGATGGAACGGATATCCGGTAACTATCCGGTATCCGGCCTAAATTAAAAATCGGGTGGGATACACGATAGTAAACAAGTATTTGGCCGGATACGGCGATTGAACTTATTTTTTAAACTCTATTTTTTAATCCATACTACAAATAAATCATAATTCAATTACCAACAAAAAATTACACTCGTAGGTACTGAACTAAGCCGTAAGGTGTCGTAGAATATTACCCTTCCTCTCATGCTCGTGGGTACAGTATAAGCCTGCTGAGGGATACCTCCGAAAGATGCGCAGCAGCGCCTTTCCGTGTATAGACCTCCCGTATTACGCTCGCCAACCCGCCTGCCAATCGTGGCGAGTATGACAACAACCCCTCAATGGAAACAGAACCAACTGAAAATCCATATGGGAGGCCAATGACAATTAGTGGACGTGCTATGGCTAAAATGAAGATGAATTAAGATGAAAAACAGTATTTACCTCCAATCACCAAGCACCTTAGCACCAGCGTATCCCCGTCGTGGTAGGGGCCAATCCGGGTTTCGACTTTGTTGTTCACCTCATCCATGAAGAATGGTGGACTGGGTAGCACTGCAAAAAATATCACAAACGTGAGATAGTAGTAAGGCCTTTCGCACCTGTTATAGATAGTACAACATTACTCCATTGTCACTACGACGAAAAATAACTGATTTGCAATTTCTTTTTAAACTTCTTTACGGTAAAATAGATAGCTTAGATCTTAATAATCAAATACTTATATTTATAAGCTCCTTTCAAACTACCTAGAATTAAGGCATACAATCTATTCTCAGTCCCTTACAAAAGAACTAATCTGGGCAAAACTGCCGTACCTACTTCCAAGGCTCTGCAGACACTATAACTCCCTATCTAAAAACAATAATTTTGATATCAATGACCCTCTTCAAAAATTCGATAAGGACCTTAAAGCCATTTTGTTAAGTAATTAACCTTCTCCTTAGATATTTTATTTCCTTCTTCTGCAGACTTTCCTCCTTTTTTTCTTATAAGCGCTAGATGGTTGAGTTGAAGAATAGCTCAATTCGAAAAAAATCCCCCTTGTGGCACACCTGCCTCGATGTCAGTCCACACGGAAAAATCTTAGCCTTTTGTGTTTTTTGGCGGCGTCCTACAAGGTAAGAAGAAAACCACTTCACAACAGAAGAAGATAGGCTTAGCTTAGGAAGTGATTCTAATAAGAGGTTATGATCAACTGTATATGAAGGCTTTGCTAAAATCTATGAGAACTAGGACCGTAAGATGAGATTTTTCCATGTTCGATCTTATTCTTCAACTGTACTGATTTCTATATACGAAAATGATGAAAAAAATATTAAAATAGAACGACAGCTTTTTTCCTAGAAACGAGTTTCCTAAAGCGGATAAAATCAAACCTAATTCCATAACTATTTATTTATATCCTTTTTGGGTGATATACCTATCTAAATTCCTAGTTGCACTGCAGAAAAAAACCTTAGGTGGATTGTTATAACCAGTAGGATCATCGGATGCACAGCAAAGTGCGACTTAGCTGTTCAATTGACAGCCGATAGCGGAGAGCTTAGGGCGATATTAACATCGGGGATTTAAATTTTTTTCAGGAATGACAAAACACTCGGTGTTGATATTTCATGTTTTGAATTGTTATGCTTTTTACTAGCAATTGGTTGCTGGTTTACACGATTGGTTAAAAATTACGACAGAAAATCTCCCAAAAGCTGCTCTTTTAAAACATAAATGTTCACTTTACAGGTGAACGAAACCGATTTATGCCGCAAAATTTTGTGTAAGTACACTCTTATCAAAATCATGGTTTGATTCAACATGATTAGAAATAGTTCTTAACAAGAATACTGTTTGACGACTTTTCATTTCAAGCTAGCTTTTCGCGTCAGCGCGTATACTGGCGGCCCCTCTTAGTCCATTGTAATTTAAACAATTACATTAAAATAATGGTTTATTCTGCCGTGGGGTGCCGGCAGTAGAATGACACCCCTTACGCCCGTGGATGCAATAAGAGCCTGCTAAGGGATACCTCCGGAAGGTGGCAGCAGCGTCGATCGGTGTATCAACATCCCGTACTGCGCTCGCCAACCCGCCTGCTAAGCGTGGCGAGTATGGCAACTATCCGTCATGGAGATCCATGAGGGAGGCCTATGTTCAGTAGTGGACGTTTTACGCCTGAAATGATGATGATGATGAGTCGTTTATCAGTCGCTTTAAGCTGCAGTCAAACCTGTGCGTCAGCGACGCTGGATGTGGGACGCGAAGCGGGAGCGTCAGTCGCGGCGGATGCTACCCATTATCATGGTCAGCGTCCGCCGCGACTTATGGCGCCATAGTCGTAAAGATAAAGATAATTTATTTGCATAAACATGTGTAAGGTAAGATGACAAAATAGGTGTTTTGTAACAACATGTTTGACCTTCGCAGGCGTACAAATTTAAAAGTGGCATGCTACAATCAAGTCAATAAAAGCAATATATTAATTACAAATGTCACTGCATGTTTTTTTCGATAAATGAATTATCAGATAAAATAATATTTTAGCATTTGTCATTTGAAAATTCGTCAATCGTGCAGGTTTAACTTCGCGTAGTACACGCTCTCGCTTTAATTTCGCGTAGAGCTTCTCGCTTCGCGTCCTGCATCCCGCGTCACGGACGCGAAGAGTTTAGCTTTAGCGTTTTTCTTATTTTTATACGATAAATGACGGGACAAGTCGAAGGCCCAAGACTAATATTAAGCGGTAATCTCCACCTGCAATACCGCCGTGATTACGTTCACGAAGCACGTGCCAACGCTGCATTGCACACCCGTCACCCTGAGACATAGAGATCTCATGTGCCCGTAATTTCACCGGCTGCTACTGCTTGGTGGCAGAAATAGGTATGGTGGTAGTACTTGCCTGGATAAACTCTCCACAAAGAATTCTACTACAACAAAAAATGCTACTGTAGATACCAGACTGCGAATTGGTAATGTTGATAGCGGATTAATGTTTTAAAGTACAAGGCTGTTCAAATTTTGGCCAGATCAGACAACTATATCATCTGATCGCTCGCTGCAGACAACCTCTTTTTGTTTTTTAAGGGTTTGAAGTAAAATAAATAATCAAAATGTATTTTCAATGACCGCGACACCTACTGAGGGCCTATTTGAAAATCAGCGTAGAACTTAAGAATTTCGTTAAGTATTACTGAAACCACAGAGCTGTAACTGAAAACTACTGAAATGCCTTAGACATATTACGAAATCATCATCATCATCATTTCAGCCGTAAAACGTCCACTACTGAACTAAGGCCTCCCTCATGGATCTCCATGAGGGGTAGTTGCCATACTCACCACGCTTGGCAGGCGGGTTGGTGAGCGCAGTACGGGATGTTGATATACGGAAAGACGCTGCTGCCCATCTTCCGGAGGTGTCCCTTAGCAGGCTCTTACTGCATCCACGGGTAGGAGAGGAGGGGTAACATTCTACTGCCGGCACCCCACGGCAACTACTAACTAACTATTACGAAATATGTGACAAAAATACCGTTATCCCCTTAACTCCGTAGTTTGCAAAGTAAAAAGACACCATTACAGCTGATGTACCCAAAAGATTACAGGAAAACTCTTCCAGTAAAGCTTTTTAATCACGGAAAATTATACATGCATTAGTTTTACAACTAGTGTATTATAATATCTGTGGTTATACTACAAGCCGTGTTGGCCGAGTGGTATTTACCCCCGACTTTCTATCCGAAGGTTGTGGGCTCGATACCGGCCGGGCACCAATGGATTATTCTTTCTTGAAAAATATAATTATGTGCACACTTAACACGTGCTTTAACGGTGACGGAAACATCGTGAGGAAACCCGCGGCTTAGTTAGCTTCATAGGTATTGACCTACTCTTTCCTCTGACTAATAGTTGACTAAGTTGAGAGGATGGTATAGGTGCTGGGCAAGCCTAATATATCTAAAAATGTCCCAGGCACTGTAGCGTCCTGTACAGCATGATTACCAGTTGCGCTGACACTGTATAAATCATTTATAATAGATACAAAGGAACTTTTTCGTTTTAGTTTTACTATTAGAAAACACATGGTGCTGCGGATAATTTCTCCCACGAACATGATATTTATTTTTTATTAAAGGACTCCCGACAGAATAACACACGAAGTACACTTATATAAACATTAATATCTTATGACGATGTGCTCTTCAAATTACATGTCACTGGCACTAGATTGCTTAGAATAAATTATCATCATCATTTCAGCCGTAAAACGTCCACTACTGAACTAAGGCCTCCCTCATGGATCTCCTCCATGAGGGGTAGTTGCAATACTCACCACGCTTGGCAGGCGGGTTGGTGAGCGCAGTACGGGATGTTGATATACGGATAGACGCTGCTGCCCATCTTCCGGAGGTGTCCCTTAGCAGGCTCTTACTGCATCCACGAGCATGAGAGGAGGGGTAACATTCTACTGCCGGCACCCCACGGCAAATAAATTATAAATAATGATATTATACCTCTAGGATAATAATGATGGCACGGAACCCTCGGTGTGCGAGTCTGACTTGCATCTGACCAGTTTCATTAATTAAGCGCAAGTTTACTCCAGGCATGAACTATAAATCGGATTGACTAGAAACTATCTAAATAGATAAGTCGTCGCGTCGTTTGAGTCTAGACTAGACTTAGAAATCTTAAGCTCGTAATTTGGTTATGTTGAAGTTTTCACGAGAGGCGTTCCAAACACTTTAATAACTTATCGTGGCGTTACTTAGATTAAAGAAGCTGTTGGTGGAGTGGTACGTACCCCCAACTTTCGATCCGTTATGAGTTAATAATGTTATGGATTTCTTTACTTATTGCGAATCACTTTATGGGTTGTAATCATTATGGGTACCGATATTAGTGGAAACTATATTAGGGATCCTTATATTAGTGATTATTAGGGAAATTAAATTTCGGAGACAAATAGAGAAACTTAATGTCAATCACAATTACTGCTTCTTTCGCAACAGAAAAACGGTTTTTCAAAATGGTGTTGCGTTGAGATGTTTATCGTAGTGTTATTTATTAATCTATATAATATAAAAAAGAATCTCTATTTCCCTTGGTCACGGCATCACGCGTGAACGGCTAGACCGATTTCGCAAATATTTTTTTGTTGTGTTTGTTATTGTCAGAAGAAGGTTCATACGAAAGAAAAAACAGTAGAGTAGAAGTAGAGTAGTAGTAAAGTAGAAGTAGATTAGTAGTATAGTAGTCTTAGAGTAGTAGTAGGGTAGAAGTAGAGTAGTAGTAGAGTACAAGTAAGGTAGTAATCGAGTAGTAATTGTAGTATAGTAGTTGAGTAGTTGTAGGTTAGTTACTGATTAGTTGTAGCGTAGAAGTAGAGTAGTAGTATTGTAGAAGTAGTGTAGAAACAGAGTAGTAGTAGAGTAGAAGTAGGGTAGAAGTAGAGTAGTAGTAGAGTAGTGGTAGTGATAGAGTAATAGTTAGAAGATGTGGTAGTCAGTAGTTGATTCTGGGCGGTACAAAGTTCACCGGGGCAGCTAGTTAAATATAAAAATAACTACTTAAACAAAAAAAAACATACGAATTGTTAATTTTTTTTCTTCGATTAGTTATCTAAGAAAAAAAATGTTATGATGGGATGAATCCCATTTGGTTAGTAAAAGTAAGGCCTTTTGCATTTATTATAGATGATTTATACAGCGTCAGCAACTGGTAATCATGCTGTACGGGACGCTGCAGTGCCTAGGACATTGTTAGATGGATTAGGCTTGCCCAGCACCAGAACCATCCTCTCAGCTTAGTTAGCTGTTAGTCAGAGGAAAGAACAGGTCAATATGTCTGAAACTAACTAAGCAGCGGGCTTGCTCACGATGTTTCCTTCACCGTTAAAGCACGTGTTAAGCGTGCTTAGGGAAACATCGTTTGCTAGTACATAATTATATTATAATTCACCATGTGTATCCCACTAATATAATAAAGCCGAAAGTTTGCTTGGATGGAGGTTTGTTACCTCTTCACGCAAAAACTAGGCTACGGATTGAGCTGAAACTTTGCACACGTATTGATGTTGACCAGGATTAACACATAGGCTTTTTATTCGGATACAACATATGCGAAGCGGCGGGCAGAAGCTAGTATACTATACATATGTATATTTATAGATTCGATGATACGGCTTTCGCACTCAAGTAGATAACCCCAATAATCCTATAGACATATTATGTTGCAAGCACGCACTGTCCGGCGATTCAGTCCGAGACATTTGCCCTACATTTGCGCCTATAAACTCGAATGTCCAAAACAAATAAATTAAAAACAATTCCAAACAAAGCTTTTAATGTCTTCTTTTATCGTCAAAGAACTTTTATCTCGCATTATCAAGGGAGCACAAACATTTCCAAATACGGCCCTACGATATGCATCACTCACTAGGGCTGTTTATATTAAGCCGGAAAATACCGGTTTATACGTGAAAAGAGACCTTACAGTCAGTATTGTCTTTTGCTAGAAACAAATGTAACAAAATAATTCATTTTGTAAAAACGGTAATTACTGTGGGAATTACTCATGTAGTTTTGTGACGTCGTTTCATGTCGGGCCCCACGCGCGGACGGGCATTCAATCCCATGATGATGATCTTTTTGAAAAATCTAAATGTGTCGGAATAATCTTCGACGTTACAATACAGCGTGAGTAATTCCGTTTTTACAATATGAATAGTAATTCATCATTTCGGCCGTAATACGTCCACTACTGAACACAGGCCTCCCTCCTATTTGTTTAGGGTGTTATGCATGTTTTTCTATATAATAAAAAAATATCTATCTATGTAGTATAATGTCGCCAAATATAATGTACCAAAAATAATAAAATAAACATTTTCCATAAAAGTTTAACGTCAACTTAAAACGTCTTTACAGAATTTATTTGATATAAGTAATAGCTTGTCGCGAGATTTAAGCAGGAAGGTACTCGTATAACATTTGTATAAAAAAAAATTAGATCGCGTTATTTAATTTACTTATTTATGTATACACGTAAATCTCGCGACAAGCTTTTATATTACATAAATTGTGTAAAGACGTTTTAAGTTGACATTAAACTTTTATGGAAAATGTTTATTTTACTTTTTTTAGTACCTTTAAATAAAAGCTTGTTTGTTAAAAAGTTTTTTATTTATTTAACACTTTAACACATAACAATTGTGTAAGGAGGACTTAATGCTAAAGCATTCTCTGCCAGTCATCTTGGGCGTGCAGAAATATGGTGTGGCGTGTTTTATTAAAATTATTATTTATTAAATTTTACTTTTACTTTTAATTTATTTTTTACTTTTTGGTTATCACTGGACAGGTTTCTCAGTCTGTTCATCTCAATCAACGCATCATTATTGCAAGGTCGTTTGCCGATTAACTTGAAACAATCTAGCTTTTCTATGAGCAGACCTTCTAGTGATGTTACCCTACTTAAGAACACGTATGCTTGTGCTTGATCATCATCGAAGAGCTTCGAGCCCAAGTATACAACGGCATGGTCGACAGTACTACCCTGCATTTTGTGTTCTGTGCAAAGCCAACATAATATACGCATACTTCGTAACTAGTCCGCCATCTTAAATATACTGCCATGTTGGATTTAGAGTGATGTCATTTTATTTTGCTAGTAAATCTCAGCAAGCCGTTTTATTTGATATTCATATTGTATGAGTGCATTCAAAAAATAACTAGTCCGCCATCTTGGGTATTCTGCCATATTGGAGAGAGACGTTATTTCATTTTTCGAATTATTCTCAGCAAGGCCTTTCATTTGATACCATATATAGATTCATATTGTAAGACTGCATTAAAATACCTAGTCCGCCATGTTGGGTGTTCCGCCTTGTTGGCTTCAGAGTGACGTCATTTCATTTTCGAATTATTCTCAGCAAGCCCTTTCGCTAAATAAAAGCTTCATCATCATCATTTCAGCCGTAAAACGTCCACTACTGAACACAGGCCTCCTTCATGGATCTCCATAAGGGGCACTTGCCGTACTCACCACGCTTGGCAGGCGGGTTGGTGAGCGCAGTATGAGATGTTGATACATGGAATGACGCTGCTGCCCATCTTCCAGATGTAGCTCTTAGCAGGCTCTTACTGCATCCACGGGCAGAGAGGAGGGGCAACATTTTACTGCCGGCACCCCACGGCATAAAAACTTGCAATAAAAGCTTGTAAAAACATAAATGGGACGAGGCGTCGTATGATGTGTACATAACCTACTGGCACGAGTTAATTTCGATACAAGCGATCTCAATTTGGAGTTTTAATGAGTCATTCACGCACTTATTCCGGCTAAACATCTTAAGCCGGATTTTCCCTTCACCCTGAAATCACTAGCTGAGACCCAAATACATTTTTACTAATGCCTTACGATGATACGTCCATTCGTCATCACCGTGGGTGTTTCAGTGTGGCGGTAAACACCTGTCTCACTGATACATTCAATGCTCTGATGTTTATAGCGAAGGAGCCGCGTTGTTTGCTGTTATTTTATATTACGCAGCTGTGGCGTTTAGTCGTACAAAGATAATATTCGCAATATGTATAAGTATTCTCTTTAGAGTATGAAGTATTTTATTGTGGAACAAAATATATATAATTGTAGTTAAAATAAGAAAAGAATAGGCCACAAAATAATAGGCTGGAACTTCCACGTTAAGCGACTGCATGATGCAGCCAGGAAACATTTTTTGACGTGGGTTCAATATGGTAGGCCATGCTCGGGGTATTACTACAATAATATGTCTGCCTCACGCAGGGAGTTTAAAGCCGCGCTTAAGTATGTACAAAATAACCAAGAAAAAGTAAAAATGGATGTGCTGGCCCGACATCACAATGCAGGTAACTTCACAGATTTTTGGAAAGAAACGAAAAAGTTAAGTCGTAGAAATAACTTACCTGTTTGTATTGAAGGGGAGAAAGATAAAAAAACAATAGCTGACCTATTTAAAAATCATTTTAATGTAGAGGTACAAAAAAATAATAGGAAAACTCAGGTAAGTCAGGGCCCGGAGACCCAACACGTTGTCACTGTCACACCGAAGCAGGTTGAAACAATACTGAGGAAAATGAAACGTGGTAAGTCTCCAGGTCATGATGGCCTGAGCATAGAACATTTATTGAATGCGGGCCAGCATATCTGTGTGGTACTAGCGCGGTTTTTTAATCTGTGTATGAGGCATTGTTACTTACCCGAGGAATTAATTAAAACGCTGGTAGTACCTATCGCCAAAAATAAAACCGGAGATATCTCAAGCTTGGCCAACTATAGGCCTATTTCTTTAGCGACGATTTTGGCCAAGGTACTTGAACGAGTTATCCAATCTTATCTAACTCAAAGTCATATTGACGATGGACAGTTTGGGTTCCGTTCACAGGTCTCCACGGATATGGCAATTTTTTCACTCAAACAGGTTGTCGGTTACTACAAAAAGCGACAAACGACAATGTACGCATGTTTTCTGGACCTGAGCCGTGCTTTCGATACGCTCAACCACGACCTCTTGTGGAGAAAGTTACGTGACGGTGGCAGTGGAGTTCCTCCTGAGGTTGTTGATCTTCTTGCATTTTGGTATCGCAAGCAGATTAACAGCGTCAGGTGGGGCTCTGAGCTTTCTGAAAGCTACCAGCTTCCATGTGGTGTGAGGCAGGGTGGTCTCACTTCTCCGGACCTATTTAACACTTATGTGAATGATTTGATCGTGGAGCTAAGCGGCACCCCGGTAGGGCTCAGGTTAGATAACAGATATGTTAACAACCTGAGCTATGCTGATGATATGGTGCTGCTTAGCCCCTCGGTTAAAGGTTTGAATAAACTGATAAGGATATGTGAGAGGTACGCTGCTGAACACGAACTTATATATAACGTGAAGAAGACAGAAATGGTAGTTTTCAGGTCCGGAAGGGGGCCAGAGCATATACCAGCAGTCTATCTGAACCGGCAACCTGTAAAAATAGTCGAAACGTTCAGGTACCTTGGCCACATCGTGACATCTAGTCTTAAGGATGATGCTGATGTAGAAAGACAGCGCAGATCTCTCTGTAGTATAGGCAACATGATAGCGCGAAAATTCTGCAAGTCCTCACCCGATGTGAAAGTGACACTGTTTAAGTCTTTCTGCCAAACTTTCTACACATGTCAGCTCTGGACTGACTATACCAAGAAGACGCTCGACAGGATACGCGTGGCCTATAATAACATCTTCAGGCAGTTGATGGGCCTGAAACGCTTCTGTAGTGCGTCAGAAATGCTAACGGAGGCACGCGTAGACTCTTTTAACGCTATTCAGCGGAAGAGGATTGCGTCTTTTATGTCCAGAGTTGACTCATGTGACAATTTAATCATCAAGAGTCTGGCAGAAAGACTTATTCTTACCACAACATTTAGACGTTGGGTGGACATTGCCACCTGAGTTATTTTTAATTTTTTTAATTTTGTATTTAAATGTTTTGTTTTTTCATTTTTCATATAGTAATTTTGCTATTTTTATTCGGTTTTTATGTTTAATTTTAAGAAAAATATGGATGAAATATCTGCAATAAAGATTTATTATTATTATTATTATTATTAAAAATGTCTGTGTACATCTAATCATCATCATGATCATCATCTCTGCCGTAGGTCGTCCCTGATGGATCTATGTAATGATCTTGAGCAGTTGTTGCCATACTCAGCACGACAGGCGGGTTGGCGACCGCAGTACGGGATGTTGATACACGGAAAGACGCTGCTACCCATCTTCCATCCCTTGGCAGGTTTTTACTGCATCAACGGGTATGGGAGGATGGGCAACATTCTACTACCGGCACTACACGGAAAAATACATCTTAAGAACTGATGTTTATAGCGAAATAGTCTGCGTTATTTATATTTTATCCCTAGCGATAATTATGAGCTAAGCGACGTGTTTATCCCTACTATATAAAAGTGGAAGTAAGAATGTATGTATGTTCCCTTTTCACATCAAAATAGTTGAACCGATTTGGATGAATTTTAGTATAGGAGTAGATTTAGACCACGGAGACGGATATAGGCTACTTTTCGTTGCGTAAATTAAATCAGAACGGGTTAAAATAGGGGATGAAAGTTTGTATAGAAAAATCGTTATCTTTTCTTTTGAAAAACTTAAAATTTTGCATATTTATTAGAAGATACCAAAATTATTAAACACGTGTTTCAGCGTTAGTTGTAGCGTAGATGTAGGGTAGTAGTAGGGTAGTTGTAGGGTAGTAGTAGGGTAGTAGTAGTAGGGTAGGTTGTAGGGTAAATTGTAAGTAGTGGTTGTAGTAGGTGCGATACGAAGTTCACCGGGACAGCTAGTATTTTATATACGAGACTAGCTTACGTATTTTCATAACGACTTTTAACTGTTTTGGAATTAGCTGTCTTTATCACATTAATTATGAATGAGGGAGAAGGAATGGGCTATTTAAATTATATAACAAAATATACAACGTTAGTTTGGATCGATGTTTGGAACTTTATTCCTCCTACACGCTTATTAACGATTTAGCTTGTAACTTTCAGTTTAGGTAGCTCCGAGTCTGGAATATCTTTGTATTAAATAGTTAGGTATTGTAAATAATAATCATAGTACGAGTGGACGCCACTAAAATTATACATTTAAACGATAAAGTCAGGGAGTAATTATAACTAGCTCACCTATAATTATATATCTAACTCACCTATAATAATAAATAAGGTGTATAATTCACAAGAGACCAACGCCCGGCACGTGCCTTACCATAGTTCCAAGCCAAATAAACTATGTTTTTACTAGCATTTGCTGTCCCACTGCTGGGCAAATGCCACCCCCCGTCTCTCTCCCTTTGTCTCTGGCCAGTGCGATGTCTCTTCAACTCCTATGGAATACGTCTAGGTCATCGCGCGAGAGTTTCTTTGGCCTCCTTCGGCATCGTGTTTTTGAAACTATGTTTCCGTAAGCTTTTAAGTTTAAAGAGATTATTGCAGACATTTTTGAGAATAAATTATCGGACTGCATCCGTGGCTCAGTTGGTCTAATAGCCGACTGATACCCGTAGCGGGTTTGATACCCGCTAAGGGACAAATGTTTGCTTTTCCGCAGACATTTGTGCGGAAGTCTCTGATCTAGGTGTTTTCTATGTAATTATCTTTACCGCCCAAAAAGTATATTAAGTATTTACTATATGTTTTCTATGTGTTATATAATTATCATGTATTCTATTAATCACCTGGTTTCCATCTTTGCTTATTTTGGAAACAGACGGTGCTGTGTGCTGTACCCAGCAATATTATAATATTCATTTTATTTATTTATTTTCAACTTCATTCTTAGTCTTCTTAATTTTACATTCCCAACAATCAGTTTTAACACGATAATCTTCTTGTTTTTCGATTATCGAAATTCTCAAAAAGAAATAACTTAAACCCTTTTACGTTATCCTTTCCGTAATATCTCTAAATTGCCCACAGGATTGTAAAAAAATCACCATAATTCCCCAATCTCACTATAATTCAGTAATGACCTCGTTTTGTGTTCTGTCTACTTGTTATTCTAAGATGGCTCCTTGAAGGTCGGTATGCAAATGATATCTGCTCAACGTTCATCTTCAGGATCCCTTTAATTTTAAAGTTCTGTTCTACATCTTCTGGTTGAACCAGATTTAAGGGATTTCTTAGCTTCGAGCTAGCCACTTGTTTTATAAGTAATATCTTCTTGAAGGTCTAGAGCGAAATAAAGATTAGTTATAAAGATGAAATGTACATCCAGGTACATATATACACTACTCAACAAAGTCTAGGGAACAAGCAATAATACTTCAACTTTTTTGTGAAAACTCGTAAAAAAGTACTGGTTACTAAAATTTATAAATTAAGGCTAGAAGAGGAATAAATCATTTGTTCGAAATAAAAAAAAATAAAACAAAAGTGCGAAAGCTTTTCAAAATAAGAAGGAACAACCGAACTTGGTCGCAGTCTAAGGGGTTTGCTAGCATAAAGTTGTGATTTTTGTCATGTATTGTTTTTTTTTTCTTGTGAAAAACCATTATCGCCAACATTTTCGACAATTTTGAAACTCTAAGCGTTATGTCACGTCGTCATTTAACGCGGGAAGAGATGCTTAGGGCTGTGGGTATGTTGGAAGCTAGACGCAGTCAACGCGATATCGCGGCCGCTGTTCACTTACAGCCAAACGTAATTTGCCGATTATGGGCACGCTACAGGGCTACAGAAGATGTAGCCGAACGTCACCGAGGAAGATACAGGGTCACTACCCAGAGACAAGATCGATTTCTGCAAAATGCTACAAGAAGGCAGCCCCAGATTACAGCTCGCCAGTTGGTAGGAAGACTCCAGTCCCAACACCAAGTGGTTATCAGTGACCAAACTGCCAGGAGAAGATAACATGAAGTCAATCTCCGCGCTCGCAGACCATTAAGAGTTCCAGCTTTGCGACGTCGAAATCGAGGGCGTCGTTTATTGTGGGCTAATGCACATTTGCGATGGACCGACAATCAGTGGGCACGTGTTCTCTTTTCCGATGAGTCTCGCTTCGGATTTCATCCTGATTCAAGGAGAGTGCGTGTTTGGCGTGTTCCTGGTCGCCAAAGTCAACTCCGAATTCCTCAGGAAGTTCATCCTTATCAAGGCGGAACGATCATGGTGTGGGCTGGAATTCGCCTGGGTGGGAGAACTGATCTCGTTCGCATACGAGGCAATTTGAATGCAGAACAATACATTGACCAGGTAGTGCATCTTATGGTCATCCCCCACCACCAGCAGTTTGGCCAAGATTTCGTGTTCATGCAGGATAATGCACGCCCACACACCGCAAGGCAGGTGATGAATATGTTCAGCGAGCATAGTATCACGGTATTAGAGTGGCCTGCTCAGTCCGCCGATCTCAATCCAATTGAGCATGGATGGGATTTACTCGGAAGAAGAGCTTATAGTGATTTTCCTCAAAATTTGAACACGGGAGAAGAACTTTTTTCGCATCTTTCCAGAATATGGAGCCTTATTCCACAGGCGACAATTGATAACTTGATACTCAGCATGCCACGCCGATGTAGGACCGTGTCTAATGCCCTGGAAGGTCCAACGGATTATTAAACAGCTGCAAAGAATGTTTTTTTAATTTAATTTCCACGTAAGCGTCATGTTTTTGTAATTTGAAGAAAATTGTTTTTTTTTGGTTTGGGCACTATTTTAGTTTTTTTTATTAAACTTTATTTTTTTACATGAAAACTTTTTATTTAATTGCGTAACTGAAATCAAGAATAAATTTCGCTTCTTTTGATGTATAACATCTGGGACAAAAAAAAAGTTAAATTAAAAATATACACTAAAATATCCTTGTTCCCTAGACTTTGTTGAGTAGTGTATTATCCTACTATCAAAAACATACATGTGAAAGTGGGAGTCAAGTTCAATATTTAGAATGTCGTGGTTGTTGACTTCGCCCACAAAAGAGTTGAGATCTAAATGACGCCAAGTCCTGTAGATAATCATGAAACGTATTTAATGGAGATATTTAATGCTGATAACTTATAGATCAATTTATTGAAGGTCACGGTTTTTAACCCCCGACAAAAAAGAGGGGTGTTATGAGTTTAACCGCTATGTGTGTGTGTGTCTGTGTGTCTGTCTGTGGCATCGTAGCTCTTAAACGAGTGGACCGATTTGCGTGCAGTTTTTTTTATTTGTAAGAAGGTTTTTCGGCGGTGGTTCTTAAAGATGTTTTATCAAAATCGGTAAAGAAGTTTACTAGATATGGGGGGTGAATAATCACATGTTTCTAAATATACCCGAGTTTGATATCAAATGACAGAAAATGATGAGTAAAATGCAAAACTGAAAGTTTAAAAATCCATTAATGGGATATGGGGGTTGAAAGTAGGGGTGAACAATCGAATGTTTTCAAATATACCCATGTGTGGTATCAAATGAAAGGGCATTATGGAATGATGAAAATCTTTCATCATTAGAATACTACATTATCCTTGAGTAACATAGGCTACATTTTATTCCCGTATTCCCGCCGGAACGGGAACTACGCGGGTGAAAACGCGGAGTGCGGCATAAAATAATAAATTATGGACGGCTTACCACCAATTACCACAAAAAATATATTTTTTTTTAAAAGAAAACAAAAATAAAGGCTTATCTCAAAATGCATCGGGAGCGGCGGCGTATGAAAGTTCAGTATGTTTCCTACTTAGACAATCTAATATTACACTGTGATGTGACACAAAATGTTAAAGTTTGTGAAAATATCGCCAGCTTTCTGGGTCAAACGGGTACTGGCTTGAATAATCACAATATGTTTTTTACGAGACAAAACTGTATCTCCACAAATAGTTTACGAGTTTATTGAGTAAAGTTCGTATCCCTATAGTTACAACATTACGATCAGACTAATATAATAAAATACACTTTATTGAAACAACATAAAACAAACATACAAACAGTAATTAACCAAAAATAACACATTATGCTGTACCTTAACAACAACCTTTGGATGGACATGAATAGGTTAAAAATAGAGACGACGGAGGCGTAAATTCTACGTGAAATGACTGTATATTTGTCTTAGATTTTACATATTAATAATTTAAATTAAAATTTAAATTAATAATTCTACGTAAATTAAATGATGGACGAAACGGGAGGTATGAAGGGTTCCACACCGCTACACTGTCTACTCTTAATTTATAGCTATGTTTCTAGAAATAAAAACCTCTCTGTAATTAGACAAATGAATAATGATACTTATTGCTTTTGGTTTCCTACTAATAAATTTGCACTTTTTAGATACCTACGGTACATTTTCTAACAACAAAATGAATAGAATAAACATTTAAATAACATTTCAAACTGTATTTTTTTGTTCTCAATTTATTTACAGGACTTTTACCTTTGTTGGTATGTCAGTCCCATCATACCCTAAATACTTATAACTAACATGCAAAGAATAATTTTAACAATATTTTTTTTTACTTAAGTTTACGGTAATGTACAGGTAAGCAAAACAGAGTCACTAATGCATAAAGATTTGAAGTAAGGAAATAGCCGCCGCAGTAGTAGACTCCGCTAAAATATTTATGTCGGTACCTATGTCGTACCTATTCAACTTGAACTCTGTCATTAGTGCCTCTCTTTGGTCTTTGTATTTGTGAAACTGTATACAAATTACTAATTTAACCGTTGTTGGAAACTTCTAGTAGACCTAGATATTCTAGAGCCAGAATGTGTATTTTAAAATGCGCCCAGCGCTGACCAGCGCGTGTTGAAGCTTGTCGGAACTTGTCGGCACCGTTCAGTGCTTATCGACGCGCGTTCATATATTTTCCTGCGCGGGTTACCAGCGCTGTTAAGCGCCGGTAAGCGCTTATAAGTTTCCAGCTTACTTTCTGTATACGTCCTAAGAGGATAGTCAGGTTGAAGTGGAAATGGACGGGGCACTTGGCTTTAAAGGTAATTGGACTAAAGCTGTAACTGAATGGTGGCGGAAGAGGCACACTATCCACCCGATGATCCAATAACTCCATTCTGTTGGGAGTAAGTGGACAACAATCATCATCATCATCATCAGCTCAGCCGTAGGACGTCCACTGCTGGACAAAGGCCTTCCTCAAAGAGAACTGAGCATGAGATATTGTTTCCATACTCACCACGCTTGGAGGGCGGGTTGGCGAGCGCAGTAGGGATGTTGATACACTGAAAGATTTTGCTGCCCATCTTTCGCAGGTTTCCTTTGGCAGATTCTACTGCATCCACGGGCAAGACGGGGGTGGGGGGAAATTCTACTGCTGGCACCCCACGGAAAGTGGAAATGAACCTCTAATATTTTAATTAGGCTTTAAAGAGGAGGTATATACCCAATAGTGCCAATAAAGTCCTTCCATACCTCACATGACATGGGACCTAATAATTTGGACCCCGTTCCTTCAATAAAGTGTGATTTAATTAAAAATATACGGCTTTTAGATTTTTTCTCCTGTACAATTTTAATTCTAAATTATAATTCTTGGTTACCAGATCTGCACTGACGTCCCGCATTGGGGTGTATTGTGCATTGTCCCCCGAGGTACTGCCCCGACCTTAACCTAACCAGCCCAACTCCTTGAAATATCGGAGAAGGACTCGGGGTCACCGGCAGCATACCATGAGCATCCCCGAAAAGTATGCAGATGTTGTGGAAGAAGAAGGACAGACTCCATGCACTGCAGGAGCTCATGGATTCATGCCCTTCTTCTGTACAAATTAGTAAATGTTTTAAATCTGTATATAGATTTGGTCAACGTTGCTTAACCTGGATGATTGAATATTTGTATTTTTAATGCGTTTATTACAAATGTTATTAACGATATTAACCTGCCAAGCGTGGTGAGTATGGCAACAACCCCTTATGACCAGTTCTTGGAGATCCGTGAGGGGGGCATATGTCCAGCAGTGGACGTTTACGGCTGAGATGATGATGATGATGAATTATTATTTATTATTTATTACTTTTTATTATTTTATTTTTAATTACAAATGTATAGTTGTCAGACTTTCCCCTACACTCGTAGTATAAGACAAAACTACTTGCCAAATTTCTTGTTCTAGCTCAACGGAAAGTACCCTATAAATTTTAATTCCCTTGAGTGTCAAAATATACGGTTTATTATTGTTGTGGCTCAAACGGCCGTATCTTTTTACGTTAACTTAGAAGTTTGAGTTTTTTCACAGCTTCGAGATACCTCCACGCGTTCCCGAGTGAGAGGAATTTGACCAAAAATTATGAGTCGTTCCTTAACTCGGCAAGCAAAAAGTGGCCGAGTTAAGGAACGAAAATAATGTCATTTTCACGATACCTTAACTCTGCCATTTAGCCGAGAATTTTTCGGCCGAGTTAAGGAACGATTCAAAATTTTTGCTCAAATTAATAATTGTCTGTCTGTCAAGACCCTTTAGGAACGCGTGGAGGTATTCGTTCCTTAACTCGGCCACATATATATATCATGATAATGTTGTTTTTATTAGTAGGATGTTCTGTTTTTTTCTATATTTTAGTATAATTATTATTAACTTTGTTATCGTCTTGTTTTGTTGTGTAAGAAGTACCCACTCAACTAAATAATATCATCTTTATTTGTACTGGTTATCCATCCTTATTTTTATTTTGTGTTAAGATAGATTAAGACCATGTAACGCCTTGGATTATAATTATCTGTAATGCTACTTGTGATAATAATAAATAATTAAAGAAAAATAAAAAAAGAGAGACGGACAACAAAATTATCCTAAAACGGTTCCGTTTTTTCCATTGAGGTGGGGAGCTCTAAAAGAATGCACCTTGTAATGTAACAAATATGACTGTAAGCTCCTATTCTAAGTAAATATCCCAGTTCCGTGTTTGCTACCCGTAATTGTGTTAGTAACACATTAAGCCTGGAATAGTTTGAGTGTGCTCCGCGCTTTAGCAGTTTTACGCGATGACCCAACGTGTGCTCGCAAAGCGGTGTATAGAATAACAACAATTACCTGCGTGTAGAACTGTAACTCATTTTATAGACACTTGTTAAGGCTTAGCCGTCGAAGGATACACCTAGACCGAACGTAGTTTCGCTCCGTTAGGGATCGCGCGTACGCCGGTGACCGGCAACAATAACCAAGGCTTTTAGGTTTTGTTTATTTCAGGAATTTAGTCCCTTGACTTGTAAGTGCCTTCCCTTCCACAGCGCGATCTTTGGTTAAGGAGATATAGGATAAATAGATGGGCTCAAGCAGTCACAAATTGGTTTCCCCGAAACAGGAAAATAAAAAGATGGCGACCAAGTAGAAGACAGAGTAAGTATTAAAATTTGAAAAGGCTTATACCGCCATAGGCAGGTGTTACAATACAAAATTAACATCAGTTATTCAAGAATACTTTTTAGTTTAGGCCAAGAACCGGCAAGCGCAGTGTAGGACGTCCACTAACAAGATGGCTGATGACCTGGTGAAGACCGCAGGTCGACGGTGGATAGGATCGCTTCCAACCGCAATAACTGGAAATCCATGAGGGAGGCCTATGTCCAGCAGTGGACGTCCTACGGCTGAAACGATGATGATGACTTTTTAGTTTAATTATTTAGTTTTCATTTATTTTATATCCTAATGTTTTATTCTGGATAATATAGCTCATTTTATTTTAGTTACCTTCATCAACATATGTAAAACTACTGTAATTACCGGCAGTTTCAGTTCTAACGTAACTTTATTTTCCTCTGACAACTGGCAACAAAGTTGGGATTTGTATAGCGGTAGGTCTTTATGAAGGATTCGTTGTGGTCACTGTGATGGTCATGGTCTTAGTTCCGCACTCAGGCGGACTCACAAGAACAATCTGAATAGGAAACAGTAGGAATGTTTTCGGCATGCTGTGATTTAGGAAAATGTATACTTAATAACGGCACCTACCACGATAAAAAGTAGTAAGAGTACTTAGTAGTAAAAAGTTTTTTCTTTGTCGTCATCGAACGGCTCTGTCGGAAGGTTTATGACAGAACGAACTCATGCTGAACAAAGATTGTATTAGGGCAATATTTTTTTTTCATCAACTGACTTAAAAAAAGGCAGACATGTTCCGAGTTCTCAAGTCGATTGTATTTCTTTTATTGTTTATTTACTCTCTCCTTCTAGAACTCCGTTGTATAAAGAAAGCTTATTATTGGGTTCGTTTCACTCTCACAAGATCACCTGGTCCAGCCTTGATCTAGGTCCTACCTAGATCTAAGCTAGTGAGCCGCCAGCCAGCGTGTCCCTAGCCTTGGTAATTGTTAGTCGATAATTTTATTAATGAGGTATTCAAATTAATAAAAAAACCCAAAGCTATGATAAAATCCTTGACTTTTTCACTTTCAAAATTAACGTGAGATATACTATTCATTTTGTAAAAACGGGAATTACTGACGTAGTATTGTAACGTCGAAGATTATTCCGACACGTTTAGATTTTTCAAGAAAATCATCATCAATGATCGGAATAATCTTCGACGTTACAATACTACGTGAGTAATTCCCGTTTTTACAAAATGAAATCCTTGACTTGTTGATGAAATACCCAAACCGCTTTAAGGAAGTCATCATCATCATCAGCGTAAAACGTCCACTACTTAAAACAGGCCTCCCTCATGGATCTTCATGAGGGGTATTTGCCATACTCACCACGCTTGGCAGGCAGGGTGGTGAGCGCAGGACGGGTGTTGGTACACGGAAAGACGCTGCTGCCCATCTTCCGGAGGTATCCCTTAGCAGGCTCTTACTGAATCCAAGGGTATGAGAGGAGGCGTAACATTCTACTGCCGGTACCCCACGGCGATTTAAGGAAGTACATTTGAGTATTTTCCTAGATTTGTCATAGATCCCATCATCAGAACGGAATGTTAAAACAAGCAAACGTATTAAGTGAAATAAAAAAACTCAACTGCTTGCTCAGCAAATAATGCGGCCAGATTTAATGTCATAAACACATAGCTACGGTAAGACTGGAAAGTTCTGTGCTAATATCTCTTCCTAAAGTTTTTGTCGTGATCATTAAAGTCAAACAACTTTATAAAATATAACAACTAAAACTTCTTGCTCTGGACATCTCTGTTTTAAAGTTTCTGTTGCAAAATTAACGTTTATTGCTCGAAAACTGTCAGGGTTCCACGTTGCTTTATCTCCGCGAAATGCTCTATAAATTGATTTATATAAACTAAGAGATAGCGCGCCCTAATGACTTTTGTCACCGTGACTGTTGCGTCACTGTCACCGCGTACATCATCGCTAATAAAGGTATTTGGAAACGTGAATTTGGAGAACTTGAATGTCACAGTGACAATTTTTTTTGGCATGACAACAAAAGTCACTATTGCGCGCTCTGTCTTAGGCGTTTAACACACTGCCACGCACCACGCTGCATGTTGCGTTAATGCGTCTTCTCATGTTGCTTGTAAGTATCTCCGTTTGTATAGAAAACACGCATAGTCCAACACACAGAAAATGCATCCACGTGCGTTCATGCAGATGACGCACCCACGCGCGTAGGTGCGGGGCGAGACGCAAGGTACGGCACACTATTAATCAACTTACAATGTACCATTGCTGTCTATGCACTTTTGCCATCTCGTTCATAGTTCGTAGTTCATTGTTCGTGTAGTTCATTGATCCCTTTACTAACAAAACCAATCGGACGGGAATCAATAAAATCTTTGAAGGCGGTTTGGACTGCCCCATCGAAGTTAAATTTTTCTGCCTTGCAAGAATTTATCCAAATTTCGAAAAAAATGGTAATCTTTTGGATCAAAGTCCGGAGAATACGGTGGATGTCTTAGACATTCCAATTGAAGCTCCTTTAATTTGGTAGCCGTCTGTTGAGCAGTGTGTGGTCTAGCGTTGTCCTGAAGCAGCAGTGGCCTAGAGCGATTGACTAGCCTCGGTTGGTTAGCAGCTAGCTTTTCCATCATGATTTGCAGTTCCTGACAATAGACATCTGCCGTAATCGTCTGGCCAGATTTAAGAAAGATGTAGTGGACGACACCGGCACTAGTCCACCAAACGCTCACAAGTAACTTTTTTTGAGTAAGTTTTCGCTTGGGGCATGGTTTATCTGGTTCGCCAGGTTTCAGCCATTGCGATGAGCGATTCCGATTATCGTATAGGAACCACTTTTTATTACAGATAATGATTCGATTTAAAATCCATTCATTATTGTGCAGCCTGCAGCTAATTCGGACGTGGTTTGCGATGGATCCGCTTCCACAATAGCCTTCATTAATTTTTGAATTATTCATTATTATCATTATTCATTAATTTAATTAATTCGTTAATTAATTCTTGAATATCAACTTTGGTCTCAAGCCATCCACGGGGCTTGTTCTGCAGATCGAAATTTCCAGAACGAAAAAGTTGGAACCAAAAACGCACTGTGTTTTCTTTTTGCGACACCGCCGCCATACACATAATTAATCTTTCGAGCCGTTTCTGCAGCACTGGTGCCACGGTTGAGCTCGTACTCGTAAATAACGCGATATTTCAAGTTTTGTAATTCATTTTGTAAACTGAATGACGCAAAGAAAAAATACAAAAGAGGAAAAACAAATGAATTATGGAAACACGAAACACAAATGTAAAGTAAACAACTGTATGTTAGTAAATAGCTGTATAAATTTGAATTTGGAATTTCTAACCAAAGAGGAGTTATTTAAGATCAAAGTGGCCAGTACGACAAAACGCCAATTTCATATGTAACGAGTATAAACATCTACAAAGATTCAATTAAAATATTATAAATAGAAAGAATCTTGAGCCGCACCTAAGTAAAATAATATTTTCTGCGACACCGGAAAGCGATGATAATCTAGAACTGATCGTGTCCAAAAGTGTAACCCTCGGAGATTGTTTTCAGGAGGCTCCGATAGAACGAGAACGCCCTCGATCTAACGAGATTGATTGTAAAAGCCGATAGTAATATCGTAAATGATATTGCTCTCCGACACTGTCTGAATATGGCTAGGATCCATAAGGTTAAAATATATTTTAAGGAAAAATATTTTTTTTTTTCAATAGAGCACTTTGTCAGTATTTTTAAATAAACTACAAGAAAAGCCATGCGCAACTTGTACTACGACGTTGAACATTTCTTAGAAACGGCACAATATGCCTATACAATTACTTTGATAATCATCATCATTTGTATCTTTTTGGATAGCTAATGAAAATAAAACCGGGCAAGAGCGAGTCGGACTCGCGCACCGAGGGTTCCGTGCCATCATACAATATAATTTATGACAAAGGCGGTTTTATATTTGTTGGAGAACCTTGACAGCGCCATCTCTTGTCTGATAGCGGAACTTATATAGATTTTTTACACTTTCGATGATTTCTAAAAAAGTATGCTATGTAGAGA
Organism: Pasiphila rectangulata; assembly: GCA_963082625.1. Lineage (NCBI taxonomy): Eukaryota > Metazoa > Arthropoda > Insecta > Lepidoptera > Geometridae > Pasiphila > Pasiphila rectangulata. The sequence continues at coordinate 7,264,598 of OY720254.1, read as the reverse complement.
AATTGTAATAAATTTCCTCTAATCTTTACATACACTTCTAATAGTAATAAAAGTTTCAAAGGTTTATCTCCGCAAACTTCGGAGATAAGGGGGGGGGGGGGGGGGGGAACGCTATTTTTTTCAACATTTTTGTAAATAACTCAAAAACTATACGACTTAAAGGAAAACTAAAAATTGTTTATTAATGTGCTAAAGAATACCTTTCATATGATACCCCATATAACCTAGTAACTTTCCAAAAATTTTGAAAACACCCCTTCCACCCCCATTGTCTAAAAAACTATGCAAATTAGAGAGTTCGCTATAATTTTCCTATGAAGTTTACATACACTTCTATTAGCTTTAAAAGTATCACGGGTTTATCTCTGCAAACTTCGGAGATAAGGGGGGGGGGGAACGGTCGTTTTTTCAACATTTTTGTAAATAACTCAAAAACAATACGGCTTAAAGGAAAACTAAAAACTGTTTATTAATGTGCAAATGAATACCTTTCATATGATACCCCACATCACCTATTAACTTTACAAAATTTTTGAAAACCCCCCTTCAACCCCCCTTGTCTAAAAAACTATGCAAATTAGAGAGTATGCTACAATTTTCCTATTAAGTTTACATACACTTCTATGAGCTATAAAAGTATCACGGGTTTATCTCTGCAAACTTCGGAGATAAGGGGGGGGAACGGTCGGTTTTTCGACATTTTTGTAAATAATTCAAAAACGATACGGCTGAAAGGAAAACTAAAAACTGTTTATTAATGTGCAAATGAATATCTTTCATATGATACCCCACATCACCTATTAACTTCACAAAATTTTTAAAAACCCCCCTTCCACCCCCCCTTGTCTAAAAAACTATGTAAATTAGACAGTTCGCTATAATTTTCCTATAAAGTTTACATACACTTCTATTAGCTTTAAAAGTATCACGGGTTTATCTCTGCAAACTTCGGAGATAAGGGGGGGGGGGAACGGTCGTTTTTTCAACATTTTTGTAAATAACTCAAAAACGATACGGTTTAAAGGAAAACTAAAAACTTTTTATTAATGTACAAATGAATACCTTTCATATGATACCCCACACGGCCTAGTAACTTCACTTAAAATTTTTGAGATCCCCTATCCGCCCCCCTGCAATCAAAATAAGAATATTTTTTTAAATTTTTATATATGCTATATAAGTAAAAAACTGTTGTCTTTTACCATTTTAAATTTCAAGTCGATAGCATCAGTAGTTCTCGAGATATCCATCTGTGACAGACAGACAGACAGAGTGATTCTATAAGGGTTCCTTTTTACCATTTTGGTCCGGAACCCTAAAAAGAAGTAATTTAAATAATTTATACTATAAGTTCTATACATTTTTTTACACGCATTTCTAAGGGAAAATATTTTCCGTGAATAACGATCATAGTTTTTGCACCATAATATATTTTGTTCTGGCAATCGTAACTAAAACTATCTGAATAAAATTATTAATCATTCAACTATAAGAAAATAAAAAAAAAACTGTAATTATGGTTTGAGTGAAAAATATCTCATTTTTAAGCGCAAAATAAAAAATAATAATAAACGAAAATTCTTAATAAAACATTTTAATAAAGTTTTTATACCGATAAATAGTTAAAATGTGGGGTACCAGTAGGATGTTACCCCTCCTCTCATGCCCGTGAATGCAGTAAGAGCCTGCTAAGGCATACCTCCGGAAGATCGACAGCAGCGTCTTTCCGTGTATCAACATCTCATATTGCGCCCGCCTGCCAAGCGTGGTGATATGGTAAACATAGCGATCCATGGCTTGTGTTCAGTAGTCGACGTTTTACGGCTGAAATGATGATGATGAATCTCTACCATTTGGCAATGAATCCCTAAAGCTCTAGTGTATATAACAAGACGGTTGTCACAGAAATCGATGAACCATCTAGTGAAAAGTTCCCTTGTTCGCTGACGGTATTAAGGCGGCGCCTAGCGATATTGGCGTCCGGGATTTTTTTTTTCAGATGTTATAAAACACTCGTAATTGATATTTCATGTGTTGAATTTTTCATGTTTTTTATTTGACAAGCTCTGTGGCGCAGCGGGCGAAGGTCCGCCTGCGACGCAAGGGGTTGCGGGTTCGATTCCCGCCTCGGGACAAATGTCTGTACGATCTGCAGATATTTGTTCAGGGTGTTCTGGGTGTTTTTCTATATATAATCAAAATATCTATCTATGTAGTATAATGTATTAAGTATATCAGTCATCTAGTACCCATAACACAAGCTCTGCTTAGGTTGGGGCTAGATGATGCTATGTGATTTGTCCAGCATTATTTATTATTTATTTGCAACTGATAGTTAGTTTGCACGATTGGTTAAGAACTACAAAAATAAATCGGCCAAGAGCGAGTCAGACTTGCACACGAAGGGTTCCATACCATCGAGCAAAAAACGTCAAAGAATCATGAGGGGTTTGTTGCCATACACGCCACGCTTTGCAGGCGGGTTGGCGAGCGCAGTATATGTTTATACACGGAAAGACACTGCTGCCCATCTTCCGGAGGTATCTCTTGGTAGATTTTTAGCAGACTTGGCAGAGAGGAGGGGTAACATTCTACTGCCGGCCACCCCAAGTTTATCAATGCATCGCCTTAAATACAATACCGAGTTGAAACGATACAATGAACTCAAAACACTGAAGATTCTGCAGAGAACAATGTTGAAGTCAGCTTTAGTACAGTAATTCCCTAGTTTTATAGAACACGGGTCAACGAGTTTTAGTTAAAAGTGGGTTTAACAGTGTTAGGTTAACGAAGCAAGATTTTGCTTCCTTGAAACAATAAGTATTCTTTACATTTTAGAACTATTTTAGAGTGACTTTAAGAGGAATTAGCGCACGTTTAAGGAGACCCTATGTCCATTGGAATACAGGCCTACAAAATGTGTAGTAACTCGAAATGGGGTGATATAGATTATTGTTTGTAGTAACAAAGAATAACTAAAGTTTTATGACTTTTCTGGATTGGATTCGGTGATTTTTTTTATTTAAGCGAAGATTATAAGATAATGACCACCTACACGCTAGATCATTAATGGCAGGGGTCTTTGAGCTTCGCCAAGAGTTGCCGTAGAAGTGCAAATAAAAATACGTAAACCAGACGGGTTTTTTTTAATGAAAAAATAAATATTTTGTTATTTTTATAGTGTTTAACCACACTTGGGTAGAACATTTTCAAAGAAATTAATAACTTTATCAGAAATTTTACGGTTCCGGTGGGATTCGAACCCGCGTCCGTCAAATCGATACTTGACGCTTCCTTAAGCCGGAAGTGCTTTGACCGCTAAGCTACAGAACCCATGTCGGGACCCGCTGAAGTTCTTGATAAGCTGAAGGTTCTTGAGATTAATTCGACATCACCTTATCAAGAATTTGCATTCCGGCTTAAGGAAGCGTCAAGTCTCAAAGACCACTGCCATTAATCATCTAGCGTGTAATCTAGGAGATCCATGAGGGAGGCCTTTGTCCAGCAGTTGACGTGGGCAGCAGTCCTACGGCTGAGATGAAGAACTATTATTACTATTCTGCTGCTACCTTTAGCTGTTCTAGCGAGTCCATTAAATCAATTGATATCTCGTCCTCCATTTTTTAGTGGCTCCGTGCGTCCGACCGCCTCAAACCGCGCTGGCAACTGAACAGGTCGATACAGGATTGTAGATCTTAAGCCGCGCGGCGCCGCGCGGTGACGCGCGGTTCAAGATCTTGCGCGCGGTGCAGGCGGTGCGCGCGGGCACGCGCGGTGACGCGCGGTCATGTACACAACAACATTGATTTGTTACAATCTCAAACCGCGCGCCGAGCCAACCACGCGTCGCCGCGCGTTCATCTGAACTTAGCCTTAAGCTCAGCTTCAAAACTCATTTTAATCTCGCTGTCAATGGGTTCATTTCGCGCCATCCGTTGCCTCCGTTTAATTATCTATGTCTGACAGACCAGGCAGCGTACAAACGTTTAACTTGCCCTGTAAAGTGTCCGGGGACCTTTGCTCGACAGCCTGTATTCCTGAATGATCGCCAGGGGCGTACTTGGGACGTTATATTACAACAAGGTGACCATGGAAGAACAGCGCTGTGGTACGATTTATTCTGCCATATCACAAGCTGTCCTTTTTGCCACTTTGACATAGTTTTATGTATCATCATCATTTCAGCCGTAAAATGTACACTACTGAACAAAGGTCTTCCTTTTGGATCTTCATGAGGGTAGTTGCCTTAATCACCACGTTTGGCAGGCGGATTGGCGAGCGCAGTACGGGATGTTGATACACGGCTGCTGCCCATCTTCCGGAGGTATCCCTTAGCAGGCTCTTACTGCATCCACGGGCATGAGAGGAGGGGTAACATTCTACAGCCATCACCCCACGGCAATAATTTTAAGTATATTTGTTAATCTGATCGAAAAACTACTATGAAACTAAAACTGTATTATGATAACTGCCCAGCAGTGGGACACTTATGGCTAATTGTAATTAATAACTGTAAATGAATTGATAACTGTACCCCATTATTTATCCTCAGATCACGTACGTTCTTCTGATTTATACTATATTTTTTTAACTAAATTTATGTTCGCTCTGCATGTCTCTGTTATTATTGTTTATCTTTGATACTTAACAGAGGAAACTTCGCTGGTTTCTGTTTATTTTAGGTTTTAGTTTTGAGTATGAAGTTTATATACCCTTCCCAAAAAATAATAATAAAATCCTGAATCCGCCCACAGCTAAGAGGAAAAAGTTCGTTTTACATTTGCATAGAGCAAACTTGTCTAATCTCATAGGTACCGGATTCATTCCGCCGGCAGTCGACAATACTTTACAACCTGCTACCTGAACCTTTGGGGTTTGAGATCTGTTTTTGTCATGTTTTGTGTTATCTGGCCTATTCATTTTTTTATTTTTATCTAGCCGCACTCCGCAGTTCCACCCGCGTAGTTCCCGTTCCCGTGGGAATACGGGAATAAAATATAGCTACCTATGTTACTCAAGGATAATGTAGCATTCTAATGGTGAAAGAATGTTGGAAATCGGTTCAGTAGTCGGAGCCTATTCAATGCATACAAACAAACAAACAATATTAGTGTAGATTAATATGTATAAAAAAGGAGGAGGTTCTGAAAAATATCTGTATTTTTTTAATCTTTGTAAACTCAGAACTCTGTCGTGTATAAACCGCCTTGGAAAAATACATATTTATGAGTTCGAATATATTGAGAAGATACACACATATGGATCCATGATAAATCGAGGGAAATACACAAATGTAATAAGCGTACATATAGAAGTTTAGGTATTTTCAGCAACATTTTAGATTTTCTCACTGAAGCCGGTTTTTTTTTGTTGAAAAATCATTAATTCAATATTTCAGGAAATATTATTAATTCTGTATAGAGGATAATGGGTTTACTTTCTTGAATAATTTAAGAACACATATAACACGTATTTTAACGGAAACATGAAATGAAATGAAAAATATGTTTATTGACTACACAAAGCACAGCACACCAATGAAAAAAAAACCAAAAAAAAACGCAAACAATTGCACAGAGGGTAGATCTAACATAAAAACTGAGAAATAGTCGCTGTAGCAACATGCGTCAAAAGCCTGTCTCAGCTTTATGCTACTCCACCCGCTGAGTCAGAGGCAGAGTCGCACTGGTATCAGGAATATAATAGTCAGCTTCGACGTGTCCTATTATTTTCTCTGACTAATATCCGACTATGCTGGCTTAATGGTTTAGGTGCTGCGGCGGAACTAATCCATGTAACAGTGTCCCGGGCACTGCGTCCCGTACAGCATACCTAATGTGACCAGACGTCCCGTTTTGAACGGGACTGTCCCTTTTTACAATTACGAGTCCCGGTGTCCCCGAAATGAACTGTGGGACGCAAAGTTGTCCCGTTTTCAGAAACAGCGCGAAAATTTGAGTAGCGGACGGCATATAGCCCGCAAGCCGCCGCGATGTGAAGCTCGCTCCCCTCGCACCAAGCGGACGCGGGCTAGCGGTGTGCGAGAGCGAGACGGCCGGCGTCGTTGTTAAATTAACAAAAAAATAGCGGAGAGTGTACCTACTCTTGGTTTGGGAACGTAATATTGCCTTTTTAAAAAACAATATCGGGTAATTAATTCTAAAATTAAAACTACGTGATTACGTCTGTGCCGATTTGGAGGCGAGAATATAATGAAGTAAGATTGTTCGGGTGCGGGTCGCAGAGCCGTCACCGGACTTAGTCTAGACGCTTAGTTAGCGATAAATACAATTCCTGAAACTACAATGTTGCGTATGCAGAAAGTAGAATCTAGGCTTAATCTAATGCAGAAGGGTGAGGGCTAACCATAACTCCTCCATCCCTAAGAGGAAAATTATCGGTTGGATCGATTTGAGATTTGTTCCGATAATTTTGCTTTAATGATACAATTTTCAGCAATTTTAGCCGAAACACATATAGTAAAAATACAAGAAAACTTATGATTACTAAGCCTAAAGTAACGTAACCTAAATTTTCACTGAAGTTATAGTATTTCCTTTCTTTCAAAACACTTTCAATAACTGCACTATGCTTTAAGGAATACGACATGTACTTCACTTCGTCTAAATTGATTCCTTTCATGTTCAGTGCTCGTGCACCGGATAGATTCGCGTTCACGCGTAGCTGCGGCAGGGTGAAAACTGGAATTGGCTTCACAACTTCCGATTCTATGTAGATTCGGTGGCTTATACGAATTCCATTGATCTCCAAATCACAAGGCTCGTCGATGGTCACGATGTATGTATGTCCCGAATACAGGCTGCTTACTGACCTCGTTTTCACAATGTTTAGTTAGGGTAGTCTACTAAACAGGATCCAGGTATCGGCGTTGATTCGCTGGAGTCTTACATCTTCCAATTGGATCTGATGCTGCGTACAATAAGTAAGGTCGTCGTCGAATTTCATCAGCTGCTGCAGTTGAGCTCATGGTACAAAGCTCGTTTGTCTGCATTACATAGAAAAAGGTCGCCAGTAGATAACGGGCGGCATGGTTTCACAATCGGTAAGTATTTCATTCCTTTCGCCAAAAGGTAAGGGTATTTGGGAAAAATAGATACGGTTTTATTTTCGGATTGGTGGAAAATAGGTAAGGAATAAATTTTATAATAGTTATAAGTACAATTATCAGTAATAGGAATTTGCATAATAAATGTGATCTGGTTTTTCTTAATATAGGATTTTACACATATTGTTTCCTCTAATTTTAACAAATTATCTTCGGTAGGCGAATACACTAAGCTTACAGAGTTAGAAATCAATTTCATATGGTATAACAGTTCAGTAGAATTCACGATAGATTGATGTAGTATAGAGACTCTACCTAAGGCTAGAGCAGTTTCAGTTTCACTTAATCTAATAAAAAGAGTACGGAAATTACCTGTTAAATTGTTAAATAATCCTACGATGTATGTGTTGAAAACCCAATTGTTTTCTTTAACAGCTAAGTCTCTTAACATTATTTCTGCTTTCTTTAAACGGTTATCCAAACTAACAGTGTTTTCATTAATAGTTTCAGTTACATTTAGAAAACTTTTAAACATTTAAAATAGATAAAATATTTAACCTTCGGCTTTATGTATTGTTTTGGGAATTCTCTAACCAATTCCGGATTGTCCGTTGGTAGAAAAACTTCCAAAACCTTTTGTGTCTCTCGAGATAAATTCTTTACTTGCATTTGATTTTTAAACCATGAGTATATTAAAATTTGATTAGGTTTTGTGTCTATAGCTTCATGTAAAATCAGTATACCGGTTGATTCTAATTCTACAGCTGAATGAACTGTTTGTGATTCACTTGATTCAGATCGTACAGGATATTCAGTAAAATTCTCAATACTAGGTGGTCTTGATAGGGTATCAGAAATCGCTATAGGGCTAGCTGTAGCTGTCCTACTCGAGTCTGATACTGTCGTTGTTGATGAGTCATGACGTGCCGTTTTCTTTTCTGCTGTTAACCTTTTTATATCTTTGACTACATCATCTAGGTGTTTCTTTAGTTTTTCGTCTTTATCATCAACATTAACTTTCATCGATTGATTTTCGTCGTCTGACCCTAAAGCATTGATTTTAATTCTAGATAAGGCATCCGAATTAGCGTTTTGCTTACCTGCTTTATGAATCATCTCATAATCATAAATATAGGAAAGTTTTAGATTTGGGTCACAATTTATTTCTAGGATTTCTTGTCGTTGGGGGCAGGATCGTAAAAATCCACCGCCTGATGAACGTCACTTAGTTCCGTATCCTCGAAATTTTCGTTGCAATATTCAAAATCATCATAGTCGTATGAGAAATCATAGCTGGGTTCGCATTCGTTTTCATTTAGTTCATTTAATTTAAAACCTTGAGGAGGTGCTTGAGGTCTAAGAGGTGCTGTCCTCATAGATACGTCGGTATTTTGTACCTGAGGCTTTTGAACCTGCGGTTGGCTAACACCATATTGGAATGGCTGATTGTGTTGTCCAAATTGTTGGGGTGGTTTATAACCAAATTGTTGGGGTGGTTTGTAACCAAATTGTTGGGGTGGTTTGTAACCAAATTGTTGGGGTGGCCTATAGCCAAACTGTTGCTGGGGCTGAAGGCCAAACTGTTGCTGAGGCTGAAGGCCAAACTGTGGTCGATACCCGAATGTTTGTGGGCGGACCGCTTCGTTGTTCTGTGGTTGACCTAGGGGCATCCTAAATTGCCCATTTTGGGGAATACCAAAATTAAATTTAGGTGTTAAGTTGTTATTAGGTAACATGGGCCTGTACCCAGATGGTTGAGTTACCAAAGGTCTCGCACTTGAACCTATCAGATTGTTACCATGGATACGATTTCTCATATTATATTGCTCCATGAAATTAACTTCCTCGAGCACAACACTTAATGCTGCTTCTAAGGTGGATGGTGTCCTAAGCCTCACCATCCGAACCATATTTTCAGGAAGGTTGTATAAAAATACATTCAGAGCTGTATTGTTATAGATTATTAACTTGGCACGCTTTAAATCACTGTCTTCAATAGTGTTCACTTTTGACATTAATAGTGATCTCACACTTTGGATTCGATTACAAAAGTCCAAATAACTTTCTCCTGATTTAATTTTTAACGATTCTAATTCTATGTTAATACACGCTTCACTACGCGGATCTCCAAAATGTTGAATAAGCAGTTCTTTTAAGGCGGACCAAGTCACCACATCCTCTCTTTCTGATAAGAGGGCAGCTGCATTCTCTGAAAGTCTACTCGTTAAAACGTTGAAGACGTATAAATTTTGTTCTTCATTATTTGCCTGATAAAACCGATCAATAATATATTGACATTTTCTAAGGTATAAATTTAATTGTCTTTTGTCTCCTCTAAACACAGGAATTAAACTTATTATTTCTTTTGGAATTGGGGCAAGTTTTATCTCGGGAGCCGTCATATTTATAGAGTTAAGCACTACTCAGAGAATACGCACTTTTAAACAAATTACACAAAAACACACACAAAATACACAAAAATGCACAGTAAAATAAACACAGTAAAAATCAATAGAACACACAAAAAAAATAAAACAGTAAAATCAAAATAAAGTTTTGGATATCTGAAAATTGTATAAAATATTTCTAAAATTTAAATCTTAATTAAACATTAAATTATGATCGATTTGTAGATCACTAACACTAAACTAAAATAAAATTAACTACAGTACAAAAATGAATTTTAAAATTTGTACTCTCTAAACTTTTCTTACTCTATGTTCTATTTTTAGAACGAAGGTTAACGCTATAGAATTGCATACAAATTAACCAGATCAGTTATAATGAGAGAGGTTTGATCTCAATAATAACAAAATACGTTTTTTAAAAAGTAGGAAAATATATATAAAATATATAGGAGGATTAGGGGAACAAGGATTGGCGAAAAGTTTTACTCACCAACCGACTGCTACTCCCATACTCACTTTTCCTAACCCGTTTCACTAGAGTAATTTATTTGGTTCGTCAGATTTTACTCTATCACTTTTGGAATTTTCGAGAATATATTTCCGGACGAATTTGGACGTCGGAAAATCGCGTAAAACCCGTGAAAATGAGGAAAATCCGTTGCGGCTGCGCCACTCTTGGTTTGGGAACGTAATATTGCCTTTTTAAAAAACAATATCGGGTAATTAATTCTAAAATTAAAACTACGTGATTACGTCTGTGCCGATTTGGAGGCGAGAATATAATGAAGTAAGATTGTTCGGGTGCGGGTCGCTGAGCCGTCACCGGACTTAGTCTAGACGCTTAGTTAGCGATAAATACAATTCCTGAAACTACAATGTTGCGTATGCAGAAAGTAGAATCTAGGCTTAATCTAATGCAGAAGGGTGAGGGCTAACCATAACTACCTATCGCTCGTGTTTTGTTGACTTGGACATTGACAATTGTGTGAAACTTTTCATTCGCCCACTTCAAAAAGTGACGGAATGGAATAATTTCAATGTTTCCACGGAAACCCGTTGGGTGGAAGTATTCAAACACTTTTGTGCCAACAATCTTCAGCATGAAAACTTTTCGATTTTAATTGAATATATTTTATGTTTGCCTGCTACAAAAGCTCCCGTAGAAAAAGTATTTTCGATTATGAACAAATTGTGGACATCTGAAAAAATCCAGTTACAAATTTCAGTTCTAAAGGCGATGTTGATAATTAAGGTGCCAAGAGTGTCTTTCCTACTTGAAATCGTCACCAGCTATATTAAAACTGTTCCTCAAAATCTGTAAAAGTATTTTGTGATTCGTAACTTTTAAGCCAACCAATTTTTCTTATTAAATAACTTTAAAAAAGTGTTTTTTTTTCATTGACAACCTATTAACTGACCTAAATAAACCGATGTCCCGTTTTGAGTCAAAGAATAAGAATAGAATAGAATAGAATAGAATATACTTTATTGTACACCATAACAAACAGGAAAAATAAAATACAGAAATAAACACAATTAACAAAAAGTGGTACAATGGGCGGCCTTATCGCTAAAAGCGATCTCTGCCAGGCAACCTTTGGATGGACACGAAAAGTTTCGACAAGAAAAGAATAAATGGTCACGTTAAGCATACCTCAACGAGGATGTTGTTGTGTGAACCCATCTTGAGCAAAGATTTAAACCATTTTGTTTCCACACGAAATAAATGAGCTCACTCATTTGGAATCAGTGCTCCTCGACACGGTGTTAGCTGGACGTGGTGTGTGTTATTCTTTTCACGAAAGTTCGTGCAACATGATTGCACAATAAATGGTAACAATAACAGTTTGGTTTATCGGCAAGACCAGTGTGCGTGCGTCGGTGTTTCACCATGCTGTAATCATGCTGTTTGAGTATTTCCCTCGATTTATCATGGATAATAGTGTGTATCTATTCGAACTCAAAAATAATTTAAAGTTTCTGAGGTTACAAAGATTCAAAAAATACAACGAAATAAGAACCTCCTTCTATTTTTGAAGTATGTAAAACATATATGAATAGGCTAGATAACGCAAAACATGACAGCAACAGATCCCAAATCCCAAAGGTGACGCTTGGTAGTAGATTGTACAGAATTGTCGACTGTCGGCGGAATGAATCCGGTACCTATAAGATTAGACTAGTTTATTCTATGCTGCATGCATGCTGTTAATCATGATGTACGGGACACTGGAGTGCCTGGGACATTGTTAGATGGATAAGCTTGCCCAGCACCTATACCATCCTCTCAGCTTAGTCAAAGTCAGAGGAAAGAACAGATCAATACGTCTGAAGGTAATTAGGCCGCGGGTTTCCTCACGATGTTTCCTTTACCGTTGGCTTTATTTACACCAAGCCTAATTCTGTTAAATGTGAACATACATTTTTCAAGAAAGAATAATCCATTGGTTCACGGCCGGTATCGAACCCACGACCTTTGGATTGAAAGTCGGGGTACATACCACTCGGCTAAACACGGCTTAACATTAGCAAGTGCTTAACAGTGAAGGAAAACATCGTGAGGAAATGCGCGTCTTAGTCTGCTTCAGACGTACCTATACTTTCTTCTGACTAATAATCGACAAAGCTGGGAGGATGGTATAGGTGCTGGGCAAGCCTAATCCATCTAACAATGTCCCAGGCCTTGCAGCGTCCCGTACAGCATGATTACCAGGTTCTGACGTTGTATAAATCATCTATAATAGATGCAAAGGCCTAACTTAATACTGTACAAGCCGCTTAAGTTTCACTATCACACCTCTGCGATCTGGGGACGTTTCTGTAACGTTTTGTATTTACAGAGAACGTAATAGGGTTAGTGGGCCATTGCAGATATCTGAATGATTAAAGGTGCAATTCGGCCGGTAAATCCAGGGTTTGCTTGTTTTCAGATTTAAATATCCGCCATTTTGTTGTTTGTCTCAATTAGGCGCCCAATTAGCTGTTTTGAATTACAGCTTTGTTAGTATTGACACTGAGTAACTATGGCGGCCGGCTTATGTCGGAACTTTTACATCTGTTATAGATGATTTATACAGCGTCAGCAACTGGTATGCATGATATCATATGTTAAAAAATCGGCCAAGTGCGAGTCGGAATTGCGCACGAAGGGTTCCGTACCATCGTTTACCTATGGCCGTTATTAATATCGAGCAAAAAACGGCATTAAAATCACGTTCGTTGTATAGGAGCCCCCCTCAAATATTTGTTTTATTTTAAACTAGCTGTTACTCGCGACTTCGTACGCGTATCGGTTATTTCACCGCGACCCTTTATAAAACTTCTTTGTAAACAATGTTTTTTACTTGTTGTCTGGAGGCGCTAAGATGACCAGGCTTGTAGAGGAACTATACTCGCAAGCAAGCTACATAGAAATTGACCATGGGAGAAACAGTCTTCCCTCAAGTCCACTCCAGCGTATTTTAACGTTTGCCCTTGGGAATTATTGATGGTCATGGCGAAACATATTTTGATAGAAAAATGCAGCCTTTTAAACTGGACTGGGAGGTTGGTGGGAATAAGAGGGATGCGCGGCAAAATACTGTTTCTCCTCTAGCACACCCGGTTACCGTATGCCGTGGGGTGCCGGCAGTAGAATGGTACCCCTCCTCTCCTACCCGTGGACACTGACGTGGCTAAGGGACACCTCCGGAAGATGGGCAGCAGCGTCTATCCGTGTATCAACATCCCATACTGCGCTCACCAACCCGCCTGCCAAGCGTGGTGAGAATGGCTACTACCCCTCATGGAGATCCATGAGGGAGGCCTGTGTTCATCAGTGGACGTTTTATGGCTGAAATGATGATGATGACACCCGGTTAGTATTACAGCTTCAACAATATTTTGGTGAAGGGTTTTCACTTGAAGTCTATTGCCATTATAAAGTTTTGGAGGCCTCAGATTTCGCAGTAACATGATTGGTGAGCCCTTTTTTAAAATAAGCCTGTGATAGGGTAGTCCTGCTGGTTTCAAAGATTTTAAAAACTCTACTGGGTAGATGAAAGCGTCATAGTCACACACCGTATCTATAGACTGATAAATTGTATTTTTGCCATCGATCAAATTCAATCAAATACAACATCATTAATATTTGCGGCTTGGTCGTTTATTGGGGTCAAAATTTGTTTATTTATTTATTAATTTACAGCAATTATAACATCATAACAGGTTAACCTAAGGCGATGTGACATGCCAAAGTTAGTATGTTTACAAACATTTTGTTTCAATTACAACCTGTGCCATTTCCATAAGTTTCGGCAGGTTGTGGTAAAAAATGTATACGTCATTGTCTGAAAGTATGTTGAGGAGACATATGGCAAGCGACATTGGGGCAAACTTAAGCAGGTTGGTTCTAGAAGGAGGTCAAAGCAAGGCGGGGCGGCGGCGTGCGCCCACGCATCCGTGTGGCGCGCACAGGGGCTGCGCCGCCAGCGCCTCCGGATGGTGTTGGAGGCCGCGCAGCACTCGCACGCGGTACTTTACTAACGCTACGTTTCACCTTACTGAGAGACTACAGTACCCGACCATACCTATTACGAACAGACTCGGGTACATCAGCGGGTAATATGGATACACCCCGTACTCCTTTAGATATAAAATGGCACGTTCACAAAACCATTCTATTGACTTTTCATGTATTTGTGCAATGCCGGGATAAATATCGTCTTTATCGCTCCTGAACAGTTGCTACAACTTTGCACAAAGCCTCCGTCACAGTGACCTTACCACCAGTAGCAGGATAATCACCGTTTCATATTTTTAAAAGAATATATGAAAAGTGACCAGCTGATTCATCGCCACTCAAATGTACCCTCATATTTTTGTATTTACCTACTACCTAAATTATTAATCAATGAGAGTTCAATTTACTTAAGAGCGCGTTTATGTCATCAAAATAGGGCATAAATTACGAAATTACGATTAATATCTGCGCCGCGCTCGTCGCTAAGGTAAACTCGAATCGACCTCAGTGGTGGGGGTCAATGATAAGGATCGCGACCGAATACTCGGGTTTTGACGATTTAGAGCCGTCGCGCGACGCATGTGTTACGCTTAGCTCCGTAAAATTAATTCCGTAGATAATTACTTATGTACTGCCGAACTGATTATTATAAGTGAATATTATTTCAAACTACATTATCCCTGAGTATACCTACTGCTAAATTTAATCATGCTAGGTTTTACCTATGTATTTAATGCAGTAGGTTTAGAATGTTTACCTCCATTTGTATCGAATCAAAGATAAAATGCACTCGCTGACATAAAATTTAAACAACCTATACCTACGTACATACCTACCTTACTACGTGAAAAAGAAAATAGACTACATAAATTTATTTCTGTGGTCACATCATCGTCGCGCACATTGTAGGTACCTGTAACCCTATAACACGTGCCGCCGAATGTTTTATGGGCGCCCCCCTTAAATATTTATTTTATTGTTGTAGTATTTGTTGTTAAAGCGGAGACAAATATATAAAAGAAGCTATCTCAGGTCATGAGATACAGCCAGGTGACTGTATCTCATAAGTCTTAGTAACAGGGTCCCGTTTTTACCTTTTGGGTACGGAACCCTAAAAAGGACAGCAAACGTCAAAAATGACAAATACTCTGACACTTTACTAAATGCTTTAACGGTAAGTTTTCCTTTACAAGGAAACCCGCAGCTGAGACAGCTTCAGGCGCTTCGTATTGACCTGTTCTTTCCTCTGTCTAACAGCCGACCAAGCTGGGAGAATGGTATAGGTGCTGGGCAAGCCTAATCAATCTTTCAATGTCCCAGGCACTGCAGTGTCCCGTAAATCATAAATAAACTATCCAACGTAAATTCCGTGTATATCAGTTAAACTTTTTTACCGGGAGCGACAGAGTTAAACAGATTTCGTAATTTGGAATAAGTGACTCAGTGACGTCATCTGATAAATAATCCATGAAAATAGCGCAGCCATGAAAATAATACTCAAGATAATGAACATTATATGTTCCGAGGTAGTTTGTAGGTCACACATAAAAGCTTAACAACTTCAATTATTACGAGTAGTGCGCAAGGTTACGAGTATGACAATATCTATACTAATATATAAAGCTGAAGAGTTTGTTTGTTGGCTTGAACGCGCTAATCTCAGGAACTACTGGTCCGATATGAAAAATTCTTTCAGTGTTAGATAGCCCATTTATGGAGAAAGGCTATAGGCTATATAACATCACGCTACGACCTACGGGAGCGGAGCAGTAACCAAAGATGCGGGTGAAACCGCGGGCGACTTCTAGTAACTATATAAAAAAGTTTTGCGAGACTCACCGACACTAGAAAGTTTTGATGACAATAGGCTGCTTGCGAATCAAGACAATGGGTACATCAGTATGGTTCTCCCGCAAATCCCGGTCTGATGGTAAGCGAGTTGGGTTTCCTCCAAACTATTACTTTGCGGTTGCTAAACAGCATTGGTCTAGTATCTGGACTTTCTTAGTTTTGGGTATGATGATGAGCTAGCTAGGCTGAATATAAAACTACTCTACTTTAACAGTCACCACGTATGCGTAATTTTCTTCATGATGGAACCTCTTTCAAAGAGCACTTTGAAAGAGCTTTCTTCCTAGGAACCAATAAGAAATATCGCGATGTTAAGCTAGCTGGATACTCCTTTATTGTATTTTATAACACGCTAACAGGCTAGATGCTTTTATATTTCTATTCTACCGAACATTATAAAGCATATACTCAAGACTTACCAACAACAGTAAGGTTGATGCCTAGATTCCTCGTAGGCGCCAGTCGGAAGTCCACACGGCAGTGGTAGAGCGCCTGATCGTCCTCAGTCAGGGCTGTTATGGTGAGGGTACTGGGCTGCCTCCTCAGGTCTACCAGCAGTCGAGAAGACGTGTTGAAGAACGGCTCCGACCACTCCCTGCCTGGGACCTCGTAGCTGAAATAATGTGGATGATTAGTATGTGTTTTTTTGACATCAAATTCTTTGTACTCATAACATATGGAATCCTATTAAGAACACGCGCAAAACTGGAAGACCACCTGCTTGATGAGTGAATTAACTTACAACACCTAGATATAGAAGTGAACCGATTCAATTATGTATTTTATTCTATTAATTTGTGATGTTTTATTTTGAATGTATAGCGCTGTCTGTCTGTCTGTCTGTGCATGACACGATTACAACCGAACGCGTTGACCGATTTACATGAAACATATTTTGTTAGCACTGTCTTAATAAAAGAAGGGTACTTATTGATTTTGGTGACCCTAGAGTCACAGGGACCGGAGTTACTGTGTCCTCAATGTATTTGAAATTTTTAAATTTATATTTATTTATTTATTTTTTTCGGAAACCTTCGCCCCTTTTTCTGGTACCCCCGTACCAATGCTTGTGTTATTATGACGCAGCAATAAGTTCCATGGGACCGCACTGATTCATTTTGAAATTTGAATTTGACGGCCCTACACCGAAAGTGGCAAATATAGAGATATGGGTGGTCTACGTCTCTATATTTGTCACTTTTGGTGTAGGGCCGATGAGCAATGGATAGACGCAGACTGAAAATAGTGATTAAGTATATATTAAAGTTACATTAAAATACCTTTATTTTTATGTCCAACCTCTTACTCAAACGGCTAAAGGTTTTGCCTAAGGACCACTAAATTAAACATATTTTAAACGGAATACATAGGTAATGCCAATTTAAACCTACAATGATACAAAACTACCCGTTGCTACGCAAAAGCATTTGGGCATAAGTCAAATGCTTATCTTAGCTCGGGAACACTATCAGCTGAATAATCTTGATCACCTGATTTATAGTTCGTTGTTCGATTAGCACCCTCTATAGATATCAGAACATCACTGATGTTATCTGTAAGTAGGGTTTATCGCTGCTCAACCGTTACGGTTATCGCTTTCGTACCCAGGGGATCAATGGGATCCTGATCTCTAGTTCTGTGGATCCTATTAATAAGATACCGACCGTCGGTCCGTCAGTTTGACCATCCGTAACTGGACTCTACCTATATCTTTGAACGTTATTAAACGTAATCCGGCGAAATTGAAGATGCTGATATATGAGACTGTACAGAATGCCGTGTAGCGAAGTGGCGAGAAGGATGTTTTGTCTCCAAAAAAAAAAATAATACTGAACTAAACAGCACACACAACATTATATATATTCCTAAACTTTAACTATAACCAACTGTAAGTTTACCAACAATCTGGTTTTCATGGCTTTGCTTAGCTATGGAAACCAGATTGAGGGTAAATCCAATTTTATTTTGTAAATATATAGAATCCCTTCTGAGAGCCCTATATGAGACATAGACATATTATTTATTTGCTTATACAAAATACTTAGACAAAATAAAATTGCAAAAGGTACAAAACTTAATCTATAAAAATACATTAGGAACAACATTAGGTAAAACAAACAAACAGTGCTGAATTGCGTATGTGCTACAGTAGCAAAATGGCCACGACTCAGCATTGATGCCCAGTGCTTGAGACAGAGGGCGCTGTTATTCTGCCGTAGCCACAATAGTCACAGGACCCTGAGAGAACAATAAATATATATAAAAGAATAAAAAATAAAAACATGATTATAATAAAAAAATAAAATATTACAGATCTACAATTTTGCAAAAAAATAAAATTATGTCCCTATTGAGAGATAACAGGACACAATCATCATCATCAAATATATAGGTACTCGTATGTACATAAAAAAAACATTATTATCTCCCGGCGGGGACTATGAAACAGAGCAATGGAGACCGTTTTTAGGGTTCCGGACCAAAATGGTAAAAAGGAACCCTTATAGAATCACTCTGTCTGTCTGTCTGTCTGTCTGTCTGTCTGTCACAAGTGGATATCTCGTAAATTACTGATGCTATCGACTTGAAATTTAAAATAGTAAAAGACAACACTTTTTTACTAATATAGCATACATAAAAAAGTTAAAATATATTCTTATTTTGATTGCAGGGGGGCGGATAGGGGTTCTCAAAAATTTTAAGTGAAGTTACTAGACCGTGTGGGGTATCATATGAAAGGTATTAATTTGCACATCAATAAACAGTTTTTAGTTTTCCTTTAAACCGTATCGTTTTTGAGTTATTTACAAAAATGTTGAAAAAACGACCGTTCCCCCCCCCTTATCTCCGAAGTTTGCAGAGATAAACCCGTGATACTTTTATAGCTAATAGAAGTATATGTAAACTTTATAGGAAAATTATAGTGAACTCTCTCATTTGCGTAGTTTTTTAGACAAGGGGGGCGGAAGGGGGGTTTTCAAAAATTTTGTGAAGTTAATAGGTGATATGGGGTATCATATGAAAGGTATTCATTTGCACATTAATAAACAGTATTTAGTTTTCCTTTAAACCGTATTGTTTTTGAGTTATTTACAAAAATGTTGAAAAATTGACCGTTCCCCCCCCCTTATCTCCGAAGTTTGCAGAGATAAACCCTTGATACTTTTATAGCTAATAGAAGTGTATGTAAACTTTATAGGAAAATTATAGCGAACTCCCTAATTTGCATAGTTTTTTAGACAATGGGGGTGGAAGGGGCGTTTTCAAAATTTTTGGAAAGTTACTAGGTGATGTGGGATATCATATGAAAGATATTCTTTTGCACATTAATAAACAGTTTTTAGTTTTCCTTTAAATTGTATAGTTTTTGAGTTATTTACAAAAATGTTGAAAAAAATAGCGTTCCCCCCCCTTATCTCCGAAGTTTGCGGAGATAAAGCTCTGAAACTTTTATTGCTATTAGAAGTGTATGTAAAGATAAGAGGAAATTTATTACAATCTCTCTACATAGCATACTTTTTTAGAAATCATCGAAAGTGTAAAAAATCTACATAAGTTCCGGTATCAGACAAGAGATGGCGCTGTCAAGGTTCTCCTACAAATATAAAACCGCCTTTGTTATATATTATATTGTATGATGGCACGGAACCCTCGGTGCGCGAGTCCGACTCGCTCTGGCCCGGTTTTATTTAACAGTATACTTGCGCGTTACTTGACCATCAACTAACTCTTTACAACACTAATAGTATGGAAAACTGAGCAATAATAATTAAATGATGAAACTCTTTAACAAACCTTATTAAACTTTACTCGTGTAAAAGGTAAAAAACCTTTAGACGACTTAGTTACTTTGTAACTCTTAGTGCGCGAGTCCATCTTACTCTTGGCTGGTTTTACTTAACATGTTAATGATAAAAAATCATCATCTGAACTGATTTGTTCGGTTTGTAAAACATATTTTAGTCATTGTTCATAATTTTACTTTAAACTGAGGTGTAACCCTGTAATCGGATTCATGGCTAAGGCCCCCAGCGGTGGACGCACCTGTGGTCGTCGCCACAGGTGCATCCACCGCTTTAAGTTTAATTTAATTAAAATACATTTTAATCCGTGGGGTGCCGGCAGTAGAATGTTACCCCTCCTCTCCTACCCGTGGACGCAGTAAGAGCCTGCTAAGGGATACCTCCGGAAGATGGGCAGCAGCGTCTTTCCGTGCACACCTGCCTCACGGATGTTTCGCTACCCCCGTCATTGCATAATAGGATCAGTTGAATGTTAGAAGAAATAAGTTTCTTTATAATGAATTTTGCCGTGGGGTACCGGCAGTAGAATGTTACCCCTCCACTCATGCTCATGGATGCAGTAAGAGCCTGCTAAAGGATACATCCAGAAGATGGGCAGCAGCGTCCCATCCCATACTGCGCTCACCAACCCGCCTGCCAAGCGTGGTGAGTATGGCAACTACCCCTCATGAAGATCCATGAGGGAGGCCTTTGTTCATCAGTGGACGTTTTATGGCTGAAATGATGACATTTTAATCAAAATTACTGGCAGGCAGAAAAAATCGAGTAATTGGAGCAACATCAAAGCTGAGATTGGTTCGCAGCAGAGGAGACAGTAGCACTGGCAGCACAGTATGGTTATATACAATCAGTGCCTTTAACTACTCTCTAAAATGTTGTTAACTTTATATCCACATCTCCGCTTAGTCAGCTAGTAGTCAGAGGAAAGAACAGATCAATACGTCTGAAGCTGACTATGCCGTTGGTTTCCTCACGATGTCAGCTGAGATAATGGTATAAGTGCTGGGCAAGCCTAATCCACCTAACAATCACTGCAGCGCAGTGATACAGTATTAGTACGCTGTATAAATCATCTACCTATGATCATTGTCAAGGCCTAAGTTTCGTGATTTTTCCTGTTACTTTCCTATTGTTTCTAAATGGGTTTATAGTTTTCTGTCTTTGCGGTTCTCTGTCTCAAATAAAAGTATATTTTATTCAATCAATTATTCAACGATCTGATAAAGAATTCCACGAACACTCTCTTCAAGCGGAAATAAGGTAAAGTGGTAGGTAGTTACCGTACAATCAAGTGCCTAATCCAACTTTGCAACATCCCGTTATTTCGGAAAGCGTTAGACAAAGTAGACTTTACACTTTACTTTAAATTAGACTCAGGCAAAGTTTGCACAACACTGATATGGAAGTTCGAAAGTTCGTTGAGTTTAGAAGGGTAGAAGTGTAGCTAGTGTAGTTTATATTTCTAAGTTTAACATAAAATACGCATACGCATACATAACTCAATTTCAAAGTCAATAAGTGTTTATTCAATTGAGGTGACATTTACCGCAGATGATTCGGGCAATAGTACGGGTTCGGTCCGTTATATAATTCATCACTAACAATCATCATTTTTCATCATTTCAGCCGTAAAACGTCCACTACTGAACACAGGCCTGCCTCACATACCCATGGATGCAGTAAGGGATACGCCCGGAAGATAGGCAGCAGCGTCTTTCCGTGTATCAACATCCCGTACTGCGCTCGCCAACCCGCCTGCCAAGCATTTTTATACCTTGTGTAGGCTAGGTACTTTTTGTCTCTCTCAGGGTTTGGGCTTGTAATAAAAGAGTTCGTTGCACGATAAAAGGTAAATATAATCAGTAAACACGGGATAAAATATACAACAATTACAATCTAAAACAGGGTAAAACACAATAGATCGCGGCGCGCTGATGCGGCCGGTTCGCGGATTTCGGCGTAATGGCGGATCCGCGGGAAGCGTCCGCGCACGCCACCTAGCCGAGGTTGGCAGAGGTGAGAGGGTAAAAGAACTACCAACATACCACGCGTAAGGTGCGTTCCAACACACGAGCTAGAGGCGCGTTTGTCGCGCTACACTTGTCATTATTATACTTGGTATTTTTTTCATGTGGACATTTTTATATTATGTCATTCTTTCATGTTGACATTTTTATTTTGTGATTGTTGGCATTATTATACTTAGTCATTTTACATTTTTAGACCAAAGTCATCAAACGCTATTGAATAAAACACATAATTTTTATATACTCGTACATACACATATAGATTACACTCTTTACATACCTACGCTGAAAATGTAAAATGTTCTTTTGGTTAAGATTCTATAATTTACTCTTCTTTTGTTAAGTAAATTATCGTACTTTGTTTCAACTAGCCTATCCTGAGTATGCCAAGGCAGAGCACCCCTCCTGTCTAAACGAAAGTTAAACACTTAGTGAGAACGAGGACACATTGACAGCACGCAGATTTTTATTGGAAGGAGTATTTTTCTGAGTATGTAATACAATTACACTAATATAATTGTACAAGCATTATTATGTTTATATAAATACTCTGTAAATTTGAAACCTTTTTGAAAATAACTACATTTTTATTTTTTTTAAGCGGACCAGTGCGAGCTAGACCCGCGCCCTAAGAGTGCCGAAATTAGAAGATTATAATATTTATGCTAGGCGGCAGTAGGGCGCACAAATGTCTTCTCTGTGTTCTGTGGCGCTCGGCCATTTTACGCCATTTGCTAGTATATCTGTTTTGTGCATTCATCAATACGCATAAAAATAATCTATCCAATTTTGATCTTCCGTATTGATTGACTCTAGATGACGTTGCAGAAAAACTATCAATTTAATCTCACTACGAGTATTACAAACACATCTGTTTATTTATTGCACAGTAGATTGAAACATAATACTTAGGATTGAAACAAATCATCATAAGACGTTAAAAAACCTTCAAAGTTACTTGTAACCATGACAGGTGTTTATTAGTCAAATATTTTTAAATTTTTAACAAAAAAACTGACCTAATGGGGATGATGGTGATGAATAGTTAGTTGCGACAATAAATGGATTAGGTATGGATTTTGAAAATGGAATGGACAGTATACAATATCTTATAAAAAATTTAACATTGAAGAGTTTCGATGCCCTTCTGTGGTCTTCTTCGTCAGTTTCAGTTTAATTTACTTTATCATACTTTCTGAATTTAAATGCTTGACTACGGTTTGTTCCCATAATGTCTCGCTCAAAGGCTATTATGATAATATGTTATTCTAGTAAAACTTGCCCCTAGGTATGTTAATGAACAAGTCTGCGCAAGTTATATCTCAGTATTTTATTTCGAATTTAGTTATAGAGGTATATTATGTCACATAGTTTTGGGTTGCAATTATTTCACTTGTAATATAAATATCTTAGTTGTTAGCTCCTAGTGTATTATTATTGTATTATATTACTAGTGCATTATTATCAGTGTACTTAATGTTGTGTGTGTACTTGTGATATATACTTACGACTCCGATAGCTCATAATACAAACCTTAGTGATTTACCTGTGCTATTTTTATGATTAATTTTTGTATTTGTTTTTTAAGAACGACAAATAAATGAAAGTTGATTACCCGTGCACGAGTAACTCGGATCTTGAGCACTTAAGGTCCAACTAGTCGCGGAGGCAAAGTCGTCAGTGAGCGCGGCCTAAATGTATGCTATCTCACCTGACATAGTGTGTTTATTAATTTATTTATTTATTATGACACTCCTACGACATCTTCACATGTTTACCCGCGCGCTAGAATGAAATGCACAATAATTCATTTCTAAACCGACGGCGCAAAAATATGTGAATAGACTTTTAGCACAAGGGTTATTATAGAAAAACTTGAGTGTAATCTTTTCAAAATAACATTTATTTCAACTTTTGAATAATTAAACTATGTCGGAATGGCATTTACTTTTGAGTTTTCTTTCTCCTTATATTATTTAGTTTCGTCCAAAGTTGGGCTAAAATCAGTGTTGAAATACGAAAGTTTAGAAGCTTGTATTTTTGAAATAAATACTTTTTTTACGGTTTGGGGTGTATACAAACACAGATTATGACGAGATAAATTGATATAATCCTTAGTGTTGGATGGTTAACGTCAAACAGTGGAGTAGTTACCCTTCCAAGTTTGTATGGAAAGATGAGCGACTCATCATCATCATCATTTCAGCTGTAAAACGTCCACTACTAAACACAGGCCTCCCTCATAGATCTCCAAAAGGGGAAGTTGCCATACTCACCGCGCTTGGCAGGCGGGTTGGCGAGCGCAGTACGGGATGTTATTACACGAAAAGACGCTGCTGCCCATCTTCCCGAAGTATCCCTTGATATTATATCTTATGAGCGACTCGTTCATCCTTAAAGTGGAACTGGCCGAAATCAGAATTATTAGAATAATCAGAATAATATTTTTTAATGGTAAATATACATTAACAGGCCTGTTTAATAATAATATTCATAACACAATAAAAAATAATAATAGTAAAAATCACTGAATTTACTAGTATAATAATATATATAAAAACAAAAAAAATCAGTCATCAAAACATTACACACACCAGTTACTGAAACTATTGCAGTGTATATTATAATCATCATCTTATTGCTATATTGGATTACCGGATTGCACCTGGTCTAGGACGTCAACTGCCCTTTGGATCTCTGAGTACTGATCATGAGGGTATTATTGCCTTATTGCCATGTTCACCACGCTTGGCAGGCGGGTTGGCGAGCGCAGTACGGGATGTTGATACACGGGAAGACGCTGCTTCCCATCTTTCGGAAGTATCCCTTGGCAGATTCTTTCTGCATCCACGGGCAAGAGAGGAGAGGCAACATTTAATTATAAGACATTTTTTTTACCCGTCTATCGCAAAATAAATGCTTTGACTTTGACTGCCGGGAACCGCACGACACCCTAGATTACGACTGATTTTTTTTTCTGGCGTATAATTGAGAAAATAATAACTAAATGTGGCCAGTCGACATAAAGGGTTTTACTTTTCAGATCTTAAAACCACAACCATAAGTTAAAGCGGTGGTTGAGGTCAAAATTTGAATGCGGCTTCTAGATTATGCAAGTTTATCTAACCGACTAGAATCTTTCAGAAATCCGTCGTTTATAAATTGAAATATTATACTTTAATTTCGAATTTAAAACTCGATTCTGATTTTGGGATTTATGAGGAATTAAATAATGAATTAGCACCTACTGGAGTTCTTCAAGTCATAGTCACATAACCTAAATTTAAACTTGCAGTTGGGTTTATGTTTTACTTTATAAAGCTAAGTGTCCACTGGCAAGTAACTTCCACAATTTCTTTCAGAAGACAATTTGACAACTGTTTCCACTGACTGCAATTTTTCAGTATGCATACACTTGCGACTTGCAGCAAGTTCGACAAGTCACTAAAACTTGCAGAAGTCAACTTGCCAGAGCGTTTACACGTTGGAAGTCGCTTGGGCAAGTCAACTTCCACAAATGTTATTGCCAGTGGCCACTTCGCTTAAAGTTTGCTTGTTTTTACACCCAGTTCTGATGATAGGATCCATGACAAATCGAGGGAAACTCAAATGTAATAACACAAGTTTATAAAATAAAAATTTGACATAACTCCCGACACTTTACCTAGTCTCGGAGGTAACCTATTCTTTTTAACGTGTACCCTCAGTTTTGCAATCTACACATCATGCCCTTTAATTTGATACCACACTGAAATATTTAATTATACATCCCCTCCTCTTTCACTCTCCCATATCTTGCAAACTTCCAAACCGATTTTGTTAAAACATGTATAAGAACCACCGCTAGAAAACCTGCTTTTAAATAAAAAAGGGTCCAACAGACAGACACACAACCCTCATACATATCGGTCACACTTATAACACGACTTTTTTGGTCGGGGGTTTAAAATAGGCGTCCATAATAGCGGTTTTGTTATTTTCAGGAACATGTTAGGGATTTTTCTATTGTACGAGTATGACTTGTTTGACATTTTTATTTTAATATTATTTGTGTAATGTTGACATATTGGAATTATTTTCCCCATATACCCCTGATTTAGTTGCGGTTTATGTAAAGTATACAACTACGAGTAATACTAAAATCTACTTACCTTCAACTTAGGTTCAATAAACCGAACACCTACCAAGTTCTAAGGTGTGTTTATGGATTAATCGGCGTAGTGGTTACGTAGGTACTTAGATTGACAAGGTGGAACATTACTAACATTAATCCATTATTTAGACGTTTGACAAGCGACAGTTCTCGTATAATGAACGAGTTAACTTAGGTTAGTTACTAAGTGCTAACTTCAGTACAAATGTACGTAGACTTAAGCTTGTGTTTAGGATCTACGCTACGCTAACTGTAAGTCAATAGCTGGTTCTAAAGTCGTTATATTTTCGCTTTGTCTGTCTGTCTGTCCGTCCGTCACCGGCTTTGCGAAGAGACATGGACATCATCATTTTTTTCATCATTTCAGCCGTAGGACGTCCACTGCTGGACAAAGGCCTCCCTCATTGATCTCCAAGTACTGCGGTTGGAAGCCGTCTGTATCCACCGCCGACCAGCAGTTCTCACCAAGTCGTCTGTCCATCTTGTAGGTGGACGTCCCATGCTGCGCTTGCCGATCCGTGGCCTCCATTCGAGAACTTTGCGGCCCCATCGGCCATCTGTTCTGCGCGCTATATGGCCTGCCCATTGCCACTTCAACGTGCTAATCCGTTTGGCTATGTCGGTGACCCGAGTTCTTCTACGTATCTCCTCATTTCTGATTCGATCCCGTAGTGAAACCCCGAGCATAAGCCCTCTCCATAGCTCGTTGAGCGACATGGACATATAAAATAACAATGCTGAGATAACGCAACGCTATAAAAAAATGCTGAATAAATAATTAATTTGCCTCCCATACACGTAGGTATACGATATTTTTTTTATTTTTGATTTTCCCTTCGTGTGGGGTATCGTTCGATAGGTATTTAAAACCATTTTATTAACATTTAGTTATTGCGAAAACAATTTTTCGATTTAGGGTTGCGTTTTCAAAGTATTAAAGTTTTACTGATTATGTATTTGTTATTTTGTTGCCGGTATAACAACAAATAATAAAAACTGAATAAAATAGATATTTAAGGGTAGTAAGCCCTTAAATATCTTTATTCCATACAACAAATGTGATTTTTTTTTATATCGGCAACAGGTAGACGCTTGCAATATTCACAGAATATTTAGTTGTATATTTGTTTTGAACAAGTTGTTTTGCCAAATAATGGTACAGAACCCCTGTGTTGAAGTCGACTCGCACTTGGCTGATTTTTTTTTCCATGGTAAATACAAATTTTCAGCTATTTTCATCCCTTTCTGGTTGAACTAAGTAACATTGACATTTGAACTGGCAGAACCGATCAATAAGAAAAAAAATCACTATTTTCTTCAGACCGGAAGCGAATTGTGCTGTGTGTGCATATTATTCATCATATCATCATCATATCAGCCCGTTGACACCCACTGCTGGGTATAGGCCTCCTCTTCAGCACGCCAACGTAAACGATCCTTTGCAAGTCTCATCCACTGTCGTCATATTCTTAATTAAAAAAAATGTTTGCTCCGATATTAAGTTCTAATTTATTTTTGTATGCTCATACCTAAAACCAATAAAATAATAAAATACATAGGTTTACTTTACTTTTATTAAAAATCCCAGACTGAAAAGCCTGACTTTTTTCTCGATATTTACTTTTCCAACCGGTATATTTACAATTAGGTACGACGTAGGTAAACAAATCCTTTTAAGCTATTCGACGTAAGTATTCAAGTAAGTTTAAAAAATATATAGTTCAGGTATCGGAGTAGATAAACCAATCTATAAATCATATTTTCCATGAAAGCGGTCACGCGCGAAATTTTTCGCATAATTCGCGTGTTAGTTTCGCGAGGCCGCGGGCCGGGTGCATCGAGTGTCTAGAGAGTTATCATCATTTCTATCGTAAAACGTCCACTACTGAACACAGGCCTCCCTTATGGATCTCCATGAGGGGTAGTTGCCATAATCACCACGCTCGGCAGGCGGGTTGGTGAGCGCAGTTCGGGATGTTGATACATGGAACTCTGCTGCCCATCTTCCGGAGGTATCCTTTAGCTGGCTCTTACTGCATCTACGGGAATTAGAGGAGGGGTAACATTCTTTTGCCGGCACCCCACAGCAGAGAGATGTTATTTATTCACTCTTTTTTCCACTCTTACATTACTTCTAATGGGAATGGAGCTTTTTAATGGGAATGGAGCTCTTACGTCTCCTTCCCTCTCACGCGCTCACGTTGCATTGGAACTCGTTGGAAACCTATTTTCAACGAATAATTAACGAAATAATGAAGGAAACATCGTGAGGAAACCCGCGGCTTAGTTAGCTTCAGACGTATTGACCTGCTCTTCCCTCTGCATAATAGCTGACTAAGCTGATAGGATCGTATAGGAGCTGGGCAAGCCTAATCCTTCTAACAATGTCCCAGGTACTGCAGCGTCCCGTACAGCATGATTACCAGTTGCTGACGCTGTATAAATCATCTATAATAGATTCAAAGGCCTTACTTTAACCTAACAAGTACTGTTTAAACTGAGAATACAAACTCACCTATAAATAGGAATACTGTTCTTGTACCATACTAGGATGAGGAATTCGTCTTCTGATGAGTGAGGAGTTGTATCGCAGAGCAGGGTGGTGCTGCCACCTTCCAGAGCCTGTTTGTGCGATATTGGACCTGAGAATACATAAAAATGACCTCATTAATCAAAGCATAATTAGATTACAATAAATTCATGTTTAAAAATATTGTTTTTAAGAGGGGCCAATCCAACTTACTTTTCATACAACCGCTCGTACGTGGGTGTGGCATCGTAATAGATCTTTCTATGAAACTTTTGATCTAATAGGGGCAAACAAAAAATCAAAATTTGAAGAAAAAAATTCCGTATAAAATTTGTTTCTCCAAATTTTGATTTTTTGTTTGGATAGAAACCTAGATATAATGCACAAGATACCTATTAGATCAAAAGTTTCATAGAAATATCTATTACGACGCCACACCCACGTACGAGCGGTGTATGAAAAATAAGTTGGATTGGCCCCTCTTAATCAAGTGTCTTGTTCTTACGGCGGCGTGTGCTGAGTTAGTGACCAAATTATGTCTTATAAGATTTTTATTTTCTCTAAATATTTATTTTTAATTTATCTTTTTACCTATAAGTTGTAAATAAATAATAAAAAAATCTAATTTTATACCCACATATGGGGTTTGACAAATAATACAGCACCCGCCATCTTGTGGCCATTAAAGAAGTCAGTTTCAAACTTTCGCGATCACAACTCATAATAAATTTATTGGATTATCAGTATTTATAGTGTCATCATCATCATCATCATTTCAGCCGTAGGACGTCCACTGCTGGACATAGGCCTCCCTCATGGATATCCAGTTATTGCGGTTGGAAGCGATCTGCATCCACCGTCGACCTGCGGTCTTCACCAGGTCATCATCCCATCTTGTTGGTGGACGTCCTACGCTGCGCTTGCCGGTCCGTGGCCTCCACTCGAGAACTTTTCGGCCCCATCGGCCATCTGTTCTGCGAGCTACATGGCCTGCCCATTGCCACTTCAACGTGCTAATCCGTTTGGCTATGTCGGTGACCCGAGTTCTTCTACGTATCTCCTCATTTCTGATTCGATCGCGTAGTGAAACCCCGAGCATAGCCCTCTCCATAGCTCGTTGAGCGACTCTGAGCTTATTCATGAGGCCAATCGTGAATGACCACGTCTCGGTTCCATATGTTATCACTGGTAACACACACTGGTTGTAGACTTTCGTCTTAAGGCACTGAGGAATTTTGGACGAAAAGACGTTGCGTAGTTTCCCAAACGCTGCCCATCCGAGTTGGATTCGCCGATTTACCTCTTTCTCGAAATTGGACCTACCTAATTGGACTGTTTGTCCTAGGTATACATACGCGTCGACAACTTCGAGAGCCGAGTTCTCAACCATAACTGGGGCAGGCGCAACATGGACATTCGACATAATCTTCGTCTTGTCCATGTTCATTTTAAGACCTACCCGTTGGGAGACTCGGTTGAGGCCTTCGAGCATCGTGCCAAGTTCCTCCATCGATTTTGCCATGACCACAATATCGTCAGCAAACCGAAGGTGAGTCATGTATTCGCCGTTAATGTTGATGCCTAGTCCTTTCCATTCCAAGAGCTTAAAGGCATCTTCCAAAGCGGTCGTAAACAGTTTCGGAGAAATAACGTCTCCCTGTCTTACGCCTCTTTTTAAGGGAATATCCTTCGAACTCTGTTCCTGTACTCGGACTGACATAATGGCGTTTCTATACAAAGACTTCAACACTTCGATATACCGATAGTCAATTCGGCATCGTTGGAGAGACTCGAGCACCGCCCATGTTTCGATCGAATCGAAGGCTTTCTCATAGTCCACAAACGCGAGACATAGCGGCAAGTTATACTCTTCGGTCTTCTGTATCACTTGCCGCAGCGTATGAATGTGGTCTATGGTACTGTAGCCTTTTCGAAACCCGGCTTGTTCGGGACGCTGGAAGTCATCAAACCTGCGATCGAGACGATTTGTGATGACCCTTGAAAACAGCTTATAAACATGGCTCAAAAGCGAGATCGGTCTGTAGTTCTTAAGCAAGGTGTTGTCACCTTTCTTAAAGAACAGTACCACGACGCTTTTGTTCCATGTTTTTGGCGTAATACCTTCGAGCAAGACGGAGTTGAAGAGCTTCTGAAGGACTTTAAGTATCGGTGATCCACCCGCTTTCAGAAGCTCTGAAGTGATTCCGTCCTCCCCCGGCGCCTTGTCGTTCTTAAGCTGTTTCAGGGCCATCCTGATCTCGTACAAGCTGATGTCCGGGATATCTTCGGTATAATGTCGGGTCAGCTTGGCTCTAGGGTCTTCTGCCACACTGCAAACAGGTTTAGTGACCGAATCGTAGAGCTGTCCATAGAACCTTTCGACTTCCCTTAACACTTCTGCTTTACTTGACGCTATACTGCCATCTTCCCTCTTCAGCTTCGTCATCTGGCTTTGCCCAATAGACATATCTCTCGCGAACACTTTGGAGCCTTTGTTCCGCTCTATCGTATCTTTAATACGAGCTGTATTAAAGGTACGAATATCGTGCCGCAAGGATTTCCAAACTTGTCTATTGAGCTGCCTATGTGACTTAGCATCATCGGGAGACTGCAGTCGTAATGAGCGTCGTTCAGCCATAAGGTTAAGAGTGTCATCAGAGAGTTTCTGAGGTCTATTTGTACGGGGCGTCTTAAAGAACTGAGACCCCACCGTATGGACAGTTTCTACGAACCTGTTATTGATCTCGTCCACTGATGCATGTTCTTCGAGACCCAGACAATCAAAGCGATTTGAAAGTTCGAGTTGAAAGCTCTCGAGGTTTTGGATATGTGCACGAGTGGGTCGGAGCGTAGATTTCATCAGACGGGACCTTTCAAGTCTAACGTTCATATTCAATGTGCCTCTAACGATTCGGTGATCACTTCCGGTTTTCACCCTGTGAATCACAGTGACATCATTGAATACCCGTGACTTATATATTTAATAATAAAATAAACTACATGATAGAAATTTTGTTATTACATATAGAAAAACATCCAAAACACCCTGAACAAATATCTGCAGATCGTGCAGACATTTGTCCCGAGGCGGGAATCGAACCCGCAACCTCTTGCGTCGCAAGCGAATCTTCGCATGCTGCGCCACAGCGGTCGTCATAATATCTTTATTAGATTAACGGATATTTATTCCGTAATTACCTTTATTTGCATGTATTTTAATATTAACCCGGCGTTGTTTTGACAGGGATGCACCTATCGTAGTCCCAAGCACGATAACCTAATATAGTTATGAACTTAAGACGTTTCCAAAGTATTGAGTATTGCTTAATGAATTGTCGTCAAAGCTTTAGTTGTGTGCAAAAGTGCGGGTTCCAACACACTGTCTCTCGACCTGACACGGCGTCCACAAGCACTTAAGTAATTTTTTTGTCAAAATGCTAAAAACTCACAAGGCTTTGGTTTTTGTTTAATCTGTCGACGGGAATAAGCAACTAAGTAATTTTTTTGTCAAAATGACTTAAGTGCTTGTGGACGCCGTGTCTATGAGTCAAGGGTACTGGCCGGCGGGCGTCAAGTTTCGACGGTTCATCGGTCGCCTAACCCCGAAGTATTGTGCTGACACCGCGAATGCGTCGCACATCGCCGGACAAACGTGTACTTAGTTGCCGTGGGGTGCCGGCAGTAGAATATTACCCCTCCTCTCATACCCGTGGATGCAGTAAGAGCCTGCTAAGGGATACCTCCGAAAGATGGGCAGCAGCGTTTTTCCGTGTAACAACATCCCGTACTGCGCTCGCCAACCCGTCTGCCAAGCGTGGTGAGTATGGCAACTACCCCTCATGGATATCCACGAGGGAGGCCTATGTTCAGTAGTGGACGTTTTACGGCTGAAATGATGATGATGATGTATATTTCTGTAAGGTATATATTATATGGGCCTTAGATTTAGTTACTTTAGTTTACATCTTGTTACTTATCTATAGTTGTCTGAAATAAAGTCTATATTATTATTATAAGTTATTACCAAACATAATTTTAAAGATAAGATAAACGACTTTAAATCTAATGTATTGTTCAAAGTGCTAAGATAAATAGGTTTGATTCTATGGACGACAGACGAAAAAATGTTACAACCGTACCCAGTTTGCTCTACTTCCACCAAATTCGATGAGTAGATATGTAAATCTCCAGCATTGTTTGCTTGCTTACTTAGCTTTATTTTTTGACAGAATTATTACACTTTACATAAGCGTAAGTAGTCAAAAATTCAAAATAAAAAAAAAAATCTGCGTACAAATCAACAACAAGAAAGTGGTTTTTAGGTTAACTTCTGCCCGTTCGTTTACTTTTCGCACATGTCTAAATGGAAATGCGTTCGGTGTTCGGAAGTTTCTGAGGATATCGCGTTCTGACAGACAGACGTGGAGATGGGATTATTCCATGACCTTTATAATGAGTAGGTTTATAAGTTCTGCCCGTTAGAATTATTAGTAAGGATGGACAAGATTCCGTGCCGTGAGGTGCCCAGATGGTGCTGGGATAATGATAAGATTCTAACAAGAATAATGGGTTTCTGTCTTTGAAGTCCTTACCATCAGCACCTGGTACAAACGCGTAGGCGCAAGCGGAGATCAGCAGGAATACGTATATCGGCGTCGGAGTGCACCGCATCCTACGGGCCATCCATGCTCCTGCGCTGCGCTCCCATTGGTCGAGGAGAGCGCGCGCTCTGCTATGATTGGTGCTTGATGGATGCGTGGAAATTCATTGTTTAAGCTGGTATTGCCTGTAAAGAAGAAAAGAACTATATAATGCATGATAACAAATATAGTTAGGACCGCAGTTTGGCGGTCCAACTTTACTTCGAAATTCATGAGGGAGGGCCTAAATCCAACTAACAGTAGACGTTACTGCGGCTCTGATGATTATTATTAACATAACGTTTACCTAAACAGGTTGGTAGGAACGCTTAGAGTTTAATAAAGGGCCTCTAAATTGTCTACGAAACGTCATCAAGATGATAATAAGTTAGGTACGTGGTGTAAGCCGTATTATATTTATTAAATGATGTCAAGCCACGATAATTTCAATTCAACGCTTAGAGTGTTATGTCCATCTTTTGTAAATTGCATTAAAGTATTTAAGATACCTTTACACCTATTATAGACGTTTTGAACTGAAGAACTGTGCCTTGGAGATTGTGAGATAGAATAGGCTTTCCCAGCACCTAACATAGATCAACTCTGACATAGATCAGCTGCATCATCTCAGCTGATCTATGTCAAATAGTCAGCTATTCACAGAAGAACGGATAAATTCGTGGGTTTTCACACGATGTTTCCTTCACTGTTAAAGCATCTGTTAATTGTGCACATACATTTTTAAGGTTTCGTAGTAAAACAAGAAACCCTTATAGTTTCGCTTTGTTTGTCTGTCTGTATGTCCGTCCGTTTGCGAATAGGTAGACTATTAGTCCTAGAAAGCTGTAACTTTGCATGGGCAAATAAAATAACAACGCCGAGATAACTGCGTTCGCCAACCCACCTGCCAAGCGTGGCGAGTATCAACAATCCCCTCATGATCTTGGAGGAGAATCTTATGAGGGAGGCCCATGTCCAGCAGAATTTTCCCATCCAAAGCGACTTGACTTGTTTTCGTGGGCTCAGACGCCCCCTTTTGGGCTAGTACACATGTTATAATTCAACCGGTATGGACAAAAATAAGGCAATTATCGGACAGTCGGTGACAACTCGCATTACGTGCTGTGCCCTCTATAATGATCAGTTTTAATTAACTGGTTTGTGAGATTCATTGAGTGACTCATTTCACTATCCGCCTAATAGACTGATCATGAGTCATTGGTTTGTTTGATGACGTTGAGAAGTCAAGCCCAAACGAGTTTGTATGAAAAATGCATGCGACAACCGATCAGAATATCTCTAGCAGGTTATCTTGTAATCTGTATAATGCTGAGTTGGGACCATTTTGCAGTCCTTTATTTATTTTATATAATAGTGAATTTAAGTTAATTTACTTGTAAGCTTATTAATTAATTTTTAGTATAATTGTTTATATTAAATAGCGGGAATATTCACGTACTTGTTATTGTTGGTGGAGGCACCACAAAAGGCTGTTTCGACCCTTATCGCTAACGAATATGACGACTTTCCTGCTAATTAATATGAATTATTGTTTATTTGTATATTTTGCTTTTTAAAATGTGTCTACTGTATATTATTGTTTTCTTGGTTACAAATAAAAACATTTGATTGATTGATTGATCTGAGAGTAATAATTCGTAGTGCTAGTTTTTAACACTATATTAATTCCATTACATAATCATTTTGGCATCTTTATGTTTGAAACTAAAGTTTAACGTTATAGATTGTAGCTGGTGCTTTTTGTCACGATAGATAATATAAAAATCATCTCTCTCATATGGTGCGATTGTAATACCTAATTGTAATTCTTAACAATATTTTCCTTTTCATACACAACAAAATCATCAAGATATTTCTCTAGAACCTTAATGAACCGTATGTGTTCTTTTTTAGGGTTTCGTAGTAAAACAAGAAACCCTTATAGTTTCGCTTTGTCTGTAGTATGTATTTATGATGTTTATATTATTAATATATGTTGAATATGTATTTTTTTCTCTATTTACATGTGTAGATTATAGTTCTTAAGATTTAAATTAATTATTCTATGTTATGTACCTAGTGTCTAGTCCTTATCTCATAGTAATCGAGTGATTTTTTTTTATTACCATAAGTTAATTTTAATTATTTCTTTCCTATATATGTAAGTTAGATAGTCTTGATTTATTTCAAAAGTCTGAAGAGACAGTCGTAAGCGTTAATTAAGTACCAATTACAAAATGTAAATCCATAATTGGCTGTAAGTTATGTTACTATAACTGCTATCATTTTATCTATAAGGGCTGTGACTTTTGTTTTTATATAAATAAATAAAATATTTTATACACACCCTGTGGAGATGTTGCTAATGTCGTGATAAAACTATCAAATTATGATAGAGCAGGAACCAGACCGATGTTTTATACAAAATTACTTTTAAAATGTAAATGGAACGAGTTTTTAAAAAAGGTTTTAGCTTTGCATGGCAGAATGTTATGCCCAGACCTCTGAGATACTTTTTAACTTGACTGCCTGTCACAGCAAAGAGGAAAATGTGCATAATTGTATGAAAATTTGTATACTTATGAGTGTGGAATTTAAAAGGGGATTGAGATGGAGTTTTGCTAAAGGGACTTTACATGATTTATACAGCGTCAGTAACTGGTAATAATGCTGTTCAGGACGCTGCAGTTCATGGGACATTCTTAGATGGATTAGGCTTGCCCAGCACCTATACCATCCTCAAAGCTTAGTTGACTATTAGTTAGAGGAAAGAACAGGTTACAAAAGAACGACACGTCGAAAGAAAGACACGTCTGAAGCTGACTAAGCAGCGGGTTTCCTTTGCTAAATAAGTACCTAAAATTAAAGATTTAAGGATGAACAAGTCGCTCATCTTTCCATACAAACGTGGAAGGGTAACTACTCCACTGTTTGACGTTTACCATCCAACACTAAGGATTATATCAATTTATCTCGTCATAATCTATGTTTGTATACACCCCAAACCGTAAAAAAAGTATTTATTTCAAAAATACAAGCTTCTAAACTTTCGTATATCAACACTGATTTTAGCCCAACTTTGGACGAAACTAAATAATATAAGGAGAAAGAAAACTCAAAAATAAATGCCGTTCCGACATAGTTTAATTATTCAAAAGTTGAAATAAATGTTAATTTGAAAAGATTACACTCAAGTTTTTCTGTATTAAATAACCCTTGTGCTAAAAGTCTATTCACATATTTTTGCGCGGTCGGTTTAGGAATGAATCATTGTGCATTTCATTCTAGCGCGCACTATGTCAGGTGAGATAGCATACATTTAGGCCGCGCCCACTGACGACTTTGCCTCCACGACTAGTTGGACCTTAAAATCGTTATTTGAGCCCTGGCACCAAAAGCTGTGGCATTGTCTTTATATTGTGCGTTAAATGGACGTACGCACACTGGTTTTGCCAATAAACCAAGCTGTTATTGTTACCATTTATTCTACAATCATGTTGGACGAACTTTTGTTAAGAAAATAACACTTACCATGTCCGGCTAACACTGTGTTTAGAGGTACATTGATTCCAAATGATGAAACAAAACGGTGCGGTCTCATTACGGTAAGGGCGTATCTAACGGTTCCAATCTTTGCCTTAAATATTAAATTCAGCAAAGTCATTGAGCGAATCATAAACGAGCTACGTCATCTCTCAGTAACTTAAAAACAAATCCATCTCAAAAGGTCGATTCTGAGTTTATTTTATGATAATAATTTGTGGAAAAAATACTCCCACATTGGTGACCCCGACGTGATGTGACCTCTTATCACTCAGTCTGTCTTTAGCAAACACCACTAGGGATGTGCTCGCCACACATGTCCAGATTTTTTTCTCGTGCCTCTCGTGCTAATTTGGTTAACTTGGAGATCGCACTAACGAAAACTCGTACCACTGAATGACCTAAAATTTTTTTTTATAATCAATACTTAGTTATTTTCAAGGTTTTTAATGTTTTTATTTTAACCAACGAACTTTCCCGGGTTGGACTAAAATGATATGTACATAATAATAATATAAATAAATTAAAAATGCTGAATATTTCACAGAGCTTGAGAGCTTTCACTTGAGCTATAATAATATAAGATCGCGAGATTTACGCCTGTCGCATACCTATCGCAGGACACGTAATCAGCCTGTCGCCGGTCACGTGCCTGCTAGCTTGTAATTTTAGACCTAATACTGTTGAACAGTTGGAGGAGGCCTATACTCGAGAGTGGCCATAACTAAACTTAGATTGTATTTTTTTTATTTAAGATAATGACTGTAATGTTACTTAGTTACTGAAAGAAATAGGTTTTCTGGACTGAACAGGACTTTGCCATGACTACAATATCGCCGGCAAACCGAAGGTGAGTCATATATTCACCTTTAATGTTGATGCCTAGTCCTTTCCATTCCAAGAGCTTGAAGGCATCTTCCAAAGCAGTCGTAAACAGTTACGGAGAAATAAGGTCTCCCTGTCTTACGCCTCTTTTTAAGGGAATATCCTTCGAACTCTGTTCCTGTACTCGGACTGACAAAGTGGCGTTTCTATTCAAAGACTTCAATACTTCAATATACCGAAAGTCAATGCGGCATCGCTGGAGAGCCTCAAGCACCGCCTATGTTTCGATCGAATCGAAGGCTTTCTCATAGTCCACAAACGTGAGACATAGCGGCAAGTTACACTTCGGTCTTCTGTATCACTTGCCGCAGCATATGAATGTGGTCTATGGTACTGTAGCTTTTTCGAAACCCGGCTTGATCGGGACGCTGGAAGTCATCAAACCTGCGATCGAGACGATCTGCAATGACCCTTGAGAACAGCTTATAAACATGGCTCTAAAGCGAGATCGGTCTGTAGTTCTTGAGCAAGGTATTGTCACCTTAAAGAACAATACCACGACGCTTTTGTTCCATGTTTTTGGCGTAATAACTTCGAGCAAGACGGAGTTGAAGAGCTTCTGAAGGACTTTAACTATCCGTGATCCACGCGCTTTCAGAAGTTCTGACGTAATTCTGTCCTCACCCGGCGCCTTGATGTCTCAAGCTGTTTCAGGGCCATCCTGATCTCGTACATGCTGATATCCGGTATCATCATCATCATCTCAGCCGTAGCATGTCCACTGCTGGACGTAGGCCTCCCTTATGGATATTTAAGTGATCATAAAGGGCTGTTGCCATACTCACCACGTTTGGCTAGCGGGTTGGCGAGTGCAGTACGGGATGTTGATACACGGAAAGACGCTGCTGCCCATCTTCCGGTTTTCTGGTACAATTTTTTGTTAAAAAATAAGTCCGTGGCATCTTAGGCCGACGAAAATTTCCTTACTCTAAGAATGAAGCTCTACTAAGCCTCGGTTCAGATAAAGCCGCAGGAAATTTAAGATTAACCGATTCGCAAACCGCGCAAGAAAACAGCAGCCGTTGAGGAATTTACGATGTATTTACAAGCTAATAAATCAGCGGGAATGTTGGGGCGAAATTGAGAGAAATGGGACCGCATTTATCGGGGAAAATGACGGCTGGGTTATTAGATGCTAGCTTCCGTCCGCAGGTGCAAATACGTTGTTTATCGAACAAAAAGACTCGAATCATATAGTAAAATTGCCGTAAATATTGCATATTTGCGAACGAGTGAGCGAAGCTAGCGAAGTTCTTTGTGGCAACTAGGCGTTTCGGCTGATTGTATGTATGTATGTTCGCAATTTTTGTCCGAGTTTAAACAGATGATCGGATTTTGATGAAATTTAAAACTAAAGGAGATTACATCAATACAAATCGATTGTCGTAAGGGAATTTTGATTTATGTAACGGTTTTTTAAAATATGGGGGTTTAATCGTTTTTTTTTGCCCGAGGTAACTCTTTCACGGATAATCCGATTTTAATCAAATTACAAACATAATAAGATTAAATTAACAGAGGATTTTTGATGAGTGGTGTTGAGAGGTGGGGATTTATTTAGCGATGTTTTTTTGTCCGAGAATTACTCTTAAACATTATATTTTATTTATTTATTTTAATTTTATTTTAACAATTTTAAGAAACAGCTATGTTTAAGAACTAATACAGGTTGACAATATATCGTGAATTTATCATGTTAACATGCTGATGGCTAATTAAAAGTTTCCGCAGATAGGCGTGTGAAAAATTAAAAAGTGTAAAAAAGGTCAGTTATTTATTACATAAAGTTAATGACATAAAGTAAAAAAAAATGTAACAATTAAGATTATGTTTTACCTACATATATTAAACGGGTTCGTCGCTGTCTAAGTTGAAGAATCTGTCATTATGTATTCGCTTTAATTTTGATATCGACAGAATTAAAAATGTCTATGTCTATGTTTGCCTTTGTTAGATTATTGAAAGAATTACATGCTCTGATAATGAATGCATTTTGCCTATAGTTTGTGGTAACTCGCGGTACGTGTAACGTGTTGGGGTTCCTCAATGCAGTCCTGCTAGTGCGTAACCCTAGCAGTTCCAGCAGTTCTGGACAGTCCACTTTGCCATTTGATATGCCGAAGAGGTCACAGATCACACAGAGGGACAGAGAACACAGATCAGATATATTCCTTCTTTCATAGAGAGAGAGAAAGTGAAATTTGCGACATCTAGTTAATTAGTCTGGAAGAAAAACCTTGGCACGATACTGGAGATACTTTAACATGGCCGGCTGAGCTATACAGATGGCGTAGATGCTGCGGCGTCCCGTAGATTATTAATTAACAGCAAGTCATACATATCTCCTGTCTTCTTCTCGTTTTCCATTGTGGTCGTGAAATCACCCGGGGTCCCAACTGAAAACCAGCATAGCATCTGAGCCTGGTCAAGTGCTACACAATGCTGCGTTGGGGATGCATTTACCGCACATCCTCATCTTCCTGTCCGCAATATGATATTATTATTATTTATTCATTTTTCTGGGTCCCAACTGAAAACCAGCATAGCATCTGAGCCTGGCCAAGTGCTACACAATGCTGCGTTGGGGACGCATTTACCGCTCATCCCCTTCTTCCTGTCCGCAATATGATATTATTATTATTTATTCTTTTTTCTGGGTCCCAACTGAAAACCAGCATAGCATCTGAGCCTGGCCAAGTGCTACACAATGCTGCGTTGGGGACGCATTTACCGCACATCCCCTTCTTCCTGTCCTCAAATATGTGATATTATTATTATTTATTATTTTTTCTGGGTCCCAACTGAAAACCAGCATAGCATCTGAGCCTGGCCAAGTGCTACACAATGCTGCGTTGGGGACGCATTTATCGCTCATCCCCTTCTTCCTGTCCGCAATGTGATATTATTCTTATTTATTCTTTTTTCTATCTATTTTTGTTCTTTGTTTATTATTTTTTTGTATTTATTGTATAGTGATTTAAGCGGGTGGTAAATAAATGTTTTTTTCTTCGTCTTATTTCTTTAAGTGATCCGATTACCGGATGTACCCGGTTCCTTTTTGGCATCTGTAAATAATTTACATCTGGAAATTCAGCAGCTTACAAGCTTACAGCTTACAAGAGTTGAATTTCCAGATGCCTGAGGCATGGTCCGATTTATGTAGTTTAATTGGATAATGTAATTGATAAAAAAATCGCATCTTAAATATTTGCTTAATTAATTAATATCCGTTTCATTATCTCAGAATTTAGTGGTAAGAGTAAGTTATCATTACTCTTTAAGCGGGCTGTCTACTGAAAGTTGAGATGGCCTGATCTAAAAATGTCGATAAATGTCATCAATATAAGGATTAATGAACCAACCCTTCTGGCTAGTCAGCTAGTTAAAACCTCAATTTTGAGTCTGACGTCATATACATAGACATTTGTCTACAAGTTCACATCGTCATTTTTCATTTCAGATCTCTCGTCGTAACATAAAATTTTTATCTTTTTACAGAAACGAAGCTATCCAAACAAAACTTCCATAATAAAGTAAAATAAATAACGCATACATGTGAAAAGCGAACCCTCTGGGAGTTTGTAATTTGTGCGCGCTGTTATCATAAAACAATGCGAGCATCTAAATAAGTATGCGCAGAGATGGGATACGTTGAGTTGTGAAGTACACTCAGACATAAAATCTTCGGATTCGTTCTTCGGATCGGTTAAAGCGGGTTGTACTGTTGAGACATGTGATGGCTCATTACTCGCACGCCTTACATTGCCGAATGATTGATGTCATTTTACGAATCAATGATAAAAATGTCAATAAAAGCCAGTGATGTACCTAATTCGAGCGTGTCGTTATGGCGTGGAAATATTATGTAAATTGGATTTTTCTAAAACATTTTTTCTCCGTAATCTTCATTGAAAAAGCGTTGAAAAAATTCATTATCATCTACCATATAAGGCATCTTTTACAAAATGATATAAGTATCTGAAATAATTGTGCATAGTACCATTTGTTTTCTCAGTAATTAAAATTGGCTGTTATTTACCTTATAGAATAACAGAATACCAAGAGCACCTTCGGCCTATTTTTGCAAATATATGTATGTCTCAAAACGCCTCTGCCGGCCCATCAATCAGTGCGGGACAAAACTTTGTGGTAATGAGAGGGAGGGAGATAGACGTTAGCAAGGCCATCGGCATATACCCAGCTCTTAAGGAGCCATCCCATCTTGCAGTTGGCAGCCCTCTTAAATATTATGTGCTGCTTTACCGGTGCGAAATGTGGAAGGTCACTTCCTTTCGGACTCGGAGCATCATACTAATGCAATAATACTAATCTGTCCGCACCACAGATCGACCGCATTTTGTGGCAGCTTTCGTTACGCTGCCACTAAATGTTGGAATAATCTTCCACCTCCAATTAGAAACTCCAACACCATTTACTCGTTTAAAACTAATCTCAAAAAATATCTTTTAAACAATCAATATATTAATTTATAAATGGTCGATGTCTGTGCTTTTATACCTTTTATATTTAAACAATAATTAGTTCTGAAAAATGTGTGTAAATACCTACTTATAATATTTAAGCTGTGTACCTAATCAAAACTTATATTTCTTATGTCATAAATGTTTATATTTTCTATGTTTAGCTTGCAACCCTTGTAAAACTTTAACATTAAATAATGTGTGTGTCAAGTGTGTGTCTCTATACTACGGCTTCACAGAAAACCAGCGCAGTAATAGCTTGCTGAACAATCTTATTCCTGCTTATGCTGAGTGGTGACCGATTTGTGCCAATGTAAACTTAAGATTATAATTTTATGTGTATAAAATTGTTACTATGACTTTGGTGCAAATAAACGGTTTCTTTCTTTCTTTCTTTCATCAGAGGTGCAAACTTTTAGCTCCGTTCATTATGATCCTTGTCTTTGTTTACCTTATATCCAAGAGTCTACTAGCTATCCGTAGATGGACTTGGGCTTTTCGCTATATTTTACCCCATGTGAATGACATGGGATAAAATATCAGTAATTCATAATGGATAGAAATATACGACCGTCAGATAGTCGTTTCTGCCACGGTGTCTCTTGAGGGTTCCAATTTAACACTGGTTTCGGTATGTGATCGGAATATCTTTGGACTCAAAATACGATACATTTCTCGCTATATCTCGGAGTCCACTGTACCGTGATTATCTCCAACGTACTCGTATACCTCTGGTACGCGTGCCCAATCGACTGTCAAATTAACTGTTAGGGGAAAGGGATCACTAGCTCCGAAGAGATTCCGATCACATACTGAAATAAGCAAATTTAGTTTAAGTGCGATAAGTATACCAAACAATTACGAGTATTGTATACTTGTCGGACAGTACAGTCGTGTACAGAAGCGGAGTGATTCAGTAGGAAATGTGTAATCCCGAATTGGCAATCCTGGTATTGTACGTCAACAATAAATTAACTTATCAAGATTTTCGAGCCCAGGCTATGGGTTCCGTAAGATAAATGGCAACCTACATCGAATTTAGGAATGTTACAGGTTTTTTAGTTTAGCTACTTTCTATGCAGCTTCTGAATTATGTTTACCACAGCAGCAGGTTGCTCTAGCTTATTTAATAAAGAAGTAAGAATATTAAAATGGATCTGGGCGGGACACAAGGCGAGGCGTGGTA
This sequence comes from Pasiphila rectangulata, assembly GCA_963082625.1. NCBI lineage: Eukaryota > Metazoa > Arthropoda > Insecta > Lepidoptera > Geometridae > Pasiphila > Pasiphila rectangulata. Next base: position 7,221,524 of record OY720254.1, on the reverse strand, counting down.
AGTAAATAAGACATAAAGGCAGGTGGCCGAGACACGAGAGAAAGATATAGAATGTTGGTGTTCCGGCAGCAAGATCGGAAAACGATATTTATAAAGTCGCGGGCATACGATGGATCGGACTGGCGTAGGATCGTATCGAATTGCACAAACTAAGGGAGGCCAAAATACCCAGCAGCCCTTCGGTGGTCAAAGAGGTAACATGTCCAGGGAACGGTGGTGTTGTTCATTATTTGGCAACTACCGCGTCTTGGTTGTTTCTGTCTAGAAAACTTCTATTCTTCTATTGATCTTCAGGAGAACTTCTATTGATCTAAGAAGAAGAAATCCCCACTAGTGGGGATTTCTTAGTAGGGATTATGACGGAATACGAGTATTCCGTGACGAACGGGGAGCCGATTTCTCCTGAAGATACCTTGTACAGAGGCGAAACACATGTCGAATTCAAGGATTTTATCATTGATGTCAATATTTTATTTAAATGAATAATAAATTTCTCTTTCTTTTGTAGTAACATTGTATGTTATTGACTGACCAACCTAGCATTGGGTGTACGTATAAGCCAAAGCTCCGCAGATTGGTTTATTGTCATAATCCCTACTAAGAAATCCCCACTAGTGGGGATTTCTTAGTGGGGATTATGACAATAAACCCGCAGATTCAATACGTTATAAAAACTGCCACAAAAAAGTCCTGACAAGAAAAATGGTTGTGATATAATTTTGGTGGATTTGGCGCTGGTATCAGTAAATCTCATTCAACATTGCCCTAATTATACATTAATTGGGGTCGGCACAACATGTCCCCAATTTAATGTTATTTTTTTTAGAAAGTGAGAGGTATCTTTTTTCTTCTTTATACTTAAAAAAAGTTTTATGGAGTAAATATTTATTCACTTCATAAAACTTACTAAAACTAGCTCTGTTGGTTTAATAGCTGACTGAGATGCATGAGGTTGCCGGTTCGATCCCCATCATCATTTCAATCGTAAAATGTACTGAACTCGGCCTGAGTCCCTCGAGCGCAGTAGGGGATGTTGATACACGGAAAGACGCTGCTACCCATCTTCCGGAGGTATCCCTTAGCAGATTCTTACAGTATCCACGGGCAAGAGATGAGGGGCAACATTCTAATGCCGACACCCCACGGTGTACAATTTGTTTGTCAAGTTTTAAATGGCTTCGAAATTGAATCCGTTTGCGCCTTCAGCAATTCCGTAAAATATATTCTAAGGTTGGTTTGCCTGGTAACAAAACATTTAAACTTAAGATGAAGCTGTAACTTGTAATTTTTTTTTCAATTATGACGAAATTCTCCTTAAACAAAATTACTTGTACAATATATTTTACTAAAACCTACCTACGTTCTGCTTCATGATTCATGAGCAGATAAATTCTTAGAATATATTTTATCATGTAGCAGTCACTTCAAATATAGACTAGACAGATTAAGGTCAGGATTAAGTAAATAATTAAATTGTAACTTTTAATTATAGCATGACGAGCGTGCTTACTTTGTCTTTAAATAGTATTACTAGATGACTGTTTAAGTAAGCTTAATTAACTTACTTGAAACTTGGAGCATTTAAATATGTAAATTTCTGCAACACCAATTTTTTTTATACTGTCATCATAATATCTACTTTGCTTATCCAGTTTCATCTTAGACAGATCTTTAAGTGTAAGAAAATTTAAACTTTTTAAGGCGAATAATTCCTACAATCCTTAATACATGACGATTGCCTAATTTATTTATTTATATGGGATACCTAACACGGGGTTACACATTATAAACAAAAAACTTAAATCTATAAGGCATTTAACAATGTGTTCCCATAATTATAGGGTATCACAACATGTAAAAAAATTGACAACAGACAAATATTATAGTAACATTTTAACCGTTTACACAACGGAAGCTCTCAAAAGGAATATTTTTTTCCCGCTTATGCAACACTTCATTGATGCCCGCTCCTATATTTTTTTTTCAAAATAAATAAATAAAATAAAAATAAATAAATAATGCTGGACAAATCACACAGCATCATCTAGCCCCAAGCTAAGCAGAGCTTGTGTTATTGGTACTAGATGACTGATGTACTTAATACATTATACATAGATAAATATTTTTATTATATGTATATAGAAAAACACCCAGAACACCCTGAACAAATATCTAAATAAATAAATATATAAATGATTATATAATGTTGTTGACCGCAGATGGCCATGACAACGTTACCGGACTATGGCGAGCGCAGTTGGCGCCCAGCCGCAAAAGTTATGTTGGGGCCACAAGCTCAAGGGCACCACTTAGGTTCGAACCACGGCTTGAACTGCCAGATTTTTATGTGCAATGAGGGTAAACGTCCAGGTGCAAAACTGCACCTTAAGACAGAGAGTTTATTCTTCGGCCTCGCCGGCGAGACCGGTTATTAAATGTGTGCCTAGCAGCTAGAGTAGGACGGGTTGACGTCACCTCCGGGTTAGCGGCGGTGAGCTCGTCAACGGGCAAGCCGAGAACGTGTCTCGGTCGACAGAGGAAAGGTTCCGCTCCTATTGGTCGAAGCGTGATATTTTATAGCCTAACCTTCAACAAGGAAGCCGTGGAGAGCCGGCAGTAGAGTTGTCCCTTCCCTCTTGGATGCAGTAAGAATCTGCCTAGGTATACCTCCGGAAGCAGCGTCTTTCCGTGTATCAACATCCAGTAATGCGCTCGCCTGCCAAGCGTGGCGAGTATGGGACCAACCCCCTCTTGATCTCGGAGATCCATGAGGGAGGCCTATGTCCAGCAGTGAACGTGTACACAGTACTACGGCTGAGATGGTGATATAAACCAATTTGGGAAAATCTGAAAATTCTGGATGGAAAGGATATACATCCAGATTGGTCCTATTATCTCAATTTAGGAATTGGGGAACACCTCGAATATTATGGGCATACATTATCGCGGTGGGGTGCCGGCAGTAGAATGTTACCCTTCCTCTCACACCCATGGATGCAGTAAGAGCCTGCTAAGGGATACCTCCGGAAGATGGACAGCAGCGTCTTTCCGTGTGATACCTCAATGGCAACTACCCCTCACGGAGATCCATGAGGGAGGCCTGAGCTCAGTAGTGTACGTTTTACGCCTGCAATGATAACATTATAGCATTTATGATATTTCCAGCAACAAGCAATAACATTAAGCCTTTTTATTCAGAAAGTATGATTTGGTGATGTGGAACTTATGAACAATAACATACCCGCCATCTTCCTTAAATTTAGACACATCAGTAATTTTTGTTGAAAAATTGAATAATTATGTGTTTCAAGAATCTGAAATCTTTCTTTCGGGCCAAAGGGCTTACTATGAAAAGGTTTCGGGAATACCCACGGGATCTACTTAGGTAACAAAGACTCGGATATTTTCTATTACTTATTCAATTTAAGTAGCTTAGCTCTCCAAAATTCGAGACGTAGGTATTATTGACCGAGAGAGATGTGATTCCGACTTTCAATCCGAAAGGTCGAGGTGGTCGAATGGTGGCCGAGGATGGGACAGAGATATGTCGGCCGACCGGTGGCGAGGTGGGTCGACGATATAGTTCACGTCGCGGGGCGTCAGTGGTTGCGACTAGCACAGGACCGTGGTGGATGGCACATACTAAGGGAGGCCTATACCCAGCAGTAGGTGAAGTCAGGCTGTGGATGATGATGATGATGACGATGATCATGCATTTTGTACACAGTTTTTACAATAAATTTCATTTTATTTCATTTCGTTTCGTTTCATTTCATTTCATTCCGTTTCATTTAATTTCGTTTCGTTTCATTGCATTTCGTTTCGTTTCATTTCGTTTCGTTTCATTTCGTTTCGTTTCATTCCATTTCGTTTCATTTCATTTCGTTTTGTTTCATTTTGTTTCGTTTCATTTCGTTTCATTTCGTTTCATTTCGTTTTATTTCGTTTCATTTCATTAATTAATGCCTCCATCCACATTCATCGTCTCAGCCGATGGGCTGCTGTCCACGTCCACTTCTGGACACAGGCTTCTCTCACGGATCTCCAAAATCATGAGGCACGGCGGGTTAGCGAGTACGGGATGTTGAAACACGGAAAGACGTTGCTGCCCATTTTCCGGAAGTATCCCTTGGCAGATTTTCACTGCATCCACGGGCAAGAGAGGAGGAGCACATTCTACTGCCCCCCACGGATATATGAACTCCTATCAAAGAATTCCTATTGTTCTTCCTATATTCTCCATCACTTGGCCATACCATGTCATCCTTATACCTTATGAATCATCTAGAAATATTTGAATACCTACCTTAGTTTATTGCCCAACCTATTACAATAGCCGGTTTTGTTCGAAATAGCCAGGTATTTCCAATCCAGCCTCGATATTATTAAATCCACTAAGTGTTACCGCATTTTTTTACGTCACAGTTTTGCATAACACGTCTTCACATATACAATGTTCCGAAAAGGTCAAGATGCTCTAATGGTCGCCAAGAGCGAGGTATTAATCAGAACGGTTTAAGGTATATTTATACTCCTACGCATCCAGCCAGTTATATCGAATCTGAGCCTTATGTTGTTGGAGTAAGAGCTAAGGTTTACATGATGTTTACGCGATTACGAGATGGTTTTAATTTGCAGTGAAGGAGGGGTTTCTGAAAGACGGTGTGCGTTATATTATGACCGTTTCAGAGTTTCATCGCGTTGGGCATTCATACCGCACCAAGACGAACCGCACCAAAGTACAATACAATACAAATACATTTAGTGCCAAAAAGAGAACACAGTTAATAAAAAAAATACGATAAAATAAGAACCTCTTAGGCAAATGGAGTAGACTTTTTAAAACTTTCGCGATCACGACACATTATTAATACATATTTAACCGGGTGTTTATCGCGTTATTTACCTTTATTATTGTCCCAGTGTAAAACAGCCATAATATCAAATATCAAGTCTAAAAAGACGCCTTCGCTTTGATAGAAACACTTTATTGTACACCACATTAAGATAATATAAACAATTAAGAAATAAGGTAAAATAACACAGGAGTACAAAAGGCGGCCTTATCGCTATGAGCGATCTCTTCCAGGCAACCTTAGAATGGACAGGAAAATAAAGGACGCTATATCGTGGTGTAAAATTAGGAGAATATCACCCCGAGTAGAATAATACCCCTCCTCTCATGCCCATGAACGCAGTAAGAGCCTGCTAAGGGATACCTCCGGAAGATGGGCTGTAGCGTCTATCCGTGTATCAACATCCCGTACTGCGCTCACCAACCCGCCTACCAAGCGTGGTGAGAATGGCAACTACCCCTCATGGAGATCCATGAGGGAGACCTGTGTTCATCAGTGGACGTTTAATGGCTGAAATGAATGAAAATGAATAATCGGTGCAAAACCGATAAAATAGGAGCAGTTTCCTTGGCTGAATGGGTAATGCCACAGAAATCATTATGTGGGTAATGCACTCTGGATTTATGACGATCACTGAAAATGCAACTGGGATCCCGTCAGAATTGATCTTATCTTAGTAAGTATTAAAGTTATTTTATCTTTAGTAAGTATTAAATTCACTGTGTCTATGAGTTGGGACTGTTAGATCGCCTGCCGTTACTACAGTAGTAATAGTACGTTACTATGACTTCTGTCAGATTTGTAACTCATGGTACCAAATTCTAAGCAAATGAAGCCCAAACTACAGTCGCTGTAGTATACTGCGTATTTTACCAAACTATCCGCTAGAGGCGCTGTACAAGTTTTACTAATTTTTGTCGTATTTTTGCAAGAGTAGGGAATGACTGTAGGTACCTAATGATATAATGTATACGGCGGCATACATGCTATCATTATATGATATATGGGGCGACTGTGGCGACTGTGGTGACTATGACAACTGGGGCTACAGTAGCAACTGTGGTGACGGTGGCGACTATGGTGACTATGGCGACTGGTGAAAATGTTTTACATCTGCCAAGCGTCTCGTGATGGCTCAATTTTTGCAATTTTTTCTGCAGTGACTGGGACATTGTTAAATAGATAAGGCTTGCCCAGCGCCTATACCATTCTCCCAGCTTAATCGGCTATTTGACCAAAAATTCCGACTGTGCTATCGGCCGTAGTATCAGCAACTTTCATATAATAAAACCGTTCAAAATACATACACTTGTTTGTTTAAACTGTCGCGAAAGCGGAGATAAAGTCAATTACCGACCGGTCCCAGCGCGGTATTAAGTTGAGCTAGCTTGCAGTTGTGTTTCATTTTCCGAAGCAATCAGCAAACACACTTATCACATTGCTACCAACCGCTGAGTGAACGGAATAATAAACAGGGCGTAGGTATGCATCCTCTGTCGTGTCTAAAAGAAAGACCATTACTTTGCGAAAAAATATGTGCTAAGATAATCATCATCATCATTTCAAAGATCAAAAGTTTTATTCCGTTCATGTTGTACAATGGTCTTAAAAATGTTAAAGATTCAAACATAAGCCTAGAGGGCACAACAATGTATTTAAATACCTACCTTTCAGCCGAAAAACGCCCACTACTGAACAGGCCTCCCTCATGAATCTCCATGAGTGGTAGTTTCCATACTCACCACGCTTGGCAGGCAGGTTTGGCGAGCGCAGCGCGGGTTGTTGATACACGGAAAGATGCTGCCGCCTGTCTTCCGGAGGTATACCTTAGCAGGCTCTTACTGCAACCCCGGGCATGAAAGGAGGGGTAACATTCTACTGCCGTCACCCTACGGCGTTAATACTAACGTCTTATTAATCCGTCGCGATAGAAAGATTTATGGACAAACGATATTAAATTAGGCCAGTAGGTCTACCATGGATTTTCACAATTTCTGCGTTGAAAAATCTTAGCGACTGTAGTTAAAAAATGTATGAAAACTTGTACAGCGCCTCTAGCGGATGGTTTGGTACTAAAATACGCAGTAAACTATAGGTACTATAGCGACTGTAGTTTGGGTTGCTGACGATTCGGACAAAATTTATTAGGACACATTGTCCCACCCAACTGACACTTTTTGGGCTTCTAAGAATTTGGCACCATGAGTTACAAATCTGACAGATGTCATATTAACGTACTACTTAACGTACTACTTTGACGGATTTATCTCGTCTAAGGTAAATCTACGAAATTGGTTATTATTTCAACAAAATTATACTCACAGGTGAAATGTTTATTCCATCTTTTTATTATTTATTGAGGTATTGCATTTATTTTTGCATCCGCTAATCTATTCTACCATCCGCGAAACTATAAGGGTTCCTTGTTACGGAACCTTATAAATAAATATGTTCCAAAAATAGAAGACCTGTCACCTAGAAAAATTTAATTCTGGCACTTATACAAGGTGTCCCGTAACTGGTGTATGAAGCCAGGAGCTGCAAATTACCCCGCACCAAAGGAATGCAAAGGCGAAGAAAGATTTCAGAAAAACGTATTTTCAGTTTTCCATACAAAATTAAAGTTTTCCAAGTCGCTGTCAACCCTAATGTATAACAGACGTGTGTCCGTAATACATACCTACGCGCCTACGCACACCACGCACCTATACCCACACTCAATATACGCACAAGCGCGTTGCGGGCGCGCCGCACAGTGGATCGAAAAAGCCCTTCCTATAGACATAGAACGTTTTTTTTCTAAACATGCTTTTTCTTGTTGGAAACCAAGGCAGAATCTTATTAGAAGCCCAAACTATATCATATTTTATGAACCTAGGTGATAATGACGCAGAAAAGATTTTTTGAACTTTAATTTGTATGGAGAAAAACATGAAAATCGATATTTTTCGGCTCTCGTGCGAGTGCCCGTTATTTCCTCCGGCATAAATAATGTTCCTATTTTTTACTATTTTTTGACATATAGCACATATGGGGCACTCGATGGACTTCAGGTGAAAAAAAATAAAATATATTTTTAAATTTTCTTTTTGCATTTTATTCATTATACAAGGTACATTACGACCTATAAATAATATTTCAACTCACCTAATTATTGTTACAATTTTAATGTAATATTTCACCTATCATAATAATGAAAATATATTAATTTTTTATATTTAGTTAAAGTAAAAGCATAATTATCAAATACAGTCATTATTTTTAAAAAGAAAAGAATAATAATTACAAACTACAAAGGCGATTAAACAATTCACACGAAATAAATATTACTATTTTTTACTTATTTTTTTTTTTTTTTTAACCACCATATAATATGGAATTATCAGGTAAAATTATAAAGTATGGCTGGTGAAATATTGCATTAAAACTGTAACAATAATTAGGTGAGTTGAAATATTATTTTTAGGTCGTAATGTACCTTGTATAATGAATAAAATGCAAAATTAAAATTTAAAAATATATTTAATTTTTTTTCACCTGAAGTCCATCGAGTGTCCCATATGTGCTATATGTCAAAAGATAGTAAAAAATAGGAACATTATTTATGCCGGAGGAAATAACGGGCACTCGCACGAGAGCCGAAAAATATCGATTTTCATGTTTTTCTCCATACAAATTAAAGTTCAAAAAATCTTTTCTGCGTCATTATCACCTAGATTCATAAAATATGATATAGTTTGGGCTTCTAATAAGATTCTGCTACTAATAATGTAATTATTATTCTTTTCTTTTTAAAAATAATGACTGTATTTGATAATTATGCTTTTACTTTAACTAAATATAAAAATTTAATATATTTTCATTATAATGACAGGTGAAATATTACATTAAAACTGTAACAATAATTAGGTAAGTTGAAATATTATTTTTAGGTCGTAATGTACCTTGTATAATGAACAAAATGCAAAATTAAAATTTAAAAATATATTTAATTTTTTTTCACCTGAAGTCCATCGAGTGCCCCATATGTGCTATATGTCAAAAGATAGTAAAAAATAGGAACATTATTTATGCCGGAGGAAATAACGGGCACTCGCACGAGAGCCGAAAAATATCGATTTTCATGTTTTTCTCCATACAAATTAAAGTTCAAAAAATCTTTTCTGCGTCATTATCACCTAGGTTCATAAAATATGATATAGTTTGGGCTTCTAATAAGATTCTGCTACTAATAATGTAATTATTATTCTTTTCTTTTTAAAAATAATGACTGTATTTGATAATTATGCTTTTACTTTAACTAAATATAAAAATTTAATATATTTTCATTATAATTATAGGTGAAATATTACATTAAAACTGTAACAATAATTAGGCGAGTTGAAATATTATTTATAGGTCGTAATGTACCTTGTATAATGAATAAAACTTTTTTTCGCGGGTAGGCGCTGAACTGTCAACACCAAAATAAATAAGCTCTTCATTTTTATTCAAAATTAATTAGTTAAAATCATTTATACCAAGCATTTAATGGTTTAAATGCTATAGTAAATAATTGCACATACCTGCTGGCTTACTACAGTTGTCATCTGTTCTTTTTTACTCAAGTTTCAACAAAAAGTGGCCCACATACTCAACATGTCTAACCTACAACATGTGCTGGAGAATCAAAATCGCATTGAAGAATCCCTGGTTTCAAGAATGGCTGAAATTGAGAAAGCTCTTACTTCAGCAGCCTCTGACAGTAAGCCTAACATTGAAAAATTATCACTGGATTTTAAAGCATTCAAAGAGATTGCTTTGTCAACACTGCAACTTCTTCGCTCTCAAGTCCAAGCTCTTAGCATTCATGTTGATGAAGTGGATAGTCACAGCAGACACAATGCCCTCCTCTTTAGTGGCATTCAGGAAAAGGACAGTGAAGACTGCTTAGCAATTGTCCTCGGAGTTATAAATTGTACTATGAAGTTCACTGATATAAAGCAGTCTGATATGTATTTATGTCATCGTTTAGGCATAAAGAATAGTCAGAAAACGCGTCCAATTTTAGTACGTTTCACTGATATGAATACTCGCAATCTCATATGGAGAGAGAAGAAACGCCTTAAGTCCACACCAACTGTTCTGAGTGAATTTCTAACTAAATCTCGTCAAGGAATCTTTTCTGAAGCCCGTAAACACTTTGGAATCAATAAGTGCTGGACCCGTGACGGAGCTATTATGGTTAAGCTCCCTAACAGTGAGTTAAAACGTATTATCACTCTGGACCAGTTGAACCAGCTAAAAAAGAAACATCCTTCATCGAGTGAAACCCGAGGCCCCGAGCATGCAGCTAGTTCTTCGCGTTCACAGGCTGTAACCAAACCGGCACCAGGCGACTATGAACCCCCTAGGTCCCGTAGGAACGCCTCATCCAGAACCAGATCTAACAAGTAGCAGTTTTATTCACGATTTGTCATACGCTCTAGATCACTGTTATCATAGTTTTCTTTTTCCATAGCATCAAACTTGGCAGCGGTGCATACCCCCGTGTTTCGTTTTATTTCAATGCATTGTGTTGTAACTTTTTGTATCACCTGCATTTTTCTATTTACTGTGAAATGCGAAACGAAAATAGAACTTCTTCTTTTTTTAATGGCGTTTCCGAACGATCGTCATATTGTGGGGACAGCAGCTGTCATTGTCATTCACTGATCAAACTCAAATCTTAATGTTGTCTGTCAAACGTCAAACTTTGCTTGCCACTTTTACGAAGCAAGTTACGGTTACTTTTGTTAGTTGTTAATACCTAAATCATATTTTTTCTTCTTTTTGTTATTAAAAAACCTTTCATTATTGATAGATAGATAGATAAACTCTTTATTGGTACATTTAAGTTTGATGCCTTGTCTATATACCGCTAAATGTAAATATAAGTTGAGCCAGCTGGGAGTGCAACAAAAACTGATCCCTTAGTTAATTATTTTTTTTTGTTATAAGTGGTAGTATTTAATAATTATATATAATTTATTTTTTAAGTATATTTTATTATTTACATTGTTATTTAGTATATTTATAACATAATTACTATATTTTATGATTATTTTATCAAATATGAGCCAAAGTGATGAAGAATCTTTTAATACCGCCAGTGATTATTCTGATACATCTTTCGTCAGTGCTACTGATGACACCTTAACGCTTAACGATCTACTTGAAAACCTTTTTGCCCCACTAACTAAAAATTTCAATGTTTGCCACATTAATGCCCAAAGTATCGCGGCTCATTACTCGGATTTGCATGAATCTTTCAACCTAAATTGTAACTCTCTACATGCATTACTTGTCTCGGAGAGCTGGCTCAAGCCGTCTCTGTCCTCTTGCTACTTTCCAATTCCGGGCTTTGTCTTAGTCAGAAACGATCGTATCAATAAACGGGGTGGAGGGGTTGCGATATATTTGAAGAGTGACATTGCTTATAAAGTAATTTTACAATCCCCGGCGACCTACAACTCTTCACCAGAGTATCTTTTTATAGAGATTGACCTTGGAATAAAACTTGCCCTTGGTGTCATTTATTGTCCGCCTAACATTGATTATTTCGCCGAGCTTGAAACTGTGCTGGAAGACTTAATGACTGAATACACTCACTTGCTGATAATGGGTGATTTTAACACGTGTCTCATAGGTAATAACTCTCGTACTGCAAAACTGCGCAATATTCTTGAGTCCGTATCTCTTAGTTTGCTGGATCTGCATCCGACGCACCACACTCACTCTTCGAGTACTCTCCTAGACCTAATTATTACATCAGATGTAGATTTAGTAAGATGTCACGGTCAGTTCTCAGCTCCAGCCTTCTCCCATCATGACCTCATTTACTCTTCTATTAGATACAAAGTTCCTAAGACAAAACCCAAAATTTTAATGCAACGGTCATTTTCTGGTATGAACAAGGTTAAGCTTGTCTCTGATGCCTCAGAACTTAACTGGGCGCAAGTCGAACAAGTACAATTATTAGACGACAAAGTAATTTTTCTCAACTCTCACATTCTAAAATTATTCGATAAACATGCTCCCATTCGTCCAATTAAAATCAAACGTCCCCCAGCCCCCTGGTTTAATGAAACCATAAGACAGGCCATGTCTAGAAGAGACCGAGCTTTCCGGGCATATAAACGTGACCGTTCCGATGAGAACTGGACCACTTATAAAAGGTTAAGAAATCGATGTAATCTACTCGTTAGAAGTGCTAAAAAACGCTACATCTCAGAACAAATTGAGCTCTCAACGCCGTCTAGTATTTGGAAACTCTTGAGGTCTTTGGGTCTAGGTAAAATCAAACACACTGATGTGAAAATCACCGTTGACATCGATACTTTAAACGGACACTTTACTTCTGGTGATAAGCTTAACCCTATGATTAAGAAAACTACTCTCTCAAACATAAATTCTCTTCCTTTAACAAACATTACTCCCTTTGAGTTTCTACCAGTTAGTCAAGACTCTGTATCTAAACTTATCAAATCCTTCAAATCCAAGGCAATTGGTAGTGACAACATCGGTCGAGTAATGATTCTTTATATATTGGACCAACTTCTCCCGGCTATTACGCATATTGTAAACTTTTCTCTGTCCAGTGGTAACTTCCCTGACGAATGGCGAAAGGCACATGTTCTCCCTCTTCCGAAAGTCCCTAATCCAACTATTCCCAGGAATTTTCGCCCTATATCCATACTGCCCTTTCTGTCTAAGGTCATAGAGGCTGTGGTTCATAAGCAAGTAACTGATTTTTTATCCATGAATAAACTTCTTAACCCTCTCCAATCTGGATTCAGAGTTGGCCATAGCACCACAACAGCGTTGCTAAAGGTTACTGAGGACATAAGGGGCAGTATGGAAAACTCACAAGTCACTGTGCTGGTTCTGGTAGATTTTAGTAACGCTTTTAACGCTGTTGACCACGATCTGCTTTTAGCTATCCTTCCTAGATTAAAATTTTCTCCAATTGCTGTTAACTGGTTTTCCTCGTACTTAAAAGGTCGCCGACAGACTATTCGTCATGGAGCAAATTTTTCTGTTTGGAACAACATAGACTCTGGAGTACCACAGGGTGGAATCTTATCCCCTTTGCTTTTCTCCCTCTTTATCAATCTTCTTTCTCCTCTCTTACACAGCAAATTTCACCTGTATGCCGACGATTTGCAGCTATACTACGCTGTTCCAGCAGGTGATTTGGCTCAAGCAATTCAATTACTTAACGATGATTTAGCACGTCTCTACACTTGGTCACTGAATTATGGCATACAGGTAAATCCTGACAAGTGCCAAGCCATTATCGTTGGAGGTTCACGTCAGTTGTGTAAGATCAACTTTTCCAATCTTCCCATACTTTATCTCAACAGTGTCGCAATTCCTTTCTCTCAAACAGTTAAAGACTTGGGAATCATTATAGACACAAATTTAAACTGGTCTCCATATGTCAAGGAAATCTCCCGTAAGTTCTACGCATCATACCATGCCATTTTCCGTCTTAAAAATTTCCTTCCTATTTCCACTAAAATCACGCTTGTAAACTCCCTTCTAGTTCCGATTATTGACTATGGAGACGTGTGTGCACTTGACCTTACGGAAGACCACCTCAATAAACTAGACAGGTTATTAAACAACTGTATTCGGTTCGTCTACGGTCTCCGTAAGTATGACCATGTCTCGGAATACAGAGCCAAGCTCAAATGGCTTCCGATACGTGAGCGACGCAATCTTCGAATCCTCTGCCTTCTGTTTTCGATTTTGAAAGACCCAATGGCTCCATCATACTTAAGCGTAGTTTTCAAATTTGTGGCAGATGGTCACAATAAAGAACTCCGATCATCAAATACCCTTATTCTTGCAACTCCGAGTCATCGAACTTCTTTTGTTGACAATTCATTCGCAGTCGTGGCCGTCCGCCTCTGGAACTCTTTACCGTTGAATATTAGGAAATGTGAAACAAAACAGAGTTTCAAGCAGGCAGCTCGCAAATATTTTGTAGATAAGGTTCATCCCAGTTCTTAATTTTCTATTTTTATTTCATTTCCCTTCTTAGGCCCATAAGCTATTATGTATTATTTATATATTTTAAATATGTTTATATATTTATTTATGTTATATAATGTGTTGGTTTATTTTAAGTTAACTATAAGTATATATTTTTATGTTAATTAATATTTATGTAGAAATTTTCCTTACTTCTGTTGTTAGTGCCTTCTCATTTTTTCTTGCACGCCCAGGTTGACTGGTAGAAAATGCTATTAGCATTAAGTCCTCCTCTGTACATTGTTTTTGTGCACAAAGTATTAAATAAATAAATAAATAAATAAATAAATAAAATGCAAAATGAAAATTTAAAAATATATTTAATTTTTTTTCACCTGAAGTCCATCGAGTGCCCCATATGTGCTATATGTCAAAAGATAGTAAAAAATAGGAACATTATTTATGCCGGAGGAAATAACGGGCACTCGCACGAGAGCCGAAAAATATCGATTTTCATGTTTTTCTCCATACAAATTAAAGTTCAAAAAATCTTTTCCGCGTCATTATCACCTAGGTTCATAAAATATGATATATTTTGGGCTTCTAATAAGACTCTGTCTTGGTTTCCAATAAGAAAAAGCATGTTTAGAAAAAAAAAGTTCTATGTCTATAGGAAGGGCTTTTTCGATCCACTGTGCGCCGCGGGAATCCCCGGCGGTCAATAGGTCATTGCCCGTAACAGCTGAGAGCAGGGTTGTCACTCTTATGAAATTGGTATAAACTTTGAACGTTATCTTATCACTGAAAAACTTGAAAATCAAGAAAGTCGTAGAACAAACGTTGTTTGCCAGGGGGGGGGGGGGGGGGGGGGGTAGAAAACCCCCCTTTCGGCTTAGTACCCCAATTACGGGACACGCTGTATATGGACTTACTTATGTAGAGGTATATTTGCTCGGCTCGGTTATCTTGTTTTGACATTACTTGGTTAAACATTTTTGGTGACACGTCTACTATTTCAGGAACTAATTGATTAGTATAAGTATAGATAAAAAACTCTTAAAATGAACATGCGAGGTAAATTAACGTATCGCTTCAATTAAGAAAACATAAAAAAAATTGTGTATCTTCGGCCGAATCTAGAATGATATTACTGGAAACTAAAGTGACATAGTGAAACTTCGACAACTACGCCGTTTTCGAGGCCCCATTCTAAATTTAAAATGTGTAGACTATGAAGACCTCCATCGAACTACACGCTGAATAATGAACTTGTGTTCAGAAGAGCTTATATCCAGCTCGGATGACGATGCAACGTCTCAATAGTTACCGCCACTTTCCCGCATTGATTGTAGGGATGGCACGCTCGCGCGTAGTACGTAAATGTATAGCTAAAAATAATTAGGCAATGTATTGGCCAAAATAGGCTAAAGTTTCTTTTGGTATTCATTTAAATAATAATAAAAAAAACATCTTGTTATTGATAATTTAGTTTTACTTTGTATTATTATTTCAGATACTTAATATAGTTATTTTTTTCCATTTTTAAAACGATGGGAAGGTGCCTTAACTAACATATATTATTGTACATTATATACATACATTACGTATTTTTCTAGCTTGTTCTATAAAGATTATGGCGAAAAAAGGTTTTAGAGATAACTAATTAACTTATTATATATACATATATAGTTACTTATATATATATTACTATATATATATATTACTATATATATATATTACTATATATATATATTATATATTATAGTATCTACGCCTTAATAAGTCCGAACAAGGCCTCGCAAGGTCTGGCCTCGCGGTTCTATTACGCCCATATGTATGAAAAGTATCTCAATTGGATTCCAAAGTGCTAATAAACCACTAAATAAATCACTGAATGTTTACTAAATCGATAAATGCCACAAAAATGCTTTTAAATTTTACATCATTAACTTCCACACGTAATTTGACGAAAATTTCGCTGTAGTCGTCATGGCGCCACTTAGCGTGTAAGCAAATGCGCCGTTATTCAGTATCAGTTAATACCAAAGACATTTTCTTTACTCTTTGGTTAAAACTGACACTTTCGTTATTTACGTCGTCGTATGTGGTATGACGTAATAACATGGCGGCTCATAGAGTTCAAAAACAGACTAAAACAATTAAATCCTACATTTTGTTTTGTATGAACTAAAACATTTTCCGACAGCTTTTTGTCTAAACTATTTAAAAATTTAATTTTAATTTAATCAAATTAAATTATTTTTTCTTGGGAGACGTAAATTTGATTTGTTATTGTCATTGTCAACTTCACTCAGAAGGCTCCAAAACAAACAAAAAGTCGATAAACACTATTATAGTTTAACATTAGAAAATGGCCGCCTACATGGCCAGCAAAATAACATAAGAATTTATAAATTAACTTGACACTGGCGGAATTGTGTAAAACTAAACACAAAAAGCCATAAAATAAGAAGACAAGAAGACAAGACTATTATAGTTTAGCAATAATAATGTTTTTAGTGAACTAAATCACTGGTCGCTAGCGAAGCCAAAGCCAAATAACGGCTAAAAAATCTTGGTCGCGAGCGAAGCCAAAACCAAACAAGCGGTTATGGAGTAAAAAACTCTATTAAAAACGATTTGATCGTAAGCCCTATTATCAGTGCCCTGTACATTGGCACTTTTAAAGCTGACTAGGTCGCTGGTTTCCTGGTGTGTATAGTCCAGCATTTTTTATTTTGTGAAGATACATAAACAAACAACGCCTTTTTCAAAACCCCATTCTTATTTCAAAGCATGGAGACTATGAAGTCATCCTCCATTAAATCACGCAAGATAATGAATTTGAGGTCTTAATTAGCCCGAACAAGGGCCAATCAAGGAAGCTTCGTCCAATTGACGACGCATTTTGTTTAGATACCCCCTTTACATTGGCACAGTATATGAGAAACGTATTAATATTTACATGATAATTTGCAATATATAGGTACTTTGACTTTACAATGATTAAATTAATCATTCAAATTCAAATTCAAATTCAAAAAATACTTTATTCAGTGCGGCCGCATGGACCTTATTGACGCGTCACAACTTACAAAATAAAACAACACAAATAAATAGAATAAAGCACATAATTGAACCTGTTCACTTCAGATGACACGCGAGTTAGGAAAAGAAGTGAACAGAAGAACCTAACTCGGTCGTTATAGTCATCATTTAACAATTTGATTTTGTCTTATGCTACGTTTGACGGAGTTGGAGCAGATTCCGTCCCAAGTGGTTTTGTCCTCTAGGTAATCTGATATTTTATAATAAGCTTTATCGCACAGATTGCGTTTAATAATGTTTTTGAATTTATTTAATGATAACTTCTGCAACTCACTTGGGAGTTTGTTGTAGAAGCGTATACATTGCCCTTTAAAAGATTTTTTTACCTTATGGAGCCTAGTAGTGGGCACAGCGAGTTTATTCTTATTTCTTGTATTTACATTGTGATTGTCGCTGTTTTTCTTAAACGAAGCAATATTTTTATGGGTGTACAACAGGTTCTCATAAATATATTGACAAGCTACTGTCATTATATTTATTTCTTTAAATTTAGTGCGAAGTGATTCTCTGGGACCCATATTGTAGATAGAACGAATAGCCCTCTTCTGCAGCACAAATACGGTGTCTATATCTGCAGCACATCCCCACAGCAGTAAGCCATAAGACATAATGCTGTGGAAATAGCTGAAGTAAACAAGTCTAGCGGTATCTACGTCTGTAAGAAGGCGGATTTTTTTGACTGCATATGCTGCAGAACTAAGCCTACCCGATAGTTGTTCTATATGCGGGCCCCATTGAAGCTTATTGTCCAAAGTTATGCCTAAAAATACAGTTTTTTCTACAAGGTTTAAACTTTCACCTTTCAATTTAATGTTGGCATCAGCCTGTTTTACATTCGGGAGAGTAAATCTAATGCATTTTGTTTTATTTTCATTAAGTAATAGGTTATTGACATTAAACCAATTAACAACTTCTGAGATTGCATTATTCACCTCGTCATAATCGGTGGTACGTCGTTTCATTTTGAACAAAAGTGAAGTGTCATCAGCAAACAATACAATCTCATGATTGTTTTTGACAAGATGAGGTAGATCATTAATGTAAATTAAAAATAGAAAAGGCCCAAGAATTGATCCCTGCGGTACACCCATTGTAACTACAGATCCCGAAGAACGTTTTCCATTAACATCAACTCTTTGTATCCTGTTACTGAGATAAGAATTAAGTAGATCTAAAGAGATATCTCTAACACCATAGTGGCGCAATTTCCCGATCAATGTTTCATGGTGTACACAGTCAAATGCTTTTGAAAGGTCGCAAAAAACACCTATAGCGTCTTGCGACTTCTCCCAAGCATCATAGATATGCGAGATTAACTCTATACCGGCATCAGTAGTGGAACGACCGCGTGTAAAGCCAAATTGCTTGCAGTGAAGCAACTTGTTGTCGTTAAAGTGCTTAGATAGCTGATTTAAAATAAGCTTTTCAAAAATTTTACTAAATGTCGGCAGTACTGATATCGGCCTAAAGTTAGTGGGATCCGACTTAGAACCTGATTTGAATAAAGGTATTATTTTACTGTGTTTCATTAGATCAGGAAATACGCCACAGTCAATGCATTCATTAAATATAAAAGCCAGTTCAGGTGCGATTGTGTCTACTAATGGTTTTACAATGTTTACAGAAATACCCCAGAGATCTGCAGTTTTCTTGACATTTAACATTTTAAAGGCTTTAACTATATCGCCGCTGTCCACATATTGGAATTTAAAATTACTATCACATTTAGGTACATTTTCGCTAAGTAAGGACTCGGCGATCAGGTGAGAAGAGTTTAAAGACTTTGTGGTAGAAATTGGAATGTCAGTAAAAAATGTTTCAAATGCTTGGGCTACATCTTCATCACTTTTGTAGGTGGTATTATTATAATTTAATTTGAATTGGTTGTTAAAGTTACTCACATTTCCAGTTTCTTTGTTTATTATTTTCCAAGTAGCTTTAATTTTATTATCACTATTTTTAATTTTTGAACTTATATAATTAGACTTAGCAATATGGCAGACTTTTCTAAAAATTTTTGAGTAATTTTTAACCTTTTCTTTAAATTCTTCACTAAAATTATAATGTTTTTCACTATAAAGATCATATAATTTTTGTCTACTTCTATGTATACCCACTGTTGCCCACTCATTAAAGTTATGTTTATCTGTGACCATTATCGACTTTGATGTAAATATTGAATTAAACATATTGCTAAATGCATTGAAAAAATTGCAATATGACTCATTAGGGTTGTTATTTGAGTAGTAAGGTGGAAATTTTGTATTCAATTTACATTTCAGTTGTTCAGATCGATGCATGGTCACAGGTATAAAAGTAATTTTTCTTTTTACATTTTGTTTTTGTTGCTGTTTAATTTGAATGTGCTGGCCTAAATGGTCTGACTTTATATTGCTAATCAAGCCCTTATGGCGAATTTTTGTATTAGAATTTACAAAGATATTGTCAATACATTTAGCTGATGTTTCAGTTATTCTAGTAGGCTCCATAAACAATGGTTTTAGGTTATATGAATTAAAAAGGCATGTTAATCTAGTACTAAAAGAGTAATTTTCTAAGAGATTAACATTGAAATCTCCACATGTAATTATGTTTTTATTTGACTTTGATGCTTTGAATAAGATTTCATCCATGACTTTTTCAAATGTCTCAAACGAAGCTGACGGTGGGCTGTATACACTTATGATAATAACTTGCTCCAACTCCACACATGCTATTTCGATTTGGCTCTCAACAGACAGACAGACAATGTCTTTACGTTCTTTGTACTTAAGATGTTTATTAAGTAGCACTAAAGAACCTCAACGAATAGCATGTGATCTACAAAAGGAGCTACCAACAAGATGGTTGTTGAAACTGAACATAACCTCATGACTTTTCAGCCAATGTTCAGTAATACATAAGTAAGGCCTTTGCATCTATTGAGATGATTTATACAGCGTCAGCAACTGGTAATCATGCTGTACGGGACGCTGCAGTGCCTGGGACATTGTTAGATGGATTAGGCTTGCCCAGCACCTATACCATCCTCTCAGCTTAGTCAGCTATTATTCAGAGGAAAGAACAGGTCAATACGTCTGAAGCTAACTAAGCCGCGGGTTTCCTCACGATGTTTCCTTCACCGTTAAAACACGTGTTAAGTGTGCACATAAATTTTTCAAGAAAGAAAAATCCATTGGTGCACTGCTGGTATCGAACCCACGACCTTCGGATTAAAAGTCGGGGGTACATACCACTCGGCCAACACGGCTTTTAAATGTGTTATTAATTTCGATGTTCACTCTAATCCGAGGAGGCAGGGTGGAATTAAAACACTTTGGTTTTTCGTACTTAGTAATTCGTATATTCAAAATAAATTTTAATATATATACTGCTGCTACGAGTTCTTGCTAGCGCGATCTAGAAGTTGTCTAAAACACAGCGACATCTAGTTGACATTTAAGAACTAATGTGCATTTTGATTTGTATTAAACATATCGCCCACCAAGAACATTGTGAATGTTCTTCACACCATGAAAGGTTTCACAACCAAAATTATAAAGACTATGCAAATTAGATATTATAAACCACAACATAAGCATGACATTTTAACTAAAGTTAAACTTAAAGAATCGTGCACTTTTTAAACATAAATATATAACTTAAAGACTAACTTGTAGCTAACATAACACTCAACAGTTCAATAAACCAATCGAAATTAATAACACATTTAAAAAATCAGTATTATAAAATAAAACAGAGTGCATATTTAAAACATTAATGTACAACATAAACATTAATCAGTGACTGGCAAAATACACAACCTCGAAATTGGTCTCTTCAACAGAGATTGACCACATTTTAAAGTTACCACTCTAGTAATGTCATCAAATCCAGGATGTTTAGCAACCACTATGCCTAGTAACCACCGAGCTGGAGGAAGATTATCCACTTAATTTTTTTTTTTTTTTTTTTTAATGTTTGACATCCAGTAAGTAAGGCATCGACGTAACAATTTTTTATTATTTTTTCTGATTCGTATCATATGCCCAAGATTGACATATTCATGAATTACTTCTGCATACATCGGCTTGATATCTGGGTTCTTCTTAAATCGATTCTCCAGGCTTTGAAATCTCTTTAGAGCAATTTCCTTGGAATGTCTGTATTTGCACTGTGGGTTGTCGTCACGAAATGGTAGCCTGACAATGTAACGTCCGCTGCTGTCCCGACGAGAAGTTCGGCTATAAAATTGCTCACATCTTTGTTCTTCCTCAATTAAAATTTTACTCTGGAGTGAATCAGACTCTACTTGCCAAAACCTTTTTAGTAATTCATCCACTGTAACATGTTCATTTATCACATTATGATGACTTTGAATGACCTGACTATCGATAGACGAAACGGGTCCCGAGATGATCCAGCCTAAGGCTGTATTCTGAGCTGTTGGTGAACCATTGTCACTTCTTATTAATCCCTCTCTTATAATTTGCCCGTAGATGTCGGCACCAAGCAAAATATCAATTTTACTCGGGGTGTGAAATTGAGGATCAGCAAGCTGAAGATCCAGAATTTCGGGCCATTCTTCATACCGTACCCGTTTAGTTGGAAGTAGGCTTGTGATGGTTCCCAACACATGAGCTTCTACCTTGACTTGAAAATTTGGGTCATGACGGGACTGAATGCTTATGACTGCTACATGCTTCGAGGCTAAAGAGCTATCATCACCGCCGACTCCAGAGATGCTACATCTACTGGTCACTTTCGGAAGACCTAACATTTGCACAACCGATTCAGTTACAAATGAAGCCTGAGAACCCTGATCTACTAGCGCTCGGAGCAGATGGAAACTTCCATTTTGGGCTTGAGCTCCTATAACCGCAGTTGCTAATAGAACCTGGTTGTGCTTGTTTGCTTCCTTGTAAGAGAAATGACTCTTCACATCATTTGATGTGGATTCCACTAGGGCTGATTTAACTTGCGACACCGCTGACTTAATTTCTACCTCAATCTCGGGTTTGTACAAACTACTTTGGCTTGGGTGGAGCAATGAATGATGCTTGCGTCTGCATATTTGGCATCTATTGGTTACGCGACAGATATGAACATTATGGTTTCTACCAAGACAGTTGAAACATAACCTGTTCGATTGCACAAAACTATGACGCTGATCATAGTCCTTTTTTAGAAAGTCATCACAACTGGCTACCTTATGGTCATTACTCTTGCAACAAGGACAATATATTTTTCTAATATTGTCAGAGCCGCCGGACGTTGCTAACATGACCCTGTGATTAAAAGAATCTAGGCTTACCTTCTGGTTGGGGCTCATAAACTCGAGCGAGCGAAATCGTGATTGTAGGAACTCCCGCATCTGGTTCATAGTCGGCAACTCGTCTGAGGAACTAATTTTAGATTCCCATTCCTTTCTCGACTCGAAGTCCATTTTTGAACACAGGATATAGATAACGATGAGATCCCAGCTACTCACATCGATGCCCAAATTCTTCAAACCACTTAACGTCTCATTAGTAACGTCTAACAACCGCTTGATCATTTCACTGGACTCTGAAGTAATCTTAACCTGGTCCATAAAATGCCGCAACAAACAATTTGCTAGGTACTTCTTGTTGTCGTACCTATTATTTAACGTTAACCAGGCCTCTTGGTAACTAGCAGATGTTATAGGCATGTGACGCAGCAGCTGTTCCGCTTCCCCCGAAAGGTAACCTTTAAGGTAATGCATTTTCTGCACATCGTCCAGTGATATATTGTTGTGAACCAATGACTGATATAAATCTTTAAATGATGACCACTCGATATACGATCCGGAAAAGGTTGGGATGTTAATTTTTGGCAATTTAATATTGCTGTTTGACAGTCCGGATGTGAGATGCGGATAAGATTGCTGGATTAAAGCCTTTGATGACATTACTTGAGATAAGGCTTCCTGTAAATCTGTTTTGTAGTCTGTATAGACTTCCTCTAAATTATCAAAGCAATTCGAAGTCATATAATCAGTTTCCTCTATTTTTTCTACTTCTAACAATCTTTTGTGCATTGCAGTAAAATCTTTCCATTTTTCCAACAAGGAATCTAACCTAGTTTGCATATACGACTCCTTAGAAAGTCGGTCTTTTGGGGACTTCTTAAAGTTATTGTAGGCCTTTTCAATAGAGGCCTTGTACCAAACACAAAGTTGACATATTTAGGAGTAACAAAACAAGACCTTGAAGAAAATTCGAAATGCACAGTTAAATGCTTAAAAACTAAAAATATTATAAGTCCATAATTTTAAAATTTTCTAAGTGTTTTAAATAAACTTTAAAATCGGGCATAGGTTCCCCGTATAAACACAATTTTAAAAATTATTCTAAGTCTAAATACAACTTTTCTAAATATCTTCTTCAGTTTTTCAAAGTCCAAATTTCTTCTTCCAAACGTTTAACATAAACTGAACTTTTACACACAAATCAATAATTGTACTCACGGTTTTACTTGACACTATCACACTGTCTGATACTTTCCGGAGATGATCGTCTTACATCTCACTGCTCAATGACATCACGAAACGCTGCCACATTCGCCTTGGCTATTGATGACGTCGGCTGACGTCACGTTGCGTCGCGTCGCTGTCTTCTGCCTCCACTTGATTGATATGGCGCTGGCGGCGCCACTCTCAACAACCCGACCCGAAATCCTGGGCCGGTGCTTTGCACGTTCAGTGGAATCCCCACTGGTTTCTCGTGCAGATAAACAAAAATGGAAATAAATCCGACTCGTGAAGGACCATGTTCACTCTAATCCGAGGAGGCAGGTTGGAATTAAAAACACTTTGGTTTTTCGTACTTAGTAATTACTCTTGCAACAAGGACACATAAAATATACATAAAATATCAATATTATACAAGTTTATGTATAGTTCCAACTCTAACAATTTACTGCTTATTCCTTGAATATTTTGGTGCACCAAGTTGGTAACCTTTGTATATATTTTAAATGTTTTATTTATTGCTTTTCCATTTTGACACAAGATATTATTTGACTTGTTCTGGCTAGAGATTTCCTCTGTTGTCTTATGATCTAATTTAAATGACTTGGAATAATTTCCAGAGTCTTAATTAATTGGTTTTGAGAATGCTCAAAAGAAGCATTCTGTTTAGCCAAATTTTTGGCTGTCATGCAAAAATAATATGATAGCGACATAGCTATCTGTCGTTTGTAATAATTAGAAAGGTAATAATTACCTTTAGTCAAATAATATTTTTTACTAACAATAGAGTTAGTGTCAATCACATGAATAGGATTATTGCACGATATTGTATGCAAAAGCATATTTAGCTTAAATCTAGTATTATTTTCTGACTGTGGCAAACTATTACTATAGGGGAATGTATACATTACAATTTCTTTAAATTTCAATGAACAAAGTTTATCAATATATTTTATCAAATCAGACTTGTTAACATTACCCCTATTTCCAAGACAGATTATTAAATTAGTATTCTCATTAGATGAGTTTTTAGAAATTTTTTGCATTATATCATGCAAACTACAGTTTGGTAAGCAATTATTTAAAACTGAATGTTCCATATGCAAACTCAAAAGTTGGCCCATATTTTTTCCAATTTCATCGCAGTACATTATTGATTTTTCTTGTGAGAATGATGAGTTTACATCCAGACTGCGCATGGCCGTTGTAATACTCACTGAATCAGTGTTATCATGATCCAGTCCAGCATCACACCGGCATCTTGCTAAGTGGGACTGGAGCTCTCTTTCATTCTCCCAAGATCCCTGGAGCACTTGGTCCATGGCCAGGTTGTATTCCCTTACCTCAATTCTGGACTTATCATATAGGCTTGTAATATGTTTTAGGGAATGTTCCAACCGGCCAAGTTCACAATTCAACTCCAAGATTTCAGCCTCATACTTAATTTTATTACTTTTTAGCTGTAGAGTACATAGATCAAGTTTGTCAAATATTTTTCTACAGGTGTATTGTCTAGTTACTACATTTTTTTGATTTTTTATCATTCTTTTTGTTTTCCTAATAAATTTATTTATTTTAAAGTATTTTTTTAGCTTATTTTTGCTTAAACTGTGTATGTTGTCATTGGTGCATGCTTGTGAATTATATACAGTGTCATATTTACATTTGTCAACAGTTTTCATAGCATGAAACTCACAGCCCACACCATTGGCAAGGCCTCTAGTTAAATTAAATTACATTCTCCGTTTTAGTAAAAATACTGAATTAGGGCAAGGAAGGGCCATTGTGCCATTGTGTTTTTTGTTTGGTGGTGGTTGAGTGGACATATAGTAAATAATTAAGATAGGCAGAGCACCATGCAGTAAGTTCTATGCCGCTGTCGGCCAAAAAGGGCCAGTCTCATCTCAGCTATATATTGCTCCGCACTAGAGGTACGAGGCAGCGCTGGTTTTCAGGGTTAATAACATGGTTTTTAGGGTTCCGTACCCTTTGAGATAAAAACGGGACCCTATTACCACAGATTACAGAAACTAACAGATACATCACTTCAATACAAAAGCAAAAATACCTACGCTATAATAGCCTACAAAATTGTATTAATAATACCAGCAGTTCACAGAGCGAAAGAGTGTACCTGCCTCACTTACTTCCAAGTAATCTGTGACGCGGCATCGAATGAGTCGCTAGGGTTGCTTCTACGATAATTTTTATAATAAAACGAATGTGGTGAAAAAAACAGTTATTTTTACAACCTCCTCTTTTTTTAAGTCGGTTAAGAAAAGCAGCGACCTTTGTATAGGGAGGTAAGGACCTACCTACTCTCCGTACGCAGTATACTGCGTACGGAGTACGGACTATAGTAATAGGTGTATTATGGTAGTAGTTATATTCTTTGACATAACGAACTAGGACATAACACCACACTTTATCTATAACCTAGGTATTCAAATACTTCGCCAGCAAAGATTTGAATCTTTGTTCTCCGGTGGGTACCTACTACTTTTTGGCTTGATTTTAGGACTGTTGTTTTTAAAGCCACAGTTTTACAGGCATATTTTGTGTGTGATAGGTAGCTATTTTTTATACAAACAATACTGTTTTATAAAAAATAGCTGAACTCCTTTATTTACGAATATTTACATAGTACCTTCCTACGTTCTGACCATTTTTAGAGGAAAGAGAAAAAAAATATTCTAAAAACTTAAGATTTAAAAATATATTTGATAATAAAGAAAAATATGACAATTTTTCATTCGTTTTTAGGGTTCCGGACCAAAATGGTAAAAAGGAACCCTTATAGAATCACTCTGTCTGTCTGTCTGTCTGTCTGTCACAGATGGATATCTCGAGAACTACTGATGCTATCGACTTGCAATTTAAAATGGTAAAAGACAACAGTTTTTCACATATATGGCATATATAAAAATTTAAAAAAAAATCTTATTTTGATTGCAGGGGGGCGGATAGGGGATCTCAAAAATTTTAAGTGAAGTTACTAGGCCGTGTGGGGTATCATATGAAAGGTATTCATTTGTACATTAATAAACAGTTTTTAGTTTTCCTTTAAACCGTATTGTTTTTGAGTTATTTACAAAAATGTTGAAAAAACGTCCGTTCCCCCCCCCTTATCTCCGAAGTTTGCAGAGATAAACCCGTGATACTTTTATAGCTAATAGAAGTGTATGTAAACTTTATAGGAAAATTATAGCGAACTCTCTAATTTGCATAGTTTTTTAGACAAGGGGGGTGGAAGGGGGGTTTTCAAAAATTTTGTGAAGTTAATAGGTGATGTGGGGTATCATATGAAAGGTATTTATTTGCACATTAATAAACAGTTTTTACTTTTTCTTTAAGTCGTATTGTTTCTGAATTATTTACAAAAATGTCGAAAAACCGACCGTTCCCCCCCCCTTATCTCCGAAGTTTGCAGAGATTAACCCGTGATACTTTTATAGCTCATAGAAGTGTATGTAAACTTAATAGGAAAATTGTAGCATACTCTCTAATATGCATAGTTTTTTAGATAAGGGGGGTTGAAGGGGGGTTTTCAAAAATTTTAAGAAGTTAATAGGCGATATGGGGTATCATATGAAAGGTATTTATTTGCACATTAATAAACAGTTTTTAGTTTTCTTTTAAGCCGTATTGTTTTTGAGTTATTTACAAAAATGTTGAAAAATTGACCGTTCCCCCCCCCTTATCTCCGAAGTTTGCAGAGATAAACCCGTGATACTTTTATAGCTAATAGAAGTGTATGTAAACTTTATAGGAAAATTATAGCGAACTCTCTAATTTGCATAGTTTTTTAGACAAGGGGGGTGGAAAGGGGGTTTTCAAAAATTTTGTGAAGTTAATAGGTGATGTGGGGTATCATATGAAAGGTATTCTTTAGCACATTAATAAACAATTTTTAGTTTTCCTTTAAGTCGTATAGTTTTTGAGTTATTTACAAAAATGTTGAAAAAAATAGCGTTCCCCCCCCTTATCTCCGAAGTTTGCGGAGATAAACCTTTGAAACTTTTATTACTATTAGAAGTGTATGTAAAGATTAGAGGAAATTTATTACAATCTCTGTACATAGCATACTTTTTTAGAAATCATCGAAAGTCTAAAAAGTCTACATAAGTTTCGCTATCAGACAAGAGATGGCGCTGTCAAGGTTCTCCAACAAATATAAAACCGCCTTTGTCATAAATTATATTGTATGATGGCACGGAACCCTCGGTGCGCGAGTCCGACTCGCTCTTGCCCGGTTTTATTTTACTTTGGCATCCATCCACTGCACAAATAGTTACGCGGTCTCGGCATCTAAAGAAACGTTTAAACATTTAACGTACGTGCGCTCAAGCGGGCGTGTGGCAGCCTTAACTACTGGCGTATCGCGGACTCCTCGCAATGCGGTAGGCATTTAACGCGTGCCCTTGAGCGAGTGACGGACGCCTGCTATTACTAAGACTCCGCTGTCCATGTCTGCCGGTCTGTCTGTAACCAGGCTGTATCTCATGAACCGTGATAGCTAGACAGTTAATTTTTCACATGTGATGTATTTCTGTTGTCGCTATAACAACAAATACTATAAAAATAATAAAATAAATATTTAACGGGGGCTCCCATACAACAAACGTGATTTATTTGTCGTTTTCTGCTCGATATTAATAACGGGAACAGGTAGACGCTTGAAATATTCACAGAATATTTAGTTGTATATTAATTTTAAAAATAAATAATTAAAATAAAATAACGGTACGGAACCCTTCGTGCGCAAGTCCGACTCGTACTTGGCTGATTTCTTCATTTAATGAGCCGTTTTCAGTAACAAAACAAAAAGAGTTTTCTACTAAACCTAACAGATGGAGCTGGCAAGCGGAGTAAGCAAGTTTGTGATTAATCCTGTCATTGTCAAATTGTGCCTACCAGTAAAACAAAATTAACGCCATCTATAAGGTTCGAGGTAACTATTTTTGAAGTTTTTACTTTTTAATGAAAACGCCTCATTACAAATGCGTTACAAAATAATTGCTTTTGACAAACAAAAGAAAAAACAGCCTTGAGCATAAAGGTAGGTAGAGACACATTTGCCTTATTACTCTGCCCGAGGCCCAAAAATGGTTGTGATTGATTATTTGTAGGTACATGCTTAATGGGAAATACAAAGTTGCATCATTAACACCATCTACGGCCCGTAATAGATGATTTTTGGGTAAGGCTCTTCCAAAACTGGTTTTACCAATAGAACTTGTTAATCTTTCGCGATTTGTTAACATAATAATTAGTTTTTAAAATACCTACTTACAGGATTTTATAGCGGACCTTTTTTCTTATTTTCTCGACGTTTCGACCGGATTGCACAATAGTCGCGGGAGGACTGGTTTCTGGGAGCTATACCGCCGCGAATTGATGGTTCCACGACTACCCTCAATTCGTCTTCAGAATCAGAAACGTCCCGGTTCATAATACGACACACTACACTGACGGTGTCAGGTTGCTGTACAGTCGGAGAACAACGCCCACACTTATTAATTAATACTTGGTTTTACCAAATTCACACTAGGCGTGAATCTAAAACATAAAAAAACATTTCTACGCTTAGCTGATCAAAGGACTTAGAAAACCTTGGTTCAGATAGATGAATATTCTAAGAAGAAGAAGAATAAATACATTTATTAGACACACACACTAAACTTAAAAATAACTGTGGTAAAAAAGAACTGACTTATTTCTAATTTTAATCTAGGAGTACCTACCCAGTTAAATATTCTGCGACATTTATTTATTTACAGCAATTATAACATCATAACAGGTTAACCTAAGGCGATGTGACATAGTGACAAATAGATGGTAAGCAGCTCACTCAGCGGGTCAAAGCAGAATTAATACTATTTCAAGTATAATGAGTTCACAAAGTTGTGTGAGTCCAAAGGGGCCTGACTCAGCATTATGCTCCCACACATAAGGAATGCTAGTAAGCGCTGGTTTTCAGTCATTCTAATAATTATATTATTCTGATGGGGGATACCAGAGCGTTCGGGTGTATTTAGCATTGTCCCCCGTGCCACCCCGACTGTAATCAGCCCAACTCTTAAAATACCGGAGAAGAACTATGCGGGCAGCATCCCCGAAGGATATGCTAATACAGCACGTTAAAACAAGTTAAAAGTTTGTACAAAATATATGAATACTGACAAACCCAAGCTTACTTCACTTGTTTATCAATAACACAATTCGACTTACATCTCGCACCGATTGTAAAGTCATCATTGACAATTGCGAAGTTAACAAGAAACGTACATAGCCACGGTGATTACCATCGGGCAGGTTTAGTACTTACGATTGCGTGGAAATGCCAAGGCGATAGGGCAAGGGTCATCAGAGCTAGAATCTTCGTAGAATAATCCGGCTTTATGAGCGACTGACACAAGCCGGAAAACATGTTCAAAATTAACGTGGGATATAGGTACTAATTCATTTTGTAAATACAGGGATTACTCACGTAGCTATGTCGAAGTTTATTCCGATACGTTTTCAGTAATCCCCTTAATTAAAAAATGACCGCGAACAAAATTAAACGGATAACATTAAACATGGCGAATTTTTCAATTATTTTAATAAGTACTACTTACTGAGAGAGCTTGTGATAAAAAAACATTGAATATTAAATGATTATGGTAATAAAAAAAATTGCAGCTTACCAAAAAAATTTGTCGTTTTCAGAACTAGTAGTGTTTTCTACTAAACCAAACATTATAGAGCTGGCAAAAGTATTCGTAGAGAAATCAAGTTTGTGATAAATCACAACTGCTGTCATTGTCGAATTGTGTTTTCTTCCAGTAAAATAAAACTACCACCGTTTTTACTCGTTAATGAAAACGCCTTATAATAGATTTATACATTCTATGACTCAAATCAAAATCAAATCAAGTCAGTTATTTATTAAAACCTTTACAACATATTACATATTTACCGAAATTATCAAGACGTGACTATATTAAATCTGCGCCATCTCACCCTGTCTTCAGCTTGCCTCATACAGCGTCCGCTAGCGTCCGTTCGCAAATTCATCACTCCATCTAGCTGGTGAGCGTCCTACACTGATCGGCACCGCTTTTTCGGTTGCAGTGCAGCCGAGTGTTGCCGAAGCGCTGTTCGTCGCCCTCTCCGGTTGGACCCCAGGGTCGCCTAAGTAGGCCTGCTTAGCTTAGGAACGGCGTAAGAATCAATCCGCGCACTCCAGGTTGCACTGTTTTTACATTTAACTTCTGTTCATCTAATATGAACACATAAAATTTTAGAAAAAATGTTACACGTCTCGCTACACTGTCCGGCTATGTGCCATGCCGGAACTAAACTCATCCGGCTATTTACCCTTCTCATTTTTTTTTCAATACAGAATGTAGTACCAATGAGGTAACGCACTTTGTGGTTTTAATATCCCCTTCTATTTCCACGTAATCAGCGAATTTGATTATTTGTTATTACCATCCGACGTGACCGGTAAAAAAATGCAAGGACATTATTTATGGTTAGGAGGAAATTGAGTTTGTTTCCAATATTGCCGATACGTAGCCGAAAAGGTAATTTGAAGGCATTTCCATTTAGATTTATTGTCTGTGGTTTAGTCGTTTTGGTAGTACATAGGTTGTTAACGTAACTTGTACAAGGGTAAATACAACTTGAATTATCTGTTAACTTTTTAATATCTTGTGAGAAGCTACGCATACGCATCTGGCTTCTGACAGTGAAAACTCAATGTTTTAATAAAATAAAAATATGTGAATCATAACAGCCGTAGATATCCACTGCTGGACATAGGCCTCCCTCATTGACTTAGAGATCCGAGTGCATGAGGGGTTGTTGCCATACTCACCACGCTTGGCAGGCGGGTTGGTGAGTGCAGTTCAGGATGTTCTTACACGGAAAAACGCTGCTGCCCATCTTTTGGAGATATCCATTAGCAGATTCTATCTGCATCCACGGGCAGGAGAGGAGGA
This sequence comes from Pasiphila rectangulata, assembly GCA_963082625.1. Taxonomy (NCBI): domain Eukaryota; kingdom Metazoa; phylum Arthropoda; class Insecta; order Lepidoptera; family Geometridae; genus Pasiphila; species Pasiphila rectangulata. The sequence goes on along the minus strand of OY720254.1, from coordinate 7,190,103 downwards.
ATATGTGAATAAATGAAGCAAAAGAAAAATATTTAAGCATCGGCATCGATAGGAATCAAGATCAAACAGATACCGTACGTATATTGTTTATGTGAAAACAAACTGCGTTAGAAGCAGGCTATATTTGCGAAATTTTTCAATTCCATGTTTCAATTCAGTTTTATATTCGCTGTGCATTGGGAATCCAATCAAAGCTCCTGTTTGAAGTGACTTTAAAATGTTTATTTTCCTTCAACTTTTTCCTTTTTCATATTTTTTTCTTACGCATAAAGCCAGCGGGGTTTAGTTGCCCAAACACGATGCACGAAGAGTCTAAAGCTCGAATAAACGAGCGCTCTGATTGGCCAATGAAGCTCCGCTACCCCTATACGGTGTGAATTCACTTCGCATGACTGCAAGCTGCTTCTGTTTACGCCTTGCACCATATTCATGCAGTGTCAGTAACTGCACGGACTCTGCAGAGGGACGTGATTAGATTAATCAGTCTTGCTCCACACGTATACTACCCTCACTGCTTATATTCTTTCCTTATTGCTTTTCTGAATGGGCACTTGTACAATGTGCACCTTAATTTTTCAAGTTTCGTTGATCTGCCTGAAAACTATTTCGATAGTCGGGGGTTAGGCCATCTCATCTCGGAAATATAGCTCATACTTCTAATGAGAAAGCCTTTTACGACGTCTACCTAGACCAGTTTAACACAGCGCACGTGGATTAACTTGCCAAGTTTTTTACTATCTGTATCATACACCCAGTAAAAAAAATACCCTGCCTTTGATTTTTTTCAATTAAGTTAGTATGTCACTGGCCAGAGCGGAGTCCCCCACGTAAGCAAATTTTTGCTTCCAAATCCATGTATTTTTGTAAAAAAATATTTTATTTATTATTCGGCCGTGTCCAAAGAACCAGTCAGCCAGTGTGTATTGAAACGAGAATGTGTCGCGTAATTTTAAAATATTTCTTATGAAAATATATCATAAATACCCTCATTTTATCTTCAGAAAGCAGCAAGTAAGGCCGTGTTTACATTACGACACACAACACTAAACATAATCCTAAATTTGCGACGCAGAACCAGATCAACGCAGGGGAAACCATCTCTAATTTCGACAAGTCACAACATAACGCGCACTACATGTATGGATACACATCAATGGATTCTAAAACGTTAAGAGCCTGAAGCCATCTTCACGATTGACATTATTAGGGTTTATTTCGATGGCCTGATATACCATTTTCCTATTGGTAACTAAGGCGCAATAAACAATAAAACGTTCTCATCATTTTTATAATTTCAGCCGCAAAACGTTCACTACTGAACCCAGGCCTCCCTCATGGATCTCCATGAGGGGTTAGTTGCCATATTCACGACGCTCGGCAGGCGGGTTGGCGAGCGCAGTACTGGAAAAACGCTGCTCTCCATCTTCTGGATGTATCCTTAGCAAGCTCTTACAGCATCCACGGGCATGAGAGTAGGGGTAACATTCTACTTACGGTACTCCACAGCAATACGTTTTGTTCATGCTATATAATTTACAGCCGTCTTTGGAGTCGACAAGTCACATCCAAGGGGTATAAATTTGCCACGTAGCTACTACTGTTTTTTTATCTGTGGGAAGTACGATATTGGGAGTAAACACGTCCTCGTTGTAAATGGGTGCAATTTATCGAGGATGGGTGTTATTGATAGCTGATCACATATAGACCATTAAGATAGGATCGTTCTGTTTCGTAATGGAAATAACATATAAAGGCTTTTACGACAGCGACTGTAATGCACCGTTAAATGTATGAGGCAAGCTGTGACACCCCGTAACAGGCTAGATATGATTAACAAAATCTATTGGACACGTATTTTTTCTTTTTTATAGTAATCCAAAAATAACCGCGATATATTATATCAAAACGTCGCGTGAAGTCACACGCTGGCACGCGCCGTCGTGCGTTGTTACAGAATAATGACGTCACGAGCCCCTACTCCTAAACTTCGCTTTATCTACGTACGTAAAAGAAAAAAAATCGTGTCTGCTATTTTTAACCCGCGAAAAAAAAAGAGGGGTGTTATAAGTTTGACCGCTATGTGTGTGTGTCTGTCTGTGGCACCGTAGCTCTTAAACGAGTGGAACTATTTGCATGCAGTTTTTTTTATTTAAAAGCAGGTTTTCCGGCGGTGGTTCTTAAACGTGTTTTATCGTAATCGGTTAAGGAGTTTACAAGATATGGGTGCTCTAGTTATAATGACTGGGTATAATGACGAGCTCTGTGGCGCAGCGGTCGAAGGTCCGCCTGCGACGCAAGGGGTTGCGGGTTCGATTCCTGCCTCGGGACAAATGTCTGTACGATCTGCAGATATTAATATAAATAAATAGATAATGAACTTGACACATACGTGGAGGAGTGCCCTCAACTAGCAAGCGACAGAGAGAAATGGAAGAAGGGAAGGAAGGCCTTTGTTTGCCCTCCAGTAGGACATTTAATGAAAAAAATATATAATTAATGAAAAAAAATATTATTACCACAGCAGGGCAAAGGTCTTTCTTCCATTATTTCATCATTTCAGCCGTGGACGTCCACTGCTGGACATAGGCCTCCCTCATGGATATCCAGTTATTGCGGTTGGAAGCGATCTGCATCCACCGTCGACCTGCGGTCTTCACCAGGTCATCATCCCATCTTGTTGGTGGACGTCCTACGCTGCGCTTGTCGGTCCGTGGCCTCCACTCGAGAACTTTTTGGCCCTATCGGCCATCTGTTCTGCGAGCTACATGGCCTGCCCATTGCCAATTCAACGTGCTAATCCATTTGGCTATGTCGGTGACCCGAGTTCTTCTACGTATCTCCTCATTTCTGATTCGATCGCGTAAAGAAACCCCGAGCATAGCCCTCTCCATAGCTCGTTGAGCGACTCTGAGCTTATTCATGAGGCCAATCGTGAATGACCACGTCTCGGTTCCATATGTCATCACTGGTAACACACACTGATTGTAGACTTTCGTCTTAAGGCACTGAGGAATTTTGAACAAAAAGACGTTGCGTAGTTTCCCAAACGCTGCCCATCCGAGTTGGATTCGTCGATTGACCTCTTTCTCGAAGTTGGACCTACCTAATTGGACTGTTTGTCCTAGGTATACATACGCGTCGACAACTTCGAGAGCCGAGTTCTCAACCATAACTGAGGCAGGCGCAACATGGTCATTCGACATAATCTTCGTCTTATCCATGTTCATTTTAAGACCTACCCGTTGGGAGACTCGGTTGAGGCCTTCGAGCATCGTGCCGAGTTCCTCCGTCGACTTTGCCATGATTACAATATCGTCGGCAAACCGAAGGTGAGTCATGTATTCGCCGTTAATTCGCCATTTTCCATTATTTATTTTCTATTAAATATTACTTCTATTTTTCTTCCTTCCATACTTTTCTATTAAAGCTATTGTGGTCCAGTCACCGAGGTGTGCTTTGAATTCGTCTCACCATCGACGTCTTCGTCGACCGCTAGGTAATTTCCTGTCTGGTATGATCCATAAAATAATAAGTATCACAAGGGAAGAACTTGTCAATATGTCTGAAGCTCACTGAGCTCACGATATTTTCTTGCATCGATAAAGCACGTGTTGAATGTACACATTTTTCAAGAAATTAAAATAAATGTCGGGTATGTTAAAATTTGTATCAACATCCCGTACTACGCTCGCCAATCCGCCTGCCAAACGTTGTATGGCAACTACCCCTCATGGAAAGGAGGCCTTGTTAAGCCGGGGCAGGTTCCGTAATAAGGTAAATAGGGAATGTTTTATAGAAGAGGCTAAACGTTCAATACCAACAATGTCATAAAGGTATAACCGGTCTAAGTTGTTCTGTAATGCTTATTCAGCCATGGCAAGAGATATAAGTGATTAATTTGCTTAGTGTCAGCTAGGCTGCGGGTTTTCTCATGGTTTTCCTTCATCGTACCTACATCGTTACGAGGTCGGGTTAAGACGATAATTAATTCAAATATAATAAAGGTAGTATAATATAACATAAATAAGACGGGTTGTCGGCATAACGTACACTCTTTTGTTATGCAAATTACAAATTTTTTGGGGCAGTTAGTACACTGGTTATCTAGACAGTCAAAGTGAAAAGTTTTTTCTATGCGATTGAAACAAGTATTGGTAAAAAATAACAAAACATTTTCCATGATAAGCAGGTACTACAAATATGTGTTCCTATAATATAAATTAACCAATAATTTTTATTTTTTATTCTCATAAATTTAAAAGACTTTTAGACGCGCAGCGACTATGCTAAATTAACGAGCTCTGTGGCGCAGCGGGCGAAGGTCCGCCTGCGACGCAAGGGGTTGCAGGTTCGATTCCCGCCTCATTCATTCCTCGCCTTATTTGTTTAGGGTGTTCTGGGTGTTTTTCTATATATAATAAAAATATCTATCTATGTAGTATAATGTATTAAGTATATCAGTCATCTAGTACCCATAACACAAGCTCTGCTTAGCTTGGGGCTAGAATATGTTGTGTGATTTGTCCAGCATTATTTATTTATTTATTTTTTATTTATTTATTCAGTCATCTAGTACCCATAACACAAGATCTGCTTAGCTTGGGGCTAGATGATGCTGTGTGATTTGTCCAGCATTATTTATTTTATTTATTTATTTATTTTCAAAAACATTATTGTTCGTAGTTCATTTTTCTTATTTATTCTAATCTAACAAAATCAAATGCTTGATCAATAAGAAGATCTTCCAGGCGCTTGCACCTAGACAGAGCCACGTAAGTACAACCAGCAGCCAGTTCTTTCTCGTCAATATTAACAATGACTTCTTCCATCATGAGACCCTGTGATTTATGAACTGAACGTAACTGCCCAAGCTAACGACAATGGGAATTGGGTACGGGAACATGATGTTTGGCCAGATTTCCATGATCGTGTCATTGGCGGGATCGGTATTAAACCGTTAATATTGGGCCCTGTATATCTATTAAACTTTACACAAACCACAATAGGGATATCGTGGGGCGGACTTGTGCCAGGTACGTATACAATATCTTGGACGTAGCCTAAAGCTCCATTTACTAAATCTTTATCGGTCCATTAATTTATTTTAAGCATCACTCTCCAACCTACTGCCAAATATAAAGTTTTTTCAAGACCGTGAGCAACGTCAGATTCAGCTTTTGCCGCAGTTGGATTCTTGGATTGGTTTTTTGCAATAGCTTTGCTTAGGGCCTCCAATGTACTCAAATTGTGTAACTGAACTTGTTCCTTAAACGGTATAAGTTATAATGCCATAGCAAAATCTAAGGTTTAATACTCGTGATCTTTCTCGGATCTTCACATTTACGTTTAGCAGCTTTACTTTGGCTAAATATCATCAGTCATATTTTTATTGATTTTTTTTGTAGCTGATGCAAGAACTGGTACCTCAACATCAGAACGTACAGAACACAATTTACGCTGTTCTTTCTCGTTTCTTGTTTATTCCTTCAGGTTGTGCAAACTGTTAAAAAGAACAGAAGAGAGAAGACGTACACTGGGGTGTCCTACCCCCTCCCCAGAGTATTACACGTTCTTGTTTTGATGCCAAGCGCGCCAATTAGAACCTCAGCATAAGTACGCTGTGGTGCTAATCGACCCTCTTTTTGTTTACCGTTTTCCATGGCGATAAGTACAACATAATGACCATACAAATCTGATCTGGATAATCTTATCTTTTTTACCGGCCCTCCAAAATTGCCACCAAAGACACCCATAATCACTACGTTTCTATAGACCTCAAACGTAAATGAAAGTATTTCCTCTGCTGCCATTTACCACATTCTCATTTTTGATTTAAAACACACGGAGCGCATGGTGGTGTGGTGATCTATACTGCCTGCTTTGCGAGCACAGATAATTCAAAGCCTAGATGTAAACTATAATTGATTGTTTAATTTTTACCAAGTTTATGTTGAATATTGGAATAAACTTACCGAATAATTATTGTGTTGTAATCGGTCCTGGATAAGTATGCAAAATTTTAATTAAATCTGATGTCTTAAAGTGGGTTACAACAACGTTCGAAGATTCCGTTACATGGATTTGTTAAAAAATATTTTTTTTTCCCGAGGCGGGAAATGAACCAGTTATTAACTGTGCGTTGGTAATGTCTCCCTTATGTTTTAAATTTCATCGAAATCCGATAATCCGTTCAAGAATTATACTCGAACAAAAAAATAAAAGAATAAACACCCAATATCTAAAAATTTACCATGTAAATCAAAATTTACGACCACACGAAAATCAATTTGTATTGATATCCTTATGTTTTAAATTTCATCAAAATCCGATCATCCGTTCAAGAGTTATTTTCGGACAAAAAACAACAATTAAAACTGCCATAACTCAAAAACAACACCATAAATTAAAAATCCCCCACAACAGTCGATTTGCTTTAATGTAATCTCCTTAAGTTTTAAATTTAATAAAAATCCGATCATCCATTCAAGAGATATCCTCGGACAAAAATTTCGGACATACAATATACATACATATGTATATTTAGCCGAAACGCCTAGTTGCCACTAAGAAGTTCGTTCGCTTCGCTCACTCGTTCAATTAAAGCAAGTACTAACAATTTTAAAATTTCTACACAAAACATAATAATAGAGCCATTCACATTAAAAAAAGTGTTTTAACTACGGGTTAGGTTCCATTTTGTGTACTTACATCTGACATGGTCACAAAATCGTTTTTTTTTCCATTATACGACTAAAATAAGATTAGCTACCACGTTCTTACATGAAACAGCTATTAAAACAACAAATAGTAAGTATAGTAATCTACAAGAAAATACGGTGTTTGTACAATATTAATTGGTCTTTCACGTAAAAATTATAATCAACATACATATAAAACCTCTAAAGAAAATCAGTATTAAACATGCAACTAAAGTTATAACTATTATCGTTAGTTCCATTGTATAAGACTGTATAAGACACAGCAATTTATAATGGTTTTGTAAAATTAATCAATAAAACGTATATTGCTCCTTTGGACAGTCTTACTTATTGCACTGTTTTACTAAACATCGTCCAACACCAGCATCTGATATTTATTACTTTATCTGATATCAGTCTCTTATTTTAACATTGTTAATCAACCTATCAAAACAAAATTGCTTCAACAACTCTTAAATTATGTGGTATTACTATGTCTTCGATTTTGTTATACTTGAGGCTTTGTAGACTTGTTTCTCGCTGTTTATAAGCTTTTGAAAACACTTTTGAAATACGAAATTCTTGTTACGAAGTTCAGTACTTCGTCTTTCAATACCTAAGCTTATAGTTTCTTTATATATTTTTGATACAGGCATCCCTTCCGTGGTTACTCTTATTTTATACACACAGACATACACTTACAATGATTTCTAAAAAACTATGCAAATTTGCGGGTTCGTTATAATTTTCCTGTAATCGATACATACACTCCTATTAGCAATAAAAGTTTCAGGGGGTTTATCTCTGCAAACTTCGGAGATATGGGGGGCAGAACGCTATTTTTTTTAAACATTTTTGTAAAAAACTCGAATACGATTATGGCTTACAGGAAAACTACAAAATGTTAAATAATTTGCAAATGAATACCTTTCATTTGATACCACACATGACCTAGTAACTTCACAAAAAAATTAAAAACCCTATTCCACCCCCTTGTCTAAAAAACTATGCAAATTAGAGAGTTCGCTATAATTTTCCAATAAACTTTACATACGCTTTTATTAACTTTAATAGTTTCACGGTTTTCTCTGCAAACTTCGGAGATAGGGGGGAACGATAGTTTTTTCAACATTTTTTATAATAACTCAAAAACGATACGATTTACAGGAAAACTAAAAACTGTTTACTGTTTGCAAATACCAATCATATGATATCTTACACGACCTAGTAACTTCACTTAAAATTTTTAAGATCGCCTATTTGCCCCCCTGCTATCATAATACGATTATTTTTTAACATTTTCATATATGTTATATTAGTAAAAAAGTGTTATCTTTAACCATTTAAAATTTCATGTCGATAGCGTCAGTAGTTCTCGAGATATCCATTTGTGACAGACAGACAGACAAAGTGATACCATAAGGGTTTCTTTTTACGATTTTGATCCGGAACTCCAATATATTTTTTAAAAATATAAGGATACATCAAGAAACATTTGAACATTTAGATGTGTGTAATGCCGAGCATAATTTATTGAATTGTCACATTTTTAGTTAAGTTCATCTTTTTGTCAAATTGTTTTTCATACACAATATAAAAACCTGATCTCCAAATATGCTTATAGTATACTTCCAAAAAGCCTAACAGGATGTTGAATAGAATAGACTAAACACACATTTAAGAAGGTTGTTGAACTATTTTATGATTAGTGGTTATACGATTGGCAAAAACTTGGAATATCCTTATTAGGTGTATATTGTACATAACAGCATATCTACTTGGGCATGAGCTGTTATTAAAAATGTTTGACCTTCAATCGTCTTGTTGGTCCTGGATCTATTAAAATTAAATACCAAGATAAACAAAAAATATTATTTAAAAACTCAGAAACACACTTTAGTGTCCACTGCTAATCATGTGACCGTTATTTCACAGATTTTTAGTCCTAGAACGAAGAAGAGTCTAACTTTGGTACCTACGCTCTATATTTTTCATCATCAACATCATCATAACAGCCCGTTGACAACCACTGCACTAAGTTGAAGAGGAGACATATACTTAGCATTTGAATACATTAAGTATAAATGTAAATAAACTTTTGTTTTAATATAATGTACCTACCCTGTACGTCTTTCGGATAATAAAAATATATGTGAGTACTTATAAAAATATTGGCAGTAGAATGTTACACCTCCTCTCATGCCCGTGGATTCAGTAAGAGCCTGCTAAGGGGATGGAAGATGGTCAGCAGCGTCTTTCTGTGTATTAACATACCGTACTGCGCTCGCCAACCCGCCTGCCAAGCGTGGTGAGTACGGCAACTACCCTTCGTGGAGATCCATGAGGGAGGCCTGTGTTCAGTAGTGGACGTTTTACGGCTGATGTGATGATTGTGTGTGTAATAAACAAGTGGCCTTAACCTACTTGAGAAAATCATGTTCAACTGTGAAATAAATAAATATCTATCTATCTATAATATACCTGTGGACCCTTGCTCTATATTGACACTTTAACAACAGTAAAAGTAAAACCATTCAAAATGAAATTCGCCAACAACCATATACCAGGCTCGTAATTCAACGAGTTACACTAGAATAGAAGTTATGTTGCACATCGGTTGTAACTTTTCAGTCGGAAAGTCACGATAGTGCGTTTTTGGTCAGTTTCCACACTGCGAATGCTGTACCGGTATATTTGTTGAATATTTATGATCACTGTTGCTACCTGGTACAGGGTCGCGCAAACTATCCACCGACTGAACTGATGTGATCCACTTTGTCAGAATTATATAAAAATGTGCAGCTTGGGCGTGTATTGTATTACTCAAGCCCCAGAAAGCTTGCCGTGGGGTGCCGGCAGTAAATTGCTGTCTCTCATGTCTTGCCTATGGATGTATTGGAATCTGCCATGGGATATCCCCGGAAGATGGGCAGCAGAGTCCTTCCGTGTTGATACATGTAAATATTTAGTTTTAATTCCGTTTCATTGCATTTTATTGTCATGGATTTCCGCAAAGTAACGCCTGATTCCATAAATTTTATTTCTGGTGTAAAACGTGACGAACAGGGAGCTGATTTCTCCTGAAGTTGCCTTGTAGAGAGGTGAAATACGTGTCCAATACTTTTTGCATGTTTTTCATTCATTTAGACATTATAATGGATTTCCGCAAAGTCATCAATCTTTTGAAATCTTGAACAATTCCACAAATCTGAATAAATAAATAATAATAAATAAATAAACTTTATTTCAGGCAACAAACTTAGTTTAGTACAATATGTTATAATACCTACTTAAACTACGGCCCGTATAAATATATACCTGAATGCCTCACACAGTACAGTTTTGGCTGTACTGTCTACAATACCTTACCTAGGTATTGTAGTAGCAAGCAAGGTTCATAAAATTTAAATTCTACCATCACAGGTCATTGTACCTCGTCTGCGCCGTAGTGCATACTCCAAAACTTCGTGTGAGCTAGTGGCTAGTCGTGTCGGAATTCCTGGCTAACTGCAGGCGTCCAGTAATAGGTTTTTGTATGCTTCGAAAGACGTGGATTTCGTACTATGCTAGCATTTCCAAGAACAAAAACCCATTTAAATATAGCTAAATTCTAGACTTCTATTTTCCATTGAATAATGTAAAGTTCGAATAGGTTAAGTTAAAAGTAATTCTTGACATTACCATTTCTTAGCCGAATCTTTTAGAATGTTTTCTAAAAGATTCGGCTAAGAAATGGTAAGAAATCTACCTTTGTTTTAAGTTATTTCTCTAGGTAATTTCAACGACCGCTCAAGAACTATAGAAGACATTTTTATCAAAGCTTTTTAATGTCCCTTGGTAATTATGGATGGTCTTTTGATCTTTGCCATTTAGTCAAAGCTTTCAAAAGAACGTTAGCAAATTTTGATAGGCAATCCGACAAAAATATATGTTCGTCTCTACAATTCAAATATAATCTTTAATTTGGTCTTTTAGAAATTTATTAAAGGTGTACTTTTTCAAACTCAAAAATTAGTACAAAATAAGTAGACGTTTTGTACCTTACCTTTGATTTTGATATTAAGTTTGTATCGATCCGTGATGATTGATAAACATACATTGCATACAAATTGTTTTTAACTTAATTTGATCTGGTAAAATGTTATATATAATCCATTTAATTTTTTATCCTTTTTTGAGAACATGTTATTTTTTTTATTTTGTATTCCATCTCTTTATTTTCATTTCGTTTCAGTATGTTCCTACTAATTATTTAATTACCTTGCATTGCGGTAGCACCAACCGCACATTTTGGTTACAACGGCAGACCAGCGCTGTGGTACGATTCTGCCGCAGCACATGCTGAGTAGTGTCAATTTTTTTCTCTTGTTTTAAAACCGAATTATTGTATTTATTTGATTGTACAAATGAGTGTGACAAAATAAACGTTTCTTTATCTTATATTTAACTTAAATAAGTAATAAAAGTAAAAGTTTCTTTCTTTGCATCTATTATAGACGATTTATACAGCGTCAGCAACTGGTAATCATGCTGTACGGGACGCTGCAGTGCCTGGGACATTGTTAGATGGATTAGGCTTGCCCAGCACCTATACCATCCTCTCAGCTTAGTCAGCTATTATTCAGAAGAAAGAACAGGCCAATACGTCTGAAGCTAACTAAGCCGCGGGTTTCCTCACGATGTTTCCTTCACCGTTAAAGCACGTGTTAAGTGTGCACATATGTACATTTTTCAAGAAAGAAAAATCCATTGGTGCACTGCCGGTATCGAACCCACGACCTTCGGATTGAAAGTCAGGGGTACATACCACTCGAATAAGTAATAGGTATGTTTGATTAAATTAGAGATAAACGTAGAAATCATGCAGCTGAATCTTAAACTGCGTATTGCGATGTCAATCAATAAAAGTTCAACTAAATAAAGTTATTAAAATCTCGCATATATTAATTAGTAATCATCGTCTCAGCCGCAGGACGTCCACTGCAAGGCATTGGCCTCATTCATTCATCCTCTTCTTCCGAACCCCCTTCGGGGTCACCGGGTGAGGCCTCGAGACTTAGTCTCCTTGCCCCGGCTTCATCTCTGGGGGCTACAACCCCCAGGTCACGCGTCTTGTAGCCCTTTGGGTGGGCGGGTGTCGTTGGTTCTCCCGGGCGGAGGTGCGGTGCGGAGGCGGCCTATGCATAGAAGTTTCTACGCATGGCCTCCAGTCCCCGGACCGTTACCTCACGCGTGTCTTCTCCCGCGGCGATGGCCATCAGGATCTCGGTGAGGATCCCCATGAGTATCACGGGGGCCTCAACCGGTCCGACGGGCCGTTGCTCAGCCGCGGGTTCAGTGGGTGTGCCTTCTGGGGGGGGGGGGGGGGGGGGGGGGGGGGGTTGCATACGTTGAAGCCGGGGTTGGCCTCAGGAATGGTCGGCGCTAATGCGCCAAGGGGTGCCTGCGTCCGTGGAGCGGGACGCGGCAGCGGGTGTCTCGGTTGGGCATTGGCCTCATGGATCTCGTGGGGACGAATCATGATTCATGCCATACTCATATCAGGGGTTGATGCCATACTCACCACGCTTCGCAGGTGGATTGGCGTGCGCAGTAGGTACGGGATACACGGAAAGATACTGCTGCCCATCTTACTGCATCCATGAGCAAGAGAGGAGAGGAACATTCTACAGCCCACGGTTTAATAGTTTTAAATACGGGATTTTATCGCGTACCTGTTTTATTATTTTTCCGACGCGATGTTTCGAACACGTTATACCTACCGTTCGTAGTCTACTTTATAATTAGTACATGGTCGCGGGAGGACTATGTTATGCCTATTATAATACAACTTGTTAGATTTGTGTGCACGCTTAAAGCCGGGTCCGCAGCGCCGTGTTTTCGTGTTTTCTAACATCATAACATGTTTACAAAACAGAATAGGGGCGTGGCTTAACAGTTTTGTTAGCAAAAACACAAAAACATGTTTGCCGAGACAAATGGATAACATCACCCGCGTTCGCCTGCGGGGAGGGGAAGCGTCGCATTTTATGTTCGCGCTCATTGAAGCAAGACGTCATTCGTTCGTTCACTCGTTGAGGTTATGTTTTGAATAATTTTGAGTATTTAAATCTTTTGGTATGTGATAAGTTGTTTACCATGGAGTGGAAAAAAGAAAATACTTTGTTTTTATCTAAAAAATTGTATTCCGAATCTATCATCGATTTTCAGTTCTTGATAAATATTGAAGGAACGAGGTAGCAGGTAGGGTCGGACCCGGAATCTATTTCGGTTACGTCTTTGTAGAACTAAATCCACTATAGCTATTACAGCTTCTACGTCCTCTTCGTCGGAACTCATTTTTGAAATGAATTGGAATGAAACAAAAACAATAAACAAAACAGAACACACCAGACGGGCTGTTTTAAAAACATGTTTTGCTTAACATGTTATGTTAACATGTTTTGTTAGAAAATTGGCGCTGCGGACCCGGCTTTACAGGCACTTTAACGGTAAAGGAAAACATCGTAAAAAACACGCGAGTTAGCTCAGAAAATCTTGTTCTTTTCTCTGACTAATAAATAAATGACAATGCTAAAGGTAATGTCAATGCTTGCTAATGGCAATGCTTAGCCGTGGGGTGCCGGCAGTAGAATGTTACCCATCCTCGCCTACCCGTGGATGCAGTAAGAGCCTGCTAAGGGACACCTAAGGAAGATGGGCAGCAGCGTCTTTCCGTGTATCAACATCCCATACTGCGCTCACCAATCCGCCTGCCAAGCGTGGTGAGTATGGCAACTACCCCTCACGGAGATCTATGAGGGAGGCCTTAGTTCAGTAGTGGACGTTTTACGGCTGAAACGAATGCTAAAGGTTAAGGATGGTTTAGGTGCTGGGCAAGCCTAATCCACCTAACAATGTCCCAGGGTCTGCGTCCCGTACAGCATGAATACCGCAGTTGCTTACGTGTTCTTTATAGGCCTTACTTTTTTTAATTGCAAAAACGAGACATAGTGTGTTTACCCGCGTGCTAGAATGAAATGCACAATGATTCATGCCTAAACCGACCGCGCAAAAATAAACGAATAAAAGCCTATCATAGCACATAAGGGAATAATTAAAAGGAATGTGTGCAAGGCCTAGGAAATCTATTATCCATTGTTCAAGTAATAGCGTAACATAAGATCTGTGAAATCCCTGATTACGAATAGGTTTAATGTAATTATTATACGTGGAACAACCAAAGATTAATTCCGTTTATGATGATGATGATGAAGCTCAGAAGCAATTTAGATTACACAATGTAGTGTACTCAACTCATTAACCCGGCGTCATGGGGGTGGAAAATAACTACACGGACGTGGGGGTGGGTCATCAGGACCCGATACTTTGACTAACGATATTTATACATTTTCAAAATAAATTATGAATAATTTTAGGATTACAGCTTTATTGTTTTATGGTTTAGTAAATTAAACTAGAATTTGTATTACCAGAGTATTTTAATATATCTTTAGACCTCTTCAATAACAACACGTAAAAAATCAACAAAATTGGCTTAGCGTAATCTCACTTTTTACCATTAATAAGTATTCTTTAATTTTTTATGGCACTTTTATAAACTTAACTAAGACATCTTTAAAAATACTAACTTAAAACTAATCAGAATAATCGTCAGAAAGGTACAACAAGTTCAGGGCAAATATACCTTTTTCAACTTTGGACGCACTTAGCTCCAAGCACGGTCACCGTCCAACTGATACGTTTTGAACAATGCTTAGCGTAACTCATTGACTCCAGCTACTGAGAAGAACGGCAACGTCACTTGCATAGTTACCAATCTGTAAGCCAACAAAAAAAAGTCCCGGGTCATTTGGACCCATCCCCCATGACACCGGGTTAAGCGAAACGAATATACCTTACCTACCTGAATTTTTCATGTTTTTACTTCAAATTGGTAGTTGATTGGCTGACTATAACGACAGAAGAATAAACAAATACTGCTCTATAAACATCGTAGTTTATTCCGACACATTTCGATTTCAATTTGACGACCTCCTCGACCACGACGCAAGTGGTTGGATGGTTGACAGCATGTTTAGAAAACTTAACGACCGGCGTGGCGCAGTTGATTTATTAACCACCTGTGAGGTAGCGGGTTCGATCCCTGCACGGCCAAACTGCTAGCCTTATATGTAAAACAAGTATTGGTACGGGGGTACCAGAAAAGGGGGCGAAGGCCTCAAAAGGTCACTAAAGGTCAAAAAGGCATTTTTGGGTTTTTGGACGTTTTCGGCCATTTGAAGACTTATTTATTCGGTGACCTTTTGAGGTCACAATAACTACGGTCCCTGTTACTAGGGTCACAGGTCATCAAAATCAATCAGTCACCTTCTCTCATTAATTCATTAACAAAAAAAGGTTTCTCGTAAATCGGTCAACGCGGTTGTAATCGTCAAATCGGTTGTAATCGTCAAATACACAAACAGACAGCCAGACAGCGCTACACAGACAGACAGACAGAGAGCGCTTAAAAATGATTCGACCAACCATCTGGTACCCGAAATACAAGATCTTATATTGATGCTAGATGTCTAGCATTATTTGTTCCACTTATATCATAAAGCCATAAGTTTGGTTGTGTGGATGTTTGGTTCAACCTCTTCACGCAAAAAGTACCCTACTGATTGAGCTAAAACTTTGCACTCGTATAGCGGCGGGCAGAAGCTAGTATTTTACATAATAAAGCAATTAAAACTATTGACATTATAGCAGTAGCTGCTAAACACATGAATGGAAATTGTACATGATCAAGGAGGCTGGCATACAATAAGGTAGACTTAATACCCAGCTGTGGGTGATACCGAACTGAGAGGCAGAAGAAAGCTGTTGAGAATTATTCAGAAAACTTCTGATAAGTCTTAGTAGGAATACTTTGCCTAATCCCTAATCTCTCCAGCTGGCAGGCGGGATTTAGAATCAAATAAAAATAAACATTTTCCATTAAAGTTTAATGTCAACTTAAAACGTCTTTACACAACTTATGTGATAAAAAAGCTTGTCGCGAAATTTAAACAGGTACTCGTATTTACATTGTTTAAAAAAAATCAATTAGATCAAGTTACAGGTACACAGGATAATCTCGCGACAAGCTTTTTTATCACGTAAATTGTGTAAAGACGTTTTAAGTTGACATTAAACATTAATGGAAAATGTTTATTTCATTATTTTTAGTGCGTTTAAATAAAAGCTTGTTTGTTAAATAGTTTTTTTTTACTTACAATTTTTTTTTTCCAACTAACAATAATCGAATCATCACAAGAAAAGTATCACTTCACCTTGAGAATTACCCTAAAACTGTTTGTAACTAGTACCGAACCGAAACTATTGATTTGCGAAATCTTACATCAGCATCTGCTCTTTCCTTACTAATAGAAAACTTAGCTGAGAGGATGGTATAGGTGCTGGGCAAGCCTAATCCATATAACAATGTCCCTGGCACTGCAACGCCCCTTACAGCATGATTACCAGTTGCTGATCGAAACTTTCTATAGCTTTGAAGAATTTGTGACGTAAAATTATATATGAATAATTATTATTAATTAATTTCTTAGACCTTTTTGATTTTCGTTAGTAAAATCTTTTTATTTAATTTCTTACTAATTTTGCAGCACACATTGTTAATTAAATGTTATTTATTAAAACTATGTATTGCAAACAACCAGACATATAACTTTTGTTATGAATAAAAAAAGGATGAACTATGATGCTGTATAAATCATCCATAATTGATGCAAAGGCCTTTAAAATCGTGACATGAAAAGGACCTTCATGTAAAACTTAGTCGAAGCAACTTAGCTAATCGCCCTCTTCAAGTTAATACTTTAAGAGGGCGATTACCTACCTACTACCTTTTTAACCTTCGAACCCAAATATAACAGAGTTCGTAATTTATTTACAAAGCAAAATGTCGGCACACGTAATGTCTATTACCACGTGTATACGTTTGCGAGTTGCTCAAGTTGAGAGGTTTATTTGCTTAGAGTCTGGCTGCCGAGGAATAACATCTTGTACATATATTACAAATAAATAAAAGTGTCTGTTTGCAATGTCAAAGGATGAACGAGTCGCTCATCTTTCCATACAAACGTGGAAGGGTAACTACTCTACTGTTTGACGTTGACCATCCAACACTAAGGGTTATATCAATTTATCTCGTCATAATCTATGTTTGTATAGACCCCAAACCGTAAAAAAGTATTTATTTCAAAAATAAAACAAGCTTCTAAACTTTCGTATTTCAACACTGATTTTAGCCCAACTTTGGACGAAACTAAATAATATAAGGAGAAAGAAAACTCAAAAATAAACGCCGTTCCGACATAGTTTAATTATTCAAAAGTTGAAATAAATGTTATTTTGAAAAGATTACACTCAAGTTATTCTATAATAACCCTTGTGCTAAAAGTCTATTCACATATTTTTGCGCGGTCGGTTTAGGAATGAATCATTGTGCATTTCATTCTAGCGCGCGGGTAAACACACTATGTCAGATGAGATAGCATACATTTAGGCCGCGCTCACTGACGTCTTTGCCTCCGCGACTAGTTGGACCTTATTTGTCTTATCTTCTCAGTGTCTACACCGAATTTGTCACATCACTCTAAAAGTCTACTATAATCTCGATAGCCACTTTTTACCAGACGGTGATGCATCAGGATCGGTTTGTAATTATCGATTTAGAGTGTTTATCACTTGGATCACGATGTACAAGAATTGCCCCCCTGTACACCATACAGGGTGTATTATAATATAATTATGTGTACTAACCCGAAGGGGGTGATTCTGACTATTCTAAGAAACAGTTTTAGTTCTACGACTTTCCAGGATTCGGTGATTGTCATTCAAGGGAAGGCCACGAAAGTTTCCACAACTGATTATAAGATAGTGGCAACCGAAACGCCAGCTGTTTCTAGTCAGTGTCATTGACCTTTGCGAAGAGTTTCCGTAGAGGTGAAATAAAAACATCTATAACCATACAGGTAACTTCTACCAATACCTAATAAAGTTGTATCATTTTTTACCCTATACCTACGTAGGATGTCGAAGAACGTAACCAATACCTGTAACAAAAAAAAATAGGTAAGTATGTATAATAAAATTGTCTCTTTGTACAGAATAATCTACCAAACAGATAAACCAATTTATAAAGTACTGCCATTGGCAGCTGATATTATTATGGAGTAATTTAAACTACTAAAATTAGGTTTCGCGTAAAAAATAAAATCCCGGACAACGGCTAGTTGTTGATATTTACCGATGGCAAAATTTTACAATATGCTTTGCGCACACATCACAGAAATAAGTTTTGAAAAAAATGCAGCCGTTTAAGAGGCGCCTCCTTACCTTAAAGTCGGTTAAAAGTGAGCGTTATTGTTTTACCACATACTATAGACAAATAAAAACGTTTAAACTTTATTTTCAACTTCCCCTAAATTCGTATAGATTTTAGCCATAGAGTTGACCTGGATATATACCATTTGGTATTTATAGAAGGAAAAAATAATGGATTGTGATTGATGAGTATAAGTCATGCCACACATACAATAATTTTAATTGATGGCTAAAAGCATCTAAAGATATCGTGACCTATTAGCAAGAAATGCGTGGGCTATCTATCATAGAAGTAAATAAATTAAAAGTAAAAAAAACTTTTTTACAAGCAAGCCAAACGTACTAAAAAGAATAAAATAAACATTTTCAATTAGATCAAGTCATTTAATTATTTATTTATGTACACACGTAAATCTCGCAACAAGCTATTACATCACATAAATTGAGTAAAGAAGTTTTAAGTTGACATTAAACTTTTATGGAAAATGTTTATTTTATTATTTTTAGACGTTTAAATAAATCTTATTTGTTAAAAAGTGTTTTAGCTTTAATTTATTATTTATTTTTTAGTTATCACAGGACAGGTTTCTCAGTCTGTTCATTTCATTCAACGCATCGTTATTGTAAGGTGGTTTGCCATTTAATTTGGAACAGTCTCGCTCTTCTATGAGCAGACCTTCTAATAATGTTACTCTAAACTAAGGCCACGTATGCTTGACCATCAGCGAAGAACTTCGAGCCCAAGTATACAACGGTTCCGACATTTTGGATTCAGACTGACGCCATTTCATTTTCGAAATATTCTCAGCAAGCCCATTCATTTGATATCCATATTGTAGGAGTACATTCAAAATAAGTAGTCCGCCATCTTGGGTGTTCCGCCATGTTAGATTCAGAATGACATCACATAGCTGACCATGCATTGTCATCCAAACAAAATGTGTATACAAAATTCCAGCTCAATTTGTTGAAGATATCTGCTTCAAAATTGAGTTGCAAGATTCCACCCGAACAAACATAGTCACCATACATGGCAAGTTAAAAGCTTGTGAAATAGCTTAATTTTCGTTTGTTTTAGGTGCGATATCTTTAAATTAAAATCGGATTTGAAATTGGATCCGAGACGTGGTCCTTCAATACTGGCCACATGAATAAACTCAGAGTCGCTTAACGAGCTATGTAGAGGGCTACGCTATGTTGGAAAGATATGTAGTTCAGCGGTGGATGCAGGCCGCTTTCAGCCGCAATACTCGCCTATGGCTAAAATGATGATGATGATCATGTATAAAAAATGCAGACAACTTGAGAACCTCCTTCTTATTTTGAGATCTGATAAAAATATACGTTTCTTTCTTCACGATGTCTTTCTTCACCGTTAAACAACTCACAATATTATTACCAAAATCTGCAATATCGTTGATATTAGTCACAAAAAGAATTGATTGTAATCCTTACCGACACGTTGTATGCTTTTAGTAATATCCTTCGATACCATTACTGTGGTTCATAATAAAATAAATCAACGTATACAGGCGGGTCAATAAGGCCACACACTGTGACTGGTATACGAGAGAGCGCGGTAAGATGAATGTCTGTGAATAATAATCGATTAAACTTACATGGTGTAGAGTGGTAAACTTAATAATTTACACAAATTATATCACCCAAAGATCAGAGTTTACACATTCAAGCACAACGTCTTCATTACTGCTATTAAAGTTTTCATTAATTTACCAAATGCTTGTAGGGACCACGAACGATGAATTTTCTATACAAACGTAATACCGAAGTTCTTTATTCTTTATTGCACACAAAACGAAAATAACTTAAAAATACTTAGTAATGGGGTCATGTACAAAGGCGAGCTTAACCCTAAAAAGAGTAGAAGTTGTTTGTAATTCAAGCACATTTTCACAATAGCACGGTATTATTTGTATTAGACGCAACTATGTATCGATAGCGATAGATAGCGATATTCGGCACGATATTCGAAGGCGACTTAAGGACTTACTACCTAAACTATTTTTATCTAAAAGAAAATCTCAAAATAGCTATTAAAACATTGTTTTTATGACACTTATCAATTTTGACCTCAACAATTTGATTTGACATTTATACTTTTATTGACTTAATATCCATTTTACATTTTGTTTAACTTCCGAGTGTAAAATAGCACACCATAGAGATGGTAGAATATTATAAAATTTTAAACAAGTAGATGTTACAATATACCCTATTGTATCTACCATGTGTTGTATACCATGATGATTTCATTAAAATAATAAACACATCTATCAAGTTAGCTAATTTAGGATGCTCACGCCCAATGCTGACGTCTTTTACCGACTAAACCCTTAAGTCGCTCGTGTATCAACTTTTATAATGTTTACCGCCGCAGATGGAAGCGATATGGTAAAACAAATACGATGTCTGTCTGTACGTAAATATTCCACAACAATGAGATACCTCATACGGCAGGATATCAAATTAACTAGGGGATTTATTTTCTTTTTTGGGGCAGAAAATAGTTTTGTTCCTTAAAACTATTAAAGCTGGAACTATCCAGTGAATGTTACTATAGTTTTAGGTAAATTGTAAAATAGCTCGATATATACATATAATCTGATGGAATTTCGATGGAAATGAGAGCAAAGGCCAATTTAGGTAAATTAGACAAAAATTATATTTAGTCCGTGACTTAGGTACTTTTACTTTATTATTTAGTTTTTCAGATGTATAGTAAATTAATTAGGCCAGGTGCAGAAGTTGGCGTATGTATTTTTACGTTTACCAAAACATATAAACAGGTAGATATTAATTGAGTTTTCGGTTCATAGTATTCCGGTGTGTTTGGTAAAGCGCACTTATCTGAGTGACAATTTCTCCGAAACCGAAATTGCTGGCGTATATCCGATATAGTTTTCCTAGAAAGTTTATGTTTATGACTTTGAGTCAAGATTTTTTTCAGATTTGTTATGCTAGCAGTTTAGATATTAGAGGGGGCTAAAAAAGTTAACTACTTTAATACTTCGCAAACGGAACCCTACATCGAAAAATTGTTTTTGCAACCCCTAAATGTTAATTCAACGTTACCACATGATGGAAAAATCAAGAAAAAAAGTTCTTTTTGTGTATGGGAGGTACCAAAATTAATTTTAATTAAAATAAATTTTTTTTTGCATATTTTTGTACACTTATCTCGGCGTGATGTGGGGGTATGGGTAAGTACATGAAAAGTTACAGTTTTCTAGCACTAATAGTGCTAATAGTCTTTTCGTAAAGCCGAAGACAGACAGAAAAAGCGAAACTATAAGGGTTCCTTGTTGTACTACGGAACCCTATATATACTAATATATATTATTAACATACATATAACCGGGTATTTATCGCGTAAATTACCTTTATTATTTCCCGACGTTTCGCTTGGATTGCACCAAGCATGGTCCCGGGAAGTCTTCCCGGGACCATGCTTGGTCCTAATTTACGCGATAAATACCCGGTTATATGTATGTTAATAATACTAATATATATACTTATATAATAAATGCGAATGTGAGTTTGTTTGTTATGCTTTCACGTTTTACTTTAGATATTATCTTTGTATTCGTATTTTTTTTTGCCTGATGTATGTTCGTTTTGTTTATACATTTTGTTTGTACATACATAATGTGTTTGTACTTATTAGTCATATATTGTGTGTTAACATTATAAGTTCTAGACGCAACGCTTTAGTTATCTGTCACGTTAAATAAATAAAATGAATAAATGTTACATTTATTTGAATAAATTAATTTAAATAACCACTTTAAGGCCGATAAATTAACAAAACATCGCACGCAATATCGACAAACTAACTAAATGTTCTTGACTTCGTTCCTTTACCGTTATCTGTTGATCCAATTTCCTTTAAGTGCTTAGATGTGGTTCCGTAATAAATAAACACACTTCGAAATATCAATTCTTTACGATCAAGACAGAGACTGCGGCTCTGTTTTATATAATACAAGCGAACCGGCCTTCAGTTTAGTTCAGTTTATTTATTCATAACGTTTTGGGTTACAAGTCACTCTTAAGTTTAATTTACAATTACATTTTACACTTTCATACACAGTAATATAATAATAAAAACATTTATAGTATAGTAATAAATAATAGAATAACAATAATAAATAAGTTATCTAATAAAGGATAGTAACAAATCTTCAGAAAATAGAGAATAAATGACACTTAAATAACTCATCAAATTTATAAAAGCATTGTTCATTATGCCAGAACTTTAGTTTGGTTTTGAAGGATTGCGTTGCGTTGAAGAATTCCTGGTGATCGCAAGTGAAAGGATGAACCAATCATCGGTCATCTTGTATGAAGAGCTAAAAAAATACGGTTTCCCATAGTCGTAGAACAAAAGTTGTTCAGGTTGGTGTTAATGCACTTTCATAAATTATGCAAAGAACATTATTTTTATGTAGTTATGTCGTGTTTTCTGATGCGTCCGTCTGCTAAAGGGAATACGAGCAGTAGGTAAGTATGTCGTGGGGTGCCGGCTAAGGAAGTTGCCCCTCCTCTTTCGCCAGTGGATGCAGTAAGAATTTGCCAAGGGATATCTCCGGAAGACGGGCAGCAGCGTACTGCGCTCACCAACTCGCCTACCACGCGTGGTGAGTATGGCAACCACCTCTCATGAACAGTACTTAGCGTTCAATGAGGGAGATTTTTGTCCAGCAGTGGATGATATGGCTAGAATAGATGGCAAGTTACAAAAAGTCATAACATAAGGTCTTATTACTTCGGGCTAGCAGGCACTGTATAAAATGTACTGCATTTAAGTATTCGCACACATACGTAAGTTTCACAAAATTTTCCAAGTTCCATGAAAACCGGTGAGATAGTATTCAGGTTCCCACAACTTCACTCTGTTACTTAATCTCGAAAACTTTATATAGGTATAACTTCGAATTTATGATATTAAGACGCATTCCCACTAACACCTTCCTGTGCATCTGTAATTATCACCGCTGCATTCATCATCACAGCCGTAGGACTTCCACTGCTGGACATAGGCCTCCCCCATGGACTTGGAGATCCAAGTATCATGAGGGGTTGTAGCCATACTCACCACGCTTGGCAGGCGGGTTGGCGAGCGCAGCACGGGATTTTGATACACGGAAATACGCTGTTGCCCATCTTCCGGAGATATCCCTTGGCAGATTTTTACTGCATCTACGAGCAAGAGAGAAAGGGTAACATTCTTCTGCCGGCACCCCACGGCAAATTGCACCGCTGCATTGCACAAATTGAATTGCCAGCTAAAGAATGTTGCCACAGTAAAAATCTGCTAAAGGATACAAGCGTGGCAAGTATGGCAACTACACCTCTAATCTCCTTTAATTTTAAAATTCATTAAGTTCGAGAGTAATCCTCGAAAAAAAAAACTAATAAACCCCCATATCTCAAAAACTACCCCATTAATCCAAATTTCCCCAGGACAGTCGATATGTTTTCATGCAATCTCCTTTATGTTTTAAATTTTATAAAAAATCGATCATCCGTTTAAGAGTTATATCCTCGGACAAAAATTGCGGACATACCATTACAAACAATCCGTCGAAACGCCCATGCTTATCTTCAAGTAAACAAGCATTGGTACGGAGGTACCAGAAAAGGGGACGAAGGCCTCCAAAGGTCTTGCATTTAACTTTACTTGTAATGCATTTTTGAGTTTTTGGACGTTTTCGGCCATTTGAAGAGGGTCACCAAATCCCCTTCTCTCATTAAGACGGTGCTAACAAAAAAGGTTTCATGTAAATCGGTCAACGCGTTCGGTTGTAAACGTCAAATACACAGACAGACAGCGCCCCCTAATATCATAGCACCAAGAAACTAAAATAATGGCTCTATAAATATTTGTCTCTTAATAAGCGTTTAAGCTTACTGGGTTTTGTGTTAAACAGAATGGCAGCAGAAACGCGAAACTCACATTCCATCTTTACAAGTTCATATAACTTCCCGTTTATGACATTAAGACGCTTTCCCATTAACAAGTTGCTGTACCTGCTGTAATTATATCCGCAGCACTGCACACATTGCAGTAATGCTAGAATTAAAGCGGAATGGCGCATGGCGGTAGATATGCCAAAACTCACATTTCTACTCACGAAGTTGTAAAGACTTCATATAATATCGCGATTATCATAATATTGTATTAAATATTATGATAATCGCGATAATACTGTTAGTCCAAATCATCTTATTGTTGGGCAAATGCCTCCTTTCCCTTCTTCTAGTCACTTCGATCCCCAGCGAATTCGTCCCATGTCTTCTTCTTCATCTTAGTTTTGGAAATTGAAAGGTCGCCCTTCATGTTGTCCTTCATCGACCAATAGCATCTCCAGGCACTCGGTTCGACGCCGACGTGAGATTTCTCTGTCTTACGCCTGCCTGGAGAGAAACTTATTGCATGGTAGATGTAATCAAATACATTAAATATGTTAGTTATTTTAATTATTTTTTGTGTAACGTTTTATGTGTAACTTTTTCTGTGTACTCTTTATGTGACCACTTTTTAGGGAACGTTCTTATACTTTTACATTGCTATTTGATTGTCTTGTTGTGAGTTTACATTTTATTACCTACTACATTAGAGCGCGCACGACTACCACGCATTATAATTGTAACCATTGTAGGCATTGCACATAATATTGCTTTTCCTCCCTTGTGTACACGTCTCGTTTTAATGTCCTATTATTTTAGCTATTTTATTTTTATTATTTGTAATGCACTATTTATACATTTATTTATTTTATATATACATATGTATATATATATAAGACAATATCTCCAAACTTATAAGATTTGTAGACTTTAAATGAACAATTGCGTTGCTCTGAAAAACCAAGTTTTATTTTAGTACTTACATTAAATGTTTATACTTATTTACACTTTTAACTTAGTCATTAACCTACCTGAAAAATCAAGAAACGACAATTAAAGTATTTTATTTCAGTCGTACATTCCTTTTTAACTTTACTTATTATAACATAACCAAACAATTATGCTTTATCACGGTGGTCTAGCTGTCAACTCTAAACGTCACTCACAGCGCCATCCATGAAGTATTATATATCGTATTATACAGCGTGTCCTGTAATTGGGGTACTAAGCCGAAAGGGGGGTTTTCTACCCCCCCCTGGCAAACAACATTTGTTCTACGACTTTCTTGATTTTCAAGTTTTTCAGTGATAAGATAACGTTAAAAGTTTATACCAATTTCATAAGAGTGACAACCCTGCTCTCAGCTGTTACGGGCAATGACCTATTGACCGCCGGGGATTCCCGCGACGCGCCCGCAACGCGCTTGTGCGTATATTGAGTGTGGGTATAGGTGCGTGGTGTGCGTAGGCGCGTAGGTATGTATTACGGACACACGTCTGTTATACATTAGGGTTGACAGCGACTTGGAAAACTTTAATTTTGTATGGAAACCTGAAAATACGTTTTTCTGAAATCTTTTTTCGCCTTTGCATTCCTTTGGTGGGCGGTAATTTGCAGTTCCTGGCTTCATACACCAGTTACGGGACACCTTGTATATGTTCGCAAATTACAACTGTATGTATCAATGGATGGAAGAGCGCTGTGGACATTAAAGAAATATAGTTTCTTTACAAATATATTAATTTATTTTTGTACATGATATTCGTTTATTATACAGAGATAGGTATAAAATATAGGGTCTGATTGAAAACCAGCGCTCCCTAGCATTCCTTATGTGTGGGAGCATAATGCTGAGTCAGGCCCCATTGGACTCACACAACTTTATGGACTGGTACCGGGGCTGTTCAGTATTTAAATTAGCATTATTTAGCTTTGGCCCGCTGAGTGAGCTGTTTGCCATCTTTTTCCACTATGTTTTAAAATATTTAACTACTCTTAGATTACAATTAGAAATAAGTATTCTTTTAGTACAGTGTTTTTAAGTTTTGTTTGTGTCCAATAAATGTATTTCTTCTTCCATTACAAACATTGCAGCATTATTAAATCCGCGCCTGTTTGCGACTAGTGGAGATACACCTTTACAAATTTCACATTTCGGTTGCTTTCATATGAAATAAGTATTATTTTATGAGTGAGATTGCTATTTTATTCTTGTTATTTCCTTAATAATAATGCTTTTTAGATAATTTATGTCCTAGGATTGTTAGTTTTATACATTTTACAAAACTGTATGTAAAAATTATGCGAATTCGCCAAGTGTCGTTCTAGTCTTGTTTGTTAGTTTAGGCATCCAATTAGTTATAATTGGACGTCTAAACTAACAAAGAAGATGTATTGTTAAATAAATAACCTACCTATGTACATCTATCAATTCTGAAACAGTAGCTAGTCGCGTATATAATGGGGATTGGAGAAGCATTCTCACTAAACACGGCTGCCGTACAGTAATTATATATATATATATATATATATATATATATATATATATATATATACATTGTAAATATGATAGTTTTGCTTGAATTAATCCGGAATAAAAACAGGATACGAATCGCACGCCTAATGGAAGCTATGTTAGCCTTAGTATCCCCGTGGTTTCGATATCGGCCAATTAATTTTCCTTTTTTGAAAACAATATGTGAACATTTAACACGTGCTTAAACGGTGTAGGAAAACATCGCGAGTAAACACCTGTCTTAATAAGCTTCAGAACTTTTGATCAGTTCTTACCTCTGACTTCTAGCAGGCTAAGCTGTGAGGATGGTAGTAGGTGCTGGGCAAGCCTAATCTATCTATCAGTGTCCCATGCACTACATCGTCCCGTAAATCATGAATCTGTGACGCAACATATACTTGAATAAATCATCTATAATCGACTAGCTTTTATCCGCGACTTCGTCTGCGTGGAAGTCATAAAACGTAAAATCCCCTTTTTCACGCAGAGCCACTTTGATTCGAAAATATAAATCCCATTTATTCCCTACCCCGTGGGAAATTCGAAAAATCCCTTGTTAGTGAACCTCAAGGATACTCAAGGTATATGTGAACCAAATTTCAAGTCTTTAGGTCCAGTGGTTTAGGCTGTGCGTTGATATATCAGTCAGTCAGTCAGTCAGTGAGTCAGTCAGGATTTTGAATGTTATTTATTATAGAAGAAGAACATGTACTTTTTTACGCCTAATGGAGTTTTTGCAATTTTCTTATCTAGTTTATTTTGTAAGAATACTGCAAAGGCATGTTTTCGCCTTGCCATGATCCACTCGTTGTTTAAGCATTATTTATTTTCAGACCTCCAAACCGCGGTGGAAAATGCGTGCCAACTGAATTGTGTCTCAATGGGCGCGCTTGTCTACAGTTTGAAGGTTTGATTTACGCAGCGGCGCGTTTTCTGGAGATATTTATTACGGTTTAAGATGTTTTACTTTGTATTTCCTGAATACCATAAGTTTCACAGCCGAATTTTCATAGACAATACAAATTTGTTTAGTTTGTGATATGGAGTTTATGGATTTGAGCCTAAATAAATCGTTTTGATTGATGTAGGTAATATTTTGTGATACAGTTAGGCCCTTTACATCTATTATAGATGATTTATGCAGCGTCAGCAACTGGTAATCATGCTGTACGGGACGCTGCAGTGCCTGGGACATTGTTAGAAGGATTAGGTTTGCCCAGCACCTATACCATCCTTTAGTTTTGGGCCTTTACAAGACGTATTGACCTGCTGATACAAGAAGCGTATCTATGGCGTTGAATGAAATCTCCAGGTTATTTGGCGTCCAATTATATACAATAAAGCTCAATCATCATACTCACGTTTATTCCTCATAAATCACGAAATCCGAGATGCATTCATTATAACGACCCTTCGACGGCTGCCGCACAGTATTTTAACCCTTAATGCATTAAATTGTAGCGTTGCTTGAATTAATTTACAGAACCAGTGCCCATTACTGCATAATGGAGACGCATCTCTACAATGTTCATATTTTCGCTACTTTTGTGTTGCAAGTAATGGTGGTTTCGTTTTATGCTTAATTTCTTTGCTAGCTATACAGGTATTTTGTCTTTATTCTGGGCTGTAATAGGCTTTTATTTTTTATGAACCTTATTAGCTAAACTTACTCCGAAACCAGGGTTTCTTACGATGCGCTCCTGGAAAATTAATACCTTAATGAATTATTTAAATACCTATTATAGTTGTCATCAAAGCCTTATTCAAAAACTAGCTGTCGCGGCGAACTTCGTATCGCACCTACTACAACCACTACTTACAACTACCCTACAACTACGTAATGACCGTGAATCATTACGTATGTGATCAAATTCAGCTGTGTGGAATTTATTTTGTGCAGAATCGCGAATAGGAAGAAACATTATTGGCATAAACCTCGTATAATCCGCTACAACTAACGCTGAAACATGTTTTAATAATTTTGGTAGTTATCTAATTATTTGTGTGAAATTTAACGTAAATCAAGCGTAAAAACACTACACTACCAGGTGATGAGCTGTCGTTAGGGTATTCGCCGCGGCGGCGACACAAACACGAGGCGTCGCTATCGCCGGGCGCGCCCGCTGAGGAAGCAAGCAACGCGTCGAGCGCCTGCTCCTCGCTGTACGGTCCCGTACGCAGTTCTGCCGCCCGAACCCGGCCCCGGATTTTTAACCAAATTAAAGTAATCCACGTGTTTAACAAAATGAATGGGTACATTGCCTACATCGGTACATTATTTGTCTTGACATACTCTCAAGTTTATAATTGGAAATTGTAGAGGCTTTTTAACACGACAGATGCCGTGCTGTTGTTATTGCGTAAATTGTAGCTTTGCTTGAATTAATCCAGTATTCGCAGAACCAGTGCCCATTACCGCTTAATGGAGACGCATCTTTACAAATTTCATATTTCGCTACTTTTATGTTGCAACTGTGGCAAGTAATGGAGGTTTCTTGGTTAACTAGAAAAGGTATTTTGCCTGTGTTTCGGGCCTTTACAAGACTTTATATATGAAATCATCATCATCATCATTTCAGCCGTAAAACGTCCACTACTGAACTAAGGCCTCCCTCATGGATCTCCATGAGGGGTAGTTGCCATACTCACCACGCTTGGCAGGCGGGTTGGTGAGCGCAGTATGGGATGTTGATATACGGAAAGACGCTGCTGCCCATCTTCCGGAGGAACCCTTAGCAGGCTCTTACTGCGTCCACGGGTAGGAGAGGAGGGGTAACATTCTACTGCCGGCACCCCACGGCTATGAAATATTTGGGTATAATCCAAGCGCTATAATATAAAAGCAACTTAAATTTAAGCTGATGCTTAGTTACGTACTAACTTTTTTAATGAGTTGATTAATTTATTCTAATTAACTAGTACAAGTTTTCACCCCCCCCCTATAGGTATTGTAAATGGCTGGCGTGACATTTTTTCATTGGCATTTATCCGTCCCCAAGTTATTTGCCGTGGGGTGCCGGCAGTAGAATGTTACCTCTCCTCTCATGCCCACGGGTGAAGTAAGAGCCTGCTATTAGATACCTCCGGATGATGGGCAGCAGCGTCTTTCCGTGTATCAACATCCATACTGCGCTCACCAACCCGCCTGCCAAGCGTGGTGAGTATGGCAACTACCCCCCAGGGAGGCCTGTGTTCAGCAGTGGACGTTTCACGGCTGAAATGATGAAATGATGATGAAGTTATTTCCAAAACCGTAACAAATGCTGAAAAAACTAAAGGTTAAAGTTATTCCTTGATAAAAAATATGCTAAATTAATGTGGAATTGTGTTTAGACTACTCATTAATGATAGGTCAGACTAACGAGGACAGTTATGCAAATTGATGTCCCTTTATAAGCTTGTGTCCAATCTATCTCCTACCAACTCTAATCTGTGGATCGATCTTTTCTTTAGATGTCAGTTACGTATTTGTGCCTGAGTGAGTAATACAAAGCAAACAAACATCCGGAATCAATAGTTGATTCAAAGAATAATAATGAGTAAGCTCTGCTATCATCATCGTCCGCTCATTATTGTAGGTACAGGATGTTTGGTGACTAGCAAATTTGAAATATGACTTTAAACAAAAACGACCTCTTTGAAGGTCTTGAACCGCTTCCTCTTTTTATGTAGCGGCTTTTTTAATTGTCTCTAATGATCATACATAACATTGTTGTCGTGAGGTGACGGCATTAGAATGTTGACTCGTATCTTACCCGTGGATGTTGTAAAAATCTGCTAAGGGACTGCTCTGCTCCAGAAGATGGGCAGCAGCGTCTTTCCGTGTACAACATACTGCACTCGTCAACATACCATACTGCACTCGTCAACATGCCTAAGCGTGAAATGAAATGAAATATTGTTTATTGACTACACAAAGCACAGCACACAAATGAAAACAGAAAAAAGCAAAAATAATAAGCGTGGCGAGTATGGCTAAAATCCTCATGATCTTGAAGATGTATGAGGAAGGCTTACGTCCAGCAGTGGACGTGGACAGAGTCCTACTACGGCTGAGATGATGATGAATCATCATTCTAATTGAGATGTTAGATAAGTAAATTGTATATGTTACTGCCCATCTTATATAGAACAACCATGTCCTTAAAAAGCCTGATATGAGACAAACGGGGCAAAGGTACATAAAAGAATAGCCATAATATTACGCTAAAAAAGAAAACAAACAATTCAAGATCCACTATCACCTAAAAAGTCCCTGAAACTACTTCCAGTCGAGCTTATCTACAGATGGCATTGTAGCATGAAACCCAAAAAAAAAATAATCTCAAGAATTTTCCATTTTCTCAAGACGTTCCCGTCGTATTGCCCAAACTTCGCGCGGCAACGTTACGGTTATGGTCTTACAAATCCTGAATCCGGTTCCGGATTTGGCTGAGCCTGTGCTGGAATTTATGTTAACTTGCCGGGGCCAGGATATTTGATGGGATCCGGCGGAGCGACAGCATTCCAGCAAATTTCAGGTAATTAATTTGCTGTTGCATGTATTACAGAGGTTTAATGCACCCTTATAGTGAATTTAATTCTGTGGATTATGATGAATGGAAGTGGTTTATCCTTGAATTTTATCATCATCATCATCACCCACAGCTCGACTTCACCCACTGCTGGGTATAGGCCTCCCTTAGTTTGTGCCATCTGCCGCGATCCTGCGCCAGTCCTATCCATCGTCTGCCCGCGACTTTATCAATGTCATTTATTGCCCTTCTTGCTGCCTGACGACAAACGTTTCTGTATCTTTGTCTCGGCCACCATTCAGTTATAGCTTTACTCCACCTGCCATCACCACTTCTCGCAATGTGTCCCACCCAGCTCCATTTCAGTTCCAAAATCCGATTACCAACATCTTTAACGTTTGTTCATTTTCGGATTTCGACATTTGGAACTCGGTCGATAAACAATTTTTTATTTAGAGTGTAAACCCACACTAAGGTATCATTATAGAAATGAAAAATGCAATCAAAATTTTGTCTCCGACGGGACTCGAACCCGTAACGTTCAGACGAACACCTTCAACGCAGGCTGCCTTAACCGTTCGGCCTCGGAGCAATTAACCGTCGGGTCGAAAATCTTGACTGCCTTTATCGGTTTCGAACCGAGTGGCGACATCTAGCTGAAATTCTTAGAGATATTCTAGCCCACTGTCCGACAACAAGTAGTCAGTAGCAGTGAAGAGATGTCGCTTTAGTTAATTTTATAAGCAATTTTTTATTTAAAGTGTAAACCCACACTAAGGTATCATTATAGAAATGAAAAATGCAATCAAAATTTTGTCTCCGACGGGACTCGAACCCGTAACGTTCAGACGAACACCTTCAACGCAGGCTGCCTTAACCGTTCGGCCTCGGAGCAATTAACCGTCGGGTCGAAAATCTTGACTGCCTTTATCGGTTTCGAACCGAGTGGCGACATCTAGCTGAAATTCTTAGAGATATTCTAGCCCACTGTCCGACAACAAGTAGTCAGTAGCAGTGAAGAGATGTCGCTTTAGTTAATTTTATAAGCAATTTTTTATTTAAAGTGTAAACCCACACTAAGGTATCATTATAGAAATGAAAAATGCAATCAAAATTAATAAATGCAATTTCGTCTGAACGTTACGGGTTCGAGTCCCGTCGGAGACAAAATTTTGATTGCATTTTTCATTTCTATAATGACACCTTAGTGTGGGTTTACACTTTAAATAAAAAATTGCTTATAAAATTAACTAAATCGACATCTCTTCACTGCTACTGACTACTTGTTGTCGGACAGTGGGCTAGAATATCTCTAAGAATTTCAGCTAGATGTCGCCACTCGGTTCGAAACCGATAAAGGCAGTCAAGATTTTCGACCCGACGGTTAATTGCTCCGAGGCCGAACGGTTAAGGCAGCCTGCGTTGAAGATGTTTGCTGAACGTTACGGGTTCGAGTCCCGTCGGAGACAAAATTTTGATTGCATTTTTCATTTCTATACTCGGTCGATAAGTTTGATGCCTAACATAGCGCGCTCTATGGCTCTCTGTGCAACTTTCATTCGGTACACAACCTCCTGTGCACGTCCATGTTTCGGCACCGTAAGTCATGGTGGGACGCATTGGTTGTATAAGCGGGTCTTCAGGGATTGTGGAGTATTGCGTGATTTAAGGATATCGTCAAGCTTACCGAAGGCAGCCCAACCCATTTGAATCCTTCTGGTGATCTCCTTTTGTTAGTGTTCCTTTCCAAAAGAAAGAATATGTCCAAGATAGACGTACTGATCCACCATTACCAACAACACATTTACCACTTTAACAGAGGGATTTATGCTGATCAAAATGTCGGCCATTATCTTCGTCTTGGACATATTCATTCTAAGGCCTATATTCAAGGAAGCATCATAGAGCTGTTGTACCATAATTTGGAGATCATCGAAGTTCTCTGCAAACGATACTAAATCGTCGGCCAACCTAAGATGCGATAAGTTGACACAATTGATAGCATCTCCATAATTTTTCCATTCTAACGTTTTTAAGAAATCTTCTAGAACAGCTGTAAACAGCTTAGGGGAAATAGTGTTGTTCTTGAATTTATGAATGGATAAATTAATAAAACTATAACTGAATATACGAACTAATCGGCAAGGTTTTATGCACGTTGTCGGAATCGTCTAAAACTGTGTTGGAATTTATGTAAACTTACCGGTGGAATTTGATGGGACCCGGCGCGGGCGGAGCGACAGCATTCCAGTAAATTTCAGATAATTAATTTGCTGGTGCATGTATTATAGAGGTTTACGCATGCTTGAAGTAAATTTAATTCTGTGGATTACGATGAATGGAAGTGGTTTAACCTTGAATTTATGGTTGGATAAATAATAAAACTATAGTTGAATATACGAACTAATTGGCAGGGTTTTATGCACGTTCTCGGAATCGTCTAAACCTGTGCTGAAACTCGTCGAGTCTTCTTGCTAGACGATTCGTTATAACTCTGGAGAACAGCCCGACTTCACTTTTATTTGTATAGGCTTCCTTTAATTTGTGCCATCCATCACGGTAATGTACCAGACGCATCCACTGTCGCCCCGCGACGTGAACTATGTCGTCGACCCACCTCGCCACCGGTCGCCCGACACTTCTCTTTCCCATCCTCGGCCACCATTCAGTCGTGGCGTTGCTCCACCTGTCATCATCTAATACATATATATTGCTAGACATTTCACACATCGCCATCTAGCCCCAAAACAGCGTGTTTAATGGGTACTACATGGATGATGATGACATACTTAGATTTTTTTTTGGAGTA
The DNA here is from genome assembly GCA_963082625.1 of Pasiphila rectangulata. Taxonomy (NCBI): domain Eukaryota; kingdom Metazoa; phylum Arthropoda; class Insecta; order Lepidoptera; family Geometridae; genus Pasiphila; species Pasiphila rectangulata. The sequence goes on along the minus strand of OY720254.1, from coordinate 7,156,263 downwards.
GATACATATTTATACTCATAGTAAACATCCAGTCATGCCGTAGGGTGCCAGCAGTAGAATGTTACCCCTCCTCTCCTACCCGTGGATGCAGTAAGAGCCTGCTAAGGGTCCGGAAGATGGGCAGCAGCGTCTTTCCGTAAATCAACATCCCGTACTGCGCTCACCAACCCGCCTGCCAAGCGTGATGAGTATGGCAACTACCCCACATGGAGATCCATGAGGGCGGTCTTAGTTCAGTAGTGGACTGAGACAAATATCTGCGGATAAAGAATTTTTTTTATCCCCGTCGGGATCAACCCCGCAACCTGCGTCTCAATCGGCTAATCAGCGGAGGTTCAATTATAATTATATTCATGGATAAATGTATGAAATTACGATTGAATGTACGAATGATTTGGAATGATATATATGCATGTCATTGACATAGGTACATAAAATGTATATACAACGCTCGCCAGTATGGTAACAACCACCTGATTATCTTGGAGATCCATGCCTCCCTGGCTTGTATCCAGCAGAGGACGCGGACAGAAGTCCTACAGCTGAGATGAAAAAAAATAGATTAGAATAGTTTACTGCAGTCATCATTAACATCATCATCCCAGCCGTAAGACGTCCACTGCTAAACATCTAGTTATGTCATCTGTCTAGTATATTAGATCTCCGAGTACTGAAAGGGTCATAAAAGAGTCATGAAGGGTTTGTTGCCATACTCATTACACTTGGCAGGGTTAGCGAGCGCCGCACGGGATTTTCATCATCATGGCAGCCATAAACGTCCACTACTGAACACAGGCCTCCCTCATGGATCTCCATGAGGGGTAGTTCCCATACTCACTACGCTTGGCAGGCGGGTTGGCGAGCGCAGTACGGGATGTTGATACATGGTAAGACGCTGCTGCCAATCTTCCGAAACCCTTGGCAGGTTCTTACTACAACCACGGGCAGGAGAGAAGGGGCAACATGCCAATGCTGTCACCTCTCGGCAGTACCTAAATGTAAATGAGTTTATACTAATTTCCCAAACGTTGACGGATGAATGAATTGCATAATTAATTATTTGACGAATTAATTAATAAAGTGATAAAACTAAAGACAAACTAGACAAAATTATTTAGATGCAGACTTCTAAAGACAAGAAAAATAATCATCAAGGATGTTTAAAAGCTTTATATAATAACATTATATATTTTATTTTTGCCGTGGGGTGCCAGCAGTAGATGGGTTGTTACCCATTCTACTACCGGCACCCCACAGCTCCTCTCATGTCCGTGGATGCAGTAAGAGCCTGCTAATGGATACCTCCGGAACATGGGCAGCAGCGTCTTTCCCTGTATTAACATTACCACACTCGCCAACCTGCCTGCCAAGCGTGGCGAGTATGGCAACAACCCCTTCATGATATTGGATATCCATAGTATCCATATAAACTTAAAACTCCTGACAGAAAATTTTCCTTTAAAATACTTTCCCGTAAACCTACCTTCGTCTATACTGCAGCAAATTAAATTCCTGAAATTTTCTAGATAAAACCACGAATATCTCGACTGGAAATTTACATAAAATCATGCACAGGCTCGTAAAAATGACTTTATTATTTTTAACCAAAGAAAATAACGGTTTTCTTACTTTATAATTTTTAACCGATGAAAAAAACGTTTTTTCAGTTCGACCGTATATAAATAATATATTTTTTTATGTTATTATACCGGGATCAGTTACAATTTCAAGGGGAAACCAATAGCGACAAGTTAAGTTTAAAAAATAACACCATTAGTTTGAATGCTCGCTCGCCCTGGCGTACACGCGCAGTTTACTATGCTGCATTACGTGAGTAAACCTCGATATAATCCTTGGCAGATTCTAAGTGCATCCACGGGTAAGAGAGACAAAGGCAACATTCTACTGCCTCCACCCAAATGCAATATACACATGCAAATTATGATCCATAATATTAATAACCGAACTCAGGAACACGGTAACCACAGAATGTTTAAACCAATAGGAAGATACCAGTAATATTATATCCGTATGAGATATTTGGTGGTTTCCGTTTGTGAACTTGCCTGGCTTCAGGTCGAGTTGGGAATTAGATGGAGCTAATCAATAGCGTAGGTACGAAGCCGGTTTTGGGATTATGTAAGTGGACGGGCCAATGTTTTGTAATCACAAACTATGGAAATAAAGTGAATGAATTTAGAATTTTAGTCCAACGGCTGAGACAAAATAAGACTATTAATTTGAAATTTTAGGGAATAACGGACCACCCGCTTATAATAGTGGCGTTCACTGGAGAGCACTTTAGGGTCGTGAAACTAAAGCCCGTGATTCGGTCCTGAGTCCAGAAGGAACATCTTTTATCTCCGACTATCTACTATCTTGACTATCTACTAGCTATCGCCGACACGGGCACCTGCCGATTTTAAACCGCCGCAATGAGTTCTTTAATTGGCTCAGCTATTGTCCGTTTAAACAAACTGTCCAATATCCAAACGGCCACAACTGCAGTCAATTTTATAAACACCAAATCATTGGATTGAGCTTCACGACCCTAAAGTGCTCTCCAGTGAGCGCCACTATAATAAGCGGATGGGCCGAGAGGCGATTGAAATTGATTACGCGATAAAGTGCCGTTAAACAGTTTAAAATTATCACAATATTGTTTCTATTCGAACCAGTAGTTCCTGAGATTAGTGCGTACAACCACAGATTACGGAAACTAACAGACACATCACTTCAATACAAAAGCGAAAATACCTACGCTATAATAGCCTACAAAATTGTATTAATTTCACAGCGACAAAGAGTGTACCACAAGTATGCAAACTTAGAGTTGAGATTGCTTTGCTCACCCGCCCCACCTACAACCAAACAAACTAGATAGTATAGATAACACTCCATACAAAGAACGAATCGTTTTGTAAGAAAAAAAGGGGATTACTTTATTTCTGAAAGTAATTTTTTTAGTTACTTTTGCAATCAATTTTACATGTTGATGTTGTAAATGTGAAACCGAGATTATATCCGATTTTTTGCATTTTTATAAATAAGCTTCTTGATATTTTAATTTGTACGTCTACGACCACTCTTCACGGAAGCGAATAACCCTGTCAAGAATCAGCTGACATTTAGTTTACCTCTATCGTAGAATTGCCTGTTGATAAAACTGTCGTCGATGAAAATCACCAAATCCTTAAGGTTCGTAAAACTAAAGTTGTTCCTTCGGGTAGTCACAATCACCGGGGTCACATTTCGTGTTTATAAATATAGTACACCCTGTAAACTAAACAATCTAATAAAAAGTATTTGCCTATCTTCCTACGTCACCGCTGGGTGTAGTCCCCCAACCTACTTAACACAAAAATATTCGTACAATGTGTAGAAAATTTACCCACATAATCCCTTTACAAACACCCTAAGTAGCCATTTACTGTGTGGGCTAAAGTAACTCCTTTCAACGAGGGCCGACTTGATCGACGGATCCTCAATAAAGTGTAGTGAATGGTTCTATTCTAGAAAAGTGTTTCTAACAAAGATGCTTGAATCTCGAGTGTCATGAATGGTTCCTTTGAAGTTTCTCGCTAATCAATTCCATTTCCCTGACGTATGATGCCATTCGTTTTGGCCGAGTGACCCACGACTTTCGATCGAAAGGTCGTTGGGTTCGATACAGACCATGCACCAATGGATTGTCTTTCTTGAAAAATGTATGTGCTGGTTTGCATACATTTTAAACATAAAATGAAAATATGCGCAGAATGTGTAGAAACTTTAGCCAATCCTTTCGTAACGAAAAGCCATTTACTGTGTAAGTCCTTTTAACAATGACGGACTTGATCGACGGAGCCTTGATAAAGCTAATGCTAATGGTTATTATATTACTAATGACTGGCTATTGCCGTGGGGTGCCGGCAGTAGAATGTTACCCCTCCTCTCATACCCGTGAATGCAGTAAGAGCCTGCTATGGGATACCTCCGGTAGATGGGCAGCAGCGTCTTTCCGTGTATCAACATCCCGTACTGCACTCGCCAACCCACCTGCCAAGCGTGGTGAGTATGGCAAGTACCTCTCATTGAGATCCATGAGGGAGGCCTGTGTTCAGTAGTCGACGTTTTATGGCTGTAATGATGAATTAAATGACTGGCTATTATAGAGAAGTGTTTCCAACAAAGGTGATTGAATCTCGACAGCCTTGGAAGGTTCCTTTGAAATTAATGCAAATCAATCACGTCACCAGCCCCCTTCATCCCACTACGTAACTGAATTTCGTAACCGGTTACGGAATGAGAATTATTATGTTTAAGTTCGTGAATAGTAATCTAGTTTCGAACTGCAGGATAATGTTCAAGTATGTATTTAATATTTGAAGCGTATTAAGTCATTGCTGTAGGTATAGTTTGTATTTTAAAAGTGTTAAACCACACTTAACCACTAAGCTAAGGAACCTTCGGACGTGGGTTCGAAACAAGGTGTAAGCAATATAGCATTGCCAGAGGGAAGTCAACCACTGATGCCGGTATAGAGTAGTTCTCACATATTTATGACGCTTGGGAGAAATCACAAGATGCCATAGGTATTTTTTTGCGTTTTGTCAAGAGCGTTCGATTGTGTTCACCACGAGACATTGGTCAGGAGATTGCACCACTATGGAAGCACAAGCACCTCCTTGGACCTTTTTATTTCCTACTTGAACGAACAGAATTCAAAGAGTTTATGTTAATGGGATACGATCTCCGGGTGCGTGGTTTTAATGGGTGTGCCACAAGGTTCTATACTGGGTCCATTCCTTTTTTTTTATACCTATATTAATGATCTGCCATACCTTATAAAGGATAATCACGAGGTTGATCGCTGATCACAGGTCTATTTCTCAATATTGGATTATCGGGTGGATTACCTTTATTTTATTGGAATCCAGTGATAGCCGAGTGTACTCGGCGTGTGAATAAACAAAAAAAAGTGTGCTGATAAAGTTAGTGTAGTGTGCTGTCCCAGTGTGAACCGACCTTAAATCTCAAATTTCTAATTATGAAGACCAAGTGAGGGTAGTCTGAAAAGATGTCTTCGCTTTGCTGCGGTTAACTTCAGCACGCCAGTCTCTACCAGGTGCTATCCGGTCGAAACGTCGGGAATAAAATAAAGGTAATTACGCGATAAATATCCGATAATCCAATATAGTAATAATGTGTTGTGATCGCGAAAGTTTAAAAAATATTTCTCAATTTATGTTGATCATTGTGAACAAAACTTGATCATCGCCTTTGTGGTTTATGTACAAAGAGTTGTATAGTTTGTAATTTTTAAACCACACTTATACTTCAGCCAAATTCGATGTAGAAAAAATAACTTTCTGTTTATTCTGATATAATACTTTATAGATAATAGGTATTTGAAAAACTCCCTTCAATATAAATTACCTCTGTCAAACAAAAACAAGTAACTCGATCAAATAAGCAATTTAATTTTAAGTGTGACAGTTTGTTTACAAACATTCTTCACCAAATTTGGCTGAAATTATATAAGTTATTATAAGTGACCTTGGTTGAGTCGAGACGAATCATAACTCGGCTCAGAATCGAATTTATAAGATCTCACAACGCAGTTCTAGGTCACCTGCAATCGAGATGAAACTTCCTTCCAGTTATAGGATATCTAAAATTAGTTCTGAAAGTTCTCTTTGCACTGCGAACCAATATCCGAACAGTTTGCTCGAACTTCGGACAAATACGTTGCCTGTTCACACAGGCAAACGGACTTTAGAGTTAATTATTCAGCTATCTGCTTCAATCTACGATCTAATTCGGGGAATCTTACAGTGTTTGTTTTCAGGAAAATAGATACGCAGTTGGCTACTTGCCGTTAGGTGCCGACGGTAGAATGTTGCCCATCTCTCTCACCCGTGGATGCAGTAGAATCTGCTAAGGGATACCTCTGGATATGCAGCAGCGTCTTTCCGTGTATCAACAACCACTCTGTGCTGACCCGCCTCCCAAGCGTGATGATTATGGCAACAATCCCTCATGATCAAGTACTCGGAGATCCATGAGGCTTATTGTTCAGTAGTGGACCTGGACATCCTACTGCTGAGATGATTACAAAATATCAGATTATTGAAAAGGCTCGAGTCAAAAGTGCTCCAACTCCATCAAATATGAAAATAAAAAAGTATTGAAAAGCGAATAACGATCAAAAGAAGCGACGGATTCCTTCCGACGCGTAATTGGATGCGGCCAAAGATTTAAATCGTTAGATACGCCCTCACCGTAATAAGACCGCACCGTATTGTTTCCACATTAAATGACCTCACTTATTTGGAATCAGTGTTACTCTAAACAGAGTGCTAGTTAGTTTCCGTAATCTGTGGTGCTCGGCGGACGTGGTGTGTTTTTTAACGAAAGTTCGCGCAATATGATTGCACAATAAATGGTAACAATAACAGTTGTGTTTCCTGTCAAAACCAGTATGCATGCGTCGGCATTATTGTTAACACACGTTATAAAGACAATGCCACAGTTTTTGTTGTTCAAAGCTTATCTAACGGTTTAAATCTTTGGATGCGACCGAATTCATAACATTTCTTCACATTATTATTATCAATTTCTTCGACGTTTCATTTGTGACACTTAAACATGAATTGGGAGATACTTTATTTACATCATCATCATCATCATCTCATCCGTAGGACTGCTTTCCACGTCCACATCCAGGTCTACTGCTGGACTTAGCCCTCCCTCATGGATCTTCAAGATTGAAGTGTAAACTTTTTAAACTTTCGCGATCACAACATTTTATTACTATATTGAATTATCGGGTATTTATCGCCTAATAACCTTTATTTTATTCCCGACGTTTCGACCGGATGGTACCCGGATTGCACCAGTCTCCCCGCGACCACGACCAGGTGCAATCCAGTCGAAACTTCGGGGATAAAATAAAGGTATTTAAGAAATATTATTATTTAAAAAGTAAAAAGTTATATTATATATAAAGTTATATTAGTATTTAAAAAGTAAAAATTACCTACGCGATAAATACCCGATAATCCAATATACCTCTAGTAATGAAGTGTAAACTGTCATCGAAAAAACAGGATACAGCAAAGTAGAAATTTGATGTATCCAGCCGTAGGACGTCAACTGCTGGACAAAGGCCTCCCTCACTGATAGATAGATAGAAAATACTTTATTGCACACCTTAAAATTAAATATAATAACAAGAAACACTGAAAATCAAAGTGACGATTGGCGGCCTTATCGCTAAAGATAACAAACAAACATTATCAAACACCGCTGATCATGAGGGGTTGTTGGCCATACTCAACACGCCTGGCAAGCGCAGTAGTTCAAAATTTCAAAGATGGAAAGACGATCCTGCCGTCATCGTCGAAACGTCTGGAAATCATCATTTCAGCCATAAAACGTCCACTGATGAACACAGGCCTCCCTCATGGATCTCCATGAGGGGTAGTTGCCATACTCACCACGCTTGGCACGTCTGGAAATTATTATTATTACTAGCCATTTTCGTCCCACTGCAGGGCAAAGGCCTCCCTATCCCCCTTCCATTTATCCCGATCCTGTGCTATGGAGGACCAACCTTGTAAAAACAAGTCAAGTTCGTCGCGCCATCTCAGTCTGGGTCTGCCGCGTTGCCTCCTTCCAGCGTTGGGGACCCACTCTGTTGTTATGAAAGCCCATAGGTCATTCGGCATACGACAGACGTGGCCAGCCCAGTCCCACTTTAGCCTGGCAGCCTTCTGAGTGACATCAGTTATTTGAGTTTTGGCGCGCAGTATGGTGTTGCGAATTCGGTCAGTAAGTTTAACACCGAGAATACTGCGCTCCATAGCTCGTTGACAATAATAAAGGTATTTTCAAAGAAATGAATAACCTTATCAAAAATTTTACGGTACGTGGGATTCGAACCCACGTCCGTCAAATCAATACTTGACGCTTCCTTAAGCCGGAAGTGCTTTGACCGCTAAGCTACAGAACCCATGTCGGGACCCGCTGAAATTCTTGATAAGGTGATGTCGGTTTGAGCAACCGAAGAGCGCCATCTACAGGTAACTACTAGAGTTCTCCTGTTCATTGTCTGAAGTTGCATTCAGTAGCAATGACTAGATATGTCGCTATAGCTTATTCTATAGTTTGTTATTTTTATAGTGTTTAACCACACTTATGTAAAACATTTTCAAAGAAATGACTAACCTTATCAAAAATAATATAATATAATATTCTACCTAAGTGTGGTTAAACACTATAAAAATATTAAACTAAATAATAAGGGTAATTTACGCGATAAATACCCGATTATACATATGTATGTTACTGCCTATCTTCCGGAGGTCTGTCTTTTTTTATATAATTTTTTTTTACTTCATTGTGTTTAATTCAATCCAAACTATTGGCCGGCCGATTATTTCCGGTAAGCTTGTGCTCACCTTATATATGCACTCTAAAAAGCAAACACAGCGAGTTCATCGTTATTAGTTGGATTGCACCATTTAATTGTGTTTGTTGTCAAACAATATTTGCTTTTGACTAACAAACCAACATAGCTTGGTTATTATTTATGCAGGACATATTTTAGTACAAGGTACAATTTATATAGCAAATTTTATAAAAATTTTGGGCTTATGTTTATGCTAGTATACATCATTTGTTGTTATAATTTCAGTTAACATATTTTTTACGGATAACACGGTGCCGTGGGGTGCCGGCAGTAGAATATTACCCCTCTTCTCATGCCCGTGGATGCAGTAAGACCTGCTGAGGGATACCTTCGGAAGATGGGCAGCAGCGTCTTCCGTGTATCAACATCCCATACTGCGCTCGCCAACCCGCCTGCCAAGCGTGGTATGGTAACTACTCCTCATGGATCTCCATGAGGGAGGCCTGTGTCCTGTAGTGGACGTTTTGCGGATGAAATGTTGAAAAGTCATAAGGATATTCGAATATAGTACTTTGCAAACTTTCTTTAATGTACACGTAATTTAAAACAGATTAAAGAGATTTAATTACATATAACCTTTTTCCGGATTCCGTACACAAAGGGTAAAAACGGGACCCTATTACTAAGACTCCGCTGACCGTCTGTCTGTCTGTCTGTCTGTAAACAGGCTGTTTCTCATGAACCGTGATAGCTAGACAGTTGAAATTTTCACAGATGTTTTTAATAGTTCATAGAATATTTGGTATTCATTTGATAAATAAATAATTTAGGTAATTAAAATAAAATAAATAAAGGGATTTAACTCATTTAACCTATTAAAGTGATGGTACGGAACCCTTCGTGCGCGATCCTGACTAGCGCTTGGCCGATTTTATATTATTATTATTTTCCTGGCGTTTCGAACACCTTTTTGTTCCTGGTTGTTCCACCTGGTTTGTTCATTGCTTGAAATAGTATTCTTACTGCTTTGACCCGCTGAGTGAGCTGCTTACCATCTATTTGTCACTATGTCACAGAATATTTAACAGGGTAGGTAGGTACTCCTAGATTAAAATTAGAAGTAAGTCAGATGTTTTTTACTATAGTTATTTTTAAGTTTAGTGTGTGTGTCTAATAAATGTATTTCTTCTTCTTCTTCTTTCACCGCTCTTGGTCGCAGGAGGACTGAAGAACCAATAACAATACTATCGTCCCGTCATTTTGAAACTAAATAACATAAATAAATAATGCTGGACTATTCACACAGCATCATCTAGTCTAGCCCTTAAAAAAATATATATCTATATGCATCCACGGAGGGGTAACATTCTACTGCCGGGACCCCCACGTCATCAACACACTTTACGGTAATTATTAGTCTTTAAGTAAACTAACTACTTAGCTACTTTGATGAATAAATATTCCTCCAATACTAACTTGTCGGCAACTTTTTCCCCGGCCATGTTTAACTTTTCCTAATTGGATATAGGTTGCTCGATATGTGAACGAGAGTTTCTATTTCAGAAAAGAGGAATACGTGAACCAGAGTTAATATTGATTACGTTAAAATAAGTAACGTAAAAATAATTAATGAAATCAGGCGTTATCAGCGTTTAATACAGCGTTTGTGGAAATCCATGACGATAAAATGCAATGAAAATATGTAGTTTTAATTCTGCTAATGCTGAGATGCATGAGCACAACCCTCCTGCCCGCTAATTATGCACATGCAGGGAGAACCAGGCTGTTAGTACAGCATGCATACCCAAACCCACACGACGACACGTGTTTCGCCTCTCCGCGAGGCATCATCAGGTGAGAAGCCGAGCATAATTAGCGGACAGGAGGGTGGTGCTCATGCATCTCAGCATTAGCGGAATTAAAACTAGATATTTTCATTGCATTTTATTTAAATCAAAGAATACTTAAGAAGGTGATTATCTCGTCTTGTCCAGGACAAGACAACGAATGCTGAGTTGAGCGCCTATTTGTGGCACAATATAAAAATGTTTTACTTAGATTGTTTAATAATTAGATGTATTTTTGTATTGTGTCAAAAAATGATGTCCTTTTCTTTCTTTCTTTTTAAATTCAGTGCGCCCGCATGGACCTTACTGATGCATAACATAAATTACAAAATAAATATTATATTTATAAAAGTATACTAAGTTTAAATTATTTATTTATTTATAAATTCTTTATATATATTGCACAAAATTATAACAAAGATGCACAAAAGGCGAACATAATGCCGAAGGCATTTTCTACCTGTCAACCAAATATTGTAGGAAAATCGACTTGGCGTAAGAAACATGTATCTAAAACGAATACAAATAATGTAATATATGTATATGTACAATAATTATACGTAAGTACTCTGCAGTTTCACCAGCGTAGTTTCCGTTCCCGAGGGAATGCGGAGATAAAATATAGCATATGTTACTCAGGGATAATGTAGCATTCTAATGATGAAAAAATTTTGAAAATAAGTTAAGTAGTATATGAGTTTGTTCGTTACTAACATACAAAACACAACATGCAATATAAAAGTCTTTCCTCTTTATAATATTAGAGGTAAGGACTATTGCAACAACCATTACCATACAACGAGGGAAGCCTTTGTCCAGCTGTGGACGTCCTACGGCTAAGGTAATGATGATGATATAATATGTAGCATTTGTTAGATATTTATACTAATAAAAAATAAGATAATTATTCATTATAATCATTTATTATACTTTCTTCTATTACTTAATCCATAATTTACACACTAAGAGATTAGCATCAAACAGTCCAACAAACTGGATAAATAACAACCCGAAAATAACAGCGTCATCATCATCATCATCATCATCATCCTCATCATCACCAGCTCTATCATCATCGCCATCACCATCACTATTAAGTTACAATTACATTGCATAGCAATATCATCAGATATAACAACCTAGGAGAAACAACAATAAGGAACAATGTACTTAACTTGCTTGTCACCTCGTGATCGGAACAGAACTGACTGAGCAAGCCACTCGCAACTGCTTTTATAATAAAACGTTATTTACAACCCATAAAACAGCCGACGATAGCCGCCAGTACAACGTGGACCAATCACAGCCCTTTCTGGTCGAATAACAATACATTTTATATACAACTCATTATTTTATAGGGTAACTATATACGTAATTAACTTATTATTATAGTTATGATTATTCATAATTATCACATTAGTAAAGAACAAAGTAAACACAAAGAACATTAATAAATCAGACGTCACAGCCGTCCTTCTTTGACAAACATTTAACAATTTCAACAATAAAATAGTAATGTTATGTTTTTAAATATGTATCAAATATAACTGTAAGAATTACTAATAAATGTTCAATTATTACATTACTTCCAAATCCAAGTATTTCAATTGGTTGTTTCATATTCGTAAAGTGACGTCGCTGTAGCGGCAAGCTCAAATACCTAACTAGTTTTAAAACAATATCGAATTGTGAGCGTGTTTTACAGTGATTTAAGTTTAGTTAAATCTTAATTTCCCGACACGGCCATTCTGATAATTACTTCGTTCCCGAAGTACTAAATTTTCTAAAAAGAACAATACATTTTGTCTTAGATCGAATACATTGAATGTTTTCTTAGTCAACTTCTCACATTACGTGACTTTCGGTATTGCTACTAGTCCACTCTTCACATTGAGTGACATCACTTTCATCAGTACTACCTATCCAACTCTTCACATTGAGTGGACATTTTTGCTTACACCTGTTTTCAAGTAGTTATCATTCCTACACTACATCGTTTTTCACATAATTAGTGTTATCGTCACATTAAAATGTACATTTTCTTAACCATCAAATCGTTTTACATATTTATTTTAGTCACAACTTAATTTACATTTTCTTAACCATCAGATCGTTTCACAATTTTATAAAGTCACACCTTATTTTACATTTTCTTTACCATCAAATCGTTCCACATAGTGTCTTAATTATCTTCAGTTTAAAAATTCTACCCTCACTTGATGGTTGCCGCTCTTTCCGGGATCAAAAACTTATAACGCGAAGTCACCGTGTTGTGGCTTTGATGAGACAGCATCGTGTAGGTTTGGCCTTCAAAAGACCTTGTTGTGCCTTTGATGAAACAGCATTGTGTAGGTTTGGCCTTCAAAAGACCTTGTTGTGGCTTTGATGAAACAGCATCGTGTAGGTTTGGCCTTCAAAAGACCTTCTGGTACCGTAGGTGTCATAAATCCTGAAAATAAGTAAAAACATGTTTTAACTATGTATATGGCATGGCATAATATCCCACACTTCTGATGTTAGATATTTATACTAATAAAAAAATAAGATAATTATTCATTATAATCATTTATTATACTTTCTTCTATTACTTAATCCATAATTTACACACTAAGAGATTAGCATCAAACAGTCCAACAAACTGGATAAATAACAACCCGAAAATAACAGCGTCATCATCATCATCATCATCATCCTCATCATCACCAGCTCTATCATCATCGCCATCACCATCACTATTAAGTTACAATTACATTGCATAGCAATATCATCAGATATAACAACCTAGGAGAAACAACAATAAGGAACAATGTACTTAACTTGCTTGTCACCTCGTGATCGGAACAGAACTGACTGAGCAAGCCACTCGCAACTGCTTTTATAATAAAACGTTATTTACAACCCATAAAACAGCCGACGATAGCCGCCAGTACAACGTGGACCAATCACAGCCCTTTCTGGTCGAATAACAATACATTTTATATACAACTCATTATTTTATAGGGTAACTATATACGTAATTAACTTATTAATATAGTTATGATTATTCATAATTATCACATTAGTAAAGAACAAAGTAAACACAAAGAACATTAATAAATCAGACGTCACAGCCGTCCTTCTTTGACAAACATTTAACAATTTCAACAATAAAATAGTAATGTTATGTTTTTAAATATGTATCAAATATAACTGTAAGAATTACTAATAAATGTTCAATTATTACATTACTTCCAAATCCAAGTATTTCAATTGGTTGTTTCATATTCGTAAAGTGACGTCGCTGTAGCGGCAAGCTCAAATACCTAACTAGTTTTAAAACAATATCGAATTGTGAGCGTGTTTTACAGTGATTTAAGTTTAGTTAAATCTTAATTTCCCGACACATTCATCATTCATCATTTCAGCCGATAAACGCCCATTACAGGACACAGGCCTCCCTCATGGATCTCTATGAGGGGTAGTTGCCATACTCGCCACGCTTGGCAGGCAGATAGATAGATAGATAAGTTAAGATAAAGATTTATTTAGAACAAGAATACAAAATGACTTATTAACTAATGAGACGAAGCTGATTGCAAATAGTGTGAAACTGTGTCGCGTAGATAGAACATAGAAAATACTTTATTCTATGTTCTATCTACGCGACACAGTTTGACACCTTTACACCTTAAAACTAAATATAATAACAAGAGAAACACTGAAAACATAGTGACAACTGGCGGCCTTATCGCTAAAGAGCGATCTCTACCAGGCAACCTTGGGAAGGATGGGATTGTAAAAATACGACAAGTGGTTATATGGTGCACGTTAAGTTAAAAGTAATTACAAATATACCATACATAAATTATATTGAAATACTACGTACATAATAGAGGTAATGGGGGATGGCTTTTGCCCAGCAGTGGGACACGAATGGCTAATAATAAATAACAGTACAGGAAGTTAATACACGGAAGGACGCTGCTGCCCATCTTCCGGAGGTATCCTTTAGTAGGCTCTTACTGCATCCACGGGCATGAGACGATGATGATATATTAAATAGCATTATTTACTATAAAATCTGCTTTTCAAAACAAATATGGCGACGATTCGCGTGTCTTTTCCACTCGACACCTCGGTACTTAAATCGTAATATATTGAATTAGCCGTGATAATGCCGTGCTGACAGCCACTTAGGGTATTAATGAGATAACTTGGACGACAGACGATATCTTTGCATAGATAAGGCTGTTCCGTAAAGGCTTTGTATTGTATTGTCAAGGTAAAGGTAGCTAAGGGTCGACATAGAGGTACTCGGGCCACTTGAAATTAAACTATCGCCTTTCAGTCTTCGGGCATTTATCGGGTAATCACCCGAAAGACCTTTCGCGATTAACACATCGGGTATTTTATCATCATCATTCCAGCCGTAAAAAGTCCACTACTGAACAGATCTCCCTCATGGATCTCCATGAGGGGTAGTTGCCATACTCACCACGTTTGGCAGGCGGGTTGGCGAGCGCAGTACGGGATGTTGATACACGGAAAGACGCTGCTGCCCATCTTCCGGGGGTATCCCTTAGCAGGCTCTTACTGCATCCACGGGCATGAGAGGAGGGGTAACATTCTACTGCCGGCACCTCACGGCACTCATCGGGTATTTATCGGGTGATTAAGTCCATAAGTGTTTATTCTTTAGAGTAAATACATAGAATAGTCAATATTAAAAAAAAAACACGTCAATTGAATTGAATTTGTTTTTCCTTTTTTTTAGGGAAAGAAGCGAATAAGAAACCTTACTCTTTTACTTGCATGTAAATAATATGTTTTGTAATTGCACTATGGAATTAATCTTGAATTAAAGATTCAAAATTCCGACGACGTGACGTTTATATTATTATATAAATATATATCTTTGTTACATATTTATTGAAATATATTACGAAATGCCGTGGGGTGCCGGCAGCAGAATGTTACCCCTCCTCCCATGCTGGTGGATGCAGTAAGAGCCTAGTAAGGGATACCTCCGGAAGATGGGCAGCAGCGTCTTTCCATGGATCAACTTCTCGTACTGCGCTCGCCAACCCGCCTGCCAAGCGTGGTGAGTATGGCAACTACCCCTCATGGCGATCCTTGATGGGAGGCCTGTGTTCAGTAGTGAACGTTTTTGTACATGATGCAATAAATTAATATATTCAAATACAGTTCGAGGACCTACATCATTTGCCGAAATGCGAAAGGTTGATGAAGTTTTGTACCCCACTTACCAGGCTTAATGCCAAGCGCGTAATTTTCTTGATGGAGATCAACGGGATAACGCAATGGCCAAAGCATGCTTCAGCTACATATCGGCGTGTTTACACGACATTTTTACAGGATGATGAGGCCTGGTTTTATCAAAACGATCCAAAAACAAGGCGCCAGTTGACGATTTCGGTGTTTCAAAACGAATCAACGCCTACCAAAGTGAAACGACCTAGAAGCGGCGGAATCATTTTGATCGCGAGGTATTTTAATTTGACTAGCTATTTGGTATCAATTCCTTTACTGAACCAAAGAAGCATCAACACCGTATGGTTAACTATCAAAGGCTTGAGTATTATACGGCTTATTTATTATTTCATATTGCATTTATTTTGCTTAACATGTACATACATATTTTTAATAGATTAGATATGAGTATTATACGGCTTATTTATTATTTCATATTGCATTTATTTTGCTTAACATGTACATACATATTTTTAATAGATTAGATATTAAATAATTAAGTTTTGAAAACGCGTGCGTGGCAGCCCCAAAGGTATCCTGGACGTGTTGTCCGAGCGGTGGGACTCGCTTGCTAAAAAGGTGGACGCGGCTGCATGCTAGCGGTCCATCTTATACATAATTAATTTAATTTAAATAACTTTTTTTTTTGTGTGTGTAATATTTTTAAGTACCTATGGATTATTATCTGAAATAAATATTATTATTATTATTAAATAGCCTTAAGTAAGTACATGTACCCTGCAAGGTACGGTCTTAAGCAGGCTTACTACATGTAAGTCTACGCGGACGAAGTCGCGGGCACAGCTAGTCTATAATAAAACTTCTTTCAGTGTATCAACATCCCGTACTGCGCTCGCCAACCCGCCTGCCAAGCATGGTAAGTATGGCAACTACCCCCATGGAGATCCATAAGGCAGGCCTGTGTTTAGTAGTGGACGTTTTATGGCTGAAATGATTATGAAATGAATAAATAATATTATATCTTGAGACTTTTGATCCTAATAAGAAAGAGGATCGATTGGCATCAAAAAAAGTTTTTGTGTAAAATGACCATTTTCTTGCTGACTGTACATTTTTTCCAAAATCTATAAATGCAGTTTAAAATATCTTAAAAATTTATGGATAGCCTTCTAAAAACGTTTTCCTGTAACTATAACGGTTAAGGTACCTGCCCTTACTGTCCCGTCTCAAAAATTCACCCTGTATATAATAAAAAAACAGTATTAAAAGCCACTTAGGTGGAAAAGTCAACCTAACGTCTAAATGTTTTTTTTAATCATACAGAAGGGCTTTGTCACTTACGCGATTATGACGCGTTTTGTGAACAACGTTACCTTCAACACACAACGTCGCCTTTTCACAAATGAAAGACACTAAAACAAATATACTTTTTTCAAAGAAATGTTTAGTATATGGATAACTAAAAAACAAAGAAAATGTTAATTTAGTTATCCATATATGGGTAAGTGTACGGTAAAAGGCCACAAACTGGCCCAGAGCTATTTACAAAGAGCCGTTATAAAGTTTATATTCACCGTGTTATTTAGGTACGCATAATAACCAAAAAGGGCCGCGCAAAACGCAATATCTCCAAAAAGAGTTTTACCGCTGTTGCAATAAGGACAATTGTTGCTAATTACAAAACTAATTATTGTTTTTTCGGACAATCGGAGCTCGGACAGCTGTTGCTAACAACCTGCGACCCTAATCGTACCCTTGTGAAGATTAAGAAAATCCCCGTTTTGTCACAGAATAATGTTGATTTTGGTGCCTGATGTTTGCCTGAGTAGTAAACCAACCCTAAACTTTTTGGCACCGGGCGACCTGATCCAAAAAAATATAATAAATAAATAAATATTGCTGGACAATCCACACAGCATCATCTAGCCCCAAGCTAAGTAGATGTTATGTTGTGGATACTAGATTACTGATATAAATAATACAATATACTAAAATAAATTTAAAACTTTATTTCTATTCGTCAACTCGTCAAGCCAAATTTTATAACGTGTTTTTACTGTAATTTGTATAAATCACACTAACTTTAATTGCAATTTAACCGAGCGGACTAGTTGACGAATTGAAATAATATATTTTTCAAATAGTGGCATCTCGTCAACTCCAGACAAGTTCATAGCAGATGGGTTGGCACATAACTCGCTTGCCGACGAAAACTCTGTTGAGACGCAGAAAGTGCGGGTTTCTGTTTTTTGAATGGGTATTTAGATTTTTAAGTCGAAGTGGTGGTGGCAGATTATTCCAACACTGGGTTGCCGCGTGAAAGGCACTGTTTTAAATTTGCTATAATGCAACAAATGTTTAGAAGGTCTTAGGCTATATTTGCTCTCCTACCCATCAAATTTTTTAAATAGATATTCTGTCCTTCTGGATGCCATTACGCTATGTCCTAAGACTGCCCTATGCAGTTCCCACGCGAGGTCATGTTAAACCCGTGAAACGGCGCGCTACGAACATTTGCTAACACAAAAATATAAAACCAATTTTATGGTCTTTCTCTTATAATAGAGATATATGTAAATATATCCGTTTTAAGCCGCTAGGCACATACCTAGGTGCATCCCTAACTATTTATCCCCCATCCATCTCCCTTAACGCAACAATACAATACAAAATACTTTATTGCACACCTTAAAAAAATACAGAAAAATACTACTGGTACAGTGGGCGTCGGAAGTAGGTACATACCTGTCGGCCAACACGACCTTTGCTTGCTTATTCCAATAAATAATACCAGTTTGCGTTCCACCGCTATTGGCGGTCGGGAGTTCGGAAACCAATTTAAACTATACCATTGTTACTATTATATATACCTCAAAAGTTAACAAAGCCAGGCTACGAAGGTTTTCAATTGGTAAATCAATCATCATTGTCATCATTTCCCGGAATCACCCACTGCTGGGTATTTTACCACGCTATTTTAGTAAGAAACATACCACAAACACACCGTACCGTAAATACACGCCGTGCTGTAAGGTACCGGCAGTAGAACGTATCCTGTCCTCCTTTGCTGCTCGACTCTGCATCCACTAGGATGTAGTAAGAGCCTGTTTAGGGATACCTCCGGAAGACGGGCAGCAGTGTCTTTCCGTGTAACAACATCCCGTACTGCGCACGCTAACCCGTCTGCCAAGCGTGGTGAGTATGCCAACTACTCCTCATGGAGTCATGAGGGAGGCCTGTGTTCAGTAGCGGACGTTTTACGGCTGAAATGGTGATGAATGATGATGGCAAATTACAAAGCTTTCCTCTTTATAATATTGAGAGATTATACCTAACTACTGGCCTTCTAATTAGTACATCCAATGTAATTTTTTTTATTTGGGGACATACAAACAATGAAACGTTGACACTGCAAAAGTTAGGAGATAACTGCGTAGCAGTGTCAGCGCCCTCCTTATAATATAAACAAACACATTCCTTTAATATAATCAAATTTAACTAATTAGCCATTTATTTTGTTTACACTATCTTTAATCCCTAACCCACCATCGGGGCTTCACACAACACCCGTGCATTACCAAAAAATTTGAAAATTCCTGATGGAGCACAAAAACGAAAGTTTCAGCTCGGTCTAGGTTTTGTTCAGTGAAGTGTTTTCAGGGATGAAGCTACTGTTCTTGCCTCTAAGAATATGAACTTGTAGATAACTTTTTTGATTAAAAATCTCAAATACAGAGTTGAGCTTCTAGACGAGGCATTATTAAAGCTGGGATAATTTAACGACTTGCCGGAGATCTGGTTTAGAAATTACCGTGAACTTATTTTTTTTCTAAATCCTGGACAACGGTTATGATAACAAAGTTAAAAACTGTTTATTTACTTACCCAAGGACCACATTAAAATGTCAATTTGCAAAGAAACAAAACGGACAAGTGCAAGCGAGACTCGTGCCATAAGGGTTTCGAAATTAAAGGTTTAGACCGCATACCTAGCATAAGTCTCAAATACCATCGTACTTCCTAGACTTCCTATTACCTCTCTATTGAGGTAGAAACTTTGGTTTGTTTTAAGTTAATGATTTACGTACATTTATAATAGAAGGTTGTTTGAAACTACATTGCCTATTCACCTCAAATTAGTACTTAATTAGACATGTAAGTGAGTCTCACAGGGAGGCACGGTGCACCTAAATATCAACTATGGGTAGAAAACGGAAAACCGAACATGGGGTCTTTATTTACCGAAATGCATGAAAGCATGAGGGTTTTTAAATCACGCTTGCGATGGTGTCAGAACAATAGTGAACAGATGAAAATGGACATTACGTCCCAACACGCAAAAAAGGACTTTCGGAACTTCTGGAAGTCAACGAATGAACTCAACGCTAAGCCCGGCCTTCGTTTTAGCGTCAATGGCATTAACGATCATGTTATGATAGCAAACCTATTCAAAGATCATTTTACTGTAAGCTCGCCGTTGGGACCATCACAGTCTACTTGCGAGGAGTTCCCGAGTGACCAAGAGATAGGTACTAGATTTACAACTAAAAATATCAGAAAAGCTATCATGTCTATGTCGAGCGGCAAGTCTCCTGGCCATGACGGACTCAGCATTGAATACCTAAAATATGCTGGTTCTCAGTTACCGAGATCGCTCGCAATGCTCTGTATAGGGCATTCATTGCTGCACATTCCTGCTGAAATTATGAAGACTGTGGTGGTGCCAATTGCAAAGAACAAATCTAGTGACATCTGTGAAACGTCTAATTACGTGCCAATATCCCTTGCCACTATTGTAGCAAAAGTGATTGACGGTTTGCTTAATACTCAACTAGATATTTTTTTGAAATTTAACGACAGCCAATTTGGTTTCAGACCTGGTCTTTCTTCAGAAACAGCTATCTTGGGCTGGAAGCATACTGTCAAGTACCTACTACACAGATCGACAAAATCCTGTATTTGCTTGTTTCCTCGACTTATCGAAAGCATTCGACTTGGTTAATTATCACATCTTATATGGCACCAATGCAATGTGGTTAGATGGTCAGGAACATATTTTTTGCCGTACCAGTTGGGATGTGGGGTAAGGCAGGGGGATTGATCTCTCCGAAGCTCTTAAATCTTTACGTAGATGCACTAATAGGTGAGCTTAGTAGTACTCATGTCGGCTGTCATATTGACGGAACCAGTGTCAATAATAAGTTATTGACACTGGTTCCGTCAATATGACCTATGCCGACGACTTGGTGTTGCTGAGAGCATCATTCTGTAGTTTGCGAAAGCTTTTGACCATTTGTGAGAGTTATGTTGATTGTCATGATCTCAAGTACAATGAAAATAAAAGTCAATGCTTGAGCTTTCAGGTCAAAGGTAAAGGAAATGTCCTTTATCTGCACCGCCCATCAAATTGTATAAAACATGTCTCAAGCAGGTAGATAAATTTAAATACCTCGGACTTATTATCACATCTGACCTGAAACCATCTTCCAGGTCAGAGGTCTGACTCGGAGAGAGAACCACAAGCGTTGTCTGTTAGGGCGAAAATTATAGCACGCAGGTTTTCGCGCTGCTCCATGGATGTTAAAATCACTCTTTTTCTAGCCTTTTGCACAAGTTTCTATGCGAGTAGCCTGTGGGCAAATCATACGCAAAAATAATTTTTAATATACATATTTAAATGACCTCTGCAAACTTAAGATCGACAGCGCTAAATTCTTCTCGTACGCTGATGATACCGCCATTGTCTTAACGTGCTCATCCTGCTATAACCTTAAAAATAAAACTGAAAAAGGACTTATTGTAAATTCAAATTGGCTCAACCAAAATCTTCTGACCCTTAATGTTCTAAAAATAAATTATATGACTTTTACCAAATACATAAACAGGCAACCAAACTCTGATTTCAACCTAAATATACACACATGCTCCCAAACTAGCCCATACTGCAATTGCAAATACAACTAACATTTATTTTGCGAAAATGGGTAAATACAAAATATGGTAAATAGTAAAATAAGTTCAGCCATTATCTACAAAGCATTATCTATAAAGCATGCAAAATTTATCACTTGTCAATTCACATTAGGAAAATATTTAAATCATTTAAATAACCAATTAAAATTATAAATGTTATTGATGGGACCATAATCTCTATGGATGTTTCGGAGTCACTTGTTGATGGTTATTTTTGGACCATCACCATCAACAACAATAAATTGGAGACGCAATGGGAACTCGTCATAAAAGCTCC
Organism: Pasiphila rectangulata; assembly: GCA_963082625.1. NCBI lineage: Eukaryota > Metazoa > Arthropoda > Insecta > Lepidoptera > Geometridae > Pasiphila > Pasiphila rectangulata. The sequence continues at coordinate 7,134,561 of OY720254.1, read as the reverse complement.
CAGCTTTTGGAAAGCCAAATTTTAGAGTCATGAGACTTCTGGAAGTGCCCTAGGAGATTTCCATTTTTAACAAAACTAATACACTAGTTGCTATAACTTCTGAATGCCCAAAGGTAGAACCTTGTTTTTGAAAGGCATCATCTCGGACCTAGATATTCGGTATCAATTTCGAGTCAATATCTTCTGCCGTTTCTAAGAAAAAGTAATTTTACAAACATTTAGACAAACTAGTAGTCCTTAAATGAGTGAATAAGGGTTCCGGTTTTTCACTTAAGTTTCGGAACCCGAAAAAACTTTACATCAATTTCTATTAGCTATAAAAGTTTCAGGGATTTATCTCTGCAAACTTCGGAGATATGGAGGGAAACGGTATTTTTTCAACGTTTTTGTAAATAAGTCGAAAACTATACGATTTAAAGGAAAACCAAAAACTGTTTATCAGTTTGCATATTAAGTACTTTTACATGATACTTCACATGATTTCGTGTAGTAACAGTAATACCACTTTAAAAAATTCAGACCTCCATTATTCTTTAATTAATATAATATTTTATTATAATTGCAAAGGTTGCCTTTGCAATCTTATTAAGAATATTTTTCAACATTTTTATATAAATGAAATGTTGGTAAACAAGCGCTATACCTCTACCTCTATAATAGCATTTAAAATTTCATGGCGATTACATCAGTCAATAGTTCTCAAGATATCCACCTGTGACAGACAGACAGACAAAGTTACACTATATAAGGGTTCCTTTGTACCATTTTGGTCCGGAACCCTAAAAAGTAATAAAGCAACTGATATAATGAATTTGACTTATTACATCCATCTTCTTATTACCAAAAGAAGAATAACGATTTTAGGGACGAAAATACAATTTCAGAAAAAAGACAAATTTACTACTCAAGGTCTACGGAGTAGGGTAGCAAATTGAAGTTAATTTTTTTCCGCAAACTCAACCAATTTTAATTATTTTATTCATACAAATTACGTAACACAATCTTTATTACAGCACTTAAACAAAGATGAAACCTGATAAATTAAAGGGATGGTGATCAACTATCCACAAAATAAAGGAAAATTAATTGTTCAAGTTAATGCTGGGGCCAGCGGTGCCCGTAAAATATTTTGGCTTTACTGCTGCATCGGCCATCGTACTCGATTAGCGCGAGAGCCAAGTATTATGTTCTTACGTCATGTACCATACGTCTGGCTTAGTTTATTCCGTCTAGAGAGTAGAAATATACCTTTATTATTATGGCGTGTGAATCAACCTAATGCCTGTTATTATAGTGTGCTGTCCCAGTGTCAACCGGCCTTAATCTCATGTTCCTGTAATTATGAAGTCCAAGTGAGGAAAGTCTGAAAAGACACCTTCGCTTTGCTGCGGTCAACTCCAACACGCCAATCTTCCTGCAACCACGAAGGGGGCAATCCTTCCTCAGTACCTCAATATAGCTTAAAATGTCAGTAATTGAACTTTTATACTCGTTTATATAAAAACACCTTAAAATAGCTTAGGCAATAGTATATTTAGCCAATCAATATGTGCGTGCATATCATAATAAAATTGATGAATAAAAGAATAATCTACTCGTTTCCCTGCAGGCACTCGGTGGTAAAATCAGTTGTCTTTGATAAAAAATGGTTGTATCTCGAGAACAAGATAAGTTAAAAATTCAGTAAAAATATTTAAAAATAGTTCAGAGACGGTACAGACTCAATATAGAGGTATAAATCACTTTCTGCTATTGGTCAAACGTCATCGTCATTTATTAAGCTCAGCGCAATTTGACGCGTGAAACAAACCGCTGTATCTGTGACTAGGACCAACTTCTATTAAATTACTGCTATGGAATTTGTAACAAACGGTCGAACTTGTGGTGTGGCATTAAAATATAGAAAACTAGCCCGCGTTGCAAGGGGAAAATGCTGAAGCGACGTAACAATGATTTACTTACTTCGGACTTGAATATATTTGGTGGTATCGCTGTATATTAGTAGGAATGTACCTGTGAACAAATGAAATGGAATAGATTAGTCTTTTTGAAACTTTCGCGATCACGATACATTATTAACACTACAATATAGGGTACCTATTTAATTGCGTTATTTACATTTAATTTTGCCAGACGTTTGAACGGTATTGCTGTTTTCAGCAATAAAATAAGGAAGCATGTAATTAGATGCGCTTTAAGGTTTTAGAGAGGTGACGAAACTAAAATATTATTCTTGTTTACTGATGTTCCAAGAATATGAAGTATGAAGAGTGGTATGCTCGAGGTTTCTTTTCTTGTAGCTCGAAGAACAGATGGTCGATGGGGCTGAAAAGTTCTCGAGAGGAGGCCACGGGCCACCTTTATAATATATATACTATAGACTATATGCCGTGGGGTGCCGGCAGTAGAATGATACCCCTCCTCTCATGCCCATGGATGCAGTAAGAGCCTGCTAAGGGATACCTCCGGAAGATGGGCAGCAGCGTCTATCCGTGTATCAACATCCCATACTGCCCAACCCGCTTGCCAAGCGTGGTGTGAATGGCAACTACCCCTCATGGAGATCCATGAGGGAGGCCTTTGTTTATCAGTGGACGTTTTATGGCTGAAATGATGATAGACTATATGGCGGCTAAGTGTATTAAGTTTGCTGTTGAAATAGTGTTCGTGTTGTTTTGCAAACATGCAAACCTCATTGATTGTTTCACTTTTGTTTTTTTCCAGAACTAAATTCTTTGGTGAATCAGTTTTGGTAACAAATCTACTATTTCACTCCTCTTGCTCAAAAAGACCGTCATTGTGGCGTACCAGAGCGAAGAAAAAATAGTATTTCTTCCCCTAGGGAAAAAGTTTAATACATACATATAATTTTTAATAAAATATACAATTTTATGTTGTACTAGCACACCGCATTTGCACTCGCGAAGTTCCCGTTCCCGTGGGAATTTCGAAAAATCCCTCCTTAATGCACCTCTAGGATACTCAAGGTATATGAGTGCCAAATTTCAAGTCTCTAGGTCCAGTGGTTTAGGCTGTGCGTTGTCTGTCAGTCACTCAGTCAGTAACAGAAGAGTTTTATATATATTGATTGGATTATTTTATTTTCTCGCAATCATAGTGAAAAGTAGAGTGTAACACACGGCGCTAAAAACCCATTAAAACTCAGTTTCTATTTACTCAAACTACCTCGTTTAAATATTGTGTAATTTTAGCTCCTTGTATAACAATCTACTATTTAAGGAACAGATTTTTTTTTTTTCTTTATGGTATGAATAAAACATACCCTGACGAAAACAAAAATATCTAATGTATGGGCGGACGACCTGGTCTGCAAGTAGGTGGTGGATACAGGCCGCTTCCAGCCGCAATACCTGGAGGTCAATATGGGAGGCCTATGTTCAGCAGTGGACGTCCTGCGGCTGAAATTATAGTGATGAAGAGACACAGCAATGCAGACGCACTGCTGTGTTCCGGTTTGAAGGGTGATGGGGCCGGTGAAATAACGGCCACATGAGACTTTACAACTCATTGTCTCAGGGTGACGGGTGCAATGCAGTGCCACGTTGGTCACGTGCTTAGTAAACGTGATCACTGCTGTATTGCAGGTAATAGGTAGAGGAATAGAATAGAATAGAATACGCTTTATTGAAACAACATAAAACATACAAACAGGTATTAACAAGTAATAAATAACACATTATGCTGCTCAATGGGCGGCCTTATCGCTGAAAGCGATCTCTTCCAGGCAACCTTTGGAGGACTAGTGTATTATATTATCTGTGGTAGAGGTAAGCGCTTAGCATCAGGATGAGCCTTCCGTTTGTATCGTCGTTTAGTCGTGTCAAAAATATGTACCTACCTGTATTTAATACCAAGTTCCAATATAAAACTGCACTGTCTAGAATCTAGACTCAAGATTAGCCTGAATTATTAAAGTCGAACGAAAAGTATTAAAGTTTCATTTCATTTCCTGCCACAGTGAATTATATAGCTAACTTGGCGAACTTCGTACCGCACGCCGATCGCAGCGCCACCTAACGGGTCAAACGGTATTACTTTTGTAACTGATAATGTAGCATTTTATTAGTGTAAGATTTTTTATATCAGTCTTGTAGGTTATCCATTGCAAACAGAATTACAAATATTTTCTCCCCATCTACATTTATAGGTGTATATACTACTTCTATAAGTATATTATAAAGAGGAAAGTTTTGTCTTGTGTATGATAGTTACAAAAAAACTCAAAAACTGCTAAACCAGTTTTAAGAATTCTTTCACCGTTAGAGTGTTAAAATGATAATATAAATATCCCTGAGTAACCAAGGCTATATTAATTACAAGAATAACCTACTAACACATCAATAATATAACCCAAGGTGTGAAAATTTCACGCCTAAACCACTTCATCGATTTAAAATTTTTTTTCAACAATGGAAAGTCATATTATCAGCGAGTCGTTTCAGCCGTAAAACGTCCACTACTGAACACAGGCCTCGCTCATGGATCTACATGAGGGGTAGTTGCAATACTCACTTTGCTTGGCTTGGCAGGCGGGTTGGCGAGCGCAGTACGGGATGTTGGTACACGGAAAGACGCTGCTGCCCATCTTCCGGAGGTATCCCTTAGCAGGCTCTTACTGCATCCATAGGTATAAGAGGAGGGGTAACATTCTACTGCCGGTACCCCACGGCGGGTATCAGCGAGTAACATAAGTAATATTTTATCCCTGTATGCCCACGTAAACTGCAACTACGAGGGTGAAACCACTAGAGGTATACTGCTAGCACCTATAATATTAGTATATATTTGAGCTTCTTTTTTCTGAGATAATTAACTTCGTCAGTCGGATGGATGACCGCCATTACGGGACCATAAAACTAGGCACATAATTAAAAATAATTATTCCCATTCCTCACATTAAGTCTGATAAAGCGATTATTCGATAGACCCATCCATAGTAACAAATTGGCAAATCTAACAAAAAGTCAAGGGTCTCTACGCCGGAAGCCAGTTGGCAACATCGGGCACGAATAATCTGGAACAATTCCAGAGCGACTTATGAACAATGGATGTTTTTGATTTATTTTAGATTTATTAACTAGACACTTTAACGAGTGTTGTTATAAACGTGTAACTTTTGATCACAGAATTATTAAAAGGTGTGCTTTTGATGTGAAACATCTTTTGCGGGGGATAAAACCGATCAGACTAGAGGTGACGCGTGACACTTGGAGATGTGCGAGCCATGCCCATCGTGTTGATTGTAGCGACTGGGGCGACTGTAGCGACTGTGGTGACTATAGCAACTGGGGCTACTATAGCGACTGTGGCGACTATGACTACTGTGGTGAAAATGTTTTAGATCTGCCAGGCGTGCCGTGACGGCTATTTTTTTTGTTTAGGTACCAAGTTTTGCTAATGTTTGCACTAGGCTCCAAATTAAGGTTAGGACGTTTCTACAACAAACTCCCAAGTGAGATGCAGAAGGTATTATTGAATAATCAAATTATGATTTTGATATTTGGAAAAACCTGATTTCGCTACGGTAATCTACATCTACACTAATAATAAAGAGCAAAGATTTGATTGCTTCTTTGTTTGTATGCGTTGAATAGGCTTCGATACTACTGAACCGATTTGAATAATTCTATCACCTTATGAATGCTACATTATCCTTGAGTAACATAGGCTATTTTTTATCTCCGTATTCCCACGGGAGCAGGAACTACGTGGGTAAAACGGCTAGTGATTGAAAAAGATGAATCCTTTATGTTTCGACAGAGGATGGTGGGAGTCTGCGAAAATAATGAAAGTTCTTAGCAAAAAAATCCTCTAAGAAATTATAAATAATTTTAGTTAGTAGTTAAATAAGTATTTAATTATGCAACTTGAAGAAAGTTGATCTGTTCTTTCCTCTCAGTAATAGCCGACTAAGCTATATGGAATTATTCCGATCTGTCACCTGGCTTTGTCCCCATGGGGTGACAGAACGGACAAAAAAGTTTGATCTGTCCCCCTGTTACCGATGAGGGGACAGTTCGAACTTTAATCACCGCCTTAATGTTTTATCTGTCCCCAAATCGGTATTAGGGGGACAGATCAAACTTTTTAATTCCTGTTTGTCCGCCATAAAATTAATTAAAGGTATATATATTCTTATAATCTGGATGGTTTACATGCTGGACAAGCCTTATCCATCTAAGAATGTCCCAGGCACTGCGATTTACAGCGAGCATACCAGTTGCTGTATAAATCATCATTTATCTATTTTCATCATTTCAGCCGTAAAGCGTCCACTACTGAACACAGGCCTCCCTCATGGATCCCCATAAAGAGTAATTGCCATACTCATCACGCTTAGCAGGCGGGTTGGTGGGCGAAGTTTGGGATGTTGATACACGAAACGCAGTTGCCCATCTTCCGGAAATATCTCTCTTAGCAGTCACTCACTGCATCCACGGACATGAAAGGAGGGGTAACATTCTACTGCCGGCACCCCACGGCAAATCATCTTTTTTAGATGTAAAACCCTTTACTTTTGTAGGCGATACCTGATATTATTGTGTACCCTTACGCTGCATTCAAATGATAGCACAGTTCGGTCTTATTTGCTCAACTTTATTCGTACCCTCGTAATAGGTACATGAAAATCCGGATATAACTTCACCTACGATAAGGATACAAATTGAGCCACGCTGAATCAGAAAACAAAGTACTGGTTCTTATTAATATAAATGTTTTACCTTTGACAAGTTTTGATATCAAGTTTGTCTTTGTGTCATTTCAGAGGCCCCATATCTTTGAATTACCTTTTGGAACCCTTGGAAGAGTCCCATGACAATTTCACTGGAAACGAATGGTATCATCTACTACATTGCTTTGCTACTACATTGACGTGGGGTACCGGCAGTAGAATGTTAGCTCTCCTTTCTTGCCCGTAGATGCATTAGGAATCTGCTAAGGGATAACTCGCCTGCCTGCCAAGCTTGGTAAGTTAACAACCCCTCATGATCAGTATTTGGAGATACATGAGGGAGGCCTTTGTCCAACAGTGGATATCTTACGGCCGAGACTATGATGAATAGTAATCAAGCAATCGTGTTTCTTGGCGAGTGGTGAATCGAACGTAAATGAGATCTAAAGTGTAATTGTGTTGAACAAATGTCTAATAGATATTTTACAATCTTGTAGCCCTCATTTAATCATCATTTCAGCCATAAAACGTCCACTGATGAACATAGGCCTCCCTCATGGATCTCCATGAGGGGTAGTTGCCATTCTCCCCACGCTTGGCAGGCGGGTTGGTGAGCGCAGTATGGGATGTTGATACACGGATAGACGCTGCTGCCCATCTTCCGGAGGTATCCCTTAGCAGGCTCTTACTGCATCCATGGGCATGAGAGGAGGGGTATCATTCTACTGCCGGCACCCCACGGCGGCACCTCATTTGATACTACACATAATTGAAAACATTCGATTGTTCACCCCTACTTTCAACCCTCATAAATGGCTAGACCGATTTCTATATACATTTCGGTTTTGCAATCCACACATCATTTGCTTTCACTCGATACCAAACTCTATATATTTGGAAAGATTCTATTATTCATACCCTCTTTCACCCCCTGTATCTCGTAAACATCATAACCGATTTTGATAACATGTTTATGAATCACCGCAGGAAAACCTGCTTTTAAACAAAAACAAACTGCATGCAAATCGGTCCTCTCGTTTAAGAGCTACGGTGCCACAGACACACATAGCGGTCAAACGTATAGTAATATATACACCCTTCTTTTTTGTTAGGGGTTACAAATAGAAACAGTGTAACCAAGATCAAAAAGTACAGACGACCTGAGAACCTTCTCCTATTTTGAATTCGGTTAAACCCCCGTATCGTATTCGTGTTTTGCTCCGAGCTTCTAAGTTAATTTATCAACCGTAAGAACACATAAAATACCGACTGTTATATCGTGCGCTTTATACGACGGTTCAACGAACAAAGTTTCTCGGAACTTTGTAAGTAATTGACATATTAAGCAAAATAAAGTGGCATGCCTCATGAAAATTCCTTGCTACTAGCAGTTGAAGATACGGAGAATACAATAAAGTATTTTCAGAATAAAATATTGGACGTGCAGGGATTGTAGACAAAACATGCGGTGGGATCTAGAACAGAACTGTAGTTCTACCATGAGTTTTAACAATCTGTACTCGCCAGCGACTGTAGTTAAAAAAATGTATGAAAACTTGTACTGCCCCTCCAGCGGATAGTTTAGTACTAAAATACGCAGCTATAGTACAGCGACTGTAGTTTGGGCTTCATTTCCTTAGAATTTGGTACCATGAGTTACAAATCTGACATTGTCATAGTCACGTTCTATTACTACTGTAGTAACGGCAGGCGATCTAACAGTGACAACGCATGGTAGACACACAGTATGTAAATCAGGAGAATGTTCACTTCTCTACGTACAGGATTTATAGGTTGAAGGCACGTGCTAGTTTGTATTTCAAAATATAGAGAACGAAAGGTTTTGACCATAAAGGTTTGATACTTCATAAAATAGAGAGGTATGCTGTGCACACCCATTTTCAATCAGAAGGGTTCGATACGGGCTCTGAAGCAATGGATATTTCTTACTTTAAAAATGAATGTTTACATTTAACACAGTGAAGAAAAACAGGAAACCCGCGGCTTAGTCAGCTTCAGACCTATTGACCTGTACTTAGACATAGACATGTTATTTATTTGCTACTTAGCACACAAAAAAAATCACAATCAATTTACTTTCCTCTGTCTAATAGCCGACTAACCTGGGTGGATGGTATAGGAGCTGGGGCAAGCCTAGTCCATTTTATCTGTATCAGTCTCTGTCATTTTAATGTCCCTGCACTGCAGTGTCCTGCACACCATGAATATCAGTTGCTGTCGCTGTATTAATCTCTCAATATTATAAAAAGCCGTATTTGCCGTAGGGTGCCGGCAGAAGAATGTTACCCCTCCTCACATATCTATGGATGTAGTAAGAGCCTGCTAAGGGATACCTGTGGAAGATGGGCAGCAGCGTCTTTCCGTATCTCGACATCCCGTACTGCGCTCGCCAAACCGCCTGCCAAGCGTGGTGAGTATCGCAACTACCTCTCATGGAGATCCATGAGGAAGGCCTGTGTTCTGTAGTGAACGTTTTACGGCTGAAATGATGATGATGATGATTATAAAAAGGGAAAGATTTGTATGTTTGTCTACAACTACACTAATAATAAAGAAGAAAGATTTGATTGTTTGTTTGTTTTTTTTTTGTATGCATTGAAGAGGCTCCGAAACTACTGGACCGATTTGAAATATCTTTTACTTACGGATTTTAATGCAGTTTTTTAGAGATAAATTTATATGCATAATAAGTGCATAATATACTAGAGATATAGTATATAGTAGTAGATATAGAGATATAGTAGAGAAACATTGATAATTTTAGAGGTTTCTAATGTGAGGTCGTAAATAAACACATTTTTTTGCGCTCACATTGAACCCTACGAGATAGATCAAAATAATGTATGTATTGTACACCTTAAAAAGGTCTACAAAAAAGTCAGCGATGGTATGTTCTGTAGTATATTTAGTACCAGCATTGCACCCGTGCGAAGCCGGGGCGGGTCGCTAGTATGATATAGATTAAACCCGCTGCTATTGTCTAAGATACAGTTATAAATTGATGATGAGGCGGTGCCTTTACAATAGCTTTGTATTTTCTCAGTAAAGGGGTGAAATATAAGAACAAGCCACCAACGTTATTATATTAGAGTCATCCTTTTTAACGGAGTGGTTTATTTTTAGTAGCTCATATTTTTCTTTACAGTGAAAATAGACCAGAAAGCCGAATAATATATGAATTTATTTAATATGACATAATTAGAATTAAGCCGTAGGACGCCCACTGCTGGACAAAGGCTTCCCTCGTTGATCACTAAGTACTGATCATGAGGGGTTGTTACCACGGAGTTAATAAAAAAGAGATTTATTTATTCTGTGGTTGTTACCATACTTACAACGCTTGGCAGGAGGGATAATTAATACTCCTCTTTGGTTAGGAATTCGAAATTCAAATGAGGCGTTTTCATTAAAAAGTAAAAATTTCAAAAATAGTTCCCTCAAACGTTATAGATGGCGTTAGTATTCATTTAATGGAAGGAAACACAATTTGACAATGACAGCATTTGTAATCAATCACATACTTGTTTTCTCCGCATAACAGCTCCATCTGTTTGGTTTAGTAGAAACCACTTTTTTTTTTTACTGAAAACGGCTCATTAATTCAGCTATTTACTCATGCATTTCTGTTTCGAAAACCATAATTAATTTGTTTTTCCTCTTTTGTAGCAGCGTCGTTTTTGGCAGCAGCGTCATTCCGTGTATATAAATAAATATATAATATAAATTTTAGATAACGCTGAATTCAGCAGTAAGATTAGACATTTTTTATTATACAAATCATATTATAATCTTGACGAAGCATTAGCTGATGATTTTAATTACATTTGAAATGTATAATTTATATTTATAGTTATGTTATAGTGTATCATGATGTGTATGTATAATTTAATTTTAGTTTTTCTATTTCTATTGATGTTTTTTACGTGTAATTGACCTTTCCAAGTGTATGTGTCTTAATGGAATAAATATATCTGAGTCTGAATCTGTTGGCGAGCGCAGATCTTTTCTACTGTTTATTAAAACAATCTAATTTAGATAACATAATTTGGGTTTTTCTCAATATTATGTATCATCAGGTATTTCAACCTAAATTCTTTTCTATTCCTTACCATGTTTTAATTTATCTATTTCCTGGTTGTCTTTTAGTCATTTGGTTTCAATTCTCTTCTGTTTGGGTCTAGATGTTGCTTTGTAAATCATCCAGCATTTTTTAGGATTTTACCCTTATAGTTTCACTTTGTCTGTCTGTCTGTCCGTCCGTCTGTCCGTCCGTCACCGGCTTTGCGAAGAGACTATTGGTCGTAGAAAGCTGTAATTTTGCATGAGCATGTATAATAACAACACCAAGTATTAATATGGAGTACCTCCCATACAAGTAAGGTGGGAATAAACTTTTTTTCTTGATTTTCCCATCGTGTGGTCAACGAAAGTTGAATAGGTATTTAAATATTTAAAACCATTTAGAGGTCGGTCGCGAAGAAAATTTCCGATTTAGGGTTCCGTTTGCGAAATATTTAACCCTTCTACTCAGCTGTCTTATCATGCCTTACACCCGTAAGCTCAGCACTGTCATGGCGGCGCCACCTGATAATTTGGAGACTTTTACAAGAATGACGATATTACCACAGATAATATAATACACTAGTAGTAATACTTGTAGATATTACTGAAACTAACAGGAATTTTTACTTGAAATAAAAAGTAAATTATTTTATGATAATACAGTTCTAAATTTCAACATAATTTTGATATTATTTATTATTATTTCATATTCTAATTATTTTATAAAAAAAATAAGACATGTTCATGGAAACATTTTTATTTTTAGGAATATAAGACGATTTAGGAAAAATGAGGTATGCCTATTGTAATCTTAAATATAAAGTCTTAAAACCTATGTTTCTAGTTTCATCGTTTTCTCACGAAAACTTAACACGAAAAACACAAAAACACACATTTTTGGTCGTACCGAACGTCTGATTTCAAAATGGCAGTGCTCGATACCAAAGACAGCAGAGCACACATATTATACATCACATTAAACTCTCTAAACTGCTAGCTTTACAAATTTGAACTAAAATTTGTAGTTTTAACCATGAACTTACTATAAAAACTTATAAGCTAGCTTTTTTAATTTCGGAGAAATAGTCACTCAAATAAGTGATGCGATTTCCCAAACATACCGGAATACCTTAAAACGAAACTCAATTAATTCCTGTTAAAGTTTTTCGCGATTTCTGACATTTCTAGTACTTAAACCTCAGTCGGTCCAGTAGAGACTTTTGATCCTTATAAGAAACAGGGTCGATTGGCATCAAAAAAAGTTTTTGTGTAAAATGACCATTTTCTTGCTGACTGTACATTTTTTCCAAAATCTGTAAATGCAGTTCAGAATAACTTTAAAATGTATGGATAGTCTCCTAAAAACGTTTTCCTGTAACTATAACGGTTAAGGCCTTACTGTGCCGTCTCAAAAATTCACTCTGTATTTTGGTAAACGTAAAAAAACATGCACCAACTTCTAACAACAGGTCTACGATTAACTACAAAACCCTACATAGCACGTGCCCCGACACGCACCTGGCCTAATTTTTTTTTGTTACTTAGCGCATTGCCGGGCGCACGAACTCTGCAAATAAACATGCACGTACGAACAACCATTAGAAAGGAAAATGTCTAGATCCTGTTACAGGCAAACATGAAATTCAGTCATCAACAATCTGTTACTTAACAAAGTAACCTGAAGCCATAGGACATAATGAAATACTAGCTAACATTAGTGTTAGCTCTTACATACTATGAATACCACAACGCTCGGAAAATTAATTTTATTTTAATGTTGTATACTCGTACTTTGTAGAAACTCTGGATATGTTTTTTGTAATTATATATACTTGTCATACTTAAAAAACCCAAACCCGAGACAAATATCCGCAGATGAAGCAACCATTCTGCCGGATTCTGCTAAGGAAGACAGCCGTAACCATTAAATTACCTTTTAGCTGACCTCGAAAAAGGAGGTTCTCAATAAGTCTGTATTTTTTTGACAGCTCAGAGTTCCGTCGTTTATAAACCGATTTGGAAAATTATTTTTGAGTTCGAATAGATACAAATTTAATTAGGTCCCATTTCAAAACTCATTTCTGATGATGGGATCTATGAGAAATTTATTGAACTCTGGTGAAAGAGATGAAAGGAGGCCTTTGCCCAACAGTGGGATCTAGCGGTTAGATAGAATATCTAAATGAAAAACAAATATCATAGTAATAAATCCGCGAATCATCACAACATTCAAAAATAATAATACCTGTGATAATACTACTAACTCTACTATTTCAGGGAGCGGTGGTGTTGTTCGTTCCAACTATCCTCTGCGTCTTTGTTTTTTCTTTGTATTCTGTGAAAAACAGGGGCCGATTTCTCCTGAAGATGCCTTGTAGAGAGGCAAAACACGTGTCGAAATTTTTATGTGTGCTTTTAAGCTCTCATATAAGCGGATTTGTCATTATATAGTTGTTGTTCATTTATATAACGGATTTCCGCAAAGTCCGCATAAATAAACTGTTTTTAATAGCTATTTTTTTTGTATTTAAAGTGTCAAAAAACCCACACTAAGGTATCATTTATACAAATGTTGTTATTAGATTAGATTAGGACTAGTAATGTTGTCTAGCAAAACTACATTTTAATAAATGTGTCTTCAAAGAGACAACTTATGAACTAAATGTAATAAAACTTCTGTCTACTTTTGAGTAACAAAATGAACAATTATTTAAATTGTTAAGCACAGAAGTCTTCAAATTAATCTTTGTTTCAGATTTATTGCTTGTCTGAATTCAAAACTTTGAACAGGTATTTTTATAGCTCTTAAGAAAGGGGATTTATGAGATTTCTTGACGACCTCTGTGGCGCAGCGGGCAAAGGACCGCCTGTGACGCACAGGTTGCGGGTCCGATTCCCGCCTCGGGATAAATGTCTGTACGGTCTGCAGATATTCAGGGAGTTCTGGGTGTTTTTCTATATTCAATAAAAATATCTATGTATGTAAATATTATGATGTTTTAAGTATATCAGTAATCTAGTACCCATAACACAAGCTCTGCTTAGCTTGGAGCTAGATGATGCTGTGTGAATTGTCCAGCATTATAATTCCACATCATTTATTTTTAAACTCATAAAAATATTTTTTTTACTTTATAGAAATATAAAAACAAATACTCCACATGTAATAATTTATATATTTTAATAAATACCTACAACACAAGGAAATATCATCATCATCATTTCAGCCATAAAACGTCCACTGATGAACACGCCGATCGATGACGATCCCTCATGGATCTCCATGAGGGGTAGTTGCCATTCTCACCACGCTTGGCAGGCGGGTTGATGAGCGCAGTATGGGATGTTGATACACGGATAGACGCTGCTGCCTAACTTCCGGAGGTATCCCTTAGCAGGCTCTTACTGCATCCATGGGCATGAGAGGAGGGGTATCATTCTACTGCCGGCACCCCACGGCGGGAAAGGAAATATGTATACCAATTAAAATTTAATTGAAAGTTTGTTAAGTCGACTATATTATCAAATAAATTACTTAACAAGCAATTCGAACCATTTTTTTCTAAAACTGTTAATTCGTCGTTGAAACAACGCAAGTTTCCATAGATAGATCTAATCTTCACTTCTTTTTTCGAGATTTAGAAATTGGTAGTATCTCCCTAATGTAGGTGCAGGGGGTCTACCGGATCCAGCAAAATTTTGAAAGTGGTCTATGAAACAAAAGAGTTTGGGAACCTCTGGGCTAGATGATAGTGTGTGAGTTTGTCCAGCATTATTTATTTATATTGCGCATGTATTTATATTGGCCGTGGCTTGTGTTGAGTAGTGGACATTTTACGGCTGAAATGATGATTTATTATTTATTTATTTTCTCTTTCTTGTGGTGATCAATAAAGAGTTTACCTGCCTGAAAAGTCTGCTGAGCCTTTGTTCTGTTTTCACAAGTGTACTTACACACGTTCTTTTCACACGTTACTTCTGATCACCAGAAGAAAAAATGGCCCTACTTTAAAAGACAAAGCGGCAGATACGTCCCTTATCACAAAGTATCAAGACCAATACGAGCGGGGAAAGATTAATCGTCAAAGACGTATTAACGGGAAGTTCCCCAATAAAATCTACCCCTAAGATGGATTCGGTTCTCTGAAATATCAAGGGATTGTTCAGGAGATGAAATAAATTCTGTTAAAATAAATTCAATCCTGGCGTTGACGAAATTGAATATATTAAGGTAGTTGTTATTAGCGTTAGGATACGGTAAAATAGGTTACCGTGGGGTGCCAGCAGAAGAATGATGCTCCTCTTCTCTTGCTTGTGGATGCAGTAAGAATCTGCTAAGCGACACCTCCGGAGGATGGGCAGCAGCGTATTTCCGTGTATCAACATACTGCGCTCCCCAACCCGCCTGCCAAGCGTGGTGAGTATTTATTTATTTATTATGAATCAAAATCACAGAGCTCTTAAAAACTACCTAATTATACTTATGTACATAACATAAAGCCAATAATGGATTTAATTTTTACAATCAAACCATAAGTATGGCAACAACCCCGTCACGATCAGATCCATGAGGGAGGCCTTTGTCCAGCTCTGGACATGCTACGGCTGACATGATGATGATGATGATGGTATCTAATAAGCGCCTACTACGCCCCTACTGCGCAAGCGTAAGTGAGCGTAGCCTAAGCGTAGTGAGTACCTATGTCAACATCGCTCTCTTGGATATTCAAGAGTTATGCCTGTATTACATTACACGGTATTCAGGGACCTAACTAAGAGTGGTGTAATAAGAGTTAGAGCGTAAGGGACCCTAACTAGCGCGACCGCGGCAAGCCTTGCTCCCTAATCGCCCTAACTACCGGGCCCTGAATACCGTGTAGTGTAATACAGCTTTAATGCCTATGTCCAGCCGTGGACGTTCTCCGGCTGAGATAATAATGAATAAAAGAAAGGGGAGACCCTAATAAAGCGTATAAAGGGGTTAATTAGTGTCGTTTAAATAACACAGGAAAAAGTCCACTACAAAACACAGTACTTCACGAGGGGTAGTTATCATCATACTCACCACGCTTGGCAGGCGGGTTGGCGAGCGCAGTACGGGATGTTGATACACAGAAAGTCTGCCCATCTTCAGTGCATGTGAGAAGAGGTAACATTCTACTGCACCCCACGGCAAGTTTTTGATAGATAAAAAAAATACAATACAATAGGTATTATGTAATAAATAATGTTTTTTAAAGAGTACACAAAGTTCTCGAATGGAGGCCACGGACTGGCAAGCGCAGCGAAGGACGTCCACCTACAATATGTGCAGACGACTTGGTAAGAACTGCAGGTCGACAGGTCGACAGTGGATGCAGGCCGCTTCCAACCGCAGTACTTGGACATCAATGAGGGAGGCCTTTGTCCAGCAGTGGACGTCCTACGGCTGATATGAAGATGATGATATGATGAAAGAGTACAAACAACTCAAATGCTAGTTCGCTAACAGTCGTACTGGATAAATCCTGAATTTTACTGTTCTTACCGGTTTAAATGATCCGGTGTCTGATGTGGTAGATAATCTACTTGGTGCGCAGGACCAGGGTATGGCTAGTATCCTGGTACTGCTTGACTATTCCCGTGCATTTGATTGTTTAAATACTACACTTCTTCTGTCAAAGCTCACCTATTACGGATTTGATGAATGTGCAGTCCATTGGTTCCACACTTATCTTAGTAAAAGGCAGCAAATTGTTGAATTGACAAGACCTGATGGTTCCAAGGTAAAATCCACCCCTAAAAATGTAACAAGGGGAGTGCCTCAAGGATCGGTCCTAGGACCGATTCTGTATGCTCTCTACTGTGCAGATGTGACCAAGAACCTATTAACATGTAGGCATCACCTTTATGCTGATGATCTGCAATTATACCATTCATTCCCACCATCTGATATTAGAGACGCTGTGCAGAAAATTAATCAAGATTTAATTCAAATTACTAATTGGTCAAAAAATAATAGTCTTATGATAAACCCCAAAAAATCTAAATTTATGTTGATAGGTACAAGAAAGAAAATCCAAGCTTTACAAAATAGCCCCATTGATGTATATGTTGACAACACTGTGGTAGAAAGGGTGGCAGAGGCTAAAAATCTTGGTATTGTTATGGATAGTCAGTTGCATTTTGAAACCTATATATCAGATTGTGTGCGTAACTGCTTTTATCGCCTTAAGTTATTGTACAAAATACGCCCATTTATAAATGAATCAGTACGCACAAATCTCTGTGAATCCCTGGTTTTGTCTAAGCTCAATTATTGTGACACAGTTTATGGCCCTTGTATACTGAATCGTACAGCAAATCTCATTCAAAGAGTTCAGAATGCATGTGCTAGGTTTATTTTTCACATACCACCATACACACATGTCACTCCATATCTTAATAATGGTAATCTTCTGAAAATGGCTGGTCGTAGAAAACTTCATCTTGCAGTGCTTCTTTTTGGAGTAATAAACACAAAGTGCCCTAAGTACTTATATGATAAACTTGACTGGGCTGATACCAAATCAAGGTATCCTAGTAGAGCATGTACCTCAGTTTTTTCCACACCAACACACAGGACCATGGCTTTCCGTGGGTCTTTCAAATTTGCTGCCACAAGGTCGTGGAATGTAATCCCACCACCCCTCCATGCTGTAAAATCAATTAACACATTTAGAACTAATTATAAAAAACACCTACTTAACAAACAAAAGCAAAATAAATAAATTATTGGACAAAAAAGATATACACATAATAAATAAATATTATATACATATTTATATAATTATAAAAGTAAGATTAGTATAATTAGGTAATTTCTAATTCCAGCTGTAAAACATCCACTACTGAACACAGGCCTCCCTCTTTGATCTCCATGAAGGCCATACTCACGGTACTTAGAAGGCTGGTTTGCAAGTGCAGTATGGGATGTTGATATGCAGAAAGATGCTGCTGCCCATCTTCCGAGGGTATCTCTTAGCAGGCTCATGCTGTTTCCTCGATACACATAGGAGTGGGGGTAACATTCTACTGCCGGCGACCCATGGCAATATTTTATATCATTCTATAATATTTTATTTTATAAAATTATAATATGAAGGCACTTACCTTATACTATATGCACGTTATGCTCGTTAGTTTGGTGAACCCATTCAGAAATCTCCCGCTGGCATCTCAAATCGTGCACAAACGCCACCCATCCATCTGCCCTTCATGTCTGCCAAAAATCCACTATAGCAGGGGTGCATGGGACTGAAAACAAGCTTGCTTGCTTATTGCACATTCTCACAATGTTTTTATGTAGGTTTGGAAGATCAACTTGATCATTCTTACATAAGGACTTTGCACGACAGACTTGCCTAGTGGACCACTATTTTCTTGATTTCTTCCTTCTTGCTTTGTGTTTCCCGTTCTCGCTTTTTAACAATAATAATCACTTGCACACTGTAGGTAGCCCAAGACATTTTATGTACATATAAAATTTCAAATTTTTTCATGCACTTTCTAACGTCCCTCACCCTCATATGGCTGCTAAACAGGTGTCAGACCGGGCGCGTCAGTGTCTGTCTATCAGGTTGGCACGGCTGGCTGACAAATAGACAGACATACCTAATCCTGGTGTTGCCTGTCTGGCAGCTTTTTGAGCGTGACAGATTTTCTTTTAATTTGTTTTCTGTTTCATAAATGTACCGTAATCTTTATTATTATTATTTTGTAAGGTTTTTATATTTGTGTTTTTGTTTTGTTTGTATACGGTTTTATTGTTTGTTTGAGTTTGATGTTGTTTTGTTTGAGTTTAATGTTCCTTTCCTGTCTCCTTCTTCTCCGTGGTCGTGAAATCACCCAGGGCCCCAACTGAAAACCAGCGTAGCGTCTGAGCCTGGCCAGGTGCTACACAATGCTGAGTTGGGGACCCATTTACCCGCGCTACATCCTTTTCTTCCTGTCCGTATTTTATTGTTGAGTTTTATTTGTGTTCTTTGTTTGTTTGTTTGTATGTGTAATTTTAATTTTTATTTTCTTTGTGTATAATCTGTAATGTGCGTGTGGTAAATAAATGATTTTCTTCTTCTTCTTCTAAATGCAGAACTCTATTTCTGATTATCAGAAACAAGGCCGTCGGGTGCCGGCAATAGAATGTTGCCCTTCCTCTCATGCCCGTGGATGCAGTAAAAGCCTGCTAAGGTATACCTCCGGAAGATGGGCGGCAGCGTCTTTCCGTATATCAACATCCCGTACTGCGCTCGCCAACCCGCCTGCCAAGCGTGGTGAGAATGGCAACTACCCCTCATGGAGACCCATGAGGGAGGCTTTGTTCATTAGTGGGCTTTTTATGGCTGAAATGAATTATAATGCTGCCATGGGGCTCCGGCAGTAAAATGTATTCATTTATATATAACATTACACCTATTTTGACAGGATTATCCTAAAACAATAGGGCAGGCCATCTTACATAAAATTATATTACAATACACATTTTCTTAAATAAAAATATACAATTCAATTCATAAATAATAAATTCAAAATCAATAAGCATCAACTCAATAAACTCAATTCCATTGAAAATATTAAATTCCACGAAGTAAAAACTGTTAATAACATTCTTTTAACACAACACAAACATGATCACATTTGAGAGTTCGTTCTGTTATTATTTGAATTTTCGGTTGAAGGTAGGTACAAGTAGGAATTCCGCAGGGTGATTACGGTATCTCGCGACAGGTTTGCAACAGGCGTAAATCTCGCGGTAATTGCTGTGAGTGGTCAATTTTGTAGCAAAAAAATTACGTCTGACAGCGATTATCGCGAGATATACGCCTGCTGCAAACCAGTTGCGAGATACTTAATCACCCTGACGATCTCCCATCTAGTTTTATAACTCTTAGCTTAACAAATTATTTTTTAGGTATAGGGAAATGGTGGCATCGAAAGTACCATTTAGTTAAAACGAGATGGTGTCTTCATACACACAAACCCAACTAAATGTCGGAATAGTATATACATTATACATGTTCATACAAGAATAAATGAAAAATGTAGATCGGGAACGTAAAGTTTTCTAAGATTCTATTCTGTTTCCTAGTACCTACTCCATTTTGTATTTACTAAAAGGTTTTACTTGATATAACATCACTCGGTTCCATTAATGTGAACGAGTAACGGGAAAACCTTGCTGCTCATAATAATTCAAGTATGGAATGAATGATGTAACAGCTTTTGGCGAGGCGAATGAGTAATGAATAAAATTGAATATCAAACGTCGGAAAAAATACATGTATTATTAACATAGATGAAAAACTCCAGTTCCCACACATTTGTTTAAATGTCGTTTCATTGTCCTTAAATACGATATAAGAGTTGCGCATCACTAGTAAGAGGGTATGAGGGTAAGCGAAAATTCAGCGAACTCGTCTAGTTCAATTAATTTATATCTAATCTAATCTAATCAGGACGTTGGATCCCACTGCTGGGCAATTTTCCCTCTATTATCTCCTTTATTTTTTCAGAACTAATTTACTAATCGTATTCGTTATGTCTGTATGTTCTGTCATTCGTAACAATTCATTGATAATTAAAAAAAATATATAATAAAACGTCCGGAAAAAGTCCACTACTGAACACAGGCCTCACCACCAGGGTTGGCGAGCGCAGTACTGGATTTTGAAACACAGGAAGACGCTGCTGCCCATCTTCCAGACGTATCCCTTAGCAGATTCTTACTGCATCCACGGGCAAGAGAGGAGGGGCAACATTCTACTGCCCCACCCCACGGCAGCATGCATAAAACCTTTATTTAAAAGCTATTTTTATATGTACATATAGCCGACATGGAGGCACAGTCTATTTTCATATCTTGTGTCTTTTTAGGGTTCCGGACCAAAATGGTAAAAAGGAACCCTTATGGAGTTACTAGGTCGTGTTGGGTATCATATGAAAGGTGTAATTAGTTCATTAATAAACAGTTTTTATTTTTCCTTTAAGCCATATCGTTTCCGAGGCTTTTACAAAAATGTTAAAAAAATGACTGTTCCCCCCCTTATCTCCGAAGTTTGCAGAGATAAGCCCGTGAAACTTTTAAAGATAATAGAATTGTATGTAAAAATTACGGGTAAATTATAACGAACCCTCTAATTTGCATAGTTTTTTAGAAATCATCGAAAGTGTAAAAAATCCACCCTTAACGGAATTTGTGGAATAATCGGGAAAAAGTATAAAGAAATGGCAGTTTTATCCGGGTTCTTTTAAGTTATCGTATAGCTCAGAAGAAATGTTTCAAAGGAGATGAATAAAAAAGAGTTTCACCCCATCTGAATAGGAATCTTTTCAGATGCATTGACGACTTGGATGTCAAAAGAAATAAGTATGACTGGTGATGCTAGGGAATTTTAATGAATATTACCATTTATTATGACAACCTACGTGGCGCAGTTGGTTCAAGAGCCGGCTGAGGTGCAGGACATAGCGAGTTCAATCACCGCTGTGGGACAAACAGTTTTCTTGTAATTCACTTTCGCCTAATCATACTCGTTTGCACAACAAAATCAATTTAAATTATGCTAAAACTTAATACCCGCATAAAGTTTCTAAATTTTTAGTTACATATTCCAATATCGCTACAATCAAGTTGAGTAAAAGACAACGACGTCGTCGAATTACACAGAGGTATCAAATCTGGCCACACACAGGCTTCCAGCTTCCCGAAAAAGCCAGGTTTCGAAAAGGCTGCAGTACTTTGATCCTCATACATACGCTGCGGCAAGTCATAGGAGACATGAGGAAGAGGCAAGACATGAGGATGCCTTCGATTCGATCGAAACATGGGCGATGCTTAAGTCTTTCCAACAATGCCGTATTCACTATCGGTGCATCGAAGTTTTTAAGTTTGTATATAAACGCCACTATGTCAGTCCGAGTACAGGAACAGATTTCTATGGCGATTACCATTAAAAGAGCGTAAGCTAGGGAGATGTTTTCTCTCCGAAACTGTTTACAATCGCTTTGGAAGATGCCTTCAAGCTCCTGGAGTGAAAATAACGCATGGGCATCAATATTAACGGCAAATACATTACACGCCTTTCTTTCATCGACGATATTGTGGTCATAGCAAAATCGACAGAAGAACTCAGCCTCCTTAATTGAGGCTATTATATTATAATATATTAATATATAATAGTATATTCCAACGAGTACGCCCTATATGAACATGGACAAGACGAAGGTTATGTCGAATGTCTATGTTGTGCCTGCCCCAGCTATATGGTTGAGAACTCTGCTCTTGAAGTTGTCGACGCGTATGTATGTATACCTACCACAAATAGTCCGATCAGTTAGGTCTTACTTCGAGAAAGAGGTCTATCGTCGAATCCAACTAGGATGGGCAGCATTTGAGAAACTTCGCAATGTCTTTTTGTCCAAGATACCTCAGTGCCTGAAGAAGAATATCTTCAATCAGTGTGTGTTACCAGTGATGTGATGACATATGGAACCGAGAGGTGGTCCTCCACTTTTGGCCTTATGAATAAGCTCAGAGTCGCTAAACTAGCTATGGAGAGGGCTATGCTCGCAGTTTCTTTATGGGATCGAATCCGAAATAAGGAGATACGTAAGAGAACTCGGGTCACCCTCATAGCCAAATTGAGGCCATACACCGACAAGCGCAACGAAGGACGTCCACCCACAAGATGCGCAGACGGCTTGGCAAAAATTGGAGGTCAGCGGTGGATGCAGGCCGTTTCCAACCAGTACATGGAGGTCCATGAGGGGGGCTTTTGTTCAGCAGTAAACGTCTTACGGCATGATATGATGATGATAGTAATCTGAAGGTTTTCAATTGAAATGTAATAACTCTAAAAACAATCAACTCCATGGCCATCGAATTATCAATACTTCCATTTCGAAACACCTCGCTAATAATTTAGTAATTCTTCTAATGACACGGTCACCAGACTCCCTGTCTTTGTATTTTGTTAATAAGTATACCAAGCAATTACGTTCTAATAAGCATGTTATCGAGGATTTTGACCGTCATTATGCTGCTTGCGTGACGGAATACATTATTTTGGTCAGAAGCGGCCGCGGCCGTGAGACTGAATCCGGGTCTTGATATATTAGGTACTACAGTGCAAGTAATGTGAAATATGGCGAAAATAAATATAAACATATCTTAACTTTGAGCATCGAATCCATGACGCTTGCACTTGTAAAATAACAAACCGATGACGAATGGTGTCTTGCCTTGCCACAATGCACTGAGCCGGTTTGGATTTGGAACTATAATGATTGTGAACACTACTCGTAAATGCAATATCATGGTTTAAAGTCATTAACTTTCCCAATATTTCGACGCAGCCTCAAATTAGTTTCTTATAATGGCGACTGTACTAAGCAAACAGTCGAGGAACGCAATAAGTTTGCGAGACTACTCAGAAACAAATAAGATATGACTCATTATGACTAATGGTATTGACTGTGTGCGACGGGTCTCAGTTGTTCCCAATGTAAGCTATTTACCTCACCTCTCTCATAAATGTGCCGTCTGGTGCCGACAGTAGAATTTGCCTCTTCTTTCTCGCCCGTGGATGCAGTAAGAATTTCCCAAGGGATATGGAGAAGCGCGGTGAGTATGGCAACAATCCCTTTTTAATCAGTACTGCTATCTTAGGATCCGTAATGGAGGCCCATGTCCATCAGTGGGCGTCCGCTTATTGATGATTAATGATGATTTAAACAAAGTCAGCAACAGTATTCATGCTGTAAGGGACGCGGCAGTGCCTGGGACATTGAAAGAAGCTGGCCCAGCTCAGAAAATATTCGTATACCATGAGTGTTTACCATCCTATCACTCGGTAAACGGTTTATTAACTAACCAGATGACCGGCGAACTTCGTACCGCCTTAGCAACTCTGCTACTAATCTAATCGAAACATTCCGCTGGGTCCTATTTAGATTAGATTAATTACTGCTGGGCAAACGCATCCCTTCTTTTCTGAAACCGATATTAGGGGCATAATTCGCAGTCAAAGAGACACGGGAGACCGTTTCATTTGCCAATGACTACCCACTCGGAATATACGAGTACTTATAGCATTTCAGCCGTAAAACGTCCACTACTGAACACAGGCCTCCCTCATGGATCTCCATGAGGGGCAGTTGCCATACTCACCACGCTTGGCAGGCGGGTTGGCGAGCGCAGTACGGGATGTTGGTACACGGGAAGACGCTGCTGTCCATCTTCTGGAGGTATCCCTTAGCAGGCTCTTACTGCATACACGGGTAGGAGA
Organism: Pasiphila rectangulata; assembly: GCA_963082625.1. Classification (NCBI taxonomy): domain Eukaryota; kingdom Metazoa; phylum Arthropoda; class Insecta; order Lepidoptera; family Geometridae; genus Pasiphila; species Pasiphila rectangulata. Next base: position 7,110,480 of record OY720254.1, on the reverse strand, counting down.
GGAGGGGTAACATTCTACTGCCGGCTTCCCACGGCGTATTATAGTAGTTACGAGTAGTTCATTCGTGATCATGTTCATGGCGCTTAAAACAACTGTATACAAATGCGTCGACTCAAAAGACTCAAATCATGGCGAATATGGCACTATAATGTTCAAAAATGTGATAGTTCCAAATGTTGAGGCATTATCTCTGTTACTAGCTTTCGGAACGAATAGTTTTGCGACCTTCATAAGCATAAAGAAATAAATTTCTGAAGGTTCAAGGGTCGCTCGTCACGCGATCGTGACACCGTAATGTGTCGGTGACAACACGAGTAACCTGGATTAGGCACAGATACATATTTCATACACGATTAAGCTATGTTGTATTTTGTAGGAAGTCTAAGGTTCAGTGTGTCTACCATGAGTTGTCACTGTTAGATCGCCTGCCGTTACTACAGTAGTAATAAATAATACGTTCTTACAAGATCAAGTCAACAGATCCAGCCTGGATCTAGTGAGAGTTTTTTATTTGTTTGTACTCTCAGTAGATCCAGTTTCGAAATTAACAAAAAAAATTAAGTGAAAATGTTAATAAAATTATAACTTGAATCTTCAAGTTCCATGTCGATATTTTTGACAGGTGACAAAAATGACAGAAGTCAAAAGTGACAGAATTAAAAAAAAATCAGATGACAGCTGTCAAACTTCAAATGGCCATAACTCGACAACTACTCAGCCCAGACATTCCGCTTAGGGCTCAAATGAGAGGCATTGATGATACCTACTTTTTAAATGACATCTGTCCGATTTGTACCTCATGGTACCAAATTAAAAGCAGGGACCGTCCTGTAGCTAAGACGGTTCAGCCCACGAAAACAAGTAGTTTTGGAAGGAAAAACATCGCATTTTTTTCATTTTTTATTCCTACTTGTACGGCAACTCTTTGCTGTGTACAATGACCCTGTCAAGAATCAACTGGCGCTTACGTTGTTATTACCGTAAATACTTCAACAGCCGTTTAAACTTTTAGCCGTGAAGGCCATTTATTAGCTTCTCTGTTGCCTAGACATAAGTTCACTTTCATATATTGTTATTATAAAAGCTGTAGGCCTTCCTTGAGAAAATAAATAAATAAACTTTCGTGGTCTTTTCTTGAATGAAAATCACTGAGTCCTGTAAAGTCGTATAACAAGAGTTGTTCCTTTGGATGGCCAGAATCACCCCCTTTCTTAGTGCACATGTTATAACACCATTTGCCGTGGGGTGCCGGCAGTAGAATATTACCCCCCTCTCATGCCCGTGGATGCAGTAAGAGCCTGCTAAGGGATACCTCCGGAAGATGGGCAGCGTCTTTCCGTGTATTAACATATCATACTGCGCTCGCCAACCCGCCTGCCAAGCGTGGCAACTACCCCTCATGGAGATCCATGAGGGAGGCCTGTGTTCAGTAGTGTACGTTTCACGGCTGATATGATGATGTTATAATACACCCTGTAGTCTTAAGTTGGCAAAAAACAGCTTATAATTTTATTGTTAATAATTTTGGTATTCCTTTAAAGTTAGTCTGCTAGCCTATGTACGAATAACGAGATAGAATTACCAGGGATCAGACTAAAACCCTCTGGGATGCTGTGTCTAATCCACTCTATTAGATGCGCTCCTGAGAAGATCGAGTAACAAACTTAGTTAAGCAAAATTGAGATATTTTTCAATTTAAAATGCTAGTTTATTATTACTAGATAGTGGGATTAAATAAATATTATCAGAAGAACAAAACTGGAATATTGCAGATAAGTACGCAATGCAGATAAGACTGGAATATTGCAGAACTAGCAGTCTGTGTCGTATGTATCGTGTATCATAGATTGAAATCGTTTAGATACGCCCTTACTGTAATAAGACCGCGCCATTTTGTTTCCTTACAAAATGAGTGAGCTCACTTGTTTGAAATCGGTGTACCTCTTATACACAGTGATAGCCGTGGCTTGTGTTATTTATTTTCGCGAAAGTTCGATATGATTGCACAATAAATGGTAACAATAACAGTTTGATTTATTGGCAAAATCAGTGTGCGTGCGTTTAAAGACAATGACACATTTTTGGGTGTCAGGGCACATCCTATGATTTAAATCTTGGTAGATAACAGCAAGGAATTGACGTTTGACAGCGATGATTGCAAGATTTACGCCTGTTGCAAACCTGTCGCTAAATACGTAATCAATCTGCGGATCTGCACTGACGGCCTTTGTCAGGGTGTTATTGTGCATTGGCCTCGTTGCATAACCCCGACCCGTTGTTATCGTTATCGTTGCATGGCCAGCCAAACTCCTTGAAATACCGAAGACTCTTGACCTTCTCCGGTATTTGAAGCTAATGAAGTTCCACGAGCATCCCCGAAGGAGGTGAAGATGTAAATAAAGAGTATGGCGATGCACGTATCCCTTTATTCCTTCTTTTTCCAACCTTAGATACTTCCGACTTATGATAAGTGTAAAGCGAAAAGTGTAAAATTGAAGGCATAGTAGAAGACTTTTTGTGTACAATTTTTTTCACGCACTCACGCGCGTAGTTGCGTTTTGTGGATTCACGGCGGCTCTGACACATTTCATTCAAAGCTGTTCGCTAGACTGCGGGACTCGGTGTACCATACCTTGCGTCTCGCCCCGCACCTGCGCGCGTGGGTGCATGTCTCTCCACTTTACACTTTTTGTGTAAAATTGTTATTGAAATTTTTGTGTAAAATTGAAGACATAGTAAAAGCCTTTATTTTACACTTTTCGCTCACATGATATAAACGCAGTGGAATGAACTTATTAGTAATCCAGTCCAGTAACTGGATTGGCAGTCGACTTAATAACGATATGAACCAGGTCAGAACAAGACTGAATTAACTTGTTAGGTTACATACTAGGGCTTTATTTTTGATCTTTCGCATAATGACTATCATCATTTCAGCCCTAAAACGTTCACTACTGAACACAGGCCTCCCTCATGCATCTCCATAAGGGGTAGTTGCCGTACTCACCACGCTGTTGAATGACGCATGTTGATACACGGAGACGCTGAAGCCCATCTTCCGGAGGTATCCCTTAACAGGCTCTTACTGCATCCACGGGCAGCAGAGGACATAACATTCTACTGCCGGCACCCCACGGCTTTATGATTATGAGTTATGTTATTAGTGTACCTATGTCATTTTTTACCAGTTATCCTGTGTAAGCAAGAAGTACGTAGAGGTGATTGACAACTAAAATAGAGAAAATATATCTGACATTACTACACTGTCAATTTGGATGCGAATAAAACAAACGAAACAGACAATTAATTGAAACCATATGCTAAAACATATATTCGTCTTATTCAGATGTACTTACAGGCAATTGTCTTAGTTAAATACATTTATTGGCCGTTTTACTAGTGTATTATATTATAATACGTATTATTATTATTATTTTATTGTATTATTTTATAATACGTACGGAACCGGAATCGCATGTTCCTCGTAACGCAGTCTTGTACGGGAGGTAGGTTCTTTTGTGACGTCACCAAACGGCTCAGTCGGAAGACCAGCGTTGTTTAACATAGCCAACATTAAGCTGAGACTGAGACCTTTTTGTGACTCAAGCATGGCTTCATTATTTTTGTCTTTTTAGGGTTCCGGACCAAAATGGTAAAAAGGAACCCTTATAGAATCACTCTGTCTGTCTGTCTGTCTGTCTGTCTGTCTGTCACAAATGGATATCTCGAGAACTACTGATGCTATCAACTTGAAATTTGAAATGGTAAAAGACAACACTTTTTTACTAATATAGCATATATGAAAATGTTGAAAAACATTCTTATTTTGACTGCAGGGGGGCGGATAGGGGATCTCAAAAATTTTAAGTCAAGTTACTAGGCCGTATGGGGTATCATATGAAAGGTATTCATTTGCACATTAATAAACAGTTTTTAGTTTTCCTTTAAGCCGTATTGTTTTTGAGTTATTTCCAAAAATGTCTAAAAATCGACCGTTCCCCCCCCCTTATCTCCGAAGTTTGCAGAGATAAACCCGTGATACCTTTATAGCTAATAGAAGTGTATGTAAACTTTATAGAAAAATTATAGCGAACTCTCTAATTTGCATAGTTTTTTAGACAAGGGGGGTGGAAGGGGGGTTTTCAAAAATTTTGTGAAGTTAATAGGTGATGTGGGGTATCATATGAAAGGTATTCAGTTGCACATTAATAAACAGTTTTTAGTTTTCCTTTAAGCCGTATTATTTTTGAGTTATTTACAAAAATGTCGAAAAATCGACCGTTCCCCCCCCTTATCTCCGAAGTTTGCAGAGATAAACTCATGATACTTTTATAGCTAATAGAAGTGTATGTAAACTTTATAGGAAAATTGTAGCGAACTCTCTAATTTGCATAGTTTTTTAGACAGGGGGGGTCGAAGGGGGGTTTTCAAAAATTTTGTAAAGTTACTAGGTGATGTGGGGTATCATATGAAAGGTATTCTTTTGCACATTAATAAACAGTTTTTAGTTTTCCTTTAAGCCGTATTGTTTTTGAGTTATTTACAAAAATGTTGAAAAAAATAGCGTTCCCCCCCCCTTATCTCCGAAGTTTGCAGAGATAAACCTCTGAAACTTTTATTGCTATTAGAGGTGTATGTAAAGATTAGAGGAAATTTATTACAATCTCTCTACATAGCATACTTTTTTAGAAATCATCGAAAGTGTAAAACATCTACATAAGTTCCGCTATCAGACAAGAGATGGCGCTGTCAAGGTTCTCCAACAAATATAAAACCGCCTTTGTCATATATTATATTGTATGATGGCACGGAACCCTCGGTGCGCGAGTCCGGCTCGCTCTTGCCCGGTTTTATTTTTATATCTTATTCACTGTTTTCTATGCTTGTTAAATAAAGAAATTATCTATCTATCTATCTAACTGTATGCAGTTCTGCGAGCTACATAGCCTGCCCATTGTCACTTCAACGTGCTTATCCATTTGGCCATGTCGGTCGGTGAGCCGAATTCCTCCACGTAACTCCTCATTTCTGATTCGATTCCAAAGTGAAACCCCGAGCAGAGAGGGCTCTCTATAGCTCGTTGAGCAACTCTGAGCTTGCTCATGCATGAAACCTAAGTCATCATCATTTCAGCCGTGAAACGGCCACTACTGAACACAGTCCTCCCTCATGGATCTCCATGAGGGGTAGTTGCCATTTTCACCACGCTTGGCAGGCGGGTTGGCGAACGCAGTACGGAATGTTGATTCACCGAAAGACGGTACTGCCCATCTTCCGGAGGTATCCCTTAGCAGGCTCTTACTGCACCTACGGGCATGAGAGGAGGGGTAACATTCTAGTGCCGGCACCCCACGGCAAACCTAAGTAGGTACTTAGGAAACCTAAGTATAAAGTGTTAATTTCAGGTTGTACATTTTGCTCTGAAGTTTCTTAGTGTATGTACTGACCACTACTTACATTATCTGAAATTACATATATTCCTTCTTTTGAAATAATATTCCACAGAAAAACATTTTCCATCTTCAATACAGTCCCTATATTTTCGTAGTTTTTCGCAATGCGGACCAAGGGTTACTGTCTCGTAGGAACTGTTCAAAGAATTAGGAATCATGGCCAATAATTTCTTATATTTCTCGTACAAATATAAATGTAAAAGTCTCTTGGTCTCGCAATTTCATGATATAAAAAGAGTTTTCTCGATTTTTGTGCTTTCGTTCACTGATTATGTTCATCTCAATCAAGTCTTCTTACACATGGTGTAGGTATTGTTCTACATATCGTCGGCAGAGGTTTCCGTAGACAAAACACAATACAGGGTGACCCAAATGGATCCCTTTATGCAATCTGAATAGTGATGGCATTTAACAATACTATGTATTGAAGATTATATACTGAATTCAAGGAATGTTCCCTACTGAATGAATCGGCATTAAAACTCTGTTTAGTTTTTCCAGAATACAGATCAAGCTGATTTTTTTACATAGATGCTGTATTTTATAATATATACATATGTTAGGGGAGAATGATGATAAGAAAGGAATCTAACAATTTCATAAGCTTTCTTAATCACAGTACTGATTATAATAGGCCGCTTAGGTAGGTACTTCTTAATAAGGCGAACATGAAAATGCTTCCCGCAAGGAAATTAACTACTTACTCGTATGATAAGAGCCTTTTCGGAAATTATGAATGGTTGATAATTTACGTATTTAAGTTTTATAATTTTTGAAGAAGAAATTAATTTGTCTCTTTAGTCTTCTGCCTGAAAAAGAATCGCAAGGGACTAAGCAATAGCATTTGTAAGAAGGGCTATCTATAACGATAAGGCCGCCCATTGAGCAGCTTATTGTGTTATTTATTACTTGTTAACTACTGTTTGTATGTTGTTTCAATAAAGCGTATTCTATTCTATTCTATAACATGGGGTGTATTATAACGGGCTGAAATTATAAAGATGTATTTTTCTATACGTCCAAGAAACCAATTTTATGGGACAGAAAAATCACCAAAAAAATTGCCAGAGTAAAATTCACCATTTTTTATGTCCACCAGTCTTCGTTCTTCGAACTTCAAGTTAATTAGCTCCTCCTATTCGATATTTTTTTATTACCCAAGCGTTTGGCCACCATCTATCTTGGAGATAAGTTACTTTTTCAGAATACGCAATCACACAGACAGTGTTTTTTTTTCTTGGAAAGCGATAAGAAAAATTGTTTTGTACAGAAAACTGAAACCACAAAGTTACATTTTACTGAACACCCAATTACTTAGCTATACGCTATATCTAGTATTGTATTTACCTTTGTTCCCAGGCCTTATACAGTATTACACGTGGCCATTACAAATGCTGTATAATTGCTTTACTTCCTCGTATAATTACGTCTTTTATAACGTAATTAGTAACTTTAAATCGACATCAAAGAAGGAGGAGGTACGACTTTTTATATTTTCTTCTTCTTTGTTAACTCAATAAACTCAGTTCTGAGGTGAGGACTTGAGGCAACACCTCAAAACGTTTAAGCATAGGTAACTAAAGCGTACCTAAAGTCTAAGCTCGCTGTTTGCCAGAGAGCAATGGAGCGCAGCTTTTTAGGTGTCATAAGAACAGATCGAGAACGGAACACCGCACTCCGTGTTAAAACTGGAATCACCGATATGACCGACCGAGATAACGCTGGTGCAATAATCTGAACCACTTCAACGCAGCTTTTTAGGTGTCAATAGAACAGATCGAGAACGGAACACCGCACTCCGTGCTAAAACTGGAATCGCCGATGGGACCGCCCGAGACAACGCTGGTGCGATGATCTGAACCACTTCAACAGGGAATGGGTAGAGTTGGCTGAAGACGGGGACTATCCCCGATGGAAGACATTGGGGGAGACCTTTGCCCAGCAGTGGGACGGTTCAGGTTAATAAAATGTGTTCCACCACTAAGAGCCCCACGCTTGACAATCAAAATTTTATTGTGTTCTATAATAATTGTGTCTTTTAAACATTTACACAAAACATTTTTAAAGATTTTTTGCCGCGGGGTGCTGGTGGTAGAAATTTGGCCCTCCTTTCTTGCCCATGGTTGCAGTAAGAATCTGCCAAAGGAATACCTAAGGAAGATGGGCAACCTTTCCGTGTAACAACATCATGTACTGCGCTCGCCAACTCCCCTGCCAAGCGTGGTGAGTATGGCAACAACCCCTCTTGATCAGTCTTGGTTGATCACCAAGTACTGATCAAGAGGGGTTGTTGCCATACTCACCACGCGGGCGGGAGGCCTTTGTCCAACAGTTAGACGTCTTACGGGTGGGAGAGATGATGATGAGTGAGGATGACAATAATGTGTATCGGTATAATATCTTTTAATATCATCCGTGCTTTTAACATTGAAGGGTTTCGATCGCCATCTTAGGTCTTCTTCATCAGCTCCACTTCATCAAATCATACGCTTTGAGCACCTCCTTTCTCTGAAGTCGGTCAAAAACGGCTGTGTTCGGTGCTTTTGTCACAGAACGGACAATTTAACAAAATAATAATTTTAGCCGTAAAACGTCTACTAATTGAACACAGGCCTCCCTCTTGGATCTCCATGAGGGGCAGTGCCATACTCACAACGCTTGGCGGGCGGGTTCACGAGCGCAGTACGGGATGTTAATTAACACGGAAAGACGCTGCTGCCCATCTTCCGGAGGTATCCCTTAGCAGGCTCCTATTGCATCCAAAGGCATGAGAGGAGTAACATTCTACTGCCGGCATCCCACGGCTACAAAACAAACTTTAACAAAATAGGTACCCAAAATACACGATCAAAATAAACTTTGTCATCTCGTTACCAAAATGGGACAAAGCCAGGTGGCTAATGTCAAAGGAGGGTAAGTAATAGGAAAGTTAATGGTTTCAACACATTGTTAATGTACTTTGATTATAGAGCAGTCAAGTTTGGAACTGTCCATTAAAATGTCCATCCAAAACTCATCTGCGTCATTACAACAACTTATTCATTCACGTAGCCTTTACGGTATAAGGCCGCGTCCCCAGGTCTACCATGAGTTTTCACAATCTATACTCGCTAGCGACTGTAGTTCAACAAATTTATGAAAAATTGTCAAGCACCTCTAGCGGATAGTTTGGTACTAAAATACGCAGTAAACTATATACTACAGCGACTGTAATTTGGACTTCATTTGCTCAGAATTTGGTACCATGGGTCACAAATCTGACAGATGTCATTGTAACGTACTATTGCTACTGTAGTAACGGCAGGCGATCTAACAGTGATATCTCATGGTAGACACACAGTAGGCAAACTGTTAGCCGCCGACTAAGTAAGCCGCAAATTTGTGGCGAACTGATATTTGAGTCAGCTGCAAACTCAGATCAACTTGGCGAACTATCGCCGCTGCGCCGCCGGCTGGAATCGGTTTTGCTGTGTGTCGGCTGCTCACTGAGACAGTCGGTGCACGTAACGTTGCAAACTGCGAAGTGTGAGCGCAAAACTAGCAAACCTACAACTACCCTACAACTACCCTACAACTACCCTACTAGTACCCTACAACTACCCTACAACTAACCTACTACTATTTCTTTTTCAAAATTAACATGAGATATACTATTCATTTTGTAAAAACCAGTGTCGTGTCGGCCCCACGCGCGGACGGGCATTCAATCCCATGATGATGATTTTCTTGAAAAATCTAAACGTGTCGGAATAATCTTCGACGTTACAATACTACGTGAGTAATTCCCGTTTTTACAAAATGAATAACCTACTACTACCCTGCAACAACGCTACAACTAACGCTAAAACATGTAATTAATATTTTTTTCCATACAAACTTTCATCCCCTATTTTAACCCCTTCTTAATTAATTTACGCAACAAAAAGTAGCCTATGTCCGTCTCCATGGTCTAATCTACTCCTATACTAAAATTAATCCAAATCGGTTCAGCGGTTTTGACGTGAAAAGGGAACATACATACATACATACATTCTAACTTTAACTTTTATATATTATTTATAGTATAGGATAGGATAGGATTAGTAGGGATTTGCTTTAGTGCTAAAGAGGTTCAGCTCAACATATGTAAATGTTGGGTGCGTTGAAACAGCCTAACGCTGTCAATTTTCAGCTGAAGCCTGAGTAAAGAGGGTTGTACTTGTACAGCAGTGAGGGAATGGCGGCAATGGACGTATTGACAATACCAGTAATTTTTCGGTATCAATATTTTTTAAAACCGGGCTCCCGGTATTTCGGTATTTTTTCGGTATTTTACTATAAATATTATAATAGTTGAAAAGTATATTTTCTTCTGCGTGTTTTGTTGTTTTAGACTGAATAAATATATCTAAATTGTAATAAAAAAGGGTAGAAATTTTAAAACTTTTATAAAAGTAAAGAACAAAAACAGTCTAACACTATCCTACGGGCATATGTTCGTTTATTTATTTTGAAGTCAGTTTGTGACCACGTGATGTCTTCACGAATCTTCACGTTTTTGGTGAAGCGAAAACGTAGACTGTCCATCAATTTTTTTTTATTTGACCTATGTATGTTGTCCCACTGCTGGGCAAAGGTCTCCCCTAAAGTCTTCCAACCATCCCGATCCTTTGCAATCATTATAAATTTAAAATAAGATGTTTGTTATTTGTGTAATCTAGAGCTGCCTTGTGAGTTTTTTCATTTATTTTAACGTTTAATTTAAAATACTGAATTACCGGTGTTTGCAATTCCAATATCGAAGAATACCGATATTCCGAAGTGCCTCAAATAACTCGGTATTACCGGTTTTTCGGTAATTCCGAATACCGGTGTCTATTCCCTTGACGTAGGTATATTAATGAACCAGTTCAACGAGAACAGTACAAAACTCATATACGTAGCTACGTTAATAAACGTTAATGTAAATACAAATCATTCCACTTTATAATATTAGTAGTATATTTATACATTGCCAAATTCAAAGTACTGATTCTTCCGTATTTCCTTCAATATCCTGCAAGTTACACAAGTCCAATTCTCAGCAAAGTGAAAATTCCATACCTTCCTTGAGATATACTTTCCATTGTGCTTTCGTACATCCTTTGTTTTCACAAGTAAATTAGAGCATTTGTTGTTTTTAATATCCTTTTCATTATTTCCGCTGGATAATCCCTTTGTTATTTGTATGCCAGATGTTGGCACAAAACCTAATTAATTACTTCTCATCTATAATTCCAATTTGGTAGAATGATTTATGACCGTTGTCATAAATAAATATCGATAATAAATTATAAAACGCGATTATACCAGCATCACCTCACCTCAAAAACGACTAAAACTTTCAAATTTAGATGGTATTGCATTGGTTATATTTCAAAAATATTGTCAATGAATTAGGCCAAGTGCGTGTCCGGCCACGCACTGTGAAGGGTTTCGTAGTTACCTGTAAACCTGTGTTAGAAGTTGTTGTGCCCAAAATTCCAAGAAATTCTCCAAAACTAAAAAAAGCTACCTAGAAAAAATTATAGATATAGAGGTAGTTCTTGTAAATAGCCTATAGTTTAAAAAATTGAGGAAACAGTAGAATTTGGTCCCCAATCTCTTGCTCGTGGATGCAGTAAGAATCTGCCTAGGGATACCTTCAAAAGATCGGCAGCCGCGTCTTTCCGTGTAACGACATCTACTGCGCTCGCCAACCCCTCATGGAGATTATTAACACATATTTAACCGGGTATTTATCGCGCTATTTACCTTTGTTACCATTTTATTTATTACCATGGAGATCCATGGGGGAGGCGTTTTTCGGCTGAAATGATGATCGCACCAAAACAGTGATCGATTCACCAGGACTTTTTCAAAATCATCCCTTAACTCATCCCGAAGATACTGGCCCTGGACACTCTCAGACAAAGTAACTCAATGCGTGTACTGTATTTGTCCTGGTAGTCATAATTATATGACAAAATAGTATGACAACACGGAAGTAGCGGTTTATTGTTCAAAGAATCTTTACTTCTCAATAAATAAATAATGCTAAAAATAAATAAATTCACACAGCGTCATCTAGCCCCAAACTAAGCATAGCTAGTGTTATGGGTACTAGATGACTGATATACTTAATACATTATACTACATAGATAGATATTTTTATTATATATAGAAAAACAAGCGAGGTGAGTATGGCAACTGCCCCTTATGGAGATCCACGAGGGAGGCATGTGTTCAGTAGTGGACGTTTTACGGCTGAAATTAATGAATGAATGAATGAATAGAAAAACATCCAGAACACACTAAACAAATATCCGTAGATCTTACAGACATTTGTTCCGAGGCGGGAATCGAACCCGCAACCTCTTGCGTCACAGGCCTTCGCCAAATCGGGAATAAAAACATTAATTTTCACTTGGTTGAGAAAGTTTTGTATTATTCTACAAATCTACGCATTAGTGCGATTCTCTGCTTACCTAAAGTAATTAAATTAACTTTACACAACAAACCATAGAAATCAAAGAAGTTAAAACAAAGAAGTTAAAACTTAATGTTAGGAATTATATTGTTTCGATAAAATAGTGTTATAAGCACCAGTTCTTAAGGACCCTGCAGATCGCCCATGGGGGTGCGATAGACCACAATGAAATGTGGAACTATTTTGCTTACGTCGTAGGACGTAGGACGTAAGACTTACGTCGTATTAAAAGTAACTCGACTCGACTTTGGGCGTCACAATAACATGTAAAAAGGCATAAGTACAGCAATTCTTTGCCATTATGTTCCAAGCCTTTTGACATCAGTTAGACCTACAAAGCCCGGCTCTTACAAGCAAAAGAAAGGGATCAGTGAAAGAATTAAAGCTTATCCGGCCTTTGTCTTGCAGAAGGCGAAACAGGCTTTTGTATAAATTAAATTTATTTTATCTAATTAATGGAATCAGGCGTTACTTTGCGGAAATCTATGACAATAAAATGCAATTAAAATATTTAGTTTTAATTCCACTTATGCTGAGATCATCAGGTGAGACGCCGACCAGTCAACACCTCGGCGTCTCACCTGATGATGCCTCGCGGAGAGGCAAAACACGTGTCGTAATATAGGTTTGGGTATGCATGTTGCACTAACAACCTAGTTCTCCCTGCATGTGCATAATTAGCGGGCGGGAGGGCGGTGCTCATGCATCTCAGCATAAGCGGAATTAAAACTAAATATTTTGATTGCATTTTATTAATGGTTTCTCACAAATGAGTCCATACCATTCGGTAATAGGGAGTCTAGAAGCATAGGACCCAGGGCCAAAACTTTTAGGTCCCCAAGTCTCGACGGCAAGAAGCGCCGAATACTACTTCATATTCTCTTCCAGCCGCAGGACATCCACTGCTGAACAAAGGCCTCAATAAGGGGTTGTTACCATACACACCACGCTTGGCAGGCGGATTTGCGAGCGCAGTACAGGATGTTGACACACGGAAAGACACTGCTTCCCAAAAGAAGAACAAGACACATTGAATAAAGCACATAATTTAATTCGTTCGCTTCAGATAACTTTTATTCCAAGTGAGGGAAAGAAGCGAACAAGAAACATCTTCCGGAGGTATCCCTTGGCAGATTCTTACTGAACTCACGAGAAAGTGAGGAGGGGCAACATTCTGCTGCCGGCACCCTACTGCATATTAGTTCTATCATATCGTCCGAAGGTCGTGGGTTTGATACGTGGATGTGCACTTTCAACACGTGCTTTAGTTTAACGGTGCAGCTAAACATGATAAAGAATTTGATTTACTTTTTACTAAATCAAATTCGTTAACATGTTCAGCTGCTTGGGAGCCACAATGACACTAATTTCGTCTGCGTGGAGTCACTCACCTGTAGGTCTACCATGACTTTTCACGATCTATACTCGCTAGCGACTGTAGTTAAAAATATATGAAAACTTATACTGCGCCTCTAGCGGATAGTTTGGTACTAAAATACACAGTAAACTATTACTACAGCGACTGCAGTTTGGGCTTCATTTGCTCAGAATTTGGTACCATGAGTTACAAATCTGACAGATTACTACTGTGGTAACGGCAGGCAATTTAACAGTGACAACTCATGGTAGACACAGAACGTATAGACGTTGTAGTGTACGTTACATGCTATGCAGTGTATGCTATGTAAGAAAAAAAACAATTTAGGACCCTCCAGATTGTCTTAGGAAAGAATGATAATGAGACCTCATCGCACCTCGCAGTAGACAGTCTACTGAGGTTTTAGTTACAAATTATTTAGTTTTAAATATTGTTTATCATAAGAATTTACTGTAAGCATTGTATGGTGGAGGACATTGGTACGCCATAACACAGGGAATCCTAGTTTGGGTACCAATGTTGTTCTACATTATTATTTAAGTCATAGTACTAAAAATACATTATTTTACCGAAGATTACATTAATAGTTTTTATGTCATGTCTGTTGTGTCAATAAATATTTATCCATTTTTCATTTTCATTTTTTCAGTGATGGATAAATGACTCGCCCGAACGACATTCATAACCTCAGCTTTAGGACTGCGATCGACGTCCACTATTGGACATAAGCCTTCCTCATAAATCTCCAAGATCATGAGGGGATGGTTTCCATACTCGCCACGCTTAGTAGGCGGGTTGAGCGAGCGCAGTACGGGATGTTGTTTTACGGAAAGACGCCGCTGCCCATCTTTCGGAGGCTTCTCTTGGAAGATTCTCACTGCATCCACGGACAAGAGAGGATAGGTAACATTCTACTGCCAGCACTCCACAGAAATGAACTGCTGGCATTTACATACTATTTTTGGATCAATTCAATCAATGAAAATGTACGCCAGCAATGTAAGGCTTGCCAGGTATTTGCAGTGACACGCTAATTAGCCCTTTTTCCCGTAATGCATTCACCATACCTTCAAACCGATCGAGAGAAGAAGCCATCAAATATTCCTGCTTTGAATATTTGATGGCATCTGAGTAGAAACTAATTTAACACTCAAACATTGGTTCAATTATTGTTCAAGGCAACCAATACGCATTAATTGAAATAGCTGTCGTTCAATTATTAGCAACGTAATCATTATCGCTAAGTAACCATGAATATTTAATGAGGTCCTCTTCATTCCGACAGTTACTGTAGTCTTATCAAGTAAGGCCTTTGCATCTATTATAGATTTATACAGCGTCAGCAACTGGTAGTAATGCTGTATGCTGCAGTGCCTGGGACATTGATAGATGGATTAGGCTTGCCCGACACCAATATCATCTTCTCAGCTAAGTCAGCTTTTAGTCAGAGGACAGGTCAATACGTCTGAAGCTAACTAAGCTAGCTGGAGTCCCAGCACATATAAAAATGTTATATTTAATTGTAGTCTTAATGTTAAATTCCCATTAAATCAAATCGATTCTAAATAAAACCGGCCAAAGACGAGTCGGAGTGGAGTTCAAGGGTTCTGTTCCATCATACAGTATAATTTGTGTGGGCCGTTTACATTTTTTTGAGAATCTTGACAGGGCCATCTCTTGTCTGATGCGGAAGTTATGTGTATAATAATTAGTCTACAGGATGTATTATAATATAATTATATGTAACGCGTATTATAACATGTGTTATACACGTTAACTAAGCCGAAAGGGGCTGACTCTGACCATCCCATGGAACAACTTTTGTTCTACGACTTTTCAGGTTTCAGTAATTTTCATTTAAGAAAAGACCACGAAAGTTTTAACTTATTAACAGCTGATTATTCGATAATGATAACCTAAAAGCCAGCTGATTCTTGACAGGGTCATTGACCTCCGCAAAGAGTTGTCGTACAGGTACAAATAAAAATACCTATAACCACAAATAGGTTTCTTTTTATAAAAAGTAAAAAAAAAAATTAAACAAAAATACGAATTCCCGTTTTTTTTTCCTTCTTAAACTACTTGTTATCATGGGCTGAAACACCTTTCGGGTTAGTACTGTTTTAATAAACGTTGTACTTATAGAGGGATAAAATATCGGGTGTTCGTATTTGTTTTATTATATTTTTTATATTCAATTGTACTAGTTGTTTTGATGTGAAGATAAATCCTGCGGTCATAACCGGATTTTTAATTTTTAATTTTTTCATTTTATTAAAAAAAACCTCTGTGAATGTAGATGTTTTTATTTGTACCTGTACGGCAAGTCTTTACGGAGGTTATTGACCCTGTCAAAAATCAGCTGACGTTATAGTAGGTATGTCATTAGCGTATAATCAGCTGTTGAAGTTAAAACTTTCGTGGGGTTTTATTGAATGAAAAACACCGTATTCTGTGTCGAACTAATATAGTTGATGCTTGGGATGGTCACAATCACCCCTTTTCGGCTATATTAATACACATATTTATACATAAATATATTAATACACATAAATATATTAATACATATAATTATAATACTGTAGTGCTTTTCCATAGCTTTCTCCTGTGTCTTAGATAAACGCCTGAGCTTAAAGGTAAGGTATAAAGTCTTGGTAGTTTAGATGACAGGTATAATGAATCAATCTACCTAGATCTAGACTCTACCAGACATCTAGGGTTACTACTAACCTAGGGCTATAGTCAATCTATTTTTTTATTTTACTTATTTCTTTCTTTCTGTAATTCGGTTTATACTTTTAAATCTTACTTAGCCGCGGTTGCCGGCAGTAGAATGTTGCCTCGCTTGCCCGTGGATGCAGTAAGAAGCAAGGGATATATCCGGAAGATGGGTAGCAGCGTTATTCCGTGTATCAACATCCCGTACTGCGCTCGCCAATCCGCCTGCCAATCATGGCAACTACCCTTCATGGAGATCCATGAGAGAGGCCTGTGTTCAGTTGTGGACGTTTTACGGCTGATAATATGATGATGATCGTTTTATTAAAGGAACTTGATAAAAACGAAGGGAGCTACTGAAGTGATTTAAAAATGGAAACAAGGTTCAAGAAGGTTCTTACTAATCCTGTTTAATCTTAGGTAGATCTATCGGTAAAGCGTAATAACTTTTGGCAGTTCAAGGACGCTTCTCCAATCAATATTTAATTAAGGAACATCTTAACTTTAAACGCCTAGTCGAGCAAAGCTGAAAAGTTACGAAAACCTGTGTTACCAATATGTTATAACAAGTTCTTACTCGTGTTTAACTTGCCCTGTTAGTGTTCGCCGTGGGGTGCCGGCAGTAGAATGATGGCCCTCCAGTCTTGCCCGTAGATGCAGTAAGAATCAAAGATTTATTCATTTATTTCCATAGCTTGAAATTACAAAACATAGACACGTCAACTTACAATAAAAAAAACATATTTAATCTTATGTCACCAGGAAATAAGGCACATGACATCTGCAAAGGGATAAGCCGGCCGTCTACCACCAGCTAAACTAAGTGAAAATCAAACAGGGCAAGAGCGAGTTGGACTCGCGCACCGAGGGTTCCGTGGCATCATTAGGTACAATATAATATATGATAAAGGCGGTTTATATTTGTTGGAGAATTGAAAGCGCCATCTCTTGTCTGATAGCGGAACTTAAGTAGATTTTTTACACTTTCGATGATTTTTAAAAAAGGATGCTAATTAGAGAGTTCGTAATAATTTTCCCGTAATTTTCACATACACTTGTAATAGCAATAAAAGTTTCAGAGGTTTATCTACGCAAACTTCGGAGATAAGGGGGGGAACGCTATTTTTTCCAATGTTTTTGTGAATAAGCTGAAAACTATACAGCTTAAAGCAAAACAAAAAACTATTTATTAATGGATACCAAATGAGCACCTTTGCAAATGACTACTTGCAACTGACTTGCAAATGATTTTTTTTTCCTACGCATTCTGTTATGTAATTACGTACCTACATATATTTATATATGTATATATATCTTACTAGCCCTCTAGCTGCAATAATTTCTATTTTTTTATTTTTAAAACCAATATGTGGATAGCGCAGTGGACTACATTGTTAATAATATTATGCTTATAATTAAGTATTCTAATATTGTAACCTTTACTTTACACAATGTTGTTGTTTGTTATTCCTAAAATAAATAAATAAATGACCTAGTAACTCCTCATTTTTTTTAAACCCCCCTTCCACCCTCCTTGTCTAAAAAACTATGCAAATTAGAGAGTTTGCTATAATTTTCCTATAAACTTTACATAAGTACACTTCTATTAGCTATAAAAGTTTATTGGGTTTATCTCTGCAAACTTCCGAGATAAGGGGGGAGAACGGTCGTTTTTTCAACATTTTAAAAACTGTTTAATGTGCAAATAACCTGGCTTCATCATCATCATCATCTTAGCCGTAGAACGTCCACTGCTGGACACAGGCTATCTCATAGATCTCTAAGTTCTGATCATGAGGGGTTGTTGCCATATTCACCACGCTTAGCAGGCAGGTTGGCGAGCTCGGTACAGGATACCTGGCCTTAAACAATATGTATTTTACCTGCTACTATATCAATGAATGCCACTAGGTCAAACATGGCTCTTATAACGTACCTGAAATAAGAACAAAATATTAATTACGGTATATTATATTATATAATATTTTAAGAATTTAATAAATAAAAAGTTAGCTGTAAGGAAAGTCAATTGAAGAAATATAAATATAATTAGAAATAACATTTTTTTTTTTCAAAAAATATTGGCTTCATTGTGAAAATCTAAAATATTTCTAACCCCTTCCCAAGCCGCTGTTTATATGCTTATTACATTTGAATATTTCCCTTGATTTTTCATTGATGCCATCACCAGATGTGATTTTTGAAAAAATGGCACCTAATTAAAACTATATCTAATCGAACTCAAAATTTCCAAATCGGTTCATAAACGACGAGTTCTGAGGTAACAACGATTAAGAAACAAAACAGACTAATTAAGGATTAGAAAATATTATTTTTACTGCCAATATAAATAATTTAATTGTAATTTCACTTATAGTATCTATATCAACAAATAAATATGTACCGTGGGGTGCCAGCAGTAGAATGTTACCCCTCCTCTCATGCTCATGGGTGCAGTAAGAGCCTGCTAAGGGATACCTCCGGAAGATGAGCAGCGTCTTTCAGTGTATCAACATCCCGTACAGCGCTCACCAACCCGTCAATTTTTTACCCCTCATGGATCACCATGAGGGAGGTCTCTGTTCAGCAGTGGACGTTTTACGGCGGAAATGATGATCTATATCAAGATTTGAATAGTCATTGATAAGTGACATTTTGATATCTGCCGTGGGGTGCCGGCAGTAGAATGTTACCCGTCCTCCCATGCCCGTGGATGCAGTAAGTGCCTGCTAAGGGATACCCCCCGAAAGACGGGCAGCAGCGTCTTTACGTGTATCAACATCCCGTACTGCGCTTGCCAACCCGCCTGCCAAGCGTGGTGAGTATGGCAACTAACCCTCATGGAGATCCTCCCTCATGGATCTCCATGAGGGGGCGGGCCTGTGTTCAGTAGTGGACGTATTACGGCCGAAATGATAAATTTGATATCACTATGACAACCCTGAGAGCTCGGTGCTACGAATAGAATATCCCTGTTTAATTCGGCAAGCTTGGTGTAAGGTGCACTTAGCTGCGAGATAGTTTACCGTGGTGCAGTTGCGCTTATCCTAGAGCCAATTAATCCTGAAAATCATTATTATTTATGTACAGGCTTCAAGTTCCGTTGAAGTCTTTTGTATCAATTTTGATTTTCCTTGCAGTTTTAAATTTAGGCGACATGCTAATAGTATTCTTCAACTATCCATTTTTTTTAGCGCCAAGTGCATTATATGTTATGCATACTACATGTAAAGTATTTTTTTTTAATTTATCGGTATAGCTTTTATCTCTTACTTAAGTAAATAGAAGCAATTTAATATCAAATCCAAAATAACTTTAAAGTGCTTTAAAAGTAAAAATAAACATGGTACTTTATTTACTTTGAAAATGTATTTTTTTTAATCTAATGTACAATAATCCAAGCTCAACAGCACGTGTGGCGAGTACGGAAATGTATGATTAGTTATTTAAAAACTTGAGCCGTCACTGGACGCCTGGCAGATGTAAAACATTGCCATAGTCACCCAAGTCGCCACAGTCGCCCAGTCGCCCTAATCAACACGATGGGCAAGACGGACGAAGGGCAGTCGTCCTAGTACTAACTCGCACATTTCTCGTCGGATCCGTTTTACTCCCCTCAAAATATGTTTTACCTCAAAAATCCTATACTATCGTATTGTTACCCTACGTAGATTTTTAAACGAAAATATTTTTTGAGGCTTTTTCCTGAGTGGGGGATTAAATAGATTAGAACTTCTATGAGTTGGATTATTTCATAGCACTGAACTATATTAAATGTGTTAGCATAAATGCTAATGATTCCAATGACACAAGTTTAACTCTCACGATTACAAAACCTTTTATTTTGCTTGCATTTAAGAATATAACCCTTTTATCTAGTATGTGCATTGACAATGACGTCTTCCTCTCTTCTATATTTATTGTTGTACCCAACAGGGTCTATAATGCTACCTAACACCATTGTCTGTTTACAATGGTGTTAGGTGGTGTTCTACTGTACCTACATTATAGAACACAATAAAGTATTGAGTATGATATCGTAGACCCGGTTCACGACGCCGATGCATCGCGCTAAAAAAAGCGATCAAAAAAACGCCCCACACTTGAAGGGTTATTAAAAAATAAAGAGTTTTTGGGCCAACATGCTCGTTTTTGTAACAACAGCAATAAATAAACACAAATGGTGTAAGGAAGTATATTTATCTAATAGACCAACTGAGGTAAATGTTTAATTACTTAATTATTTGACCCACCTAAAGATACAAAAATGAGAACAATGAAATAGCTTGGTCTAGTGTTCCCCCAATCAGAGTTACATATATTTAATGTTCCAACACTTGTGTTGGATCTCCATGATGCGTAGTTGCCATACTCACCACGCTCGGCAGGCGGGTGGCGAGCGCAGTTCGGGATGTTGATACACAAATAGACGCCGCTGCCAATCTTCCGGAGGTATCCATTAGCAGGCTTTTACTGCATCAACGGACATGACAGAAGGGGTAACATTCTATTGCCGACACACCACGGCACAGAATGGAGTTACGGGTAGCAATCAAATGCGGTCACAACCTAAGAACCTACTTAGGTAGTAAAGGTAGTCACGATAAAGATAACAGCTGTAATCCTTGCATTTAATGTTAAAATAATAATAAGACTTCCAAAATCATAACGATGAAAATCTAAGGATAACTTTCCACCCATAACTTCTAATATTTGTGACCTCTTGAGGACCCTCAGAGTATACCCTCATTCCTTTGAAAGAAACCGCACAATTTTAGGCTTCCGTCTGTCCTTGACATGCCCCGTATCAAATTAACATTACGACATGCTACAACAAGGGTTCTCAAACTAAGGTCCATGGACCACCCAAAAAAGTCAGTGCCTAGGGGCCCGTGTACCCCAGAGTTGTCCGAGTACTGAAAGTCGGTAGGAAGATAAGAAAACAATTTTCTTACTTTTCTCATTTATCTTTCCGGCTTTACGTTTGAGATTCAAAGCAATATTACAAAGGGAATTTTGTTAGGATCACGCATCCTAATAAAATTCCCTTTGTAATATTCCTTTTAATTAAATAAAATTCCCTTCTATATCTAGTTGAATCAGTGAATTGAAATTATCGTGGCTTGACGTTATTTAATAAGAATAATTAAGAATAATTTATTTGCTCATTATAAAGCATATAACAATCATCATCATCATTTCAGTCATAAAACGTCCACTGATGAACACAGGCCTCCCTCATGGATCTCCATGAGGGGTTGGTGAGGCGGGTTGGTGAGCGCAGTATGGGATGTCGATACACGGATAGACGCTGCTGCCCATCTTCCGGAGGTATCCCTTAGCAGGCTCTTACTGCATCCACGGGCATGAGAGGAGGGGTATCATTCTACAGCCGGCACCCCACGGCGGCATATAACAATGCTTAAAGTTAAAACATGAATTATTAATTAAAATGTAATAGCATCATTTGTTTGAGGCCTCAGATGTCTAAACTAGACAAATAAATATAATACGGCCTTTTCCACATACCTAATTTTTTAGGGTTTGACTACTTTGGTCTAAAATGAAAAATGACTTAATATAATTATGTCAACAAAAACAAAATAAAAATGTATAATCTTGCTGATCTTGTTACCATTTAGAAGACCTTCTTCATGGGCACAGAACATATGCGAATCAGGTTTCTCTACGTTTGTCTTAAAATTATACCTTACTAAAAATAATTAGGGGCGAATTAAAAATAATGGATGAGACCAGAAACACTATATTACATACGTACGTATGTAATTGCGTTATCAAAGACATATTGCATATTTTTTGTATTTCTAAAGTATTTATCCACTCATATGCTGAACATTTCAAGGAAAATAAATAACAATAAAATCGCCTCAATAAAACATTAAGAAGAATTAGTTAATTTGGTCTTTATTTATTTTTAGTTTATTAGTTCCGCATAATCTAATATATGGCGTTAATGTAGTTAGAAAGTAGTAGTAGTTAATAGTTTTTCTTGGTAAACAGAATCGACAATGACTGAGCTATTTGAACCTTATTAGCTCTGCTCGCCAGCTCCATCTATTAGACATCATCTATCAGTAGGAAATACTTTTCCTAGCTCATAATAAAATATATATGGTCCCTGACTACAAAAAGATTAAGAAACCCTGTGTTACAATGAAACATGTCAACCTTATTGCGACGTGGTAAAGGTTAAATTGAGCTATCAATGTAAGAGGCTCTACAGAATTGTGACCTCTTCCGTATATGCCTTGACAAGTGACATCTCATGTACCAATTAATGTGTAGTTTGCAATGAGCCGTTTTCAGTAACAAAACAAAAAGAGTTTTCTACTAAACCTAACAGATGGAGCTGGCAAGCGGAGTAAGCAGTTTGTGATTAATCCTGTCATTGTCAAATTGTGCTTACCAGTAAAAGAAAATTAACGCCATCTATAAGGTACGAGGTAACTATTTTTGAAGTTTTTACTTTTTAATGAAAACGCCTCATTGGGAACAGATTTGACGTCTAATGATCGATATGGCTAGTTGGCTATTGATTAAAAGGTCATTTTCATTATTGGCACATTTTTTAGGGTTTCGTTTATAACTATAAATGTTATAGTGTTTAACAACACTTAGGCAGAACATTTCTACCTAAGTGTTGTAAATGTTCTACCTAAGTGGGGTTTTTCACTATAAAATTTACAAACTATAGAATAAGCTATAGCGACATCTCTAGTCACTGCTACTGAATGCAACTTCAGAGAGAATGAACAGGAGAGCTCTAGTAGTTACCTGTAGATGGCGCTCTAATCGGTGCTCAAACCGATATTACCTTATCAAGAATTTCAGCGGTACCCGACATGGGATTCTGTAGCTTAGCGGTCAAAGCACAAGGCTTTAGGAAGCGTCAAGTATTGATTTGAGAGCAACTAGCCATAGTTGCCATAAGCACAAATCCAATCTAGAACTATCTGCACTACTTATAAGTCTTTTTAACCGACGAAAAAAAGGTTTCTCAATTTAACCGTACATATTTTTTCAATCAATTTCAATCAATCATTTATTTATTTAAAACCTTTACAAAGTATAGCATTTTTAAGCGCAATTTTCAAGACCTTACCTCCCGTGCTAGTTGAAAACTGATTAATTTAATTAATTTAATTTTGATTCAGTTGTTTAAATATACAGAATGTATTATAATATTTGTACTAACCCGAAAGGGGTTCTTTAAGCCCCTGAAAACAAGTAGTTTTGAAAGGGAAAAAAATCGGGATTTGTTTTTATTTTCTTTATTATTTTTATTTACATTTTAACTGCTTGGTATTATGTAAAAATGATTCTCAGGTCAAAATTTGATTTTTTATTTCTTTTTTTATATTTAATAAAAAATACCTCCTTATGTCTTACTTACTTTCCTCCTCTTTTATATTTAATAAAAAATACTATAGGTATTTTTATTTGTATCTGTACGGCAACTCTTCGCGGAGTTCAATGACCCTGACAAGAATCAGCTGGCGTTTAGATTGCCATTATCGTATCATCAGCTGTTGAAGTTTAAACTTTCGTAGTCTTATCTTGAATCACTGAATCCTTAAACGTCGTAGAATAAAAGTTGTTCCTTGGGATGATCTGAATCACCCCCTTTCGGCTTAGTACACATGTTATTATACACCCTGTATATTTGAATTAAAATCAAAGCCCAATTTCCTTAGTAGGTTACCTAATTGTTCAACCACAACAAAAATACAACTGTTCCAACCAATTTGAAGTCCGATTCAATTTTCCTTACGATTATTTGAATACAATCATGGGAACAACTAGAGAGCGGTGTAATTTATTGTATAATGACATGTGTTTATGTAGATGTACAATTGTACATGAAATATATAATGGAAAATGAATGGCTTGCCCATTGTCATATCAAGTACGTTGGCTTGGTGTTGGTAAGTTTGTATATTTAAAAGTCGTAAGGTAAGTATCATCATTTCAGCCGTAAAACGTCCACTACAAAACACACGCCTCCCTCATAGATCTCCATGTGGGGTAGTTGCCATACTCACCACGCTTGGCGGGCGGGTTGGCGAGCGCAGAACGGGATCTTGATATACGGAAAGACGCTGCTGCCCATCTTCCGGAGGTATCCCGTAGCAGGCTCTTACTGCATCCACGGCCAAGCGAGGAGGGGAAACATTTTACTGCCGGCACCACACGTCAAGGTACGTATACTCCAGCCAAATTCCATGAAGAATGTTTGTAAACAAACTGTCACACTTAACGTTGAATTGCTTCCTAAGGATTGTTTGTGTGACCGAGTTAATAGTAATTTATTTAAAGGAAGTGGTCCAAATCCACAACACCGGAAAAATTTATATATAAAAACCAACAAAAAGTAAGATTTTCAGGTTAAGTATTGAAGGTTTTTTTACAAACATTCGACCTTAAATTTTACTGAGGTATTATAATGATTGTTCTCGTCTCGCGGCCCTCGGAGGCGGCCACGAACGGTTATCATTAAACAGGGCCTTAAAATGGTCTACGAAACGTCAGCAAGATAATAAGTTAGGTACGTGGTGTAAGCCGTATTATATTTATTAAATTCTAGCTGTCCCGGCGAACTTTGTACCGCCCAGAATCAACTACCTACTACTGACTACCACATCTTCTAATTACTACTCTACTACTACTCTACTTCCACCCTACTACTACTCTACTTCTACCCTACTACTACTCTACTTCCACCCTACTACTACTCTACTTATACCCTACTACTACTCTACTTCTACCCTACTACTAATCTACTTATACCCTACTACTACTCTACTTATACCCTACTACTACTCTACTTATACCCTACTACTACTCTACTTCTACCCTACTACTACTCTCTACTACTACTCTACTTCTACCCTACTACTACTTTACTACTACTCTTCTTCTACCGTAGGGTAGAAGTAGAGTATTAGTAGGATAGTAGTACTAACTACTACTTTACTATTAAGTTATTAATTACGTAATTAATTAAGTTATAATTAAGTTATTAATTACTACTATCCTACTAATACTCTACTTCTACCCTACTACTACTTTTTTCTTGCATAAGAACCTTCCTGGCACTAACAAACACAACAAATAAAGAATTTGCGAAATTGGTCCAACCGTTCAAACGTGATACCGTGACTAAGGGATATAGGGCTAAATTTTTATGTAACGTCGATGTTATATCAAAATGCGTTAGGTTTTTTCATTGGCTGTAAGTGCTATTTAAAGCTAAGCTTTAACCCTACTCCTAAAGCTAAGCTTTAAATATCACTTACAGCCAATGAAAAAACCTAAGGCATTTTGATATAACATCGACGTCATCTACACAACCTTCGTTTTAAATCTCATTGAGTTTAAAATAATTTGGCCTGGAATCTTAAAGCAACTTCTCGCAAATTTGACGCAATACATGTTGATTTGATTTATAATGCAGTGCTAGGCTACGGGGCTGCATTTTAAACATTTTACTTATTCAGTTCTTGGTATCGTAACATGACTGCAAAATACCTGAAGCGTCTTAGTGTAATTAGAGAAAATACATGTAAACATGGCTTGCAATTAATTATAGAGCTCAATCCTCACGCGAAATAGTTATTACTCACGTAAAGCGGTCACACGTGTCACTGACGTAACTGTGTCGCGTTGTAAAGCTAGCAAAGTTCAAAGGATTACCATCTTGAATCACCAAAATCTTGTAACACTAATAAAGGATGAGTATAACAAAAGTTCTACCTATCGCAAAAGCTCTGTCGCCCAGAGAGCAACCCAAGAGCGAAGATGGGAGGAATCACGCTTCCTCTTCTTGAATGGCTTTTTGTATTTGGTTTTACACAAACCTGCCAGTGTCAAGTTTGTTATCTATAGAAAGGTCAAATTATGCGTAACAAGTAACAAAAACAGATAAAATGAATCCTATTAAATTGAACATCGCATCTAAAAGGATTAATTTTATCAGAAACAACTTAGTATTGCATAAAAAACATACATTTATAACCATATTATGTATTTGTAAATTTAATCTATTTCAACTCTTTTGTAAGAGTGTAACGCATAAGAATGCGTTACACTCTTGACAGAGTGGTCGTGGTTGTCATGTCGGTGTCGTAGCTCGCCTAACGATTCTGCGCCAGTCATCTCTGATGGAGGCTTTTCTAGAGGAATCAACGCTTTGAGGCCGTAAAATTATAATATATTATTCTTATATTCCATATTCTTATTTGATTCTCCGGCGCTATTTATGAAAGTATCATTGAACGTACACTGGCAGAATTGTGACCGCTAGTAACAGAAGCCAAAAAATAAGAAGAAGAAGAAGAAAAAAAGGCTGTAACAGTTGCCATTATGCCATGCTGGGTGGGACATTGATCGATAAATTAGGGTTGTCCAGCTCCTATACCTAAATGGCTGCCAACATGGCTAGCCAAATAACTTACGAATTTTTAAATTAACTTGACACTGGCGGAATCGTGTTAAACCAAACACAAAAAGCCATAAAATAAAAAGACAACACAAGGCAAGCTCCTATACCAACCTCCCAGCTTAGTCGGCTATTAGCCAAAGCTAAAAATAAGCCAATACATCAGAAGCTGACTAAACCGCAGGTTTCCCCGCAACGTTTTCCTCCACCACCACATAATTTTTTCAAGAAAACCCATTGGTCCACGGCCGGTATCGAACCCACGACCGAAAGACAGCAGTCCATTTCTGAGGAGTGCCAGCAGTAGAATGTTGCCTATCTTCTCTTGCCCGTGGATGCACTGAGAATCTGCCAAGGGATGCTTCGGGAAGATGGGCAGACGCGTCTTTCCGTGAATCAACATCCCGTACTGCGCTCGCCAACCCGCCTGCTAAGCGTGGCGAGTATGGCAACAACCGCTCATGATCCGTACGTAGTGATCTAAGCGGGCATGCCCGCGACCGCAGACACTTCTGTTTGTTGGTTTAAACAAAAAATATGTTTTCAACATTTAAAGATAATAATTTTTATTAGTTACCTTGAATGAAACAAAAACATACATATATTTTATCCGGGTTACAACGTTCGAACCCGGAGCGTCGAAATAATGTATCAATGCACCGCAACTTCTATAAACATATTAAATGCACATGTGGTAGGTAATCTTCGATTCGCAAAGTTCAAACAGTAAATTGGCCTTTCGCTGACGTTGTACCTATAAATCATCTATTATGGATGATTCATACAGCGTCAGCAACTGGATTTCATGATGTTCGGAACGCTGCTTCTGGCCACGTGGTTCGACCGCATAGTTCGATCAATCGGAGTAAGTACGTGAACTTTTTTTTCCAGTTGGTTCGATTAATCGAACCATGTGTTCTTGGGACTACTGATAGTTCGATCAATCGGACTACGTGAACTTTTTTTCCCAGTTGGTTTGATTAATCGAACCAAGGCTGGGTCTTACGACCCTCTGTTGTGTGTTCAGTTTTAACATAAAAAACGCAATACCCATCCCTCGACAGATTAATCCAAGATTAATCTGACAAAGTGTTTTCATAAAGGTTACATTATTACGTTGTTCATCTTTTCAAAATTAATTTTGTTATTGGCCGATAGAAAATTTTCAATAAAAATTCAATTATATAGGTGAAAATGTTAAATTCCAATATCTTTCGTTAGTAGTCAGTCTTTTCATCTTGATAACGATATTATTAGCTTGTTTTTAACTATAAACAGGAGCTTATGCAGATATTCCAAAATTAGAAATTATTTAAGTTGATTTACATAAGTGGTACCTTACTTATGTAAATCGGCTTAAAGGATCGTTATCTCTCAAAAATAACAATAATATAAAATTGTTTGAGAACATGCTAGGTAAAAGGCTGTTTTTTCTGCAACAAGTCAAGTACTCGTATTCAGAAAGAGCGATTTGTTGAACTAAAACTGATGAAGAAGATCTCAGATGGGCACCGAAACTCGAAACTGTAGCTTTGTTAAAAAACTCACAGGAGGCGATATCGAAAGATAGCTGTGATGTATGCATACGTATCCATTTATCACCATCACTAATCTCTACTTATCATCATCATCATCACGTGTTTTATAATTATAAAAGTCCACCCATTAGTGCTCTTGCTATCCCTTATATCACATCTTTCATCTGCTAGCTCTCAGTAATTAAATTTAATTAACAAACCGAACCAGAGAGAACAAAGTACATTACATAGGTAAGAGTAAAATCTTTAGGTAGATAGTAATCTACCAAACATAGGATTTGTTTGTCTACTTGCATTGTTACATACATGTTTAATTAAGAGTACCTACTTGATGTCTACGCGTGTTCGTTGTGCGAAAGTCGTAATTCTTAGTTAACGTCATCTAATCTAGACTTGACATCAAACTCGCCACCTAATAAAGATATTTTCCTACATAAGTAAATATCATTCGATTCACATGTCCATTGTCCACGGAGTTGAATGGATAAGTTTAAAATCTCAGTTCAGATAGCAAAACTTTAAGAAATACTATTGTCCTGTCACCGGAGGAAATTGTCTGTGAGACTTTAAGGCGACTTGTCCTGTAAAGCGGAAGCTCCTAGGAAATGTAGTGACGCTTTTCCGCCCCTGACTTATAACCACTATTTTCCAGTACATTTAGCTGTTTTTCGGCCTTGTGCCCTGGGGTCTTTGTGATTGGTCAATTAGGTTGTCTGTGCGTGAGCGGAGCAGAGCAAGGGAGCATACGCAGCGGAATTGCGGACTGTGCTTGTTCATTAACGTATAGCGAGGAAGCAGCGCGGAGCGAGGGAGTATGCGGAGCGGAGTTCAGTAATGTGCGGAGGCTGAGAGTACGAGGCCAGTCATTTAAAGCGGGCGGGGCGGCGGAAGATCTGTTTTTTGTTACTCGCTGCCACGCTCCACCTCTGCACTCCGCCACCTTGCTCCGCTTACCCGCTTCGCTTCTCCGCTCATTTAAATTGTATCTTGTTTGCAAATCCATGTCCACTAAAATAGAGCGGAG
Source organism: Pasiphila rectangulata (assembly GCA_963082625.1). NCBI lineage: Eukaryota > Metazoa > Arthropoda > Insecta > Lepidoptera > Geometridae > Pasiphila > Pasiphila rectangulata. Next base: position 7,081,423 of record OY720254.1, on the reverse strand, counting down.
CTTGGATTCTATTGGTTAATTTGGTAAATCGATACAGCTCCTTTTCTCTTTTCTTCGCTCTAGTGGGCAGAGTTAAGCCCCGCTCAGCTCCGCCTCAGTAAAATTGCACCCTAAAGCGGACTGATTAAGAAGCAATGAGCGCATATGTTCATAGAAATGTAACCCTTAATTGAAGAAAATTTCTTCATATGATGTTAACTTTTGTGATGATGCCTCTTTTTTACAGCAGTTTTCGTGAGATTTTTAAGCTCCCAAAAATACATTAAGAGTTTCTTTAAACTTTTTGTAGTCTGAATCCATTCATCAGACTTTCAACTGCAGTTGGTTACTGAGTCTTCTCCCACATACTGGCTGAATTAACTAAGCTAGCGCAACCGCATAGTACGTGGAAAATCAAAAGGAAAGTATTATAGAGCTCTATGCACGGTATCGTATACAAGAGCTTACTTAAGAATTTACTGCAGCATTACATCTTATGGAGGGAAATATTTTAAAGCTAGTCTCAGTCTGTGACTCTTAAAGCGTGGATCAGGAAATAGTTATTAGGAAAGCACCAACTTCAAGTAAGACCGACTTAGCTAAACGGATTCTTACGTCGAAGTGGCAATGAGCAGGCCATGTAGCTAGCAGAACAGATGGCATATCATGAATGAATGAATCTATGAATATATCTTTATTGTACACCAAAACTAAAATTAAATACAATATGAAAACTTAAAATAAATATAAATGCACAATGGGCGGCCTTATCGCTAAGAGCGATCTCTTCCAGACAACCTTTGGATGGATAGGAAAGAGTCAACAATATAATGACGGTGGCGTACTTAAAGGTCACTAAGAAGGAGAGATTCATAATCATCGTGATCATAAATGATGATGAAAACAAGTAATGTCAACAAAAACCATTAAAAACCACAGACATTAAACTTGGAAGCTCAAATCATGGATGTAAAGAATTAAAAAGAAAAACATAAGGGCAATCTACGACATCGTATACAAGAGCTTATTTAAGAATTTACTGCAGCAAGATCTTATGAAGAGCAAATATTTCAAAGCTAGCCTCAGTTTGTGGCTTGAAAAGCGTAAGCTCAGGAAATAGCAATTTAGGTAAAAGTACTTTCATAAAACAAGTCTCTCACATATGAGGTTCCACAGGGTAGTGTTTAAGTACCTACCTTATTTCTAATATATGTAAATGACCTACGCAAACTCGCACAAGCGTGGCTCAGAAAATTGTTATTTAATTAAATGTAACTTCCTGAGTAAGGGTTCTGTTATATATGATTTAAACAGCATCAGGAACGGGTATTTATGCTTAACGGGCTGTGCCTGGAGCATGGTAAGATGGATCAGACTTGCCCAGCACTTTTACCATCCTCACAGCATTAGTCGGCTCTATTTAGAGGATTCGTTAATGGTTAGGTACTATTAAAGCAAATACAGTCATCTCATCATCATCATATCAGCCGTAGGACGTCCACTGCTGGACAAAGGCCTCCCTCATTGATCTTCAAGTACTGCGGTTGGAAGCCGTCTGCATCCACCGCTGACCAGCGGTTCTCACCAAGTCGTCTGCCCATCTTGTATTTGGACGTCCTACGCTGCGCTTGCCGGTTCGTGGTTTCCACTCAAACTTTGCGGCCCCATCGGCCATCTGTTCTGCGCGCTATGTGGCCTGCCCACTGCCACGTCAACGTTTGGCTATGTCGGTGACCTGAGTTCTTTTACGTATCTCCTCATTTCTGATTCGATCCCGTAGAGAAACGCCGAGCATAACCCTTTCCATAGCTCGTTGAGCAACTCTGAGTTTATTCATACGGCCAATAGTGAAGGACCACGTCTCGGTTCCTTATGTCATCACTGGTAACACACACTGATTGTAGACTTTCGTTTTAAGGCACTGAGGTATGTTGGACAAAAAGACGTTGCAAAGTTTCCCAAACAGTGGTCCGCCATTAAGAATTAGAATAAGAAACGTACCTTTTTCCGGCGAAATAAGAATGCCAGACATACTAGAATAGATGTAGGAAAACACTTTGGAACCATGTCAAACAATAAGGTTGTCGAATAAGAAAACTTTGAAGCGACATGTTTCTAGAGTCAAAATTGTATTGTGGATTGTAAATTGTTTAGAAGCTCGAGGCAGAAATTGCAGACTTGACTGCACAGTTTATTATTTTACCGGATAGGAAAACTAAGTTGGAACATCAATAGATTTTGTAGTAAAATAACTTTAACGAACCCTGAACATCCCAAACAAATCCAAAAGATCTAGACTGGGAACATAATTTGGCTTTATTACTTCTCCCTGGGGACTGAAAGGTCAACTTGGATCCCTCAATAGACAAAATCTGCTACTTTCGGGTGAAATACATCATATTTTACGGCGAAATAAAAAGTGCTATCATGTGAAAATTATACTAGACATATAGATTAAATCATATTACTGTATTACGCAGATTAAGCTTTTCACTGTCCTTCCTGGTAATGGTTGCTCTGACACCGGACATACCTTGGTGTATGCTGTTTGCTGATGCCATTGTCCTCATTGGAGATAATGCACTCTAGAACCAATCGACAAGACCGAAATGTTGGGCTGCGAAAGTGACGGATGAAATAAATATACATGCAGCCAAGATGATAATGTTAAGATGGATGTGTGGAATCACGAGAATAGATAGGATTAGAAATGAGTATATAAGAGGAAGCGTAAAAGTAGCGCCAGTGCTAGAAAAGATTTGAATATGTCATAGGTTTTTTTTCTATACCACTAAATGAGACAAGCCGAAGGTCCACCTGAAGTTAAACAGTAAACTCTACCTATAAACTGCAATAGTCTGTATGTACATGACCAATGCTGCATTGCATTGCGTTCGTCATCCTGAGACATAGAGTTAACACAGAGAGAAGAATATTAGGAATTAATGTGGATGGAGGAAGTGCTGCTAGAGTAAGACCAAAGAAGCGATGGATGGATTGCGAAAATGAGGATATCAGAAAGAAAGGAGTGAGTGACGAGCAGATGACGTCTGAAGGAGGAAAGTGGAAGAGGGAAACACGATGTGCCGACCCCACCAGACCTAGCGTGGTATAAAGGCAGTCACCACTGTGTCGTTTTATTAAAAAAATATATGTTTTTTAGCCCAACTCCTATTTAAGCGAAAGGGCGAAGTTGCTTTTTCGCTTCTTTCCCTGACATAGAAAACTATTGAAACTTTTACATGTTTAATTTACTAAATTGGATTTCATTCTGAACGTTCTCAGGTAAACAGACCTAGGTTTCTCATATAACATTGTAACTTGAAGCAAGCCTACCTAATAGTTACCTACTTCACGTGTAATGAAAATGTGGGACATGTATTATACAGCGTTCAAGATTCGGGCTGATTTGGGACGCCTTTCGATTATGAAGTTCTGATTAGGGCGTGTGAGTTATTATTACAGCAAAATTTTTCGTCGCCAAGAAATTTAGTAGGTATTGAGTGCTGCTTTTTGCTTTTGTTGTTTTATTTTTCCCTCGTTTATTTTTTTTCTATGTAAGTTTGTACGTCAATATCTAGATAGAGTAGCACAGTCACTACTCCACCTACTCAAGCTGTTAGTCTTAGGGGAAATATTTTCCCGCCGAGCAATATTAGCTTTGAATAAATTAAATCAAAATTGCATGGTTATTTATTATATACTCATACATTATGTAGGCAACATTAAAGATTTAATCGGCTACGTTTCACAAACATATTAAAAACAATTTTTAATTTTACTAGCACCAATTAGTAAACATTCAAACAATCTAAAATTAAATAAAGCTTTAAAACGGTATCTAAAGAAAACGTGAATTTAAAATAGTTATTATTGAAAATAATTATAACGTCTTGTACTAAAACCACCCAAAACAGTAAAGCTACAAGATACTTACATACAGCTCCAAGACTTAAAAAAATAGGCCGCTAGTAGGTTCTTACCGCACACAAAGCCGCAGGTACGCGCTAGCTCAAGTTAAAAAACGTGTTAAGAGATTTACAACGGAGGCAGATCATCAATCTCGATATTCAAGCACAGGCGGAGAGATCAAAGGGCCTTGGCTGAGGGCCGTGTAAAGACCGGAGAGGAGGGGTACGACCAGACTGTAGACTAGTTTTTATGTATCATCGAACTAACGACATAACATATCATCATGATTTCAGCCGTAAAACGTCCACTACTGAACACAGGCCTCCCTTATGGATCTCTAAGAGGGGTAGTTGCCATACTCACCACGACTACTATTTACAATATACTTTTACAATTTCTTATCTCAAAATTATGAAATTAAAACCGGATTTCCGAAATTAGTTTAATTTCCAATAAAAAAAAACATATGTCACGTCACGAAGTTTAGGTCCCACCTCTTGTCACACAATGTCCCACGTCGCCGACCCCCTCCCTGATTCTGAACGTGTGACGATACGACTATTCATGAATGGCTTAGAACGTGCTTACGCTAACACCGCGTAATGCTTGGTATAATCTTTCACCTCCACTACCAGTCCCTTAGAGCGCTTTTTTATTACGTCCAATCACATACGAAATTTTAAATTAATTCATCGAGGTGTTAGGGATCAAATAAACATTTTTGTGTGACTGGCCGTGTTGAAATTAGGAGGGTATTGATGTTCACCAGAGCTTGACATATGTTGCAAGATTTGGGGTACTTACCTATGTTAAGATGTGATGTATCGAAAATATTAAGATGTTTCGGTAAAAGATTGTGAGGAATTTCTGTTCGCTTGAATTATAATAGTTACGGCCATAAACTCGTTGTATAAATCATCGTATGTACCGAGAATTAGCATTAAAATTGCAGTATTACGATGGAACTAACAATAAATCTAAATTAATATTGAGGATAACCTTATAAAAGTAGAACTGTGGCGAATTACTTTTTTACGTGAAAAAATTACTTTGTGACGATTATACAACAACCCATAATCACAAACAGCATTAGACCAAAGCGTAATTATTTTTCTGTCGCGCGTAATATCCTAAATTCAGCGTTTAATCACATGAGTTAAAGGAAGGGAAGGTGGGAAATCTCTCCTAATACTTATCTACATCAAAAATTATTTCATTTATATATAAAACACCTGCAAAGCAGGAGCTTCAAGGTTCACCCAAGAAATGTTCTAAAATATCAAAGATTTAAATCGTTCGATGTGTTTTGTAATCTGTGCTCTGACACAAAAAACTGTGGCATTGCCCTTATATGTGTTATAATATTATTACTATATTGGATTATCGGGTATTTATCGCGTCGTTATCCGACGTTTCGACCGGATTGCACCTGGTCGTGGTCGCGAGGAGGCGGACCAGGTGCAATCCGGTCGTAACGTCGGGAATGAAATAAAGGTAATTACGCGATAAATACACGATAATTCAATATAGTAATAATGTGTTGTGTGTGATAGATATTAGTAATGGCCACGCACGTACACTGGTTTATTTTGCCAATAAACCAAACTATTATTGTTACCATTTATTGTGCAATAATATTGTAAGAACTTTCGTGAAAACAATTACACACAACACCTCCAACACTGTGTTTAGAGGTAAATTTACATTATTACAGATTACAAATGAGTGTGCTCACTCATTTCGTGTGAAAACAAAACGGTGCGGTCACATTACGGTAAGGGCGTATCTAACGATTTAAATCTTTGTAAAATATGTAGGAAAAATAAAATAACAGGCAACACAGAAGAAGCAAGCATCATGCTTGGCTTATATAACTTTGTTCTATTCACCTTGACATGGCATAGCTTCACCTTAAATCGATTAGTTAACGTTGCCTATCCGATATAAAAACAAAACTAATTATTCCGGCTTAGTGATTAACCGTTTATTCAACCTGTCGCAACTCAATCAACCTTGGATCTAATTTGCCAATGTTGACTTTTTGTCCATTCATGAGATTGCGAACTGAGGTCAAGCTAGCGTGTACTGTTATTTATACTAGCTGGTATTTAAAAACCTGTTCTCGTGAACAGGTTTTATTAGAATATTACCCTCATAGGTAATATTTTAATAATAATAATACTAACCACTACACACGACACCATCTAGATCCCAACTGCAAAGCTTAGTTGGGGTCACCAATCTAACAAGTACGTTAATTAATTAATTAAATAAATTAATTAATTTGAAATTGTATTCATATTATATTAATTAAATTAATGCATTTATCATTTTAATTAATTTAATATGAATACAAAGCAAGGCTTATAGAAATGATAAATGCATTCAGAATTTTGTGTCCGACGGGACTCGAACCCTTAACGTTCAGATGATCACCTTTAAAGCAGGCTGCCTTTACCAATTCGGCTACAGAGCAAACTACTCGTAAACGCCGCGTCGGGTCGAAAAATCTTGAATGCCTTTATCGGTTTTGTAGCACCGAGTAGCGACATCTAGCAGAAATCTTCAGAGATATTCTTGCCTACTGTCCGACAACCAGTAGATACTGGTACCAGTAGTAATACTGATTGTCGGACAGTCGGAGACAAAAATTTTGATTGCATTTTTAATTTCTATAAATGATACCTTAGTGTGGGTTTACACTTTAAATACAAAAAAAAATTGCTTAAGCTAAGCTTATAAGGAAACCAGATGATTGATAGTATATTTCTTTTGTTTCACTAAGAGACCGCTGCTTCGCATAGGGTGAACCAATCATCGGTCGTCTTTTATGAAGAGTTAAATATGATTTTTTTAAAGTCGGAACAAAAGTTGATGGGGTTAGTGGACACAGCAATCCTCTCCGATTTCTTAAGTTTTTCGCTACAGGTTGTATACATGGGGTTGCCATGGGGTGCCAGGAAAATAATGTTGCCTCTCCTGTCTAGCTCGTGGATGCAGTAAGAACCTGCCAAGGGATAACAAATAATCTACATAAGTGTTTACCACCAAGCAATTAAAATATTCCATAAACTACCAGTTGACCTAAAATCTCTCCCTATAAATTTGTTCAAACAAAAATGTAAAAATTGGTTATTGGATAAATGTTTCTATGACATTAATGAGTAGGTACTTGGATTTTAAATCTTAAGAGGGGCCAATCCAACTTACTTTTCATACAACCGCTCGTACGTGGGTGTGGCGTCGTAATAGATCTTTCTATGAAACTTTTGATCTAATAGGTATCTTGTGCACTATATCTAGGGTTCTATCGAAACAAAAAATCTAAAATTGGAGAAACAAATTTTATACGGAATTTTTTGCGCCACACCCACGTACGAGCGGTGTATGAAAAGTAAGTTGGATTGGCCCCTCTTAAATTAATTTGTTTTGTACTGTCATATTTTTATTTATTAATATTGTGATATTTATTAAATTTGTGACATATTATATTCTGGATTTTAATTATTATATAACTGCTGACCAATATAACTTGACTTGATATGTTTAATTTTTTAATTTGCACGCCTTTTTAAGGCAGAATCTATAGGAAATATCTTATATTGACATTATTTTATGAAGTAGTTATGAAGTACTTCATAAGACCTATTTGTACCAACATTCCAGCGAATAAATTATTTGTAACAATTTATTAATACATCACTTATACTGACATAACTATAATGGTTTACGCGGCGCACGCCAAAACAACTCCCAATCGGCTTGAAATTCTCCGACAACTTCAACAATCTTCATCATAGTTCAGCGAACCTACACCAAACTCCAATGGATTTTACTTCTTAACCTTCCTCTGACACTCTACCTTATCAAAATCTGATGCCTTGTTTTGTTATTTTTTAGGATAAGAAGAATGTCAAACAGACAAACGCGGGAAGCGACTTCAATGTATACAAGTTATGTAGATACATAGCTACTTAGATAAATGTCTTCAGAAAGGCAAAAAATTCCCCTGTCGGGAATCGAACCCGCAAGATCCTACATCCCAGCCGTGTATTAGATGAACTACCGAGGACGTTAGCGGTTTTAAAACGGTTTTCGTAACTTGCGTGTCATCTGAAGTGATTTTGTGCTTTATTCTATTCATTTGTTTTTTTTTATTTTGTAATTTTTGACGCGTCAATAAGGTCCATGCGGCCGCACTGAATAAAGTATTTTTTGATTCTTGATTCTTGTTATTTTCGGCTACCGATACGCACGGTAACCAGAGTGACGCGATAAATATAGTTTCACGATTTATTTATCCAGAAAATAACACAGCATTACAGTACAACCAATGCGTTATGTTATCTACATCTACACTTACACTAAATTAAAGAGGAAATAATTTGATTAATTGCTTGTATGCATTGAATAGGCTCCAAAACTACTAAACCAATTTGAAAACTTCTTTCACCATTAGAATCGTACATTATTTCCGATGAACATAGGCTATATTTTATCCCCGTATTCCCACAGGAACGGGAACTACGAGTGAAATCGCGGAGTGCGGCTAGTACATATGAAATTACGATAATCAAATCTGAAATCAACTCTCAACCTACACGGAACTCGCAACCTCCGTTTAAGTCGGCTCTTAAGTCACTGAGCCACAAAGATCGTCAAAGCTTTATGAAAGCACAATACACGAAATTACTGTATCTCAAGAACTAAACTTTGGATGCGGGCTTCTTTCATACACACAACTAATACAGGATCCAGCTACATGATCTCTATTTTAATTATTAAAAGCTTTAAACTCCACAACACAGGCAATCCTAGTGTGGTGGCTAGTAAACCTATTAACTAAGGTTGATTAGTTCGCAGTTCGTAAGATAAGGTTATAAAAAGCATGTTTCTTGTTTCTAATAAATAAACTGTTTAATGGGCCTTTATAGCGTAATTACGTTGTTTTATTATTTCCCGACGTTTTGAGTGCCTTGCAGCCCTCCCCGTTATGTCTAACCGTGACCACGAGAGTTTTTGCCCCAGCATAACCCTTGCCGTGGGGTGCCGGCAGTAGAAGGTTAACCCTCCTCTCATGCCCGTGGATGCAGTAAGAGCCTGCTAAGGGATACCTCCGGAAGATGGGCAGCAGCGTCTTTCCGTGTAACAACATCCCGTACAGCTCTCGCCAACCCGCCTGCCGAGCGTGGTGAGTATGGCAACTAACATACTCACTACGCTCGGCAGGCGGTCTCATACCCCTCATGGAGATCCTGTGTGCAGTAGTGGACGTTTTGCGGGAAAAATTATGATGATTATGACCTCTTGAACATGTGCCCGGATTTTAATGAAATTTATACATAATAAGATTTTACCAACACACCGTTAGTAGCCAATTGAAATGCAGGAGGTCGCATGTTCTATTCCCGCCACAAATCAAGTTCAATTGCAATGTGACCTTATTTATTTATTTATTTAGGTCTGCCAACAGTATCACAAGATTACAACTAAAACTTAACATTCTAAAAATGACTTAGGCTACTTGCGAAACCAATTATAGGCGAACACAGCTTGCTTAACAATCTAACATACAAATGTAGGTAACACAATAGTAATAACATTTAATAAACTATTTTAAATAATTAAGAGTAAGAAGTATTATGCAATCCTAACCTAAACCTTACTGAGAACATGAGCAATTGACTTGAATCAATTTTGTGATATAAAATCCCTTATTTTACAAATTGGATGAAAATTTTTACCAAGATCCTCTAGCTTATTGTATAACCTACTTAACCGGGGAATTGGAGAATTGAACCCCAGGACTGTTCTTCTTAGGGGGGGGGGACTAGAGGGGTTATTTTATGACGAGGATATCTAGAAGGGGCCTTAAACTTAATTTTTTCAAGGAGCTGTGGGCAGTCTATTTTGTTTCTTAAGAGTTTGTGTAAAAATTGCAGGTCTAATATGTTTCTGCGTTCCCTTAATGAGACTACCTTGAAGTGCCTTAGCCTATTCTCGTATGAAACAGATTTCCTAGCCAGTTTGCTTCCACGAGCTAAGTGCCACAGGAACCGCTTCTGTACTCGCTCTATCCTAAGCTCGTGCACAGCATAGTGAGGGCGCCACACAGTGCTACAGTATTCGAGTATGCTACGCGTCAAGTAATAATATACTATAATGATACCTTAGTGTGGGTTTACACTTTAAATAAAAAATTCCTTATAATAATATAGTATCTTCTTTGTTTTAAAGTTTTTAAACTCTTTACCATTTCTTATAATAAAACCAAGCATAGCGGATGCCTTTTTAACGATGTAATCTATATGTGGAATAAACGTAAGCTTACTATCAAGAATTACTCCTAGGTCTTTTATGGTTTTTACTTCTTGTACCGTATATTGACCGATATTGTATGAGGAAGCAATCACATCGTGCTTTCGGGTAAATTTGATATGCATGCACTTCTTTGCATTTAATAACATATCATTGACTTGACACCATTCGCTCAGTCTGTTTATATCATCTTGAAGCAACACAACATCATCGATAGACTCAATGCTTCGACAGAACTGTAGGTCGTCGCGATAGAGAAAAGGCAATGAGTTCTCAAAGCAGTATGTTACATCATTTATGAATATATTAAAAAGCACTGGTCCTAGGTGCGAGCCTTGCGGTACTCCTGATAATATATCCGTTAGCCCCGAATCAAATCCACCCAGAACAACCCGAAACGATCGTTTAATTAAGTACGAATGCATCCACTGCAGTAAGGTACCAGACAGACCGTACCTTGATAATTTATTTATTAAATGTTTGTGTGATACGCGATCAAATTGAAGAATTTCAAATTCCTTATTGAAGAAGTCGCTCACTCGTTCTAAGTTCGTAGCGAAGAACTAGTTAATACAGCGTCAGCAACTGGCATTCATGCCGTTTAGACGCTGCGGTACCTACGACTGTTAGATGTGGTATGTTATGTACTCGTCCTATGAGTTATATTATACTTTATTTCCTAACTGTAATCGTAACTCAACAGATTATATTATTTTTATTTAATATTCTTATTAACTTATCAACTAGATGTATTTGTAGATAGACGGATGATGACTGAGCGTGCATTCCTGAGTTACTGTGAGGATATGTAGCGTAGGCCTGATTGTTATTATTTTTTTGTGTTTGCTTTGATATTGTTATTTTTACCTACCAAATGCTCAACGCGTTTATTGTATAAGTATAAGTACCTAGTCACCAGAATATATACGAGTATATTCTATGATCTCAATGTGATGTTGTTTTTTGTGTGCAAGTGCAAGGTTTTGCATTATGTACCTTTTTAGAGTTTATTTTTGTATTTTTGAAATGTTTTTTATAATATATTACCTACTATTAAGAAAGTGTCATAATATAACGCAATAGAGTAAGGTCTGTAATGTTATAATTATGTATGTATGAGTAATAAATAAATAAATGACCCTTAACTCAACCAAAATGTATTCCTTAATCATCCCTCGCCTAGCACTTATAGCATCTTAGTTGGCTTGTAGTCAGAGGAAAGTAGAAAAAGTAGTCTTGAAAATTAGGCCCCAGGTCTGAACTTAGCTTATGCATGGGGCTAGTTGATGCTGATTGAGTTGCCTAGCATTACTTTATATATATTTCTTTTATAACTTAGCCGCGGGCTCAAGTTGTCGTTGAATGTAGGCAGGGTTACGTATGTAATGTACATTACCAACTTTATCACTCAACGCCCGCAAACTTTTAACGCTCGGGAATCCTGCTCAAATCGTATCAATCTTTATGAAGGGCCCCGACGGTTATCCGCGTCTTCGTACGTATCATGTTCCTGCCCTTATCCAACGGGGTTTCATTTTCTATGCGGGGTCGGCACATGTTTTTCTTTTTTACTCTCCTCTCTCCTTCTTACTGTTGCGCCGTGCGCAAACTGCGAAAATCTGCGAAAATGCAGAAAGGACCGGTGTTTGTGTAAACACCTTAGAAAGAGTTCAAAGGTCACTTTTATTTTCAGAACATAAGCAGGTGAAGTTTTTGGTAGGACCGGTTCTCAAAACAATGGCGCGCTTGTGACTTCAAATAGTTCGTTTCAGCCGTAAAACGTCCACTACTGAACAAAGGCCTCGCTCATGGATCTCCATGAGGGGTAGTTGCCATACTCACCACGCTTGGCAGGCGGGTTGGCGAGCGCAGTACGGGATGTTGGTACACGGAAAGACGCTGCTGCCCATCTTCCGGAGATATCCCTTAGCAGGCTCTTACTGCATCCATGGGCATGAGAGGAGGGGTATCATTCTACTGCCGGCACCCCACGGCGAACAAGTGTTATAGTGATAATCAGTGTTCTGTGAAGAAGTGTTCTAGTGTAAATTTGCTGTGAGATTCTTATTGGTGTGATCTGATATTAAAGTTTTCTGGTCTAATTGGACTACACTATTTAATCCCGAATCCCAGCTCGTAACATTACTATATGCAAGTTATTCCTCATATTTCAGTTAGATAATTTTAATAGTTTTCAACTGAACTGCAGCGTCCCGTACAGCATGTTTACCTGTTGTTGACGCTGTATAAATCATCTATATAGATGCAAAGGCCTTACTTTTAGGGTTCCGTACCTCAAAAGGAAAAAAACGGAACCCTTATAAATAAATAAATAATGCTGGACAAATCACACAGCATCATCTAGCCCCAAGCTAAGCATGAGCTTGTGTTATGGGTACTAGATGACTGATATACTTAATACATTATACTACATAGATATATATTTTTATTATCTAAAGAAAAACACCCAGAACACCCTGAACAAATATCTGCAGATCGTACAGACATTTGTCCCGAGGCGGGAATCAAACCCGCAACCCCTTGCGTCGCAGGCGGACCTTTGCCCGCTGCGCCACAGAGCTCGTCAAAAGTGTGAAAAAATCAATATTCTAATTTACAACTTGAAATTTACAAATAAAAGAGATTAGGTACATGAATTGAAGCCGATTTTTAAGGGGGCATTTTGTAATGTGGTAGTTATTTTAGGGTTAACCGGATATTTTTATCAGAGGAATTACTCTTAAGCATACGATCTTATTTTGATGAAATTTTAAACATAACGAGATAACATCAATAAAAAAGATTTTCGCTGAGAATTTTTTTTACATTTTATGTTTCATAATTATATAAAGTATTACTAATTTTTTTTCCGAGGATAACTCTTGAATATCTACGTGTGAAAAATAAGTAACATCAATAAAAAAAATATTGACTAGGGGGTTTTCGATAAGTCCATACTTATCAAAAACTCCAAAAGCAAAATTTGGTTTCAGATGTTTAATCGACTTTTGTGTTCGAGCATAACTTTTAATCTAACGATTCTATTTTCGATGTAAAATTACAAGTAAGGAGTCCAATTAAAGTTAGGATTGCTTGAAGAATTCCAGCAATCCAGTCCAAATCGCTACGTAAAATCAAGTTCAAATGCAATCATTATATTATAGTAAATCTCGTTCGTTCTAAGTTCGAGACGAACAACTAGTGTTGAAGAGTTTTAATAACTATCTGTGGTCTTCTTCATCAGTTCCACTTCACAAAATAATTCTTTTGGAATGTAAATGCTCGACCTTGAGCTAAATATGCACAGCATCTGAGGAGTTCCCTTGATTCCCCGTTGATATCATCATCAGAACTGAGTTTTGAAAATAATGGGCCCATAATCAAAGTGAGACGACGGAATTCTGTGGTAAGCAAAATTGAAAAAAAAAAGACGACTTGAGAAAATCCTTTTTTTTTGAGGTCGGCTAAAAAATACGCAAAAAGTAACGAACAATAAAAACCGTTTAATATTAAATTTATATTTCCGGTTATGTAGGTGTTGTTCTTGAATGTATTGTGTTACACAATCAATATATTATCTTTAACAGATATTATCTGCTATTATGTAGATGACGACATTGACATTTTGACAAAATAAAATAAAAAAAACTCCTATTTGATAAGGCATGTTATGACATAAATTAATATTTAATGATAAGTTTGTAAGAAAATAATGATATACTAGAGGTATTAATAATAACGCTTACTTATGAAAATATTCTGTATCTATATAAATTTAATTATAATATAACCAATCTACTAATTTTGCTTGCTGTAAAGTAGATCCTGGCTGTGCTTTATTATATACTAGGCGCACTCTGCAGTTTCACCCGCGTAGTTCTCGTCTCCGCGAGAATATGGGGATGAAATATAAAAAAATATAGCCTATGTTACTTAGGTATTATAAAAAAAAATAAAAAATATTAAAATCGGTCTAGTAGTTTTTGAGTTACAAACAAACAACATACACAATACAATTTTTCCGCTTTATAATATTAGTACCTATAGATAAGATCAATATTTTACCCATGTATCGCAAAATAAATACTTCGACTTTGACCTTAAACGTCAAAGACCAATTTCTACATATACACAAGTACATTTATTTTCCCACTCAGTAATGCCAACTAGATTATAATTAAACTTATAACAATATAGATAATTTTTATCCAAAATAAGGCTTCTTGCAACAAATGAAGGTTATTATTAGATATTTTGTAACATGTAAGTTTTAATTATATCTTCGCCTCGTGAGAAGTGGAAGGAGATGGAGGAGACCTTTGTCCAGCAGTGGGACACATTATAGGTTATTAAAAAAATATAGAATACCTAATTTATTGTAAAATATCGAATTGAAATATAAATAAATGTAAAACAAAATGTGTGCTAGATAAAACGAAAATAAGCAAAAAAGCTTGCTGGCAACCCTAGTTTTACAGACGGAGCCCATCTCGCACGCCTTGTGTGTCTTTTTCCTTCCCCTCGATGCCTTAAAAGATTTGTACTGCGCTGCCGTTGAAGGTTTACAGAGCACAGAAAGTTTTGCGCGAACTCTAGGTACTTTAAATAAACGCAGAAATCGGTATTGATATTAACCTGTTTTGCGAAGAACGGGGCGTATTAATAGATTAATATAAACCTGTGTTACAAGTCGCCAGTCGCCAGTACAAGTCGCTCTGCGGAAAAAGCAATATATGTACAAAGTTTTGATCTAAGTTGAAAACGCCGTGTTGGCCGAATGGTATGTACCCCCGACTTTCCGAAGGTCGTGGGTCCAATACCGGCCGTGAACCAATGGATTTTTCTTTCTTGAAAAGTGTAAGTTTACATTTAACACGTGCTTAACGGTGAAGGACGTATTGAACTGTTCTTTCCTCTGACTAACAGCTGACTAAGCTGAAAGGATGGTGCTGGGCAAGCCTAATCCATCAAACAATGTCCCAGGCACTGCAGCGCCTCGTACAGCATGATTACCAGTTGCTGACGCTGCATAAATCATTTATAATAGATGCAAAGGCCTTACTTTAATCTAAGTTGCTATAATATACTATAACAATACAATTTATTACCAGTACTTATTGTAATTTACGTCCTAAATAAGTCGTCTGCGCTGACAATTATTTGTAGAAAAGTGATAAAAATTATTTGTTTATAGTAAAAACGTATGCACCTTAAAATGTAAGTCAAAAGTCTGTAATTCCCTCGAGCCTTTGAAACAAGGAAAACTTTCACAGTCCCCTGTGAAACTTTCATGAGGGAATTGTCAATTAACGTGAGTAGAAAAACCCGTACAACATTAAATTAATAGTGTAATAATAAGGAAAGAAGAATAGTTCGTTACACAATGAGGCTTTTTTTTTATTAAAAAGTAAAATTTCAAAAATAGTTCCCTCCAGCCTTATAGATGGCATTGGTTTTCGTTGGTACCTAGTGGTAGCAAACACAATTTGACATTGACAGAAATTGTGAATAATTATAAACGGCTCATTAGAAATTATTTTATCTATGAAGGCGCCACTGTCGGTGACTCGGAGATTAAACTCATGGCTCGATTTAGGCGGTTCGATCTTTACGTTTATTTCTAAAAAATCCAGCTAATAAAAATGTTTTCGAAAACAAGGAGAGTTACGGTTTCATCATCATTTCAGTTGTAAAACGTTCACTACTGAACACAGGCCTCCCTCATGGATCTCCATGAGGGGTTGTTCCCATAGGTACTCGCTTGGCAGGCGGGTTGGCGCGCGCTGTTCGGGATGTTGTGACATGGAAAGACGCTGCTGCCCAGCTTTAGGAATTAAGGTTTATTATGGTAAAAACAAGCTACCTATGTAATATTTTAGTAATATTTTTTAACTTAATAAAAAAATACCTGCACGCGAGTATAAATTAGGGGCTTAGGCACAAATTACAGAAACCTTCGGGCACTCCAGTAGACACCAATCAACGGTTACTGTTGGTTTTCCTTAGAAGATGAATGATAGCTGAGACTTTTTTAGACCTTTTAGAAAGGGAAAATGGGTATGTTACCCTTCGACCGTTTGTAGGTTCTGTATTGTACCTACTTACAGGTCTATTAAATATTTTCAAAGGGCCTTGACGCTTATCATAAGGGTTTGCCATCTGAGGCTAATTTTCGTCAATCGTGATTTTCATACTTCGCCTTATCTCACTTCACAGTGTCTATTCCAAACTTGTCACATCACTCTAAAAGTCTACAATGATTTTGATACTCGCTCTTTACCAGTCGATGCAATAAGATCACTTTGCAATAGACTTGTCTATCGTGAGATTACGAGAACGCAGAAAATTCTTTTCAATAGAGATTTTGTCAGGTTTTTAAAATTTTGATTTTGAGCGTTTATCACTTTATTACTACATTGGATTAACGGGTATTTATCCATAATTATATAACCTTTATTATTATCCCGACGACGTTTCGTTTCTTTTATCTCTTGGATCACGATGCACTAGAATGAGCCCCCTCTCCCCTTGTCTAACTTTGACAAGATGACATCATACTTCTGAGAGAACAAACGGTACGGTTTAGAGAGATATGACGAGTATTATATGTATAATGTCGAGTAGGTATTTGGTATTTATTATACAGGCGCATTTCATAATAGTCGACGGATACGCAGGAGTTTCGATTTCCGCCGCTTGACAAAGTTTGCTATAGCTGCAGACAACTGTTCCGGGCTGGTTATTTTTCTATGTACTATTTATTATGATTGTTATAGATAACCAACAATTTTTTTATTTGTTTATTTTACTTTATCTAAACTTAAATTTTTATTAAAACTATTACAGGAGTCTTGTTCTATATCTAAGTTTTTCCTCAGATCACATTTTTGTCAATTATTATTTTTGTTGTTATTTTCTGTAACTAATTAAATAAGTATATAATATCATCTTGACAAATAAATGTGGTTTAAGAATCCTAATATTACATTTATATCTATGTACTTAGTTATATTTAATTAATTAATTTCATGTTAAAAAATTTAGGTCTGTAGTAGAATACTATGGCTAGTTTCAATAGGTTTCAATCATCAGTCTCAATACCAATTTCTTGATTTTTTTTTGCAATTTTTTCCTTGAATTTATGAGCTCCTAGTAGTTTGACTTTCCGTTTTTGACAAGATATTATGATTTTCCTTATACAAGTTGATAACTTGAATCTAATCAGTTCTAATCTAATTTATTTTTAACAAATTATATTTTTTACATTATATTATAACCAATTACATTAAATCTTAAATATTTTTTTTTATCAAAAACGGATTTCCAATGCCAAAATTCTTAAAATTATTTGAAACGACTTCTTTCTATTTATGCACTCCTGGTAGTAGGAAACACCGTTTTTGATCAATTATCGTGATTTTGCTAGTTTAAACTTTATATTAAATAATTAAGATATTTTTGTGATAATAGATAAGTAATATTGAAGTTTATATAGTTTAACTTTACTAGTATGTATTGTTAAATTTGCCGTCATGTCTTAAAATTTTGTATTATATTTAAACCTACCAATGTTGTGTTTATCTGTAATTGGTTTAACATATCAGACTGTGTCCCTATAAACGTTTAAGTGTAATAATTGATATGTAGGTAAACTGTTGGCGATCCTTTTTTTATTAAATAAATAAATAAACAATAACACCATAAATTATATTACAAACTGTACTAAGCGGTGTTATTAGACTTACCCACCCATAATTACGTTGAAAAACTAGTTCTTTGTTATCGATACAACAATACAGTTTTATGTAAATGGTTGTAAAGGAAAAAATGTCATAATAGGTATTTATTGTTGTTTATGTATCCATTATTGTTCAATAAGTACCCTCTAAAGAAGGTTACATTCATGGAATATCGTAACGTAGTCATTAGATTTATATAAATGATCTTAAATTACTATTACTTCAGATTAATACCTTAAACTTCTAACTAAACGCCGATTTCAATAATTCTGATTAGTAGCTATGTATACGATAAGTAGGTTAACATCAGTTTCACGTCCGGTCCCACAGTGACACGATGTCGATGATGGTGATGTTCTTGATAAATCGAAACGTGTCGGTAAAATCGTTTAGACTTTTATATTATAACTTCAGATCTTTTTGAGTAACTAAATAATATTCCCCTTCAAACTGACTTGTATTCATGGGCTTTTGGGTAATGCAATATTAAAGGTTTAATTAAACTAATTTAAGTATTTTTGCGTGTTTATCCGTGATCGATCATGGCGCGTGAAACTCTGCAGAAATGTCGGGAAACTCAACATTAAATCATGGTAAATATCACGTAAATATTGCAAATAGTGTTCCAACCATGATAGTATAAAAAGTTTTATATATAAAAGATACTCATATACGCTTATTATTCTTAATTGCTATGGGCCTCTTGCCCGTGGATGTAGTAAGACCCTGCTAAAGGATACCTCCAGAAGATGAGCAGCAGCGTCTTCCCGTGTATCGACATCCCGAACTGCGCTCGGCAACCCGCCTGCCAAGCGTGATGAGTATGGCAACTGCCCCATGGAGACCCATGAGGGAGGCCTGTGTACAGTAATGGACGTTTACGGTTGAAATCATGATGATGGTTCTAAATTGTGCTTAAACATTCATAAATTAAACTGTATCTTTATACTGTAGTGTGAAGGTACGTAATGAAATTGCATAACGTAGTGCAAACAGGTAGAAATTCTACATCCACGGCGTAAATATATAATATATTGGCAGCTGGTTTGATTAGCTCTGCTTTGTGTTCAGCATTTGCAGAGTTTCCACAAGGTAATTACCGAAGCAATTTTAATACAGACTACTCGCTACGACCAATAGGAGCGGAGCATGAAAATGATACAAAAACAGAGAAAATGTATTCCTTTTAAGAGCTTCTTTTACGAAAACGATTGAAGTAGCTGTAGCTCTATTATGTGACGCAGACGAAGTTGCGCGGGTCAGCTAGTTAACTAAAATAAGGTTTTTGCAAAGTTTAGTAAACGTAATTTACTGAACCTTAAAATATCTATCAAAAATGTTTAATTAATTAATAGGTACTCCGAAATTAAAGCTGTGCATCTGTTTATTTTAAAACGGTTAACAAACACCATTTAATATCAGGGGTACTTTCATACTTCTCTGAATTCTGGCTTAATTAAAAAGGCAGAATTCGGTAAAGTTGAAAATTAACAATTTTTTGTTATGAAAAGAAACTTCAGGATACTCGTACCTATTTCTTGTTTATTGCTAGCCGCAAAAAACTCCGGCCTAGCCCGTGATCATGTATTTTACAAAATTTGTTTATTTTTTGAATAGCGACGTGTGCGAAAATCTACTAGCAGGATTATTGCTCGACTAGCCTGTATTTCCATAACCATTGGGGTATTCAAATTTCCTATAAATTATAAGTAAGTGTATTTACTTTCTAACAAATCATAGATTTTTATGTCTAGCTCCAATGTCTTACTTTTCCTCCAGGTGGCATTTACAAAATCCACCCTATCCATAACTATAATAATATTTTAAAGACGAAAGATTTGTGTTTTGTATGCTGTATTCTGCATGTATGCTGTATTCTGTTTGTAACGAATAAACTCAAAAACTACTAGGCAAATTTCGAAATTATTTCACCATTAGAATGCTACATTATCCTCGTATTCCCACGGGAACGGGAACTGCGTAAGTGAAACCACGGAGTGCGGCTTATAACATTAAATGGCAATTCATGACGCTGCTTACGATCACGGTTACAAAAAAACGACGTTTCTAAGGAAGTGGGTAGACGTGTATAGATAGACAGACGGAGATGGACAGAGGACAAAGTGGTCCTTTGAGAATTACGTTTTCCTATTATAACTAAGGGGGCTATCTCCACGAGCGAGGGAATTGCGGCGATGTTATCGTCGTGCCTGATGGTGCGATCGTTTAGCCGAAAAACACTTCCCTCATGGATCTCCATGACGTGTTGTTGCCATACTCACCACGCTTTGCAGGTGGGTTGGCGAGCGCAGTAGATGTTGACACACTGGAAGAAGCTGCTGCCCATGTTCTAGTGGTATCCTTTGGCAGATCCTTACTGCATCCACGGGCAAGAGAGGAGTACTGTCGGCATCCCACCAGATAAAAAATACTAAATATATATTCCAGACCGTGGGCAGTCTGTGCTATTCTCATAATGTTGAATTTTTTTTAGCAAATACAAAACTCTCGGAATTAATATTTTAGGTGGAGATTTTTTTAGGTTTTTTCTTCAAATTGGTACCTGTTTACACGATTGGTTAACTATGACAACAGAAATGAAAGTTCAAAAACTGCTATGTGTAAAAACATAGATTTTTACTTTACAGGCGGACGAAACCGATTTATGCCTCAATTTTTTGTAAATACAAGTCTATACGCCGTTTTCAAAATGGTGGTTGGATTTCACATAATTCATCATCATCATCATCATTTTCAGCCCGTGTCAACCCACTACTGGGTGTAAAATCCATTCCTTTCCACTTGTCCGATGTTGGGCCGATCGCACCCTCATCGTTTTGCTGGCGACCCTAACGATGTCATCCACCCATCTAGCAGGTGGTCTGCCAGCGACCTTGCTCCACCTGCCGTCACCACGTCTTGCTTAATGCCCCGCCCATCTTCAGTCAGGATACCAACGTCTTGGACCTTAGTCCGTCTCCGGATTTCGGTGTTTCTGATCCTGTCTACGAATCTTATGGCTAACATTTACATAATTACCAGCAGTTTTTATTTGAGCGAGAATTACGATCTTGGCGCCTAAGACTTTCCATTTCAAGCTAACTTTTCGCATTCGTTTGTAGGAAGGCAGTCCCAGGCGGGAGGCAGGTGGCTCCCCTCAGTCCGAGTTTTACCAATGTAATTTAAACAATTACACTCATATAATTGTTTGCCGTGGGGTGCTGGCAGTAGAATATTACCCCTCCTTTCATGTCCGTGGGTGCAGTAAGAGCCTGTTAAGGGATACCTCCGGAAGATGGGCAGCAGCGTTATTCTGTGTATCTTACTATTTGTACTGCTCACCAACCCGCCTGTCAAGCGTAGTGGACGTTTTACGGCTGAAATGAAGGAACTAATTGTTTGTGACGCCTTTATTATTGTGCCCAGGCTTATTTAGGTCGGCCCCGTTTAAGGAAGGGTAAAATCTTGTACCACTAGTACAGGACAGTACAGGAAGGGAATTACAAAAAAGTCTTCCCAGCGTGTATCAGTGGTACACGATGGGAACACTTTGACATATCTGTCCAGTTAGGTTTTAGTATTTGACCCCCCCCCCCCCTCTCTTACTTTACTGTGGTCACTACGAGACACTTTCGTGAGACTCCCCTAAATATCCCCTAATCTAAAACTATAAATAACCCCTGATTTGTGTACAATGTTTTCCTTCACTGAATCTAACATGCCTAAGCAGAACTACAAGCTACGTGCCAGATATATAAAGCGTTTTAGGTACCCGGTCGTTGTTTACCTCTTAAATGACAAGTTGTTGATTAGCGAATTAATTATGCAATACAGCGTTCCCCTAACTAACTAATTAAGGTTCCGCTACTGTGTAGAATAAGAGCTGAAGGGTGAAGCCCATATTTTACAAAGTAACGGCCGCTATAATCCCTGTCCGTTAGTTTGAGCACGCGCTACTACGTAATTTTTTTTTTTTTTTTTTTTTTTTTTTAATGCTGGACAAATCACACAGCATCATCTAGCCCCAAGCTAAGCAGAGCTTGTGTTATGGGTACTAGATGACTGATATACTTAATACATTATACTACATAGATAGATATTTTTATTATATATAGAAAAACACCCAGAACACCCTGAACAATTATCTGCAGATCGTACAGACATTTGTCCCGAGGCGGGAATCGAACCCGCAACCCCTGCGTCGCAGGCGGGCCTTCGCCCGCTGCGCCATAGAGGTCGTCGCGTAATTCATCATATCAGCCGTAAAACGTCCACTACTAAACGCAGCCGTCCCTCATGGATCTTGTCCATGATCATTTCTAAAGTCAGCACGCTTGGTAAGCGGGTTTTTCGAGCGCAGTACAGGATGTTGATACGGGGAAAGACGCTGCTGCTATATTCCGGAGGTATCCCTTGGCTCTTACTGCATCCATGGGTGTGCAGTTTTCACAAACAAAAGAGAAATTTTACTGGCAGGTTTTTGTTAATTTAGGATACATGTATGTACAGTGTATGAGGGTGGAAAACGTTCGTTCCTGCTGTCTCCAAGAAGGTAATTGAACACCACCTACCTCTATTCGACCAGGTGGGCGAAGCTCGGCTCCAGGCGTACACGGCACGCCACAGAGAGTCCAGGTAGGTTTTAGGGTTAGCACGGCTGACCTAGGTTCAATAGGTCTTGGAAGACGCACACTACATGGCAGTGAGTCCACACACACAGTACAGATGATAGAAGGTCTAAATATGAGGTTTTGACACGGTCAAAATTGAGAGGAGGGAACGTCCGACCAGCTCAAAGCGCAATAGCTACCTGCCGCCATACGTGCGGCCAGCCGTCGAGTCGAGTTCAGTGGTGATTTACCAATCTACCCTCAATTAATTCAACAGCAAAGATCAAACAATGGGTATGAGAGGAGAGGTAACATTCTACTGCCGGCACCCCACGGCGACTATTAGGGGTATACGCTATGAAAATGAGGACAAAATATATTTCCAGGGGCCAATGGCTCCTTAGCTACCTTTTATTTTATAGTTCGAAAGATTATTTTAGGAATTTATTGTTATTTAAAAAAATAAAAAACAGGCATATATAGTTTTTGAAAAAAAAAGGTTTTATCAAAGTTCTTTAAAACAAAAAGATATACTTTGAGAACGGCAGGATGATTAGGTACGTATCTCGCTTAAGTATTAAGTTAATTTATTTTTTCTGTATGATTTACACAATAAAGAGTTTATCTATCTATCTATCTATCTCGCGATAGGTTTTGCAATAGGCATTTGACAGAAACGATTGCTGTCAAATGTCAATTTTGTATTAGGGAACAGCAAGGAATTGACATTTGACAGCAACGATTGCTGTCAAATGCCTGTTGCAAAACCTGTCACGAGATACGTTATCACCCTGCGGAGTCAGAAATAGTTTGACAATCCGTTTGGGCAGTGTCAGCGTTTATATGTTATGACTACTTAGATTCTTATGAATAAGTAAGTGTTTATGTATGTAACACTTTTATAAGATACACAACCTTGGAATAGTATGTGTGTGTAAACTCGTACTTATTTTTTAATGAGTTTTTCTTTTGTATAAGCTGTTGGCCCTAAACAAGTTAATAAATAAAATATGTACCTCTTACCAAACATTCTTCTTATCTACAATATATAAAAATTCTAAAATGTCCACTATTTAGGGAAAAAACTCCTTACTATAAAATTGCAAAAATATGTTATGTCACAGAACAAGGGAAGTCTCACAAGTTTGACCAGCTGTGACATAAAGATAGAGGGGATACAAAAAAGTGTAGCGTAATTTATAGAGGTGGGGGGCCCTTTCCTCAAACACGACCGGGACATGACGGCCGCCGCTGTCGAGGCAAAACTAAACATCGAAGCCGGCCTAGCAAAGAGAGAGGTGGTTTTTGCCTCTGTCATAGTCACAGGCTTAATCCGTCATTTAGTAGAGAGTAGGTACACAGATGTCACCAACCGCTGAAAATAGCTGAAATCAAAGATTTATATTGTTAGATACGCCCTCATCGTAATCCGCTAAATAAGAATCCGCTAAGGAATATAACCTCCGGAAGATGGGCAGCAGCGTCTATCCGTGTATCAACATCCCATACTGCGCTCACCAACCCGCCTGCCAAGCGTGGTGAGAATGGCAACTACCTCTCATGGAGACCCATGAGGGAGGCCTGTGTTCATCAGTGGACATTTTATGGCTGAAATGATGATTGCATATAATATAATGTTTAAAACAATGATAGTTTAAAAAGTTAAGATGATTGTTCCCGATAACAAAAACAAGCTATAGTTTATGACTATTTTCAATAATGGCATCACATTTATTTACAGACCTGTCACTGTCAATTATAATTGAATAAGTGGAAGCGTGACCCGGATATGACCACGTGATAAAGCTTTATGTTGTTTAAAAAAACAAAGCAAAACTTGATTTTTACTCAAAGTGGTAAAATATGGCTTTTTTAACAAATTCGGTCTTGGAGCTGTGAAGGTCTATGGTGGTCTATTTACTAATGTTGGGACCATTTGAATAAAAAATATATAACCATGCATTAGGTATGTCAGTCATCTAGTACCTACCCATAACACAAGCTCTGCTTAGCTTGGGGCTAGATCATGATGTGTGAATATTTCAGATTGTTTGTGTAGTAGTTGTACCTAGACTAGTGTATGCGATACCATTGTAAACATACGCAATATCTTATGATAGGGTCCTAAGTATTGACACAGAATAAGTATCTATACAGTATTTTAACTCGGCCGTATTTTTGAAATAAATACCTACAGCCGCGTGGTACGTAAACATGCGATAGGGTTGCCCGCCTCCAGCATTTTAATTAAATTTGCCTACTTTGTGTTTCCATTTAGTTTTGTGATTGTAAATATACTTTTTTTATATAAACAAATATAATACTTTATGAATTGAATAGATAAATTGAAAATATAGTGTACGCAGAAGTACTATAAAATATCATAGTTATGAATTATTAGAATATCCTACAATCTAAATGATATAAGATTATAAGACCCAGTACTTTTACCTAATGTTTTCTTGTATTTCTACCGATAGAAAACAATAAGCTCCACTGAAGATTTTAATTTAGAGTTTTCATACATCAAAAATGTAATGTTACTCTCATTTTCTCAAAACACGAAATTTTAAAATATTCTAATACTTTTTGTTTTACCACGACGATAATATATTCTTTATACGCATTGTTTTTAATTATTTTTACTAAACAAAACAAGGCTTTGTCGCTGAGCGACCATATCGCCTTATCAGAAAACAATAATACATTAAAAAACATCATAAAAAAGCAAAGCACTAATCTCTGAAAAAAGTATGTAAGAAAATGATTATACAATTTCAAAGTCTTATCAGAAAGTGGAGAAGACAAAAGACTGTTACATTGTCCAACAACATTATGTATTTAGAATTCAAAGATATAATAAAGACGTTTTATCTTGATATCTCATTATAAATACCGATTGTCGCAATATTTCCACAAAGTTAGTTCTTTTAGATAAAGATAAAAACAAGTTTATTTTGTTACCAAGCATAAAATACACACAAACAATTCGAAGGTACATGAAATCAAATAAAAAAAAAACAATTAGTAGGTAATTAAAAACATGTTAACAAAAATGGCCACCACTCAAAGGCAAATTCTGTGGCACAATAAATCGCGCCACAGCGCTGGTCTTCCGTGGTTGCACAAATAAACAAGTGCAAAGTGGCCGCTTTACAACACAAAATGACAACTGAGACAGATAGGTAATAAAATAACAATATAGTGTTATAAAAGCAAAAGCAATATAGTGTAAAAAACATAATTTACCAATAAAATGACACAATCTTAACAAAATGAATAAAATAACAAAAAAAAAGGTATGGTTCGAAGTTAAGTTTACATATAGGTAATCAAATAGAATAAGGCATAGAACTGCTGCCTGTTTGGTCGGAAAAAT
Source organism: Pasiphila rectangulata (assembly GCA_963082625.1). NCBI lineage: Eukaryota > Metazoa > Arthropoda > Insecta > Lepidoptera > Geometridae > Pasiphila > Pasiphila rectangulata. The sequence continues at coordinate 7,055,486 of OY720254.1, read as the reverse complement.
TTATTTGGAGTTCTAATAAATATTTTTTAATAATCGTTTGAATGTAAAAATGGACTTACCTTTTAAAGAATACCTACCTACGCCTCATTAGCATTCCCTTAGAGAATAACTTTCCAACGACCATCTGCTCTAGGCACGAAGAATATGAATTCAGAACAGTATTTTTGCCGGAGTCACTTATTACTAATTAGCAGAACAAAAGACTGTTACAAAATTAGCTGTCGAAAAATAAGGTTCATTTACTAAAGGCACTTAAAAGGCTCAAAGGCTGGACAGCTGACAGGAACAAGAATTTATTTTTATATTATGTATAAGTACTTAATGGCTTTTTGTAACACAAAATGCGTGTCGGGTTACACGAATAAGTTACATAAATTTAAGGGGTATTTGGGTATTTGTTATTTGAAAAGCCATGCGGATCAAAAGGTAACATGAAAGGTTTTTTATTTTTTTATTTAAATGGTATGTTCAAAAATAACATGTCACCCTTGTAGGTACACAGAATACCTGCAATAAGATATATTTTTTTTAATATAGGTATATTTTTAATCAATTATAATCCAGGAAAGCTTTATCGATGAAATTTGCATCTCGCAAAAAAATCTCCAAGTAGGTACTGATCATGAAGGGGTTGTCGCGAGCGCAGTACTGTATTTTATTTTTATTTTTTTGGGACGGGATGTTGAAAGACGGAAAGACGCTGCTGTCCATCTTCGGGGGGAATCCTTTGGCAGATTTTTACTGCATCCACCTACAAGAGTGGAGGGGCAACATGCGACATTCTACTGCCGGCCTATGTATTATTGATGATTATAGAGACTGGTAATATATCTGTGTTGATATGTTATATAGTAGAGAGAGTAATAAACAAATTAATCTAAGTATAACACGATTATATCTGGTTCTCGGGGACCTCCACCTTTATTTCTTATAAAAATTGATATTATTGTTAATTTTGCATACCTACCATATAAACGTGTAGTCAAATATAGATTTTTTTTAATTCTATACTACGAGTATATAGCTTTTTACTTTCGTCTCAAATAATTATTAACGATTAATATTTGATTAAAACAAGGTGCCTTCTTATTTTTATAAAAGAACTACTAGATGACAACATTGTGCGACGGAGTTGTAAACCTGTTTATACACGGAGATGTAAAACACCAAGTATTTATCTATAAAATATACCTATCTTTAAAACTTACCTTGTTATTAGTTATTCACAAGGTGAAGCAATCCAGTCGAAAAAACGCTCACTTAAGATTTCACCAAAAAAACATTCAAATGGAAACATCCTTGAACTTGTCAAACCGTCACTGGCAGAATAATCACAAAATCATCCGTCAAAATTAAAACAACACAGAAACGCGCGAAATCAAAATCAAAGTTCGAACGAAGCTCACGTTCTAATTCTGTTCGGAAACACCGAGTCACGAGGCGTGCGCCTTCTCGCGGCTACGAATTTCAACTGTCCGGAATATCCGGCGTTTTGCTGACCGCTTGTACACCGCCGCCGGAGGATGATCCGAATCCGAATGTTGAATTTACGGTAGCAAACGAAGCTTTAGAGCTCACGATACCCAAATCAACTTTGTAAACTTTAGCATCCTGGCCGGGATTTTTTGGTATTCCGATGGAGCTTTGGTATGAACATGTAGTCAAGTTGACATCTGAGCGCTTTATAACAACATATTACACGGAGTTGGAATTATGAAAAATAATAAACATACAACCAGCCAAAGTTTATATAGTTATATCAATAAGTAATCGGTAGATAAGTTATTCTTAGCGTTTTAGGGACTAAAGTCTGAAGAAAAATGTAGAGGCAAATTCAGATGCCACGAGCATCTGATTCTCATTTAGTATTATGTGTTTGACTTGTACCTCTTTACTAGATCGGTGTTAAATGCTTAACGCAAATTAACAATGTTATACTTTTCCACTCTAAACATTGTTATCTGTACTAACACTGACAGCATCATACCAGAAAGCAAATACCATAAAAGCCTCAGCAAAAACATTAGGGGTTGCACGTTATTCGATAAAAAGAAAATAACAAATACGAAGTAGGTACCTACTAAAATATTAACCAAACAAGTGCCTATTTGAAGCAGTTACGTAATTTGTTAAAGGAATTGCGCCGAATCACCGTTTGGCTGTTTATTCAATGAATAGAACGTGGCGTTTTCCAAAGAAAAATGGGAAGAAAATGAAATTTTTGTTCAAACAGAAAACAATCGCGCTCATGGTATTGACTCGATGAATCCTGATTCAGAGCATGACAATGGATGAATACCGAAATCAGGTGGGCGCCGGAAATAAATTATTTTGACAGGTTGACTAAGCAATCCATATTCCAAAGGTAATTTTCCGATACGGCGGCTAAAATTGGCATATTGATTTGATAAAAGAATTTGCTTTATATAAAGATATTTTTATACAAATTGAAAGACTATTCGTAATCGACGACCTCTGTGGCGCAGCGGTCGCCTGCGACGCAATAGGTTGCGGGTTCCATTCCCGTCTCGGGACAAAATTTGTCCAGACATTTAATGTCTGTATGATCTGCAGATATTTGCTCAGGGGTTCTGGATGTTTTTCTATATATAATAAAAATATCTATCTATGTAGTATACTGTATTAAGTATATCAGACATCTAGTACCCATAACACAAGCTCTGATTAGCTTGGGGCTAGATGATGATGTGTGATTGTCCTATCTTAAAAAAAATATATATATATTTGTATGTCTTGCTCTATTTTATTTGGATATTATTTGCCGGAGCTATTGAAATAGAATCAAAAGCTATTCGATCCAGGGTAGTCTTAATACTCAGCTTAATATATAGTAAGTGCCTAAATGGCTTACAAGCTAATAAATAAGGGTTTAAGGAATTACTAATAAATATATTTTTAACATCCATATTTGGTAAATATGATAATAACTTATAAAATGTTTAGGTCTTTAAACTTTTCGTTTATAGAAATAATAATTTATTGCCGTGTCTAAAAAGCATTATAAATCAGTTGGAAAATAATAGTATCTATAATTCACTTTGTAACTTACATTGTACAAAGAAAATACAAACATATAAAATGGTAAACAAACCGTCACTTGTCATACTAAACTAATCAAGAATGTCGGTCAACACAGTCAATCAACCCACCATAAAATATACTGAACGTCGAATAGACAATCTATCGGATTAGATGTCGTGACGCGACATCCCGCTGGTCCAATATTTTCGACATTATCATCAAATTGAACGGCGGGAGGCCTGATCTGACAAAACAGGTTTGTCCTTCGACAAGTATTTCCAATTATAACTTGACATTATTTTCGTGTCGTTTGTGTATTTCAAAAATAAAGAAAAATAACATTTTGGCGTCATTAAAAGCGTTTTTAAAATCCTCGTATTCTCTGTTAAAAATAAAAAAATAACTGCGAAATTATTTCGATACCTACAGCGTTTTGTTACCGAGATATGGAATTTATACTTCCGGGTACGTACGGAGAAGAGCGCTTACTCTAAGACGCAGTTCTAAAAACTTTTATATTATAAAGTCAAAGTTCAGATAAAGTATCACACAAAATGTTCCAAACAAAGATTGCCCTATTTAAATAACGCCAAGTTTTAGGTAAGAGATTAGTTATACTATTACAATTCAAGTTAATTAATCTTAAGGAAAAAACATAATTTATAAAGCACCGAAGGCAAAATAAATTCCGGAAAAGTATAAATTGAAAAGTAAATTCGTTCTTCTTTTCTTTGTAAAAAACGGAAACCAAGTCGGTAGAGTATGTCGAAGCATTAGCCACCATTATCGTTCCGTTCGGAAACTGGATTAGTCCTCGGTTGACGTTATGTCATTGTCACCTTACTTCTTAGTTTCAGGTTCCTGGAATCGACAATAAGCTGTTATATTTTATTTCATTTATTTATTTATTTATTCAGTAAACAAAACAGGAAAAACACAATATAAAACAATTTACAACGTTCATAGTCACAATCTAGTTCAGTTCCCATAAATATCCCATAAATATGTTTAGGTACATGGCATGAATAAGCAAGACACAATGATATTTTTCTAAATAGTTTTTACGCATTATGGCTTAGTGGAGTAAATTAGAGAAGGAGTAAATTAAGCAAACAAACAATTATGAGTTTAACCTAAAAGTAGAAATTTAAATCGTAGTTATAATCTACAAAACATAAAGATAAAAATAAATATAATAAGATAAAAATAAAATAGTTTTTGTAGATAATAAATCTAGGTTTAAATGGCAATCAGTTAAGTTGTTATTTGTTTCGCTTCGTTATGCACGCCAAGTTGTTTTTCCTACAATATTTAGTTGACAGGTAGAAAATGCCATCGGCATTATGTTTGCCATTTGTACATCATTGTTATAATTCTGTGCAATAAAGAATTTATAAATAAATAAATGAATCAGACCGTTAGCTAATAACGCAATGAAGTTCAATAGGTGCCAACGTCACTGCAATGATTTAGAAGATTCACTGATTTACAAATTAGCAAAGTGCGAGAATCGGGATTAATACAATTTTATTGTCGCTACGGCACAGGCGTTAAGATAAGAAAAAGTTTTATGGCCCTTGTACCGTGAGTTATAGGCCCACGTAGTAACCTTTTACATAATTAATTTTTATGTTCCATAGCGAGCGAATATTACAGAGTTTTAGCGGGATTGGAGCAGAGTTTCAGTTTTTTTCTGAGTTTGGTCTGAGGCTGTTTATTTAATCGCGCGCGTATGGCTCACATGTGAAATCTTTCAAATTTATCATATATCATTAATACAGCGTCAGCAACTGGTATTCATGCTGTATAGGAGGCAGTACCTGGAAGAATGTTACATGGACACAAGGCTTGCCGGGCACCTAAAACCCAGCTTAGTCTGCTATTAGAGAAACAAACAGTTCAATACGTCTGGAGCTAATTAAGCCACATGACTTAAATGTCAATTGTTAATTTGTTTTAGGAAAAATATTTCGAATTGAATGTTTTCAGTAAATTATGTCGATCAGCAAGATTTTTAACACTACGAAATCTCGGAAGTTGAACGAATATCAATAGAATTCCAGCGATTTTGAGTAAGTTGAGTCAGAGCAAGTGATTTTAAAATAGGGTACATTCAAGGCAAACGGTCTAGTTTGGATAGCTTGAATTATAGAGGCGTTTACAGACCCATAACACAAGCTCAAGCACTATGGATAGATGGTGGTGTGTGTTATATCCGGCATTATTTATTTATCATAAGGCAGTTTTGCGTAACAGAGTAGTTTTCCTTCTACGGTATTTATAATAAGGCAAATTATATGATAATTCTGCGTATCGATTAACCAACATAATTTATGCCGTTCAGGATATTAAATCTCCAACTTATCTGACACTTATATACGATTGGTAATCGCAATGGAAGTAATCAATACCAATAAAATCAATCTATGTGATTGCGCTAATACTGAGGCAGTGTCCATTTTTGACTCTACACGCGGTCTACCAATTTGTGTCGTCCTTAGTTATCTATGTCTCTGTAATCACTACCTTGTTATGTTAGAACTTTTGCTGCATTTTTTTTCTTTCATGCGCGTTCTTTTTTGTACCTATTTGGTAAGTTGTATGTACATATCTTCAACTAGTTTGGTTATCTAGTCGACGGTGTGTATCAAAAATAAATTTATATATTGCTTCTAGCTTTACCATTCGAGATAATATATACGTCAAATCTGTAAGCTAAACACCAAATGGAAAATATCTATGTTGGTAGAGGAATTCTTCACAGATAACTGGATCCCACACAATACTATACTTTAAATAAATAGTGGTAACTACGGAAGACAAGTGCCATGGCACCTGCTCTGTGACAGCATTTGCTAAGTAGTGGCATTTAATGTCACTACTCAGCAAGTTTTCAGAACTTATGTTTTTCTATGAAAAAATAAAAACATTTCTTATCTTAATCTGATTAATTCTCCAGCTTGCATTTATTTGCGAAAACAATATAATTAATCTTTCTATATCTTCAACTTTTCGTGCTAAATGCATAAAAGCTCTCTTTAGACTTGGACTCGAGGCTGGTCTTTTTTTTTACTCTAATTAGAACGATACATAGTACCAAATACACTTAATTTAAAACTTACAAGCTAACAAATTATTGGGTCCTTCAATACTAAAGCTAACATAAATAAGACATCAGGCATTGAAAATGAATAAAAGATTATTAAATAACGAAAAAAACATACATAATGAAAATAATCTAACGTATTTTTATTTCCAATTTATCATAAAAAACAATTAGATTTTATTAAGATATTAATAAATTTAATGTATGAATTAATGTAACAACTGTTGGTTAACCGTAATAAATAAATAAAAAATAATAATACATTATAAGTGCGATCTTGCGTGAGATCTACATGATACAAAACAAAGTGTAGTCTTGGCATCTTACAACTAGTCAACCCAGTCCCTTCCAGTATCACTACATCTGTTGGATGCAATGAGACAAAGAAGGAGTGGTGTTAGTCTGTAATGAATGAATGAAGTGCCCCGGGAATGTTCGTTTAGGGTATAGCCGTGTTTGAAGGGGCGGAAGAAATAAGAATAGAAAAGTCGGAAGCAAGTTAGGATGTTTCTAAGTTTCTACGTCAGGTCAAAGCAAACAATAGGTGTAACAGGACTCTATACAACTAAGACAGACGACATTTTGCACTGTCATCTGTAAGTCTCAAAGCTTATTTTCGACTGTTTTTTGTGGCGTTTTTCCGATTCTTTTATAACCGTCGTCGCGTCGTCAAAAAGAGGAGCAGTTTCTCTCAAGTTGTCTGAATTTCCAAATCTTTGTTATTAGTAGTCCGTCCAGGAATAACAACGTAATTTTCATACATTTTATTATACATTTTTAGACATTCTTGATGATAAAAGCGGACAAGTTAGATGGTCCGCTACCATACAAACATAGCATTCCCAGTCTTTCTAAAACTTTCGCGTTCACAATATATTTTTGAGTATGCATTATTTGCGAAGTCATTTTAACCAAATTGGTATTAATATATTATATCTTAATTAGTTTTATTTTGCATCTTGAGTAGTTCATACAGAACATATTTGCCCTTTAAACTATGTAATTTTAATCAACATGTTTAGAGTTATAGCGAAATTAAAAATCTCGCGCGACAAAATATTTACGGCGCGGCGGATGTTTACACGTTCAACTTTTGCGAGTAATATCTTACCATTGTTTAATGAGATTTAAACCTTGTTTAGCCGTGGGGTGCCGGCAGTAGAATGTTACCCCTCCCTCTCCTACCCGTGGATGCAGTAAGAGCCTGCTAAGGGACACCTCCGGAAGATGGGCAGCAGCGTCTTTCCGTATATCAACATCCCGTACTGCGCTCGCCAACCCGCCTGCCAAGCGTGGTAAGTATGGCAACTACCCTTCATGGAGATTGATGAGGGAGGCTTGTGTTCAGTAGTGGACGTTTTACAGCTGAAATGATGATCTTACCATTGTTTAATGAGATCTAAACCTTGTTTCTTTCTCCCGTAGATGCAGTAATAATCTGCCAAGGGATACTTCCGGAAGATGGGCAGCAGCGTTTTTCCGCGTATCAACATCCCGTACAAGCGTAGTGAGTATGGCAACAATCCCCTCAAGATGAGGTCCCTAAAGAAGGCCTATATCCAGCAGTGGACGTCATACGACTGAGATGATAGATAGATAGATAGATAAAGCATTTATTTGGTACACACACAGCACAGAATACAGACATATCTACTTACAGATTAAAGTTAGAACATAGGGCAACAAAGACACACAGAGGAATTAAGAGAAAAAAAAAATATTTTAGCACGTAACCTTGTACCTAACACAAACAAAAAACAAACAAAAAAAAGGATATGTAGAAAAAAATAAAAACAGATTTACACAGACAATTTGCCAAACAAAAATAAAAACAATATTATAGAGTTGTCATGAAGTCGTCGACAGAGGGCTAGATGTCTGGCACCGTGCAACAGAAAACGAGTGATAGAGCAGAATGGAAGAATTTTCCAAGATATGAGGTCGATGGTAAGGCTGGTAAATGGTTTATGCAGCGTCAGCAACTGGTATTTATTCAGTACAGGAAGTTGAAGTGCCTGGAAGATTGAAAGATGGATTAGGCTTGCCCACCTCTATCATCCTTCCAGCATAGTAAGCTGCGGATTTCCTCACGAAGTTTTCCTTCGCCGTGTGAACATATATTTTTCTAGAAAGAAAAATATATTGGTCCACGGCTGGTATCGTACCCGGATCTGATCAAAAGTCGGAGGTACATACCACTGGGCCAACAAGACTTTCCAGGTAAAACTACCAAATGACATAAGAGCAAAACTTGTTCACGTAGGAACCATTTTTCAAAGAAATACCTTGCTGAGATCTGACATTTTAGCATTTAAATATGTCTTGTGATCCCTACGATTTGCATATAATGTCACTGTTACAGAACAGGTTAGGAGGGGCCAATCCAACTTACTTTTCATACAACCGCTCGTACGTGGGTGTGGCGTCGTAATAGATCTTTCTATGAAACTTTTGATCTAATAGGTATCTTGTGCACTATATCTAGGTTTCTATCCAACTAAAAAAATCTAAATTTGGAGAAACAAATTTTATACTGAATTTGTTTCTCCAAATTTTGATTTTTGACCTATTAGATCAAAAGTTTCATAGAAAGATCTATTACGACGCCACACCCACGTACGAGCGGTTGTATGAAAGTAAGTTGGATTGGCCCCTCTTAAATGTAGTTCACACATGGTACATACTATATCCCATTTCTTTCATTATTGGAACAAACGGGATATAGTATGTACCATTTCTTCCATTAATGGAATAAAAGAATGGAACAAATGGGAATACGCCAAAAATCCTACTTTAAGTATGTATAAATGTAAGTTGAGTTAATATGAAATTCCATCTCAAGCAACATAAATGAAATTGGAATCCTAGGTCCATGGAATCTTCCAGCATTCTTGTGAACTGCCTTCGAAGTAAACGGAAGCTAGTATACAAATATAACAGCCAAGGGTAAGTTGGACTTGTGACTTGAAAAGTTCCTTTATCATTTCAGCCGTAAAATGTCCACTACTAAACACAGGCCTCCCTCAAGGATCTCCATAAGGGGTAGTTGCCATACTCATCACGCCTGGCAGGCGGGTTGGCGAGCGCAGTACGGGATGTTGATACACGGAAAGACGCTGCTGCCCATCTTCCGGAAGTATACCTTAGCAGGGACTTACTGCATCCACGGGCATGAGAGGAGGGGTAACATTCTACTGCCGGCACCCCACGTCAAGTTCTTTAAAGCGAACGAATTCCATGACGTGCTTTATTCAATTCAAATGTGTTTTGTTTTAAAGCGAATTAAAATAAAGTTAAGTCGTCAGTATTTTTTTTAATCTTCATTACCTAAGAACTACGTTGATTATGACCCGTTTTGGAAAATTATTTTTGGGTGTGAATGAGTTTCAACAGTGTCTACTAAAGTTCCTCAAGTCATAAGACTAGGTACTAACAAAAAACCTTACATAAATTTAGGGCATATAGCCTAATTTTAGATACGTTTTTTGTTTCACTTCATTAGCTTGTTGTGACACCCAGTTTTGATGATAAATCGAGGGAAATACTATAAAATTCAAAGTCCTGACTGACTCACTGACTGACTGACTCACTGATATATCAACGCACAGCCTAAACCACTGGACCTAAAGATTTGAAATTTGGCACACATACTAGAGGTATACCTTGAGTATCATAGAGGTGCACTAAGAAGGGATTTTTCGAAATTCCCACGGGATAGGGAATAAATGGGGTTTATATTTTCGAATCAAAGTGGCTCTGCGTGAAAAAGGGGATTTTACGTTTTATGACTTCCACGCGGACGAAGTCGCGGACAAAAGCTAGTAAAATATAAAATAATACAAGGTGTATTATAAACGTGTACTAATCGGAAAGGGGGTGATTCTGACCATCCGTGCATCCCAAGGAACAATTTTGTTCCATAACTTTTCAGGATTCAGTTATTTTCACTCTAGAAAAGACCACGAAAGTTTTAACTTCAACAGCTGATTATACGATAATGACAACCTATAAGCCAGATGATTCTTGATAGGGTCATTGACCTGCGCGAAGAGTTGCCGTACAGGTACAAATAAAAATACCTGTAACCACAAATAGGTTTTTTTAATTAAAAAGTAAAAAAGAAATTAAAAATCCGATTATTACCTTTGCGAATAATTCGAGATCTTACAAATTTTATTATTTGACATTTTATTGGCCATGGCACAGAGCCATAGGTTTCGATACTGTTGTTTCTGCTTTACTAGCTAAAGCTGATTGACAGACTATATAATACCTATGACAAACAAAGATTTAAATCGTTAGATGTTCCCTGGCACCAAAAACTGTGACATTGTTCTATTTAAGTGTGTTAACAAAAAGATTTACTTTGTGTTAACAATAATGTCGACGCACGCACACTGATTTTGCGAATAAACCAAATTGATATTGTTACCATATATTGTGCAATCATTTTGCACAAACTTTTGTGAAAAAATAACACAGCACGTCCGGTTAACATTGTGTTTAGAAGTACACTGATTGCAAATAAGTGAGCTCACTCACTTCGTGTGGAAACAAAACGGCGCGATCACATTACGGTAAGGGAGTGTCAAACGATTTAAATCTTTTATGACAATTAGCTTGTCTTGTCTTGTCTTTTTATTTTATGGCTTTTTGTGTTTGGTTTTAAACAAATCCGCCAGTGTCAAGTTAATTTATAAATTCTTATGTTATTTGGCTGGTCATGTTGGCGGCCATTTTCTCCGACAAATATCTTATACTAGTATTGCTTAGATGACCATGTCAACATATCACAAAATAGTTTGTTATGACTATGACATGACAATATCTATCACAAATAGCATAATGATATGACGTTCGTTCGGTGCCGTTCTAAATAAATGAAGACGGAGCATTTATACTTCAAATTAACGTTGACAGCTCTTAATTTAAAAGTGTCATATCTGTAATTAGCTATAGCAAGTTCAATAATTGAATCGACGCCATTCTGTGAATATATTCCTCAATGATGGTCCTGTCGGCATTGTTTATTACGGAAATCGAAAACGCCAGTCAACATAAAAATTTATTCCCTTAACAGTTCCAATGCAATTCCCACCGACTCCTCAAATTGCCGAGCACCTTTTTCTAATGGATAGCGCCCACATTATGCTCCGAAGAGGTCGTGTCATTATCGTTACGAATAGGATAAAATTTCAGTAGATATTGTCCCTGCCTCCGTCCCGTGGGACGCTGAACAGCTGCCGTGAAAAGCGTGTTATGGATTTTGAAAGAATGAGGGACTTTTCAGATAGCTCCCCCTTTAGGATATATTGTTAAAGCGTTCACGTTCAAGACAGACGCCCATGATATGACATAGAAGTATAATTTACTAGCTGTTCCAAGCAACTTCGCGCACATACGAGAAATAGAGAGATAGATATAGAGAGAGAGAGAGAGGTAGGAACCTTTAATTAAAATAGACGCGCGGGGAAACTGTGATACCTTCTAAGATATTCCTTAAATTGAAATGGTGTTAAAGGAAAATCTGTTCAAAAGGTAATACTTGTGATGAATAACTTAATTAATTGGTAAGGATTGATACTATGTATAGAATAACATCTTTGCAAATGATGTATTATTTATTATAAAACAAATTTTATTATCACCAACTCGGTCAACCTTAAAACATAGACATTTTGCCATCGAAGACTTTTTTTAGAAAATTTTATGAGGGATAATTCTGCCATACCTAGATGAACATAGATATTTTGCTATCGAGGACTTTTTTTAGAACTTTTTATGAGGAATAATTTTACCTTATATGATAGCTGCGTGACTTCAACTGTTTACGCAGCGCACGCAACGAAAGCTCTCAAAAAGAATACATTTTCCCCGTTCATGCACCATTTTTCAATTATGTTTCGTTTCGATTGGTTATAAATTAATGTTATTATTAAGGCTATTTAACCTTCCTCGATAGTTAGGCACCGAAATAGTTTTAATTCGAGCCAGTTCGTAATATTAGCGCGTTCAACCAAAAAAACTCTTCAGCTTTATAATATTTGTATTTTTTTATTTGTAAATACGTTCCATCTCGTAGAATGGTTAACAAACTGGTAGAGAGAAAGTCATAGTCGTATTTATTATTGCAAGAATGTTGACTAAACATTATACAAGGAAAGAAACATACAGGGGCGCAAGTAATAAGTAGTATGTTTTTTGTTTTTCTTTTGTTTTTCGTAATTTTTAGGGTTCCGGACCAAAATGGAAAAAAGGAACCCTTATAGAATCACTTTGTCTGTCTGTATGTCTATCTATCACAAACCGATATCTCGAGAAGTACTAATGCTATCGACTTGAAATTTTAAATGGTTAAAGACAACACTTTTTTACTAATATAGCATATATGAAAATGTTAAATAATATTCTTATTTTGATTGCAGGGGGGCGGATAGGGGATCTCAAAATTTTTAAGTGAAGTTACTAGGCCGTGTGGGGTATCATATGAAAGGTATTCATTTGCACATTAATAAACAGTTTTTATTTATTTTTTAACCCGAATCGTTTTTGAGTCATTTACAAAAATGTTGAAAAAACGACCCCCCCCCCCCCCTCTCCTTATCTCAGAAGTTTGCAGAGATAAACCCGTGATACTTTTATAACTTATAGAAGTGTATGTAAACTTTATAGGAAAATTAAAGAGAACTCTCTAATTTGCATAGTTTTTTAGACAATGGGGGTGGAAGTTTTCGAAATTTTTGGAAAGTTACTTGGTGATGTGGGATATCATATGAAAGGTATTCATTGGCACATTAATAAACAGTTTTTAGTTTTCCTTTAAATCGTATCGTTTTTGAGTAATTTACAAAAATGTTGAAAAAAATAGCGTTCCCCCCCCTTATCTCCGAAGTTTGCGGACATAAACCTCTGAAACTTTTATTGCTATTAGAAGTGTATGTAAAGATTAGAGGAAATTTATTACAATCTTTCTACATAACATACTTTTTTAGAAATCATCGAAAGTGTAAAAAATCTACATAAGTTCCGCTATCAGACAAGAGATGGCGCTGTCAAGGTTCTCCAACAAATATAAAACCGCTTTTGTCATATATTATATTGTATGATGGCACGGAACCCTCGGTGCGCGAGTCCGACTCGCTCTTGCCCGGTTTCATTTGATAAGGTTTTTAATTTCCTTGAAATGTTCTACCTGAGTGTGGTTAAACAATAAAAACATTACAAGTAAAAGCTATAGCGACATTTCTAGTCATTGCTACTGAATGCAACTTGATACACCAAATCAGTAGGCGTAATAGGCCATGACGAAGAAGCCCAATGAACTGGAGAACTCTAGTAGTTACCTGTAGATGGCGCTCTAATCGGTGCTCAACCGATATCACCTTATCAAGAATTTCAGCGGTACACGACACGGATTCCGTAGCTTAGTGGTTACAGCACTTCCGGCTTTATGAAGCGTCAAGGATCGATTTGACGGACGTGGGTTCAAATCCCTCCGGAATCGTAAATTTTTAATAAGGTTTTCCATTTCCTTGAAATGTTCTACCTAAGTGTGATTAAAACTACAAACTATTATTTTTTTTGTTTCCAACTGTTTTTAGAAGTTCTCAACTATTTTTTTTAATCATTGCTGTCTTCGTCTTTGTGGTTTATTAAGCGACAATTTGGAAAATCTTTTAGGGTCCAACTTAATACAAAACTGGTTGTGACGAATCGTCCACGGGGAAGTAAATAATTATTAATAGTGTCTATTAGAGTGTTTCAAGGCTTAGTTACTTGCCTTTAATTTAAGCTTGTAGTTGGGTTTCTGTTTCACTTACTTAGTAACGCTTGCTTGTTTTAAAACATAGTTATGATGATGGGATCTACGATTAATCGAGGGTACTACTCAAATGTAATATGCATGCAGTATAATGGTTTGCGTACTATGGCTCTTGCCATTACCATTAAAGTCGCTTTTATTTGTTGAAAAATAAAAGAACTATCATCATCAATTAATTCAGCCGTAAAACATCCACTACTAAACACAGGCTTCGCTCATGGGGGGTAGTTGCCATACTCACCACGCTTGGCAGGCGGGTTGGCGAGCAGTATGGGATGTTGATACACGGTAAGACGCTGCTTCCCATCTTCCGGAGGTATCCCTTAGCAGGCTCTTACTCCGGGCATGAGAGAAGGGGTAACATTCTACTGCCGGCTTATACCCCACGTAAAGAATCATACTTGATTGGAATCTACATTTTTCGTTTAAATCTATAGACAGCTCACCTTCCAACCCCGCGCAGATAAGATACAATTTATGTTGTGGTTTCTCATAAAACCATGACAGTTAATAATTTCCTGCTACCGTATAACCCTTGACTTCCCGGGTGAGGTGTACAGTAATAAAGTGGATGTATGTAGCATCTCAGCAATAAAATACGAGACACGGCCTTCGTAGGTATAGCGTTACAAACGAAAATATATTCGCTGTCAAGTCTTTTGCCCCTATTTATGAATAAAGTATAATGTACTTACCCGTGAATGCTGCTACGTTTTGTGTAAACAAGGAAAATCTTATTAAATATAAGGGCGAAGGTACATCAGCGTGTTTTGATGGATGGTAAGCAAACAACTGAATGGTAGAATAAAATAAAATAAAAAAGTCTTTATTCTTACTACCTAACCAGTGTCTGTAGTCCACCCAGGTGTACCATGGATCATAACAAGTTTCCGTAGTTCACCCAGGTGAACTTGTGAGGTGGACCGCGGGTAAGATACCCTAATAACAATATTTCTAACATTGAAATTAAAACAAAAAATAAAACTTTCCTTATTCCTATTTATTTATTTACTATTTTCAACTATGGCAGAAGTCACCTCTGCGGCGTAGGCCTCCCCTACGTTCCTCCACTGGTCTCTTTCTCGAGCCTTTCTCATCGACTCCAGTCCCGATATTTGGGCAAAAATATATCTCGATCTCTTTTTTGGTCTTCCCTGCTTCCTTTTTCCTTCCAATGGGATCCATTCTGTCGGCCTTTTTGTCATTTATAAATTCAGCTAGAATTGATAGCTAATAAATAAATAATGCAGGACCCTACCACACAACATCATCTAATCCCTAACTGAGCAAAGCTAAGATCTCTTTCTGTTCGGTAGTCGAAAAGAGGCAACACGTCTAGGGAGCGATGTTGTGGTTCATTGCTGGACCACTGCCTCTGCGTCTTCGTGGTTTCCAGTGTCCTTCATGACGAACGCGGAGCCAATTTCTCCTGCTGCTCTCTGCCTTGTAAACACGTGTCGAATAATTTTTTGAGTGTTTTTCAAGCACTTATTATTATATAGGTTAGCGGATTTGTAAGGTATATTTTTGTTGTTTATTTAGATATTATAAGCAAATCGTGTACTATGGAAACCAGATGATTGATAGGATACTTGAATACATACTTAACATTCATAGAAAAATATCCAGACCCGAGACAAATATGTGCAGAATAATATATAATCATTAGTCCTCCTCCGTATTAGAAAGAAATTACCTGAAACCATACCTATGAATTACGTATAATGTACTTTTACCCGTGAATGTTGCTATGACTGAATTTAATATGATTTACTAACTTCTGTCCGCCGCTTCACATGCGTTGTACCCGAATAAAAAGTAGCGTATGTGTTAATCCTAGTCAACATAGTCAACGTTTGCAAAATTTCAGCTCGATACGTACGCTAGTTTTTGCGTGAAGAGGTAACAAACCTCCATACAAACAAACTTTCGGCTTTATAATATTAGTGAGATGTAATACTCTGTGTCAAGTCTTTTAACCCTATTTATGAATTTCGTGTAATGTACCCTAGAATGTTGCTACGCTTTTAAAAAAACTTGGAATTCTTCCACTGACATGCAGGTATTATTTGAAGTCTGAATATTTGTCAAGACTCATCCACAACTGTTCCCAAAAGACAAAGATTATCCACGTACGGAATACTAGAGGAGGTGAACGGCTGTTCTAAAACTTTATACCTAGAACTAGCCTGTTACAGAAAAAATATTATGCTGTGTTTATAAAAATCTATAATAATCTGCCTAAAGAATTGACGACGACTCAAATGAGAAAAAATCTTAAGACCATGGCTGCTTGAAAAGTGCTTTTATATTTGAGTGAATGGTTGACAGCATTTATATCTTAATTCAATTTTAAATGCCTGTATATAAAAAGTAACTTTAACCTTTACTTTGAAGCAAACTTTCACATGCTTTAGAAAAGGCTACATAGAAGAGCTAAAACATATTTTATAAGACCTATTTGTACTCTATTTTCTGTGAATAAATTATTTAATTTAATTTCGTTACGCTTTATGTAAACTAGGACGATCCTATTGTTTTAAAGGCGAAGGTATTTCGGGAAGTTTTGGTGGATGGATGCAAACTACTGGACTTCTGGATGGGAAGTAACCTAAAACCTAGTGTTTTGTAAATTGTTGATTGTTTTCTTTACTTACTGTTACCGACTCTTTATCACTTTGGTTGCTTAATTCACTTCACTTTATCGCTCTCTTTTTTAGTTTATTATTTATAATTATATTTTGTTTGTTTAACTTTAATACTTTTTGTGTAAGGCATCCGTAATTTCAAGAAATGGTGCTGATGGAAGATCAGCGTTGGTTACCTAGCTTGCTAGATAATCAACTGAATGCTGAATCAGTGTCCATTTTATATTGTTAGATTTACAATATTGAAGTGTTTAGTGTTTAGTTTATTCTAAAATGTTCAGGGAGATAACTCCCTATTTAACCGGCTACATATTGTAAAGTTAACATTATAAATAAATGTATTTTTGTTTGTTTGTTTGTTTTGTTTTTTTTTTTTTGTTTTTTTTTTTTTTTGATCTTGGCCTCCCTCATGATCTTGGAGATCCATGAGGGAGGCCTATGTCCAGCAGTGGACGTGCACAGCAGTAGATGATAATGATGATCCGACGTTACGACCTTGTTACAGCAGCGGTTGTCCCGTTAGACATTTTTGAGAAATATAAGATTAGAGCTAGAGACTAATGTCTAGCTTTAACAGCTTTAAAACGGCGCTAACCGAATATCGTTATTTCGCTTTAGCCCATTTAATGCAATTTTCGTTAGTCTTAGATATGAAGTACGTCAACAGAATTAATGCCAATGTCATGAAAACCAAGACACCCATACCGTATCGCATTGTTTCAACTCAGAAACGCTTAGCTACAATTTTTTGATTGGTTTTGTAAGTGGCCATGTTACTTAAATTAGATTTTTCTTGAACCATGAATTTATATAAAACAATATCCCTTAATATCGAGGTCAGGAAAAATGCTTTATAAAATGCGAAGAGGATAAAGGTGAGGTTTCATTTTCATATACCTGGGGTATATAAGAATGAGAAATAATTATGAAAATTTCTCTGTTGAATTTATAAAAAAGCAAATGAAATTCTTATAAAAAATTTGGATTCCGGCAGTTTGTAAGAACCCACGTTAGTCCAATCAATACTTAACCCTTCCTATAGGCGGAAGTACTATAACCTATGGAGCAGTAACCCGCGGAGCCCTGTATTTTGTCGGTTATTACTCACAACAGAAAAAACTTCTGCCAAGCTTTGTAGTACCTATACCAGTACGCGTTTCCCCCCCTTATCCCCGAAGTTTGCAGAGATACACCCCTGAATCTCTTATTTCTAATAGAAGAGTATGCAAAACTACAAGAAAATTATACCGAACTCTCAAATTACATAGTTTTTTAGAAATAATTTAAATTGTAATATGTCTACATAAGTTCCGCTATCACACAAGAGATGGCGCTGTCAAGGTTCGCCAACAATATAAACCGCCTTTATCATATATTATATTGTATGATGGCACGGAACCCTCGGTGCTCGAGTCCGACTCGCTCTTGCCCGTTTTTATTTAATATTGCAATCTGAAAACGGATTGTCTAGATTACGATGTTTCTTTTATAGCATAGGTTTAAAGAACTTTATTCTCATAAGAACACAAATGTTTCACTTGTAATCGTAATAGTATGTAGTTATTAGCTGTAGTGATAGAGTATTTGAATAAGTGGTGTAAGCAGTGCAGTAGAGTAGCAGTTTGTAGTTGTAACTAGTGTTCGCTGGGACAACTAGTAGGTAGTTAATAAAAACCAAGCAGGACAAAAATAACGTAAGAACATCTGCTGAATATCATAAAACAAATCCTAACAAAGGTATGCTTCCTGGCTTTTTATTGTTCGCAGACTATTGTTATGGTACAAAGCGTGTGTTTTCGTGATTCGGATGTTCAAATTCTATTTCACTGTAGAGCAAAGGCGTCATTTTTCTCTACGTTATGTTTTATCGTTGATCCAGACATATTATATTTATCATCTCAACCGTACCTACTGCTGAGACTGATGTCCACGTCCACTGAGAGATTCAAGATTGTACGGCCGGCACCCCACGGCATATTTATATGTCTGGGTATATATATGATATTTTTCATAATTCAAAACGGGAGTTTATCGGGTTTCTGATACAATTATTCCCGTCGTTTCAGCTGTGTTGCATCAACCTTGGTCTCGGAAAGACTTTTTTTTTATTTATATCACTAAATGACGAGACAAGCCGAAGGCCCATCTGATGTTAAGCTGTAATCTCTATTTTATAATTACATTATGCTCTTTAGTGAAACACACTACCATCTAATCCCAAAATAAATAAAACTTCATGCAATATTAGCGGGATGATTACCTTGGTTGGACTTTCCTCTTATTGTACAATGTATTGTACACTTTTTTCTTGTATATATGTCACCGTAAGATTGTACAAAACGTTAGTTTATAAACGAACTATTCAGATTATAAATAAAAATATATATTTAGTCGATTTGATTGATCGTTTGAGAGTTGATTAGGTTCGATAGATCCAACACAGAGCATACCAACAGGAGTTGATTATGCAATGTTGGTGAATAAGCGTTATCTAATATAATTTCAAATTTAAAGACGATAGCATCATTAGTTCCCAAGATCTGTGACAGACAGACAGAAAGACAAAGTCACACCATAAGGGTTCATTTTGGTGCGGAACCCTAAAAACGGTAAAATATTTGAAAATGCTGCCGTAAAAAGCATAAGACAGACTTACGGACAACGTTGTAGAAATAGGACCCCGTTTGCACAGAAAAATAATGAAATATAAAAGATCTTAAATTCTTTATTGTGCACAAAAAACATACAAACAATACAAGATACTTACAGGAAATTAACAAAGGAGAGCTTAACCCAGAAAGAGTTTTCTTACAGCAAACTTTTGGGTACAAAGAGAAGTTATTAAAATTCTATGAACAGAGAAATGTGTACACACTTGAGTTAAAACATAATTTAAAGATCCTTTTGTATATACGAATGCCTGGTTTATGTTATGTATAATCGAAAAATGTACCTGTACCCACAAAATTTAAATCGTTAGATACGCCCTCAACGTAATGAGACCGCACAGATTTGTATCCACACGAAATGATTAAGCTCACTTATTTGGAATCATTGTAGATCTAAACACAGTGTTATCCGGACGTGGTGTGTGTTATTTTTTTCACCAAAGTTCATGCATAATAACTGCATGATAAATGGTAACAATAACAGTTTGGTTTACAGGCAAAACCAGTGCGCGTGCGTCGGCATTATTGTTAACACACATTTAAAGTCAGTGTCACAGTTTTATGTGTCAGAGCACTAACGATTTAAACACCTGTACCTATATAAATAAAGCAGCTACCGTGAGCACTTGGGTAGTGAACGTGACGAGAATTCCTCGTTTTCAGGCTGCGGACAAACCAGCGTAATATGTGTGATAGACTGGAGTTTTTTTGAGCTGCGAAAACGCCGGTTAAATCAGCGTCGCCGGCACCGTGTTGCGCATACTTTATGCAATATTTGGCGCAGTATGGGTTGTTGATACAGGAAAAAACGCTGCTACCTATATTACGGTGCTATCCCTTGGCAGATTCTTACTGCAGCCACGGGCAAAAGGAAGGGACAACATTCACTGCTGGCGCCCCACGCAACTATCGTAAATATCACATAAATTGCCGTGGGGTGCCGGCAGTAGACTGTTGCCTCTCCTCTCCTAATAAAAATCTGCCATGTGAGACTTCGTTCTTCGTAAGATGGGATAGCCGCTGCTGTCATTCCGTGCATCGACATCCCGTTCTGCGCTCGCCAACCCGCATGCCAAGCGTAGTGAATGGCAACAACCCGTCATGATCAGTATTATGGAGATCCATGAAGAAGGCCTATGTCCAATGTACGTCCTACAGCTGTGATGATGATGATGATTTACGATTATTTGAGTCTTTTAAAGTTTCCTGGTTCCATGCAGATACACGTGCCAAGATCACGAATAAATTAAAGTCATTTGTCGTTTTTAAACTTTCGCGATCACAACACATTACTAACATACATATAACCGGGTATTTATCGCGTAAACTACATTTATTATTTCCCTACGTTTCGCTTGGATTGCACCAAGCTTGGTCCCGGGAAGACTGACGTGTTGGAGGTACCGCAGCAAAGCGAAGGCGTTTGTTGAACTACCCTCACTTGATCTTCATAAAAATATTAGGGCTGGTTCCCACTGGGACAGCACACTACACTTAACACAAAGACTAAACAGCGGTTAAAAGTAAGTTTTAATATCTCCCCTGCCGGGGGGAGACACCAGGATTTATTTTCCTGATATCTCCCCTGCTCCCATCTAGCAGGGGAGACAACAGATCTTCATCGAATGATTACGCTCGCTTAGCCTCAGCCTTACTCTCTCTTGAGACTCTTGAGTCTCGACTGCAAAAAGAAAAGTGATACTGCCAATGTTTCGTGATCAACGTAATGTTATAGATCTTTGGCAGCAGTGTCGTATAAGATACGATGTCGCATTTTTAGCCGACTTCAAAAAAAGGAGGAGGTTCTAGTTCAAGTCATCTGTATTTGTTTTATAATCTTTGTTGCCTTAGTACTCCGGACGGATTAAGAAAATTATTTTTGAGTTTGAATAAGATACACCTTCAATCACCATGGGGTGCCGGCAGTAGAATGATACCCCTCCTCTCATGCCCATGGATGCAGTAAGAGCCTGCTAAGGGATACCTCCGGAAGATGGGCAACAGCGTCTATCCGTGTATCAACATCCCATACTGCGCTCACCAACCCGCCTGCCAAGCGTGGTGAGAATGGCAACTACCCCTCATGGAGATTCATGAGGGAGGCCTGTGTTCACCAGTGGACGTTTTATGGCTGAAATGATGATGATGACACCTTCAATTATGTCCCAATTTTTTCAAACTCAGTTCGGATGAAGATCCATGAGGAATCGAGGGAACTTCTCAAATATTGTTGGAAAAATAAAGCGATTTTGGCATATGTAGGTAGCTAAAGGTCAATGAGATGAGTTTGCATTCAGAAGGTATGATTTGGCGAAGTGGAACCATCGAGAAAATACCCAATAGAGAGGAAATGTCATTTATTTTGCTACAACAATGAGGCGTTTTCATTAAAAAGTAAAAACTTCAAAAATAGTTACCTCGAACTTTATAGATGGCGTTAATTTTCTTTTACTGGTAGGCACAATTTGACAATGACGGGATTAATCACAAACTTGCTTACTCCGCTTGACAGCTCTATCTGTTAGGTTTAGTAGAAAACTCTTTTTGTTTTGTTACTGAAAACGGCTCATTCCGCCAAAAATCCCACTAATATTATAAAGCCGTAAGTTTGTTTGTATGGAGGTTTGTTACCTCTTCACGCAAAAGCTACCCCAACGGATTGAGCTGAAACTATAAATGTAGGTCATAATGTAGGTGCACACATATAAATGTAGGTCTGGATTAACACATAGGCTACTTTTTATCCGGGTACAACGCGTGCGAAGCGGCGGGCAGAAGCTAGTATTTCATAATTGCACGGAAAAGTACATAGGTCGGCTGTTGGCAATGTATATATATCCAATGTATACATATATGTATATACATATCCAATTGGATATATATCCACGATTGGATATATATCCAATGGATATACATATATCCAATGGAGGGGAAATAAGGTCATACGAATTCCGAAACATATTAGTGCTTTGCACTAATGCAATGACAACCTGTCTCTCGCCTTTGACAGTGCAACGCCATCAGTCAACGTCATCAACGTCATCGAGCATACGCTTGATGAGTGGAACTGGTGACGAAGGCCCAGATGGTTATCGAAACTCCTCAATATTACAACATTTACGGGTCACGACATCGAAAGATGGCTAGGATAACAAATAAATTAATAAACAATACTATCTCATGGATTTCATGGACTTCCGCAAAGTAACGCCTGATTCCATTAATTACTATCTTATCATATCATCATACAAACCTACACATCATCATCATCATTAGCATCAGGGTCATTGAAATTAAATAATGGAATGTAATAATATATAATAATAGCGTGTACTGGGAGTCCCACAAAGTATATTTTTGAGCCCAAAATTCAACAATGCGGCTGGGTTCTTTGTTTCACTTAATAATGTTTGTTTGCTTTTAAACCCAGTAGTCATGATGATTTCACGATAAATCGAGGGAAATATTGAAATGTAATTTAATCATACATGTACATGCGGTATGGGTATTTTCAGAAACATTTTAGATTTTATCATTAAATTCGATTTTATTTAGTAAAGGAATTATTTGGTTTGACTTAACTTCAAAATAAAACCGAACAAGTCCGAGCTGGACTCGTCCACCGAGGGTTTGGCAAAAAAAAATTGTTTTTGTAACTTGGTTCCGCAGGTATGTAGGAACATAACAAATATTAGTAAAAAAGATTCGGTCACCCATCCAATTTATGACTGCGGGGACTGTAGGGTTGCTTAACCTCGATGATAAATTTCGTACTTTTTTAAGGACGTTATTTTTATGATTCTGATATTTTCGGTGCAGTAATTTGTGTGCCGTGGGGTGCTGGCAGGACCTTCCTCCTCCTCTCATACTCCGCATACGCGTGGATGCTAATGGATAGATCCGGAAGATGGGCAGCAGCGTCTTTCCGTGTAACAACCCGCCTGCCCAGCTTGGTGAGTATGGGAACTACCCCTCATGGAGATCCATGAGGGGTAGTTGGCCAGTGTTCAGTAGTGGACGTTTTACGGCCGAAATTATGAAAGTGTGTGCGCGTAAGCACAGTATTGTTATCGCTGTGCGCGGGCGCTCAACTATTGTCACTTAGTTAGTAATGATTGCTAGTACATAACGGTTTTCTACCGTTTCTTTCTTTTTAAATTTTAAGAATATACACTTAAAAATAAAATGCAATGAAAATATCTAGTTTTAATACCGCTTATGCTAAGATGCATGAGCACCGCCCTCCCGCCCGCTAATTATGCACAGGCAGGGAGAACTAGGTTGTTAGTGCAACATGCATACCCAAACTCACACGACGACACGTGTTGCGCCTCTCCGCGAGGCATCTTCAATATACACTTATGTTGTCACTATTATTATTAAAAATACGATACAAACCTTGCATAGTCTTAAAAACACTACTAACGATGTTTTTCAAACTGTAAAGTCAATATTTTTTTATCTCTCTATAAAAGGAGGACGATTTCTGGTAGTTTTTTTTAATTTTAAAATTGTTTTTGTAATCTAAAGGATACTCCTCAAAAATAAAGAGTGTTTGGTCCAAAATACACCTATTCACTCTTGGGTTGAAAATAAGTCTGAAGGAAGCTGACTGACCCGCGGCTGGCCTCACCACTCTAGCCGTTGGAGTAAACGAGTTCTTGAGTGGAGACCGCGGCTTGGTAAGCGTAGCGTAGGAGGCCAACCAGCTAGATGGAGTGATGTGAACGGTCGCTGGCAGACGCTAGATGGGGCACGCTTAAAACAGGGCGACATAGCGTAGATTTGGGGAGGTCTATGTGTCTATGTGGGTAAGCTATTATAGGCGAATTATGTTGATGACGATGATGATGCTGATGATAATGGTGATAATGATGATGATGATGGTGACGATGAAGATGACTAGCAGTACAGATTTAACAGCTTGTCCGTTCAGAACGTACAACAATGGTTGGAACTGCTCTTACATTATTTTGATTCCTAAATTACCTAGAGATACTAAGCCCACGTAAACAGTGTATTTATCCAACATTCAACATTCCCTACCTAATTTAAGTCCTCTAATTGCGACATGTTTAATTTAAGATAGGCTTTTGTCATTAGTTACATGTTGTTAATTGCGTGTTGTTGGATGGTACTTAATTACGGGAGCACATTTTTGTTTTGAAGAGCCAGGTTCTTTGTATTTCAATTAGATAGTAAATATTTTTGATTTTTTCCAGCAGTGACCGTGGACAGTAGTCCTACGCTTAAGATAATGGAAGATTTATCTCGGTTCTGGGTGTAGATGTATGATAATATACACTAGAGTATGATAGATGTATACAGGGTGAATTTTCGAGACGGGACAGTGAAGACAGGTACCTTAACCGTTATAGTTACAGGAAAACGTTTTTAGAAGACTATCCATAAATTTTTAAGATATTCTGAACTGTATTTACAGATTTTGGAAAAAATGTACGGTCAGCAAGAAAATGGTCATTTTACACAAAAACTTTTTTTGATGCCAATCTATCCTCTTTCTTATTAGGATCAAAAGTCTCTACTGGACCGACTGAGGTTTGAGTACTGTGAAAATGAGAAAGCTCAATAAACAATCATATAAAAATGACAGATTCCAAATTCAAATGTAATATTTTGTTTATTTTTAATTGTAACAGAATTTATGGCCAGACTAAGTATTTCCAAAACAAAGGTACAAATTACAGGTATAAATAAAAAAACGAAGTTTGTGGACCAAAAGATCCTACCTCAGCATAATGTTAATCCAAATAATTAACGCTGGTTTTCAGGTAGGACCTTTGGCGAGTGTCGACATATTAAAATAAAGTGTTTAAAAAGAAAGAAAAAACATTACATCGTATCATAACATAAAACACTAGTAAAAAAAATACTAATTCTAAACATAAAAATTATATGAAAAGTAGTAAGCGGCAAAACAGTAATTCTCTTCTAAAATAATAAATTAGGCTAGGTCCGTGTCGGGCCACGCACAATGTAGGGTTCCGTTGTTAACCGTAGACCTAAACAAAGAAAAAAAATACAGACGACTTGAGAACATCGTACGTTTTTTTGACATCGGTTAAAAAGTTAAATAACAAACTTCTTTTGGTTATTGCTTTTATGTTATAGTGTTATTGTTTTAACTGCCTGTACATAGTCACAGGAACCGTGTACTAATCATTGAAATTACGTAGGTAAAAAAATAACAATTAGACAAAGTCAAAGATAACATCAAAACGAAATCAAAACGTGTTCTTTTGTTGGCAAACTTTAATTCCAAACGGTATGTTTTACCTGCGATTAAATTTCAATAATATACTAAAATAGCTGGAGGGACGCAAATCTTTTGAGTAAAATATTAAACGAAAGGCTGAAACCAAAAGTACTTAGTTTGCACGAGAAAAATTTGGTGAAAAGCCGTGTTGGTCCAGAGTATGTTTTTATTTCCACCCACATGTCTTATGTGAAATAAAAAATGTGGAGAGGCTATTCTCGGAGTTTCTTTATGGGATGGAATCATCAGAGAACCAAGGCTACCGGAATAGCTCAGCGAATTAGCAAGCTAAAGTGGCAGTGGGCATGGGCAGGTGACATATGATTATGCCGCAGAACCGATGGCCGTTGGGGCAGACTGGTTCTTGAGTGGAGACCGCGTGTCGGCAAGCGAAGTTTATGCAGGTAGGCCACCCGTGGTTTGGTTTGGGATTGGAGGAGAAAAGCTGAAGATCGAGCTCAGTGACCAGTGACTGACCAAGGGGTTGATAATGAAGACGGCTGTGGTGAAAAGTCGAAGAATTTTTATTCATTCGGACCTAACTTCCATATAGAAAATGTCAAATTTACAAAAAACCAATACTTTCTACTTGAATTAAGCACATATTTGAATTTGTTCGTTTCTGAAAACTTTTTTTCCAAATGAGGAAAGAAGCATAATAGAAACCTCACTTTGGATCTTAGGGCGACTAACAATTATTTGAGTATAATTGTTTAAATTATAATGGTAACAGGCGGACGGAGGGGGCCCGCCTGCATAGGTACAAACTGAACCGTAAAGTTAGCTTGAAATTAAAGAAATAAATAAAGAAAATAAATCTATTTTTACACACACAACACATAAAATAGCAATGAAGGGTAAATAACATTTCAGATAGACTTACAACTAAGGACGACACAAATAAATAGGTAAAGGTGTTGCATAGGGCAAAAAATGGACACTGACCTCAGTATTACCGCCACCTTATAGCGAGCTATAAATATATCATCAGCGGCGTTGATTTTCAAGATGATCAATTTTCAAAATAGTCTTTTTTAAACTTTCGCGATCACGACACATTATTAACACATATTTAACCGGGTATTTATCGCGCTATTTACCTTTATTATTGCCCGACGTTTCGACAGGATTGCACCCATCGTGGTCCCGGAAAGACTGACATGTTAGAGGTAACCGCAGCAAAGCGAAGGCGTCTTTTCAGACTACCCTCACTTGGTCTTCATAAATATAGTAACTTGAGATTAAGGCTGTTTCATACTGGGACAGCACACTACACTAACTGTATCAGCACACTTAGGTTGATTCATACGTCGAGTACACTTGGCTATCACTGGATTCCATGAGGCAGAGAGTCTGATGCCGTCTTCACGATTGAAATTAGGATACTTCTTAATTTCAATTGCTTCCCGAACCATTCTCTTGTAATATTGCCTCTCTTTGGCTATAGCTTTGGGATTGTGGAGTTCAATCCAGTGATTGGGTCCTGAGTCCACTACATGCTCAGCTAGCAGACCTGGTAACTTGTCGATTTTTCACCGCTGCTATGTGTTCCTTTACACGTTCAGCGACTGTGCGCTTCGTTTGGCCTATGTAGGAACGTCCACAGCTGCAATCGATTTTGTAAACACCAGGAACTTGCAAAGGTTCTACATCCTTAGGTGTACGTAGACGCTTAGCCACTATAGTAGGAGGCAATAATAAGGGTAAATAGCGCGATAAATACCCGGTTAAATATGTGTTAATAATTTTCAAAATGACAAGTTGTAAGCGCTAATACAGTAATTCTCGTCTAAAATAAAAACTATCAGCAATTATGTAAATTTCAACTAACATTTTGCAGAGTGTGTATAGACTTATATGTACGGAAAAATGGCCCTAAATCGGTTTCATGTAAAGTGAAAATCTATTTTTTTATAGAGCAGATTGTGGGATTTTTTCTATAAAAACAACCGTGAAAACCAACTAGCTACCAATTTAGGGTACATGAAAAATACAAAATATTAAAAAAAATGCTATTGCAAAAAAAAATCCCTGACTCCAATATCGACAATGCATCGTCTTAAGCTCTTTCTTAAAAGATATTTTTATTTGAGATATAACTTTACGCTTGCCGCGTCCCACTCACGCTTGGCTGTTTATTATATTGCGTTGTAGACTTGTAAATTACCAAATGACGTTTCGATTTTATTGCTATTGCATTCAATGCAATGTTTGTAACTGGTCGGGCGTGAATGTTAATTTTTAACGCTTTTCCAAACGGCATCGACCTAAAAACAACTGTGCTCATTATAATACAAGCTTCTGCCTTTCGCTGTGCCGCATGTGTTGTACCCGGCTAAAAGTGTCTAGCCCATTTGTCCATTAATATCATATAATTAATGGAATCAGGCGTTACTTTGCGGAAATCCATGACAATAAAATGCAATGAAAATATTTAGTTTTAATTCCGCTTATGCTGAGATGCATGAGCACCGCCCTCCCGCCCGCTAATTATGCACATGCAGGGAGAACTAGTTTGTCAGTGCAGCATGCATACCCAAATCTATACGACGACACGTGTTTCGCCTCTACGCGAGGCATCATCAGGTGAGACGCTGAGGTGTTGACTGGTCGGCGGCTGGAACGAAAATATTTTCGTGTTTCGCCTCTCCGCGAGGCATCATCAGGTGAGATGAAAATATTTTCGTTCCAGCCGCCGACCAGTCATCACCTCAGCGTCTCACCTTTTTATGCATCTCAGCATAAGCGGAATTAAAACTAAATATTTTCATTAATATCATCTCGGACGTCCACTGCTGGACATAGGCTTCCCTCATGGTACATGGCATCCCTGCAAGTATTGGTGTTGCCATACACACCAGGCTTGGCAGGCTGGTTGGCGAGTGCAGTACAGGATGTTGATACACGGAAAGACGCTGCTGCCCATCGACCGAAGCCAATAATGCGCATTGAAGTTTAAAAGTCAATGTATAGCTGCAATGCTTTGTCAAATAAATAATCTATACTAATATTATAAAGAGACACAGTTTGTGAGTTTGTGACGTTGTAAGGGATAATCTCTGGACCTACTGAACTGACTGTAGAAAATTCTTATACTAATAGGAATATTTGTGAGTGTCATAGGCTGTAAATTAACCCGAAAAATTAAGGTACTGACTTTTTTCTCATTTACTGCATTATAATTTGGACTAATGCTTAAATATTTAGATAATACGACATAGGTATGGAGCCGCGACTGTCTCGTTATCTATTTAGTTATATTTCTATTAGACGGCTTTTTAGGGTTCCGGATCAAAATGGTAAAAAGGAACCCTTATAGAATCACTTTGTCTGTCTGTCTGTCACAAGTGGATATCTCGAGAACTACTGATGCTAACGACATAAAATTTGAAATAGTTAAAGGTAACACTTTTTTACATTATAGCATTATATGAAATCGGTGGACGAGATCAATAACAGGCTCGTAGAAACCGTCCATACGGTGGGGTCTCAGTTCTTTAAGACACCCCGTACAAATAGAACTCAGAAACTTTCTGAAGACACTCTTAACCTCATGGCTGAACGACGCTCGTTACGACTGCAGTCTCCCGATGATGCTAAGTCACATAGGCAGCTCAATAGACAAATTAAGAAATCCTTGCGGCACGATATTCGTACTTTTAATACAGCTCGTATTAAAGATACGATAGAGCGGAACAAAGGCTCCAAAGTGTTTGCGAGAGATATGTCTATTGGGCAAAGCCAGATGACGAAGCTGAAACGGGAAGATGGCAGTATAGCATCAAGTAAAGCAGAAGTGTTAAGGGAAGTCGAAAGATTCTATGGACAGCTCTACGATTCGGTTACTAAACCTGTTTGCAGTGCGGCCAAAGACCCTAGAGCCAAACTGACCCGACATTACACCGAGGATATCCCGGACATCAGCCTGTACGAGATCAGGATGGCCTTGAAACAGCTAAAGAACAACAAGGCGCCGGGTGAGGAAATCACGTCGGAGCTTCTGAAAGCGGGTGGATCACCGGTACTTAAAGTCCTTCAGAAGCTCTTTTATTCTGTCTTGCTCGAAGGTACAACGCCAAAAGCATGGAACGAAAGCGTGGTGGTACTGTTCTTTAAGAAAGGTGATAACACCTTGCTTAAGAACTACAGACCGATCTCGCTTTTGAGCCATGTTTACAAGCTGTTTTCAAGGATCATCACGAATCGTCTCGATCGCAGGTTTGATGACTTCCAGCCTCCCGAACAAGCCGGGTTCCGAAAAGGCTACAGTACCATATATCACATTCATACGCTGCGGCAAGTCATACAGAAGACCGAAGAGTATAACTTGCCACTTTGTCTCGCGTTTGTGGACTATGAGAAAGCCTTCGATTCGGTCGAGACATGGGCGGTGCTTACGGCTCTCCAGCGATGCCGTATTGACCATCGGTATATCGAAGTGTTGAAGTCTTTGTATAGAAACGCCACTATGTCAGTTCGAGTACAGGAACAGAGTTCGAAGGCGATTCCCTTAAAAAGAGGCGTAAGATAGGGAGACGTTATTTCTCCGAAACTGTTTACGACCGCTTTGGAAGATGCCTTCAAACTCTTGGAATGGAAAGGACTGGGCATCAATATTAACGGCGAATACATGACTCACCTTCGGTTTGCCGACGATATCGAGGTCATGGCAAAGTCGATGGAAGAACTAAGCATGATGCTCGAAGGCCTCAATCGAGTCTCCCAACGGGTAGGCCTTAAAATGAACATGGACAAGACGAAGGTTATGTCGAATGTCCATGTTGTACCTACCCCTGTTATGGTTGAGAACACGACTCTTGAAGTTGTCGACGCGTATGTATACCTAGGACAAACAGTCCAATTAGGTAGGTCCAACTTCGAGAAAGAGGTCAATCGCCGAATCCAGCTCGGATGGGCAGCGTTTGGGAAACTTCGCAACGTCTTTTCGTCCAATATACTCGTACCTCAGTGCCTTAAGACGAAAGTCTTCAATCAGTGCGTGTTACCAGTGATAACAAATGGAACCGAAACGTGGTCCTTCACTGCTGGCATAATGAATAAGCTCAGAGTCGCTCAACGAGCTATGGAGAGGGCTATGCTCGGGGTTTCTCTTCGTGATCGAATCAGAAATGAGGAGATACGTAGAAGAACTCGTGTCACCGACATAGCCAAACGGATTAGCACGTTGAAGTAGCAATGGGCAGGCCATGTAGATAGACGAGCTCTCTGGCGCAGCGGGCGAAGGTCCGCCTGCGACGCAAGGGGTTGCGGGTTCGATTCCCGCCTCGGGACAAATGTCTGTACGATCTGCAGATATTTGTTCAGGGTGTTCTGGGTGTTTTTCTATATATAATAAAAATATCTATCTATGTAGTATAATGTATTAAGTATATCAGTCATCTAGTACCCATAACACAAGCTCTGCTTAGCTTGGGGCTAGATGATGCTGTGTGATTTGTCCAGCAAAAAAAAAAAAAAAAATGTAGCTCGCAGAACAGATGGCCGATGGGGCCGAAAGGTTCTCGAGTGGAGGCCACAGACCGGTAATCGCAGTGTAGGACGTCCACCTACAAGATGGGCAGATGACTTGGTGAAGACCGCAGGTCGACGGTGGATGCAGGCCGCTTCTAACCGCAATACCTGGAAATCCATGGGGGAGGCCTATGTCCAGCAGTGGGCGTCCTACGGCTGAAATGATGATGATGATGATGATTATATGAAAATGCTAAAAAATATTCTTATTATGATTGCAGGGAGGCGGATAGGGGATCTCAAAATTTTTTAGGTAACTTAGAATCCGCCGTGGGGTGCCGGCAGTAGAATGATACCCCTCCTCTCATGCCCATGGATGCAGTAAGAGCCTGCTAAGGGATACCTCCGGAAGATGGGCAGCAGCGTCTATCCGTGTATCAACATCCCATACTGCGCTCACCAACCCGCTCGAGGTTGCGGGTTCGATACCCGCCGGGGGACAAATTGTATTTAGACAAATATCTGCAGATTTATCTGCACCCTAGACTCAAGGGTCCAAGTGTTGATTAGGAAGTACTAACAAATAACTATTTACGTATTCTATAGTCCCGCAAGCTCTGCTTACTTTAGATGTGTGTCTACAATGTATAATGTATTTTATTAATCATTAATTCAAAAAGATCTTTGAAATATTACTTGACATCATTAAAAAAACTTCTGGCTAACGCGCGCAGTGAACTATTAAAGTTTTTTTTATTGTTGCGTTAATAAAGCGTCGTTAAAATATCACTAAGTAAAGCACAACTATTCAAACGGTAACTGAGAATCATGATTCTCAGTTACCCGCCTCCAATATCATAGACCTCATCAGGTTCTTTTCATTATGGAAAAATGTTTAGAAGAACCCAAATTTTGTTTACCTATTAATTTTATTATAACCCTCTATGCCATAGCAATGCCATGCAATAGCTCAGCGAATTAGGAAGCTAAAGTGGCAGTGCGCATGGGCAGGTGACTTATTATTTATGCCACAGAACC
The DNA here is from genome assembly GCA_963082625.1 of Pasiphila rectangulata. Lineage (NCBI taxonomy): Eukaryota > Metazoa > Arthropoda > Insecta > Lepidoptera > Geometridae > Pasiphila > Pasiphila rectangulata. Next base: position 7,023,412 of record OY720254.1, on the reverse strand, counting down.
GATGGCCGTTGGAACGGGGCAGACTGGTTCTTGAGTGGAGACCGCGTGTCGGCAAGCGAGGTGTATGTAGGTAGGCCGCCCGTGGTTTGGTTTGGGATTGGAGGAGAAAAGCTGAAGATTGAGCTCAGTGACCAGTGACTGACCAAGGGGCTGATATTGAAGACAGCTGTGGTGAAAAGTCAAAGAATTTTTATTAATTCGGACCTAACTTCCATATAGAAAATGTAAAATTTACAAAAAACCAGCACTTTCTACTTGAATAAAGCACATATTTGAATTTGTTCGTTTCTGAAAACTTTTTTCCAAATGAGGAAAAGAAGCAAAATATAAACCTCACTTTGGATCTTAGGGCGACCCATTGATAAACAATTATTTGAGTATAATTGTTTAAAAGGCCAGGTCAAGAGTACCCTAAGCCGAAGAGCATGTATGAAGGGAATAATGAAAGTGGACGAAGCGAAACAAGTATGTAAGGATCGTAGCAAGTGGAAAGAAGTGGTCTCTGTCTACCCCTATGGGAAAGAGACGTGATTATAATATGTATGTATGTCATTGTTTAAATTATAAAACAGGCGGACGTAGGGGGCCCGCCTGCATAGGTACAAACTGAACCGTAAAGCTAGCTTGAAATTAAAATAAATTTATTTTTGACACACACAACACATAAAATAGCAATGAAGGGTAAATAACATTTCAGATAGACTTACAACTAAGGACGACACAAATAAATAGGTAAGGGTGTTGCATAGGGCAAAAAATGGACACTGACCTCAGTATTACCGCCACCTTATAGCGAGCTATGAGGTTGCGGGGCTGATTTTCAAGATGATCAATTTTCAAAATGACAAGTTGTAAGCGCTAATACAGTAATTCTCGACTAAAATAAAAACTATCAGCAATTATGTAAATTTCAACTAGCGTTTTGCAAAGGGTGTATAGACTTATATGTACCTACAGAAAATTTAGGGCCCTATATCGGTTTCATGTAGAGTGAAAATCTATTTATATTATCAAATTGTGGGATTTTCTCTATAAAACCAACCGTGAAAACCAACTAGCTACTAATTTAAAGTACATGAAAAATTCAAAATATTTAAAAAAATGCTATTACAAAAAAAAATCCCTGACTCCAATATCGACAATGCATCGTCTTAAGCTCTTTCTTAAAAGATATTTTTATTTGAGATATAACTTTACGCTTGCCGCGTCCCACTCACGCTTGGCTGTTTATTATATTGCGTTGTAGACTTGTAAATTACCAAATGACGTTTCGATTTTATTGCTATTGCATTCAATGCAATGTTTGTAACTGGTCGGGCGTGAATGTTAATTTTTAACGCTTTTCCAAACGGCATCGACCTAAAAACAACTGTGCTCATTATAATACAAGCTTCTGCCTTTCGCTGTGCCGCATGTGTTGTACCCGGCTAAAAGTGTCTAGCCCATTTGTCCATTAATATCATATAATTAATGGAATCAGACGCTACTTTGCGGAAATCCATGACAATAAAATGCAATGAAAATATTTAGTTTTGTTTCCGCTTATGCTGAGATGCATGAGCAAGCTCCCGCCCGCTAATTATGCACATGCAGGGAGAACTAGTTTGTCAGTGCAGCATGCATACCCAAACCTATACGACGACACGTGTATCGCCTCTCCGCAAAGCATCATCAGGTGATATGAAAATAGTTTCGTTCCAGCCGCCGACCAGTCAACACCTCAGCGTCTCACCTGATGATGCATCTCAGCATAAGCGGAATTAAAACTAAATATTTTCATTGCATTTCATTAATATCATCTAGGACGTCCACTGCTGGACATAGGCTTCCCTCATGGTACATGGCATCCCTGCAAGTATTGGTGATAAGAGGGTTGTTGCCATACACACCACGCTTGGCAGGCTGGTTGGCGAGTGCAGTACAGGATGTTGATACACGGAAAGACGCTGCTGCCCATCGACCGAAGCCAATAATGCGCATTGAAGTTTAAAAGTCAATGTATAGCTGCAATGCTTTGTCAAATAAATAATCTATACTAATATTATAAAGAGACACAGTTTGTGAGTTTGTGACGTTGTAAGGGATAATCTCTGGACCTACTGAACTGACTTTAGAAAATTCTTATACTAATAGGAATATTTGTGGCTGTAAATTAACCCGAAAAATTAAGGTACTGACTTTTTTCTCATTTACTGCATTATAATTTGGACTAATGGTTAAATATTTAGATAATACGACATAGGTATGGAGTCGCGACTGTCTCGTTATCTATTTAGTGATATTTCTATTAGACGGCTTTTTAGGGTTCCGGATCAAAATGGTAAAAAGGAACCCTTATAGAATCACTTTGTCTGTCTGTCTGTCACAAGTGGATATCTCGAGAACTACTGATGCTAACGACATAAAATTTGAAATAGTTAAAGGTAACACTTTTTTACATTATAGCATTATATGAAAATGCTAAAAAATATTCTTATTATGATTGCAGGGAGGCGGATAGGGGATCTCAAAATTTTTAAGTGAAGTTACTTGGTCGTGTGGGGTATCATATGAAAGTTATTCATTTTCACATTAGTAAACTAATTAAATTGATATTGAAGGTAGGTAACTTAGAATCCACCGTGGGGTGCCGGCAGTAGAATGATACCCCTCCTCTCATGCCCATGGATGCAGTAAGAGCCTGCTAAGGGATACCTCCGGAAGATGGGCAGCAGCGTCTATCCGTGTATCAACATCCCATACTGCGCTCACCAACCCGCCTGCCAAGCGTGGTGAGAATGGCAACTACCCCTCATGGAGATCCATGAGGGAGGCCTGTGTTCATCAGTGGAAGTTTTATGGCTGAAGTGATGACATTAGTAAACAGGTTTTAGTTTTGCTTGAAACCGTAGTTTTCGACTTATTTTCAAAAACGTTGAAAAAAATAGCGTTCCCCCCCTTATCTCCGAAGTTTGCAAAGATAAACCTCTGGAACTTTTATTGCTAATAGGAGTTTATGTAAAGATTACAAGAAAATTATAACGAACTCTCTAAATTTCATAGTTTTTTAGAAATAAGTAATCTAAAGTGTAAAAAATCTACATAAGTTCCGCTATCACAGAGATGGCGCTGTCAAGGTTCTCCAACAAATATAAACCGCCTTTATCATAATATATTATATTATATGATGGCTCGGAACCCTCGGTGCGCGAGTCCGACTCGCTCTTGTCCGGATTTATTTCTTAAAAAAACGCGTTAATCTTTTATTAAAGGCTACAGTATCCTATCAAGATCTATTTTGCCCTCACGATTAACAAATGCCAGGATCAAAAATTGTCTCTGGTAAGTACCTACTTGAGAAAGCAGTGTTTTTTCCATAGGCAGTTGTAGTTATAAGTTCACTTAAATCTCGGGTCGGAACTACTGAAAGACGATTGTCTTTATTCTATTCATCACAAGTAAAAATATTGACCGCCCAAAGAAGTGTGCATGGGTCAGCTAGTACGTATATAATTTTAAAATTGTGCTTTAAGATCTAATGAGTATAAGTAATTATATTTAACCACCTCTAAAGGCTTAGAGACTCTGTTTTCTATTGTGTCAGTAACACAAGGTATATTTTCTACGAAAAGCTCTAACATAATAATGGGACTTTACCCACAAGAGCAAAATTTTCATTTCAAGTAGAAATACCTCTGGATTGAATAAATTCCAACCTGAAAATACAAGACCTTTGATCTCTAATTTAATCCTTGTTCACAGTTTTAATGTCTTAAGTTCAAGTAAGTTCACCCTCTAATTAAATACAATGTCTACGACGGTTCATATTATGTCGCTATGAAATGACGATACCTAATCATATAGTTTATGATTTTATTCCTACAAAGTTTTTGATTTTTTAAAAACACGCAGAAAAACCGGACGAAAATGGCTACATTTTTGTTTAACTTTATTTTTGTAAGGTTTATTATTATAATGATTTATCAAGTTTATTCTCTATATTTATTTATTTATAATCTTTACAAAGTTTTACATAATAAGCGCAATTTTGTTACGGCATGGTAAAGTCTCTGCAATGATAATGAAGGTGGGTAACTGAGAATCATGATTCTAAGTTCATCATTTCAGCCATTAAACGTCCACAGATGCACTGACACACAGGCCAGGCAGAATGGCAACTACCCCTCATGGAGATCCATGAGGGACATGGATCTCCATGAGGGGTAGTTGCCATTCTCACCAAGCTTGGCAAGCGGGTTGGTGAGCGCAGTATGGGATGTTGATACACGGATAGACACTGCTGCCCATCTTCCGGAGGTATCCCTTAGCAGGCTCTTACTGCATCCATGGGCATGAGAGGAGGGGTATCATTCTACTGCCGGCTCCCCACGGCGGATTCTAAGTTACCTATCTTCAATATCATAGACATCATCAGGTTCTTTTGATTATGGAAAAACGTTAAGACGAACCAAATACAACTGATTACTACTATAACCGCTCGTTTGGTTTTGGTCAGTTTACTTACCAAGATTTTTTAGCCGTCGTTTGGTTTTGGTAAGTAAACTGACCAGTGAGTCATCGCTGAGTCATCGTTTCACGAAAACAATTGTCATTTTTAAACTATGGTGTTTATCAACTTCTTCTTTGTTTTGTAGCCTTCTCAATGAAGTTGACAATGACAATAACAAATAAAATTTACGTAGCCCAAGAAAAAATAATTTTATTCGATTAAATTAAAATTAAAAAAAAGATTACGCAAAAAAAATGCATAAAAAATGCACTTTATAATTACGATCAAAAAATATTTTGTTCTAAGACACCTAAATGTTATGTTATATATAGTGAGGTTATACCACATACTATGTATATACCGCAAAACATGTAGATATATGATAATACATTTTGAATTACAAACAAAAGTATTTTTTATATAAAATTAAATCAATAATTAATAGAAAATAATTTTTACGCTGTATATCCCGAACACAGACTACATTATGAATGATTCTACTGACAAGCTTCATTCAAACCCTTTCCATAGAGCGTAAATACCACGCTACGCTCCATTGTAAAAACCGAGCCAGTATCCACTTAGCGCTGACGCGGAGCGCCCGCGGAGCGCCCGCCGTTTTTCCCGCCAAAACGCAAACCAATTAAGGGTCGAAAAATTATTTTCGCGTAACCAAACTAGTGGTTAAAACAGCAAAATATTGTGTATCTATTAATTTTATTATAACCCTCTATGCCATAGACAACATCAATATTATTACGGCAGACGGGAAATAGAGAAATTCCATGTAAAGATGATGTGAAAATGCAAATTTTGTTTAAAGTTTAAGCACATACTAAAGCGAAGTCATCCAAAATCTAATTATTCGTAAAGAAGTCGCATCATAAACATAAAACCGTTATTTAAATACAAATAACAAAATAAACAAATTTCGAAGCATCCAAATGGAAAGGAACTTGGTTCACAACCTATCACGTGCCATGTAGTTACTAACTTTAATAAAACACTGGCAAGAAAGCTAGGGACGATTAATCTAATACTAAATAAAGGTAATTACGCGATAAATACCCGATAATCCAATATAGTAATAATCTAATACAAATTAATGTCATTATGACCAAAAAAGTCAACGTCTAGCTTAAATATTCATAAAAGACATGCTCAAACTCAAAAAATCCGCAATTATTGTGACCGCAAGGGCAAAGAAAAGTCAATTTACAAAAGAAAACAACACAAATTAATGTATCTATAAAGCAGCAAATAGTTGAATTTGTTTGCTTAAGATGACACACGCTCGCCAACCCGCCTGCCAAGCGTGGTGAGTATGGCAACTACCCCTCATGACGATCCATGAGGGAGGCCTGTGTTCAGTATTGAATGTTTTACGGCTGAAATGAAGATGACGTACGAACTAGGAATAGAAACGAACAAAAGAACTTTACGCGGTTGTTATAGTCTTTCATTTAACAATTTCAATTTATACTAGATACCTTATTTAAATCAAAATCATTTGCCACGGGAATAATCACCCATCTAATCTTACCGAAGCAAGAACCGTCACCATAACATTTTCAAGAAAATCGTCAACAGGGGGTCGTCCATACAATTAAACTATTGCGTTATACATATATACAAAATGATTTGACACTGCTAAGTCACACACTTAGTCTTTGTATGTCTACCGTCGAGAAGTGTTTCGACTTTACAGCTTGCGACATCGATCCATGCGGCGCCGTTTAAACCATTTCTCGTTAATCATTAATCACTCAGCGTGCCCTTCAACATCCATTATCGCCATTTCACCGTCAAACGGCCTGTGACCACGACACCAGACCGTAGCTCTTAAATGGCCCTTGTCATATTTATTTGCTGTGGAAATATGGAATTTGGAAACGACATTAACAAATTAATGAAATGTAAATAACGAGTCGCGTTCAGAGAAACCAAACCCAGAGAAGCACTTGAGGGATACTTATTATTATTGATATTCAGCCGCATTCGAGACACCTCGATTCGGCTGGAAGGAGTTGAAGTTTTTTATTTTTTAATTAAATTTAAATAACCAATGATTGATAATCATTGGTTATTTAAATTTAAGGTTAATGCCATGGGATGCCGGCAATAGAATTTTTGCACATGCCCGTGGATGTAGTAAGAGCCTGGTATGAGATGCCTCCTGAAGATAGGCAGCAGCGTCTTTCCGTGTAGCAACATCCTGTAATGCGCCCGCCAACCCGCCTGCCACGCGTGGTGAGTATGGCAACTACCCCTCATGGAGACCCATGAGGGAGGCCTGTGTTCAGTATTGAATGTTTTACGGCTGAAATTAAGATGACACACGAACTAGGAATAGAAACGAACAGAAGAACTTGACTCGGTTGTTATAGTCTTATTTTATTTTGGAGGTCTGTATTCAGTAGTGGACGTTTTGCGGCTGAAATGATGATGAATGATATCAATGGATACAGTTGGCTGGGTCGGAAACCATGGAGGTGATAAGTAGGAGGCTGTACCCAACAGTAAGTGAATAATGATAGATTTGGTAATTTATTGGTGTAAGCCTGTGCAGGCATTTACTCAAAAAAAGTAACAGCTATAAAAAGAGTATCATTTAATGTGTGTGTAGAAAAGTTTGATACATCCCTTGTAGCGTTTTAATCCATGTTTCCGTGCGTGCCCTTCAACATCCATTAACGCCATTTCACCGCCAACCGGCCCGAGACCACGACACCAGACCGTCGCTCTGAAATGGCCCTCGTCATGTTTATTTGCTGTAGAAATATGGCATTTGGAAATGTTGTTTTTACAAATTAATGAAATTTATATAGATAGATAGATAGATATTTATTTATTGACTTATAAATTTAACAAAAATCTTTCTTAATAGTGTTTTTAAGCCTATACAAGGTTTGTCTAAACACTATGGTTCTCTTTATTACAATGGTGACAACATGCGTAAATTGCAATTCTAAAATACTGAGTCGCGTTCAAATAACCGAAACCAGAGACGAAGCATCGTTTGAATGGACCGACTGGAAGGATTTGGATGCCTAGGTTGTACAGAAATTAAATAAGAGTTATCTTATAGAGAAATAAATTAGGCCATGTGCATGTTGAGCCACGCGCTATGTAGTTAACCGTAGACATTGTAAAACGTCCACTACTGAACACAGAAAATAAAATAAAATCTAAAATAAAATCATAAATATATATAAAATCTTTGACTTGTTGCTGAAAAACCCCAAACCGCTACATATGTATTTGATTCATCATTTCAGCCATAAAACGTCCATTAATGAACAAAGGCCTCCCATGGGTGAGGTTTAGTTGTCATACTCACTACGCTTGGCAGGCGGGTTGGCGAGCGCAATATGGGATGTTGATATATGGAAAGACGCTGCTGCCCATCTTTCGGAGGTATCCCTTAATATAACTCCACTGTCTACTATTAAAGAAGATAGTTATATCTATTTTAGAACACTAGCTTATGATTTTTATTGTTTTTACTTTTGTAATTTTTCTTTGTGTATCTTCTGTTGGTGGCTCCAAAAAATAAAATTACAATTATTTAAATCCTCATGGATTCCATCATCAGATTCGAGTTATTAAAAAAAATAGATATGATATCAACCGTTTAACAAGGTTGGATGGACCGACTGGCTTACTTTGGGGCTGTGTAAAATGTCCATCGATGAATGAAGAGCTTATCAATTCGTTAAAATGATTTCATAGTACGTTTTAAACGACTTTCAAAACAAGAAATAACTTTGTGAAAATAAATAATTTATTTTCGTTACGGTTTATAGTTAACCCTAAGCCACCGTAGTTGGATAACAGGTTTTGAAACTAGCTCTACCTCATCATCATCATATCAGCCCGTTGACAGCTGCCTCCTCTTCAAGTCGTCAACGTACCTAAATCCTTGTTTGATTATCAGGATAGTAATTAATTTTTTTATTCACAGACAATATGTAACATTACAGTCCAAACATTACATGGTCAAAATATATTATGGATGGGTATTATTACACAAGTTTGTAAAATAAAAAAAACGTAACTTCCGACGAGCTAAAAAAGCTACTTTTTAATAAAAGGCAATATATCATTTTAAATTCCATCGATTTCAATGTTACTTTTAGTTTTGCAATCTACACATAATTTCAATGTTACTTTTAGTTTTGCAATCTACACATAATTTCCGTTATTTTGATACCAAACTGTTAGTTTTGCATTCTACACGCCATTTCCTTTCTTGTGATACCAAACTTCGGTATATTTCAAAACATTCACCCCCTATATTCCGTAAACGTGCACCGACTTTGATAAACATATTAAAGGATCATCGTTAGAAAACCGCTGCTTAAAAAAACTTAGAACAAAACTGCATTTAAATCGGTCCACATGTATAAGAGCTGCCGTGCCACAGATAGACACAGACACACATAGCGGTCCAAACACTTCTCTTTTTGGATCGGGGTCGGTAGGGGTTAAAAATAGTAATAATTATGTAAAAGTGTCCCCATAGATATCCAGACGTTTCAACCGGATTGCACCTGGTCCAGCTGGTAGCGAAAGAAAAAACATGTTAATATTTTTTTGTCTTTGCTTTTTCTTGTATATCATGTACGTATCATCGTAGTACCACACTTATGTTTTTTTTTTTGCTTTTATAACGAGACGAGACACGATGGCCAGCCTCATGTTAAGCAATACCGCGGTGATCACGGTCAAAGAGAAGCAATATAATAGAATAGAAGCATGTGACTATGTGACCAACGCTGCATTGTATTGCGCCCGTCACCCTGAGACAGAGTTGTAAGGCCTCGTGTGCCCGAAATTCCACCGGCGCCGCCGTACCCTTCAAACCGGAACACAGCAATGCAGACATTACTGCTTGGTGGAAGAAATAGATATGGTGGTACTTCCCCGGACTCTTTACAAAAAGTTCTACTACTACTAATTACTATTCATCATGTCAGCCGTAAAACGTCCACTACTGAACTAAGGCCTCCCTCATGGATCTCCATGAGGGGTAGTTGCCATACTCACCACGCTTGGCAGGCGGGTTGGTGAGCGCAGTATGGGATGTTGATATACGGAAAGACGCTGCTGCCCATCTTCCGGAGGTGTCCCTTAGCAGGCTCATACTGCATCCACGGGTAGGAGAGGAGGGGTAACATTCTACTGCCGGCACCCCACGGCTTAATTTAAATAATATTATCTCATATTATTATTATTTTTTTAAATTAATCTATCTCTTTGATACTGCTATAAAAAAACGGGTTTAAGCTCATCCATTCGACGAGCGGAAGCCCGCGCTACGGGAAAGAACTTTCATTAAGTTTTTTTGGTGGCCACCTTCGAAGATCATCGTGTTTTGTTCTTTTTGTTCTACCTGTGTAAAGTGTAACTAATGCGGATTTGGAAGCTATCGAATAAACAGATAGATAAGTAAATGACATACACGAATATTTCATTTGATTCTTTGCCCTAATAGGAATAGTTTACAGGAAATATTGTAAGTCAAATTAGTCGTAGAAATTATGAAATAAATATAATATCCAACTTTTTTATATCTTTATATATAAATAAATAAATAAAACCGGGCAAAAGCGAGTCGGACTCGCGCACCGAGGGTTCCGTGCCATCATACAATATAATATGACAAAGGCGGTTTTATATTTGTTGGAGAACCTTGACAGCGCCATCTCTTGTCTGATAGCGGAACTAATGTAGATGTTTTACACTTTCGATGATTTCTAAAAAAGTATGCTATGTAGAGAGATTGTAATAAATTTCCCCTAATCTTTACATACACTTCTAATAGCAATAAAAGTTTCAGAGGTTTATCTCTGCAAACTTCGGAGATAAGGGGGGGAACGCTATTTTTTTTCAACATTTTTGTAAATAACTCAAAAACTATACGACTTAAAGGAAAACTTAAACTTTTTATTAATGTGCAAAAGAATACCTTTCATATGATACCCCACATCACCTAGTAACTTTACAAAATTTTTGAAAACCCCCCTTCGACCCCCCTTGTCTAAAAAACTATGCAAATTAGAGAGTTTGCTACAATTTTCCTATAAAGTTTACATACACTTCTATTAGCTTTAAAAGTATCACGGGTTTATCTCTGCAAACTTCGGAGATAAGGGGGAGGAACGGTCGTTTTTTCAACATTTTTGTAAATAACTCAAAAACGATACGGTTTAAACGAAAACTAAAAACTGTTTATTAATGTGCAAATGAATACCTTTCATATAATACCCCATACGGTCTAGTAACTTGACTTAAAATTTTTGAGATCCCCTATCCGCCCCCCTGCAGTCAAAATAAGAATTTTTTTCAACATTTTTATATATGCTATATTAGTAAAAAAGTGTTGTCTTTTACCATTTCAAATTTCAAGTTGATAGAATCAGTAGTTCTCGAGATATACATTTGTGACAGACAGACAGACAGACAGAGTGATTCTATAAGGGTCCCTTTTTACCATTTTGGTCCGGAACCCTAAAAAGCAAGTTTTGACATTCTCAAAGGAATCAAAATTTATAGGGTACTTCCCGTATACCTAAAACTATGAAAAATAGTTATAGTTAAAACTTAATGCTGCTTCTTTGGAAGCAGCACTGGTTTTCAGATGGCACCTGTGTGGGTGACATCTTTGGTATTAAATACACTCACATACAATAGATATATACTAAACAAATAAAACCAAGAACGAACGTAAATACCTAAAGGAAAACAAACCGGTTACTTACACGTATGTATATAGCACAGGTAATGTAATTAATACAAAATTAGGAAATTAAAAAACATGTTCAATTGAAACGTGTAGGGCAGTCAATTTTGACATTGGCAGTGTAGCGGCTACTAATCCAAGATAACAAAAAATACACTTGTCTTGTACACCTACCGTGTTTGTAAGTAAATAATAAAATGTTAAATTTAGAAAAAAGATATAGTAGAATGAAGAAGTACCTTGCTCTATAGAGTGAAATCAACAGGCGCCAACCACTAGATCTGTCTACATACTGCCAAAAAGTTCGATCTGTGCATGAAGGTTTGTTTTTTATTGTGAATCTTGAGCTGAGAGGAGTGACTTTTGAGCGTTTTTCTGAAGGTGGTTATTGTTTTCAGAGCCATAGATTTAAATTGTTAGATGTGCCCTGACACCAAAAACTGTGGCATTGTCTTAAGAGGGGCCAATCCAACTTACTTTTCATACAACCGAGCGGTTGTATGAAAAGTAAGAAGATCTATTACGACTCCACACCCACGTACGAGCGTACGTGGGTGTGGCGTCGTAATACATCTTTCTATGAAACTTTTGATCTAATAGATATCTTGTGCACTATATCTAGGTTTCTATCCAAACAAAAAATCTAAATTTGGAGAAATGAATTCCGTATAAAATTTGTTTCTCCAAATTTAGATTTTTTGTTTGGATAGAAACCTAGATATAGTGCACGAGATATCTATTAGATCAAAAGTTTCATAGAAAGATCTATTACGACGCCACACCCACTAACGAGCGGTGTATGAATAGTAAGTTGGATTGGCCCCTCTTAACATGTGTGTTAACAATAATGCTGACACACGCACTCAGGTTTTGCCAATAAACCAAACTGTTATTGTTACCATTTACTGTGCAATCGTATTACACGAACTTTCGTGAAAAACATAACACACACCACGTTCGGCTAACACTGTGTTTAGAGGTACACTGATACCAAATGAGCGTGCTCACACATATCATGTGGGAACAAAACGGCTCGGTCTTATAACGGTAAGGGCGTATCTATCAATCAAAATCTTTGTTCAGAGCCCTAATTGGAGGTTGGAGCACATTCCAACACCGTGATGCTGCGAACCTAAACGAACCACGGAAAGCAATCGTCCTGTGTTTAGGGGAGACAAACACATGCGTGCACACAATATGTAATGATGTCACGATCATCTACGTTGAACTTTATTATTTTACCTGAGATTATCGATTTTAATTATCCGTAAAGTTACAAAGCGTATTGAAAGTTGCTTCACAGAGTTGAAGCCGAGTCCAAAGTTTACTGTTTGCTTTGAACATTTCAAGCTTCGTTTAAAGCTGGGCAATATCCACCAACTTGCCCTATTCAATTGTTAATAAAACAGTACAACTTTGGGATCGATCGCGGATAACACTTCAAAAGTTGGTTTTCTTAGAGACATCAGAATCACAAACGACAATCCCTAAATCCCCAATAACACTGCCGCTGCCCCGCTACTGCACTATAAAGACGCACGCTTTTTCTGGTCTCAATTACACCAGCATGGTCTCTGGGTAATTGCTTTTTGCAAAGTATGCAACGATAACATGTTTCACCACTGCCCGCGAAAGCACAAAACATACACAAAATAATGAAACATGAAAGTAAAAAAACAGAATCACTGATCACAATCCGTAAATCTCCAATGGCACTGACTGTCTCACTATCCGCCGATGCTTAGCTGTTGCACTTCAAGATTTATTTATTTTATTTATTTATTCATCTTAGGGAAACTATCAGCACAAGATACACAATAGTTATAAGTATAATAATAACTGGCTATTAATAAGTTTCTACTTATAGATACACAGTAGTACTTTACAGAGGACAAATTAAAAGAAATTAACAATAGTAGGCTAGTAATTCACACATACCCGAATAGATCCACATAATTCCACATTGTCTTATAAATGATTATATATATAATTAGGCATTAGGTTGCGGGAAAGCAGGGCCCAGGGCGAGCCACTACCTGCAACGAGACTTCACGCATGGGACGAAGAGAACACACAGGACCTTAAAGCTTATCCAGACGTGGATATGCTTTTTAACGAACCTCAAATAAAAGTAGAGGTTCTCAACACTTCAATTGACGTCTGTGTATATCTGATACAGACATCAATTGGAGTGTACCTAGCTTATACCACCAGAAAAAAAGGAGAAAAAAGGAGAATGACTCAAATCAATATAAAGTTCAAATTAAGAATATTATGAAGAAATAGAAACCAACGACAATTAAAATATGACACAATAAAAATACTATGTTAAACGTAAGGTATAAATAAACACCAGCTAGAGTTGCTTCTACGATAATTTTGACAATAAAACGAATGTAATGAAAAAAACAGTTTTTTTTAAATTGGTTGATCAAATATGATTGAGTTTTATAAAATTATGGATACATTTTTTCCTTGTCTAAAATCATGGTTACTAAATTTTTACATTGAAAATATGCTAAATTGCGTAAATAATTTTAAGGTTCGCATGAAGAACAACAGGAGCAAAGCGGATGCAATAGTGGTATCAGTGTTCCGTGAAGAATAGTGTTCCAGTGTGAATCTGCTGTGAGATTGTTATTGGTGTGATTTCCGATATTATTATAAGGAGTTAATTTTGTTCTAATTGGACTACGTTATTTAATCCCGAACCCCAGCTTCCTATTGTTCTAAGTGGAAAATATGCTGAGAATTTATAAAAGTAATAGGAATCCATTTCATCATCATCATCATTTCAACCGTAGGGATCCATTTATAATCGATTTAAACAACTACTTACGTGAATAATTGTTTAAAACAACCGACTTTAATTATAAAATCTAAAATAGTGCTGAAAATATGACTTTGGCGTAACACCGACGTTACACGAAGCGTGAATTACATTCTCATATAGTGCCTAGCGTTTGAACCATTGAGGCTGCTCTCAATGGTTCAAACGTTCAATGTATCTTCTAACGATTCAACGATCTTCTAACGATCACTACCGGTTTTCAAGTCTAAGAAGATAAAGAACACAATCGCAGTAGATGCAAACGAGGTGACGATTCACCTTGAAAAATTGTCAACCTTTCAAACAAACTTTGCTTAGTAGGTACGTCGTAAGTAAAAAGTAAGGGCCTTTGCGTCGACCGAGCTTTGTACAAGACAGGACGAGTGGCGAATATTTGCAAAACAGCTTCATGCATGTGCCTTGAACATTGATGTCAAACCACAGAAGAAAAGCTAGGACTGGCTTGACGCATCAGATAACAATATCAGGATGCTTGTTGAAGGGTACAGACATGAACTAAACTCAAAATCAACGGAGCACTCAGCAAAATGGTAGCTCAGCACAAACTAAGATCGAAGGTTCGCGAACTGAAGGACAAGCGGTGGAATGAGACAGCTGGTAAATTACAGCACTGCGCTGATACTCACCAAACTGGTAAGTTTTTCGAAGGCATATAAGCGATTTTTGGTCCACGAGTCAGAAAAATAGCACCAATGCTCTCGAAAGACAGGCACCACCGAGTTACGGATAAAAATGCCGTATTAAAGCGATGGCCAGAACATTTCAACGATGTTCTGAATAAAACTGATGTTCTGATGTTCTGAATAGCGGATAAAGTATATATTGTACCTATAGTGCTCTCTTCCACAGGAGTGACACCAAAACATTTACATCGCAGTATAGAGATATTAGGATTAAACGTATTCATATACACAACTCTACAAAAAGCAGCCATTCTCAATACGTGTAGAATAGTAAGAAAATTCATGGAGATAGACCCATCATCCACACCAATATATTGAAACACCCAAATATACGCTGCATTTACTTGGTTTTTGTAACCCGTAATGCAGTTTATACCAGTCAGGGGACTGAGAAAAACAAATTTCCCGATAATAATAATAATGTGTAATAAAATACCTATAAAATGCTATGTCCAGCAGTGGATGTAGACAGCGGTCCTTCGGCTGTGATGATGATGATGATGTATGGCCACTAAATATTCGGGTTTAGGGTTATACAAACGAACCGCCATTACCGCCCACTGGGTTAGTTTACCCACCGATTGATTTGCCTTTCAATTCGCGCATTGAAGTGATTGTGGGTTTGTTTGTATGGCGCGGTTGTTAAGGTGCGTACAGACAATGAAACGTAACATGTATCATGCAATGAAAGAATTCGCCGTACACATTGCTGCAATGTGTCATGAAAGATAACTCTGTCTATAATTAATGGAATCAGGCGTTACTTTCCGGAAATCCATGACAATAAAATGCAATGAAAATATCTAGTTTTAATTCCGTTAATGCTGAGATGCACATGCAGGGAGAACTAAGTTGTTAGTGCAACACGCATACCCAAACCCACACGACTCGATTTCGTTCCAGCCGCCGACCAGTCAATTAAAACTATATTAGCGGAATTAAAACTAGATATTTTCATTGCATTTTATTAACACTGTCTAACAATTTCTCATAGTTCGGACGTCTTGTGCGAACGAAATGCGCATTTCACGGGCACGCTACGAGCGTGATTACTAGCCGCGCTCGGAGCGACCCGTGATTTGCCGGTTTTTCGAACGAACACACACGTGAAAACTTGCTGGGGCGTGGAGCTTGATGAAAACTCGAGAAAAGTATTTAAAATGTATTGATACTTCAGTTTTTCAAAATACCAAACTTTTACATATACGCAGCCATTGCCGGTCACATCGCAAGAGAGGGAAACCGAAAGTCCCAACCATAGATTGACTATAAAACAAGTTATTGGCGCCAGTGATGGCTGCCGATTCTAGCACAGATTAAAAATGTGAATGACGACTCATTCCAATTACTAATAATACATTTAAGCACTTTTACAAATACTAACCGAATCAAATAAATATGGCAAGCTTTCACACGTGGAAGGTCGCGCTATGCGTCCACGCTTGCAGCGAACATGCAATGAAAGGTAGAATGATACACTTCATGTTACGTTTCACCAGTCACGCACCTTTAAACGCTGTGTGGGTTTACTAGGGCAAAACGTGTGAAAATCTATTATTGTTAATGTACATATGTTGCTTCTGGGCTTAAAATGTCGAAACGTAAATAAATAAAGCTGACATAATATGGATTGGGTGTCGACGAACGCTCCAATAAAACATCGCTATAAGTTAATAGGAATTATAAGTAACTTTTTAGGGTTTCATAGTAAACAAGAAACCCTTTAGATTCGCTTTGTCTGTCTGTCCGTTTGTCCGCCCGGCTTTGCGAAATGACTATTACTTCTAGAAAGCTGTAATTTTGCATGGACGTAATAAAATAACGACGATATAACACTATAAAAATGGTGAAAATTGTTAACAAAAAAAGTTTTAACCATGAGTTCATGGTTAAAACCTTTTTTGTTAACATTTTTTTTCTAGAATAATTATAAGGTTAAACTATCTTTCTTAGTTTCGGAGAAATCGTAGCTCAAATAAGTGATACGGTTTCCCAAACATACCGGAATACTTTAAACC
The DNA here is from genome assembly GCA_963082625.1 of Pasiphila rectangulata. Taxonomy (NCBI): domain Eukaryota; kingdom Metazoa; phylum Arthropoda; class Insecta; order Lepidoptera; family Geometridae; genus Pasiphila; species Pasiphila rectangulata. The sequence continues at coordinate 7,006,626 of OY720254.1, read as the reverse complement.
GAAAACTCAATTAATTCCCGATAATTGTTTTGGTAGATGTAAAAATAACATACACAAGTAAGTAAACATTCCCGATATCTAATATATCGGGAATGTTTACGTACTAATATATCGGGAATGAATACGTAGTTCACGATAGTTAATAAAGTAAAACAGGTCTACTGTGTCTGTGTGAGCGAGTGATCCCCTGAGGCACTCGTCTCTCAAGAGTCTGGGCAACAGGAGACTTCAGTGTTGAAAATGTATATTAAAACCGTGGAGTGCGAAAAGTAGCAGTTATATTATTTTATTTTCTTGTAACTAAAAGTTTTTCGGTTTCCTCATATGAAAGAGATAGCAGCCAGGTAGAGCCCTTGATTTTACATTTTTACAGTGGCACTGTACAAATGACGAACTAATAGTTACAATAAAATAAAATAATGCATCTGCTACTTTTCGCACTCTACGATTTTAATATATACATATATTCAACACTGAAATCTGCTGTTGCCCAGACTCTTATTTAAGAGACGGGTGCTTCAGGGGATCACTCGCTCACACGGACACAAACAAACACATACACACACGCGCGCACACACACTCCCGTCTTATTTAGTTTATAATATTAATTTCTTAATAATTCAGAATCATTGTATGTCTAGGAGTTGGGCGTTGACACTGCCACACAATTGTAAAGCCTCGGTTGTGTCATCATGGTTTATTTGAATTTAGGTGCCTCTGTAACTGGTCTGAATAAATTATATCTTATCGTGGCGCCGGGTGTCGGCAGTAGAATGTCACCCCTCCTCTCATGCCCGTGGATGCAGTAAGAGCCTACTAAGGGATACCTCCGGAAGACGGGCAGCAGTGTCTTTCCGTCATTGTGACGTATATCAAAATCCCATACTTCGTTTACCAATCCGACTGCCAAGATTAATAAGTATGTCTCACACGGACCCCTCATGGAGATTTTATTTTATTTATTACACTTAAGGAGCTATTTAGAAACATTTCCTATGGTAAACTGTGCTAATTCTATGAATTTCGGCAGACTGTGGTGAAAAACATTCCGTTCTCGGATAGGATGTTGAGCTGGCAGAAAGCGAGTGACAAGGGTCGCCCCCTCTATCAACAATAATAGATTCACTTAAGAAGCTTGGTCCTGGCTAGCGGCGCGGCGAGCATAGCGGGGCGGCGGCGCAAACCAATGAAGTCTAGGGCGCGCGCAGGCAGTGCCGCCAGCACCTCCGGGTGGTGTACGGCCCCCCGCAGCACTGGCACCACGTACTTGACCACTGCATGTCCCTAGCAGAAGCCGGTGTAGACTGACCGAACAAGCTTGAACTCGCCAGTGCGCTGTGCCGCACACATCCACGTAGCAACTTACGCTGGTCTTGCAAGCGATGACCTACCCTGCCGTAACAGTTTCTTAAACTAGTACGGAGGGTAGAAATCACTAGCATGCTACCTATTGCAATCACTGTTTTTAGCATAATTCTTGTTTAGGTATCTACTCGTACATTACTTTATTTTAACAATATTTGTTTAATGATAAGTGGACTTATATTATAAGCAAATACCCAATTCCTAAAGCTTAGAATAGCAAACATTATTGTTTTAAGCAAATAAACATTTTTATTTTTTTTATTTTATTATTATTTATGTCCCGCCTTATTATTTATGACAGATAATCGACAGTACCCACACATACCTATAACGATCCATGAGGAAGGCCTGTGTTCATCTGTGGACGTTTTATGGATGAAATGATCTATCTTATCTTATATAGCGTCAGCAACTGGTGTTCTTGTTATACGGTCGCTTCACTACCTTTCTGTTATAACAAATAACAATTTTAGGTTTAAAATATGATTTGTAATAATGTTAAAATAATTGTTATATGAATTTAAGATCTCGATATTACGAGTAATAAGATAAGAATATGTAATTGAATCACGAATACGCTGATAAAATTTAAACTAGTTTTAAGTACATTATACAATAACCATTAAGTTTAAATCGCCATAAAATTAATAATGGCGATGACTATAAATATCCAATAAAATAAAATAAACTACCTTTCTGGGATATTGATTGATGGATTAGGCTTCCTTAGCACCTATACCATTCTCGCATCTTAGTCGGCTATTAGTTATAGGTAACAATAAGTCCATACATCTGAAGCTAACTAAGCGCGGGTTTCCTCGCGATGTTTTCATTCACCGTTGAAACACTGGCTGTTTTCTTACTCGCAGTGGATAGCCTACATTAATGTCAAATACACAATTCTATGGTAGTCACGAGTATTATGAATATGGGCCTAAATATACAACAATATTGGTTCATGGTGGATTATTGTGTGGAAATAACCTACACCAATTAGATATTAAGCCTTCAAGTAATATCGGAGTTTGATTGATTGCCTCATCATAATTTGCTAAGATTGACAGCAATAAACTTGAAAATTACATAGATTTAAAACTGACACCTATAACTGTGTCATTGGCTTAATACATGTGTCGGGAGATAAGGTCTTGATAATTACGGTAAATAGATACATTTAGGTTTTAATAAATGAAATGGAATGAAATGGCACACTGGTTTTGCCATTATACCAAACTGTTATTCATCATTTCAGCCATAAAACGTCCACTGATGAACACAGGCCTCTCTCATGGATCTCCATGAGGGGTAGTTGCCATTCTCACCACGCTCGGCAGGCGGGTTGGTGAGCGCAGTATGAGATGTTGATACACGGATAGACGCTGCTGCCCATCTTCCCGAGGTATCCCTTAGCAGGCTCTTACTGCATCCATGGGCATGAGAGGAGGGGTATCATTCTACTGCCGGCACCCCACGGCACCAAACTGTTATTGTTACCATTTAATGATTGCAATCATGTTGCGCGCACTTTCGTGAACAAAATAACACACAGCAAGTCGGGCTAACACTGTGTTTAAATGTATACGAGTACACTGGTTTCAAATGAGCGAGCTATCTCATTCCGTGTGGAAACAAATCGGCGCGGTCTCATTACGGTAACGGCGTATCTAACAATTTAAATCTTTGAAAAATTATGTAAAATGCGATTTCCATGGGTTCTTGGAGATCATCATTTGGAAGCGATCGTTAGCGTTAAGTGTTTGTAAAAATGAGGTTTTATGATGCCAACCAAATAATTATGGCTTTATGTATTTGGTTGCTGCTGTGGGGTGCCGGCAGTAGAATGTTGCTCCTCCTTTCTTGCCCGCACATGTCGAGAGTGGTAACCTCATAATCAGTTCTTGAAGAACCATGATTAAGGCGTATGTTCAACAGTGGGCGCCATACGGCTGAAATGATGATGATGATGATACCAACCATGATAGTGGCGAGTGTGGCCGAATAATGTTCTTAGCGGCGCTTATTTGGAGAGGCCTATGTCTAGCAGTGGACTAACATGGTTTGATGATAGATGATGATGATGATGAAATTTGGCATGGCATCACTGAAAAACAGCGCAAAAGAGTTCTTTTAATCATCATAGGTAACTCTATTGTTACATTTATGCCTAGTGACGACCTATTGTTTATCCTGTCGGTAGACATCTTTTTTTCATTTTTCACACAAATGGCCATAGATAAGACCACACCGACCACAGAGTATCGCACGCTAATGGCCTGTCCACAGGTGTTCGCTGTGCCTGTGTTGGTGTGGTTTGATGGTTGGTCGGTCACGTATTTATATTATATTACTCTCCTCATTTATTCATTAATTAAGTATTCTATTATTGTATGTAATATTATTGCTGTATAAATGGTATTTATTTATTTTGTACGCCTGCGCTTTGCACCGGCAGACGAGGCGGTCACACGGACCTGCCTGAAAATCAGCGCCGCAACCGCGTAGCTTGCTACGTGATTGCGGTAATACTGAGGCAGTGTCCATTTTTTGACCTCACGCAGCATTGGTTGTACATATTTCTAAAATTTTGTTTAACAGTGTAAGCCTAATTTGATTATTTTATGTTTTCTTTGTAATTTGTATATGTTGTGTGTGTGTCAAAAATAAATGATTTTCTTCTTTCTTCTTTCTTCTTCTATTGTTGTCACGAATTTAATTTTTTTCTTTGGTAACTTATTGTATAATTACTACTTTATTGCATTAACAGGTATTTAAAGCCTTTATTGTCATGCCGACATTTTGACAAGATTGCACACATCGTGGTCAACAGACTGTGGAAGTCTGCCTGCGACCAAGACGGACGCAAGTACTGATCTGATATTCCAATTAAATCATCTTCATTTCAGCTGTAAAACGTCCACTACTGAACACATGCCTCCCTCGTGGATCTCTATGAGGGGTAGTTGCCATACTCACCACGCTTGGCAGGCGGGTTGGCGAGCGCAGTACGGGATCTTGATACACGAAAAGACGCTGCTGCCCATCTTCCGGAGGTATCCCTTAGCAGGCTCTTACTGCATCCACGGGCATGAGAGGAGGGGTAACATTCTACTGCCGGCACCCCACGGGGTATAATGATGTCTTTATAATGGGGAATGTTCTGAAGAGCTATTTAACTTGATACCAGCAGCACACTTCTCTCACCTAACCACTCGCCAGAAAACCAGATTTCATCCGCACCACCTGGATAGATTGCCGTGGGGTGCCGGCAGTAGAATGTTACCCCTCCTCTCCTACCCGAGGATGCAGTCGGCACACCTCGGAAGATGGGCAGCAGCGTCTTTCCGAATATCAACATCCCGTACTGCGCTCACCAACCCGCCTGCCAAGCGTGGTGAGTATGGCAACTACCCCTCATGAAGATCCATGATGGAGGCCTTAGTTTAGTAGTGGACGTTTTACGGCTGAAATGATGATGATGAGCTGGTTCTCCACTAGCGCTCGTTTCGCGCGCTCTTTTTTGCCGCGGACGATTAATTTGTGGAACGAACTCCCTTCTGCGGTATTCCCTCGGAGCTTATAAATGCTCCTTCAAAAGGATTTTTCCCTTCCTCAAAAGCCGGCAGCGCATTAGCCACGAATCTGGTGATGCATATCTCCATGTGCGACGGTGACCACTCCATCAGGTGGCCCGTTCGTTCGTCTTTCAGCTTAAAACAAAGAAACATATAGTAATATTTTACTAAAAAAAAGAGGTTTTATCTTGGTGCCTCCTCTCATTAAGTAGATAACCTTTTTGCTAGAAAGTAGACGCGATACATGGATTGAGTAAGTAATTTAGTAGATAAACCATAATCATTGATATATTGCTACTCTGACCCTTTAGAGACATCGCAATTGATACATCGACTCCATAGGCTGCATTCCGACACGAAATAAAGTAATTTTTCAAAAGACAAAACGTGCAGCAGCTATGTAGGTGTCACACGAAATAATTGATTGTTGTCAGGGAGGGGATTTCAATTTGGTCTTTAGATACATTGCTGTTACATTCCTTTCATATACGAGGGTCACTCAGAATGTTTGATACTAGAAAACGTAAAAAACCGCTAAAATGTTCCCGGCGCAGACAAAGATTGGCGCAGTTCCATTTTCAATGAGACACACGATAATAAGAATTAGCTCTCAAAAAATGTGGTGGGAAATTTTGAAATCGGAACGTACCTTTACTTGTAAAAACTCATAATTATTTTGAAATAGATTTGGTTACGCCGACAGCATTGCGAGCGTAACTTAATTTAAACGTTAGATAAACGACATTGCATAGTTAATTATCTATAGGTAAACTAAGGGTTGGTTTACTTTTCTGGGAATTTTGTGTAATCCCATATTGGGCTATTACGCGATGTTCCTACGTGTCCGTGTGTGCGTACACTATAATCCACACGACGGATATTTTGCTGCGTATGCACTCTGTATTTTTTCTAATGTCGGTCACCTTGACAAGACTAGTTGTAATCAAGACGCCTCGCTGGTCGGTCGCACGCACTCAATTATATTATCCCGCATATGTCTCTGTCGCGTTCGTTCATTGGAATCGTGACGGAGAATTCACTCCTATACCCATAAGATATCGGGATAGGTCGCGCATAACAACAAGATCGTTGCCAGTCAAAGGAATTCGCCTCCCTGTGCAGTGAAGTGAAGTGAAAGGATTCCCGCGCAGCCCTGGACCCTCAAAGATTGCTGGACTTGCCAGGTTAGTAAGCCTTCCTAACTACCTAGTGATTTTAGCCTGTGCAACGTCGTTATAATTACTATACGCATCTTTGAGAAACCTAGAATTATTGGATTTCAGCCAGTCCATCCCACCTTGGGAAACGCATATTAACCAAATGATATAATCGGTTAGCTTTATGGTCTATCGTACCATGCATCGCGGCATGCGGCCGGTTATATCTTCCATATATTTGGTCCTCACGAACCGGATAGAAATCTAAAATTTTGGGTTTATTACCACGTGTAATTGCATATAATCATCATAGGAAACTCGTCCTTATTGCGTTACATGTAAGGTCCATTGTGTGTCCGCACTTGTACACGAAGTCCCGTTATAAAATTATTTAAATTCGCATTTTTCCTAACTGATTCACAAATAGGTGTGTATAAGTTATTTACTACTTTAGTGTTTCATGTTGTGAAATAGATTTTACGTTAAATTGCGTTAATTACGCTAATTTTTCATTATTTTATTTAATTGACGGTGGTTTCGTGGAAAGTTTCGTGGCACAAAGATTGGTCTGGTTAACTTTGTTAGCGAATCCAAGTAAGGATCGCCACTATAACATCTTGTTGGTTTATTTTTAACCTAATAACTAAACATTGAGTTTATTTATTTACATCGCAAAAATATTACAGTCCACACCGCATTTATTGAAGAATTTTAGTAGGTTCTGAAGTAACTTATTTACTAGGTTGTTTGTTCTTAAGACAAGATAAATTATTTCTCACTCTTACGTTCATAAGTACCTATTATTTCGCATGCACAGCAATTACGCTCGTGCTATCTATACTGTTCCTATATCGTGCCAGCTTGGTCAGTTAGTGCCTATCTATACTTACTAACGCTGCTGGTAGGATAGGTATTTATTTGTTTTATCCTTACGCGTCGTATTGCACGTTCGCTAGGGTTCCGCATGGTCGGGAAAATAGTTCCACACCTATTTATTTTTTGTTTTACCCGTGTCGCGTCGTATTGTACGTCCGCTTTATTGCTTGAAATAGAGTTCCGTTCTATATACCATATATAAATCATATAAGTACCGTTTGTTTTTACAAGCTTTTTTTATTTTTCGATTTCGCCATTGTCGTGTCGTATTGAACACACGCTAGGGTTTCGCATGATTGGAAAATTGGTTCCGTACCTACCTATCTTTTGTTTTTTAAAAAAAATATAAATATTTAATACTTTGTTTTGCATCCATTAGCTTAGGCTGGAATTTCGCTTGGACGGATAAGTGGTTCCGTACCAATTTTATATTAAAGTTTTTATTTTTTTTATTTTTAAACACAAATTTTTAGTTTAACATGGAAGACTTAAATAACAAACTTAAACTTTACGAAGGCAAATGTGCTTCATATTTTGGTCGCGTTCAAAAAATATATGATTTAATTTCAAATCTCAATGACGAAAAGTCGAGAAATACTTTCATTGCGAAAGCCAGAACAGTCGATCAAATTAGAAACGAAATTATAACTACAATTGATAATATAAATATTTTGTCAATGAAAATTAATCCCGACTATGAGGTTAATTACAACACGTTGTCGGCCTTTGACGATCTTTCGTGCGAAATTAAAAATGTATTGAGTTCATTGACCCCAGCTCCCCCTACTAAGGATTATGCTATGAGTAGTACTAATTCGACGAGTAGTAGACTCGGTTCAAGTTCAGGGTCATGTCATATCAAAATACCGAGAATCGAACTGCCTACCTTTGAGGGCGACATTCAAACTTTTCCGTTTTTCTATGAAACATTCAAACGTGTAATACATTTAAATCCCGATTTATCGGACTCGGATCGTATTCACTATTTACTAAGTCATCTCAAGGGCAAGGCTCAAAGTGTTGCCGCCGGTATTGTCCCCGCTGCAGAGAACTATCGCGTAATCTGGGACGCGCTTATCGCAAAATATCATGACACGCGCGCATTAGCAGTTAGTTATCTCAATCAGCTGTTTTCTATAAAATCAGTTGGTACTTCGCCTGCTAATGTTGAACAGGTATTTGATAAATTCACTGCAATTGTGGCAGGACTCAAGCAATTGAAAATAGATAACATGGATGATTTTATTTTCACGTACGCGGGTCTTAAGTTATTAGACTCCGACATCGCAAAACATTACGAAATGTCGCTTCGCAATTTGAAAGATCCTCAAGGGGTAGATTATAATTACTTTGTAAAGTTTGTACGCGAACAAATAAAAATATTATATCGCATCGCGCCGTCAAATGCTGAAAAGTCGACTGCCGGCCGCAGTGGCGCCAGTGCGGCGTCTGCTACGTCTTCTAGGGCGCATGTATCTACATCGCCTAAATGTTCGCTCTGTCATTCATCGCATATCCACTTATATAAGTGCAGTGCCTTTTTAAAATTAAACGCGAATGACAGATTTAAATTCATTAAGGAACACAATATGTGTGTCAACTGCCTTAGTGCGCAGCATACAGCGTCTAAATGTCAGTCTTCTGCCACTTGTAAGAAGTGCCAGGGTAAACATCATTCCTTGTTGCATTTCGAACAAAGGCCACAGAAACCAGCTGCTAGTGTCAGCACCGCACCGGCTACTAGTGCCGAAGAACCTGAGCCATCGCAGGAACGGGTTTCTTTTTGCACGCACTCAGCCACGGTTCAAAGGTCGTCTCGCACTACTGAAGTGCTAGCTACTGCGAAGGTATTAGTGGTAGGTAGGAAGGGCAAGGATGCTGTTATTCGCTGTCTTCTGGACCCAGGTTCCCAGAAGAACTATATAACTACTCGATGCTGTCGTAAGCTCGGGTTACCTATCCGCGAGGATTCGGTGGTTACCGTCAAAGGTATTGGTGGTACCTCTCAACCAGTACGAGGTTCAGTTGAACTCAAATTTAGTTCGCGTTTCCGTGTGCAACCCAAGTACAACATCGACGCTCTGGTTCTCGACGAGATAACGGGTCAGCTCCCGTTATGCCCGATAGATGTCGCTAACTTCAATCACATTGATTCGAGGCTACTTGCCGACGATACTTGGGCTACGCCGGGGAATATTGACATTCTGTTAGGAGTAAAACTTTTTGCTAAGTTATTGCAACCAGGTCATGTATCTTCTACCGCGGGATGTCCAGACGCATTAGAGACAGTGCTTGGCTATATATTAATGGGAGACGCACCTGTCTTAGAACGTCCGAAAGCCACCCTGTCGTTTTTCGCTACTTCCCCTTTGGAAAGCTGCGACTTGCGCAAGTTTTGGGAGATAGAAGAAGTTCAACCCTCTTCTATCACTAGCGTGGATGATAAATACTGTGAACAGTTTTATTGTTCCACCACTACTCGCACCCAATCTGGCAAGTATGTCGTTGCTTTGCCATTGAAGACAGACGCATCGGCGTTAGGTAATTCTTTCGAAATTGCACGTCGTAGATTTATTAGCCTCGAACGAAAACTTAAATCGCATCCTAACGTCAAATTACTCTATGATGACGTCATAAGAGATTATCTAAAAAATAATTACGTTTCCCTTGTGCAAGGAATTATTCCTGGCGAGGTATCTTACTACATCCCGCACCATGCTGTAATTCGCGAAGACAAGGCAACCACCAAGTTACGCGTGGTTCTTGATGCGAGCGCGAAGACAGCCAATGGTACATCACTAAATGATATTCTCTACGCAGGTCCAGTTCTTCAGTCGGACCTTTTTAATATTCTTTTGAATTTAAGATTCTACGCTGTAGCTATAACGGCTGATGTTAAAGCTATGTACCTCAGAATTTCAGTACGTCCTGAAAATCGTCCTCTTCAGCGTATACTATATCGCTTTCACGAAGACGAGGAATTGCAAATTCTGCAATTTTCCGTTCTTCCCTTTGGGTTCAAATGCTCGCCCTTTGTCGCCATCCGCACCATTCAACAATTGTGTAAGGATGAGGGTCAAAATTGTCCTCTCGCAAGCGAGATTCTAAATAGAGATATTTATATCGATGATATCGCTAGTTCTATTCCTAGCATTGCGCTAGCAATAGATTCCGCTCACCAACTGATTAAGTTGTTTTCACTTGGTGATTTTGAGTTGACTAAATGGTCAAGTAATAGCCCTGAGGTTCTTCAGGCTATTCCCGAGTCACTGCGGCTCGCGCACAGTGTCGATCTAAGTAAGGATCCGACTCTAAAGGTTCTTGGGCTTCGTTGGTTTCCCGACGAAGACTATTTCGCATTCCAAGTCAATTCTGACAATCGCCCTTGCACGAAGAGAAATATTCTGTCGTCTATCGCTCGCCTCTTCGATGTTCTGGGTTTAGTCGCGCCCATGATCTTGTACGCCAAGCTATTGATCAAAGATCTTTGGCTTGTAAAAATTGGATGGGATGATGTCCCACCAAACCGCATAGTTCGTCTGTGGCAGCAGTTTCAAGATGAACTGCCGCATATTTCGCAGCTTAAATTCACACGCCACATTGGCGTAATTGAAACCTGTAAAGTTTCATTAGTTGGGTTTGCAGACGCTAGCGAGAAAGCCTACGGTGGTGCTGTCTACGCCCACGTAGTTAAACCAGATGGAGACATAACCATCTCGCTAGTATGTGCAAAGTCCAAGGTCGCTCCTCTTAAAGTTATTTCGCTGGCTCGTCTGGAGCTATGCGCCGCATTGCTTTTATCAACTTTGATAAAGCGAGTTTTTGATCTTTATTCCTCCCGATATGCCATTGAGGCTGTCGTAGCATTTTCAGACTCAACTGTAACTTTGAGTTGGATCCACTCTTCGCCACATCGCTGGCACACGTTTGTGGCCAATCGCATAGCCAAGATTCACGAAAATCTCTCGGCAAAACACTTCTTCCATGTAAAAGGATCAGATAATCCTAGTGATTGTCTTTCCCGCGGTTTGACGCCAGCCCAGCTTATCCATCATCCACTGTGGTTGACTGGACCGCCCTGGCTCAAACTGCCCCGCCACAAATGGCCTATAAAACCATTCGTTCCAGGTGAGACGCAAGAGCTTCCCGAAATGAAGCCAGTGGCTCTACCTGCTTTATCGCCGGCACTGTCAAAGGTGAATTCTCCTGCCGAAGACATTCTGTATAACCTCTCCAATAGGTTTTCCTCCTGGAAAAAATACTTGAAAACAATTTGCTTTGTTTACAAATTTCTAAAGTGGCTTCCTATAGGCCCAATAACCGCGCTCGATTTGAACTTTGCTGAATCAGTTGTGTGGCGAACTGTTCAACGAATTCATTTTGAATCCGATTTAAAATCGCATCTTCGTGAACTCTACCAATTCTTATCGCATGAATATAGCACATATTGGGAAAAGGAACTGGCGGATGATAACTCGCGACCGCTCTACGCGCTTAGCTCCGATCCGTCAGAACCCGCCGCATTAACTCCTGCACATTTTCTTAACACGAAACCACTCGTCTTTTTCCCTGCTCGCGAGGTAACTGAAACGCGCTTACATCTTATTTCGCGACAGGAACTAAATGATCAACTTGTTCATTCTAAATGGAACACACCTGCTAATCCTTTACGGACTGGTATGGTTGTTGTTTCTATGCAGGACAACGTTATGCCTCTACATTGGCCGATAGGCTTAGTGACTGAAGTCTATCCGGATAAGAACGGGGTAGTTAGAGTCGCAACGATCAAGACTCAGAGTGGGTTTTTTCAACGGCCAACAGTTAAGTTGTGCCCTTTGCCAACACAATAAGTTTTGGTATCTAATTTTTATAATGCAGAAGTTAGGTTTAATTAAATTTATTAACTAGTTTATAAAATTCCTTCATAAATTTAGTTTCTTTCATAAGGTAGAGTTTTCATGATGATAATATGCAATTGTTAATTGTTGTTTCCTCTTTTTTGTTTTGAAAGATTAGGACCTTTCAAGCCGGGGAATATGGTTACGCCGACAGCATTGCGAGCGTAACTTAATTTAAACGTTAGATAAACGACATTGCATAGTTAATTATCTATAGGTAAACTAAGGGTTGGTTTACTTTTCTGGGAATTTTGTGTAATCCCATATTGGGCTATTACGCGATGTTCCTACGTGTCCGTGTGTGCGTACACTATAATCCACACGACGGATATTTTGCTGCGTATGCACTCTGCATTTTTTCTAATGTCGGTCACCTTGACAAGACTAGTTGTAATCAAGACGCCTCGCTGGTCGGTCGCACGCACTCAATTATATTATCCCGCATATGTCTCTGTCGCGTTCGTTCATTGGAATCGTGACGGAGAATTCACTCCTATACCCATAAGATATCGGGATAGGTCGCGCATAACAACAAGATCGTTGCCAGTCAAAGGAATTCGCCTCCCTGTGCAGTGAAGTGAAGTGAAAGGATTCCCGCGCAGCCCTGGACCCTCAAAGATTGCTGGACTTGCCAGGTTAGTAAGCCTTCCTAACTACCTAGTGATTTTAGCCTGTGCAACGTCGTTATAATTACTATACGCATCTTTGAGAAACCTAGAATTATTGGATTTCAGCCAGTCCATCCCACCTTGGGAAACGCATATTAACCAAATGATATAATCGGTTAGCTTTATGGTCTATCGTACCATGCATCGCGGCATGCGGCCGGTTATATCTTCCAAGATTATTACTGGCCGTACATAAAACAAAATTATAGGTACCTACCTATATAAAAACTTTTTTTCGCTATACTTTCTGAGTGGCCAGTATTAATATATTCATTTCTGTTACAATAGACCCGCCATTCTGACCTACACCTATTTATTTACATACAGGGCCAAACAAAATTCTAGAAGGCCATTACGGCTACGCAGTTGAAAAGGTGTTACAGTAATACCTATACCTAATTCTAGGTGATGCTTGGCAAGCCTTATACATCGGACAATGGCCTAGGCATTGCTGTGCCCCGTACAACATGAGCACCAGTTGCTGACGCTGTATAAATCATCTGCAATAGATGTGAAAGCCAAGGTATTTACTTTGTCTCACTCTATTTAAAAATTGGTTTGAAACTGATAAATCGAAAACTTTGACTGCCTTTATCGGTTCGAAACCGATAAAGGCAGTCAAGATTTTCGACCCGACGGTTAATTGCTCCGTAGACGAATGGTAAAGGCAGCCTGCGTCAAAGGTGAAGGTCTGAACACCTCACGGGCATGAGAGGAGGGGTAGCATTGAACTGCCGGCACCCCACGGCATGTACACGGATGTACCTTTATCTTTTATTAATTAAAAGATAAAGGTGCATGCACACCGAAAATTCCACAGCATCACCTGAAGTATTAACAGCTGAAAATAACTAGTAAAATTGTCGCTGCGTTCGTTAACACTTATTAATGTTTCAACAGCGAGCTGAAACAAGAGTGGACTATGGCATGATCTGTGACTGGTCATTAAAATTAATTTCACGTTCCGATGCGCGGGTGGCGCGTGCCCACTAATTTGTTGACAGAACATGAGTGCCTATTTTTAAGTTGTCTCTTAAAAGGGTGATGGGCGGGCCATATTTTAACTGCAAGGTGGCTACAAAATTGTCAAGACCATCATCAACAACAGAAAAAAACATTTTCAGGAATATATCAAGATGTGGCCAACATCACCACTCAGTGTAGCCCCAACAAGGTAAGACTGCTGAAGAAGCGATGGCATGACGAACTTGACAGTGCGTGGAAAATGGCGGTGGACGAACTGACGGCAAATTAAATGCATGGAGGTATGGGGGAGGCCTTGCTCAGCAATGGAATACTTAATATGAAATATTTCATCATTTCAGCCGTAAAACGTCCACTACTGAACACAGACCTCCCTCATGGATCTCCATGAGAGGTAGTTGCCATACTCACCACGCTTGGCAGGCGGGTTGGCGAGCGCAGTACGGGATGTTGATACACGGAAAGACGCTGCTGCCCATCTTCCGGAGGTATCCCTTAGCAGGCTCTTACTGCATCCACGGGTACGAGAGGAGGGATAACATTCTACTGCCGGCACCCCTCGGAAAATCTTTATATGAAATATTTACGGGATATTTTTTTATACTACTAAATGACAAGCTGAAGGCCCACCTGACGTTAAGCGGTAACCTCTACCTATATAAATTGCACTGCCGCGGTGATCACATTCACTAAGCACGTGACCAACGCTGCACTGCAATGCGCCCGTCACCCTGAGACAGAGTTGTAAGGTCTCATGTGCCCGTAATTTCAACGGCCCCCTTACCCTTCAAACCGGAACACAACAATGCAGATATTACTGCTTGGCGGCAGAAATAGGTATGGTGGTAGTACTTTCCCGGATGAAACTTCCACTAAAAGTTCTACTACTACTACCATGATTTGATTCTTTATGAGTTTTCATATATTTCGGCGCAGTTTCACTCGCCATGATCTCGGTAAAACTCTCAGTATATCCCGTGAATATTGCATAAAATGCAATTATAGAGTTAACAACCATGATAGTTTCAAACAGCTCATAATGGCTAACTTAATGAAACTACGGCCACACGGGTGCAATGCTGTGCAGCGTCACGTGCTCCATAAACGTCATCACAGCGATATTGCTGTTGTAATACCGGTTACACGATATTATCGATACCGGCCGTGCACCAATGGATTTTACTTTCTTGAAAAATTTATGTGCACACTTAACACGAGCTTTAACGGTGAAGGAAACATCGTGAGGAAACCCGCGGCTTAGTTAGCTTCAGACGTATTGACCTGTTCTTTCCTCTGAATAATAGCTGACTAAGCTGAGAGGATGGTATAGGTGCTGGGCAAGCCTAATCCATCTAACAATGTCCCAGGCACTGCAGCGTCCCGTACAGCATGATTACCAGTTTCTGACGCTGTATAAATCATCTATAATAGATGCAAAGGCCTTAATACCGGTTACCGCTTAACATTTTGACAACAGATTGGCCTTCGGCTCGTCTCGTCATTTAGTGGTATAGAAAAACTTATAACAGAACTATCTTTAGCTTAAACTATGACTAGTCCCAAAAATTAATTTCACGTTTGGTTGCACCGGTATCGTCCACTAATTTGTTGACTTAATTTTTTCGAAATGACAATATATGTATGTTGTTGACCGCAGATGGCCATGACAACGTTACCGGACTATGGCGAGCGCAGAAGGCGCCCAGCCGCAAAAGTTAGGTTGGGGCAACAAGCTACCTAATTTGTTGACGTAACACGAGTGCCTATTTTCAAGCTGTCTCTTGTAAAGGTGTTGAACGGGCCATGCTTTTACTGCACTGTGCCCGGCCACCAGATTTTTATTTTTGGCAATATATCAACAGGGCAAAGGAGGATAGGCCGAGAAGACGCTGGCGTGGTGATATTCAGGATTGATTGGTGGGACTTGGCGAGTGAGCGGAGGACTTCGGGGAGACCTTTGCCCAGTGGGCCAGCATAAATGCGACCGAGACTAGCGCTTTCTTCATGATGGTTCTACAACGAAAGCTGATTTCTGAATTTTTTTTTTCTAGTTTCAGATCTAGAAGTTGTTATTTTGATGAATTTAAACGCAATTTGCTGGTATATCTTGTTCAGCAATTCTTATAACTTACATTGTATTGAATTGGCGCTCGATAGCGTGACCATTTAAACCTTATTAAAATGACCCATTTACTTTATTTTAGAATAGGTAAGACGTCGGTTTATATTTTTTTCATCTAAAATAATTCCAATCTTTAAATAATTCTTGAATAAATCAAAGATTTTACTCGAGACCTTTTTTTACAAAATTCAATAGTATGTTAATATTATAAACCAAATTCCTAAATTTCCGCAATATTTGAATTTTTCCTTTACGGCAACACAAATGGCTCATAAATTAGTGTTAGGCCTCTGCCTCGAATCTTGCGGGCAGCGGGGCGGCGGCGGCGGCGGCGCGGGAGCGGCCGGAGTTTTTATGCCCCCGCGCCGCTGCCGCGCCGCTGTTTTCGAGGGCCGGTCCATTTGATTTTACGCATAAGAACCTGCCGCTCCCGTGCCGCCGCCGCCGCCGCCCCGCTGCCCGCAAGATTCGAGGCAGAGGCCTTATATAGGTGAGTCACAGGCATAACAACATCTACAATAAAATCGTCACAAATGTCTGGTTCACAGAGGTCATAAGGTATTTTGTATTTCGACAATGCCGGCTACACTATTGCAGTCAAAATATTGCCCGTTTAGTAAGAGGCACTTTAATATCATAAATTTCTCTATAGTGGACCTACCTCTTGTATTATAGTAGGTAAGAGCTACTTAAGGGGACTTAACATGTGTTAACGCATGTAAATAAGTGTGATGGGTTGTTGAAGGTAATAAAATAAATATTGTGTTAGATTCAAGAGCAATAAATACATTTTATCTTAGTCTCAAGGCGCAGAATAAATTATGTACAGACTCGAATTCGAGCCGAATTGTTCTATCAATATTAAATGCCATTAAGAACAGGATAAAGCAGGCCAAAATTCACGTAAAACACACATCATTTCAGCCGTTAAACGTCCACTACTGAACACAGTAGTGACGTTTAACGTCTTCTCTTCCCTCACTGATCTCCATAAGGGGTAGTTGCCATACTCAATACGCTTGGCAGGCGGCTTGGCGAGCGCAGTTTGGGATGTTGATACACGGAAAGACGCTGCTGCCCATCTTCCGGAGGTATCTCTTAGCAGGCTCTTACTGCATCCGAGGGCATGAGAGGAGGGGTAACACCCCACGGCATAAACAGCAGAATAAATTATAGACCTACTGGAATTCGAGCCGAATTGTTCTATCAATATTAATTCAAACAAGAACAGCATAAAGCAGGCCTCAATTCACGTCAAACACTTAGTATTGAATAAATAATTCTGGACATTTGACGCAGCACCGCCAGAGCCAGAAATAAGTAGACATTGCATGTAAACAAACATAGAATAGATTAGAATACGCTTTATTGAAACAATGTAAAAACAAACATACAAACAGTAATTATCTAAAAATAACACATTATGCTGCTCGATGGGACGGCTTTATCGCTAAAAGCGATCTCTTCCAGACAACCTTTGTATGGACATGAATGTGTTAAAAACAGAGACGACGGTGGCATAACATAGTAAGATAAATAAATACGGTTTTTTAGACGTTTATATTATGTTATTTAAGAGTCTTATAAACATAAATAAATTTAAAAAAAAAAAAAAAAAGATACTCAGAGCTGAGACAAATATTTGCAGAAAATTTTTCTTTTTAATAATTTGTCTGCTTAATTATTATTATTTTTTAAATTTGAATTCTCTTTTTTTCAACTCGACATGCCTTATACATTTATATCAATGGCCTTATAATGTTTTTAATATTATTTTTTTGCTATACATTCTCGACTATATTCATAAACCTGCTTCGTTTTATTTAATGTTTCGAGGTTCAGACTGAAAATCAGCGTCGGTATCGCCCTCGGTGCGGTAGCTACATTTGGCTGAGGCTCAACCTACTTAGCCGCGCACTTGGGAAAGACCAATGTTTTGTTATGTTGAAGAAGAAGAAGAAGAAGAAAATCATTTATTTTTGACACACACACAACATATACAAATTACAAAGAAAACATAAAATAATCAAATAATTCTAGGCTTACACTGTTAAACAAAATTTTAAAAATATGGACAACCAATGCTGCGTGAGGTCAAAAAATGGACACTGCCTCAGTATTACCGCAATCACGTAGCAAGCTACGCGGTTGCGGCGCTGATTTTCAGGCAGGTCCGTGTGACCGCCTCGTCTGCCAGTGCAAGGCGCAGGCGTACAAAATAAATAAATACCATTTATACAGTAATAATATTACATACAATAATAGAGTACTTAATTAATAAATAAATGAGGAGAGTAATATAATATAAATACGTGACCGACCAACCATCAAACCACACCTGTGGACAGGGCAGTAGCGTGCGATACTCTGTGGTCGGTGTGGTCTTATCTATGCCCATTTGTGTGAAAAATGAAAAAAAGATGTCTACTGACAGGATTACAGAGATTATCAATTAACTTCGTTTACCGTCACTCCAATTCAAATTTGGCGTAGGTACGAAAAAGTGTAACAGAAATCGTGGACTGTGTAGACTACCTACCTATGGACAAGTGTGAAACCATTGCGCAGGGAAAGTTAAAGACACGCGGATCAGAGCCAAAATGATGGCTAAGGAGTTTGAGCTTGCCATTCGTAGCAGTAACTCATCTTCAAACCCCGATACGCGTCCCGTGCAGAACCAAAGGTAAGAGACTTGTGCCTAGGAGTAAAATATATACATAAATTTAAACGTGCATGTGGGATTAGCACGTTGAAGTGGCAATGGGCAGGCCATGTAGCTCGCAGAACAGATGGCCGATGAGGCCGAAAAGTTCTCGAGTGGAGGCCACGGACCGGTAAGCGCAGCGTAGGACGTCCACCAACAAGATGGGATGATGACCTGGTGAAGACCGCTGGTCGACGGTGGATGCAGATCGCTTCCAACCGCAATAACTGGAAATCCATGAGGGAGGCCTATGTCCAGCAGTGGACGTTCTACGGCTGAAATGATGATGAAACGTGCATGACGTAAAGCGAAGCTGTGTGAATCTCAGCTCTATTGTAATTTAATGTTGTGTATTTTATACCTGTTCTGTGTGTTTTCTTTTTGCTT
This sequence comes from Pasiphila rectangulata, assembly GCA_963082625.1. Classification (NCBI taxonomy): domain Eukaryota; kingdom Metazoa; phylum Arthropoda; class Insecta; order Lepidoptera; family Geometridae; genus Pasiphila; species Pasiphila rectangulata. Next base: position 6,987,893 of record OY720254.1, on the reverse strand, counting down.
TTCTGTATGTGCGTGTGTGTTAAGTAAATAAATCTATCTTTATCTTTATCTCCAAGTCAATAAGAAACAAATAAATATAATCTATATATATAAAAATCAAACCTGACTGACTCACTGACTGACTGACTGATATATCAACGCACAGCCTAAACCACTGGACCTAAAGACTTGAAATTTGGCACACATATACCTTGAGTATCCTAGAGGTGCAGGAGTGAGGAGTTTTTGAAATTCCCACGGGATAGGGAATAAATGGGATTTATATTTTCGAATCAAAGTGGCTCTGCGTGAAAAAGGAAATTTTACATTTTATGACTTCCACGCGGACGGAGTCGCGGGCAAAAGCTAGTATAATTATATAATATAACTGCACTCAAATAAGTAAATAAATAAATAGTCTCAGCCAAATGAGCCATGAAGGTGCGAGCGAGACTTGCGCCCTAAAAGTTTCGAAATTATAATATATTTGATGAAATATCTATAGGTAGGTACACTAGTAGAATACCTAGTACAAAAGTCTCACATGATGACATGTGCGGATACTGCCTACTATGATCTACCTGTTCAATATTTTTATTGAAGTTCAAACTTTAATTTCTTTTTAGATAGTGTTAGTATGCCGTGGGGTAGCAGTAGAATGTTTCCCGTCCTCTCATGCCCGTAAATACAGTAAGAGCCTGCTAAGGCATATCTCCGGAAGATGGGCAACAGCGTCTCTCCGTGTATCGAAATCCCGTATTGCGCTCGCCAGCCCGCCTAGGTGTGTATGGCAACTAGTGGGTAGTTGATGATCAGAGGCCTTCGTCATGGGTCTGTAACGGATCCAGGAACATTGTATAACATTGGAGATGTGTAACGGGCGATTTTACACACATGATTGAGACACCGTTTCTGCGTCACTCGCGCCGCATTCCCAACGAGTGTCTAGTAATTAAGATTTATTTTTATGAGTCCATAAGGTATATATTTTTATATGGGCCGTAGTTTGAGTATTAGATATAGCATCTGGTATTGTTGCCTGAAATAAAGTTTAATTAGTTTAGTTTAGTTTACTGTGCATGAATGAGGCCGTGTGCCGTGACGCCATGTCGGCAATATAATTGTGCTCCTCCTCTCTTGCCCGTGTAGTTAGAATCTGCCATGGGATGCCTCCAAAAGATGGGTTCAGTCTTTCGCTGGCCAACCCGCTTGTCAAGTATGTATAGCAAGAACCCCCTCATTATTAGTACTTGCAGATCTACGAGGGAGGCCTATGTCCAGCGGTGGACATCCGGCTGAGATGTAGAATACAAAAGTATTTGGAGACCACCCGTTGTTTCGGCTTGTGTACTGCGAGCATGAACATCGTGCATCGGTAATTAAAAACGATCACACGATCGATCAATCTATCTATTAACGTTCAAACAATTATCCGAAGTATTTAATTTAATAACCTCATAAGTTAGTCGTATTAATGGTCAGCGTCCACAGTACACGCACGAATCAGATATGCACTTTCGAAAGCCTTTGCTATAAACCTATCATCACAGATTACAGAAACTAACAATCATCAACTGTTGAACATGAAAACGTTTTTTCTTACATATTTTAAGCCCTCTTACTTATAAACGCTACTTATTTTAGGCAACCGGTCAGTAACAATTTTGAGTTGATTAAAACCGTTACTAAGCAGCCGCTTAGCATCGGGTTTTTATAATTAAGACGGTTATGCTATCATACTACATCATTTAACCCCAAATTAAGCAAAGCCTGCTACGGAAACCAAATAATTGATGGAATACCAAAATAAATGTATAATATTGTTTAACCTACACATTTTTTTACGATTAAATGTTCCATTCGCATTGTGTTATTTACTACGGCAAACTAATTTTAATCCACTTCTTTTGTACGATTAAATGTCCTAAATAATTATTACTAGTTGTAATGTAATAGATTATTTTTCCCCTTTTAAGTAAAGTATTTTACCTGTGTTAGGAGAATCTCGCTCTGCCGAAAACAATAGAATTGGAAACGTTATAGTTAAAGAATAGCTTACGACAGAGGCAAAAGGCAAAATCAAAAGGGGCCTCTCTTTGATTTTGCCTCTATTCCTTCTGAGTTATAATATAACCTTTAGTTATTACTTACCTTGATTAAATTCGCACATAATAATTTATCTGCCGTAAATACCTAGACTTACCTACCAGTATAATATTTATTTGTATTACATATTAATATATTGGCGCTAGTAATAGGTACTATGTTATTTAATATTTTTCTTTTTGCCTTTTGTTCTATGCTTTGTGCTGTAATGTAACCCAAATAAATATATTCTATTCTTCTATTGTATTTATTAATTAATTTGAAGATTCGTGACAGCGGGGTATATAATTCTGCATAATACAAACGCGCTAGTAAACTGTGATAACTTTTAAGATATTCCTTCAATTCAAATGGAGTGAAAGGCAATGCTAATCAAAATTGAATAGGTTCTATTGTCATAACGTATTTATTTGGATAATAACAAGGAACAATGTTCTTCTTTTTCTTGTTAACAAAAATGACTTCGCAAATAATGTATTGTTTTACAACAAATTTGTTTGCATTAAAAAAGTAATTCTAAAAAGGCAGAAATTATGCTTTGGCCTTTTTTTAGAACTCTTAAAAGAGAACAATTTTGCCATACATGACGATTGCTTAACTTAAACCTTTAAGGCAGCAAACGGAAGCTTATAGCGAATATTTTTTTCCGTTCATGCATCATTTTTAGGGTTCCGGACCAAAATGGTAAAAAGGAACCCTTATAGAATCACTGTCTGTCTGTCTGTCTGTCTGTCTGTCACAGATGGATATCTCAAGAACTACTGATGCTATCGACTTGCAATTTAAAATGGTAAAAGACAACAGTTTTTTACTTATATAGCATATATAAAAATTAAAAAAAAATTCTTATTTTGATTGCAGGGGGGCGGATAGGGGATCTCAAAAATTTTAAGTGAAGTTACTAGGCCGTGTGGGGTATCATATGAAAGGTATTCATTTGTACATTATTAAACAGTTTTTAGTTTTCCTTTAAACCGTATTGTTTTTGAGTAATTTACAAAAATGTTGAAAAAACGACCGTTCCCCCCCCCTTATCTCCGAAGTTTGCAGATATAAACCCGTGATACTTTTATAGCTAATAGAAGTGTATGTAAACTTTATAGGAAAATTATAGCGAACTCTCTAATTTGCATAGTTTTTTAGACAAGGGGGGTAGAAGGGGGGTTTTCAAAAATTTTGTGAAGTTAATAGGTGATGTGGGGTATCATATGAAAGGTATTCATTTGCACATTAATAAACAGTTTTTAGTTTTTCTTTAAGCCGTATTGTTTTTGAATTATTTACAAAAATGTCGAAAAACCGACCGTTCCCCCCCCTTATCTCCGAAGTTTGCAGAGATAAACCCGTGATACTTTTAGTGCTCATGATAGTGTATGTAAACTTAATAGGAAAATTGTAGCATACTCTCTAATATGCATAGTTTTTTAGATAAGGGGGGTTGAAGGGGGGTTTTCAAAAATTTTGTTAAGTAAATAGGTTATGTGGGGTATCATATGAAAGGTATTCATTTACACATTATTAAACAGTTTTTAGTTTTCCTTTAAGCCGTATTGTTTTTGAGTTATTTACAAAAATGTTGAAAAAACGACCGTTCCCCCCCCCCCCCCCCCCCCCTTATCTCCGAAGTTTGCAGAGATAAACCCGTGATACTTTTATAGCTTATAGAAATGTATGTAAACTTCATAGGAAAATTATAGCGAACTCTCTAATTTGCATAGTTTTTTAGACAATGGGGGTGGAAGGGGTGTTTTCAAGATTTTTGGAAAGTTACTAGGTTATGTGGGGTATCATATGAAAGGTATTCTTTAGCACATTAATAAACAATTTTCAGTTTTCCTTTAAGTCGTATAGTTTTTGAGTTATTTACAAAAATGTTGAAAAAAATAGAGTTCCCCCCCCTTATCTCCGAAGTTTGCGGAGATAAACCTTTGAAACTTTTATTACTATTAGAAGTGTATGTAAAGATTAGAGGAAATTTATTACAATCTCTCTACATAGCATACTTTTTTAGAAATCATCGAAAGTCTAAAAAGTCTACATAAGTTTCGCTATCAGACAAGAGATGGCGCTGTCAAGGTTCTCCAACAAATATAAAACCGCCTTTGTCATAAATTATATTGTATGATGGCACGGAACCCTCGGTGCGCGAGTCCGACTCGCTCTTGCCCGGTTTTATTTAATGAAGCTTCACTTGTAATCAGTCGTAGCATAATCCCTTCTAATATATAATAAGTGAAAGTGTGGATGTATTTATGTATGTAAAGTCTTGGAGTACAAAAGAAACACATATTTCCAAAAATAAATTAATGACAACATAAATAACACAAAAAAAATAAGATCATAAATCAAACGTTGGGAAGAGTTACTTTGTCAATAGACTCGGTCATACGTAAATTGTTCGAGGCACAAGGATTAACTACTAAAACTTATCGTATCACTGATAAATTTTCTACTTTCTTTGACAAAGCGGTAAAAGAATATTAAACTCAAGTGCAATATAAAATTAATAAACCCCGCAAATACGCAAATTAGATTCAAGTTACAGCTCATTCCATACATAAAATTATTAAACAACTAAATTCACGTAAAGCTCCAGATCCTGATAATATTCACATCAAACATCAAAGTTATAGACATTAAAGTTATAGACATCAAAGTTATAGGAGAAAAGATATCTAGCAGTATAGCAGATCTTATAAATTGTAGTGTCGACGGAGACGAACATAGGCTACTTTTCGTTGTGTAAATTAAACCAGAAGGGGATTTAAAACTTAGCGACCTGTGTTTCAGAATTCTTTAAAAAATCATCGCCTTCGTGAAAATATGGAGGATGAAAATTTGTTTGGGGAAACATAGGTACTAACGTTGTAAAATTAAAAATTTATCATTTCCTGCTATGGAGTGCCGGCATTAGGATGTTGCGTCTCCTCTCTTGGCCGTGGATGCAGTAAGAATCTGCTAAAGGATACCTCCGGAAGATGGGCAGCAGCGTATGCTCTTGGAGATCCATGAGGAAGGGAGGCCTATGCCCAGCAGTGGACGTGGACAGGAATCCTACAATTGAGATGATGTGTACGAACGTTGGGAAATAAAATAATTAAATACGTACTGCAGCATATCTCAAAAACCATTCATCATCATCATCATCAACATTTCAGCCGTAGGATGCCCACTGCTGAACATAGGCCCTCGTGGATTTCAAGGTATTGCGGTTAGAAGCGGCCTGCATCCACCGTCGACCGTCTTCACCAAAAACCATTACTTAAGCTGAAACATATGAGATGACTTTGATTAAAATGTACCCTAGACATATTAATCTATTGACACTTTATTCATCAAAATCTGTAACCGTATAAATAATCTTACATACATATACTGGTATAATCATGACCCTTCCCAATTAACGTCGCCCTTCCCAATAACACAGGCTCTGCTTACTTTGGAGATCTTGTTTGTAAGTTTTTTTTCTGTATTATTTTGTTAAGGTGTGCAATAAAGTGTTTTGTATTGTATTGTATTGTATTGGAGATGGTGCTGTAAGAAATGTCTAGCATGAATTATTGTCCTCTTATAAATGACTTGCTTAAGTCTGTTTTAAGGAAAACTTGAACCTATATTAGGTAGCACATTGTTTCACAGTCCAGAGTACAATTAATTTTAGAAGCTTAGCTGACTAAAATCGCTTTATAGTGTACAATTAATTCCAGAAGCGGCACGGAAGCTTAGCAGCGATTGCTAAGCTTAAGATAAGCTAAGTATTAGGGTTCATGAATGGACTTGTATACCCGCTAAATTGGTTTCGCGAAAATAATTTTTCGACCCTCATTTGGTTTGCATTTTGGCGCGAAAAACGGCGGGCGCTCCGCGTCGGCGCTAAGTGGATACTGGCTCGGTTTTTACAATGGAGCGTATCGTGGTATTTACGCTCTATGGAAAGGGATTGAATGAAGCTTGTCAGTACAATCATTCATAATTTAGTCTGTGTTCGGGATATATAGCGTAAAAATTATTTTCTATTAATTATTGATTTAATTTTATATAAAAAATACTTTTGTTTGTAATTCAAAATGTATTATCACATATCTACATGTTTTGCGGTATATACATAGTATGTGGTATAACCTCACTATATATAACATAACATTTAGGTGTCTTAGAACAAAATATTTTTTGATCGTAATTATAAAGTGCATTTTTTATGCACTTTTTTTGCGTAATTTTTTTTTTAATTTTAATTTAATCGAATAAAAATATTTTTTCTTGGGCTACGTAAATTTTATTTGTTATTGTCATTGTCAACTTCATTGAGAAGGCTACAAAACAAAGAAGAAGTTGATAAACACCATAGTTTAAAAATGACAATTGTTTTCGTGGAACGATGACTCACCGATGACTCACTGGTCAGTTTACTTACCAAAACCAAACGACGGCTAAAAAATCTTGGTAAGTAAACTGACCAAAACCAAACGAGCGGATACCAAGAAAGATACATTATCATCATTATACACAGCCCTACTTCACCCCCTGATGGGTACAGGCCTCTCTTAGATTGTCTGACACGATCCTGTGCTAGTCCTATGCATCGTTCGCCCACGATTGACACGGTAGGTACTTAGTCTAAGTTATTTTTAAATTCAATGAATAAAGTACACATTTTAATGTCTTGAAATATAGTGTCTATCAACCCTTAAACAACTCTATCATTCATTTTGTAAAAACGGGAATTACTCACATAGTATTGTAACGTCGAAGATTATTCCGACACGTTTCGATTTTTCAAGAAAATCATCATCATGGGATTGAATGCCCGTCCGCGCGTGGGGCCGACACGACACGGCCCCGGCGACGGCCCCACGCGCGAACGAATCGAAACGTATCGGAATTATCTTCGACGTTACAATACTACGTGAGTAATTCTCGTCAGTTTTTACAAAATGAGTGTCTAAAAGTATATCTCATGTTAATTTTGAAAGTGAAACTCTATGATTATTTTTTATACCTAAAAAAGGTTCGTAGAAATTAAAAATGCAAACATAATGTCGTCGTCGTCCCCCCCCCTTCATATCTTATAAACGGCAAAACCGATTTGAATTAAACAAGTTTAAGAACCACCGTAAGAAAACCTGCTTTGAAAAAGAGCATTCAAATCGGTCCACGGTTTTTTTTTTTTTTTTTACATACAATAACTTATAATTATAATACCCTGTTTTTTCAAACAACTCTTTTTTGTCGGGGGTCATCACGCGATAAATACCCGATAATCCAATATAGTAATAATGTATTGTGATCGCGAAAGTTTAAAATACCAAAAAGCCCGTTCTGAGGCAGTGGACGTGGATCTTTAGAGTGCCCCGTTATGTTTATCGATGTTTCTGATCGCATCGCATCCAACTTGTGACAATTGAAGCTTGCTTTAAATTGTTAATCCACTTTCTAAATATGCTTGATAGTTTTGTACGGATATAGTGATATCCGCATCCGGTCCGGTGGGCTTAGAATGCCGTTTGATGTAATTCCAGGTTTAACTTTTGAAACTGTCATGTTTTTGAAGTTGTAAACTTTTTAAACTTAGATCGTTTAGGATACCATGACAAGATGCTTGCGCTAGAATGTTGTGTGATGCCTGTGGATGCAGTAGGAATCTGCCAAGGGATACCTCCGGAAGATGGGCAGCAGCTTCTTTCCGTGTTTCAATAACCCGTACTGCCCTCACTAACCTGCCTGCTAAGCCTGTTAAAGTACGACAAGAACCACCTCATGATCAAAAGTTGGAGACTCGTGAGGGAGGCCTATGTCCAGCAGTAGACGTCCTACAGAGATTATGATAATGATGATGATAATGCTGATGATGAACATAGTGTTGGCAATGCAAAACTTGAACATTAGCAAAACTTTCAGCGAATATAGCCCGCGTGTTTGGCGCGCATTTGCGAACTTTGTCAAAAGATTCATATAATTATGCGGCGAAGAAAATAAAGACAAAGTAGTCTTTAGGTTGTAATTTAATTTAATAGGTAATTATTTGGTGGATGGGAAAATTGTTGTTCAATAAACAGAATCTAGTCCTTATATTTTGTTATTTATTACATAATTTTTCATAATAAAGTTACAGCTTAAAATATTCTGCAGGATATTAACTTTGATTTAAGTATGTTGCTGTGGGGTGCCGACAGTAGAATGTTACCCCTCCTCTCATGCCCGTGGACGCAGTAAGAGCCTGCTAAAAGACACCTCCGGAAGATGGGCTACAGCATCTTTCTGTGTATCAACATCCCGTACTACGCTCGCCAATCCGCCTGCCAAGCGTGGTGAGTATAGCAACTACCCCTCATGGAGATCTATGAGCGAGGCATGTGTTCAGTATTGGTCGTTTTACGGCTGAAATGATGATGATGATGATGATACAGCGTTAGTAACTGGTATTCATGCTGTACAGGGCGCTACAGTGCCTGGTACGTTGATAGATGGAGTAAGTTTTCCCACCTATACCATCAACTTAGCCAGAAATTAGTCAGAGGAAAGATGTATGAAGCTAAATGAGGCGCGGGTTTTCTCACGATGTTTTCCTTCACCGTCAAAGCAAAAACCTTATCATAATTATATATGTACATATACCTTATCTTTTCTTTAAACCGGTTTCTCAACCTAGTAACCACATAGTTTTCGATAAGTGTTCTAGTAACGTAGAATCACAACTATTCAAAATCTTTGAATTTTTTATAGACTTATCAAATAATTTGCCGTAGTAAAATGTTGCCTCTCCTCTCTTACCCATGGATGCATTAAGAATCTGCTAAGGGCTACCTCCGGAAAATGGGCACCAGCGTCTTTTCGTGTATTAACTTATGTACGCCAACCCGCTTGCCAAGCGTGTTAATTAGCAACATCCCCTAATGAGCTTGGATCTATGAGGAAGGCATTTTGTCCAGTAGTGGACGGCCTACTGCTGGTATGATGATTAAATAATATTGTTGCGCCGAGCGCAAACGTAAATCAGTAAGTTCGCGAAAGATCCAGAAAGGACCGGTGTTTGAGCGGCTGAAAGAGTCCAAGGTCACTCTTTATTATTTTGAACACAAACAAGTGAAGTTTCTAGACAAACCGGTTTTGAGACAATAGTGCGGGTTGTAAATAGAGTCATAAAAAGTTGTTTACTTGTCTTTTGTTGTCCTGTCTCTATTGTGTGTGAATCTATAAACTTTTCTTTATGTGGGATATAAATACGCGGATGTGTTTACCGAGCGGACAGTCTTTATTTGGCTACGGAAGCGAACAGTGCGATATATCGGAGCGACAGTAAAGTGAATACAGTGATTGTGTACAAGTGCTATAGTGTTCAGTGAATAGTGAACAAGTGTTATAGTGACGATCAGTGTTGTTCAGTGAAGACGTGTTCCTGTGTGAATCTGCTGTGAGATTCTTATTGGTGTGATCTGTGATTAAGGTGTTAATTTTGGTTAATTGGACTACATTATTTAATCCCGAACCCCCAGCTCGTAACAAAATTGTCTAGGTGCGTTACCAGGTTGAGAAAGCGGTAACCGGAAAACCGGTAAATTTGTGTGTTGTCCCACTCGCCTATGGTAAATGATACTTCAGGTACTCTGTCTACGTCAGTTACCCATGAATATTCCGAGGAAGCTCAATTTAGTCAGTGTACTTCTGAGGTCCTGGAATAGTTTATCCCCTTAGAGCCTTAATAGATTCCTTGAGGTTATTAAAACATCAAAAGGTGGTTAACACCACAGATAATTTAATACACTAGTATCTTTTCTTACGATGTCTTATTTTGTTTATATCCAACCTCGAAAATCCCAAGAATGTCCTTGACGCGGAAGACCCTGCTGCCTATATTCCGAAGGCATAAATTAGCAGCTTCTTACTACGAGTACATCCACGTTTTGTTGTTAGGGTTCCGGACCAAAATGGTAAAAAGGAACCCTTATAGAATCACTCTGTCTGTCTGTCTGTCTGTCTGTCTGTCTGTCACAGATGGATATCTCGAGAACTACTGATGCTATCGACTTGCAATTTAAAATGGTAAAAGACAACAGTTTTTGACTAATATAGCATATATAAAAATGTTAAAAAATATTCTAATTTTGATTGCAGGGGGGCGGATAGGGGATCTCAAAATTTTTAAGTGAAGTTACTAGGCCGTGTGGGGTATCATAAGAAAGGTATTCATTTGTACATTAATAAACAGTTTTTAGTTTTCCTTTAAACCGTATCGTTTTTGAGTTATTTACAAAAATGTTGAAAAAACGACCGTTCCCCCCCCTTATCTCCGAAGTTTGCAGAGATAAACCCGTGATACTTTTAAAGCTAATAGAAGTGTATGTAAACTTTATAGGAAAATTATAGCGAACTCTCTAATTTGCGTAATTTCTTAGACAAGGGGGGCGGAAGGGGGGTTTTCAAAAATTTTGGAAAGTTACTAGGTAATGTGGGGTATCATATCAAAGGTATTCATTTGCTCATTAATAAACAGTTTTTTGGTTTTCCTTTAAGTTGTATAGTTTTTGAGTTATTTACAAAAATATTGAAAAAAATAGCGTTCCCCCCCCTTATCTCCGAAGTTTGCGAAGATAAACCTCTGAAACTTTTATTGCCATTAGAAATGTATGTAAAGATTAGAGGAAATTTATTACAATCTCTCTACATAGCAAACTTTTTTAGAAATCATCGAAAGTGTAAAAAATCTACATAAGTTCCGCTATCAGACCAGAGATGGCGCTGTCAAGGTTCTCCTACAAATATAAAACCGCCTTTGTCATATACTATATTGTATGCTCCTCTCCTGCCCGTGGATGCAGTAAGAATCTGCTAAGGGATATCTCCGGAAGATGGGCAGCAGCATCTTTCCGTGCAAGAACATCCAGAACTGCGCTCACCAACCCGCCTGCCAAGCGTGGTGAGTATGGCAACAACCCCTCATGCACTTGGATCTCTAAGTCAATGAGGGAGGCCTATGTCCAGCAGTGGATATCTTACGGCTGTAATGATGATGATGATATTGTATTATGGCACGGAACCCTCGGTGCGCGAGTCCGACTCGCTCTTGCCCGGTTTTATTTTTTCTTACATGTGGTGATAAAAAAAGTGTCTATCTATCTTCTCTTTACAATCTATCTTTATATCTAGCCACGGGCAAGAGAGGAGGGGCAATATTCTACTGCCGGCACCCCACGGCACCTCATTGCGAGTAAAAAGTGAGTTATGAGGAAAAATCTATGAGTTCAGTAAGACCACGCGTCGCGAGACAGTAAAGATCTATGTAGTGTGTTGATTTCAGGATTCACATCTCACTCTCTGGGTATATAAGGTGGGAGTAAACGATATTTATCACAGATAATGCATTTACTAAATTAACATACACACGCCATTTGCTGGCGAAACTGCTGGAGAAGGGTCATTATCATAATGTTTTTTGCATTTGACAGAGACTACGTTACACTTAGCATTCTACCAGACCATAAACATTTTTTTCTATCAAATCTATTGCTAAGTTAATGCGCTAGTACTGAGACGACCTCCGAGGCGCAGTTGTATTAATCCCGAGACGCAACAGTTCCCGGAGACGATTCCCGTCGCGGGACAAATGCTTGTTATTTTTCTACAGACCTATGTATGTATAGAGGTACTTATCGTAAAAATAGTAGTCACAGAAAAGTAAAATTTCCCTTCACTCTACTAGTAGTGCCAAGCGGTATTGCCTAAAAAAAGAAAGGTACGTAAGTCGTAAGTTGTACGTCTGTTAGTGTTTTCATATGTTAGATAAGTATACATACATTTTTATCGTACCCAGGACTTGTCCTGGGATACTTGTATCTGTATAAAATTACAAGCATTTGACCCGCGGCGGGAATCGTCTCCGGGATTTCTTGCGTCTCGGGATTAATACAACAGCGCGTTCGTCTTACAAAGAAATTGTGTATTTATAAAGTAAACGTAATCAATTATTCCAATAACCATCTGGTGCTGTGTGAATTGTCCAGCATTATTTATTTATTGCCAGCTAACACTTGAACAATACTTTTCCCCTAAAATATCCAACTAATATTATAAACGCAAAAGTATGATTGCCGTGGGGTGCCGGCAGTAGAATGTTACCCCTCCTCTCCTACCCGTGGATGCAGTAAGAGCCTGCTAAGGGACACCTCGGGAAGATGGGCAGCAGCGTCTATCCGTGTATCAACATCCCATACTGCGCTCACCAACCCGCCTGCCAAGCGTAGTGAGAATGGCAACTACCCCTCATGGAGATCCATGAGGGAGGCCTGTGTTCATCAGTGGACGTTTTATGACTGAAATGATGATGATGATCGATTAGAAGCGATTTCTTCCAGGCATCAGACGACAGGATTTACACATAGGCTACAAATAATTAATAGAATCAGGCGTTACTTTGCGGAAATCCATGACAATAAAATGCAATGAAAATATCTAGTTTTAATTCCGCTAATGCTGAGATGCATGAGCACCGCCCGCCCGCTAATTATGCACATGCAGGGAGAACTAGGTTGTTAGTGCAACATGCATACCCAAACCCACACGACGACACGTGTTTCGCCTCTCCGCGAGGCATTTTCAGGTGAGATGCAGAGGTGTTGACTGGTCGGCGGCTGGAACGAAGTTTCGTTGGAACGAAGTTTCGTTCGAAGAACGTTTTTTACGTAGGCTACTATTTATCCGGGTACAACGCATGCGAAGCGGCGGGCATAAGCTTAACGTAACTTCAAATATTTGAGTGTAAACAAACAAGCCTTAGCAGACAAGGTAACTCATTATTTTGTACCCATTATCACAAATAATGGAGACAACCCACAATTTCACCACGCCTCCGTTCCGCCGTTCACAATTATTTTTTAATAACAATAAGCGATGACACGTGTTGATTATTCTCGATTTAATTACAAGGGCCCACAACGTTATAATTACGGAGGTATTAAAGGAAGCTTCGGTGTTTCAAAGGGGATGTAGCTAGGAGGGATTTACCCACAAGCCTCAAATTGTTTATTAATTACAAAGGTAACAACGAACTCATTAATGTGGGATGAGATGTTTTACCCAAGCATCAGTAACTATTCATCCTACTTCAGATTATCCTAATCATTATCTTGTGGGATGTCGGTAGTGCTGCCTCTCCTCTCTTGTCCGTGGATGCAGTAAGATCCTGCTAAGAGAAAGGCTGATCCGGAAGATGGGCAGCAGCGTCTCTCCGTGTATCAACATCTCGAACTGCGCAAGCCATCCCGCCTGCTAAGCGTGGTGAGTATGGCAACTACCCCTAATGGAGATCCATGAAGGAGGACTGTGATCAGTTGTGGACGTTTTACGGCTGAAATGATGATGATGATTGTATTTAGTACTTATATAATTTCCTTGTATCTTGTGTATCTTTTTTTTAATAATCTATAATATGTCCCACTGCTGGGAAAAGGTTTCCCCCATCCCCTTCCTTGTGTTTTTCTATATTGAAATAAATAATTGGATTTGATGATGACCTTGTAAAACAAAAACCCTGCGTCCTGAGTCCGTCCTCTCATAAATACCTCGTCATCGACAGCCATTATGAATTAAGATTTAATTTTGTAATCTGAAGGATCATTCCATTTAACGAAAGTAACAATTACTGTGGAATTGTTTTGGATAACCTTTAGGTATATATCTACGTAGTTAATCTTTGTTAATTAAAATTACAGGATCTGAAATACAAGGTAATTTAGGATTGTAATTATTTTTCTTGAGAATCCCTCTCCTTTCAATGTTTACCCACCCATTGTAAATTGGCCTTTCACATTTCATCATCATCATCTCATCCGTATAACGTCCACTGCTGGATATAGAACTCCCTTACGGATCTGCAACTGCAAGTACTGATCATAAGAGGTTTTTGCAGTACTCGCCACGCTTGGCAGGCGGGTTTTCGCTATTTCCGAGTTGTCATATCAATATGACTACCAGGACAAACATGTTACAACATCTACAGATAACTACTCACACTAGAGTTCTCCTAGTTACCTGCAGATGGCGCTGTAATCGGTACTCAAACCGATATCACCTTTACAAGGATTTCAGCGGTACCCGACATAGGTTCTGTAGCTTAGTGGTCAAAGTGCTTAAGCTAAACTCTAACTCTAAGCCTTAGCTTTAGAAAGCGTCAAGTATCGATTTGACAGACGAGGGTTCGAATCCCACCGGATTCGAAAAATTTTATAAGGTTATTCATTTCTTTGAAATGTTCTACCTTAAAAAAGTTACAAACTATCGTAAACAAAATAACGATACTATATTTATCAATTTTCAAAAAACACGACGTGTTTTTTTAAATGAGCGTATGAGTCTGAATAAAGCACAATTCCAGAATCCTGTTATTGCCTACTACGATACCTTGACAAGACGACTGTCAGGTCAGCTTGTACAGTCGCGCTCACTGTAAAGGATACCACTAAGGTATGGATACACTAAGGCGAAAAACACAATGCACCGCGCTCCGTCGCGTAGCGCGGGGCCGCAGATTCTAACATTGTATGCAAGTATATCAAAGTAACGCCTTTACATCTATAATAGATGATTTATTGAGCGTCAGCGTCAACTACTGGTAATAATGCTCTACAGGACGCTGCAGTGCCTGGGACAATGTGAGATGGATTAGGCTTGCCCAGCACCTATACCAGCCTATCCAGCAAGCATATCAATTTGTATAGAAAATACGCCTAGGACAACACTCTGAAAACGCGACGGTACGCGTCGCCAGTGGGAGAACCGCCTAAGGCTCAGTGGTATCTCTGTGCGCGACTGTACCTAATATAATAAATAAAACATAATGGAAATCGATATGATTGCGCATTTTCCATCCACCTTATTGCACTTTGAACGCATTATGTGATTCAAGTAGACTTGACCATGTATGGGAAAACAGCAATATTGTACCGTACATACCATTGACCACACAGCCGTGCCGTGATACCGTGGGCTGCCGGCAGTAGACTATTGCCTCTCCTCTCTTGCCCGTGGATGCAGTAAGAATCTGCCAAGGGCTACCTCCTTAAGATGGGAAGGAGCGTCTTTTCGTGTATCATTTATCCCGTACTGCGCTCGCCAAACCGCCAAAGCAAGGCGAGTATGGCAATAACCTTCTTATGATCTTGAAGATCCATGAGGCATTTGTCCAGCTGTGGACGTGCACAGCAGTTCACGGGCTGAGATGATGCAAATATAGGTAGTCTCTACATACAGCGTCATCTACTCCCTAACTAAGCAAAGCTTGTACTGTGGAACCAAGATGGCGGTTAATTCATGTCATCATCTCTGCCGTAGGCAAAGACATGTCTTTGGCCGTAGGACGTCCACTGCTGGACAAGGGCCACCTTTTTTGATCACTACTGATCATGACAGGTTGTTGCCATACTCGCCACGCTTGGCAGGCGGGTTTGCGAGTACTGGTTGTTATTAAAAAGACGCTGCTTCCCATCTCCCGGAGGTATTTTAGAGGTAAAGAGGCTCTTACTGCAACCACAGGCATGAGAGAAGGGGTAAAATTCTACTGCCGGCACCCCACGGAAATAAATGAATAGACGGCGAATAAATCTTTGTAATTTTATTTTATCTTTTTAATACCTGCACCTGGTTCGCCAGCCAACGCCACAATATAAATATTAATGAAACTACGGTTTGGTTTCTAATTCAATAAATCAAATGGCCCTAAAGTCTGAGAATGAGATAAGCTTGGCGCAACATGACGTAAAATCAAATGGGTTTGTCCCTTTGGTTTGTCCACATTCATCGAATACTATAATCTATGCTCGCTAGCGACTGTAGTTGAAAAATGTGTGACACCTTGTACAGCGCCTCTAGCGGATAGTTTGGTACTAAAATACGCAGTAAACTATACTACAGCTACTATAGTTTGGGCTTTATTTGCTCAGAATTTGGTACCATGAGTTACAAATCTGACAGATCTGTCATAGTAATACTAGTCGTAACGGCAGGCGATCTAACAGTGACAACTCATGGTAGACACACTGATACGTTCTGAGCCATGGGGTGCCGACAAAATAATGTTGCCCCTCCTCTCTTGCCCATGGATACAGTAAGAATTTGCCGAGAGATACCTCCGGGAGACGGGCAGCAGCGTCTTTGCGAATATCAAAATCCTGTACTGCGCTCTCCAACCCGCCTGCCAAGCGTGGTGAATATGGCAACAAACCTTCATGATCTCGGAGTTCCAGCAGGCCTATGTCTTAGTGGACGTGAACTAACAGTAGTCCCACGGCTGATGACCTACGTGGGACGTCGATGTTACAATTATCATCATTTCAGCCGTAAAACGTCCACTGATGAACACAGGCCTCCCTCATGGATCTCCATGAGGGGTAGTTGCCATACTCACCACGCTTGGCAGGCGGGTTGGTGAGCGCAGTATGGGATGTTGATACACGGATAGACGCTGCTGCCCATCTTCCTGAGGTATCCCTTGGCAGATTCTTACTACGTTCACAGGCAAGAAAGGAGGGGTAACACTCTACTGCCGGCACCCCACGTCAATTATAAATACATTTCATATTATAATATATAAATATTGGTCTAATTTGTTTACCTAGAGAAAGGATACAAAATAATTTCATTATGAGGGTGTCCCTGCTTATTATTTTGATCTCAGCTTTTCCCGGTATGATTGCAATGCGAAAATAGAGGTAAGTCCCCCTTTACTCAGGGTTAAGAATCTGCCAAGGGATACCTCAGGAAGATGGGCAGCAGCGTCTTTCCGTGTATCAACATCCCATACTGCGCTTGTCAACCTGCTCAACGTGGTGAGTATGGTAAGAATCCCTCATTATCAGGACATATGCCTCCCTCATTTATCTCCAAGATCATGAAGGGTTTTGTTGCCATACACACCACGCTCGAAACGCACATCTTCCTTGCCCACCCTTGGCAGATTATTAGCACGGGCAAGAGAGGAGGTGCAACGTTCTTCTGCCGGCACCGCACGTCTCACGGCCATCTTTTAAATATTCAATATTATGCCAACGCCGTTCTCAAGTTTCAGTCTTCCTGGAATTATAATCTGACTTAACAAACTTTTACATACAATTGTTACCATCTTGTAGTCGTAGTACCGACGAAGTTTCTTTAACGAATTGTCTGTTTCATGATAAGTTTAATTTTGATGCTGGAACTTTTACGAATGTTTTAACTTTCTTTTACTTTTTAGGGTTCCGGACCAAAATGGTAAAAAGGAACCCTTATGGTATCACTTTCTCTGTCTGTCTGTCACAAATAGATATCTCGAGAACTACTGGTGCTATCGACTTGAAATTTGAAATGGTTAAGATGCTATGATGCTATCGACTTGAAATTTGAAATGATAAAATGCTGTAATACAGTATGAGAAAATAGACTGTGCTAAAGCAAAGTACACAGATTTTAGAGTCTCTTGATCCACAGTAGATCGAAGTTTTTAATTGGCCACTAGTTGAATAATGTGAGTATTCCAGTTTAGAGTACTATCTATAGTTACACCAAGATATTTGATGTAGGATGTACGTTCAAATGGTTTACAGGAGCAATAACTAGTTGGTGAATTTATACCTGAATGAGGAAGAATCGTTAACGAAGAGGGAGGTTGATTTACGAGGTTAGCGGAAAAGTGATGTAAGTACTTAGTTTTAGTGAAGTTGAGGGTGAAAAAATTTAATCGAAGCCAATGCATGACGGTACCCAGGGCCAGTTCTGCGAGATGAAAGATCTAAGGCCAATCATCCCCATCCACCAACATAAATAATTTATTGATCCACAGCATAAATTAAACAAAACAAGTAAAACTTGAATACCAAAAGATCCTACCTCAGCATAATGTTAATCTTAGGCGCACACTGCCACGCATCACGCTGCATGTTGCGTGAATGCGTCTTCTAACGTTGCTTGTATCTCCGTTTGTATAGAAAACACGCACAGTCCAACACACCGAAAATGAATCTACGTGCGTTCATGCAGATCACGCGCGTAGGTGCGGAGAAACATGCACCCACGCGCGTATGTGCGGGGCGATACACAAGGTATGACACACCGAGTCTAGCGAACAGCTTTGAATACCGCGGTGATCACTGTCACGAAGCATGAGACTATGTGACCAACGCCGCATTGCATTGCGCCCGTCACCCTGAGACAGAGTTGTAAGGTCTCATGTGCCCGTTATTTCCCCGGCCCCCTTACCCTTCAAACCGGAACACAGCAATGCAGACATTACTGCTTGGCAGCACAAATAGGACTACTCCGGATGAACTCATCACAAAAAGTTCTACTAGATACTACTACTACTAAATACAACCACAAAAAAATATATATAAAAAAATACAGCTTTATCTACCTGATTAATTATGTAATTTGTTATCAGTTATATGCATCACATATACAAATACATTACAACGCTAACAACTAAATGTTAATAACATAGATAGTTCTGGCGCCCGTAAGCGATAAGCAGATTCTAACCTATCTCTGATACAACTTTCTTTCTATTTCCTAGAGTAGAAGCTAGCAACAAGAAAACAGGGACGATCAGCTTTATATATATATATATATATATATATCTTTTTATATATTTTAGCACAAGCTGAGTGATTTAACCAACGCGGGTTGTAACCTCACTGGAATCAAAAAAAATATTATAAGGTTTTTTTTTAAAACGCTCACACATTGTAAGTACTTACTTCGGAAAACTATTTATTGAAATCTGTCTAGGTACCTACACGTATTATATCTCTCGACTGGTACGGAAATAAAAAATATCATATAATACGTTTTATGTTGCTAGCTTCTATTAAAGCCTCTCTAAAACATAATCACTTGGCGTTGATAACAAAACCATAAAAGAGATATCGATATCGATACGCGATGGGCCGCGATCGGAGCAATATCTGCTTCACGTTTTCAAATGATAATAAAATACACAATAACGGTTATTTCGTTATAGTTATTACACTATAGTATGTCGAACTATATAGTATTTCGAACTCGTTATTTTTATTTAACGGTTATGATATCAAATCTCGAATTTAGACCCGCTGGGAGAGCTGAACAAAATTAATAATGTTTTTGTGCTCTGGTTTATGACTGCGTTAAATAATTGTTGAGGTAGACGCCCCAGTGGTAGCTCATCATCATCATCATCATCTTGTTAAGCTTTCGCGATTTGTTAACATAATTTTTTTTTTTTTTAGTTTTAAATTACAGGATTTTATCGCGTACCTTTTTTATTATTTTCCCGACGTTTCGAACACATTATAAAATCCTGTAATTTAAAACTAAAAAAAAATCATCATCATCATCGGCGCCGTAGGACAATCACTGCTAGACATAGGCCTCCCTCATGAATCTACGAGCAGGTCATGAGGGGTTATTGCCATACTCACCACGCTTGTCAGGCAGGTTTGCGAGCGCAGTATTGGATGTTGATACACGGAAAGACGCTGCTGCCCATCTTCAGGAGGTGTCCTTGGACAGATTCTTACAGCATCCACGGGCAAGAGAGGAGAGGCAATATTCTACTGCCGGGCAGGTGGCATTGGTATCTGTGCCTCATATCCCACGGTATCATTAGAAAATGCAGGTTTTTAGAGTTTCGTATTAAAACAAGAAACCCTTAAAGTTTCACTTTGTCTGTTTGTCTGTCCGTCCGTCACCAGCTTTGCGAAGATTATTAGTCCTAAAACGCTGTAATTTTACATGGAGATATAAAATAACAAAGTTAAGCTAACGCTACAAAAAAATTATGAAAAAATAATTTATTTGGGCTACCTACCTCCCATACATTGGTGGGAATGAACATTTTTTTCTTGATTTTCCCATCGTGTGGGGTATTGTTGAATAGATATTTTAAAATCAATTAAGGGTTGTGAAGACTTTTTAGATTTTTCTATATAGAATTTTATTTAGACCTTTTGCTTACAAAATAATAAAGTTTTAAACTATTTTACGAGCGCCTCTAAAATCTTACCTGCTTCACAAATCTGAAAAAAATCATTAATGTAGTTTTAACCATGAACTTTCTAGGGGGAAATATAAGAGTTAAGCTAGCTTTTTTAGCTTCGGAGAAATAGTCGCTCAAATAAGTGATGCGTTTTCCCACACATACCGGAATACATCAAACCGAAAACTTAACTAATTCCTGTTTATTTGTTTTAATAAACGTAAACAAACATACACTAACCTCTAACTACAGGTCTACGGTAACTAGGGAACCCTACGTTGCGCGTGGCCCGACACGCACCTGGCGGATTTATTTTTAATTGCTTATTATATATAAATAAATATATTTACCTAGGTAATTTAGTCCAGGTGATTCTGGTGGAACAATTCTTGTTTTTAACACATCAACTAAACTTAAATTAGATAAAAGATAGAGATAAAAACAAGTTTATTTTGTTACAAGCTTAAAATACACACAAACAATTCGAAGGTACATGAAATCAAACAAAAAAACAATTAGTAGATACTTGAAAAATGGTAACAAAAATGGCCACCACTCAGCTAATGCTGTGGCACAATAAATCGCGATTAATAATATAATATAAAATAAAAAAATAGTCTTTATGAATCGTATTTTGGAAATTAACAAAACCAATTTAAGTTTAAACAGTTAGTTAAATCCGCTTAACTAACTAAGCATTTATCTTACCTGGTCGTAAAAGTTTGAACCTAAACTTCAACATGAAGTTAGGCAAGTTTCAACATAAAGTCGGGTCCAGGTAACTTAACCAAGAATGTCCAACGCAACTTTTAGCCTTCCCAAGGTTTCAACTTTGATGTTACACACTTGACGCCAATCTAAAATGATATAGGACCACACAGGATTTTGTATCCAGACAGGTACAATAAGCAGCACAAGTGCAGTCATAGATATGTTCTTCTATATACAGGTTGTATTAAAGTTGATTTTTACAACGCCAGCAACTGGTATTCATTCTTTACGGGACGCTGCAGTGCCTGACATTGGAAGATGGATTAGGCTTGCCCAGCACCTATACCATCCTCTCAGCTTAATCAGCTGTTAGTCAGAGGAAATAACAGTTCAATACCTCTGATGCTAACAAAGTCGCGGGTTTCGTCACGATGTTTTCCTTCACCGTTAAATCACGTTTTAAGTGTGCAGTTGTGCACATATTTTGTCCAAGAAAGAAGAAAAGACAATATAAGAAAAATAAAAGTCCATCGGTTGCTCGGCCGGTATCGAAGCCACGACCTCCGAAACGAAATTTGGGGATACTTACCACTCGCCCAACACGGTTCCGGAGGGAAATACTCAAACATTATACCGTTTTCGATACATTGAGTCATTTTCACGTGGCCGTTTAAGGCAATTTCAGGCAAGGAGAGTTAAGGCAAGTGATGACGTCATGAGCACCCAGTTGTACACTTTATAGCGACAATTCTAAGATGTTTTTCCTTCAATTAAAAACAATTGCTTGTATTTCTCTCGTTTGTATAATATTGTTTATTATCTAACTTCCGGACGTAAAAGAATTTTGATTTCTTACCGCGGTCTCAACCCGTTTTGTTTACTAACTTTGAATGTGATTTAGTAGCTAACTGTACCTTAGAGTGAATGAGTAGTAGTAGTTGCTACTTAGTAATAACTAGGACGTGGTGGGATAGGACTAGGTAATTAAAGTCTGGATTTTGAGCAATCTTTGCTATAAAACAGACGGGTATAGTCTAAACCGGTACATCTAGTAGCACTTACTTCATATCACAATTTGCATAAGAATCGTTCGTGATATAAGTTAATGAAAAATGCAATCAAAATTTTGAACCCACAACGTTCAGACGAATACCCTAAACGCAAGCTTATCCTACTAATATTATAAACACGAATGTTTATGAGTACCTACATATGTTTGTTACTCTTTCGCGTAAAAAGTACCCTAAGGTTTACATAAGCTAAAATTTCACACGTATGGATGTTGACCAGGATTAATAATACACTTTATGCTACATTTTATCCGGGTACAACGCATGCGAAGCGTCGGGCATGAGCTAGTTCATTTTTTTTTTTACGTTAGATAGGTTAGCTATTGATTTCATCCTTGCTATCGCAAGAATGAGATCGACGATGGAGCGAGCTTCCCTAGAAAATGCCTATTAACTCTTTTCTTAAACGTAATCGGGTCATAAGAGGTTCATATATACATTTCACTTAGCAGTACGAAGCATACTATAACAAGAGTAGAAGCACCCTCTACCGTTTCTTCTCCAAAGACACTAACCATCAGATCGAAAATCTATAATGCAAAATTTTAGAGAAATTAAACAGAGCTACAAAACCATTTCAAACTGTTTTGTAGCTCTGTTTCATTATGTGAAAATAAAATGATACCACACTTCGTGGGTTTACACTTATATAATGTTTTTAATTCAAGTGCACAAAAAGTCAAAAACATCCTGTTGGATCGCTGGTTCGATGTGCCAACATAATGATTGTTTTTTTTTAAAGACATCGTTTTAAAGTCATTAAATCTTGTGTTTCCTTTTTAGCTTTTGTTTTCTAAATTTATATGTTATAATGTTAGTATTAGTTTGATAGTTAACTTCAGCAAGCTATATTTAGTTTTTTTATGCGAAGACGTATAATTGGTTCGTGTATATTTAATAAGTTAACTATTATGCTTATAAAACTGTTTGTCTTTCGAATAAAATAAAATAAAATAAAAATTAAATAAATAATCGCATATGAATATCCTGTAATGTGGGATAAGAGAGAATGAACTATATAAGTATTTTTATTTTGTAAATACATAATAATATGTGTATGTATTTAGAATAAAACTAGGTAAGAGCGAGTCGGACTCGCAAACCGAAGGTTCCGTGCAATCATACAATATTATATATGACATAGGCGGTTTATATTTGTTGGAGAACCTTGACAGCGCCATCTCTTGTCTGATAGCGGAACTAATGTAGATTTTTTACACTTTCTATGATTTTTAAAAAGTATTCTAATTAGAGAGTTCGTTATAATTTTCCCGTAATCTTCACATACACTTCTAAAAGCAATAAAAGTTTCAGAGGTTTATCTCCGCAAACTTTGGAGATCTGGGGGGCTATTTTTTCAACGTTTTTGTGAATAACTCAAAAACTATACGGCTTAAAGAAAAACTAAAAACTTTTTATTAATGTGTAAATGAATACCTTTAATATGATACTCCACATGACCTAGTAACTTCACAAAAAAATTGAAAACCCCCTTTCCACCCCCCCCTTGTCTAAAAAACTATGCAAGTTAGAGAGTTCGCTATAATTTTACTATAAAGTTTACATACACTTCTATAAGCTGTACAAGTTTCACAGGTTTATCTCCGCAAACGGAGATAAAGGGGGGAACGGTCGTTTTTTCAACATTTTTGTTAGTAACTCAAAAACGATACAGTTTAAATGAAAACTAAAAACTGTTTATTAATGTCCAAATGAATACCTTTCATATAATATTCCACACAACCTAGTAACTTAACTTAAAAACTCCGCCCACCTGCAGTCATAATAAGAATATTTTTTAGCATTTTCATTATGCTATATTAGTAGGTAAAAAGTGTTTTCTTTAACAGTAGTTCTCGAGATATCCACTTGTGACAGACAGAGTGATTCTATAAGGGTTCTTTTTTACCATTATGGTCCAGAACCCTAAAAAATAAATAATATTTAATATTAGTAAAAAAGTGTTATCTTTAACCATTTCAAATTTCAAGTCGTTAGCATCAGTAGTTCTCGAGACTTGTGACAGACAGACAGACAGAGTGATTCTATAAGGGTACCTTTTTACCATTTTGGTCAAAATGAGTTTATTAGTAAGGAGATGCACTACGGCATTAAAATGCTAAAAGAATTTGGTTTATTATAAGTAGTTAGTTATTTATACTGGTGGGCCCACCTCGGGTTTGAACGTAATGCTACACGTGAAATATTAAGGGCATTTATAATTATTTTTCCATTAATCTGTTTTTAAATGCTCTTTTAAATGCTGACTTTATTAAGTCCTCCATTTGTGCAATCAATTGTTTTTTTTGTGCAATCAAGAATTAAATAAATACATAAATAAAATAAAAACCTTAAAAGGATTCAAAGCGCTAAAGATCGCTTATCAATAAAACCGTGTTTTATTTACCCGATTGCCATTTCACGTTATTGATTAATAATTTGATGCTTAGTAACGGGATCAAATTTAATTGAAACTACGTATTATATTCTGCGTAACGGTGCCCAGCACAGTTCAAATCGGGGGTGTTATAGACCTTCTACTCCGACTCCGAAAAGTTGAAACGATTGATTTACACCTACGACTCCGGCTTCGGCTCCGGAAACGCGGCTAGAGAGCACATTTTGAATGCATTTCATGTTTCTTATACTAACACAAGCGGACTAGGCAGACGACATCCTGCCCACTGATTTACATCACTTGCACATAAAAAAAGTAAGGCCTTTGCATCTATTATAGATGATTTATACAGCGTCAGCAACTGGTAATTATGCTCTACGGGACGCTGCAGGGCCTGGGACATTGTTAGTTGGATAAGGCTTGCCCAGCACCTATACCATCCTCTCAGCTTAGTCAGCTATTACTCAGACGAAAGAACAGGTCAATACATCTGAAGCTAACTAAGCCGCGGATTTCCTCACGATGTTTCCTTCACCGTTAAAGCACGTGTTAAGTGTGCACATTTTCAAGAAAGAAAAATCCATTGGTGCACGGCCGGTATCGAATCCATGACCTTTGGATTGAAAGTCGGGGGTACATACCACTCGGCCAACACGGCTTTTACTTGCACATAACTTCAATGGTTTACGCGGCGCACGCCAGAACAGCTTCTAGTCGGCATTCATTTTTCCGAAATCTTCAAAAATCATCGTCATAGTTCAGCCAAGATACACCAAACTTCTATGAATTTTACTTTAAGCGCTAACCATTCTTTTCACTCATTTTTAAAACATCCATCTAATGGTAAAAACTGCATGAAAATCCGTTCAAACGGTTTTGAGTTTATCGCAAACAGATAAACAGAACAAAATCGTTTGCTGGAAGATTCAGATAACAACGAAGTGTTGGAATAACATTCCTCCCTATCCGTAGTCTTAAGTCTAAATTCACATATAAATCTTTTCTGATGCAAAGTCAGAAGGAGGGAGTTTCGTTTTCGTTCGTTTGCCGACTTTAGGTAATCGCTTAGGTAAATTTTAGGTTTTGTTTTTCAATTCTTAGATTCTATGTATGATGTTACGGTGCTTCGACTGTGTCTCCGAAATGTCGGAGTTTCCGATTGATGTTACCATACACTTTCAAAACCCGACTCCGATACATCAAATTTAAAGTCTCCGACTCCGATTCCGGTAGAAATACCTCCGTAACATCCCTGGCTCTCAGTTAGTATCAATTACGGGCTGATCCCCAACTGTTTATTGCGATGTAATTGGCTACTACAGTGTGTCTTTATGGCGAATAATGATTAGTTGTTGCGCCAGAAGAGATAACACACTTGTCTTGTTAAGACGATAAGTGCTTCTGGGTACTTATTTTCTTAACTACTGGGCCTCGTGATGACGTCGGAGCTTTTGATCATAGACTTCGGTGCTGCGCAGACGTAGCAATTAGCAACTAAACAACTGGGTCTAGCGATGACGACTTCGAGCTTTGGAGTTTTGATCCCAGATTTAAGTGCTGCCTACGGATAGCAAATATAAACTATAAACTTTAGCTTGTTTCCCTCTGGCTTGACTTTTGTAAAACGTCAACGTTTATAAATAAATGTAGAGTTGGATTCGGTTCGAAGGACCAACTGTGTAGGTGATAGGGCTGGTGATAAAACACATTTCTCTCTGGCTTTACTTTTTGTAAGACGTAAGCTTTCATAAAAAGAAATGTAGAGTTGAATCCGGCTCGAAGGACCAATTATGGAGGTGATTAAGTGAAATGAGTGACAATTATGGTGCTGTTGATATGCTAAATGTTGTTGTTAATACACAGTTTCAAAAGTTTGCAGGGTGGCGAGCGAAAGGGATAATCCATTAACAAACCTGCGAACTAGGTAGCTGCGGTAAATTTTGGACGTAAATAAATGTAAAGGATGTTTATCGTACATTTGATGTTAGTGTGAAAAAGCCGTGTTAGCAGAGTGGTATGTACAGCCGCGTTTATAATAAAGGATACCACTTGTGACTGGCCGACTAAAGTTTTAAGGCTTAGTGGTATCCTTTACTATGAACGCGACTGTACCCCCGACTTTCGCTCGGAAGGTCCTCTGTGGACCAGATAATTGGAACGACATATTGAGAGTAGTCGGGAACACACCGTCAATTCGCGGCGAAAGCTCCGCGACCAAGAAGGTTGTAACGTTTTGTTTAAATGTCGGGAAAATAATAAAATGGGTACGCGATTAAATCTTTTATTTATACCTTATTATTATGATAACAGATCGCCAAAGTTTAACAAATTGTGTCAAAATAAAACAGACAAGTGCGAGCGAGACTCGCGCCCTAGAGTTCCGAAATTACAAGAAAACATATTTTATGAAATAAATAGGTTGGCAGTAGAACGTTCAGCCATTATACGCCATTTGCTGGTAAATTATATCTATTATGTGTGTTGGCGATTGCCATCAATTAGCACCGGAAAGATCTCCCTGTGGTCTATGAGGGAGACCTTCGTCCTGCCGTAGATCACGATCATGTCCGTGGATTACGAGAGATCATAAGAGGTTGTTGCCATACTCTATACGCTTGGCGATCGCAGTACGAGTTGTTGATACACGGCGTTCCGTGCTGCCCATCTTCCGGAGCAGATTCTTACTGAATGGAGTGAAAAATTCTTCACTGGTGGCCACTTAATGGTAAACGAATATACGCGGTAGACCAGTTCGCCGCTGGAGTGACGACATTGTCACGGTAGCTGGACTACGAACAGCCTAACATCGCATAAACTGGAAAGAAATGAAGGCCTACATCCAACAATGGATAGCCCCTGAAACCTGAAAATAATGTAAATGATTTGGATGTTTACTAAGAATATAAAAAGATAAGGTTTTAACAATATTATTTAAATCTATTATATATTACAGTCTGTTATGTCTGTATTTAGTTCTATGATAGCAGCGCCGCGTCTATCGAAGTTCAGTGGTGGCGCTGAATTTATACAAAAATTCAGCTTTTTGTAAATTATGCTAATTGTAATGTAAGTATAATTATCTTGTCTGGACTACAATATTATAGAAGAAGTCTTTTAACACTTCCTAACCCAAGGAGTCCAATTAGGCCCATCTTCGAGAAAGAGGTCAATCGTCGAATCCAACTCGGATGGGCGGGAATGGGAAACTTCGCAACGTCTTTTCGTCCAACATTCCTCAGTGCCTGAAGACGAAAACCTTAAATCAGTGTGTGTTACCAGTGATGACATATAAGGTCCTTCACTATTGGCCTTATGTATAAGCTTAAAGAGTCGCTCAACGAGCTATGGACAGGCCTATGCTCGGGGTTCTCTCAGGGAACGAATAATAAATGAGGAGATACATAGAAGAACTCGGGTCACCGACATAGCCAAACGGATAAGCATGTTAAACCGGCAATGGGCAGGCCATATAGCACGCAGAACGGATGGGCTATGGGGCCGCAAAGTTTTCGAATGAAGGCCACGGACCGGCAAGCACAGCGTAGGATGTCCACCTACAAGATGTGCAAACGATTTGGTAAGAACCACAGGCCAGCGTTGGATGCAGGCCGCTTCCAACTGCAGTAGGTACTTGGAGATCAATGGGGGAGGCCTTTGTCCAGCAGTGGACGTCCTACGGCTGACATGATGATGGTGATGATTACCCAAAGATTTAAATATTTGCCTGTACAATAAATACCATCCAACACAAATACAAACGACTACCTACTAAGGCACACTATAGTTTTTAGCAACGAAACATTATTACTTTTAACTTTTTATTTCCGAATCCTTCCAAAGTTCAAAAAAAAGAATGAAGTTACAGCGAACAAAACTTTCATTTAAAAAAGTATCTTGTTCACAATTCGAATTACTGTAAAATACAAGCTTCCAATTTTATTCAAATTTGAAAATTTAAAACTCGAACGAAACTCCTTTGAACAAAGGTACATATAAATGAGAGCGGAAGAAGGAAGAAAGGAGTCCGCAAAGTAACGCTAAGTAACGTCGTACCAAGGGATCCATATTTTTTGTGTGCCTTTGTGCCGTAATTAGCCTCGTAACTCGAGTTAATTTACTGAGAGTCATGAGACTTATAATGATTTCGGGAATGCGGTGAGCTTTCGCTGCCTTAGTAAACCTGCGGCTCTACGACCTTCTTTTACAAGCTTTAATAAGGTATGTTTAAAGTGTTTTGACGGTGAAGGAAAACGTCGTGAGGAAACCCGCGGCTAAGTCAGCTTTAAACGTATTGACATGTTCTTTTCTCTGAATATAGCCGACTTTGCTGAGAGGACGGTATAGGTGCTGGGCAAGCCTAATCCATCTAACAATGTTCCAGGCACTGCAGCATAAATAGCATAAATACTAGTTGCTGACGCTGTTTAGATAATGTAATAACAGATGTAAAAGGTAATTATTTTATAAGGTGGAAGGCTAGGAAGTTGTAAGTTTGCATAAACATTTAAAATAACAACGCCAAGATAACGCTATAAAAAAATGCAAAAAAAATAATAAACTTTTTTTCTTTTGTTTTCCCATCGTGTGGGATATCATCGAATAGCTACCTATTTATAAAAGCATTTAGGGGTTGCAAAGACCATTTTTTGATTTAGGGTTCCGTTTGCGAAATGTTACAGTTTTAAACTTTGTTTCGAACGTCCTCTAAAATCTAAACAGCCTAGCTTTACAAATCTAAAAAAAATGATGAATGTAGTTTTAACCATGAACTTTCTAGGAGCATTTTCCCAAACATACCGGAATACTTTTAACCGAAAACTCCATTAATTCCTAGTAATATGTTTTTTGTCTACGGTTAACTACGGAACCCTAGATAAAGCGTGGCCTGACGCGCATCTGGCTTAACTTATTTCTTTAAATAAGGTATTGGTCATTATTTTTTCATGCGGGAATTGTTTATAAATAGTCTGGTCAGAACGACGTAAATTTTAGGATCTGTAAACTTTTTATGCACCATTTTTTCAATAGCGTTCAGCGTGTCTCACACGGGACTAGTATTGTTAATTTACTTTGTGAATGTAATGTGAAGATGTCGTAGGAGTGTCTTAATAAATAAATAAATTGCAGAGGAATACGCAAAAAACTAAAATTCGCGTGTTTTTTACCTCGGAAAGAAAACAACGCATAGACGGGATCGGTTTGGACTTTTGACTTATAATTTAACGACCTTGTTCTAAATGCTTTTATTTAATTTTTGTGCCATGTTCATGTACAATGGTGTCAATTCTGTTGACGCACTCCTTAATTAAAACTTATTAAAATGGCGTAAAACAGTCTACAATAAAGTGTAGCTATTCGGTCTGTGTCGTTTTAAATTGAAAACGGAACAATTCTACCGAATTTTACGTTGACAGCTCCTTTAGAAACGTTATTCTCTAATTTTAATTAACTTTAGGAAGTTCAATAACAGAATGCAAAACCGTTACCAGCCCAAAACTTACTAAATATACCATTTAAAGGATTTTGTATCTGTTGTTAATCAGACAATTTTTATTTAATTAATCTGTAAGTACATAAATAATTATTTAATTTGTCAACAAAATTAAACTACCTCATGGGACTTTACAACAACAAAATTAATTAAACTGGAACAAAATTAATTAAACAAAACCGAGTTCAATGAGAAATATAATATTTTGCTGAAAATACTCAAATGCTAATTGTATGCTTATTACATTTGAATATTTCCCTTGATTTATCATGGATCCCATCATCAGAACTGGATTTATAAGCAAGCAAGCATTATTAGGTGAAACAAAAAGCCCGACCGCAAGTTTAAATTTAGGGCATCTAACTATGCCTTGAGGCACTCCAGTAGACACTATTACATTTAATAACTCCATCATCATCAGAACCTCGATTCTGAGAAAATGGGACCTAGGTAATTTAAAGTGGGGTGTCGGCAGTAGAATGATACCCCTCCTCTCATGCCCATGGATGCAGTAAGAGCCTGCTAAGGGATACCTCCGGTGGATGGGCAGCAGCGTCTATCCGTGTATCAACATCCCATACTGCGCTCACCAACCCGCCTGCCAAGCGTGGTGAGTATGGCAACTACCCCTCATGGAGATCTATGAGGGAGGCCTGTGTTCATCAGTGGACGTTTTATGGCTGAAATTATGAATTTAAAGTGTTTTGTATTCTAACTCAAAAAGAATTTCCCATACGTTTCATACACGACACAGTTTTGAGGTATAAAAGATTTTAAAAAAATACAGACGACTTGTGAACCTCCTCCTTTTTTTGGAGTGTGTTAAAAGGAGTGTGTATTGTATAAATCTCCCGCAACATACTGTGTTATATCCAGTCGGTCGCTACGTCAGTATTCAGTAACTCCTTTAGTGTCCAGTTTCAATGATACCCCTGTTAACCTCTGGGACCCGGGAAATCACCTGTCAATGTTCGCCAAGTTTGATATTTCTAACCCCGCGGAGAATAATCATAAACTAAATCACCGCCATCTAGTGGTAGCAATTTTATATGTATTTAGGTTACATTATTGATTTGTTTCACTTTTTAATGTTTACTTGATTTTACACCCAGATGATCAGATGATCACATGTTAGACTTACATAATAGCGGTTACTCGCATAGCTTTAAGTTTTTTTTTACCTGGATCATTAAATTCAGTTTTTTTGTTTAATTATTTCCTATAAGAATTATGTTTATTAAATAAACAAAGGAATAATAGCCATGGTAATAGTCAGGTTTTACGGTTTATTGTTTTTCATGAAAACACGACATTTTAATGCTGCATTCACTAGTCACGAAACGATTGAATAAAGCTGTTATAAAAAGACGATAAAACTGCATTATGATTTTTATTAGTTTTTTAACCCTCGACGCAAAGAGGGCTTCTTCCTCAAGGGGGGTTATGTAAGTTTGACCACGTGTGTGTGTGTGTCAAAATATGTCGCCATAGCTCTTAAACAGGTAAACCGATTTGGATGCGGTTTTTATTGTTTGAAGGTAGGTTTTTTGGCTGTTGTTTAAGCATATTTTATCAAAATTGGTTAAGCCTTTTGGAAATTATTGAAGGCTGT
This sequence comes from Pasiphila rectangulata, assembly GCA_963082625.1. Lineage (NCBI taxonomy): Eukaryota > Metazoa > Arthropoda > Insecta > Lepidoptera > Geometridae > Pasiphila > Pasiphila rectangulata. The sequence goes on along the minus strand of OY720254.1, from coordinate 6,956,549 downwards.
AGAGGTTAAATATTGAATGTTGAACTTATTACTAAGTTTACAAATTGCTAAAGTTTTACAAGTTCTCAAGTCGAATATATTTATTCAGGAATTGTGTCGCAGTCATCAGCTCCCATCTCCGAAACAGATTGATGACCTCGGGGCGCAGCGGGCGAAGGTTCCAAATGTCTGTAAGATCTGCAGGATATTTGTTCAGGGTGTTCTGGATTTTTTTCTATACATGCTTAATAAAAAATTTCTATCTATGTAGTATAACATATTAGGTATATCAGTCATCTAGAACCCATAACACAAGCTCTGCTTAGCGTGGGGCTAAATGATGTTGTGTGAATTGTCTAGCATTATTTATAGATCGGGTTGTTCCATATATAACTCTAGAAAAAAAGTAACTAACAAAGTAGGCTTACACCTAACTTTAACTATACTTATTTATAGATAATATTATATAACCAGGGGTTATATTTACAAGTCTTAAGGAGAGCCTCGGTTTCGTCATAAGACACGCCTTTCATACCAGACATTTGATTTTACATTTATACTCATAGGTCGTTAGTGGGTCTTGCACTATTGAACACAGGCCTCCCTCTTGGATCTCCATAAGGCTTAGTTAACCACGCTTGGCAGGCAGGTTGGCGAGCGCAGTACGGGATGTTGATACGCTAAAAGATGCTGCTGCCCATCTTCCGGAGGTATCCCTTAGCAGGCTCTTACCACATCACGGGCAAGAGAGGAGGAGTAACATTAACATTCCACGGCGTTAGTGGGTAAATATTTAAATCTTATTTATTTTTTTATTCGTTCTGCCTCATTGTTATAACGCTCTAGAGTCTAGAGCTATTTAAACCACTCGGCCAGTTAATTGCATAGCTGATTGTCTTGCCAATTCCGCTAATGCTGCGCTATGGCGATCGCATCAAGTCCTAGAACTGAGTGATTAGGGCTAACTACGCCATGATTCCGCACTAATCCACGTCAATTTATATTCACTTGTTACTAAGTATGAATGATTAGCTTTTCACTGAATTGAAATTATCATCGTGGCTTGCACAGAAAATATTTTACGGCTCTATTGACTAAATATAATCCGGCTTTCACCACGTACCTCACTTATTCCGCCGCGCGATCCGGTTTGAACGCCGCGCTAAAGCTAGCTCTCGTCTCGCGGCCCTCGGAGGCGGCCACGAACGGTGCTCATGAAGAAGAGACCATTTAGTGTCTTAATGGTCTACGAAATGTCATTATGATGAGTTAGGTACGTGTACGTAACTATTATATTTTATAATGATTGGCTTTTACTGGAAGAAGTTCTTTGGTTCATCATTATCACAGCCGTACTAATACGTCCGTTGCCGAACATAGATCTTTGTACTGATCATGAGGAGTTGTTGCCATGCCAAGCTTGGCAAGCGGGTTGAATGTGTTATTTATTACTGTTGACGTTTCTTTTATAAGTAAACTAGGTGTTCCGGCGAACTTCGTATCGCACCTACGACAACCACTGCTTACAACCTACCCTATAGCCTTTCTCAATAAATGGGCTATCTAACACTGAAATATTTTTTTTAAATCGAACCAGTAGTTTCTGAGATTAGCGCGTTCAAGCAACGTTAGTATAGATAAATAAATTCCTATTAACCCTAAAAAACTACCAGATAAAATGGCTTGTATTTATAAAATCTCTTAAAGATGTAAATTTCAACAAAATTGGGTGATTTCTTCACGAGATATCCTCCGATAAGAAAAAATCCCCTTTATCTGAAAAATTGCACCATTTTATCAGAAATCCCCCACGACAATCGATTTGTATTGGTGCTATCTCCTAATGTTATTTATTTCATTAAAATTATGATCCTTTCAAGAGATATTCTTGGACAAAAAAACGAATAAAAACCCTTTATCCGATTATATACCCCTTTTTTTCAAAAATTCCCTTACGAAAATCGGTTTGCATTGATATAATATTTTATCGCCACGGGTTTAAAATTTCATCAATATCGGAACGTTTGTTCAAGAATTATTTTCGGAACACCTAATAACTTCATTTAAAAATTTTGAGATCCCTATCCGCCCAATCATAATATGAATATTTTTTTTAACATTCTCATATATTTTATATTAGTAAAAAAGTGTTATCATTCACTATTCCAAATTTCAAGTCGATAGCATCAGTAGTTCTCGAGATATCTATATGTGACAGACAGACAGACAAAGTGATTCTATAAGGGTTCTTTTTTCCTATTTTGGTCCGAAACCCTAAAAAGTCACCTGGATCAGACACTAGCACTGGACACAACATCTTAACACATAAAAAACAAATAAAAGCATTAATTTTCCTCTCAGATTTATGAAAATGCACCAAAATTAGTAAAGAGTATAATTTCACTGCAAACTTTCCTCAGCTCTTTCTTACTTTTGCTTTAAGTCTAATAAAAGTTCGCTGGCAGAGATTTTTCATCTGAGAAATTTGGGCATCTTGAAGCGTGGTGATTGACGATTGTATTCAAATGATCTCTTCATCTTATAATGGGGTCCATGCATAGATTTAAATAGTTAGATGTGCCCTGGCACCAAGCACTATAGCATTAACTTAGTATGTGGTAGGTATAATGTTTGCCCCTGGGCCTTATTAATTGTTACCGCAAATGATACCTTCACCGGATCCGCCTTTCTCGATATATGGGCTATCTAACACTGAAATCATTTTTCAAATCGGACCAGTAGTTCCTGAGATTAGCGCGTTCAAGCAAACAAACAAACAAACAAGCAAACTCTTCAGCTTTATAATATTAGTATAGATAGTGTAAAATAAACTCGACTTTATGCGTACCAAAGAGTTTTATTTGTACCTACTCGTAACTTAGAGGTAGTAATATGTTTAAGTTCAAATTTATATAAAAATAATTGCAATAACAATTTCACTCGAATGGATCAAAGTAGTTAAGTTTGACTATAACATAATAGAACGCGCCAGCGCTACTCACACTGTCACGCTCGCTTCTGTGTGGGTTTGAATTACCTAAACTTGACATCGCGCGCTAGGCGTAAATGCTCTTAACCATAATGCAGACGCACGCACTTTGGTTTTGCCAATAAACCAAACTGTTATTATTATTATTTATTGTGCAATGATGTTGCATGAACTTTACACAACACGTCCGGCTAACACTGTTTATAGGTAAACTGATTCCGAATGAGTGCACTCACTCATTTCGTGTGGAAAAAATGGCGCGGTCTTATTACGGTGGGTGAGGCCGCATCTAACGATTTAAATCTTGGGGTCCATGATGCAAGGTTTCTGGTTTCTGTGATTAATTGGTTCAAGTTTATTTCGTCTTGGGTGTCACAATGACATTTGCTTTTGCTGTCATGCTGCTAATGTTGCATAGATTATCTTTGGCTTAAGGTTACAATTATTTAATCGTTAAAAATCAATAATAAAATGTTTTATCAAAATTATTAATCAAATAATCATATTATATAAAACTCTTCCGTTACTGAGTGACTGACAGACAACGCAAAGCCTAAACCACTGGACCTAGCGACTTGAAATTTGGCACACATATACCTTGAGTATCTTAGAGGTGCACTAAGGAGGGATTTTTCGAAACTCCCACGGGAACGGGAACTACGCGGGTGAAACTGCGGGATGCGGCTAGTTATATAATAAAAACGTTTAAAAGATACAAACATAACGAGAAAGAAGATAATGTAAAGAGTTGCGTGTATGCATTCGAAGCGAGCGGCGTGTCGCGGTATATTATGCAGTATTGTGCTAGCGTTGTCTTACTAATTTCGTAAGTTTACTAACTAAAACGCAGTATTAGGGACTTAGGGACTTTTTAGGTAAATTAGCTCATATAAATTAGATGGAGCTAACTAATTAACATGCAGTAAAAATAATGCCGTGGGGTGCCGGCAGTAGAATGTTACCCCTACTCTCGTACCCGTGGATGCAGTAAGAGCCTGCTAAGGGACAACTCCGGAAGATGGGCAGCAGCGTCTTTCCGTATAACAACATCCCGTACTGCGCTCACCAACCCGCCTGCCAAGCGTGGTGAGTATGGCAACTACCCCTCATGGAGATCCATGAGGGAGGCTTGTGTTCAGTAGTGGACGTTTTACGGCTGAACTGATGAAAAAGTAGAAATATTGTGAATGATTTTTTAAAAATAACATGGAACTATAAACACCAAAACTAAATAAACTGCAGTATCATTTGTAATAACTCCATTTTACTTGGTTTTCAGGCATTTATAAATCCGTTGCAAGTGAAAGTGCAATAAACTTTGTTAATACTGCAACTTTATTAGTAATGTAAATATAAAATATTAGTTTTTACTATTTGCAATATAATCAAATTGTATGGAGTGAAATAATACTGCACTTTATATATATGTTTTATCTATAAATCTTCTAAATTAAACTACCACTTGGAGTGCCACAAAAAGATTTACACACACACTATTTAATAACTAGAGTTAGGAAACCAATCAATTTTTCGTGAAATATCAGTTAAACTGCGGTTTAACTGGTAATCATGTTCATATTTTAATAAATCTGTTAAAATTTTTACTCTGCTGCTTTGTTTAAAAATAAAATAAAATACTCCTATACCGTTTTATGAAAATATTATAAATTTGATTTGTAGGTTTTTATATGCGGTTTATATGTATTTAGCTCAAAACCAACAAAAAGCCTATTACTGCACTTTAGGCTCAGATGGGCAGTATAGATTACAGAACCAAAGCGCCACTGTGCTATATTGCTCTGTGGTCATGACGTCAGTTGACCGTGTAAACAAATGCGTATTCAATATACGCATTTGTTTACACGTTCGGCAAAGATATCAGTTGACACTGACACTTTTAGGGTTTCGTAGTACAACAAGGAACCCTTATGGTTTGGCCAACCCGCCTGCCAAGCGTGGCGAGTATGGCAACAACCCTCTAATGATCTTGGAGATCCTTAAGGGTCTAATCGCTCTACGGGCAAGAAAGGAGAGGCAACATTCTACTGCCGGCACCCCACGGCGAAACTATAAAAAAGTGAAATTTCCCATCACTTTGTGTTACTTCTACATCCGCAGAAATCTCGGAATGATTCGTTAACGACGGGTTACCGCATCTCATACAGTCGCTCTACTTATCTTTGACATTCGTAATGACTTGTTTTAGAATCGCTCGAAAATCGACTCGACCCGAAATCGAGAGATCCACAGAAACAATTTTTAGACTTCCTTCAGTATCATCTTTATTTTTTTCATCATTTAAGCCGTAAAACGTCCACTACTGAACACAGGCCCCCCTCATAGACCTCCATGAGTTGACGAGCGCAGTACGGAATGTTGATATTCGAAGAGACGCTGCTGCCCATCTTCCGCAGGACATCTTAGCAGGCTCTCACTGCATCCACGGGCATGAAAGGAGGGGTAACGTTCTACTGCCGGCATCCCACGGCCCGTCAGTTCTATATTGTGTAAAAAATGGCTCGAAAACGTACATGATTTCTCATAGCCATAAAAGCGATTATACTAAACGTAGATCAAACACCAAACTGCCAAAATGTTGTGTTATAATACGCATTTTTTCCAAGTAACTTTAATAACAGTTTTATTCATTTATACTAGTTTTTTTTATATTAAATCTCTTAACTCCGAGTGCCTGTCGGTATAGGCCTCCTCTAGCTCTTTCCAGTGTCTTGTTACTCGTTATAATTTACTCAGGGTAGGCCTTGTGTGAAATCATAACGACATATTAAAGCTTTGATGTTTCGACTAAGTGCAGATTAATCACTGTTTATACGGGCTTGCAAATAGATTTACAAACAAAGGATTATTAATTCCAGTTTCAAAGCTAAACACTCTTTGGAACCTACCATGGAGATGGGTTAACATTGAACTCGATACGACTTTATCGATAATCATCATTTCAGCGGTAAAACGTCCACTACTGAACATAGGCTTCCTGATAGATCTGTAATCGATTTATATTTAGGGCAAAACTGAAAAGCTATAACTCTTTCTAGATTCAAATAGTTTCCTCGTATTGCAAAAATTAATCAATATATACCTACATATATAAAACTCTTCCGTTACTGACTGAGTGACTGACAGACAACGCACAGCTCAAACCACAAAACCTAGAGACTTGAAATTTGGCACACATAATACCTTGATTATCCTAGAGGTGCACTAAGGAGGGATTTTAAAAATTCCCACGGGAACGGGAACTACGCGGGTGAAACTGCAGGGTGCGGCTAGTATACCTATAAGACTAAATAAATTTCAAGGAAATGAGTAGGTAAGTGTTGAACGTTAAGTAGCTATTAATAACACATTTTTTTAAATCAATTCCGTAGATCCTGATTAGTATAGATGAATATCAGTTATGGACTTTGTATAAATCATCTAAAATAGATGTCAAAATAAATAAATAAAACAAGCCAATTTCACATCACAAACAAAACGTGCATTTTGAAAAATCAACATCGTAAAAATAACATAAACGCATATCATTTCGTAATTGGTAAAATATTCAAATATCAGGAGGCGTTTTTAGGCCCGTGAGCTAAATTACGGCCCTATACTGTCCCCGGGTAATAACCAATGTAATATTTTAAAAGAGCCCGGTATTATTTTAATTAATAGACGCTTAACGAGGTCTCCAACGGCGATTGCTTCAGGTCGGATACCTGATTTTGAACATACATTTAGGAGGAATTCCTATGTTTGTCGGAGGTGTAATAGCTGCCTTTGCATGTTTACGTTTAATTAGGTGGAGCACTGTGATTGTTACAACATAACTTGGGAATCTTATTTTGTTTTCTCAATTAACGTATTTTACATAAGCTATAGTATATGTATTATTATTTAGTTGATCCTATACTCTGCTTTCTCATGTAAGGGATTTTTGCCCACTGCCTGGTTTACTCAATTTTCTCCTATAAGCACTAAGGCTGCCTGGAAGAGATTGCTTTCAGCGATAAGGCCGCTTGTTCTATAACCAACAGTTTTTGATGTTATGTTTTTTTATTATAAGTACTTTTGTGGTGTTGAATAAAAAGTTGTCTATCTATCTATCAATCAGACATATCAGCATCTAAAGGTACGTCGAAACCTGCGCGTCAGTGACGGGGGATGCAGTACGCGCAGACTACCAAAGATTTCAATCGTTAGATACTCCTTTACATTAACGAGACCACACCGTTTAGTTTCCACGCAATATGAGTGAGCTCACTTATTTGTAATCAGTGTTCTTCTTAACACAGTCTTAGTGGTCTTAGCCGGACGTGCTGTGTGTAATTGTTTTCACGAAAGTTCATGAAAGATGATTGAATTCAATGGTAACAATAACAATTTGAGTTTATTGGCAAAACCAGTGTGCATCATCATCATCATCATTACAGCCGTAAGATATCCGCTGCTGGACATAGGCCTCCCTCATTGACTTAGAGATCCAAGTGCATGAGGGGTTGTTGCCATACTCACCACGCTTGGCAGGCGGGTTGGTGAGCGCAGTTCGGGATGTTCTTACACGGAAAGACGCTGCTGCCCATCTTCCGTAGATATCCCTTAGCAGATTCTTACTGCATCCACGGGCAGGAGAGGAGGGGTGACATTCTACTGCCGGCACCCCACGGCAAAAAAATATAAACAAATGTACAAATATAACAGTGTGCATGCGTCGGCATTATTGTTAACACACGTTATAAAGACAATGACACAGTTTTTGGTGTAAAGACACGTCTTACAATTTAAATCTTTGTCTATTACAGAAATTCAGTTTTTTTTATATTATCGTCCCGCTCTGCCGCCGATGCCGACACGGTAGTTCATCGTTGTGATCGCATAGATGTTTATGCGGCGGGGTGTTGGCAGTAGAATGTAGCCTCTCCTCTCTTGCCCGTAGATGCAATAGGAATCTGCCAAGGGATACTTCCGGAAGATGGGCAGTAGCATCGTTCCGTGTATCAACAACCTGCCTACCAAGCGTGATGAGTATGGCAACAACCCCTCCTGATCAGTACATGGAGATCCAAGAGCGAGGCCTATATTCAGCAGTGGACATCTTACAGCTGTGATTATGAAGATGATGAGATTGCCTGCTAAGCGTGGTGAGTATGGTAACAACCCCTCATGGAGATCCATGAGCGAGGCCTATATTTAGCAGTTGACGTCCTACGGCTAGGATGATGATGATGATGGGCAGATCGTACAGACATTTGTCTCGGGGCGGGAATTGAACCCGCAATCTCTTGCAAGCTTACATTTAATAAGGTAGAGCACTGTGATTGTTACAACATAACTTGGAAATCTTATTTTGTTTTCTTAATTATCTTCAAAAATTTTGAAAGCATCTTAATTATGCCAAGTAAAGTTAAGAACGAGCGTTCCAATATAAGTTTTGCTAAAAACATTAATCGCTAAAAACATAATGGGAATAAAATGAACGAATTATTCCATGAAAGTTAATAGATTTCACTATACGTATGGTAAAATATTACGAACTTGAAATATCCACCATGGTTCTATAAAACTCAACTCAAGATTTACGACCTAGCGTTCTAATAGCGTAGTAGTGGCTCTATAGCCGAAACGGTAGACGGCCTGCGTTTATGGGCGACTGAACGTTGCGGGCTCAAGTCCCGTCAGAGTTGAAAATTTTATTATGATCACAATTTTCATTTAAAAAAATATCAATTTGGCGTTGTAAAATTATTATAACAAACCCCTCTTATAAAGGTGAAAACATCACTTAAAGTTGGTTTAATAACTAATATCATAATATTACGAGTACTAATATCGACTTCGTAAACAGATGCCCCGACGCTAGTATATATTTTATGACTAGTAAATAGTCAACGAAGCCATTTCTGCTTGCTTATTATAATGATGTTTACAAGCACGCACTTAACATTTATGAAAATAATGTTCACCGCGAGGATAATACCTTATAAAATGTAAATTCCCGTTCATTTATTCATAGAAGACGGTACACTGCACTTATGAACGTCAATTGCATAGAACATGGGAAATACTCGTATATAGGTATGTATAATTCTTGAATGTGTTAGCGTCAGAAACGCAAAAGAAACCTCACCCTTTTTATTTATTTAACACTTTAACAAATAACAATTGTGTAAGGAGGACTTAATGCTAAAGCATTCTCTGCCAGTCACCCTTTCGTTTTTTTCATATTTACAATGAATACCTTCATCGACATCAGCATCATTACCTACAACCCGATTTATTTATTTTATTTTTCGTTTATTAAGGTATAAACAGTATACAATAGACTTAAAAGCATCAAAGATTTATAATAAGGATACACCAATCAAACTGCCACTAATATTAAACAGTTTACACCAAAATATATTCAATATGTTCCTCTCATGTCCGTGGATGCAGTAAGAGTCTGCTTAGGGATAATTCCGGAATATGGGCAGCAGCGTCTTTCCGTGTATCAACAACTTGTACTGCGCTCGCCAACCCGCCTGCCAAGCGTGGTGAGTGTGGCAACAACCCCTCATGGAGATCCATGAAGGAGGCCTGTGTTCAGTAGTGGACGTATAACGGCTGAAATGATGATGATGATGATATTCAATATACTACGAACATAAATATGGATGAAGCTTTATAAAGGATGTATTATAACATGTATACTAAGCCGAAAGGGGGTGATTCGGACCATCTCAAGGAAAAACTTTTGTTCTACGACTTTTCAGGATTGAGTGATTTTCATTCAAGAACAGAACACGAAAGTTTTAGTTCAACAGCTGATTTTACGAGAATGACAACATAACAGCCTGCTGATTTGACAGGGTCATTGCCTCCGTGAAGAGTTGCCGTACAGGTACAAATAAAAATACCTATAACCACAAATGGGTTTTTTTATTATTAAAACGTAAAAAGAAATTAAAAATCCGATTATGACTTTAGCATCATTTTCACATCACACCATCAAGAAAAATAAATAAAACGGGGCAAGAGCGAGTCGGACTCGCGCATCGAGGGTTCCGTGCCATCATACAATATAATATATGACAAAGGCGGTCTTATGTTTGTTGGAGAAGCTTGACAGCGCCATCTCTTGTCTGATAGCGGAACTTTACACTTTCGATGATTTCTAAAAAAGTATGCTAAGTAGAGAGATTGTAATAAATTTCCTCTAATTTTTACATACACTTTTAATAGCAATAAAAGTTTCAGAGGTTTATCTCCGCAAACTTCGGAGAAAAGGGGGGAACGCTATTTTTTTCAACATTTTTGTAAATAACTCAAAAACAATACGGCTTAAAGAAAAACTAAAAACTGTTTATTAATGTGCAAATGAATACCTTTTATATGATACCCCACACGGCCTAGGAACTTCACTTAATTTTTTTGAGATCCCCTATCCGCCCCCCTGCAATCAAAATAAGAATATATTTTTAGATTTTCATATATGCTATATTAGTAAAAAAGTGTTATCTTTTACCATTTTAAATTTTAAGTCGATAGCAACAGTAGTTCTCGAGATATCCATATGTGACAGACAGAGTGATTCTATAAGGGTTCCTTTTCACCATTTTGGTCCGGAACCCTAAAAATAAAAAAATACGACTCCTTGAATTTTTTCGGGACAAATGTCTGTACGATCTGCAGATATTTGTTCAGGTGTTCTGGGTGTTTTTCTATATATAATAAAAATATCTATCTATGTAGTATAATGTATTAAGTATATCAGTCATCTAGTACCCATAATACAAGCTCTGCTTAGCTTGGGGCTAGGTGATGCTGTGTGATTTGTCCAGCATTATTTATTTATTTATTATTTAAAGAATTATGATGTTATCTACAACTCAATGTTTAAAATAATAAGTAAACTAGCTAGACAATTAAATTTAAGGTTACCTGTATTTCTCTTGTAAGTGAATTTTATTCTTTTAGAGAAATAAATGTCTTAAACCATAAACCATAACTCAAACATGTCCTGCGTGCACGTCCAATTAATACGACTCCAAAAAATAAGAAATAAACTATTTTTAACAACAGGAAGAGGATTGTTAAGCACCTTGCAAATTACTTTTTACTGTAGGTGCTTTAAATGCAATTTATCGTTCGGAAAGCAGACTCCGCACTAATCGTAAGATCTTCAGATGTAAGGCAGTAAGTAGTAATTTGTGTGCTGGCAGTCGTTAGGGATATGTAGGACCAGGGCTGTCTAGATTCGAACCAGTGCTTAGGTATTTTTAATAAACTTCGAAAAAGGAGGTTCCCATGTTGTCTTTAATTTTTCATTGTTAAACTATGGCGTGTGAGACTGCGATGTTCGGAAGACCGTGGGTTGCACCTGGCTAAGAATAGCTTATGTATGACAGAGGCGAATGGCAAAATCAAAGGGAGGCCTATGCCCAGCAGTGAGTCGATAAAGGCTGATGATGATGATGATGAAACTATGGCATGTGAGACTGCGCCGAAATATCGGGAAACTGAAAAAACTCATATCTTGGTAAATATCCCGTTAATAACCTCAGTACTTTGTCGTTTATTAACAGATCTGGATTTTTTTGGGTTCGACTAGATTATACACTTTATGATTGGTCCCATTTTTATCCAAACTCATTTCTGTTATGGTCTATGAGGGATCTGGGGAACCCCTTAAATGTGTAGGCATACTTATAGCGTTGGTATTTGCTGCATACACAGTAGAGTATGATTTAGTGAACTAAAACTGAATCAAAAACCCGCACTCCTTGCTGCATAGATAATAAGTAAAAAATAATTAATAATGCTGGACAATTCACACGGCAACATCTAGCCCCAAGCTAAGCCGAGCTTATGTTATGGGTACTAGATGACTGATATACCTACATAGTACATTATACTACATAGATAGATATTTTTTATTATATATAGAAAAAACATCCAGAACGCCCTGAACTAACCTGCAGTACGTACAAACATTTGTACCGAGGCGGGAATCGAACCCGCATCCTCTTGCGTTGCAGGCGGACCTTCGCCCGCTGCGCGACAGAAGTCGTCTATAGATGGCGCGTGGGTATCCCCGGTCGGCTGCCAAATGCCCAAGGTCATTTGCCTTATTATTCACCAGAAGAAAGACTATGGGCATCAAAACTCTTAAATATTAATAAATAAAAGTTTAAAAACCTAAATTACAAAAACATTTTAAAAAGTCGTCAATTAAGGAAATCTCTAAAAATAATTAGCTTCAGTAAGCGCATTTACAGTATCGACACCAATAAAATGAGCTATGTGTGGTTTAACACTATTGAAATAAAAACAATTACTGTTAGAACATATTCCTTTTGGCTTTTATTAAATCAAAAGTATAAAAGTATTAAAAACAAAGTATTATGGTATATGATAGCAAGACAGAAAGATAGTGCATAATTTAATTATGTAAGAGGTACCAGATGCAAGACATTGTGACCCGATTATACAGGCTTCATGTCCTAGTATCGGGAACTGTTTCGTAATATTTATAAATCTTATTACAACATAATTTACAAAATTGCCTACCCTTAATAAAACCATTTTATCAAGGGTTGGCAATTTTGTAAACTATTTTGTACCGTGTTTAATTATTGTTGATTATTTATTTATTATTATTTTTATTTATTATTTTATTGAAAATAAAAATCTATAACTTATCTTTATCTTTATTACATGACAAATCAACGATTGACATCCGATATACAGGCCTCAGCAGTAACAATTTACTAAAGAAATTGGACATCCCTCACTTTATTGTATGCGTATGCGCACAGCTGTAGCGCATCGCATGTCTGGATGGTCGGCATAATAATTACCGACATCGGTGAGATAGCGCTTAATTGAAGTTGCTCGTGCACTCGTCTGCAGTTAATACAATAAAATTGTTTACACTATCGAGAGATCGTTATATGTGAGCGGTTATTTAAGGGTTATTATTCGCTTTGCCCGCGTAAAATTTTGCACCAATTTTATTCTTTATTCTATAATGTACACAATACTAAAATAATATATATTATTATTTATTACACAATGAAAAGTCATGTACAAGGGCGAGCGTAACCCTAAGGAGAGTTCTCTTACAGCAAACCTATGTTAGTGAGAAATGATATTAAGCGTAGGAGTCGTGTACACAAGAACTAAACATAAAAAGGATACTATGAGATACATAACCTAAACAAAACAAGAACTAACAATATAACCGAATTCATAAATAAATATAATATAAGAACTTATAAAAAGTTAATAAATGATAATAATTATTATTCAATAATAATGTCATGATAGCGTTATTGATATTAATTTTATGAAGCAAATAATACTTCTTAGGACAATACAGATATTTTAACTGCTTATCCTTACGAAAACGCTATTGGTAGCGATAATATAGGTTCTATTATGGTGTCCTACATCCTAAAATATCAAATTCCAGCTGTAACCCATATAGTATTTTTTTCTCACAGGCATTCCCAGTTTCCTAACAAATGGCGTGAGGCCTATGTCATCCCCCTACCTAAAATATCTCAATCGACAATGCTTAAGCACTATTGCCCTATTTCTATCCTCCCTTTTCTCCTCTAATATAACACATACCCTGCTCACAGAGTTCACAAATCAACTTTTTAATCCCTTCCAATCAGGATTTATGAAAGGGCACAGCACTGCTTCTGATCTCCTGAACGTAACTGAGGATATAAGATCCAATATGGAAAATTCTCATCTGACGGTTCTAGTTCTGATGATTTTAATAATGCCTTCAATGCAGTTGATCATGACCTCTTGTTAGCAGTTCTTCCTAAACTGGGCTTATCTCCTTCAGTAGTAAACTGGTTCTCATCTTACTTAAAGGGCGCTGCCAAAAAACGGCTAGAACTTTTCCGAGGGCACTAACATCACGGCAGGTGTACCACAAGGGGGCATTTTATCACCTGTTCTTTTTTCCATATTCATAAATTTGCTCTCCCTTCACCTCCGGTGTCAGAGCCACTTGTACGCGGATGACCTACAATTTATACCAATCAGCTCATTTCGATGATTTAAACAATGTCATCCGTGCTCTCAATAATGTGATGACCTTTCTCGTCTGCAGTCTTTGTCTGACCTTTTTGGTATAAAAGTCAACCCAGAAAAATATTAAGCCATTATTATAATTATGAAACAAAACAAATATTTGCGGGGGGCTCTCACAAAACCAACATGATTTTTTGCCATTTTTTTCTCGATATTAATAATGGCAACAGGTAGACGCTTGAAATATCCACATAATATTTAAGTTGTTTTGCCAAATAATGGTACGGAACCCTTCGTGCGCGAGTCCCACTCGCACTTGGCCGATTTTTTGACCACACGCTGTTGTTCTTTAAATAAGCTAATTTCACCATAGTGCACACAATGTGATTCTTTTGCGTTTTCATAAATAATTTGTATGTATTGTGTGTGTGTTAATAAACGTATTTCTACTTCTTCTTCTTCAAATATTAAGCCAGTGACGATGACGATGAATAAAATAGAGTAATAAACTCCGCTGTAATAAATCTAGTGAAACTAGTATGAGCTAGTTATTCTAAGCGTCTATTATATCAGCTGGTTCCGGATCCACAAACTTATACTAACCACCGAAAGGAACTTTTCGGACTAGAATTTAATATAATGTAAGCCATACATCATAGAGTGGGCGAGTATTTGCAAACTGCTGAAACAGAGATAAGCAAGTAAGGAATGTACGTACGAATGTAATTAAGTCTTGAATATGCACTTTCTCAGTAAATATATGAGGCAATCGTATTATTAATTGCCGGCCCCATATTGATGCATAATGCATAATTTTGAACTGCATTTCAAGTCGATAGCATCAGTAGTTCTTGAGATATCCATTTGTGATAGACACACAGACAAAGTGATACCATAAGGGTTCATTTTTACCATTTTGGTCCGGAACCCTAAAAAAACTGCACGAAAATCGGTCTACTCGTATAAAAGCTACAGTGCCACAGACATAGCGGTCAAACTTATATAACACCCCCTTTTTGTGGGGGGTTGAAAAAAATACCTATATTTAACGAACATTTAAATGGTTAACCTTCTTAACTAGACCTACCTTGTTATATCATTACGTACTTTATTAACCTATCATTATTTAATCATCTCACATCTCTCGCCCATGAGTACGAGTTGGTATGATATAGCACAATCGTCTATTTAGGTATTCATGAATATTGTCATTATCATTTCAGCCATAAAACGTCCACTGATGAACACAGGCCTCCCTCATGGATCGCCATGAGGGGTAGTTGCCATACTTACCACGCTTCGCAGGCGGGTTGGTGAGCGCAGTATGGGATGTTGATACACGGATAGACGCTGCTGCCCATCTTCCGGAGGTATCCCTTAGCAGGCTCTTACTGCATCCATGGGCATTAGAGGAGGGGTATCATTCTACTGCCGGCACCCCACGGCGGTTATAATTGTCATTATAATCAGTAATAATTCATGTCACATGCGTCTTCACAGTATTACTCAGTTCACGTCTTTACCTCATCAAGTAGGCGCGTGCTCAATATAATCTTATAATTAACAATACAGTGGTTTAATTTAGGTAAGCCATTTATCATTTAATAACCAAGCTGTCCCGTGCACATACAAATGCAAGTTAATAAAAAGCCTCTTCGATGATGCTTGGAACCATCGTTACGCGCGTCCGACAAACACTTGACCAGTTTACATCCTAAAGCTAAGTGTCCACTGGCAAGTAACTTCCACAATTTCTTGCAGAAGACAATTGACAACTGTTTCCACTGACTGCAATTTCTCTGTATGCATACACTTGCGACTTGCAGCAAGTTCGACAAGTCACTAAAACTCGCAGAAGTCAACTTGTGCGAGCGTTTACACGTTGGTAGTCGCTTGGGCAAGTCAACTTCCGCAAATTTTATTGCCAGTGGACACTTCGCTTAATATCAACAGGGTGTTTATATAATATAACATGTGTACTAAGACGAAACGGGGTAATTATAACCACCCCTAGGAAAAACTTTAGTTCTACTACTTTTCAGGGTTCGGTGATTTTCAAGAAAAGTCCACGAAAGTCAACTTCAACATCTGATCATACGATAATGGCAAACCGAACGGCAGCTGATTCATTGATTTCCGCAAATAATTGCTATACCACAGGTACAAAAACAATTCAAATGTAAATAAAATGTTTTTGTACCTAAAAATGCGTATAATAAAAAAAACGAATATCCGATTTTATCCTTTCCAAAACTACTTGTTTTCCTAGGCTGCAATCCTCCCCCTCCCTTTTCGGGTTAGTACACATATTATAATACTACCTGTATAAATAGCGCTCAGTCAGATCCAGGTGTATTCACAGTGTTCTTTCTTTTTAAGGTTAGTTAGGTCACCGAGTGGTGGGCACCACAGCCCTACGAGAAGGCGACGCGGCAGACCGAAGCGTAGATGATGGGACGAACAATCGAACGAACAGTCAACCATGAGATCGGCTCATGGTTGACTAGAGGGAATCAAAGTCAAAGTCAATAAGTGTTTATTCAATAGAGCAAAACGCTACTTAGAATAGTCAATTTACAAAAGAAGAACAAGAGGCATTTAAATTGAAATTGAATTATGTGCTAATTGAATTCGTTCGCTTCAGATAACTTTTCTATTGAAGTGAGGGAAAGAAGCGAACAAGAAACCTCACTCTTTCACTATTCATTGTTACAATATCTGTCTAAGCATTATGCTTAATTTAATGTTCGCAAGGATATTGAAAACTTTGGATATTGCAAGATGACATTATTTCTTATCGTGGTCAAACCGAGCAACACTCGGAAAAGGGTCAATATCATTCAAATAATCATCTATAGAATAATAATCTTTTTTCTATGAGATTTTGTTTTATAAAAAGCTTAAACCTATGAATCGATAGTTCAGTCGCCTCAGATGGATTTTATTATAGAAGCGCACACAGTTTCCCATAAGTGATTTATTTAATTTCTGGAGTCTAAATTTAGGGATCTCTTGATATAATTTTGTGTGCATCCAGTAAGTTTTCATAGATATATTGCGATATAACAGTTAAAATGTTAATTTCCTTAAATCATTCCCTGAGTGAATCGCGAGGTGGAGGAGAGCCCTTTTTTGAAGGACAAAGATTGTCGGTATATCGGCCGCTATTCCCCAAAGCAAGATACCATATGACATCACACAATGGAATTAGCTAAAATCAACCAGTCTAGCTATAGTTTCGTCAGTAATAGATCTTATTTTCTTATTGCATAAGCTGCTGAACTAGCTGCAAGTTCATAAATTTGCAGTTTCCATTGAAGGGTAGTATCTATGTATATACCTAAAAATACTGTAGATTTGAAGGGATTAAGCATTTCCCCGCCCAACATTATGTTTGTAGGATTTTCTTTTATATTTGGTAAAGAAAATTTCATACATTTTGTCTTTTTAGCATTAAGCACTAGGTTGTTTGCAGTAAACCAATCGTGTACTTGTGATAGTGAATTATTTACGTCGTCTAAATTAACTTTTTTCCTATCAACTTTCAAAATTAACGAAGTATCGTCGGCAAATAAAACGATGTTACACAAATTTTTAGCAAAGAACGGGAGATCATTTATATAAATCAAAAACAAAAAAGGCCTGAAATAGATCCTTGTGGCACACCTAATTCAATTCTTGATCCCTCTGATCTCTGGCCGCATACCTCAACCTTGTGTAGGGTACACTCAGATAAATATGACTCAAGGAGGTCAAGACCTAAATGGCTCATAATAGAAAAATAAATAATTGTATTTATTCATTCATTTCAGCTGTAGGACGTCCATTGCAGGACATAGACCTCCCCCTCATGAATCTCTAATTACTGATCATGAGGAGTTATTGTCATACTCACAACGCTTGGCAACGCTTCCGTTGATACACAAGATGCGGCTGCCCATCTTCCGCAGTTATCTCTTAGCAGATTGTTTTTGCATCTACGGGTAAGAGAAGAGGGTCTACTCCCCGCGGCGAACAAATAATCGATAATTAGTATCTATAACGTCCTAACTGATAATTAGTACTAGTATCGTGCGTCCATTCTCTTGCACTTAAAGAATCGCTGCGGCATGCCTACACAGAACTCTTTTTATTTTTATTTTTTTATTTCATATTTCATCCGTGTGTTTGACCACATCTTTCCTGATGTTAAGCAATGATATGGTCTAGGATAGGACACGCTTGCCTAGAAAGTACCTGTTTACCCTTGATTTGAAGATACCCAAATTGTACTTTTCGGGGAATACTGACTCCGACAACGAATTCCAGATTTACTCTACATTATTTCTCCCATATAGCTCGCAGAAACCCCGACAACTGGGAACGGATGATGGTTACAGAAAGGGTCGAAGGTAAAAAAAACCCGTGGACGAAGCCCAAAACGCTGGAAAGGCCAGGTCTGAGACATTGACATTGGTAGTAGAGGTATTGTTCGCAGTCAGAGGCTTAGATAGAGGGAGCCGTTTCGTTCGTCATAGTTCATAAACAATAACTATAGGTTTACCCACTACACGCAAATTACTTCAGTTTATCCGTGATCATAGCGTGTGTAACTGCGCCGAAATATCGGGAAACTCAAAAAGACTAAAATCATGGTATATCCCGTAAATATATCCCGTACGGAGGATGCAGTGTCCTTACTCACATCTACCGTCTCTGGTCATCTTGATGCAGGTCAGCCTTGTATAGGAGTTTTCCTTGACCTAGCAAAGGCTTTTGACACTGTTTCCATTCCGATACTTCTACAAAAACTGTACAATCTGGGTATTCGTGGTACTCCCCTCAACTGGTTTAAAAGTTACCTCACGGAGCGGAGGCAGTGTGTTAAGGTCTCCCAGGTGACTAGCAAGCCACTAGCAATTGAATACGGTGTCCCACAAGGTAGTATCCTGGGTCCAACCTTGTTCAACTTGTATATTAATGACATTCACGAGATCCCCATTGAAAACTCTGACATAATATGCTACGCGGACGATACTGCCATAGTTTTTCACGGCTACTCTTGGCAAAGTGCTGCTGTAGCAGCCGAAACTGGCATGGCGCAGATAAATCTCTGGCTGCAGGAGAATTTGCTCTCGCTGAATACCCTAAAAACAATGTTTATAGGTTTTCACAAAACAGCAGCATCCGCCCCACCGTCCAATTTTATAATTAAAATCCATGATACAAGCAAATGCCCCGATCCATCTCTTTGTAATTGTCAAAATTTGTCTAGGACTAAGACTATAAAGTACTTGGGTGTGATCGTTGATGAGAAGCTGAACTTTAAAAACCATATTGAAAATCTATCGGCAAAAGTACGAAAAGTAATAGGAATCTTTCGTAACCTCCGTAATGTTGCTAGACTGGAAATTCTTAAATCCGTATATTATGCACTTTGTCAATCCTTGCTATTATACTGCGTAACATGTTGGGGTAGCTCTGCGAAAACTAATATGATTCGGATTGAACGAGCACAGCGCTCTGTACTTAAAGTTATGCTCAAAAAGCCATTCAGGTTTCCGACGGCAGAGCTTTTTGAGGAAGCAGGTGTCCTGAGCGTTAGGAAACTTTTTATTTTGAGGACAACTATATCTGTTCACAGGTCAACCCTTGCCTCGCCAGAATACGAAAACCTTTTAAAGCGTAGAATATACAAAATTGATGTTCCAACTTGTAAAACCTTTTTTGCACACAAATTTGGAGAAACCTCTAGAGCAAACATTTATAATAAAATTGTCAAAGTCTGTGACATTAAAAGTAAAACATCAAAACAGGCTCAACAAATTGTAAACGAGTGGTTACTAACACTCACCTATGATGCCACAGAAGATATACTAAAGCGCTCTATGTAATAATGTAGGTACTATTAATATTATGTATTATATTTTTTTATTAATATTAAGTAAATACTAAATTTTCCTAATTCAGTTTAATCTAATTGTATTCTTTTATTGTATTTTTTTTTGTAATTTAATTGTTAATTGTGTAATTTTAATTGTGTAGTAATTCGAGGAATGAGTCAAAATGTTAATCGATCTGGGAAGTTCAATTTGATTCCCACGATACAGGCACTGCCTAGTGTGGGAATCATTGATAATGTTTTATTCTGTAGAACCTCTCTACTTTGTCAAATGTGAAATAAATGTATCAATATTAGATGTAAGCAATATGTCGATGAAGTAGCAATAAATATATTTTTCATTTTCATTTTCATTTTCATATCGGATGTAGTGTTCACAACCATGATAGTTTACATTATACCTGGTCTCTGAGAGCCTGGATATGTCAGTCAGAGCAGCCCTACACGAGGCGGAAGACAGAAGCGGATTGAGGCAAACCGTATAAGGCACTAAAACAGAGGAGTTACGATTTTCTGTAACGAACTAATAAGACAAAATCACATTTTGGAAAAAATTAAGCGCACTTTATTGCACAAAGAATTCAGGATGTTTATGTGTAGTAAGTAACTCAAAAGGGTATCCTAGGTTTTTCAGCCCACGAAAACATGTAAGTACCTACCTAGTTTTTGTAGGGAAATTCATAATAACATTCTAAAATTTGTTATTTTTTTATTAATTCACATTACAAGTTGTGAAAATGATCCTGAGTGCATAACTGGATTTTATTATGTGTTTAACTTTCTTATACATTAAAAAAATCAACATTTCTAATAAACATTTTTTTTAAACAAAAAATATGTAAAGTAATTAATAGTAAAAAAAGTAATTAATAAACACATAATATGGCTTAACTAAAGCTAGAAATAGCTTCCACGTATAAGTAACATAAAATATGAATATAATGTAAGAGTAAACAAATGTAACATACTACGTTTATAGAAGAAAAGTACGTAAAAATGTTTTGTAAAAATTAGCAAATGTTTAGGTTTTTATAACCGTAATAACAGCTGTTAAAATTTAAAATTTTCGTATCTTTTCTTGAATACAAAATCACCGAATCCTGGAGACTCGGTAAAACTAAAGTTGTTTCTTAGGGTGGTCACAATCACTCCTTTTCGAGTTGGTACACATATTATAATACACCCTGTACTACATTACAGTTTATACCAGTACGTATCTTTATAATAAGTAAATACAAAATAGATAATGATGAAGACATTAAAGCAAACTACTACTAATAAAACTTTTAAGTAGGTACTAAGTACCTGAAAATAAGGTTAAGAATTTGAGTAAAAATAAGCCGTGAGCTCTTTAATACAGTAAGAATCTGCCAAAGATGCTGCCTCCCGAAGGCATTGGGCAGATGGGCAGCAGCGTCTTTCCGTGAGCGTGGTGGTATGACAACAGCCCGCTCATGGTCTTGGAGATCCATGTGGGAGGTCTACGTCCAGCAGTGGTCGTAGATAGCAGTCCTACAGCTGAGATGATGAAGAAGATCGCACTACAATCGTACAACAATGATGATGATGGTGATTGGGCATGAGAAAGGCATCAACGGTATGTTAAAATTTAGTCCATTTCGTAGATTACAACAATCTTCAATGGCGTCCCGGGTATTTGAACTAGATCGAGATCAAGATAGGAATGCTCCCGTATCTTCCTCATTCTTTACAATATAGCCAGCGGAATACAGTATTAATTGAATCAGTGATGGGAGCATAGAGCTTGTGATTGATATCGTCATTAATAAAAATTAATAAGCCAGGAGCGTGTCGGACCACGCGCTATGTAGGGTTCCGTAGTTAAAAGTAGACCTGTTGTTAGAGGTAAGTGTATGCTTTTTTTCCGTTTACCAAAACATATTAACAGGAATTATGTGTTTTCGGATTTAAGTATTCATTACGTATCTACCTTATTTAAGGATAAAAAGTAGCCTATGTGTTAATACCCGTCAACATCTATACGTGTGCAAAGTTTCAGTTCAATCCGTATGGTAGTTTTTGGATGAAGAGGTAAGAAACGTCCATACATCTATTCAAACTTTCGGCTTTATAATACCTCTATAAGTGGATAAAGTGGGAGATCAATGTTGTCCCGTAGATACTCATAGAAAACAATCCAAATTAAGTAATAAAAAGCTTGAAACCATCATTGTGCGTGTCCGACTTATACTTGACCAGTTTACATCCTAATATTAGTATCTACAGGGTGTATCATAATATCTGTTGTGTTCTAAGCCGAAAGTCGGCGATTCTGACCACCCCAAGAAACAACTTTTGTTTTACGACTTTTCAGTATTCGGTGATTTTCATTCAATAAAAGACCACGAAAGTTTTAACTTCAACAGCTGATCATACAATCGTATAACGATGATGATGATGGTTAATGGGCATTGAGGCAAAGCCTAAAGTTTGTCAACGATATCGTCATTATGAAGGAAGAGGAGGAAGAGGTTTGAAGTCGTTAGTTTTTTTATCTTTGTACAGAACTCCGTTATTTATGAACTGATTTGAGAAATTATTAATGAAATCCGCGATTACTCATACGTCAGAACTGTGTTTTGAAACAAGCAAACATTTTTAAGTTAAGTAAATCCCAAACGCCGGTTTAAATCAAAGCTAAGGGGCCGTCTCCACGAGCGAGGGAATCGCGACGATGTTATCGTCGTGCCACGTATTTCTATACACCCTCTTAGAGGCCGTCTCCACGAGCGAGATAATCGCGACGAGTCCGCGCTATAGAAACACGTGGAACAACGATAACATCGCCGCGATTCCCTCGCTCGTGCAGATGGGCCCTCAGCCTTGAGGCACTCCAGCAGACACTCATACTATTACTTAATTTCTTCATGAATCCAAACATCAAAACTGATTTTTAATTATGTGGTCGCAAATAAACAGCATGTTATCTACGAGTAAGTATTTAAATTAGTACAAGACACCGTGCCGTGGCATAACTTAATTTGTATTCGTGCACTTACAAGTAGCTTCAGATTAAATACAAACAAGATTCTTAAGTCAATTAGTACCTACCTAACCGGTCACACAAGGCGGTTGGACAATGTGAGACCAATCAATGATTTGCAAAACGCAATAATTCATCGGTCCTAAGTTACGGTTTGCTAATGTGGGGCAACTCAGTAGAAGTGGACAGGGCATTTAAAATACAGAAAAGATGTGTTCGAGCAATAAATGGATCATGGTTTCTCGATAGCTGTAGGCCTCTTTTTAGAAAATGCAAAATCCTTCCTCTTCCTAGTATGTACATCAGAGACATTTGTATTTTTGTCAAAACGTATCCAAAATATTTTAAATATCGCAGTGAAGTGGTGATTCGTCAAAAAAGGGCAAAGTTTCAAAATCTTTTATATAAACCCACATGTCATAAAGACATTTATAAGAGAAATGCTGTTAATATGTGCATAATAATTTATAATAAGCTTCCGGAAGAACTGAAGGCCTTAAAAGGAGTATTGTTTAAGAAAAAACTTAATCTATGGTTACTGGAAAAATGTTTTTATGATTTAAATGACTTTCTGAACTGTTAATAATTTAATACCTACGTTAAATAACATTTTAAATAATATTTTGCATGCTTGCACACAAGCTGAATACAGGCACTACCGCTATTATATAAGACCTTATTGTAAAATTGTATTCTGGCAAATAAACTATTTTGATTTGATTTGATTTGATTTGATTCGCACGACTCACTAACCAATAAAATTTATTCCTGCTGGTCAGAGACAGCTAGAGCAATAAATAATATTTACCGGGAGCTATTAAAAAACCTAAGGGCGTATCCAGATCTGAGGAATGCGCGCGAGTGACGAGATTATGGCGGCGCCGCCGCCGGCGTGAAGCAGCAGCGTTGTGCGAACTAAAATACACATGCGCCGTCCATGCGCCGCCGGTCACGCGCCGTTCGCGCGCAGCTAGCGAGCGGCACGCGTGTGGCGCGCAAGTGACGTCTGATCAGGGCTATGCGTTACTTAAACAAGCTCGTATCTCTCTGAAAATCTGGGGAAGAGATTCTGAACAAGCATCATCATCATCACATGTAGTATGTCCACTGCTAAACATAGGGCTTCCTCATGGATCTCAATGATCATGAAAGGTAATTTTATTTTTATTTCATTTTGCGGGCATGTTTTAGTTAGGTTTGGTATTCCCTAATCTTAATTTTTCTTGCGTAATAAATAAATGAACAGGCCCTTACTATAAATACCAATACTTACACCTACCACTAAGATACCAAGCACAGAATTATGTCCATTAGGCTAGTATTGCTCGTGTCGCTCGTTACGTCAACTCTCCTTGCAGACCTCATAAATAATCTTTATCTAGATTAGTAAGACGTCGGGTGCATAGCGAGCTATTAGTCTATTTGGAATCCCTGATTATGTTAGATATTTTTGATTATGCACAGAATGCAACCTGTCTTATCTTGTCCCTTTTTATGTTACCGACATTACAAGAGCTCTTGTTAATCACTATTCCTACTAATATATAGAAGTGAAAGTAAGAATGTTATGTATGTATGTATGTTCCCTTTTCACGTTAAAACCGCTGAACCGATTTGGTTGAATTTTAGTATAGGAGTAGATTAGACCATGGAGACGGACATAGGCTACAGGGTAGTTGTAGGGTAGTTGTAAGGCATCTATAATATATGATTTAGGGTAGTTGTAACCCTACATTAATCGGTTTTTAAAATAAGTGAATCATATGAAACCTGTAAATTATCTAGATTTTACTTGAATAGGTACCTACTTACATTTCACTACATTTTAATTAAGACTTTTATAGTCATCATTAATTTTGCATAACTATGATTAAGTTTTAATTTATTTATATAATAACTCTTATGTTGTATTTTTAAATAACTAATAAATAATAACATGCTGTATTCAGCTTTAATTTAATTGACAATGGTGTTGATTTCTTGTCGCACTTTCTAAAACTAATTATAATTAGAGATATGACGTTTCTAAATTTAGAGCTACCAGTCAAATTCTAAAATTCCATGAAACATGAAGGAACCGAATAGGTATTATTGTCCATTTTAAGCAATTTTAATTAGCTTCAGTTAGGAAGTGTGCAAACAGAATTGACAGTATTAGCACAGTATTAGGCTAGTATTACCAAAGTATTAACCAGAAACATTGCTTGTTTAAAGTAATGGTGTACTTTGCGTATGCTAATTTATTTACTTATATCATCTCACCAAGATGATATAAATAAATAAATTAGTAGGTATATAAAAATCGTTTTAGAACAACTGTACGCAGGTTCTATAGACGAACAATAGATTCCCGTTACCAATTTCCTGCTCCTTAAAACCTGCTTCATATCCAAACAAAACAACTAACTGGAGTATTTATGTTAATGAAATAACGTGAGAACGATGAGAATCATCCCATCTTCACATCTCGCGTGGTGGTAAAAGCTCACAAATTAAAAGGTTATTTCCTGCAACTTCGAACTTGATTTATTAACAGGAAAAGCGGCATTTCAAACACTCAAACAGCTCCTAACATGTTC
The DNA here is from genome assembly GCA_963082625.1 of Pasiphila rectangulata. NCBI lineage: Eukaryota > Metazoa > Arthropoda > Insecta > Lepidoptera > Geometridae > Pasiphila > Pasiphila rectangulata. The sequence goes on along the minus strand of OY720254.1, from coordinate 6,931,083 downwards.
TTAAACCAGTTACGCACTTAAAAGTATAAAAATTAATGAGCATTTAATTTGGGACTAGGCCTCAATTTATCAATTTATCACTCATGGAAATTAGACAGATATTGGTATTATCGGTGGATCTGGGACTGTTTCTTAACGCATCGCGCGGTCATTATCACTTATGTGATATTAATGACTTGATTTTGAATAATGGCTTCGGCTGAGGCGTATTGTTGACTGGAGATTCTTGTCAGAGAGAAAGAAAGCAACGTAGATAAGGATAGTTAACTTTTGTTGATGTGAAACGTCTTTTGTGGGGTTAAATCGATCGCACGGGATATGTAGCGAGAAAAGCTTTACTGTTGTAGATGTTTTTCTATAAATAATATAAAACATCTATCTATGTAGTACGACGTGTATTTTAACATGTGTACTAAGCCGAAAGGGGTGGTTCTGGCCATCCCAAGGAACAACTTTAGTTCTACGATTTGTCAGGATTCGATTTTCATTTAAGAAAAGACCACAAAAGTTTTAAATTCAACAGCTGATTATACGATAATGAAAACCTAGAAGCCAGCTGATTCTTGACAGGGTCATTGACTTCCGTGAAGAGCTATCGTACAGGTACAAATAAAAATACCTTTAACAACAAATAGGTTTTTTTATTAAGAAGTAAAAAAAATCCGGTTATGACCTCTGGATCAGTTTCAAACACAAGCTCTGCTTAGTTTAGAGCTAGATGTTGCTGTGTGAATTGTTCAGCAATCTGTATTTATTTCTTTACTAATACATAATAATTACGGTTAAAATACTCGTAGTACCTGTGCGGTAACGTCGAACACATGACATTTTTCCTCGAAACCTGCAAGAAGCTGAGAGAGTGGTAGAAAAATAAAAATGTGGACCAGCATGGGTTAAATTAAGAGCTGCTAACGAAATGCAAATAATATAGAAGCTCTAGATAATCGGTCTATGAACTGTAGGTTAACGTATAAAGACGTCAACACTTTAACCCGGAATAGATCGACATTTTTTCGAAGGAGATAAAATTTACCCCCTGCCGTCTCCTGCGGCGTCAATGGCGGTCAAAGTCATTGCGTCAAAATAATGTGACATTAATCGACATTTTAGTCAACGTCTTTAGAAGTTACTGCTAAAATTCTTTTTTACGATGAACTTAAACCTGGGTTCAGTACAATCCTATTATTTTGACGCTTTGAAATGGCCGCTTACAAAGTCATTTTACGATTGAATATACGACTTAATGGATTAGGAATAAGGTTGTTTGATAGTAAACAAGTTTAATTTGAAAGTCATCGATTAGGAAAGTTAACAAGGTAGTTAGGGCACTTTTGTATCACCCCGCGAGCTAGCGATTTTACTCTTTACGATACGGCTACGACACGACACATGCAACAAAAATTTTGAGACTTGGGTGTTTAGTTCTAAAATGACTTATGTTCCCGATCTTTGCGCAGTAAGTTAGGGTACCTACATGGTTACATAAAACATGTTGTAACATCGAACAACTTATTTTTCGTTTTGTTCGTAACTAAGATGATAGATAAAGTATGGGATGCACAAGCGGGATTTAGAAAGGGAATGGGATGTACGGATCAGGTATTTTCCTTGCGGTGCATAGCCGAAAAGTGTTTGGCTAAAAACAAGAAGGTCTATTGCGCGTTCGTGGATCTAGAAAAAGCCTATGATAGAGTGGTGAGAAATGAATTGTGGTCAGCATTGTCCATGAACGGTGTGAGCAGTGTTCTTATACGAGCATTGCAATCCCTTTATAGGGATTCTAGTGCTTGTGTAAGGATAAACGGGGCATTCACTGAATGGTTTAATATCGAAAAAGGTGTTAGACAGGGATGTGTAGCGTCACCGTGGCTGTTTAATCTGTTCATGAACAATTGCTTGACAGATTTAAAAGAGAATGAAAGTGGGTTGAGAATGAATGAGTTACTCGTCAAATGTTTTCTCTATGCTGATGACCAAGTATTACTTGCGTCTTCGGCCGAGGAGTTGCAGGAGATGGTAACTGCTATGAGTGGATCTTTTGTTAGAAAGGGAATGAAGATGAATGTAAAGAAGACGAAAGTGATGGTGTTTGAAAGAGATGAGGCAGTGACAGACTGCAATATCGTGATTGGAGGTGAACAAATTGAACAGGTGAATGAGTTTGTGTATCTGGGTTCAAAGTTTACAAGAGATGGAAAGTGTGAGAGTGATATTGAAAGAAGAGTGAATGCAGGAAACATGGTTAATGGAGCTTTGCACTCCTTTATGAACAGTCGGAAGGTGTCTAACAAGGCTCGTTTGGCTGTGCATGAGGGAGTGTTGGTTCCGACACTCATGTACGGAAGCGAAAGTTGGGCATGGCAGAAGAAACATGAAAGCAGAATAAATGCAGTTGAGATGAGAGCGTTAAGAAGTATGATAGGAGTTAAACTGAGTGACAGGATAAGAAATAGTGAGATAAGGAAACGTTGTGGTCTGAAAGAAGATGTAGTGACGAAAATTGAGAAAGGTATGCTGAGATGGTTTGGCCATGTCGAGAGAATGAATGAAGAACGATTGACGAAAAAAGTGTATAAGGCGAGTGTGAATGAAAGTGTTGGAAGGGGTAGACCTAGGCGGACGTTTCAAGACCAAATCAGGGACGTCTTGAAAAAAGGCCAGGTCAAGAGTACCCTAAACCGAAGAGCATGTATGAAGGGAATAATGAAAGTGGACGAAGCGAAACAAGTATGTAAGGATCGTAGCAAGTGGAACGAAGTGGTCTCTGCCTACCCCTACGGGAAAAAGGCGTGATTATATGTATGTATGTTCGTAACTGTCTGGAGGTTTTATGACTATTGTCTCGGAAAACTGAAAAGTCGGAAATTGTGTACTTAGAAGCCTGGGATGCAAGTAAATTTTAAATAAACAACAATATACTGTTCGGCTTTCGCTGAGCAGTTGTTGTTAATAAGCGCTGTTTGGTTTTTTTTTATTTCACCAAACACGTTACCAAACGGCTCCGTCAGAAGACCAGCGTTGGCTAACATAGCCAACATTAAGCTGTGACAGAGACCTTTTTGTGAGCATGGCTCCATTTTTTTTTCTTTTTAGGATTTCGGACCAGAATGGTAAAAAGGAACCCTTATGGTGTGACTTTGTCTGACATATGGATATCTTGAGATCTACTGATGCTATCGACTTGAAATTTGAAATGGTAGGTACGCCCCTTATTTCCGAAGTTTGCGGAGATCACGAAACGTTTATATCTATTAGAAGTGTACTTATGTAAAGATTACAGGAATATTATAGCGAACTCTCTAATTTGCATAGTTTTTTAGAAATCATCGAAGGTGTAAAAAATGTGCATAAGTTCCCATAACAGGCAAAAGATGGCGCTGTCAAGGTTCTCCAACAAAAGTCGATTTCGCAAAAAATGTATGCTTAACCCCTTTTGGCTGTTAACCATCGATATGCTGTTTGTTACAAAAAAAGAAATTATCTATCTAGTTCTTTAAGTAATCATTTCTTAATTTTTTATCAAAAAAACCGACTTCATTGATAAAATCTAAAACGTTGCTGAAAATTCTTAAACCGTATCCTTATTACATTTAAGTATTTCCCTTGATTTATCCTGGATCTCATCATCAGAACTCACTAACGCAATATCTCAGTTGTAATTTAAATACCTTAGTGGTTAGCTCCTACTACTAGTGTAATACCTAGCTCCTTACTATCAGTGCTACTTACTTAGACCAGTAGTCACTTAGTTTCTGTAATCTGTGCTTAGACTCCGATAGCTTATAATACAAACCTTAGTGGTTTAGTTAACCTTAGTAGGACCTGTGCTATTCTTATAATTAATTTTTGTATTTTTTTTAAGAAAGATAAATAAATAGGTAAATAAAAAAAAACTGGATTTCAAAGCAAGCAAACGTTATAAATCAGGTAACAAATTCATCATCATCATTATTTCAGCCGTAAAACGTCCACTACTGAACACAAGCCTACCTCAGGGATCTCCATGAGGGGTAGTTGCCTACTCACCTCGTTTGGCAGGCGGGTTCGCGAGCGCAGTACGGGATGTTGATACACGGAAAGACGCTGCTGCCCATCTTCCGGCGGTATCCCTTAGCAGGCTTTTACTGCATCCACGGGCAGGAGAGGAGGGGTAACATTCTACAGCCGGCACCCCACGCCCCAGTCATGTAGATTAACAAAATCTATTAGACACGTATTTTTTCTTTTTTATCGTTATCTTAAAATAACCGCGATACATTATTTATTATACTAGCTCTATATAGAAGAACATACAAAACACCCTGAACTATTGTTCCGAGGCGGGAATCGAAACCTCTCGCGTCGCAGGCGGTCCTTCGCCCGCTGCACCACAGAGGTCGTCATCAATGAGGGAGTTGAAATAATGATGATGAAGGTGCTTGAATCAATTACATCGGTAGTATATAGGTTGAAATACATTTGCATACGCACTTTGAGATGCTAAATCAATAGCTTGCTTGACCTCTGCCTAAGATAATATCATCAGATATGTCTGCGTCAACAGTGGAACTAATGAGAACCAGAGCTGCTAGTTCAACTAAGATTGATAGCCTGAGGGGATCCAACGTCCGGCTTTGAATGCATTATTACGGTGTGATTAGTGGAATTTGCGGAATTGAAATTTCTCAGAAGACTTTGTACAAGGAGGGAGCGACAGGTTTGCATCGCTGTAAACCGTTGTTTTGTTATTACTGTCAATGGTCAATTTTGTAGTCATTATCATCATTTCAGCCGTTGGACGTCCACTGCTGGACATAGGCCTCCCTCATGGATTTCCAGTTATTGCGGTTGGAAGCGATCTGCATCCACATTCGACCTGCGATCTTCACCAGGTCATCAGCACATCTTGTTGGTGGACGTTCTACGCTGCGCTTGCCGGTAAGTGGCCTCCACTCGAGAACTTTTCGGCCAAATATTTTTTAATTTTTATTTGTGTAGTATTTAAAGACAAAAAAGACATTTGACAGCGATAATCGCGAGATATACGCCTATTGCAAACCTGTCGCGAGATACGAAATCAGCCTGCGGGTTTACAATCCAAGATAAGACTACGATACGTCTATGATACGACGTGATTTGACATGACCTTCTATGCAGACCATAGATCAGATGTACCTTAGAGGTACATCTGATCTATGTGAGGATAACTCGTTGAGATGCGAAACACGTGTCGAGTTCTTATTAGGTGATTTGCTGTGTGGAGTGTAAGGTCGTTTTTGCATGGCTTCAATAGATTTTCTTTGAACGAAGGGTTTCCAAATTAATCAGTAACATCGGTGGTGTATATGGGTTAAAATACATTTGCATACGGACTTTGAGATGCTAAATCAGTTGCTAGCCTAAGATAATATCATTAGCCGTGTCTGCGTCAATATCGAAACTAATGACAACCAGAGCTGTTAGTTTACTTAGATTGAGAGCCCTAGGGATGACCCTAACGTGCTGATGTTCATCACGGTTTGATTGGTGGAATTTGCGGAATCGAAATTTCTCAGAAAATTTGGGTTTAGACATTTTGGATATTTTAGTTAACAAGTAGGGAGCTTAGGGCTCTTACTACTCACGATAAGACTAGGACACGTCTATGATACGACAAGATATCATATTATGTAGATAGGTACAAATTTATAAATTTATCCGATCTTTGTGACGATGCCTCGTAGATATTCAAAACACGTCTCAAGTTCTTATTAAGTGATTTGCTATGTAGAGGTAGAGTGTGTGTGTTAGGATTATACCGCTTTTGCATGGCTTCTTAAGTTGTTCTTTGAACGAAGATTAAAACTGATTTGAAGGAAAATGCTATTATTTAGCAGTTTTAGACACTAAATTAGTTGATACTATCATCAACTATGCTTGCGCAAATAGTGGGGTATATTGTGAACTAGAGTTATTTTTACAGAGATTAAAATACCAAGAGGATCTAACTTGCTGATTTGAATACATTAGAAAGATTGAAATTTCTCAGAAGATTTAAGAAAGATCTTCTGGCCAGTAAATAACAACAGAGTTAATTTGTACTTTTGGTAAATATGTACACGGTTTATTTGCACTTTCACGTTCAGACTTAGCCGCGGCTTCCCAGTAAATGAGAAGTCTACCCGCGACTATCCGTCATTTTTTATTGTTATGATCGTAACGTTCCCAACTATGATACCCAAAAGTGATGATACAGTACCTACACCCTAAGCGCAGACACCCTTTACCGTTTCAACTACAGTCACTACACACCCCTGGTCGAAAATCTTGAATGCTCTCAGTTTATTTAGCATCGTTACAAAATAATAAATCTTATTGATATTTTGTCCAGTCTCTTTTCTGAATATTATAAAGAGGAAAAATTTGTAAGTTTGTAACGAATAAACTCAAAACTACTGGTCCGATTTTCAAAATTCTTTCATCGTTAGAATACTACATTATTCTTGAGTTACATAGGCTATATTTTATCTGTATTCCCACGGGAACAGAAACTACGCGGGTGAACCCGGTCCCGTTTTTAACATTGATTTTATCGTAAGGTGTAAATATCCCTACATTACACTATTCCATGCGTAACTAATGTAATGGAAAGGTTATGGGTTTTGTTTATTTTGTGCCCAAGCTATCTTCATCTTCACACAGACATAAAAGTATTATCTGTAAAGGGCGATTTTATGTTTTAATATAACTTTATAGTTTAGCTTAGCGGCCATAACACGTAATAGGACTTAACTAACAGTCAGAACTTTTAATTTTATTAACTTGGGTAAGGCATAAACTCTGCGTTTAAAAACAGTGTTAGTAAATTTGTGGAAAGCGTGTATAGTATTTTTGTTAGAAGGTTGTAACTATAAGTTACAGTTTAGGGGGCGAAGCTCCCTAATATGCATAGCGCAGTCTGTCTGTCTGTCTGTCTGTGCATGAGACGATTACAAACGAGCGCGTTGACCGATTTACATGAAACCTTTTTTGTTAGCACCATCGTAATGAGAGAAGTGTACTGATTGATTTGGTGACCTTAGGGTCACAAAAAAAGTAAGGCCTTTGCATCTATTATAGATGATTTATGAAGCGTCAGAAACTGGCAATCATGCTGTACGGGACGCTGCTGTGCCTGGGACATTGTTTGATGGATTAGGCTTGCCCAGCACCTATACCATCCTCTTAGCTTAGTCGGCTGTTAATCAGAGGAAAGAACAGATCAATACGTCTGTCTGAAGCTAACTAAGCCGCGGGTTTCCTCACGATGTTTCCTTCACCGTTAAGGACGTGTTAAATGTGAAATTACACTTTTCAAGAAAGAAAAAACCGATCCGAAAACATCCAAAAACCCAAAAATGCTATTTTTGACCTTTAGTGACCTTTTGAGACCTTCGCCCCCTTTTCTAGCACCCCCGTACCAATGTTTGTTCATACAACTATAATATCATTTTACGAATTAAGCATATGATAAAAAGTTGATAATAAGATATTCCTACTGTGCTGGTTCGGTCACAAACCTACGTATAGGGTACAGGGATCGAAATAATAATGATGCTTGATAGATTTTCATACGCCAGTGCGTCCGCTCGGCACGCTTGCTATGCAGCGAATCTTCGCCGAGCGGGCGCCACCAACGCAACTCTTTATTCATCATTTCAGCCGTAAAATGTTCACTACTGAACTAAGGCCTAAGGTAAAAAAACATCATGAATATATAATAATCGGCTTTTTAAATTTCTTAGGGTTCCGAACCTCAACAGGGAAAACCGCAACCCAGACCTTAGCGGTGCGGATGTTGAAGGTGGAGGTGAACCGCTTAGTACGAGTAGGCGGAATACCCACTAGATAAGGATGGTACTGCGCTGTGCGTCTGCTTGTCCTGGAGTGGAATGGAGATGGTAGTTAGGTCGTGGAGTTCCTGAGATCACTCACAAATGTAGCCTATAAAAGATCGAGAGGCAAGCGATCTAGACTTCGGTTCTTAGTCTCCGCAAGATACTTACGCTAGTCAACTTCAGACGTATTGACAAGTAATTTTCTCGGCATAAAGCAGATTTTGCTGAGATCATGTTATAGGTGCTGGGCAAGCCTAATCTATCTAACAATGTCCCAGGCATTGCAACGTGTTGTACAGCGTAAATACCAGTTGCCGACGCTGCATAAATCATCTTATATGTGAAGGTCCAATTTACTTTTTTTTAATCATCATCATCTTAGACTTAGGACTACTGTCACTATCTACTGCTGGTGGTCTGCTGGCTTCCCTCATGGATCACCAATATCATAAAAGGGGCTTCTAAAACACTTGCCAAGCATGGCGACTGTTACTTTTAGCGACTTTTAGCGAGCACTGTATGGGATGCTGCTGCCCATCTTCCGCAGGTTTCCCTTCGCAGATTCCTAATGCATTCACGGACAAGAGAGAGATTACTTTTTACAATACCTTTATTTTTATTCCCATGCACATTTCGACGATAGATAAAAATAATGATAATTATGCGATAAATACCCGACAATGCAATATTATAACTGAATGTTATATGCAAAATTAACGGGATATTTACCATGATTTGAGTCTTTTTGAGTTTCCCGATATTTCGACGCAGCTTCACAGGTCATGATCACGGATAAACTGAAACTGAAATATTGGAAAACTCAAAAAGACTCAAATCATGGTAAATCGTCCGTAAATATTGCATATATTGTTCACAACCATGATAGTTTCAAAACTTATTTACTGAATTGGTCCCATATGTATATTAAATATAAGTACAAATGGGACCAATTCAGTCCATTACAAAAAAATTGTGGCACTGCACATGACCTTTTTATTAGACAGGGTCCGGTAAGGTCCAGACGACTCGGTAATTCTCTATATAGCATTTAGTTTTAATGCGTCGTTTAATTTACGACTTTAGGTAAAGTAATTAAATACTCTCGTTAATATAACATTTATAGGCTCTAAATATTTTAATATCTTGGGGAAAATTACTTTCGACATGTTTAAGATTTCATAATATTTTATGGGCTTAGTGTTGTCGTACTCCCGACCTGGTGCAAGCGAGATGCATTCACATCACTAATAGTTAGTACCTAATGTAGTATATAAAATTTAAGTTCATTATAAAGTGTATACAGGGTTTGCAAAGGGTAACCGAAAATAATCGGCCGGCCAATAGTTTGGATTGAAATAAACACATTAAGGTAAAAAAAAAAATGTTACAAAAAAAAATCTGAGAAAATCGACCAAGTTCTAAGAGCCCAGTTTGTCGAAAATATATAAGACATCCCTAAGCGTATAAAAGTTGTAGGCACCTTCATACGCTTAGGGATGCCATATGCAACAATGTAAAATATATAAGTTTGTCTGTATATATGTTTTAGGACCTAGGTATTTTATATGCACGTGCGGTTTGAGAGAACTTACCTTGCCGTGCGTGACACAGTTTTTTAACAAGCACGGGAGGTAAGGTCTTGACAATTGCGCTAAATATGTATTTTTTTTATAATGTTTATATTTATGAATAAATGATTATGAATGATTATGACTGCTTAAGGCGACGCCTTTATTAACAATTATTGAAATGTAATTGTTTAATGACTTGTAAATTACTATATGGTTAAAACACGGACTGACGCCTGCATACAAACTGATGCGAAAAGCTAGTTATTTTCGTAATAAGCACCCCCAAGTTAGTCGAAAACGATACCCAATAAACGCCAAGTAAACTTTTTGTGAGCGTTTACTTTGTAAGCATAGTACAGTTAAAAGCTGTTTCCACTCCATCTCATGTTGTGATCTAAATATACATACCTATCGCTATTGTTTATGTGAAACTCTAAATACAACTGCATACCTCCAGATTTAGGTCTTGTAAGACTAATCAAAGTCAAAGTCAATAAGTGTTTGTTTATTGGGACCCTAAGGTTCACAAAAAGCCATAAAATAAAAAGACAAGACAAGACCCTAAGGTCACATATAAATGTCAAGTTACAAAACAAAAACTAGACAAATTTTAATTGATTATAGTACATAAATGAATTCGTTCACAAAATACAAACATAGTTTGCTACCATGTTAGGGTTTCAAGTAAGTTTTATAAATTATTTAAATAAGGTAGGGTCACATATTTTGCTGTTCCGAAGTTTAAATTACATAATTATTTAGTCATCTGCCTGTCACGATGACATCTACACTTCTTTAATAAAAAACCAGTTGTAGCACAGTATGAAACTTTATTTCGTATTAATGAGTAGGTTACCTAACAAACAGCGTGCGGTTTTTTTTATGAGCCTGTACTATCCCACTGCGGGGCAGAGGACTCCCGTCCTACCACACTTGCTCCGGTGTTCGAGGTGCGCAACGAGTTATCTTGTACCCGTATTATGTTTTTTTTACAGTAGTAGTAGTATTTAGTAAAATAACGAGTGGTAATTATTAATATAAAAATAATTAATAATAATGTATTTATTTTTTATTATTTTTCTTTATATTGTACATATTTCAATATTATTTGTTGTGTTTGTCTTGTTTTTTTATTATTTATATCGTTTTAAAAGATACAAAAAAATATTTTGGAAAATAAAACATGCTATTAACGAGTCTATGCTAACACAAATTAAAATAAAATAAACATAAAAAGAATATTATGATATAGGGTGTAGGCGTCTGCTTAATTAATCTTTTCCTAATCTTGTGTTAGGTAAAATGTCTATCCAGGTTCGATAGATAGTACAATTTGAGTTGGGTTTTTAAATTAACACTTGTTATTCTACAATGTTATTCAATGGGCAATACGTTGACTAATCGGGGTACAAGATAGCAAGCCGTTCTTTCATCGTACGCGTTGTTTGCGCGCGGCGTAACAAGTCGGTTACGTGCAGTAGAGCTCCAGTGTAAACAGGGTGGTGACATACGACGTTACACAAATCATCAAAGTAATGTTGACGGAGTAGCATATACGTCCTTAAATTGTGTACCTATGCACAGGTGAAATATTACAATGCTCAAAACGCCCTAGATCATCATTATTAAATTGTTGTTTGATTTTTTGGAAACTATTTTTTTTAAATTCCTAATTAAACGTTGTTTATTTGATTTAGGTGTGATTTAAATGATCGACCATAGCTACTTCGTGCATATTGAATTTAGGATGAAGTGAATGAGCTGTACAACATGAGTTTTACCTTGAAGGGTATACGGCCTTTTAAAATAGTTATACCTTGCAAATATTATTTGCAAGAAATTGATGTCTGTGGTGTTGTATAAAATATAATAGATTAATTTGTTTCGGATTCTTGAAAACCAATCAATTTTTGTAAGAGTAAACCTATTTTTTGTTTATTTTTCCTTTTTCAGCCCCGTTATTTTATTGTTAAAAATCTTGCCTTCTAAACATTTGCAAAGTGGTGGAATATTTTCCCTTCACACACGTTAACAAAACAAGAAGAGTTTGTATCTCCATAAACATAACATACACCTCAATGAACGCCAAGTAAATTACTTGACAGCGTTGTTACTTTGTAAGCATTGTTCAGTAACTAGTTGTTTTTATTACATTTAGTTTTGTGATCTAAAAATATCCCTATTGTTTAGTGTAGCTCGAAATACAACGACAGTTCGCTGCATACCTACAGGTTTTCATACTAAAGGCTCTACAGTTATAAAGATGTACTTACAGCTTAAAACAGTAAGGAAATCTTTCGCCGCCCGGCCGCCTAGCTTATTTAATGAGGTACTGAAATTTTTGCCTAGGCAAAGATTTAAGTACCATTACCAATAGTTACTCATGGATCTCCAAAATCATGAAAGCGGGTTGGCGACAGCATTATGTAAACACGTTTGAAATCGAGCGTCGCGGGCATCTCGATAAAAAGCGTGATGCGCTCAAGCCTCGACCACCAGTGGCCATATCTTATAACTACATCGGCGAGGTACTAACATGTCCAAAGTGCGCTCGTACCTTCACCAACAAACTGGGGTATGCAAGCCACCAGAGAGCGCACCAAAGGGCAGAAAAATTACACCCTCATATCCTTCCAACAAGTCCTCTTAATTAATTATGCCTGTCTAGTAAAAAGTGTTTGAAATCAGCCAAGACATATATATAAGTAATAAACGGAAAGAAGCTGTTGCCCATCTTCCGGTATCCCAAGTACGCCCAGGTATCCCTTGTCAGATTCTGGCAAAGTTATACTGCCCCCCACGACAATGCATAAATGAATAATAAAACCCCGTGCCTACACTACAGCATGAGTTAAAAGTTGCTGAAGTCGTTTCATAGTCCGAGTTAGCACCATTTTCAGGGTTCCGTACCCAAATGTGACGTAATTTGTGTGACGAAATAAACGTATATTTTATCATATTTTATCAAAACTATCTGAAAAGTGAGTAGATAACTGAAAATCGCAACCAAAAGTGGGTGGTGCTGCCTCAGAAACAAATTGTTTACTCTCTACTTTAGGCATGATAAGATTCAGCTTGCTTAGCGAAGTCAGGCACTATCCAGAGGAAAGAACGATACGACTGGAGCTGACTAAACTGCGGGTTTCCTGACGATGTGTTACTGCAGTGTTATTAATAAATACATTAATCGAACCCCTTATTTCTATTGCATAAATACATATAATATTCCTCTCTTGTTTTCACATTTTGTTTTCAACGTCCTATCATTTTAGCTATTTTATTTTGATTAAACTTTCGCGATCACAACACATTATTACTATATTGGATTATTGCACCTGGGTGTCAGTCTCCCCGCGACCACGACCAGCTGCAATCCGGTCGAAACGTCGGGAATAAAATAAAGGTAATGACGCGAAAAATACCCGATAATCCAATATTACTATATTGGATTATTGATAATTGTCTTTTTTAAACTTTCGCGATCACAACACATTATTAACATACATATATTATATGAGTCTTCCCGGGGCCATGCTTGGTGCAATCCAAGCGAAACGTCGGGAAATAATAAAGGTAATTTACGCGATAAATGTTATATGTATGTTAATTATTGATAATATTTTATTTTTATTATTTGTAATTATTTTATTTATTTATTTAATTAAATTTATAGTTTTCTTTTGGTACATGATGATTATTTTACAAACTGAGATAGATTATAAATGGGGTCTGATTGAAAACCAGCGCATTCCTTATGTGTGGGAGCATAATGCCGATTTCCCATTGGACTCGCACAACTATAGGGACTGGTACCGGAGTTGCTCACATTAAATGATTTATTTTGATGGTGAGTTATTTTGCTTTGGCCCGCTGAGTGTTGCTTTCCATCTTTTTGTCTCATATTTTGTAAATCGTTAACTGGGTAGGTACTCTAGTAGGTAGATAAAAAAAAATATACAGATTTAAATAAGGAATAAGACCAACGTTTTATTATAGTTGTTTTTATGTTTTGTTTTGTGTGTGTCTAATAAATGTCTTTTTTCTTCTTTCTTCTTTTTAATCTTACGGGTTTCTATTAGGGACGAATATTGCATGCAGTGCTTGTGTTGCGTCAATAATGTTTGCTTCTATAAATAAATATAAGTTAAAAGGAATTCATTACAGCTGCGTAACTTCGAAACATAAATTTTCATCTTTTTGTTAAGTCTGCTATTTTATGAACCTTAGTGAGTGGAAAGACTATAGTATTTATGATGCAAAGGATCGCAAATTTACAAAACAAGTTTAAACAAATAAATAATGCTGGACATAAGACACTGCATCATCTATGAATCACCTACTACTACTTTACTACTAATCTACTATTACTGCTCTACTACTCAACAACTACTCTACTCTTACTGCTCGTCTACTCTACAACTACTGTACTGTTACTGCTCTAATACTACTCTTCTACTACCGGTTTAAAAACCGACTTTACTGATAACATCTAGAATGTTGCTCAAACCGCTACACTTGAGTATTTGCTTCGATTCCTCATGGATCCATCATCAGAACTGAGTTTTGGAAAATGGGACCTAATTGAAAGTGTGGTGTACGAAATGAAATATAATTTTTTGTTAAAATACAGAATTACTTTTTTCGCAACCTTCTCCTTTTTACTGAATTCGGTTAAAACGTTTTGCAAACATAAACTTACGTATTCTTCGTGCGCAGGATCACAGGTTAGCTGGAGTTAATTTATTTGCTAGGGCATCACACCATCACCATTTAGCCGAATGCCATGTGAAATTCAAGTTGTGAACAAACATGAAACTGCTTTGGAAACCAGTACTGTCACCTCTAGGCAAATATGGGTAATTCTTGAGACTCGGCCAGCTGTGAACTCTGGTATAACATTGCTAAGTGTACATGTACCTAGAGCTACGTAGATTTCGTTTAAGTACACAATTGTTATCGCCGTGGGGTGCTGGCAGTAGAATGTTGCGTCTCCTCTCTTGCCCGTGGATGCAGTGAAAATCTGTCAAGGGATACCTCCGGAAGATGGGCAGCAGCGTCTTTCCATGTATCAACATGCTGCTTACGAAAAACCGCTTGCCAAGCGTGGCGAGTATGGTAAAAGCCCCCCATGACCTTGGTGATCCATGACGGAGGCCTATGTCCAACTTTGGACGTGGACAGCAGTCCTAAGGCTGAAATGAAGATACAAATCCTCTGCAGTAAGGTAAGTATCATTGATTCTATATAATTGATTAAATACTCATTTAATCAATTATAAAAATACTTTTTAGGAGTTACAGGGGAGCACCGTAGGAGGAGCGGAATTAAAACTATTTAGTTTTAATTCCGCTCCTCCTACGGTATTTTGGTTGCATTTTATTGTCATGGATTTCCGCAAAGTAACGCCTGATTCCATTAATAAAACAATATAGATCGTCCTGCAATTTCTGATAATCTTTCTTGACAGTCTGGTTATTGTGCTTGACGGCTGTGGTCGGTCCTACTAGTTGTCTAGCAGGAGTCACAGAGTATTTTTTCAAATCATGAATCCTACGATGATGATTTTCTTTAAATTCGTGTCGGAAAAAACTTCAAAGATGTGAATAATATCCGTAATTGCAAAATTAAAAGCCAATTTACTAATTAAACTTATAAAAGTTTGTCCACTCCCAAAGAATATAAATACCTTTATGTTAACATCATCATCATCATTTCAGCCGTAAAACGTCCACTACTAACACACACCTCCCTCATGGAACTTCATGAGGGGTAGTTGCCGTACTCACCACGCTTGGCAGGCGGGTTGGTGAGTGCAGTGCGGCATGTTTATACACTGAATGACGCTGCTGCCAATCTTCAGGAGGTATCTCTTAGCAAGCTCTTACGGCATCCACGGGTATGAGAGGAGGGGTAACATTCTACTGCCGGCACTACACGGCTTTCACAAAAATCTTGTAATACTGGTACACGGAATCCTTATAGTTCCGCTTTGTTCTATTATGTGCGTATTAAGAATTAAGTAAGTATTTACTTAATACAACTTTTGAAATAATTATGGTCGGCAATATTGACGGATACCAGTTTTATCAGTAATGATTAAGTAAATTATTAGTAGTTAATCATGGTGTGTGCGTCGAAATATCGGAAAACTCAAAAAGACTCAAATCATGGTAAATATCCCACAAATAGTCGTGGGGTACCGGCACTAGAATGTTGCCCCTCCTCTCATGCCCGTGGATGCAGTAAGAGCCTGCTAAGGGATACCTCCGAAAGATAGGCAGCAGCGTCTTTCCATATATCAACATCCCATACTGCGCTCGCTAACCCGCCTGCCAAGCGTGGTGAGTATGGCAACTACCCCTCATGGAGATCCATGAGGGAGGCCTTTGTTCATTAGTGGACGTTTTATGGCTGAAATGATGATCCCACAAATATAACATACAATTCATCGGTTACAATAGCATACTAAATTATTCGTTAACCATAAATCATGATAAGCAGACAATTTCCATGCAGAAAAATAATTCAATGCTAATCAACTGTTTTCTTTAATTAATTTATCGGTAAATTTTGTAAATCATCATTCATCATTTCAGCCATAAAACGTCCACTGATGAACACAGGCCTCCCTCATGGATCTCCATGAGGGGTAGTTGCCATACTCACCACGCTTGGCAGGCGGGTTGGCGAGCGCAGTACGGGATGTTGATACACTGAAAGACGCTGCTGCCCATCTTCAGGAGGTATCCCTTAGCAAGCTCTTACGGCATCCACGGGTATGAGAGGAGGGGTAATATTCTACTGCCGGCACCCCACGGCATTTATCAGTATTTATTTATCAGTAATGAGTAAGTAAATTATCAGTAGTTAATCATGGTGTGTGCGTCGAAATATCGGAAAACTCAAGAAGACTCAAATCATGGTAAATATCCCACAAATATAACATAAAATTCATCAGTTAAAATAGCATGACTAACTTATTCGTGGACCATAAATCATGATAAGCAGACAATTTCCATGCAGAAAAATAATTCAATGGTAATCAACTGTTTTCTTTAATTAATTTATCGGTAAATTTTGTAAATAATCTAACTAAGAAACTAATAAAAAATGTAGGCATGTAATTTAACAAAGAGCTACGACGAGAAATAGTACATTATAGTACAAGTGTGTAATGTTGGTGATTTCTTAGGAGAGCCGAGGACGGTAATCACCAATACATACGTGTATCCATACGACGTTTGACGAGGCTTCCGTCGTTTGGGACCACAAGGTATTGACACACTTGTGAAGAAAATAATAGGTACTAAAAAATCATTTTATTATTTTTATGAAATACTACTACTTTTTATATACTTAAAAAAATTATTAAAATTACTAAATAAACGTTGGTACTATTGAACACGATCTTTTTTTATCGAAACTTTTTTAAGAACAATGTAACTCAACCAATAAAATAAAAAAACCCTATAACTCACTTGTGAATAATAGCAATGAAAAAGTCACAGTTTGATTACAGGTGTAATTATGTGCCTAATTGCGGTGAAATTAGAGCAATTTTATGAGCAAGTGTGTTGAAAAGTAATTTATTACGTTAAGTTTTAAGAACTAGACATCATCATCATTAGCACTGAGGTAGTTGAAAAATTGTCTTAGTTTCTGCTGGGTATAGCTGTTTAAAGGCCTACTCTTATGATTTTTTTTTTAAAACTACAAAACTTTGGGAACTAATTTTTCATGTTTTCAAATATTCATGTTTTTTTACTTCAAATCAGTAGTTGGTTTTAACACGATTGGTTAACTACAACTTCTCAAAATCTGCTCTATTAAAACATAGATTTCACCTTACAGGTGAACGAAACAGATACCATGTACCTAAGTCTATACCTACACCCTTTTCAAAATAGTGGTTTGATTTTACTTAATTACCAATAATTTTATGTCAAACAAGAATAAAATTGCTGTTTTAGTAAATATGTTATCCCTTAATTACCACGAAAACGGGAACCACGGACACCGCGGGCCGCTGCTAGTAAGTGGCTTATAAATTTATAGGGTTCCCACGTTAATGTTGAAATGAAATTACGTTGAAGTTGCCTAAAAACCACACACGACTTTCAAAGCATATTTTGGTATTTGAGGAGCGACCGCCATGTCGGTAATTCCACACCCTGAATATTTTAAAATAAGGGTCCTTCAAACATCCTTAACTTTGGATATTATTTGTTCCGGACGGTCATAGCAATTAAATTAATAGATTAGACTTAAATGAAAATAAAACACCTACCACCATGTAGCTCTAAGACCTAGCATAGATAGTCATAGTATAGATAGCCATAGCATAGATAAATATTAAAAATAAAATATTAATAGTACTTGTAGGCACCGGCAACGGGCTACAATAATATAGAGATAGGCTGTTTTATAAAGACATAGACAGACCAAAGAATGTAAGATAATGTAAGATATTAACACAGATACAGATAGACACAGATAGAACGATGTACCAATAAACGCAACCGGCAATAGTCGCTCGCTGCGCGCGGCAGAGTGAGAGAACAGGAAAAAATATAAATATAGACGAGAACCGTTCACTGCATGTGCTCAGTCCACAAGTCGCCAGCCTCGGAACAACACCCACGCGCTAACAAAAGGAAGCAAGGAACGGACCTCTCGCTCACTCTCGCCGCCCGCAACCCGCACCCGCCGCCGTTGTACCTGAATTCACGCTATTGTTTCAATCTCAGTCCTCCACAGAACCCCAGCGATCAACGTACACACAGGACGACGGTCTACTATACTCGGAATCGGAAGGCTCATCAGCACACCCAACAGTTACAGTCCACTGAATAGGTGCTGAGCCGACCGAACCGTTTATAGTCCGGTCCCGTACATTGGTCCTCGCGAGTCGGATCTATTTGGATTGAGATTGAGCAATGGTGGTGACAAGGTCAAACTGCGGGTCTCGTTGCGAAGAGCCAGGTCCGGCACCTACGCCGACTGCTACCGCGGTGACGGAGGAGCGGCCGCAACCCCCGTCACAGCAGTCGGTGCCGCGCAAAACAGTGCCCGAGCAACCACACGCGTCCGGAGCTCCCGGTATGGAGCCGACAGCATCGACCAGCCTCGGATCAAACATCCTCACCTCCAACTCGTCCGCGACCTGCACAGGAAGTACGCAGCCGACGTCGACGGACACCTTGGCCACAGCCACAGGAAACACCGGCGGGAGCCCCGTGGAGGACACAGAAGACACAGAGCCCCGCACGGAGAGAACACAGAAGACCGCGGCGTCGAGGAAATCAACAAGACGATCTAAGAAGAGCAGAATAACGCAGGCAAAATTGGAGCTGTTGCGTATACAGGCTCAGATCGCCGAAGCGGAGCTGGAACAACTCTACGAAGAAGAGGAGGACTCAGAAAGTGACGCGAGGTCCGAAGTCACTGAGCGAGAAAATACCGGACGGGTAGAGCACTGGGTACAGAACACCACCCTGCTGGCGACAACAGATCAACCACACAGCGAGAATAACAGTCTCGCCGCACAGGTGCCGGGCGGAAGGAAGATTCCCCTCGCACAACCGGGCGAGAATAACAGTCTCGCCGCACAGGAGCCGGGCGGAAGGAAGATTCCCCTCGCACAACCGGGCGAGAATAACAGTCTCGCCGCACAGGAGCCGGGCGGAAGGAGGATTCCCCTAGCACAACCGGGCGAGAATAACAGTCTCGCCGCACAGGAGCCGGGCGGAACGAGGAACCCCCCCGGACGCCTTCAGGTCGGGAATAACAGTCCCGCCACACAGAAGATGACGGACGGCGCAGTACAGGCCGCCCCCACCATCATACAGCAAGCGCCGCCGGGGACGACGGCCGACGCCCCCAACACACAGCCGCCGCTGGGGACGCCGAGGGTCGCGCCCCCCACGGAGACGCCGGAGCACCGGCACGCAGCGGGTGCACAGCCAGCCCCGCTACACCAAGGACAGTTTTATAGTGCAACAGAACAATATAACATAGTGAACAGTGACAGTATAGTTAACAACGCCCGCGGGGCAAACGTGAATAGAGACAGTGCGAATAATGGATACAGTGAGTTCCAGGGAGCAAACCGGTATGTACATAACTTTAATGACAGGGATATTGTGAGGCCGGGAGCTTCCGCACCGGCGGGAGTCATAGCAGGACCGCCCCGAACTGAAATGGGAGAGCTGGCCTCTGCTATAGCGCAAGCTATAAGATCGGGAACACAGTCGACTGCCCGCCGGTTCTCGGAACTGCCAATATACAGCGGTGCCTATCAAGAATGGCTAGCATTCAAGGCAGCATATGAGGAATCCGCCTATTCCTACACAGAAACTGAGAATGTAGGTAGATTAAGGAAATGCTTGAAAGGTCGCGCTAGAGAATCTGTAGAAAGCTTGTTAATCTACAACGTCCAGCCAGATACGGTCATGAAATCGCTTGAAGCTAGATTCGGCAGACCAGACGCAATAGCCCTAGCCGAATTAGATAGATTACGTTCTCTAGCCCGACCTACAGATTCGCCTAAAGACTTATGTGTGTTCGCAAGTCGGGTAGCAAACGTCGTTGCTACATTACAGGCCTTACAACGAGTCTACTACCTCTATAACCCAGAGCTAACAAAGATCACAATAGAAAAGCTCTCGTCGACGCTCAAATACAGATGGTACGACTTCGCTACAGAACAAGCTACCGACGAACCTGATATTCTCAAACTAGCGAGATTCCTCAACAGAGAAGCCGAGAGATGCGGCCCATACGCGCAGCCCGAGACAGAAGCGCCTGCCGCGGCGAACAAAAAACAAGGCAGGGCCTATGCCGTAAATAGTAGTCAAGAAGACAAGAAGCCCAAGTGCCTGGTTTGTCAACAGAATCACAACATCGTGAAATGCGAAAAACTAACAGAAGCCTCCACCGATGAAAGATGGGACATAGCCAAAAGGTTTAAACTCTGCTTCCGATGCCTCAAGCTCAGAACGCAAAATCACAGATGCCCCAAGAAGGCTTGCGCTACCGACGGATGTCCGAAATGGCATCACCCACTTCTCCATTTCCAACGAGTCCAAGAGGAAGAAACCGAGAAGGTCGCATCATCAAGAACCATAGCAGAGAGCAGGACGTTTCTGAAGATAGTACCGGTCACAGCTTCGGGCCCCAGCGGCGAAGTGAAGACATACGCCCTGCTCGATGATGGATCAACGGTTACGTTGGTGGACGAGGACATCGCAGACACAATAGGGGCCCCTGGGCCCAATGATCCGCTGCGGATAGAATCCATAGCGAACGCAACGGTCAAAGAAATGAAGTCGAGGCGCATAACATTCAGCTTAACAGGCGCCGATGGAACGC
Organism: Pasiphila rectangulata; assembly: GCA_963082625.1. Taxonomy (NCBI): domain Eukaryota; kingdom Metazoa; phylum Arthropoda; class Insecta; order Lepidoptera; family Geometridae; genus Pasiphila; species Pasiphila rectangulata. The sequence goes on along the minus strand of OY720254.1, from coordinate 6,910,307 downwards.
ACGAAATACAGGCCAGAACCGTCAAAAGCTTAAAACTTTCTCCACAATCTATCACACACAACGACGTACAGTACGTGGAACATCTGAAAAGCATCAAGAATTATGTACTACATGGAAACGCCAAGCCGAGGATCCTTATAGGCCAAGACAATTGGCACCTGCTGGTCACTAGCAACATGAAGACAGGTCACATCTCTCAACCAGTGGCCTCCCTGACCCCGCTCGGCTGGGTACTTCACGGATCCCGAACTCGGTCTCTCGGACAGCGCGTTCAGTACATAAATCATCTATCTATCGAAGACGACATGAACAACGAGCTACGCCACCATTTCGCTATAGAATCGTTAATGATAACGCCGAAATGTCCGATCAACGATCCCGAGCAACGAGCACTGAAAATACTTCGAGAAAACACTACTCAAAGACCGGACGGACATTACGAGACGGCGCTACTGTGGAAAGAGGGAGATGTCGTCATGCCGAACAATAGAGATAACACGTTACGAAGAATGTACAGCACAGAGAAGAAGATAGATAAAGATAGCGATATAAGAAGAAAGTATGAAGCACAGATGACGAACCTAATAGTTAAAGGCTACGCGGAACGTGCACCCCAGCCGACTGATTCAAAGAAGAAATGGTACTTGCCTCACTTCGCAGTGATCAACGCAATGAAACCGGACAAGCTCAGAGTAGTGCTGGACGCAGCAGCAAAGACAGCGGGAACATCATTGAACGATAAACTTCTAACAGGACCCGACTTACTCCAGTCACTACCCGGGGTATTGATGCGTTTCCGCCAACACAAAATAGCGGTTTCAGCGGACATCGCCGAGATGTTCATGCAAGTTAAAATAAAGGAAGCCGATCGGGATGCGCTCCGATATTTGTGGAGGGACCACAAGAGGGGTGACGCACCTCCCGAAGAATATAGAATGACCTCCCTGATATTCGGAGCAACATCTTCACCAGCCGCGGCGATGTTTGTAAAGGATCTCAACGCAGAAAAGCATAGTGCGGAGTATCCGGCCGCTGCTAAAGCCATAGTAAGAAATCACTATATGGATGACTACCTGCAGAGCTTCCCGACTACAGACGAAGCGATACTTGTAGCAAGTCAAGTGAAACATATACAGTCAAAAGCCCGATTCAACCTAAGACAATGGACATCGAACAGTACGGAGGTCCTGAGAACGCTCGAGCCCGGACAGCTACAGACGCCGCGCCCACTGGACGACGGCACTAGAGCCGAGCGTACCCTGGGCATAATGTGGAATCCGGCTACAGACAGAATAGCATTCAACCTTGACATGACGCGCCTGCCACAGCACATAGCAACTAAGAAGCAGCCGACAAAGAGAGAGATGCTGAAGATTATGATGTCCGTTTTTGATCCTCTAGGTTTTGCTTCACCAGTCACCACACGAGCCAAACAGTTCCTACAGGAGATATGGCGCAGAGGAACAGGATGGGATGAGCCCATCCCTGAGGACCTAGCACAGCCATGGGAAGAGTGGCTGACTGAACTAAGAAACCTAAAAAGGGTAAGCATACCTAGAAGTTATAGAGGCTACAGCGAAGCTACGAGACTAGAACTTCACACCTTCGTGGACGCGTCAGAAGCGGCATACGCAGCGGTACTGTACTGGAGAGCAGTGACCGCCACAGGTATCGAGGTATCCCTCATAACAGCAAAGGCTAGAGTTGCCCCACTAAAGCTATTATCCGTGCCCCGCCTAGAACTGCAAGCAGCGGTAACAGGAACCAGAATGGCGGAAGCAGTAGTAGCGGAACATGATAGAAAACCCGACCAAAGGTACTTTTGGACAGACAGCAAGACAGTACTTACGTGGCTAAGAACAGGAGCACGGTCGTATAAGCCCTTTGTAGCGCACAGGATCGCAGCAATTGAAGAACTTAGTGAACAGACAGAATGGCGCTGGATACCCACCAAACTCAACGTCGCGGACGACGCCACCAGGGAAATACCGACAAATTTCAACGAACAACATAGATGGTACGTCGGCCCAGATTTCCTGAAAACAGATCCCGCTACTTGGCCTACGGAAGAACCCGCCTCGATCCAGGAAACAGGTGAGGAGCGCACGCTCGCCCTCGATACGGAGCCAAGAAAGAAGTCGCCCACGATAGCTACAGCACTTCCCGATCCAGGCAGGTTTTCCCAATACAAAAGACTCGTTCGAACAACAGCGCGGATCTTACAGTTCATAGACATCCTCCGACGCAGAGTAGAAAGGGTAGAGTTCAAAAGAACAGTTAAGAACACCGAGAGCGATCCCGACTGGCGCACGGAAAAGAGAAAGGCACAGAAACAGCGGCGGGAGATTCGCCCCACCACCGATAAGTACCTACCTATAGAAGGTGACTTATTAAGACGCGCCGAGCTCAACATCGTCATGGCAAGACAGGAATATAGCTTTCCCGAAGAATTAAAAGCCCTGAAGGCAGGGAAAGCTTTACAGAAAAACAGCCGCTTGAGCAAGCTAGCCATAGAAATGAAGGACGGCGTCATAGTAATTAAAAGTAGAATCGGCCTAACTATAGATATAGGTGAACGAACAAAATCACCTCCCATTCTAGATGGAAACGATAGGGTGACTAAACTTTATATTGAAAGTATCCACAGACAGATGATGCACGCTGGTGTTGAAGCAACAGTAAACGAATGCCGTCAACACTTCTGGATCCTGCGTCTGCGGACGACAGCACGTATGGTGATCCACCGCTGCCTGCCGTGCCATCTGAGGAAGGCGCCCGCCCCGCAGCCGGCGACAGGAAATCACCCGCCGGCGAGGCTGGCGCACAGCTGCAGGCCGTTCACGCACACAGGCCTCGACTACTTCGGCCCGCTGGCCGTAAGAATCGGGCGGGCAACAGCGAAGCGCTATGTGGCGCTCTTCACCTGCCTGACCACTCGGGCAGTCCACCTTGAGCTCGCTTCCGACCTGTCGACGAGCGCCGCGGTCATGGCCCTACGGCGCATGATCGCACGCCGAGGCTGCCCCACCGAGATCTGGTCCGACAACGGGACCAACATACGTGGTGCCGACAAGGAGCTTCGCGCCGCGCTGGACAGCGCGACCGCCTGCGAGGCCTCATCCAGAAGCATCACCTGGCGCTTCATACCTCCTGGGGCCCCATTCATGGGCGGGGCCTGGGAGCGCCTAGTCCGAAGCGTCAAAACCGCGCTCGCAGCAACCCTGTGCGAGCGCCAACCGCGTGAGGAAGTCCTCCTCACCCTGCTCGCTGAGGTCGAGTACACAGTCAACAGCCGTCCACTAACCCACGTCTCAGTGGATCCCGAGGACCCGGAGGCCCTCACCCCGAATCACTTCCTGCTGCTGCAGCCGGGGCGCACCCCTGCGCTCGGCCCCTTCACCGACGGCGACCTGATAGGCAGGTCGCACTGGCGGGCCTCTCAACGCCTGGCCGATACCTTCTGGGCCCGCTGGCTCAAAGAGTATCTCCCCGAGCTACAACGCCGCCGCCACCCTCACGGCGACGGCCCCGCCGCCCAGGTGGGCGACCTGGTGCTCATCGCAGACTCCAACCTGCCTCGCAACACATGGCCCAGGGGGGTCATAGTCACAGTCTACCCCGGAGCGGACGGAGTCGTACGCGTGCAAACCAAAGGGGGCGTGCTGAGAAGACCGACCAAGAAGGTGATCATCCTGCCGAGAGATGAGCCGTCCTCCACGACGGAAGGTTCCAGCGACAACAGCGGAGTCACTGGACGGCGGGAGAATGTTCCGGACGGTCATAGCAATTAAATTAATAGATTAGACTTAAATGAAAATAAAACACCTACCACCATGTAGCTCTAAGACCTAGCATAGATAGTCATAGTATAGATAGCCATAGCATAGATAAATATTAAAAATAAAATATTAATAGTACTTGTAGGCACCGGCAACGGGCTACAATAATATAGAGATAGGCTGTTTTATAAAGACATAGACAGACCAAAGAATGTAAGATAATGTAAGATATTAACACAGATACAGATAGACACAGATAGAACGATGTACCAATAAACGCAACCGGCAATAGTCGCTCGCTGCGCGCGGCAGAGTGAGAGAACAGGAAAAAATATAAATATAGACGAGAACCGTTCACTGCATGTGCTCTTTTTTTTAAACCACACTCGCCGCTCGGACGTCGTGCTAGACGCACGCCGCTCTAGCCGCCCGCTCGCCTGGTCCCCGCACCAGGCCCCTCCACTGCGCTCGCGCAGTCGCCGCTCGGACGTCGTTCCAGACGCCCGCCGCCCGCTGCCGCCTTGGTCCCTGCACCAGGCCCCTGCCGTCGCCCGCTAGCGTCCAGTGCTAGCTTCGCTTCGTTGCGGTGTTATTCTTACTAGCTTGCTAGTCTGAATAATCACTTGCGCGAGCGAATACCGGTAGTTCGCACTTTTTAGTGCGCTACTGGATTCTATCCTGTTTCTTTTCGAGTTGTTTGCTCTTTTCAGAGCGAATAACTCGAACTGCTCCAGTGCAAGAGAAAATCGTTCTTTTCAGAACGATTTCTCGAGCTAGTTTCTTTGCTGTGTAAACTGTCGAAAGCCACGACTTCAGTGGTCAGCTAAGGGATACCCTACGGTGACAACGAACTTAGCTGGGCGTGGACCCGGAGCGCCTGTTTTGCCTCTTCAAGGCAACACAGAATCCGGCTGGGTCTGGAACCACCGGCCTTGGGGTGGAACCCTCGCCGACCCCAGATAGCGTGAGGCACACACCCCTTTTGCCCCATAAGAGAGGCGAAAGGGACACACACATTTAGGTAGGACACATAGGCACACACCCCTCCTTGTCTATACCCGACAAGGAGGGACACTTAGTTATTTCCCGGGTGTCCCCCCCGGGAATAGGGACCTCCCCTCACCCCCCGCGCGATGTCAAGCCCGGACTTGCTGGGTGGGCTTGATCCTGAGACCCTCCTGGGGGTACTCAGGATGTTAGCCCAGCAGCACGGGGACTTGTTGTCCAAGTTGCTCGCTTCGTACCAAGAGGCGAACAAGTTGGACAAAAAGTCCAAGTCCCATCCGATGGAGGTGGCCACCGCGGCCCCTCTTACCCCCGCCCCCGCCCTTCCGGCCACCCCGGAGACTCCGGTCTCCCCCGCCCCGTCCTCCTCCTCCGATTCGGACTCCGACGCTTCGGCGATGGAGCTCGAACCCTCCCCGAGCGACAACTCTTCCTCGTCGGAGCAGTCCTCCGACGACAGTTACACTGTCGTCGAAGGTGGTAAACGGCGCAGGAAGAAGGCGTCCCATAAGTCGGCCTTAGCCCCTCCGGCTAAGATCGCAGTCCCCGTAGAGGCTACGGCTACCCGCCCGCCTACTCCCCCCGCGACCCCCGCCGAACCCGCCCCCCTCCGCAAGGAGAGACCCCCCCCGCCTGTTTTCCTCCGCGAAAAGGCCAAATGGGCCAGCGTGGAGAGGCTTCTAACCTTGAAAAAGGTTAATTTCACCAAGGCCCAGTCCATCAAGGACTCTATTAAGATCCACGTCCAGACATCGGACGATCACCGACGTCTGACGTCTGTCCTCCGCGCTGAGAACATAGGTTTTCATACCTATGCTCTCGAGAGCGAGCGCCTTCTGCGCGTAGTCATCCGCGGCCTCCCCGCGGAATTCGACTCTGATGTAATTAAGTCCGACCTCTGCGATCAGGGCTTCCCCGTCAGGGAAGTCCACCGCATGTACAGCGGACGGGACAAGACCCCGTTCGATCTTGTACTAGTCATCCTTGACCTTTCGCCCGAAGGAAAGGCGATATTCGGCGTCAAAACCGTGTGTCGCCTTTCCGGCCTCTACGTAGAGGCTCCCTTCAGGAAGGGCCCCCCCGGACAGTGCCACAGGTGCCAGTTATATGGCCACTCTGCGCGCAACTGTTTTGCCCGCCCCCGCTGCGTCAAGTGTCTGGGTGACCACGGCACCGCTGACTGCAAGCGCGTCCCCAATGACCCCATGCCGCCTAGTTGCGTGCTCTGCGGGACCGAGGGGCACACCGCGAACTATCGCGGCTGCCCCAGAGCCCCAAAGGCAAGCGCTAGGAGAGCGCATGCTAGGGCTCCGGAGCGCTTCCGCCCCGCCCCACCCCAACACGCGAGGACATCTCCGAAGGTGTCCTTGTTGCCCCCCGCCCCTCCTGCTGTGTCAGCTTGGGCGAGACCTTTGGGCTACACCAGCCGCGCCCTTCAGGCAACAACTGGTGTATCCTCTCCCCCGCGTTCCCAGGAGCTTCACTCCGCCCCTGCCCCCGCACCCCTACCCCGCCCCACTAGGCCCTCTCAGCCAGCTCCCGCTGCTGAGAACCCTAGCCTGGGGCTACCGAACATCGATTTCGGATCGGTGAATGCGCTCCTGCGCAAGCTTAGCCTGGCGAAGTCGCCCATAGAGAAACTGATGATTATCTCTAATCATCAGGATGTCATGGCGTCTCTCGACGCCCTCACTTTCAAGTCTTTTTAGTATGGCAGTGCAGAAAGAAAGACTGAAACCCCGCTCCCTCTCGTTAGCATTTTTTAATGCTAACGGCCTATCTCCTCAGAAAGAACTCGTGAAGCAATTCCTTGTCAATCACCAAATAGATATTCTGCTAGTGCAGGAGACCTTCTTGAAACAGTGCCATCGCGATCCTAGGATCGCTAACTACCAAATGGTACGAAATGACAGAACGAACGCCCCTAAAGGCGGTACTGCCATTTATTTCAAGAGGTCGCTGCACTGCATTCCCATTGATCCCCCGCCCTTAACAGACTTAGAAGTCTCTGTCTGCAGACTTGCAATGACCGGTCATCAACCGGTTATCATTGCTTCCTGCTATCTTAGCCCCAATAGGAAGCTTCTTAAAAGCGACCTAGAATCCCTTCTCAGTCTTGGAAGCTCAGTCATTCTGGCTGGCGACTTCAATAGCAAAAGCCCTATGTGGAATTGCTCGATACGTAATAGAAACGGCGCCCTCCTCTCAGGCTATCTAGATTCTTTAAATCTAGATCTTATTGCCCCCATGTGTCACACTCGATATTCCCCACGTATTGGTTTTTCCAACCAAACTCTAGACCTCGCACTGCTGCGGAACGTATCCCTTCGGATGAGCTCCATAGTAGTGATGCAGGAACTAGACTCTGACCACCGTCCCGTCATATTAAGACTTGGCCCTCTGCCGGACCCTACTCCCCCGACCAAGACTGTGGTGCAATGGTATAAACTTGAGAAAGCCCTCAAGGTTATCCATTCTCCCGACTTGGATAAAATCCCCGACGACATTAGGTCCCCTGACGACATTGCTATTGCGGTCGACTCTCTGACCAGTCATGTCCAGTCCGCCGTTCGCGACTTGTCTAGACAGGTCCCAGCTACGCCTGATCGTAACTGTGTCCTGCCTGATGAGATAAGACGACTGATCACAGAGAAGAACGCAGCAACTCGTCGCTTTAGTTCTTGGCCCTCCGAACTAAATCGCTTCCGAATGAACTCGCTTCGCCGCAAGGTGAAGAGGGCCATTCAGGAGCACCGTAACACTTCTTGGGACAATCTGCTTTCTAATATCGAACCCGGGCATCTAGCTTACTGGAGCCTGGCTAGATCTATGAAATCAGATGGTATCTCAATCCTGCCCCCTCTGCTTCGCCCGAATCACCAAACGCCTGCGTTTGATGACAAGGAAAAAGCAGACGCGCTAGCTGAGAGTCTTGAATCCCAATGCTCTCCTAGTCTTGAACCCGTCGACCCTGATCACCTTAACATGGTGAACAGTGAAGTCGACCGCCTAGTTTCCCTTCCCCCCTCTGCTCCTCCTTTGGACCTCATTAGAGCAGCAGAGGTTGCCCAGATCATTAAAGATCTTCGCCCTAAGAAGTCCCCTGGCTCGGACGGCATCAGCAACAGAGTACTCAAGAAGTTCTCTGTTGCCCTCATACATCTCCTGGTCAGCATCTTCAATGCTGCCATGGCTAACTGCTCTTTCCCTGATGTCTGGAAGGAAGCCAATGTAATTGGCATCCACAAACCGGGCAAAAAGGCAAACGAGCCTTCCTCCTACCGTCCCATCAGTCTCCTCAGCTCCCTGGGGAAGATCTATGAGCGTCTCCTTCTGAGACGTCTCTGGCGTCACGTCAATGAGCATAGTCTCTTGCCTGACGAACAGTTTGGCTTCCGAGCCCATCACTCCTGTCCCCAGCAGGTGCTCCGCATCACGGAGCACATCCTGTCCAAGTGGCATCACACTTGGCCAGCAGATACGGGCGCTGTCTTCCTCGATGTAGCTAAAGCCTTCGACAAAGTCTGGCACAATGGCTTGGTTTACAAGCTTTTCCTGCTTGGAGTGCCAGACAGGCTCGTACTCATCTTACGAGACTACTTGTCGAACCGCTGTTTTCGCTACCGCGTGGAAGGCACGCTCTCAGACCCCAAACCCGTCCGAGCTGGAGTTCCTCAAGGCTCAGTCCTTGCTCCCCTTCTTTTCACGCTGTACACCAGCGATATTCCCCGACACCCGCAAGTCGAACTTGCCCTCTTCGCCGATGACACGGCTTTGTACGCGTCCGATAAGAACAGGAATCGCGTACGCATAAGGCTGCAGGCTGCACTAGACACCCTAGGTGCCTGGTTCAGAAAGTGGCGCATAGAGGTGAACCCGACGAAAAGTGCAGCAGTGTACTTCACTCGGAGTCCCTTCTTGCCCCAGCCTCTCCTCCTCTTCGATAAACCCATCCCTTGGGTTAGGTCAGCTCGCTACCTAGGAGTAATCCTAGATAGACGTCTCTCCTTCTATCCCCACATAAGGTCTGTCACTAATCGTGCGAAGTTCGTGCTTAGCCGGTTAAACAGCCTTCTCAACTCGAAAAGTAAAATGTCCTTTAGAAATAAAGTGACACTTTACAAGACAGTTGTACGGCCAATAATGACATATTCCTCTGTCGTCTTTGGCCAGTCCCGTCATGTTAGATGCCTTCAGGTAGTCCAAAACAACTTCTTGCGCAGGGCCACGGGTTGCCCATGGTACATGCGCAATGTAGACCTCCACCGAGATCTCAAACTCGAGTCCATCGAACACTTTATTAAAACTGCTTCAAAGCGTTTTTATGAAGTGGCGGCGGAACACTCCAATCCGTTAATCTCGGGATTACCCTCCGACTACCCGATAGAGCCATTGCCCACGAGTTCTTTCCTCCGTCGACCGAGACACGTTCTCGGCTTGCCCGTTGACGAGCTCACCGCCGCTAACCCGGAGGTGACGTCAACCCGTCCCACACTAGCTGTTAGACACATATTCAAAAACCGGTCCCGCCGGCGGGGCCGAAGAATACATTCTTCCGTCTAAAGGTGCAGTTTTGCACCTAGACGCTATCCTTCAGTAGATTCAAAAATTCTGGCAACAGTCCAAGCCGTGGTTCGAACCTAAGTGGTGCCCTTGAGCTTGTTGCCCCAACCTAACTTTTGCGGCTGGGCGCCTTCTGCGCTCGCCATAGTCCGGTAACGTTGTCATGGCCATCTGCGGTCAACAACATATATTGTCATTTCGAAAAAAAAAAAAAAAAAAAAAAACACTGCATGTGCTCAGTCCACAAGTCGCCAGCCTCGGAACAACACCCACGCGCTAACAAAAGGAAGCAAGGAACGGACCTCTCGCTCACTCTCGCCGCCCGCAACCCGCACCCGCCGCCGTTGTACCTGAATTCACGCTATTGTTTCAATCTCAGTCCTCCATAGAACCCCAGCGCTCAACGTACACACAGGACGACGGTCTACTATACTCGGAATCGGAAGGCTCATCAGCACACCCAACAGTTACAGTCCACTGAATAGGTGCTGAGCCGACCGAACCGTTTATAGTCCGGTCCCGTACATTATTTTCGTACTATTTTCGTAATAAAAGGCCTTTCACATCTAATCAGACGATGTATGCAGCGTCAGCGACGTTCTCGTGCTGTTCGGCACGTTGGAGTGCCTGGGACATTATATATTTAATAACATTTGTATTATATACATATCGGTGGTTAACAGCCAAAAGGGGATAAGCGATTTTTTTTGAGAAATCGACATATTGTATGTATATGGTTGGAATCGTATTTTTTTTCTGCGTCTTTTGATCTGGGTATCATGGCTCTACGATAGATTTTTTGTCGCTTACGCAGAAAAACGAATAACAAATAAAACGAGTTTTTTGACCTTATTTTTGGTCACACGCCATAAAGTTTTCAAAATATTTACTTACCTACCTACTTTAGTAGTTAGATGTAAGAAGCTTTTAGAAATTGAGATTTTTGTAATTTGCGCTTTCTCGATTATTTTGTCAACTGGACGTTAAGATATTTGAACTAAAATTGTGTTTGTTGAAATTCACACTTATCCTGTTGCCGGTTTCAATAATACAAAATAGTCGTTTAAAAAATCGGGAATTCGTATTTTTTATTTAAATTTTTACTAAATGATGTAGTGTGAACATGATCCTGACTTCACAATTGGATTTTTTTATTTACCTATTATATTATGAAAAGAAGAATACCTCTCTGTGGTTTTAAGTATTTTTATTTACACCTTTTGAGGATTGACAACTCTACGCTTATAACCCTGTTAAGAATCAGCTGGCGCCTGGCGTTAAGGTAACTATTATCGTGTGATCATCTGTTAAAGTTAAAAATTTCAAAGTCTTGAATGAAAATCACGCAATCCTGGAAAGTCGTAAAAGTAATGTTGCTAATTTGAGTGGTAAGAATAACCCCCTTTCGGGTTAGTACAGATATTTTGATATAGCATGTATATAAAGTTCGGTACTCTTATTATAGAGAATCCCTCAAACGTATTTCCAACTTTGCGAATTTTAAAAATTCTTCCACATTCCATCAGGCAATATTAGCTCCTCAAGTAGAAATAATGTTATGTTCCGTAATTGAGTTAACCCGGCATACTTGGTCCTTACTAGGGATGTTACCTTACGGAGCTTTACGGTCCAACCAAGTTCAAGCAAAGCGAACGGACGACAACGCAGCAGTATGTATTTCATCCGAACCATTTGGAGGCGATTTAGCTTTGATCATCTTTCGAAGTAACAGCTCATCGATGAACTATACCGCCGAGGCAAATACCCGTCGCGGTAGAAACCCTTCGAGGTACTGATCTTTCGAGGTAACGACCCACCGACGAAACGTACCGTCCGTAGAGACATCGAGATATTGACCATCGAGCTAACGGTTTTCGAGCTTGAGTAGGAAACCCCCGGTTTTGACTATCATCATCATCATTTCAGCCATAAAACGTCCACTGATGAACACAGGCCTCCCTCATGGATCTCCATGAGGGGTAGTTGCCATTCTCACCACGCCTGGCAGGCGGGTTGGTGAGCGCAGTATGGGATGTTGATACTCGGATAGACGCTGCTGCCCATCTTCCGGAGGTGTCCCTTAGCAGGCTCTTACTGCATCCACGGGTAGGAGAGGAGGGGTAACATTCTACTGCCGGCACCCCACGGCACGGTTGTTTTGACTATGATTCCAGTAAATCCGCCTCCATGACGTCCCTACTAAACCTGCAACTGTTTAAAACGAAATGGCGATTTTCTATAAATACATGTTATTTATGAAGTGCGTACGGGCGTGCCTTGTAAATCACTCAGTTATTTGTCCGTCTACATTATGTTTGAACTCTGAGGGGCAATAAATTGTGGGCTACATTAACGCCTTCATAGCCGTGGGGTGCTGGCAGTAGAATGTTGCATCTTCTCTCTTACCCGTGGTAAAATAAAAGCTATCAAATATATGACGCCCCTCAAAGCCCAATCCTGCCTCCGTCATCATTTCAGACATAAAACGTCCACTGATGAACACAGGCCTCCCTCATGGATCTTCATGAGGGGTAGTTGCCATACTCACCACGCTTGGCAGGCGGGTTGGTGAGCGCAGTATGGGATGTTGATACACGGATAGACGCTGCTGCCCATCTTCCGGAGGTATCCCTTAGCAGGCTCACCCTCTATCCTAAAGAAGTCACAGCTTGTGCTATGGGTAGCAGATGGTTCAATAAATAATTACAACAATACTAGAATGATATGAAATGTTGGAAAACCTTTTTTTAAATATGTACAGTGACATAGATGTTCTGACGCCGAGCGGTAAAGCGTAAAGCATTCCACAGTCTGACAGCTTGGGCACTAAAAGAACCACCGTAGAATCTAGTTCTTTGTGTATACATTTTAGGATGAAGGTTTTCAGATGGCCTGTGCATCTATTATAGACGATTTATACAGCGTCAGCAACTGGTAATAATGCTGTACGGGACGCTGCAGTGCCTGGGACATTGTTAGATGGATTAAGGCTATTTTCAGATGACCGTACCTATAGATAAATCATGAAAAGAGGTGAGGTATAGGAATTTGTCTTTGAGATAAATTGGAGAAAAGTGACTGAAAAAGATAGAATAGAGAAGGTTTCATTGAATAGATGATCATTTCAGCCATAAAACGTCCACTGATGAGTAGTTGCCATACTCACAACGCTTGGCAGGCGGGTTGGTGAGCGCAGTATGGGATGTTGATACACGGAAAGACGCTAATGCCCATCTTCCGGAGTTATCTTTTAGCGGGCTCTTACTGCATGAGAGGAGGGGTAACATTCTACTGCCAGCACCCCACGGCATTGAATATATTTTAATTAAAAATTAATACAGGATTGTTTGTTTGGCTGATATTAGCACAGGGCCGAGTAGAATAGCCCAGAGAGAGGCCTATGCCCAGCAGAGGTTCGAGAAGTGCTGTGATGATCACCAAAATCGACCACAGGACTCAATATTTGATTGATTTTGATACATAGCTCCAGACTTGGCCATACACTTCCACATTAAAAACTCAGCCTCTACTCTACAAGATTTATTCCTTAAAAAGAACAAAACCAACCTAAGATTGACCTTCAAAAAGGAACAAAAAAGCAACCTTTGAGAAAGTATGCGTATTATAAGGCCATTGTGGTAACGTACATGCTTCAATGTTTCTCTCGATACACTCCTATCATCTTAATACACTTTTTACTGAAATAAAAACGTACTTTGAAGTGTATTCAGCAAAAAGTTTAAATGGAGAATGCTTCGGAAATTGCAGGCTCGGAGCAGGCTTTTCTGCGAAGGGGCCATAAAGCAGCCCTATGAGGATTGTTCACAGGCTCCCACTGTGTTAGGCCATGGACAAACTGACGACACATACATATAAATAAATACGCAATAGGTACATACTCGGTTTATGTAATTAGTTTAACACAACACAACATTAACCTCCATAAGTCTACAACTCACCGGCCGAAGAAAAAGCTTCCGGGTTGTGTCGGTGCCGGCGCGGGCACACGCCCGATGCCCTAATGTGTAGAGTTCTTCACATGACCTTTTCTGAATAACACAGATAGATTTTGAACAGGTTTCAAGATTTAAAATTTTACAATCCCTTTAAAAACAAATATTATACCTACGTATGAGATACTTGGTCAATATTATGCATGCATGTCGTGACGCGTACACGTGCGAGTGTCGCGTATGCTGGGACCAGTATACCTTCGGCTTTATTCTTAACCAGCTACTTGCTGCCACTCCCCATCGCTTACCTAAGGGCGGTTTTATGGGACTACAAATCATATAGGCCGTTGTGAAGAACGCTAAAGGGACTCATGCATAAGAAATTTACTACAAATTCCGCCTATACCAACTCTTTGGTATGGCTTGTCCTGCCAAATATTATTGCTGTCTCACAGTAAGTAAGGTTTTTTTATATTATAACAGTTTAATTTAAGAAATTTACTACAAATTCCGCCTGTACCAACTCTTTGGTATGGCTTGTCCGGTCAAATATTATTGCTGTCTCACAGTTAAGTAAGGTTTTTTTATATTATTACAGTTTAATTTAAGAAATTTACTACAAATTCCACCTGTACCAACTCTTTGGTATGGCTTGTCAGGTCAAATATTATTTGTCTCACAATATAGTAAGGTTTTTTTATTATTATTATAGTTTATTTAAGAAATATACTACAAATTCCGCCTATACCAACTCTTTGGTATGGGTTGTCCGGCCGGTCAGATATTATTTGCTCACTAACAGTTAGTAGGGTATTTTTTAATTTTAGATTTTTACTGTTGCTATAAGATTGCAAGATCATTTTATTCTATATTTACACATTGGTGTCGATTCTGTTGTTTCACTCCAAAGCTAATTATAATTATTAGAGATTTGACGTTTCTAAATTTTTAAATGTCAACGTATAATTAGGTCAAATTGTTCCGTTTTGATTTAAGATCGGCACGAATAACTTAACTTGCCCGTGTTGCAACATCTTCTAATAATAATTTAGTAAGAATCTGCCAAGGGATACCTCCGGAAATGGAAAGCAGCGTGTTTACGTGAATCAACATCTCGTACTGCGCTCGCCAACCATTCGCTTTTACGTCAATTTTACTACTAGTGATTATACGGAACTAAAGTTAGCTATAGTTAGGAAGTGTGCAAACAGATACACAGATACACCATTAGGTATACAGGATGTATTATAACATGTGTACTAAGCCGAAAGGGGGCGCTTCTGCCTATTAAAACAAGTCTTTTTGGAGGGAAAAACGCTATATAAATCATCTATAAAAGATGTGAAAGGCCTTTCTTATTTATGAATCGCTTGCATATGTCTCGCATGACTTATTAATTGGAAACGGGTGGTCTCAACTAATCATGTCGCTTGGCGAGCGGATACTCTAAGGAAAATAATTAAAATCATTAAATGTGATTTAGTAGACATAGCATATAGGATTAGTAAGCGGAAGTGGCAGTGGGCTGGCCATATCTGTTGAAGGGCCGATAACCGATGGGGTAGACGGGTTCTAACGGAGACCGCGATTCAATAAGCGTAGTGTGGGGTGCCAGCCAGCTAGAAGTGATGATTTGCGAAATATCGCTGGCAGACGCTGAAAGGCAGGCCTCCCTCGTGGATCTCCAAAGAGGTAGTTGCCATACTCACCACGCAGTATAGAAAAATATCCAGAACACCCTGAAAAAAATATTTGCAGATCGTACAGACATTTGTTCCGAAGCGGGAATGATAACCGCACACTCTTGCGTCGCAGGCGGACCTTCGCCCGCTGCGCCACAGAGGTCATCAGCAAAGACTAATACCTATAGGCTGATAATGATGAGATCTAGTGCCCCGCACCCCTCGTCAGACAAGGACGTCGCTTGCCAACTTAACACTTATAAAGCTATCTTTATTTTTTTAAACTTTTGCGCACATTTTTTTGGACAGCCTGGCGAAAATATTTCTTACTACTTCATCATCACCGGCTGCTGGGCAAATACCTCTCTTTAAAATTGCCATTCGCCTCAGTCTCAATCACTTATTACACTTATATCGATAATAATACTTCGTTAATTTTTCATCAATAAAAAACCACGTCAATGTACCTGCTTGTTGCTGAAAATACCCGAAAAGAATTCTTTTCATTACAAATATTTTATTTTCTGATTTTTTTTATGTAAAGTCATAAATTTAAGAACAAGCGGTGGGAAGGGTCCTTAAATCGCTTGGCCGTTTTATGACCCCTTGTACTCAAATTCGTGACGTCACATTAAAAAAAATATATTTAAAATATTTGGAGTGAATTTAAGACATTTCCACCTTTTGTAACACAATGTCACTTGTCACACTGCGTCGAGCCCCTCTCTCCCCGTTGATGGGATGGTCCCTAGTTAACTCTTAACTCTAGTCTATTTTCGTAGTGTTCCACTTAGCTCGGTAGTACGTTAACGTTTACGTTCAACTAGACTCGTAAACAAACGTAAACAACAACTAAACAAGAGTTTCAAGATGTTATCGCTACAGATTTGTGCTAAAAGTGGGTACTTTGAATACTGCATTAAAGCTAGACGACTTAATCAAAATATAACAACCATAAAAAAAAATTGTCTTCAATTTTCATAATTTATCTATTTCGTCACAAAATACAGAGTGAGAGTGAGACAAATTACAACATAATTATATCAAATTGATAATTCCTGCAGTAGTTTTTAGGGTTCCGGACAAAAATGGTAAAAATGAACCCATATAGAATCACTTTGTCTGTCTGTCTGTCACAAGTGGATATCTCGAGAACTACTGATACTAACGACTTAAAAATTGAATCACTTTGTCTGTCTGTCTGTCACAAGTGGATATCTCGAGAACTACTGATACTAACGACTTAAAAATTGAATCACTTTGTCTGTCTGTCTGTCACAAGTGGATATCTCGAGAACTACTGATACTAACGACTTAAAAATTTAAATGGTTAAAGATAACACTTTTTTTCTAATATAGCATAAAAAAACATGCAAAAAAATATTCTTTTATGATTGCAGGGGGTCGGATAGGGGATCTCAAATTTTTTAAGTGAAGTTACTAGATATGTGGTTTAGTAACTTCACTTAGTGATATGAAAGGCATTCATTTTCACATTAATAAAACAGTTTTTATTTGTGCTTTAAGCAGTAAGTATAGTTTTCGACTTATTTACAAAAACGTTGAAAAAAATAGCGTTCCCACCCTTATCTCCGAAGTTTGCAGAGATACTTTTACCTCTGAAACTTTTATCGCTAAAAGGAGTGCATGTAAAGATTACAGGGAAATTATAACGAACTCTGCGTAGTTTTTTATAAATCATCGAAAGTGTAATAAATCTACATAAGTTCCGCTATCAGACAAGAGATGGCGCTGTCAAGGTTCTCCAACAAATCATATATTAAAAACCGCCTTTATCATATATTATGTTGTATGATGGCACGGAACTCTCAGTGCGCGAGTCCGACTCACTCTTACCCGGATTTATTTTGGAACTGTGTCGCAGACACCATCGCCTTTCTAGGCAAACAAAAAATTACTGTATTCAATATAATTATTAATATGGCTAGTTTATTCATTATTTTTAAATTTATATATTTTTAACCCCCGACAAAAAGAGGGGTGTTATAAGATTGACCGCTGTGCGTGTGTGTGTGTGTGTGTGTGTGTGTGTGTGTGTGTATACTGTGTGTCTGCTGTGGCACCGTAGCTCTTCAACGAGTGGACCGATTTTCATGCGGTTTTTTTAGTTGAAAGCAGGTTTTCCGGTGGTGGTTCTAAATATGTATTATCAAAATCAGTTAAATAGTTTACAAGATATGGGGGGTGAAAGAGGGGGATGAATAATCGAATGTTTCCATATATTCCCGAGTTTGGTATCAAATGAAATGATGTGTAGAATGCAAAACTGAAAATTATATAGAAATTGGTCGAGCCGTTCATGAGACATGGGGGTTGAAATCAGGGGTGAACAAATCGAATGTTTTGAAATATAAGTACCTAAGTGTGGCATCAAATGAAAGGGCATGATGTCTAATTTGCAAAACTGAGAGTAGGTAACACAAACCAAATTAATTAAAGTAAAAAAAACTTTTTAACAAACAAGCTTTTATTTAAACTAACAGTAATAAAATAAACATTTTCCATTAAAGTTTAATGTCAACTTAAAACGTCTTTACACAATTTATGTGACAAAAAAGCTTGTCGCGAGATTATCCTGTGTACCTTTAACTTGATCTAATTGTTTTTTTTTTTCAAACAATGTAAAATATTACGAGTATCTGCTTAAATCTCACGACAAGCTTTTTTACCACATAAATTGTGTAAAGACGTTTTAAGTTGTGGAAGAAATAAATATAAAGTATTTATAAAAACAGAGGTACCTACAGATAAAGATGAACGTTGGTACTGCGAAAGTTTTATAATTGTGTAGCAGTGTAAGAGTCCTGCCACAGGCCTTGCTCCTAAACAAATTACAATTTTAGGCAACGGTACATTTAAAAAGACAAAAGCACTTTAAATAAAAAAAGAGTCTTAAATTATAATTATTATTATCTATTAAAATTATTATCGCGTAAATTACCTATATTATTTCCCTACGTTTCGCTTGGGTTGCACCAAGCATGGTCCCGGGAAGACTCAAAAAAGGGAAGGGAAGAATAATAAAGGTAATGTACGCGATAAATACCCAGATAAATGTATGTTAATTATATGTTGTGATCGCGAAAGTTTAAAAAAGACAATCGTCTATTGTATAGTTCACTTGTAATGATTTTAATACATTAATAATTCATGGGGTTGAATACCCGTCCGCGCTTTACACCAGATAAATCAGGACACACCACGCGCCAATTTCTCTTTACAAAAAAAACTGCCATTTTTTGCGGGGGCGTAGAATAAACCTGACTACATGCCAAAATACCCAAAAGTGATGCCAGCATCATTATTTTATTCACCCTCATTTATTAATATTATACTTCACAGATATGGGCCACGATGTCGATGACTTAAGTGGGAGCGTTTAATCTATAATACTGTGTTATTATGCTTATATTATAGTGTAACGATTTTTTATTCTACACAATTGTGTCATTGATACATTTTTATTACAAAATTAGTCGCATAATTTTATAGAATGAATCCCAATTTATGAAAAACTTATATAAAATAACTTAGTATGTACTTAATATATTAATTTTATTTATTATTCCACCTGAATAACAGTCACGTCCGAAACGTTATACATAATTTAAAAGATTTGTGATTTTTCAGAAATTTTTATTACGCGTCTCAGCACTTAATAGGATGTTTCTCTGGAGCACCTGTCTCAACGAAAGCGATTCTGTAACTGGAAAATCGATTACTGGAGTAGTTTTTATAAACCCGTTAGATTTATTGCGTACAGGATTGGCAAGAGGGAAGGTCCGTATTATTTTATATATGCCTTGTCCTGATTTATCTCGTCTAAGGTCCGCGCGTGTGTGACATGACACTGATATCTGAAGGTAATCTTGAAATTTAGATAAAGTAATATTTCTCAAAACAAAAGCATCTGAAACTGAAACAAAAGCAGCTCTAGATGGAAGAGTAGATACGGACTGTTTGATGCATCGTCATAAAACAAACAGAATTAAATTGTTAATTTGACGCCGTGAGTTTCACAGAACAAAGAAAAGAAAACAATAGATGCGCTAGTAAGTGGACGCTCTTCAAAGTTATCTCGCGTTATAGATAGAAGCAATTTTCAAGAATATCAGAGATGTATTCAAAGAGCGTCGTGGGTTGCCGGTAGTAGAATGTTACCCCTCCTCTCATGCCCGTGGATGCAGTAAAAGCCTGCAAAGGGATAACTCTGGAAGATGGGCAGCAGCGCCTTTCCGTGTATTAACATCCCGTACTGCGCTCGCCAACCCGCCTGCCAAGCGTGATGAGTATGGCAACAAACCCCCATAGAGAGGCCTGTATTCAGTAGTGGATGTTTTTTTTGCGGCTGAAATGGTGATTCAAACAGTGTAGTGTGTAAGGGGTGTAAAACTAGACTACTGGGTTTGTTTTACACCCCTCAGGAGCCATCCATCAATTAGTTAGAGTAGTCAGTAGAACTTTTTGTGAAGAATTCATCCGGGGAAGTACACCACCATACCTTTTTCTGCCGCCAAGCAGTAATGTCTGCATTGCTGTGTTCCGTTTTCAAAGGTAAGGGGGCCGGTAAAATTACGGGCACATGAGACCTTACAACTCCTACGCCCTAATAGATGGCGTCAGTGTTATTGTCCTGTTAGTAAACACAGTTATTGAAAATGACAGGACAAAATTATTACCTTGCTTACTCCGCGCGCTATCTTCTTTTTTACTGAAAACGGTTTATTCAGATGTTGATTTTTTGTAGATAGATGGTCCCTGATAATTAGCTTATTGCGAACAACGGAGTTCCCTACTACCGAGTTACCTATTTTGCCTTGGAGACCCTGTCTCGGATCCGAAACATCCTACCAGCACACCGTCAAGAATATTTTTAACTATCGTGGATACTTTCGAGAATATAATTAGCTCTGTATGCTTCATCGCGAGCAACGGAGTTCCCTACTGCCGAGTTACCTATTTTGACTTGGAAACCCTGCCTCGGATCCGAAGCGTCCTACCAACACGTTGTCAACAATTAACTATCGTGGATACTTTGGAGAATATAATTAGCTCTGTATGCTTCATCGCGAGCAACGGAGCTCCCTACTGCCGAGTTACCTATTTTGCCTTGGAGACCCTGCCTCGGATCCGAAACGTCCTACCAACACGTTGTCAACAATATTTTTAACTATCGTGGGTACTTTGATTAGGTACCTACACGAAGATCAAAGTCCTTTTTACTCACATTCATAGTCAGGATGCTCAGCCATACTGGAGCCCAGCCCTGGCGTTAGCGATTGTCCGATACAATTCAAGTGCACTCCTGTCGGCAAGCAATTTATTTTTATTTCCATGCTTGGAATAACAAGGTTACGTTCCAAAGTTGCAACAGCGTTCCCAGTAAGCAGCCTCTATTTTAAAACGATTAATCTGAATGGCAACACAACATAACTAGTTGACCGCCCCGAACTTAGGACGAGGGAGATTTACTTTTATCAATAAAGTCCCATTACATTTGAACTTGGTTTTAGGAGCTCCTAATTCTAATTGGACTATTTGAAATGATATTGTGCTATGTGTGACCTCGGAATAGACTTTGTAATGACGCCCAAAAACTCATGTGTCGACACTCTCAAGGAATCAAAATTCTTAATGAAATTTGGCAAGGTATATCGTCTTATACTGTAGGTGTAGGTACAAAGAAAAATCTAAAAATCGTATAATTCAATACATTTGGAATGGAATCACAAAAAAATCGTCATTAAAAATAGTACGTGAAAACTTTATACTAGAGGTAGAGGTATTTTTAGAAGTAAAATATCTCGGATATACTCGATATTAATGTATTCTTCAACCACGTTGTACAGTGTCAGGCTCTACATTTCTTGGTGGCTCAATGACAACCATCTTCCAGAAAGCTCTCTCAAAAAGTCTAGTTTTTGACTCGTGTTCAACTGAAGTTTCTTTTTAAAATAATTGTTGGTCGTCAAATGAGCTACCAAGTAGTTTTATAATGTAATCAGTAATCACTCAAACCAAATACAAAACATATTCGTGAAATACAAGCTCGACCGATTTACATGAAACCTTTTTGTTAGCACCGTCTTATTAAGAGGACTAATTGATGTTGGTGACCGTTCGGTCACAGAGACCGGAGTTACTGTGACCTCAAAAGGTCACCAAAAAAATAAAAGTCTTCAAATGGCCGAAAACGTCCAAAAACCAAAAAATGACATTTTTGACCTTTGGTGACCTTTTGAGGCCTTAGCGCCCTTTTCTTCGCCCATCCATACCAATGCTGGATTTATAATAACAAATACACGGGAATTTATCGCGTGATACGTTTGATTATTCCCGACGCGACGTTTCGACTGCTGAAACACAGTTTATTGAATTGTGATAGCAAACGTTTACGAAAAACTATTAGTATTTTTTTATAAAACTTTTTTTTTCTAATTTTGCTAGGTGATGTGAATATGACCCTGAAGTCATAGGCGGATTTTTGTTTTTTTTTTATTCCCAATTCTTTATTTAAAACACTGAAATTACATGAACAAAATCTTACTTAAATTACAAAACCTTTGGTTTTTAATAAAAAAAACCTCTGGGTTTGGGTTTTTACAAGCTTTTATTTAGCTTGCCATGTATGTACCTATGTATGTATGTATGTAACTATGTTTGTTCGGGTGAACCTTGCAACTCAATTTTGAAGCAGATCTTCAACCAAATGAGCTAAAATTTTGTATACCAGGTACATGTTGTGTTTGGATGACAATGCATGGTCAGCTATGTGACGTCGCTCTGAATCCAACACGGCGGAACACCCAAGATGGCGGACTAATTATTTTGAATGCACTACAATAAGGGAATCAAATGAAAGGCCTTGCTGAGAATCATTCGAAAAATGAAATAATGTCACTCTAAATACAATATGGAAGAATACCCAAGATGGCGGACTAGTTATTTTAATAATGCACTCCTACAATATGGATATCAAAAAAAGCTCTTCGATAATAATCAAGCACAAGCATACGTGGTCTTAAGTAGGGTAACATCATTAGAAGGTCTACATAAAGAAGAGCTTATTCCAAATTAACCGGCAAACGCAAATTCAACGTGCATTATTGATGCGTTGAATGAGATGAACAGACTGAATCCTGTCCAGTGATAACTAAAAAGTAAAAAAATAAATTAAAAGTAAAAAACTTTTTAACAAACAAGCTTTTGTTTAATCTTACTAAAAGAAATTAAAAAAATATTTTCCATAAAAGTTTAATGTCAACTTTAAAGTATTTACACAATTTATGTGACATAATAGCTTGTCTTATTTGTTAAAAAGTTTTTTTACTTTTAATTTATTTGATTTGTGCATTTATTTGATTGTGATTTGTTTGGAAACTCTTTGCGGAAGTTAATAACCCTGTCAGGAATTAGCTGGCGTTTAGTCTGTTATTGTCGGAAGTGGCAGACCTAAGAAAAGATAGATAGACTGTGTGAAGGAGGATATGGTTAAGAAAGCAGTGAGTGTTGCGATGACGGCCGATAGAGCGGAGTGGAAGAGGAAAACTGCTGTGCCTACCCCACATAAAAGTGGGATAGCAGGCAAATGATGAATCAGCTGTTGAAGTTAAAACTACCGTGGTCTTTTTCTTTAATAAAAAACAACGAATCTTGAAAAGTTGTTTCTTGAGGTGGTCAGAATCACTCCTTTCCGCTTACACTGTACAGAGATCTTAAAATTCGTTTGTACAGTTTATAACAATTTATTGGACCATACCAAGCCAAAATGTCTAGTACCAACCCCAGGGGACAGAGGCTGGCGGATTTTCTGGAGAAAGAAGGACTCTTTATGATATCCTCTTTCTTCCAAAAGCCGCCTCACAGGAACTGAACCTGAATGAGTCCCGATGGTTCCAAGAGAAATGAGATTGATTTCATCTTGACCAACAAGAAACAGTTATTCAATGATGTGAAAATAAAATATAAAATAATAAAAATAAAATATAAAATAAAAATGAAACTTTATTGGATTGTGTAATACTTTATATTTAAGATTTAGATTGTATTAGGGTAAGGACCAAATTCTTTGCAAATGCTGTCACACTTTAGCGTCCACCTCTTCTCTAATTAAAAATAAAATATTTATTGTTACTTTATTGAGTAAAAAAACACGCCAAATAACAGTTCTTATTAAACCTAATCTTTATAAACTAATTGATTTTCAAAATAATTAATAAACATTTTATTAATAAATATTATTTTTTATCTTTATTAATGATCCCATAGAAAATTAATATGTCCCAACTCTGCTTTGTCGATAATATATTGATTTTGTTTTAAAAATACGAACGTCTTAACTTATACAGTTTATTTGTATGTATAGTCTTAGGTTTTGCTAAGAAGCAGTTATAGTTTCATAAGGATATCCTTCATAATTTAAAATTTAGCGGGTATTTATTGTATGTCCTAAATATCCTTCCATTGTGTAACCTCCAGTTGTGCGACGACATAACACGGAATTTGAAAAGCTAAGCCAGTAGATTCTTAAATTATTTTAATGGCATCACTGACTCCGAACTCTCATGCAAAACTCCGATAGTGCCACTATCTTTTTTTACTGACAATCGAGCATCGTGTCGGTGGAAGCTCCGCGTAGCGTTAAAATTGTGTGACTTTGCTATGTAATTTTATTGCTTTCTATCACGATTTCTCTGCTTGCGAATAATTAAGTGCGAACTATAATAGTACATTGCTGAAATACACCAAAATTTACTAGTGTTACTCGTTTAGTTTGAGTGTGTAACATTTTAGGGTAGGTCGTGAAGTATTTTGGCTCCATTGTGCGACAAGTGACACGAAAGTGTGCTACGTGTCACAACGGAAATTCGTAAAGGTGCGTACACATCATTTTAATCATTTTATTCTCTATCTAGTCTAACAAATAAAGAGAAAAAACTGATTGTGAGTTTATTTTATGGTCAGATTTACTTGAAACCGTGGCATACTCATACCTCTGGATACCTACTGGATACTTTTAATGAAACATACATATGATATATTTCTATATAAAGTTGTTTGTTTTGATACGTACAATGACCCATTTAAGCTCGTTACGTCCATGGTCTCGAAGGGATTCCCTGAGACCATGGACGTAACATCACGTCCGAAACGTCGAGATAATGAAATAAACACCTTTTTGAACGCGATTAAGTCTCCTTTTGTTATAATAGAAAATCGTGCAAGTTTAAATCAATGTATTATGCTGGAATTGTAAAGTTAAACATTGTTTTGTTTTTTAGATGCCATTATCCTCGGCAGAAAGATGTCGGAAATATCGCAAAATTTAAAAAAAAACAAATCCTGAAAAATTTAAACAAAAGCAACAAAAGAATGCGTAGAGAACTAAATCGAAGAAAAAAAAATATCTGATAAGAACGAAGATGAAAAAAAAGATATGATACAACAATGGAAGGAAGCCTGAGTTTGAAGAGACACAGGATGAATCAAATTTAAAAGAAAAAAGTGATGAGGATTGACGGACTGTGTCTAGTGAAGTTGAATTAAGAAAAAAGTATTTAATAAATGACATAGGAAAACCAAAGGAAAATTATGGAGCAGATGTAAATGTGATAAATGTGAAAAAAACTGATAATGACTTGGCATTTTATATGTATTGTATCAGATTTTGAGAGATGTTTTGAAGGTTTTGGTTTTATCATGCTTGTTATTAAAAAAACACATGATTTAAAATTATTTTTATTTTTTACTTATCTTCAAACCTTGTACACGTGCCTTTACAATTTTATTGTGCGACTTTTTTTTCCTGTGTGACACATTCCAGTGTGATTTCCGTAGTCCAACGATGCAAAGAATTTGGTCCTTACCCATTATTGTTCTGTGTGTTTTCCCAAATAAACTTAAATAAATAAATAAATAAATGTCACTGTGATACACAGGGTGAAAACCGGAAGTGATCACCGAATCGTTAGAGGCACATTGAATATGAACATTAGACTTGAAAGGTCCCGTTTGATGAAATCTACGCTCCGACCTACTCGTGCACATATCCAAAACCTCAAAAACTTTCAACTCGAATTTTCAAATCGCTTTAAAGGTCTAGCAAGAAGAACATGCATCAGTGGACGAGATTAATCGGAAAATCGCTTTTTATCAACCCCGCACCACGGTGACGTCCTTGCACGGGACAAACGTCTCTAAAGGGTATCGAGTGGACATCTAACTAATAAAAATATTTTTTTACCATTCCCTGGTAAATAATAATAATTTCGGCCCTAGTTGCCACAGTCACCTTAGTCGCTATAGTGACTACAGTCACCATAGTCGCCATAGTCACCAAAGGCACCACAGTCACCAGTTTAAAAAATATTTGTATGAAATTAAATTAAATAATCTAACTTCACTATTCTCTCTGTGTAAATGTGTCATTGTTTTAGTGTAATTTTTATTTGATTTCATCATGTAGTTTAATCATACTTACCAGTTGTTTTATTATAAGGTAACTTTGGATTTAATTTAACGACGAAAATACCCTCAATCTCAAATTTATTTTATTTTATTTTATTAATTTTAGGAAAACTTACAGCTATGATTTTACAATAAGGTCTTTTTCACTTAAGATAACATGCATGATACATGCATGATAAAATACTGAAGGCTAATTACAAGTTTCCACATATAATACACTGAAAAAAAAAAGAACTTAATAATCAATAGACGACGATATAAGAAAAGTATATGCTTATGCTACTTATACACACAACAAGGTAGATGCACAAATGTTAAATAAAATTTAGAAAAAAATGTACCTATATAAAATAAAGATAAAAGGCTAATTACAAAATATAATCCTATGTATAATCTTAGTTTAGCCGCTGTCCAAAAAGAATCTCTCACTTAGAATACGCTTTAATTTATACACTGATGTGTTAAAGATATCAATATCGATATTTTCTTTGGTCATTGAGTTAAACGAATTACTTGCTCTTATAATAAATGCGTTCTGTCTATAGTTAGTATTAACCCGCGGTACGTACAACGTATTTGGGTTTCTCAAAGCTCTGCTTGTACGTAATCCCACTAGCTCCAGTAACTCCGGACAGTCCACTTTGCCATTCGCTATGTTAAAAAGGAATGCTAGGTCGGATATATTCCTTCTTTCGTAGAGGGGTAGAAAATGAAATTTACGACATCTCGCTATATAGTCGGGAAGATAGATTTTTGCACGATATTGTAGATATCGCAAAAATCTTTTCTGAATGCCTTCTAACCGTGAGCTATAAACATCGTAGCACGGCTTCCATACTTGACTGGCATATTCCAAAATACTGCGCACAAAAGAACAATACAATATTTTAATGATCTTTAAATCCGAAAACTCAGCTGACATACGAAGCACGAAACCAAGCGCTCTGGATGCTCTTTTTATAATGTTTTCAATATGAGTGTCAAAAAGTAATTTGTTATCAAAAGAGACACCTAAGTCTCGGATGGTTTCTACTCGTGAAAGAGGCGTGTTATGCAGAGTGTAGCCAAATTGAATAGTGTTGAGTTTACGAGTAAAAGAGCAGACAAAGCACTTGGCGACATTTATAGCCAGTTTATTTTGAGTACAGTATTCCTGAAATCTCGTCAGGTCGTCTTGCAAACGATATGCATCGGTAAGAGACTGTATTTTATGAAGGATTTTCATGTCGTCAGCATAAAGAATTATTTTCGAGTATAGGAAACAGGACGAGATGTCGTTAATTGATATAGCAAAAAGAAGTGGGCCTAATAAGAACCTTGCGGGACTCCTGAAGGGATGAACATGGGTAATGAGGAATATCCGCTCAAAACAACTGTCTGGCATCTATTAAAAACATAAGATGTGAACCATCTGAATAGGTTACCCCTAATACCTATCTGTTGGAGCTTTCTCAATAGGACTACGTGATCTATACGATCAAAGCACTTGGAGTAGTCTGTGTATATAATGTCAACCTGTGAAGGCTCGGCCATGTTCTTAGATAGGTATTCAGAACAGACGAGAAGATTTGATGTAGTAGACCTACCTCTCAAAAAACCATGTTGCTGCTGCATGAGGTCGTGTCTTAATGCGGAGTATACTTGGTTATAAACTACCTTTTCGACGACTTTAGCAAACAGACATAGCTTAGAGATAGGTCTATAGTTTTCAACCACGTCCTTGGGTCCTTTTTTGTGGATCGGAGTCACATAGGCCGATTTCCATATTTCTGGTACAACACCTTCTATTAATGAGCGGCGGTATAAAATAGTAAGGGGACAGGCCAAGCTTTCCGCACATTTAACAATAAAGATAGCAGGGACATTATCTGGACCCGCGGATTTATTCAAATCTAAGGACTTAAAAAGGCGGTAAATCTCGTCTTCATTAACCTCAACCGTACCGATATCCGCACAAGAGGAGGAGAGATGTTCTGAGTTGTCATCGACCGGATGTACTTGGCTAGAGCTATGGAGAAAAGTAGAGAGGAAGTATTCCGCAAACATATTGCTAATTTCCTTACCTTGGTCCGATGATCGCGCGCCATACTGCATTACAGAAGGATAGGTATTTGAGCTATTTTTACTTTTAACGTAAGTCCAAAACGCACGGGGATTACTCCTAATAAGATTTTCAATGTTTTTAATATAACTATTATACATATCCTTTTCAATTGCCCGCGCTCTGTCTCTTAGAATAACAAAGGAGTCCCAGTCATAGGTATTACCATAAGTTTTAAACTTTTTATGGAACTTAGCTTTTTCACGTAGTATTTTTATTAGGGGCCGTTTATACCAGAGTGGATATTTTCTATGGTGTGCAACAACCTTCGAAGGAATAAAAGTATCTCGTAAAGTGTAAATAGTTGTATACATACGACGTACGGCGTCATCGACACTTCCAGTATTTAACTCGGTTACCCAGTCGACCGCGTTAAGTTTGGAACATATTTGGTCGTAGTTACCATTTTCATAGACAAACTTAATGTACGATTGTGGCTGTATTGTATGTAGCTGTACGAAATCAACATCTGTTACTATTGCGGGATGATGGGGGTCCTCTGGAACTAAGGGGGAATCGCAAGCATGGGCAGATACTTCACTATTGGAAAATATAAGATCAAGGAGGCGGCCATGGCTACTATTTAAAATTGAATTGTACTGTAATAGGCTGCAGGTATTTATGGCTTCAATAAAATCAAATTGATGCGACCCTTGCAAATTACTTGGCGACAGGGAGATACCATCATTACTCGGCATCCATGTGATAAATGGCATGTTGAAATTGTGGTGGCTTCATTTGGTGTCCTCTATGTCTGTACCGAATCACAACGTTAAAATTTTAAACCCACCCGCATTTACTGTGTTGTACTTGTAATTAGTGTACAAGTTAACTAAAAAATATTTTAGTGTTTTGTATGACTTCGATCATAATGTTTGTTTACATATTTTATATTTTGTATATATAACTGTAGAACATCTAGAGACGATTTTAGTAGATTAGGAAATCCTTTAACGATTACAGCTGACAACGGAAACCAATTGATAAGTACTGAATTAAAAGATTTTTGCATGACACAGAATATAAAGATATACCATTCTATTCCCTACCGGCCCCAACAGAATGGGGAAGTAGAACGACCAAATAGGAATATTTTGAAACGTTTTAAAATAAGTAAAAAAAAAAAAGATAAGGATAAAAAATAAGATAAAAATACGTTTATTTTGTCACCACAAACAATATAAAAAGATGTTACATATAAAGTGAGAATAATGGTAAACAAAACAGGCCACCACTCAGTGTATGCCGTGACATAATGAATTATGCCACAACGCTGGTCTTCCGTCGTTGCACTTACACTAGCGCAAAGCGATTGCTATTTGCGGAACAACATTTTAATAGGAAAATCTTAAATAACACAAGAAAACATGCAAATAAAAAACAACATAAAAAACAAATAACACTACTTTAAAACATATTTTTTAAAAGAGGAACCAATATAAAGTAATTACGCAATTTCATACACTAAGGACTAAATGATAAAGAACTGGAAGGAGGTTTTACGTGAATATTTGATAATGTACAATAGCACACCGCACACAGTCACAAGAAAAACACCAGCTAAGCTATTCTATCGAGGACAATGTCAGGATAAACTACCGATGATGCAAGATATAGAACATAATCAAGGAGATCAAGAGATGCGAGATAGAGACAAAGAGCAAAATGAGAAAGGGAAGGAGTATACAGACAGGAAAAGAAGAGCTCAGAGCTCAATGTAAGCACGAAGTTGAAGAAAAGGTGTAGGTCAAGAATATGCAAAAGGGTAACAAGTTGAGCTAAGAATATTTATTTATTTTTTATTAGGGAAACAAATAGTACATATTTCAAGACTAGAGATAAAGTTAGACAATACAAAAAACCAGCAAAGTGAAGTTATGTCTTTACAATGATGTTACAATATAGAATGATGGAACAGGGCAGCTGGTTAGAAGAAACATAGTACACCTGAAAGGGGTTGAAGGACAATGGAAGGTTGTTGATGCTGACGGGGAAACCTCCAAGGAAAACGATAAAGGATGTCTTAATCAAAGTGATTGAATGTCAAAGGATTAGTAATTATTAAAATTATTAATTATTTTATATTATTAAGATTAGTTAAATTACTGATGGATGCACTAAAAGTTATTATTGAATTAAACAATTTTATAAAAAGGAAGGGATGTAGTGTTCACGTAATATCACTAGTATTTATAAATATATTACAAGTGTAATTATGAACAGTATCAATGATAATATTTATATATTAAAGTAAGTCTGTCGTCTCGACGGTCACACCACGCGGCGTCGAAGCGAGGCAGTCGCTTGCAAGCCGCTGAGCGGTAAAGACGTGGTAGTGAGCTAACGAGCCGATATAGTGTAGTGTAGTGTATAAGTGTGTTTATATATATAATACCCAAGACAGGGAACTGTACAGTTGTGTAGTTATTATTGTTAGCAGTGTGCCAGTGGCGTAAATCGTGAGGAATTATTAGCAGTCCGTAACACAGGCTCCGCCTAGCACGGCTGATAAAGTACATGCTCGGTTTAGTTTACGTAAGTTTATCCATAATTGTCATTTGTCATTGTTATTATTAACCTACATTCTTAAATTAGCTTTTAGGCTTAAGATAGTTATAAGTCTGATTGTAGTTTCTTTTATCGTAAATAAATCTAAAAAAAATATTAAAAAATATTAAAATCGCGTTTTTGCTTTACCATTCCCTAGGTAATCTCCTGAACTTTATTATGTATGAATTTCAGAATTCCATGTTAAATGGTTATTGAGAAATACTTGTTTTACAATGATGAAATCTGGTAGTACTGCGCTTTAACATTATTGTAACCACAACCTAGTGTATTATACTATGAAATGAAATGAAATGAAATG
Source organism: Pasiphila rectangulata (assembly GCA_963082625.1). Lineage (NCBI taxonomy): Eukaryota > Metazoa > Arthropoda > Insecta > Lepidoptera > Geometridae > Pasiphila > Pasiphila rectangulata. The sequence goes on along the minus strand of OY720254.1, from coordinate 6,879,867 downwards.
AAAATGCGTTACTAGTGTATTATATTATCTGTGCCACAACACAAACATGGTCACATTAGCGTATTTGTTTAAAGAACAATGGAACAGTCTATCGTCTCCACTAGGTACCTACATACTAGATTGAGTGGGTGCATGGTTTTTTATATTTGAGGTAGCGACATCTAGTCCCTCCCAATCAAACTAAATAGACTGATTTACTTGCTCTGAGTTCACAGATGATGGCAACTAGCGGCATCTATTAGACTTTTGCCGAAACTTAGTGCCTAAGAGTTCGTTCTCTTTGTAACATTGATTTTTATAAAAGTGTTTTAGTTGGTTAATTATTTACGCTATCATATTATTCTAGCCAATCATGTGATTTTTAGAGGTTTTGTTTTGTTTGACATCGAATACCTTTGTTTAGTAACTTTGTTGATTATTAACTTCATTCTACCAAAGCTGTCACGTTGGTATCAAATCTGTCAAATTTCGTTGTCTTATTTCGAGAGAACCTGATGTGTTTGAACGCTCCCTTGCTCTGCTGCGCTGCGTCACAATTTGTCACTAAACAAAGAGGAGAACTAACTGTATGTATGTTTGACATCGTTTTCGATCTCGCTCATGTATCTACCGTGCAAGTTATTAGTGAGTGCACTTTTGATCGTGCAAGTTATTAATGAGTGCACTTTTGATTTGGGTGTAATGTGCTCTAAAAAGACCTGAATTGTTTTAAGTGAAACAAAATAGTGTGACCTACAAAAACTTATCCATGAAAAGCGATGTGATACTCTCCTTGGCAGTGTTCTAAGATTGTGATCAACGCGTAATTTCATAACAGTGTCGTGATATTTACCGAAATGTCTTCGAAACCAGCTAATCAAAAGAGAAGGTGAGTGGCTTTATTTGTTTTTGAGGCGTTGTGTTTGCAAAAAACACTGTATACACTGTCAAAAGAATCTGTAGGTTTGTATTATAAGTTTTCCTGCAACCTGACATGCCAAATGTCGCCTCGTGATTACTTTCTCTTTGGTAAACTTAAGGCAAACATTAACATATCAAAAATTAGGTTAAGATTTAAACAATCCTTATTTCTAGAGAATATATATGATAAGTACCTCCCTAAAATTGACAATGTTTTTGTGATAATATAAACTGGTCTGGCTATTAGAGCTGATCAACAATACGCCTATTACAAGTTTTTATTTAGTGTAATTTTAGGCTTATGGTTTTATTCTCAAGACTGCCCTTCCTGTTATTGTACATAGATTAGTAGATAGTATTTGTTTAATCTATGGTGGCATTGAAACTAATAAAAAATATTGTAAACAATACATTGTCATGTGATGTCATATGTCTCTCAAGTTTGTGTATGTCCTCCCACGACCAAGAACGCTGAAATGTGTTCGAAACGTCGGGAAAATAATAAAAAAGGTTTGTGTATGAGTTCTGTGCTATTCTCTCATCCCAGCCATAGTACTGCAGTCGATGTCCACTGCTGGACACAGGCCTCTGCCATAGATCTCCAAACTCAAAGTTAATAAGGGTTAATTCAATAGAGCAAAATGCTACATAGAATATTCAATTTTCAAAAGGAGAACAAAACAAATTTTAAATTGAATTGAGCACAGGTAATTGAATTAGTTCGCTTCAGATAGCTTTTTTCCGAGTGAGGGAAAGAAGCGCACAAGAAACCTCACTCTTTCACTATGTTGTTCATGAGGGGGTTGTTGCCATACTAGCCAGATGTTGATACTTGAAAGATGCTGCTGCCCATACTCTGAATTCCCACTGCAAAAATGGACAAGAAAGGAGAGGCAACATACTACTTCCAGCACCTTGCAGCTAGCTCTACTATTTTTGAAACTGAAGTTATAATTAATAGGACAGAACAGGTATAATTGATAGATGTCCCGAATGATTGATATATATGTATATACTGGAATCAATTTTTTGTGGCAGTTCAGGATGCTCCACTGTCTTCTGTACTTCAAGACACCTTTTACATTGTCCAATGTTATCTGTCTTGAGATGGTGATTAAGATCACAGTCTCCTGTGATGATACCCACCATCATCTCCCTTCTCGTCTTGCCATCTCATAAAAGCAATAGGCACTTGTGCTCCATACAACATTACAACAAATTATTTTTGTGATGGCTGAAGTCAGTTAAATTTTAACACTGAGTTATATTTTTAAGAAATGAAATATAAAGTTAGCAGAGATACCTCACCTCTCTTGCTTTGGATGCAGTAAGAGTCGGCTAAGGGATACTTCTGGAAGATGGGTAGCAGCATCTATCTGTGTTATCAACATCTCATACTGCACTCGCCAACCCAACTGTCAAGCATGGTGAGTATGGCATCTCAACCCCTTATGATTAGTACTTAGAGAGAGACCAGAATAGAGACAGGACTGCAGGAGCTCATGGAGTCATGCCCTTCTTCTTCCACAACATTTGCATACCCTTCGGGGATGCTCATGGAATGCTGCCGGCGACCCCGAGTCCTTCTCCAGTATTTCAAGGAGTTGGGCTGGTTAGGTTAGGGTCGAGGCAGCACCTCGGGGGACAATGCACAATACACCCCAATGCGGGACGTCAGTGCAGATCTGGTAACCCCCCCCTAGAATTAGAATTAGTACTTAGAGATCCATGAGTCCAGGATCCAGGGAGTCTTGACTAACAGTGGACAGCCTACAGCTGAGATTATGTTGATGAGAGAAGGAGAGCTGTCATGATCATAAGCTATACTGCCATCCTAAGCCCTGGGGCATCGCAAAATAAAGTTGAATATGACTTAGCCAAGTCATCTTTACATAGTATACAACAAAGTCGGTTTCTGCTTTTGTCAGTCTGATTGGCCACTAACCTCTAAACCATTTCATAGATTTTGATGAGATTTCTAACAATGAAAGAAGATTTTTTTCTGATTGGTTTGTCCGTACACCTGTGCAAGCCAGGGTGGAGTACCAAAACTGGGTTTATTGCATTCATTTCTACGCCGTGGGGTGCCGGCAGTAGAATGTTACCCCTCCTCTCATACCCATGGATGCAGTAAGAGCCTGCTAAGGGATACCTCCGTAAGATGGGCAGCAGCGTCTTTTCGTGTACCAACATCCCGGACTGCGCTCGCCAACCCGCCTGCCAAGCGTGGTGAGTATGGCAACTACCCCTCATGGAGATCTATGAGCGAGGCCTGTGTTCAGTAGTGGACGTTTTACGGTTGAAACGATTTCCGCTTGGAAATTTGTGTTGCAGCAACTACGTAAAATTCTGTACACCTGTGCAAGCCAGGGTGGGGTACCAAAACTGGCTTTATTGCATTCATTTCTGCTTGGAAATTTGTGCTGCAGCAACTGTACTTAAAATTCTCTAGAATATTTCCAAGCTTTAGGAATTCACCTGTCGTATTACAACAGTTTTGTGAGTTAAATGTTATAATAAGTTACAAAATAATGTTGTTATAAGGATTTTTTATGAGTAAGGCTTGTTTTTGCATCATTCCCTCAGAAAAACAACATCTTGTGATGCTAGCAGACTCATTAATGGTTTTTTAATCTTTAAGCCAACATCTTCCTGTTGTAGATAACTTAAAAATACAGTATTTTTGCAACTTGCTTCGGATGATGGTATTTATGACTAATAGAAGGAACTCCTTAAATATTGTAGTTAAACATAGAGCGATTTTGGCATATTTGGCTCAAGGCATTTGCATTCAGCTGTGGGGTGCCGGCAGTAGAATGTTCCTCTCCTACCCGTGGATGCAGTAAGAGCCTGCTAAGGGACACCTCCAGAAGATGGGCAGCAGCGTCTTTCCGTATATCAACATCCCATACTGCGCTCACCAACCCGCCTGCCAAGCGTGGTGAGTATGGCAACTACCCCTCATGGAGATCCATGAGGGAGGCCTTAGTTCAGTAGTGGACGTTTTACGACTGAAATGATAATGATGATGATTTGCATTCAGAAATTATAATTTAGTGAAGTGGTATGGATGATGTAGACCACACTTGGTTATCTAAACTCTTCAATATTACGAAATTCATGAGTGACGACATTGAAAGATGGTTAAGATAATATAGCCCTTTCCTTTAATCACCATACTTGCCTTCATCACCATCACCATCAGAGTCATTGAGATGAAATAAAATGGAGTTGAAATAATGTAATAGTGTGTTTTGGAGTCCCCTAAGGTATTCTATAATATATATTAACTAAATTTATACTTGCAGTTGGGTTTTTTGTTTAATTTAAATAAATAATAATGGACAATTCACACAGCATCATCTAGCCCCAAGCTAAGCAGAGCTTGTGTTATGGGTAACTACATTACAGATATACTTAACACAATATATTTATTTTATAAGTACTACACAGTTCTGGTGATAAAAAAAAAGTAAGGCCTTTGCATCTATTATAGATGATTTATACAGCGTCAGCAACTGGTAATCATGCTGTACGGGACGCTGCAGTGCTTGGGACATTGTTAGATGGATTAGGCTTGCCCAGCACCTATACCATCCTCTCAGCTTAGTCAGTTATTCAGAGGAAAGAACAGGTCAATACGTCTGAAGCTAACTAAGCCGCGGGTTTCCTTACGATGTTTCCTTCACCGTTAAAGCTCGTGTTAAGTGTGCACATACATTTTTCAAGAAAGAAAAATCCATTGGTGTACGACCGGTATCGAACCCAAGACCTTCAGATTGAGAGTCGGGGGTACATACCACTCGGCCAACACGGCTTTTTTTTCTGGTGATTGGGTCCATGATATTATATCAACGAGGGAAATACACAAATGTAATAAGCATACATATGTAAGTGTAGCGGTTTGGGTACTTTCTGTAACATTTTAGATTTTATCATTGAAGTCAGTTATTTATTATTTGTAAAAATTAAAGAATTATAAAGTATCTACAACTCAAAGAACTTGGCTTAAAGATAACATTATCAACATTAAACCCATAAGGGATTGAGCAGTGTAGGGTCAGGGCAAACATATTTCATCTTTTGGTACTTTCAATCTGCATAAAATTTAAACAAACTGCTAGTTATCAAGATCCACTACTGAACACAGGCCTCCCTCATAGCCTTTACCTACATCGCGGCGATTCCGTCGCCCGCTCGCCGCGGAACGTGGCGCTCGCATTAAACGGGCGAGAGAATCGCGACGAGTCCGCGCTATTATCGTCGGGTAATCTTCACGAACGAGCGATTATTCCGCCAGCGTATCGTCGCGACTCATAACGGAATCGCCGCGCGTCCGCAACGACTCGTCACAGAATCGCCACGTTTCTTTAACGACGCGTTGTGCTATTAATGCGAGAGCGCCTCGTTCCGCGGCGAGCTCGCCCTATGTAATAATGAATGACGTAACCCTTGTTATAAAAAAAATATTTTTACACACTAACCTAATATTTTGTCATGTCAACATGGTTTATCTTTGCTGACTGTACACTCCTACTTGTCAAATAAATTCAACACAATGTACGTACCTGCCTAACCGGCGTTTTGTATGAGTTTTCGGGTGAGTCGATAACGGCTAGATAGTCCAAGTTGGACTTTGGTGCCAGAGTCGAGCGGGCGTTGCGACACTGACAATACATTTAACGCAAGTATGCATCCAAATACTTTAGCTGACAAGCGGTTTTAAGCAAATGTGTTACCCGCAGGCTGATTACGTATCGCGCGACAGGTTTGCAACCGACGTTAATCTCGCGATAAATCAGTAATATATGTTGATTGTAGGTAGATTGACAAATAAGTACTATAATGTTCGCGGATTGAGCAAAAACTTCCCCCGCTCGCCATGTCCCACTAATTCATCCTGAAGAATGGATGATGCAGGATGACGCGGCAATGTGTCCAGATCAGTCTCACAGGCTCGCCTCGTCTTTAATCATCCTAAGTTATCCATCCTGAATGAATATTAAGGCACAGAGCCGTAAAACACGGCCCAAAACTACCCAAATATAAATCAAAAACATAATATTTACTTTTTAACATATTAGTTATAATCTTCAAGTCACTAGGCACTTAGGATTAAACTATACCTATGTATAACTTATAAGATATAGTAAATAATCATAATATCACGCATAAAGTGAACTATCTTGAAGTTGTTTATCTATTGTCGAGAATCTTGTCTGTTTTCGCCGAGATACAGCATTGGGTATTTTATGTGCTAAACAGAATTTATAAATAAACCTTAGCGTAATTTATCTTGTTAATGTTTGGTGCAATATTAACTACTTTTGAAACTAAAACCTAGGTCTAAACAAGTCTAGAATAGAAGTGTTTGTCTCACCATCAGGTGAAATTGTGGCCATACAAAGGTCTTACTGGTATAAAAATACACATGAAATTATTCAGACTAAGGCGGTTAACACACTGCCACGCATCACGCTGCATGTTGCGTGCATGCGTCTTCTAATGTTGCTTGTAAGTATCTCCGTTTGTATAGAAAACACGCACAACACAACACCGCCTTACCGAATGGTCGCCGAGGATGATGATGCTGATGATTCAGAGCTTATAACGACAAGTGACGTAAAGCAAGATTGTGCGCTTGTTTAAATCAGAGATTGACTCAAGTGGGAGCCGCTGATATGATTGATAGAAGTGCTGAGTGCTTATCAACTAGGATGTACCAAAGGCTTTTAAAGCAGCTAGAGATTTCCATTGTGTACCTTCACTAATCATTTATTGCATTTAGATTAAGATTACATTAGATATTCCTAAATCGTGCTACCATGCATGGCTAGTTCGATTAACCTTCATCTATTCTAGATGATTTACGCAGCGTCAGCAACTGGTATTGATGCGTACGGGATGCTGCGATGTCAGGGACATTGTAAGATAGATTAGGCGTGCCCAGCACAATACTATACCTTACCCTCAGCTTAGCAATCCTGTGGCTTGGCCAGCTTCAGACGCGTTGACATGTTTTTCCTGTAAATATATTGTTTAGTTCCTATCTGCCTTAGACTTTGCAGTCATCATTCATCATTTCAGCCGTAAAACGTCCACTACTGAGTATGAGCCTGCGTGATGAGTATGGGTAGTTGCCATACTTATCACGCTTGGCAGGGTTTGGTAAGGGAGGTTGATACACGGAATATCGCTGCTGCCCATCTTTCGGAGGTGTTCTTGGCCAGCCTCTTACTGCATCCACGGGCATGAAAGGGGTAACTTTCTACTGCCGGCACCCCAGGGCATCTTTGCAATAAAAAGTGTTAAATTATTGAAACTTCATAAATGTTTCGATGAAACTACGGGCAGAACAAGTTGATCTATCGATACAAAGGAATATCCCAGTGAGGTAAATACAATCGAAAGTCGTTATGTTTGGTACAAAGAGTACATAATAAGTACAAACAAATAAAAAACTCCCTAGATCCAGTATTTAGTTTTACGAATGTGTTCTACTGAGTTTTTTATTTGTTTGTATCGAAACATTATGAAGTTTCAATAATTTAACACTTTTTATTGCAAAGATGCCCTGGAGGAGTTTTCTAAAATGAAAAATCTCACTAGATCCAGGCTGGATCTGTTGACTTGATCTAGTGAGAGTGATCCCTCGCTTTGATTTGAAATTGAACATGAGGTGTTAAATTTTTGATTATACTTACTTATTATTCAAAATCAATGAAAAGTTACCTAATGCAAGATGTTTGTGTTCCATTTACAAAGCTATATCTTATCTGATTATATTAATCAGTAAAAAAATAATTTATTTTCAAGGAGGTTTATTGTTTGTATATTCTTTCGGCGATAAATTGTTACTATGTCCTAACGAAAGCTAAACTAAGTTAATAATAATCAATCATTAATTTTCAACCAGTGTGTGTTATTGTGTTAGTTAGTGATGACTGATGACTTACGGAACCAAGTCGTGGTCCTTCCTTACAGGCCTCATGAATAAGCTCAGAGTCGCTCAACGAGCTATGGAGAAGGCTATGCTCGAGGTTTCTCTACGGGATCGATTGAGATACGTAGAGAGGTGAGAAATGAGGAGATACGTAGAAGAACTCGGGTCACCGACATAGCCAAACGGATTGGCACGTTGAAGTGGCAATGGGCAGGCCATGAAGCTCGAAGAACAGATGGCCGATGGGGCCGAAGGGTTCTCGATTGGAGGCCACGGTTAGGTTCTGTAGTCTGTGGCAACGGACCGGCAAGCGCAACGTAGGACGTTCACCAACTAGATAACGGACGACCTGGTAATGTCTGCAGGTCGACCGTGGGTGCAGGCCGCTTCCAGTCGCAATAACTGGAGCTCCATGAGGAGGCCTATGTTCAGCAGTGGACGTCCTACGGCTGAAATGATGATGATGAATCTTCAACAAAAACTGACTTCAATTACCTTGATGATGATGATGAGTAGGGAGTCTAGGGAGTTATGGCGATAAGTGGATATGATCTTAATTATCTTTCGATACAAAGCGTACAGAAGACGCGAGAACCTCCTTATTTTAAAGTAGGCTATAAACAGAGTAAGTAATAATTATATTACATTTTATAAATTATTTAACTTATTATTATCTCCAGAGTTTACGTTTATTAGCTTGACTCTTAGATAACGTAAATGGTAAACCGAGTACCTGTTTGAAAAGCTATTTTAGCGCGTAATAGAATATTATTAAAAGCCGGTTTTACTAATTACCATTTGGCTGGTAAATATTTTTGTAATGAAACAAGTTACTGTTGATAACGCAAACCGACCGTTATAGCAAAACACAGACCAGATTATACAACTTTAAATATCTCATTGTGTTATTTAACACAATGTATTGGTAGTTTATTTATTTCATAAATTCAGCCGTAAAACTTCCACTACTGAACACAGGCCTCCTTCATAGATCCCCATAAGGAGTAGTTGCTATACTCACCATGCTTGGCAGGCGGGTTGGCGAGCGCAGTTCGGGATGTTGATACACGGAAGACGCTGCTGCCCATGCAGTCTTCCGTGTATCAACATCCCGAACTGCGCTCGATTGCCCGTGTACATGTGTGCCCGTGCCCGTGTACGTGTGTGATCGATGCCCGTGTGTCTCCCCCCTCCTCTCATGCCCGTGGATACTGAAAGAGCCTGCTAAGGGATACCTTCGTCCGAAGGTATCCCATCATGAGAGGAGGGGAGACACACGGGCAGCAGCGTCATTCCGTGTATCAACACCTCGTACTGCGCTCACCAACCCGCCTGCCAAGCGTGGCGAGTACGCTAACAACCCTCTCATGATCTTGAAGATCCATGAGGGAGGCCTGTGTCCAGCCGTGGACGTGGACAGCATGCCTACGGCTGTAGTGGCCTACAAAGCGGCTCTCGACATTCATGGTTTAGGAACTTCATCGGCCGCCTGACAATACACCGCACGTATCGCGTATCGTCATCACAGTTGGTTAGATTGGAACAAAAGGCTTCTTCGAGTTCCATTCCGTACAACTAGTTGGTCCGTTTAGTTGGTCGGAGTGGAATACCAGATCCAATACAATATGGGATTATCCAATACAGGTTTACATGTTACATGCCCGTATGCATCAATGCTGCTAAATATAAGTAAGACCTTCCACATCTAATCATAGGTAGATGATTTATACAGGATCAGCAGCTGGTATTCATGCTGCACGGGTACGCTTCAGTGCCTGGGACATTGTAAATTAGATAAGGCTTACCCAGAACTTATACCATACTCTCAGCTTTGTCAGCTATCAATATAAATTCTTCCGTTACTGACCGAGTGACTGACAGACAACGCACAGCCTAAACCACTGGACCTTGGAGACTTGAAATTTGGCACACATATAGGTACCTTGAGTATCCTAGAGGTGCACTAAGAAGGGATTTTTCGAAATTCCCACGGGGACGGGAACTATAGTAATATAGTCATAAAATAACACAGTATGTCTGAAGCTGACTATGCCGCGGGATTCCTCACGAGGTTTTCCTTCACCGCTGCACCGTTAAAGCACGTGTTAAATGTGTACATACTTACATTTTTAAATAAGTTAAATTCCATTTTTCGACATGAATCAAACCTTTTTTTTATACGACTTAATGACGAGACAAGCCTATGGCACACCTGATGTGAAGCGGTAACCTCTACCTATTACAACTGCAATACCGCGGTGATCATGGTCACGAAGCATGTGACTAACGCTGTATTGCATTGCGCCCGCCGCAAACATTACTGAAGAACGGCATACGGCAGAAATAGGTACCTCAGGATCTAAAGTCGGTGGTCAGTACATACCACACCGCTTAAGACATCAGACAACGTTAAAAACTGTTAGAATTTATAACATGCTAAATTTTATTAAAGACTCACGGAATCTAAAAACATTTTATGTACGCTACATTTTAATTTTAAAACTCTTTGGTGTGCAAATGAAACCGTATTAAAAGGTTTAATCAATATAATGATTGTATTAACGTTTAACATGAGCTATCATATTTTTTTGCAAATTTAACAAAACCACGATGTAAATTGCCACTCGATGATATTTCATATTTCAATTATTTTGCTTATATGTACATATTATACAGCTTAGATCTTAGATATTATTTGATCTATTTAAATCTAGCTTCTTTTTAATTAAATTCGTGTGGCGTAAGTAATTTTTTGAGGGGAACGCGACTGCGTTCGAGAACTTCAAAATTATTAAATCATATGTAGCTTTCTTTACCGGTTCCACTTCACCAAAGCATACTTTCTGAATGCAATTGACCTTGAGCGAAATATGCCAAAATATGCAAATAATTTTTTCTATTTTCTATTTCTAAAATCGCCTTAAGTTTACCTACAACGTTTGAGGAGTTCCCTTGATTTCTCATGGACCCCATCACGATAAAAATGTACACGAGTGCATAAAACCGTAAACGAAAAAATAAAGGGGTTAAAAACTGACAACCATCTACGAGTATGTATCATAATAATTTAAATAAAAGCTATTTTTGTTATTAAAGTGTAAACCCACGCTAAGGTATAATTTGTAGAAAATGAAAAATGCAATCAAAACTTTTTACCTGACGGGACTCTAACCCGTAACGTTCAGAAGAAACCTATAACGCAGGCTGCCTTTACCATTTCGGCTACAGGGACACTAACCGACGGGTCGAAATCTTACTGCCTTTAACGGTTTTGTAGCACAGAGTAGCGACATCTAGCAGAAATATTCGGAGATATTCTTGCTCACTGTCCGACAACCAGTAGTCAGTAGCAATGAAGACGTTACGGGTTTGAGTCCCGTCAGACAAAATTTTGATTGCATTTTTAATTTTCTATTAATTGACTATACTTGATGATCATCTTGTGTGTTAATATTTGTTAGTCTTCTTGTGTTATTTCTGTTTATGGTGTATTTGTGGTGTAATTTATAAAGTAAGTATAAAGTATCTATCCGCAAAACTTGTTCACAACAACTAAATGTCTCGCCCCCGGCTAACATGTTTGAAACCATTTGGTGTTCGACGTTTTTGTTGTCAAAGTTTTAGGTTCAATGCACCCGTATATCCGGATCACTCTCACTAGATCAAGTCAACAGATCCAGCCTGGATCTAGTGAGAGTTTTCATTTTAGAAAACTCTCACTAGATCCAGTATTTAAAGTTTTTCGAATACTGGATCTAGTGAGAGTTTTTTATTTGTTTGTACTCTCAGTAGATCCAGTTTCGAAATTTACAAAAAAAATTAAGTGTATCTATTTAATTTAAATTATAACTTGAATCTTCAATTTCCATATCGGTTTTTTAGACAGGTGTCAAAAATTAAAGATGTCAAAATTGACAGAACTTGTCATACATGACATATGTCAAAAGTGACAAAATAAAAAAAATTACAGATGACAGCTGTCAAACTTCAAATGGCCATAACTCGACAACTATTCAGCCCAGACATTCCGTTTAGGGCTCAAATGAAAGGCATTGATGATACCTACTTTTTCGATGACAGCTGTCAAACTTCAAATGGCCGTAACTCGACAGCTACTCAGCCTAGACATTCCGTTTAGGGCTCAAATGAAAGGCATTGATGATACCTACTTTTTCGATGACAGCTGTCAAACTTCAAATGGCCGTAACGCCTTTCATTTGAGCCCTAAACGGAATGTCTTGGCTGAGTAGTTGTCGAGTTATGGCTATTTGAAGTTTGACAGCTGTCATCGAAAAAGTAGGTAACAGCAATGTCTTTCATTTAAGCCCTAAACGGAATGTCTAGGCTGAGTAGTTGTCGAGTTACGGCCATTTGAAGTTTGACAGCTGTCATCGAAAAAGTAGGTATCATCAATGCCTTTCATTTGAGCCCTAAACGGAATGTCTAGGCTGAGTAGCTGTCGAGTTACGGCCATTTGAAGTTTGACAGCTGTCATCGAAAAATTAGGTATCATCAATGCCTTTCATTTGAGCCCTAAACGGAATGTCTAGGCTGAGTAGTTGTTGAGTTACGGCCATTTGAAGTTTGACAGCTGTCATCGAAAAAGTAGGTAACAGCAATGCCTTTCATTTGAGCCCTAAACGGAATGTCTGGGCTGAGTAGTTGTCGAGTTATGGCCATTTGAAGTTTGACACTGCCCTCCTTACGATAAACAGCGTAGGTGACATTTTTTACAAAAATGAGTTATTAGCATATTTGTAATCAGCTAAACGAGATCTATCTGGATCAATTATCCATTTTTCTGTATGTTTGATAGAAATAAAAATAAACATAAGCACAAACATCGTATGTGCAAGATTTAATTTATTTTCCTAACTATAAACAACGTATTGTCTACTACGCTCAGAGATTTTACTCAATCTCCTTGTCATAAGTACCGCACAAGCACTTACGTTTTGATTAGAATTAGAATACAACACTTACGTTGTTTATGTTTTGTAGTACTTTCGACTTTCCGCTCAACTTACAAAACATAATGGTTATATGAGCCACTTACGTTGTTTATGCCTTGTACTTATTTAAGAAAGTTCAAGAATATTCTATAAATAAAAATAATACTATCTCCTACGCTCTCTATTTGTTGCATTAAATCTTTATTTTTTTGCTTTATCCCATACACACACAACGCAAGTAGCGCACATACGTTGTATTTGTCTGGTAAAGACAATACAGAAACGGTGGGGTGGATTACTAACAGTGAACAAATAAATCAAAAGTAAAAAAACTTTTTAACAAACAAGCTTTTATTTAAACGTACTAAAAAACAAAAACAATGCAATTCCCGCAAGCAGTTGCTAAAATAGAGAAAAGAGGTATTGATAAAGAACGCAAAGCGGAAAAAACAAAACTAGTGCCACTGGTGCCGTCGAATAGACGAGATTTTTGGTTTAATATTTCAAATTCGCCTGTAATAGTCTAAAAGGGTAGGGATATTTTAGTTTTAACTTCTACATAATTTAAACGGTGGAGCACCAAACAGTCCAATTTTTTTATAAAACGTGTTTTTAATAATTCTTGCTCAAAGAGAACCTTTACATGATAATAGGTATTCGAAATATTTAGGCACAATAATTTAAGTCTCCTTGATAGATTCAAAATATAACGATGTTGATTCTTACTACATCTAATTGTACATTTTGTGTATTCAAAAAGGTGTTAGATTATTTTTAATTGTCATGCTTATTGATCTCTACTTAGATAGTTTATTTATAAGGTATATAAAGAACTGATTAATATTTCAAATATTAAGATTTGTGACTGTGTAGAAAGTTTTTTTTTTTCATTTAATAATCGTTAATAAAACATTTTATCATAACAATAAAAGATTTTTTATAATTGCTCTTTAATTTACAAATTAATTTGATATATTATTATCTATAATGTACTAACCGCTAATTTGGTTTCGCGCCGCGCCGATTACGCACCTCATTTTGTTTGCGTTTTGGCGTGAAATACAGCGTGCACTCCGCGTCGGCGCTAAGGGGATACTGGTTCGGTTTTTACAATGGAACGTATTGTGGTATTTATGCTCTATGGAAAGGATTTGAATGAAGCTTGTCAGTACGTTAATTCATAATTTAGTCAGTGTTCGCGATAAACAGAGTAAAACTTACTTCAGCTGATAATGAGATTTTATTTTTAGTTCAAAATGTATCATCATCTACATTTTCTGCTGTTTATACATAGTTTGTAGTATATTCTCACTAAAAATATTATTCTAATCGAAATTCTAAAATGCATTTTTATGCATTTTTTTTATTTTGATTTAATCGAATATTTTTTTTTCTTAGGCGACGTAAAATTTATTTGTTATTGTCATTGTTAACTTCACTCAGAAGGCACCAAAACAAACAAAAGGTCGATAAACACTATAGTTTACCAATAAAAAAAAAAAGCCGTGTTGGCCGAGTGGTATGTACCCCCGACTTTCAATCCGAAGGTCGTGGGTTCGATACCGGCCGTGCACCAATGGATTTTTCTTTCTTGAAAAATGTATGTGCACACTTAACACGAGCTTTAACGGTGAAGGAAACATCGTGAGGAAACCCGCGGCTTAGTTAGCTTCAGACGTATTGACCTGTTCTTTCCTCTGAATAATAGCTGACTAAGCTGAGAGGATGGTATAGGTGCTGGGCAAGCCTAATCCATCTTACAATGTCCCAGGCACTGCAGCGTCCCGTACAGCATGATTACCAGTTGCTGACGCTGTATAAATCATCTATAATAGATGCAAAGGCCTTACTTACCAATAATAATTGTTTTAGTGGAACGCTAAACCACTGGTCAGTTTACTTACCAAAACGAAAACAAGCGACTAATATTAAAAATAGAATGAGTAATAAACATAAAACTACAAACTTTCGCATTTAATATATTATTTCAATTAACTTAGATCCAATCTAAATTCTGACTCTTCTGAAGTTACAAACCCTAATAATAGCTTACTTGCACGTTTTACTCATTAGAATTTACTTTGGTACTAGTCATATTCAACGTATAGGTTGCTAAAGTTTAATTTTTTTTGTAAATTATTTTGGCTCTGTATGAACATACTAGACATAAACAGCATAAGTTAATTTTCCTAGTCATAAACATCGCAACTGTGCAGCAGTTGCGATGTTTATGTTTAGTATGTCAAAATAGGTGATATTACTTTTTACTAAGCATTAATTATTTTTGAGTTATAATAACCCAGAAATAAAAGAGAAAACAGAAATATGTAAGTAATTATAAAATACACACTTCTATCTAGAGTTAAAAGTAACAATTTTGAAAATAACTCAATTAGTGTAGTCGTGACAGCAAAAATAGGAAAAAAAACTTTATGTGCGAATTTCTCGAAATATGCCGCGATGCACTTGCGCTGTTTATGGTAAGAAGGGCAGGACAGCTGTCATCGAAAAAGTAGGTAACAGCAATGCTTTTCATTTGAGCCCGAAACGGAATGTCTGGACTGAATAGTTGTCTTGTCTTTTTATTTTATGGCTTTTTGTGTTTGGTTTAACACAATTCCGCCAGTGTCAAGTTAATTTATAAATTCGTAAGTTATTTGGCTAAGCCATATTGGCAGCCATTTTTCAACGGGGCTGAATAGTTGTCGAGTTATGGCCATTTGAAGTTTGACAGCTGTCATCTGTAATTTTTTTATTTTGTCACTTTTGACATATGTCATGTATGACAAGTTCTGTCAATTTTGTCATCTGTAATTTTTGACACCTGTCTAAAAAACCGATATGGAAATTGAAGATTCAAGTTATAATTTACATTAAATAGATCATACACTTAATTTTTTTTGTAAATTTCGAAACTGGATCTACTGAGAGTACAAACAAATAAAAAACTCTCACTAGATCCAGTATTCGAAAAACTTTAAATACTGGATCTAGTGAGAGTTTTCTAAAATTAAAACTCTCACTAGATCCAGGCTGGATCTGTTGACTTGATCTAGTGAGAGTGATCCGTATATCCGATAGAATAGATTAACAAACGCTTTGTTTCTCGATTTGTATTCCAAAGACTTCTTTAAAAGCTGTTTTACAATGTTGCAAAACACACCTATTACGTATTTAGGTGTGCGGCATCTAAGAAGCGACCTCTGTGGCGCAGTTGGTTTAATAAATAAATAATAAACAAATAAAATAAATAATGCTGGACAATTCACACAGCATCATCTAGCCCCAAGCTAAGCAGAGATTGTGTTATGGGTACTAGATGGCTAATTATACTTAATACATTATACTACATAACTTAGATAGATATCTTTTTATTCTATATAGAAAAACATCCAGAACACCCTGAACAAACATCTGCAGATTGTAAAAACATTTGTCCTGAGGCGGGAATCGAACTCGCAACCTCTTGCGTCGCAGGCGGACCTTCGCCCGCTGCGTTACAAAGGTTATATGGTTTAATAGCTGGCTGAGACGCTTGCGGGTTCGATCTCCGAAGTGGGACAAAATGTTTACTTTATCTGCACATATTTGTTTCTTGTCTGGGTGTTTTTTATCTCTATCTATGTAACTATGATAAGTGTATTTACGAAAAAGTATTTTAGTAGATATTCTATTAAATATCTAGTATCACGCTCTGCGTACATTGGGGCTAGATTGAACTGTGTGAAATGTCCAGCATTAACTATTTATTTAAGGAACACCTAAAACTTAGCCGTTTGGTGGCGCCAGTAGAATGTTGCCCCTCCTTTCTTCCCCGTGAACGCAGTAAGAATCTGCCTAGAGATACCGGAAGATGGGCTGCAGCCTCTTTCCGTGAATCAACATTCCGTACTGCGCACGCCAACCCGCCTGCCAAGCGTGCCAAGCCTTTTTCCAGCAATGGACGTTCTAGATGATGACACCTGAAACAAAAGACTGCCGTTCGCTTTTGTTCAATCCTTTCACATCGATAAAGATCGAAGCCCATCGGAATAAGACACCTCTCGCACGCCAAAATAATGCACTTTTTAAATCCATCAGTAATACATTTTTTATCTCTCTTAAAACATCGTGTAGCCTATTATTATTAATGTAACCGTCGCCATAATTATGCAATAGGCAAGATCATAGAAGGAAAAATACTCATCAGTATTTATATTATTGCTTATTTATTAAGCCTTCATCGATTACTCCAAAGTGTTCGACAGTTTATCTCACTCATCCATTTTTCAGTCCCTGCAGAAACAATTAATAGATAACAATTACATTCAAATGTTACAAAACATCTACCGCAACAGTACAGCAGCCATCCATATTCACACCAGTGGACCGTCTTTCCATATCTTAAAAGGAGTTAAGTAGGGTGACCCTTTATCCCCTAAACTGTTTACTTCCACACTCGAAGAGGTTTTCCAAAACCTAGCTACCAACTGGAGAGGTAAAGGAATCATGATCATGAGGTTATCAAACCTCCGGTTTGCTGACGACATAGTTTTGTTTTCTTCATCGGCTTTAGAACTACAGTTAATGCTCGAACAACTGAGCACGGCAAGCCTCGAAGTGTGACTCAGAATGAATATGGCAAAAACAAAAGTGATGACCAATAGCACGCAGAGGAAAATAAAAGTCGGGGGTGTAGAGATTGAACATGAATACATCTATCTGGGCCAAATAGTTTCCTTCCAGGCGAGGCAAGACCAAGAGATAACACGACGTATTGAAAATGCCTGGAGGAGCTATTGGTCAATGAAGAAAATCATGAAAGGACCTCTTCCGCTATCCTTAAAAAGGAAGCTAATGGACATGTGCATTCTCCCCAAACTCACATACGGTGCCCAAACTTGGTCACTTACAAAATGCCAAAAGTCTCGCCTCGGGGTATGCCAGCGAGCTATGGAGCGCAGTATCCTGGGTGTCAAACGCACAGACCGCGTTAAAAACACGATTTTTTCTACAGAACTATGTACATATGTACTATGTACTATGTACATACTTATGTATGTATACTTATCGTAAAATAGTAGTTACAGGAAAGTAAAATTTCCCTTCACTCTACTAGTAGTGCCAAGCGGTATTGCCTAAGAAAAGAAAGGTACGTAAGTCGTAAGTTGTACGTCTGTTAGTGTTTTTCTGCGCTCAAAAACGCAAATAGCTGATGTAGCGTATAAAGCAGGCCAGCTCAAGTGGGACTGGGCTGGACACGTGAGTCGTATGCCCCCAGAACTCTGGGCAAAAACAACCACTGATTGGGCTCCCCAACAACGACGACCACGTGGAAGGCCTAGGCGGCGATGGAGGGACGAGCTAGACTCCTACAGCGAAAATTGGCAACAGAAAGCAAATGATAGGGACCAGTGGAGAGAGGGAAGGGAGGCCTTTGTCCTGCAGCGGGAAGAATCAGGCTTATAAATAAAAAAAAAAAAAATATTAAGGAGGATTGATGGATAAGATAACATTCTTTACTGCATAGACGATCTAGTGCAATTTAGCATTTACTTCCAAGCTAGCCTTTGTGTGTTACCTGGAGACAAATTAGTTGTATTCAAAGTATGTTTTTTTTTTTAATTTATTACATGATGCATCAGTAACGCAATTTATAACAAATTGAACAGCTCTTGAAGCAAGCATTTAATCTTACCAACTTCATTCAACGTCCAAGTTTATCAGCCACACAGTTGCCAGGGTCGAAATGGTACGTTATCTGGTCACATTAATATTATCATCATTTCGCTACTATAGCATTTCTATTGGGTTGTGATAAGAGCATCTTTATGATATCAGTCGCTCGTTGATTTTATACCTCGATGGACTGTTTGGTTTTTAGTCTCCGGGTTCGGGTATCCGTTAAAAATGCTCGTGAACGGAGTACCTGAGGGGTATCAGCCGCAGTGTCCCGTTGCCGGGGCTGTGGAGGAGATCGGATGGAATATGCGGTGTCCTATGTCGAATCAGTGGAACCGGCATCAGCTGAGTGATGAGTGCAGTGCTAGTGGTTACGACAATATCAGTGGTCAGTGTTACAGAAACCCGTACTCTAATTACGTCCCGCCCAATGTGGTGCCTCAATACTTCCCTCAAAATGTGTACATTCCTCCTGAGGCCCAGTTCAGGCAGCCTCCGATGATACCGAACCTGCCGTGCCATCAGAACCAAGCATGGGATTACAGTAGCATGTGCTATAACGTCGACGGACAGGCTTGCCAGTATACCAATGTTGTAGACTTAGAGGATTTCATGTAAGTTTTGTTGTTGATATTCTTTTGGCTCTTACTGAGTAATGGCAATACTCTGCTTTTAATTCGAAGGTTGGAATCACGAACATGTACAAATATATAGTCAAAAATATACCATTGATTAAGATTGTCGGAGCTTGTCTAAGTAGAGAAGCTGGTATTCGTTATACATACTGGATAAGTATCTCGGAGTTACAACAACCTATAATGTAGCAATCCTGAAGAATAAATGATCGAAATGCTGAGACTTGTTTCAGTTGTGTCATCATGATTAACAGCCCGATCTTACAGCGATAAGGCCGCCCGTTGAATTGCCCAAAATTGTTTTATTATATTTTTGCTTGTTTTTATACCTCGGTATATTTTTTGTTACATGTGGTGATCAATAAAGTGTTATCTATCTATCTATCTATCTTCTACTTGTTTTACACGAAATTCTTAAAAGGTTTCTGTCCACTCGTCGACCAGCTAACTGTTGTGCTCGTGAACATTATTAGATACTGTATGTTAGAAAAATAATTATGCAATAAAACATTCAATAAAACGAATGTCAGATCGGTCTGACATCCATTTTATTTTCTACTGCTCCAGGCGAACCATTATAAGCATAAATCTTGACCTCTTCTCGCCTATAACCTGCCCGCTCATTTGTTTTACGTCCTGTATTTATTTACGAGTAAATGTGGCAGTAAAATTTTCCGCCTCTGTTCTATTACTGAGTGTATTAACGCTCGCTATCGTATAGATAGGTAGGTAGGTACTTGATATTCAAGAGTAATCTGTGTCTTTTAAAACTTTCGTGATCACAACTCATTATAAATTTATTGGATTATTGCGTAGTCTGCCCGCGACCACAAAAAGTGAAATACTGATAATCCAACATAATTTATAATTTGTGTACTTCGAAACCACGTGTTTCTTGCATATATTTTTGTACAATTTTTCGGTAATAAGAAATTTCTACATTATTACAGCACTTGCATAGAGGGCAACTATCCTTAAATTAGTAGTCATACATTTTTCTGTCTTAATACCAATCAAAAATATTTAGTTTACCTTTGTCATTCGCTCCATGGTGTATTATTTGTTGTATTAGATAAAACCAAAATAACTCAAACCTATATTTGAGGGTTTAGGAGAGGCCCCCAAGGTTTGAGTTATCTAATCAAAAATATATTTAATAGAACTTGAATAGATAATTCTCTTATCTATCAATCAACCTCTGCTTAACCGTCAGCTACGTGTATACGTAATAGAAGCATTAAAAGGTTCATGATGGAAATATGCCAAAAACTTTCAGACTGATTCTCAGCTGATGGAAGCACGTGAATATCAGTTCACTGTTTCCCTCATGACTGCTATAAAAATTACTTAAAGTAAAAAGTACCTTAAGAACCATTAAATTCATTACAGATATAAATATGAGTTCATATTTCTACCTAAATACTCTATCCAATAGTTACTCGACGTGTGATATCTGTCACATTTTAAATTAGGATGTGTCAACAATTTTACCTAAAAAGACCTACCTAAAAAGGTTATTAAAGTTATTGACAAAATTGGCATTATTCGTAAATCAGTTTTTATTTGAATCGCAATTTTTGTATGTCTGTTCGGGTATAGCCTTGCAAGTTAAATTTAATCCACTGTCTGACATCCGATGGTGCTGAAATTTTTCAAGAGCTTTTATTGCTGGTAAAAATACATTATCCAAAACACAATACATTCAAAATTGCCGACGCTACAAGATGGCAGATGATGTACTTGTTGTCACACCCCATAAAAAATTGGTATCAAGTAAAGGGCTTCGAAATCTTGTTTTATAAATGTTTCTAATTTCTTACAAGATGGGAATTACATTTTTTTTTATAAATACTTCCTGGCGTATTAAACAAATTTCTAAAATGTCTTCCCACCTTGTCACTTGGCACAAGATCCCTTCCAGAAAATGTAGACTATTATAATAATTTTGTCAAAGTGCTCAGAGTGCCCCTAGACCTCGTTTTCCTGAACCCTCTGCTCCCCTTTAGCTAAGGTAATGGGGTACTTGACTGTCTCACTATTCATCCCCTATTCCGCACCTAAAACTTTCAACGCTGTTAGAAACATTAATTGAATAAGTGAATGAGTTATTTCGGTCTCATTCGTTCCATGCACTGCTATCTCTCTTAATCAATAACCGTGCACAATTGGGTAACGTCGTTCTATTTTAATTATTTTAAAATAATCCAGCAGGAAATCTTGTTATGCCTCTCCGACCGCCGAACACAAAAGTCTGTCACAGAATAAGTCTTTCGCTGCTTTAAATTAGTTGTCAGTTGGATAAACAACAGCTTTGTTTGTTCAGTAGCTTTTTCCGGAACCGAAATTACCGAAATATCACCAAACACGACGAGTAAGTATTACCTGTGGTATTACTTTATGTTTACGCAAAATATTGTGGCGACGCAGCGTGTCTCCTCAAGGCTGGTCACGCACAACTCACTCGAGTACGAGAAAATACACTTGGCCTTGATTTGTCTTATCGATTACCATTACAGTGTATATTATAACATTTGTGTTGAATACACCCTGTGACCTAAGAGGGAAATAAAAACATCTATTAACTGGTTTGAGGCGATGTAAACAAGTCGTTTCTAGAGGGGAAAAAATGGGAACATTCTTCTTTTTTATTATTTTTATTTACATTTTTACTCGATCCTTAAGGCCGCTCTACATTCTCACGAGAATCTCGCGAGAACGCGAGAAACATGCGAGAAACGTGAATGTGGAAGCGATGAGAAGAATACGCGAATCGCTTCCACATTCACGTTTCTCGCATGTTTCTCGCGTTCTCGCGAGATTCTCTTGAGAATGTGGAGCGCCCTTTAGAAAAAAAGGTATTTTTATTTTAACCTCTACGGCAACTTTTGACAGGGTCTTTGACCTACAATGACCCTGTCAAGAATCAGCTGGCTTAGGTGTCATTATCGTATAATCAGCTGTTGAACTTAAAACTTCCGTGGGCTTGATTGAAAATCACCGAATCCTGGAAAATCGTAACACTAGTGTCCTTGGGGTGGTCTGAATCACTCCCTTTCGTGTTAGTGCACATATTATAATACACTCTGTGTATACAGCGTCTTTCCGTGTATCAACATCCCGTACTGCGTTCGCCAACCCGCCTGCCAAGCGTGGTGAATATGGCAACAACCCCTCATGGAGATCCATGAGAGAGGCCTGTTCGGTAGTGGACTTTTTACGGCTGGAGTGATGATGATGATGTGTATACTCCCACGCCGCAGGAGGTTGCGGATTCGATTACTCGAGTTACGAGTAATCATCGTAACAGTCTATTATCTTAGCAATAACTGAAGGAGCTTGTAGTACATCTACTTAATCCATACTTCTAAAGCTGAAGAGTTTGTGTGTTTGTTTGCTTGAACGCGCTAATCTCAGGAACTACTGGTCTGATTTGAAAAATTCTTTCAGTGTTAGATAAATAAGCAGTGGTTGTAGTAGGTGCGATACGAAGTTCGCCGGGACACCTAGTTTAAAAATAAGTTAAAGCAACGTTTATTTTGTCACATTGTACAGTCAAACTAAATACATTAATTCGGTTTTAAAACTTATGACAAAAAACTTAAGAATTGCGAAAACTTACGATCCGATTTGGCAACTTACTTCGGGAAGGGTTCCTGGTGGTAAATAGCACCAATTAAGATCAACTATTTTTTTTTTTGAGAAAAACCGTCTTTATTTGTTAAAAATTTCAAAAGATAATTATTGTTTCCTTTAAAAGTAAACCTATGGCTTTCTAAGAACACACATTTCTAACTATAACAAGAAATATACATATGTATATGGAGCCAACATTATGCCCACCCTTTGTAGGTATAGACATAACAAATAAGTAGACTACTTTTTAGCCGGGTTCAACGCATGAGAAAGCTAGTATATTTATTATAACAAGAAAAGGAAGCTAGCCTTTAGGAGCGAAAATTTTGCTCCGCCCTGGATAGGTATCGGAATTAACTCTAAACTTTACTTTCAGTCGGTTTCAACGCATGAAGAATCGTACGAGTATATTCTGATATTGCATCGTTTTTGGTATAAGATGAACAGAACATGGCTAATAAAATACCACCCTCCTTTATTCGGAAGTTAAATAGGCAATATAGAAAGGTAAGGGAGATATGAAAATGCTGTAGATAATATAAACCCGTAATGATGTTTCTATCTAAAATAATGCGCAGCAAAATCAGGAAACCTATAAATATTCATAAACGGTGTTATGAAAATGCTGTAGTAAACTATATACCCTTATAACATGATATATCTCGGACATTACATTAACATCAGCTGGTGGGATGGTATAGGTGTGATGATATGGTATATGAAGAGTTTTTCCTGGAAAATACCACCACCATACTTGAGCTATTTTTGTTTTTAAAGCGTAAACCCATACTAAGGCATCATATAATATAAATGAAAAATGCAATCAAAATTTTGTCTCCGATGGGACTCGAACCCGTAACGTTCAGACGAACACCTTTAACACAGGCTGCCTTTACCATTTTGGCTACGAAGACACTAACCGTCGGGTCGAAAATCTTGACTGCCTTTATCGGTTTTTGTAGCACCGAGTAGCGACATCTAGCAGAAATCTTCGGAGATATTCCTGCCACCATAGGTACTTATTTCTGTCGCTAACAGTAATATCTGCATTGCTGTGTTCCGGTTTTAAAGCGTAAAGAAGCCAGCTAGATTACGGGCACATGAGACCTTCCAACTATGTATGTCGGAGAGTGACGCGTGACGGGCGCAATGCAGTGCAGCGTTGTGATCGTGATCAGGTAAGCCTAATCCATCTTAAAATGTCCCATGCACTGCAGCGTCCCGTACAGCATGAATACCAGTCGCTGACCCTGCATAAATCGTCTATAATAGATGTGAAGGTCTTACAAAGATCAAAGCCGGAAACATTGCCAGTCATCAGTTCTGGACCTGTTGTACGCATAACTGCTCTTGGGATAACCGCACTAAGCCGCATTTTTGAAGCCCCCGACAAAAAAGAGGGGTGTTAAAAGTTTGACCGCTATGTGTGTGTCTGTCTGTGTGTCTGTCTATGGCACCGTAGCTCCTAAAAGAGTGGACCGATTTGCATGCAGTTTTTTTTTTTATTTAAGAGCTGGTTATCCGGCGGTGGTTCTTAAATATTTCATCAGATTCGGTTTAGAAGTTTACAAGATATGGGGGGGGGGGGGGAAGAGGGGATGAATAATCAAATGTTTCCAAATGTACCAAAGTGTGATATCAAATGAAAGGGCATGATGGGTAGATTGCAAAACTGAGGGAACACATTACAAAAAAAATAGGTTATCTCCGAGACAAGGTAATGTGTCGGGGTTACTTATTTTTTTTATTTTAATAACTTGTTACAAAAGAGAGGTTCAGGATTTACCTGCACAAATGTACGTGGGATAGCCGATTAAACGGCGGATTTTGTAGTTTATATCATATCAGGACAACAATATACCGACGCACATATTGTAGCGTCTCGTAAATAGTATATTGTATCATAAGGGAGAAAAATAATATTTTTAAGGCGAGGGCGCTTTTTTGAATCCAGAGTAAAGTGAGGGATTCTGGAGTAGAATCCTGAACGTAGCGAGGAATTCAAAGTACGTCGCCCGAGCCAAAAATATATTTTGCGCCCGAGTGATTATACTCTACTTTACATCACCCTTTATGAGAAAATAAAAGGCGCCTCATATTTTATTGTAATTATTATTATTAAATTCAGCCGGCGGCGGCGCGACTATGGGCCGTCGTGCCAGCCAGTCTTTATTCAAACAATATTTGCGTTCGATTTCTTTGGCGCTGACCACTAAGATGTTCCAAGTTCAAAAAGTGCGAGGCAAGGATAATTGCGGGCTGCGGCGCACTTATAAAGGGAATTAAAAACTCATACTGCCTGCAATAGGTTTCTTATAGAAAACACCACCTTTGGGTGCACTTAAAGGCGAACCAAGTCGTCCTTTTCGTATAGATGGGATGTAAACAATAACCATGCAGTTCCTGATGTCATTATAAATCATGGGAAAGACCAAATTACACACTTATGATTTATACCGCGCCAGCAACTGATTACTTAATGATTTACGTGACTCAGCACCTGCTGCCTTGGGGTGCCGGCAGTAGAATATTACTTCTCCTCTCTTGCCCGTGGATGCAGTAAGAATCTTCCAAGGGAACCCTCCGGAAGATGGGCAGCAGCGTCTTGTCGCGTGTCAAGCGTGCCAGGCGTGGCGAGTAGGTATGGCAACAACCCTCTCAACATATTGGAGATCCATGAGGGGGCCTATGTTCAGCAGTGGACGTGGACAGCAATCTACGCCTGAGATGATGATGATGATAAAGATATATAAAGCGCCAGCAACTGTTTATTTATGCTTTACGGGATTTTGCAGCGCCCACGAGTTTTTTGTATGTTTTCTCAGCACCATTACCATCCTCTCTGCTTATGCTATCATCATCTCCCTTTGTTTCACTCGATGCTCTTCCTCGGTCATCAGCTCGTCACTGACTCCTATTTAAACCATATCGGCTCAGGTCATATTCAGAAGAAAGTACTGGTTAATACGTCTGAAGTTTACTAGCGCGGATTTTCTCCAAACGTACACTTCAGTTCAAAGGTACATTGCAAGTTCTCAACGCGGTCCCATAACGGCGCTTAAACGATGCTAATTCGATCCATAGTGAAACGCAATACATAATTAAATCTATCGATTTACAGTGATTGCTATTTCCAGTTGTACTATAGAATAGGCAGCAGTACTTCATAATTACTGTGAACTGCGGAAAAAACGTTACTTGAAACAAAATACTAAAAATAACACGTGATATTATGATTCATTCTTCGGCTCATCGACTTGGGAGAATATTATTGGAAAAATTGCATGAGTATGACGTCAAAAACTAAATAAAGTTATTGCCAGAGTACAACGCGTGTCGGGTCAAAACACGAGTACATTAAGCGATAACCTGACCTTCCTTGTCATCGCAATAATTGCCTACGTGATAGACGTTATGAGTTTCCAAACGTCTGTGTCTATATTTGCCTAGTGGAACGTGTTAGAAAGTATTATTTATGATCCAGTCTGGGTTTTCTTGTCAAGCAGGCCGGTCATAAAAATACAGCCGAATCATCAAACAACCACGTTGTTGGTTAGAAGAAGTCGTCCTGGTTTAGAAGAAGAGGATATGTTTACCCTACGATACTTTGCGAGACAATTACATTGACAGTTGTCTTGTTATCATATTTTTACGTAATAGCACTTTTATCTGATATCCTTTTGTTTGGTTGCGTCCTTTGGCCTTCACCATTTTTCTATCAGCCCACATTTATCCACAGCTATGTATACTCGTATGGGTCTCCTAGAGAAGATTCTGCATCACACGATTCAGTCTGCACCACCTCCGGATTGGGTTCCCGCTACTGTCGTTGTTGTCTCAGGCCCTAATGGAACAAAAACTCAACAAGACCATAAAACTCATTGTAACGCAAAGATTCCATTCAGCTCGAAAATCCCAACCCAAATATTTAATACTAAATGATTATAATATAAACTGATTAATAATGGTCGACATTTCACACAACACCATCTAACCCAGAGTAAGAGAGCTTGTGTTATCGGTACGCACCGCAATTATCTGCAGTTGCAGACGGAACAAACTTTTGTCCCGTGGCGGGAATTTAACCATGCGTATCAGTCTGTTATTTATTTATTTATTTTTAAGGAAGACCAACAGCTATAACATAGTTTTCTAAATAACTTATATAAAACAGTGAGCCAATTAAAGGTCCTCACGGATAGAAAAAATAAAAATATAACATGAGAACAATGAAAAATGAGATACAAACAAGTACTAGAAAAAATATGAGATAGGTAGTAAGTTACAGTTATTTTTGGATAAAAAATTCTCTGCTCAACAACTGCCTAGCCGATACAACGCTTGTGCAGTATAAATCTAAGTCTAGGCGCTTACTGACTACATTGAAACTATTATTTGCCCGTTTTAAATAAGAATTCTGTCGGTAATTTGTTTTGACTAACGGAACGTTGATTAGAGGATTATGCCTTTTAACTTTAAATGGTACATTTAAATTAATTTTGTTTAAAAGTTCAGGACAGTCAACTGAGTTAGATGCAATTTTAATGAGGTAAGTGATATCTGCTATTTCTCTTCGTTTAGAAAGAGGTAAAATGTTATTGGACCAACTAAACTATTGAGGCAGGCAATATTTCACTTGATGCAAAGAGTCCATCAAGTCCGGAAATCCACAACCACGTCCTTAATCTTTAATCCTAAAAGACTGATTTGTACCTTTTTGTCACTATAGGAAAGCTATATCCTCGAACAGTTCCAAGAAATAACGACCATTTCTTATATAAATTTATTGCCCGATACCCGTCTAGCTAGTTTAATTAGACTTCTTCGAAGATTAGCTAGAGCAATGGCGCTTATCTTGCCGGCTACCTATCACATCGGCATTAGGAGCAATTGCTTATTAATAGCATTATAATTGTCATTGTATCACGACAGATAATACAAGGAAAATGAGGAAAAAAAAGGTCTGTATTATCATTTGTCATTTAGTGTCTTTTGTTGAAGAGCTTCCCAAAGGAACGTATACTCAAGGAACGTATTAATGCTTGGGATGAAATGTCACAAGGAGCATTGAACACTCACTTTTCAGTGTCGTGTCGGCCCCACGCGCGGACGGGCATTCGATCCCATGATGATGATTTTCTTGAAAAATCGAAACGTGTCGGAATAAAATCTTCGACGTTACAATACTACATGAGTAATTCCCGTTTTTACAAAATGGATTGAACACTCAGTTGCGGGTGTTATTGTTTCTTCTTGTGCCATAATTAAGGAGAGGCTCTTTTAAAACTATTACCATTTGACGACTCCATGACTCATTAAGTCTTATTAGACTTCAGTTCAGGCTGCAGTTCTGCAGATATTTGTCTCGGTGTTTTAACACGATTTTATTATTTTCACATTTTCACCTGTATCTAAGTGACAGAATCTTCGAACGTTGTTGTAACCCACTTACATCAGATTTAATTTATGTAAACTATAATGATGACGAATAATATTCGATGGATATAAACCATGATTTGAAATATCGGGGAAGACAAATCAATTCAAATCATGGTAAATATTATTGATAGGATCATCATCATCATCATTTCAGCCGTAAAACGTCCACTACTGTACTAAGGCCTCCCTCATGGATCTCCATGAGGGGTAGTTGCCATACTCACCACGCTTGGCAGGCGGGTTGGTGAGCGCAGTACGGGATGTTGATATACGGAAAGACGCTGCTGCCCATCTTCCGGAGGTGTCCCTTAGCAGGCTGCCGTGGGGTACCGGCAGTAGAATGTTGCCCCTCCTCTCTTACCCATGGATTGATAGGATAGGCTCGGTCAAATCTATAGAAGTACTAGCTTTTGCCAGCGACTTCGTCCGCGTGGAAATCCCCTTTTTCACGCTTTGATTCGAAAATATAAATCCCATTTATTCCCTTCTTAGTTCACCTCTAAGATACTCAAGGTATATGTGTGCCAAATTTCAAGTCTTTAGGTCCAGTAGTTTAGGCTGTGCGTTGATATATCAGTCAATCAGTCAGTCAGTCAGTCAGGACTTTGAATTTTATATATATAGATAAGACGATTCTATTTCAATTTGAGTTCAAATTAAATTATATCAGTACAGTTCTTTGTAATACATAATAGCACATGCTTAGTCTGTAAAAAAACACTGAAATCCAAACCAATTTAAC
Organism: Pasiphila rectangulata; assembly: GCA_963082625.1. NCBI lineage: Eukaryota > Metazoa > Arthropoda > Insecta > Lepidoptera > Geometridae > Pasiphila > Pasiphila rectangulata. Next base: position 6,850,962 of record OY720254.1, on the reverse strand, counting down.
AATTGCGTTTCTAATACTTGTTATTCCTTTTTTATAGCTTACAACGTCAAAGTCATAAAGACATCTTCAGAAAGAGTAAAGAAGACTTGTATATCAATTCCGGGTAAACTAGATACGAACAGGAAAATTGTCTGTGACCTGTGAGTCGTTAAACGTGTATAAATGTAAAAATAATCTTTTATCGTTTCTGAGTTATTCCTTTTTTATAGCTTACAACGTCAAAGTCATAAAGACATCTTCAGAAAGAGTAAAGAAGTCTTGTATATTAATTCCGGGTAAACTAGATAAGAACAGGAAAATTGTCTGTGAGTCGTTAAACGTGTATAAATGTAAAAATAATGTTTTATCGTTTCTTGTGTATTTGTTCTGTGGATCTGATCAAATTACTTGGTTTGATTTATTATTTTCACTACATCGTTTATCAGTACAGTTTTACCCGTGCTATTTTATGGTGAAGTAAATTCGAAGGAAACTCGCAATCTTAGCAATTAAGGTGCTAAAAATTACTTTTACTGTTAGCCTGTCGTCCCATTTTTGGGCAAAATCGTCTTTTAGCCTCTTAAGATAAAAAAATACTACTAAGTAAAACATTGTATGGAAACTCCTGCTTTGTCAACCAGAGACGAATTGACTTGTTCCTTGAATTCTGTGAATAAAATAATACTTGGACTCTTAAAGCTCTGCTTAATCGACCGTACCTAACCTATAAGGTGATACAGGTGCGAGCCTACTCAGTCTAATTATATCCCAGACACAACGTCCAGCACACATTTGGTTTTCATCTAGATGTTAAGAACTTAGTTTATTGTAATCGTCATATTGATGTCAGATTACAATTAACCTTTCAAATCAGAGCGATAGAGGAAGAGATAAAACAGTATTGAGGGTCGCAATCATCCTAGATATAACGACGTGATGAAGAGTATCTATATCTACTGTGCCTTGAACGTGGGACGTGATCTATGAATGGACTGACGACTAATAGGCGCCTAAGACTATATCATGTACAGACTAAAATGTTGCTGTTGTTAGTGTTTGTAGGTGTTTGAGCCATCGTGAAAACTTCTACAATACTTTGATATCTATAATACAATGCTTGAATACGATGCTTGCCAGGTCTAGGTTATTATATTTAGTATCGTCTAATAAGTATTTTAATAACACTTCATGGTGCCTCAAATAGCTGCCTAAAAATGTTTAACTGGTCTCCGATTATCGGTAGTTCCTTAAAATATTATTGTACAATATTACCTGCGCTTATAAATTTATTTAAAAACTAATCTCTTGACAAACTGCCCCAAATCTATAATCTTGTTTACAACTTTGAACAAAGGAATCTCCGTGTTTTCTGAGCACTAACAATGTCAACATATTTTGATCGTACTTCTTGCAGTTAAAATTAGTTTGTATGTTGTTCGCTTCATGTATGATATTGATATCGCCTCAAATACACGCTCCATTTATGAGCAGAATACATAAACATTTCACGCAATTTTTATGTTATTTTTATTTCACGTACCTACTCCAAACTCCTGTGGATAACATTGCGAGTCACGTTTCGCAGAATCGACGTCACTTACTCAATTGAACGGGTGCGTGATTATTTTCGCAATCAGAACCAATTCCCCGTCCACGTACTTCAATAGATCTAGCAGCTTCGTATGGCATTGGCCTGAAAAAAATACTGTTCTCGCTGGCAATTTGCTACATCTCTGAATTGCTGTCGGTAAATCTCGTACTGGCACCAGCGTATAAAGTTACGGGCTGCCTCTGGCGGTGTTGATTTTGATTTATGTGAAGGTCCATTTAGATATCTACTGTTCCTTGGCTATTGGAAATAAACCGATGCAGAACGAGGACACGATGATCGATTTTGGAAATGTTTTAGTTTCTTCTCTTATTTGCTAGCGATGAATTTTGATAGCTGAAAATGCTAGTCATTTTGGTGAAACTGTAACACTAACGTAAGTTTGTTGTCGTAATCTACAAATGTATTCATTTCTAATCCTTTAATTGTTCTGTACCCTGACAACCGATAACGTTCCTTAACGTTAAAAGTTACATTTCACTTTTCCTCATTTGTCTAGACGTTAGGCTCAACATAATTTTATTTAGTTCTGAGTGAAACACAAAACCATCAATTTCTTTCTGTCGTCGCCGTCGTCGTCTCAAGATATATGACGGGTAATTTTTACGAACGTGTTTACCAAATTAACATCTGAAGCCGAAACTGTTTTATTATTAGATTTATTGATCCAAAGTGTCTCGATATCAGTTCCAGCTCATAGCATATTAGGGTCTCTAAACCAAGATTGTTGTTCTCGTTTAATGGGTTTCACATGAGGAAGCTAATAGCAACGACTTACCAAGAATCCCATTAATATTCGCTAAATGTTTTCGCTTGACTGGCTCCCGACTGCGTAATTACAAAAAAAATTCCTTGTTAGGATGCACTTGTTTGGTGTTCTTATCATAGTCGGTATACCAGTCGGTCGGCAGCGTTTAAATAGTATCAGTATTTTCGTTTGTTTGTTATGTACGATCTGGTCTAATTCAATGACTATTGACTAATCATATTCGGCAGTAGCCTAGCCTTTTGTTCTGATTTGGTTTCTTTCATAATGACATAACTGTCGTTGCTTATGTAGGGTATTTATAGTAATAGTTCAATACTTTCGAAAGTTTTTTTAAAGTACGGTTCATAGTCAATATGTGAACTTGGTGTGTTTATCTTGACCGACAGACATTAATTCTTATCAAACTTGTTGTTGTGAACACTGAAGTAGGAGTTTCCTGACGTCATCGTCACCATTTAGAATAAACGTACCTATACGGCTACCTTACCTATAATATTGTTATAGCTGTCCACTAAATTCATTTGCTATAAAAAATTAGAAAACATCCTACATAGGTACTCATATCATTAAATCTAAAGTGAGTCACGTGGTTGATTGATCTTGTCGGGTTTTTTGTAAAAAATTAAGTCTTTTACTTTTAAAGACGAACTCTATAACTTGGAAGATACTCTTAAACATGTATATTTCGTAAGCAGTATCAAACACGTATTATACCATACTGGTTGAACGTTATTAAAAATACGATATTATCTTAATCGTGGTTTTAGGTAAAAGCCACTCTAACAACTGTATTGATTTGGATAAAAGAGATGATTCGAAAGAAATTGTCTTAATATACTGGTATACATTTTTAAAGCATCTGAGTTTGTATTAGAGTTCTTGAGAAGAAAACAAATTAAACACGAACACCCTATACAAAAACCTTTACATACACTGGCCTGCAAAAAGGTATAACAGTTTTTACATTACATTTTCTCCTAAACTATTAAACTTAAGAGACTTTATTAACATACATATAACCGGGTATTTATCGCGTAAATTACCTTTATTATTTCCCGACGTTTCGCTTGGATTGCACCAAGCATGGTCCCGGGAAGACTTGAAATAAAAACAACATTTAGAACCGTTAAAAAATATTTTTTGAATATAAGTTTATTTTACTTAACTTAATGTTTTTAACATAAATGAAACATAAAAACAAAAAGTAGCCATTTTCACTGAATGGCAAAAACTTGTATAAACCCTGAAAAAGGTGTTTGTAGTCTTAAAATAACATTTTTAATAACTGGTGTTGCCTCATTTGGCTCTGATCACAGCTTCGAGTCTGTTTGGCATACTGAAGACGAGGTTTCGGAGACGGTGCTGGGGGATATTCTCTCATTCTTCCATCAGAGCCTGTTTAAGATCATTGAGGGTGACAGCAGGTCATCTGCGTCGTCTGACCAGCCTTCCTAGCTCATCCCAAGCGTGTACGATCGTGTACAGGTCAGGACTTCTTGATGGCCAGGCCATCAAGTTGATACCAAACTCATGAATGTACTCTTGTACGACCTGAGCGGTGTGTGACCGGGTGTAATCTTGCATTAGAATTGATCCATCACCCATATTTACGAGTATGGTCCTGCATACTCATTAAGAATCTCTTGAGCATATCTCACCCCGGTCAGAGTGCATTTTTCTATAGCCACTAACTGTGTACGACTTTCCGAATAGATGCCATGCCCATACGTGTACAGAGCCCCGCCGTATTACTCTTTCTGCAAAGCAAGACTTTTCGCCTTCCGTCATGAGTGAATAATGAGAAACACTCATCCGTGAACAAGACTTGCCCATTCTTATTCACCCTGTACGTGGTCACGAGCATACCTCAATCTGTTAACCCGATGCCCTGCCTCAAGTTTGGGACCATTTGCTGGCCTGTAGGGCTGCAGGTTTACCTCAGCAAGTCTTCCGTGTCTTCGCTAATGTAATCATCCCTCATCAGAAGCTGCTGTTGGACCTGAACTGAATTGAGGTGACGATTTCTCAAAATAGTGCTAGCAATATATCGGTCTTCTCTAGCTGTAGTGCATCTGGGACGGCCATTATATGGTCTTCTGAGATGGTTTCCGGTTTCTTCGTACCTTTGTTTCATCTTGAAGACCGTTCATAATGTCACAACCACCATTCTTGCAGTACGACGCATACTGATGCCTAGTTCCAGATGGGCCATAATTCTTGCACATTCTTCAGATGAAAGAGGCATGATAATTAATGTTTACTAGCTGTAGACACCTTGGCTTTTGAATAAAATGTAAATAATCAAAAAAACAAATGCGAAAACAAAAGCAGAAAGCTAAAAGTAAAAAATTACAGCATTTGAAAATGGAGCGTTTTTTCTTTTTGTTTATTTTTTCAGCCATCTTTCGAAAGGAGGTTGTCAAAAAAGAGTTTTTATATAACACAACAAAATTTTCTACATAATGCTTTTTTATATCAAGTTTCCAATTTAAATAGTACAGAAGTTATCGTCACCTTTATGAGTGTTATACCTTCCTTTCCAGGCCAGTGTAGATGCTATAAATGACTTATTATAGGATAGACAAGGGAGGCTTCCCAAACAGATCTCTCTCAAAATCCATAACTTTCTGTTTATAATAATAATAATTGGGATAACCCCAATTGCAAATTAAAAACCTTGTGCTATATTCAAATACTTATTGACATTGAGCTGAAACATTGTAAATGCCATTCTCTCAAAATTCACCTTATGATAATTTGTCTGGAAACAGCCAGCTAAACAAGAGCAACTCAGGTCAAGATGGTCTTGAACCTTTGTGAATAATTTTGCATCAAGCTACTGTGTAGAAGTAAAAGAGCGAGGTTCCTTTTTCGCTTCATTCCCTCGCTTGAAAAAAAAAAGATTTACAAAGTTAATCTTTTTAATTTTGTGCTTTATTCAACTAAGATGTTATCCTTTCCTCATGTAAGTAAGTTGTTTTTATTTTTGTTTTTATTATTCATGGTCGCTTGTACCAATGTTCTTGTTTCGAATAATCACACATCCTAACAGCGTTAAACGTCTGCAACGCTACGTACAGAACTTAGCTACTCGTATCACTTCATCAATATCTCCCTGATCTCTCTTCAAGCGGAGTCGGCACAACATGTTTTTCTCTTTCACTCTCTACTCTCAAATGTCATCTCACTTACTCTCTTTCTCATTTTCATATCTTCTTTAACACAATCCATCCATCGCTTCTTTGGCTTCAATTTATCGCTGCATAGTATACAGGATGACCGGTAAATCGATTCATTCCTTAAAGGGGGCTATGAGCTCATTTCTAATTGATTTTGTCGTATAATAAATAGGAGATCGGTTTTTTTTTATTTTCCCTGTTTTTTTTAATGGAAATCCCCTGATATTTAGTTTACTGTTATTATGGTTTCAATAAAAAAATATCTCAATTTTAAATCGGGGTATTTTTTCTTAATAAACTAAATTAGAAATAATTTAAAAAATAAGGTAATTGGAAATGAGCCCTTAACCTCCTTAACCTGTAACTGTAACCCCCCTTTAAAGAGCGTATCGAATTACCAGTCACCCTGTATATTAGAATAGAATAGAAATATATTTATTTGGTTTACATTAAATAAAAATAAAATAATAAATAACATAGTACCTAGCACCAATAGCAATAACATTGCAAGTACCAATTAATATTAAACAGGTTGGGGAATTCCAGGTACATACGGCAAAGGATAACAATGAAAAAATAATTATAATAATAGTAACAATAAATCGAACCTATAAACAAAGTTAAAACAAAAATACATAGTAGGCAGTATACTGCCGTATGCCCCAACCACAACAAGAAATATACTTATCTAGGTACTATCCTACCGGTAATCCAGTCATTGATCCTAAGAGTAGGTAGTGAAAGACGTGCTGCAGTAAAACCAAAAGGGATGGATCTCAGCTTGTGTTCCTTCGCACCATAACACGAAGGAACGCTGATTTGCAAGCCCCTCCTAAAAGGTAAGTGATACCACGAGCAGTGGCCAGCGGTTTTGTAACTAATTGAAAAATAAAACATAAATAATTAAACATTAACAAATACTTATTAAAACAAAAATAAAATGAATAGGACTAAAGCATGCAAAAGCAACGGAACGTGAAATGTAAAGCGGAACGTAGAAAACTATACCAACTAGTGTACTAAATTATCTGTGACCTATATTGTAGTCTCATATTCCAAGAAAATTGTCATTGTTATTTTCATCTTGACCACTTGAAAATAAAATCTAATTTGGTTTGCGTTCTTAGAAATCCAGAGGCAATTAATGCTCTTATTTTGTAAATGTACTTGTTAAGTATTTCAATAGATCTTGCGGTAGTTGCAGGTGGTGTTTCCTTTTGACGTTTTGTAACAAAAAGTTTCTGAATATTTTTCAATAAAATTTTTTGTGTTATTTTTTTATTTTATAAACTTTTTTTTTTAGCTTTTCGTCTACCGCTAACATGATGATCGTTCTAAGTTTGTCGGGGTCTAATTTTGCATTATTTTTTCCGATTTACCTGAATTTTGTTTTACTCCCCTGATTCTGGTGACAATATGCAATACTCAATATTTTCAATATAGCTGCAGCCACACAAGATGGCGGTTGATGTTTTTTTGTTTAACCCTATTAATATAGGTAGGTATCAAATTAAAGGCTTTAAAATCTTGTTTGTGTTTTTAAACATAAACTATTTGAATTCATTACACAATTACAATTAGCCATAAATGTCCCACTGCTGGGCAAAGGCCTCCCCTCCAACTCTCCATGCATCCCGATCCGCCGTCAATTCGACCCATGCGCTGTTATGCCGGTCTAACTATACCAATTATTTATTATTTGAATTATTATTATTTGAATTCATATTTTGATAAAATACTTACTTGCTGGAAAGGTATGCGAACGTATTACGAATTTGCTGACACGCTCGTTCAAGCAAACGAATGAGCATTTCTCAGCAAATTCAGTAATACTATTTTTCCTTTGCCTTCTTCGTCTACTCTAGTATTAACCACGTTTTCATGCTGAGCACGTCTTTTGGTCCAACTTGCGTCAATTGTGTAGTCAATTCAATGCGTGCTCGATATTCTCGCAGTCATTGTAATCAATAAGAATAAGTGACAACAAATGGCTCGTAGCTACGTCCTCTTTCGCTTAGACAATAGGGAATGTGGATATAGCTCTTCAAAAAAAAAACCTCATAAACAATATGTTTTCTGAATCACTATCTTCTTATTTAAACCCCCTTAGAAATAAATAAAACCGGGCAAGAGCGAGTCGGACTCGCGCACCGAGGGTTCCTTGCCATCATACAATATAATATATGATAAAGGCGGTTTATATATTTTGGAAAACCTTGACAGCGCTATCTCTTGTCTGATAGCGGAATTTATGTACATTTTTTACACTTTCGATGATTTCTAAAAAACTATGCAAACTAGAGAGTTCGTTATAGTTTTCCTGTCATCTTTACATACACTTCTATTAGCGATAAAAGTTGCAGGGGTTTATCTCTACAAACTTCGGAGTTAATTTCTCGCGTCATAACTCCGTCATTTTCTCCCGTCTATCTCGTGCGATCAGTATAACCCCCCGCAAAAGATGTTACAAGTCAATAACCGAACTATTTATTGAAATTGTATCATCACCTCCTGATACGGGCTGGGCACAGAGTATCGAATTAAGTGTTTGTTCAAAATTGAGACTTACTATTTAGAACAAGTTATATAATGGTCGTCAGAAGTCTAATGACCAACTAATGGAGTACACATTTATTTACCACAGAACGTTTAGTGGAGCAGACTTGTTGTGTTGTGAAATATTTTTAGAATTTGATTTGATTCTGTAGTAAAAATGTCGTTCCGGGAGTTCCAGACTTGATACGGCAAAATAAACTTTACTCGGTGCCGCGAATAATGTACTTTTAAAATATAACTACTTAGCTTTTCTTTAGCGATCTGTGGCCAAAGACCACTCAAACACACAGTGGGGCCCACCCAATGTTAGGAGGCGACGTGAAAGGCCCAGTATGAGATGGTGTAACGAGCTTAACGCCCATTTACCATTTTGACCTATGCATTAGATTATTGCAAAGAGTAAAAGGATAATAATAAAAACTAGCTTGCCACGATGTGGCAGGATTTTGGGATCTTTGCAATATGTCCATAGGTTGTATGTCAGGCATTGGATTTAGCTTGCATTTAGCGTAAACAAATGAACTTCATACATTGCAATCTACATTAATATTAAAACTTAATTAGGATGACGTTTAGTTCGAATTATATGTATATAACGCAGCAATGCTCTCCGCCACAAGATGGCGTATGATATATTTTTTGTCAGCCTCTATAAAATGGTAGTCAATAGAAAAGCTACAAAAGCTTGTTTTAGAAAAATATTTTCGGTAAACACAACCTTATTCTTTCCAGGAACAATGAGAAGCGCAAGGAGAAGTCGCGCGTTGCAGCAAGGTGCCGTCGCACCAAGGAGATGCAGATCTTTGCAGAGCTAACTGCCGCATTGCCGGCGAAGAAAGAGGAGGTGGAACAGCTTGACAAGGCGTCTGTGATGCGCCTGGCTATCTCTTACCTGCGTGTGAGGGACGTCGTTTCATTGCGTGAGTTTTGCTGTTGTTATAAGAAGGTTGGGAGATTCGTGCTCGCGTGTCCTAGTTAGGTGCTCTCAAACCAAGCAGATGCAGAGCTGTCGCATTGCCGGCGAAGAAGGAAGAGGTAGAACACCTAACCAGGCGTCTGTGATGCACCTGGCTTTTATCTTACCTGCGTGTGTTTTCATTGCGTAAGTTTGGCTGTTGTTTTATCTTTTTGTAGCTGTGGTTTAGGACATGAGACGTAAGAAGGTTGGGAGATTCGTGCTCGCATGTCCCAGCCAGGTGCTCTTGTACCAAGGAGATGCAGATTGCTGCTTTTCCAGAGAATAAAGACAATGTTGAACAGCTAGACAAGGCCTTTGTGATGCGCCTGGGTATCTTTTACCAGCGTGTGTCGGACATTGAATCATTGCATGAGTATTACTTACTAACTTTCCTGGCGCGAAGACCCCAAAGTGGGTCTTGGCCTCCGACATGATAGATCGCTATCTGCTTCTGTCCTGAGCCGCCGCCATCCAGTCCAGTAGCTACGATAGATTGAAGTGAGCGAAGGGCCTTCTCTACTTCGTCTCACCAACTGTATCTGGGGGGACTGTCCGACTGCTGCAATGCCAGCGAAGAAAGAGGCCTCTTTTTTCATTTATTTTATTTCCAGTAAATGTACATTTATCTTAAAATATTATCTGCCAAACTGTGCAACAGTTGGTTGGCAGTCTTCTTAGATGATGATGACTTGTAATGTGTAAAACACAAGCTCTGCCTACCTTGGGGCTAGATGGTGCTTTGTGTTACCAGCATTATTTTTATTTATAATTATTTGTAAGTTTGGCACGTATCGGATTCGCATGTAAAGTCCAACCGACGCGACGTCATATCTAATTGTGATCTTTATCAGTAACGATTTTGGTATTGAATTGCCAATCGGATGTCATGGCCGCGAATAATAAGCAGAAGGTTGTGGTTTCTTTTGATTAGATTAAGACACTTGCGTCACACTTTAGGGTTATGATTGCATAGACCTTATCAATAATGCATAGTAAATGTGCACATGTACACTCGTGCTTGAACGGTGAAGTAAAACGTAGCGAGGAAACTCGCGACTAAAGCTCTTACACACGAGCGGCATGTTACCAACGGCAAAGGTAACTGTAGCCGTCGACACGCGTCGGCGGCATCCGTTGACGTGTCGACGGCAGCCGTCGACGCGTCGGCGGCTGCAGTCAATACGTCGCTATAGTTCGACTGCTGCCGTCGATGCGTCGACGGCTGCCGCCGACACGTGTCGACGACTGCTGTTGCCTCTGCCGTTGGAAAAATGCCGCTCGTGTGTAAGAGCTCTTTTAGCTTCCGACGTATTGACTTGTTCGTTCTTCAAAATATAGTCGACTAATCATAAGCATTGCAAATGGTGGATGCTGGTCAAATATAATCCATCTAAGGATGTCTCAGACACTGCAGCTGACTTTGTAACTGTGAAAGGCTGTTATAAAGCTAACTTTAGACCTACTAATTTCGTTAATAAGCTTTTGCAGATTAAAATTACTGATACGAATCCTGTCAGATCTGTTTGGGAAGCTTTGGCAAATTTCCAAAATTCGTATAAAATTATTTTATAATGCAACAAGCATGTGTTTGTGTAGTAGTTAGATTGTGAGTTAGATAGATAATGCTTTGTTGCACTCCTTAAAAATAACAACAAAAGGTGACAATTGACGGCCTTACCGCTAAAGAGCGATCTCTACCAGACGTAGTTTACTCGGTCCAACAAAAAACACTTTCAGGCTTTCGTACCAAAATCGTCACTCAACTATAACAACAAATGTACTTCACACTCACATTAATCTACTTCGTTGTACAGGGTGTATTATAATTTATAATATGTGTACTAACTCAAAAAAAAGCCGTGTTGGCCGAGTGGTATGTACCCCCGACTTTCAATCCGAAGGTCGTGGGTTCGATACCGGCCGTGCACCAATGGATTTTTCTTTCTTGAAAAATGTATGTGCACACTCAACACGAGCTTTAACGGTGAAGGAAACATCGTGAGGAAACCCGCGGCTTAGTTAGCTTCAGACGTATTGACCTGTTCTTTCCTCTTTCATAACAGCTGACTAAGCTGAGAGGATGGTATAGGTGCTGGGCAAGCCTAATCCATCTAACAATGTCCCAGTCACTGCAGCGTCCCATACAGCATGATTACCAGTTGCTGACGCTGTATAAATCATCTATAATAGATGCAAAGGCCTTACTAACCCAAAAGTCCACACCAAGGAACAACTTTAGTTTTACAACTTTTCAGGATTGGAATCTAAATACATATAATTGTACCTATGAGGGAGTTACTCGCAAAAACTATTATTACAACAAACTCCTATACAGTGCAATACAAAACACTTTATTTATTGCACACCTTAAAAAATACAGAAAAATACTTAGGTTATAAAATTGCAATGGGCTGTCATTTATCATTAAAAACTGTCTGTGACGGTCCACTGATGGACCAAAACGTCTGTGGCGAGAAGGTTAAATGTTAGATAAGAGTACTAAAGTCATAATCTTCATAAGAAAATGAGCTCAGCATTTTCTGTATTCCCAAATGATGATATAAATAAATCCTCCGCTTCACTCTTTACAGTGCCGGAAACAGAGACGGAACAGCCCAAGATAAAAGAACCGAAAGGCATGGAAGAGGTGTACTCTGAGCTGTCGTACATGAAGGCGTTGGACGGCTTCGTGATGGTATTCTCCCAACAGGGCGATATTGTTTACTGCAGCGAGAACGTCGCGGATCACCTTGGAGTATCACAGGTAAGCAGCACTTCATTGACTCAACTCTGAAATTATACGAGTTCTGAAGACTTTAGACGGCTTCGTGATGGTATACTCCCGGCAGGGCGATATTGTTTACTGTAGGTAGAACATAGATCATCTTGGAGTTTCTCAGGTAAGTACGTCATTTACTCTGAAATTATACGGGTACGTTAACAGCTAGTTAGCAGTAGGAAGTTTTAGGCGGACTCTCTATTTTACAAGCTTTTATTTAGCTTTCCCTGTATGTGTATGTATGTATGTAACTATGTTTGTTCGCTGAATCTTGCAACTCAATTTTGAAGCAGATATCTTCAACCAATTGAGCTGAAATTTTGTATACATGTTTACTTCGGATGACAATGCATGGTCAGCTATGTGAAGTCACTCTGAATCCAACATGGCGGAACACCCAAGATGGCGGACTACTTATTTTTAATGTACTCCTAAATATGGGAATCAAATTAATAAAAGGGCTTGCTGAAAATAACTCAGAAAATGAAATGACGTCACTCTGAATCCAAGATGGCGGACTAGTTATTTTTAATGGACTCCTACAATATGGGTATCAAATAAAAGATCTTGCTGAGAGTTACTCGAAAAATTATATGACATTGACATCTCTCTAAATCCAACATGGCGGTCATGAGATGAACAGACAAGAAACCAACTGTCTAGTGATGACTAAAAAGTAAAAAATAAATTAAAAGTAAAAAAAAACTTTTTAACAAACAAGCTTTTATTAAAACGTACTAAAATAATAAAATAAACATTTTCCATTAAAGTTTAATGTCAACTTAAAACGTCTTCACAAATTTATGTGATAAAAAAGCTTGTTGCGAGATTTAAGCAGGTAAGTACTCGTATTTACATTGTTTGAAAAAAAAAATACATCAAGTTACAGTCTACACAGGTCACATGGTCTACAGGCTAATCTCGCCACCAGCTTTTTGTCACATAATTTTAGTACGTTTAAATACAAGCTTGTTTGTTAAAAAGTTTTTTTTTACATTTATTTTATATAAAGCAAATTCTTCTCCTTTTATTTGTAGCCTACGTGATTACCGACGGTTCTCTGTCCGTTTCTGTCAACATTTTTAAAACAACCTTCTAGTTTTAAAATAAAAATAAATGCTGTTATATAATATACCTTTTATATGATACCCCACTTGACCTAGTTATTTTTTAGTATTTTTGTATTTGCAATATAAGTAAGCATGAAATACCTTATACTATTCCAAATTTCAAGACGAGAGCACAAGTAGTGCCAGAGATAACCAGCTGTGACAGACAGACTGAACTACACCGGTTCCTGATTACCATTTTGGTTCAGAACCCTAAAAGTTCAATGTCCTTCATCAAATATTGATCTTCTTTACTACTAACTATTACTGTTACTGTGCGGCTATTACTGTGTAATCTATTGTCACTGGCACTAAATTAGATGCAGTTGCTAATTGGATCGGTCAATGCCCTGAATAAAACACAACTTGAGTCTTTGTCACAATATGCAGTATGTCGATTGATAACAACGACACACAGCGTAATTTCAAAGGTCTAACTAAACTCGAGGTTTGCCAACGGGCAATGGAGCGCAGTATACTCGGAGTAAAACGCATAGACCGTATTCGTAATACAGCACTGCGCTCCAAAACTCAAATTATCGACGTAGCTCAAAAAGTTGCAAAATTTAAATGGAGCTGGGCTGGTCATGTTTGCCGAATGCCCGAAGACCTGTGGGCAAAGATCACCACTCAGTGGAGCCCCAACACGGTGAGGCGCCGCGGCAGACCGAAGAAGCGATGGCGTGACGAGTTAGACCGGCATAACAGCGCATGGGTCGAATTGACGGCGGATCAGGATGCATGGAGAGTTGGAGGGGAGGCCTTTGCCCAGCAGTGGGACACTTATGGCTAATTGTAATTGTAAATATAAATAGCCGTAAGGTGCTAGTAGAATGTAGCCCCTCCTCTCTTACCTGTGGATGCAGTAACAATCTGCCAATGTATACCTTCGGAAGATGGACGTCGTCTTTCCGTGTAGCGACATCCCGTACTGCGCTCGCGAACCCGACTGCCAAGCGTGGTGCGTATGGCATCAACCTCTCATGCTCAGTACAAAGATCCATGAGGGAATCCATTGTCCAGAGATGATGAAAAAAACTGTTCATTTCTCACAGCACCTGCAATCTAGTTTTCATAGTACAAGCTTCGGATAGATTGAGGCTTTGTGGTGGCATGAGAAAATGTCCATTATTATTTTATTACTCCGGTGGGTCTAGTATTAGATTTATATAGTTCCGTATGTTAACGTACGTGTCTAGGGGAGCAGTTAAAAGGGTTTATGAAATTCATAAAGGCTGATGAGGATTTTGTCTCGGGTATTTTAACCGCTACATATAAACTACGACTAAAGTTTTACTGTGTTATAATTAAATATTAAAATAGCCGAGTATGTATGTTATACCGACTTTCAATCCGAAGCTCGTAGGTGCAGTACCGGCCGTGCACTAATGGATTTTTCTTTCATGATTGTATGTGCACATTTAACACGTGCTTTAGCGGTTAAGAAAAACATCGTGAAGAAACCCGCGACTTAGTTAGCTTCAGATGTATAGCTGACTTAGCTGAGAGGATGGTAAAGGTGCTGGGCAAGCTCAATCCGTCTTACAATATCCCAGGCACAGCAGCAGCCCATACAGCATGTTATAACAGTCGCTGACGCTTATTAGACTACAATAGATGCAAAGGCCTTTTCTCTCTTTCGCTCTGGTCGGCTCTTCATGTCTGAAGATCGTGATCTTTGGATGTCACACGATTTCACATTGTTACATTTCGAATGCATCAATCCTTTTCCTCTTCCTAGCTAAGATAGTCCTTACCTTATGGCCTTACCCTACCATTAAGAATTCAAAAATAAAACCAGACAAGTGCGAGTTGAACTCGCCCACCGAGGGTTCCGTAGGTATGTATGAACATAATAAATATTACTAAAAGTTTTTAAAATGCACAAATTCATGATTGCGCGCAGGGTTGCTTAACCTCGAGGTTTGATTTCATACTTTTTTAAGGACGATTTTTTTATGATTCCATTGCAAATGTACAGTTTTTTCTCTGTATCTACAGTATACGACATACCTTGCCAAATTTCAAAGATCTAGGTTTAAGGGATTTTGAATTTTGATTCTTTTGAGAATGTCGAAACATGCGTTTTTTGCGGCATAAACGACTGTATCTGTTTTTTTTTCAGGTTAACTTAGAATATTGTTTTTTTCCCAGCTTAAAGAGGCTGTAGGTTTGAGTATATTGGTTTTGATTTCAACGCGACACCTCTACACGTTCTCGAGAAAAAGGGTCTTAACAGACCGACAGACAGACGGACAACAAAGTGATTTAGTTTTTTCCTTTGAGGTACGGAACCCTTAAAACATTGAGAGATGAAAAGAAATGGCATTTGACCAGCAGTAAGATCGAATGTTTAAATATATTCTGGATTAGATAACAGATGGTTATGATTACTTTAATATGTTCAAATGCAATGGGACTTAAATGAAAAAGAAAATCTCTCGTTCTAAGTTAGGGGCGACCAACTAGTTTAGTCCGGTCAGCATAATCACACTCAATCACAACTCAATGGGTCTGGTTATTATACAACACAGCATTGTGCACTTTGCTCCTTATCTGTATATAACAATATATGTATGTGGATTGATCATGTTTGTATCGAGGGCATCGGTCTGAAGGTCATTTATTTTAGTGGACCGTAAAAACTATAGCGGAAACACCAAATTTAGACCTTGTTTACGTTTTCAATAACAATGTACTACCTAATAATTTATTTGTATATAAACTCTACATACTGAATGTCATTAACATAGAGCAGTAGAACTTTTTGTGAAGAGTTCATCTGGGAAAGTACTACCACCATACCTATTTCTACCGTCAAGCAGTAATGTCTGCATTGCTGTGTTCCGGTTTGAAGGGTAGAGGAAATTACGAACAAATGAGACCTCACAACTCTTAGCCTGAGGGTGACGGGCGCAATGCAATACAGCGTTGGTCACGTGCTTAGCGAACATGGTTACCGCGGTAATGCAGTTGTGATAGGTTGTAGAGGTTACCGCTTAACATCAGGTGGGCCTTGGGCTTGTTTCGTCATTCGGTCGTATAAAGAAAATATAAAAATAAATAGCAACTCCGTACTTGGCGTTGAGCTAGCTCAAATTTAAACTTTGGTTTCTCATCGAGTCCAAGGCCAAAATTGCTGCTTGGGCATCTTAGCTTAAGTTCGGCGGTACTTTACTCCGCGGCAGCTCCTTAGTTTCTAAAAAGCTTCAGTCCGTTCAAGTTTGGATTACTGCAGCCATTTCTTGGACGGCTCTGCTCATAGGCGATTATACTCTTGTGGAGATCAATTTTCAAAGCCATGAGCACAAGCGTCGGGTTTCCAGACTATCAGTCTTCTAAAAATTCAATTTCGATGAGTGTACACAAGGTGTACACGACCCCCTCCCCTTCCTTTACCGCACTAACAGAGGCTCGGAAAAGTATCATCCAAATCCAGTGGATACTGGATATCCCACCATAAGTATGAGTGTAGCTTAGTACGACCGAGCTACACTCATACTCTTTTATCATTAGTAAAGAGTGGAACTCGCAGCCGGCGTCTGTTTACCCAGATCGGTATAAGCTTGTAGTCTTCAATGCCAGAGTGCATAGTTTGTTTTTAGACAAGCGTGCTCCATCTTAGGCCACATTATTGCTCGTGCAAGTTAAATGGTGGCCAAACTTGCTTGCCTATTGTCATTACAAAAACTACACACGCCTGCAAAATTAGGGGAACAAAAGTAAACATTTTATTTTAATTCTTTTGTTAATTTAAGTTTTGTTTGTTTTTTTTTCAATTAAAATTATGGATATCAGGTAAATAAAAAACACGATTTCATACTAAATTTCCTTTAATTCAAGGAAAAAATTAATAAAATAAGAAAAATACAGATTCATGAAATAAAGCTTAACAAATTGAATGCCGTTTCTTTTCAAAGTCAACCAAAGTATGGCTTCCGCGGGTTCTTATGCGTGCCTGAATGCGTTTTCCCATGCCTCCAATGATGTTATCAATCATTTCTTATGGCAGATTCTCCCACTCTTCGACTAAGGCCAATTTCAGCTCTTCGACGTTCCTGGGAGCTGGGTTCTTCTGATGTACCCTTCTTCCAAGGGAGTCCCAAACATGTTCTATGGGGTTCATACTAAAAATAATAAAATAAACATTTTCCATTAAAGGTAAATTGGAATTAGAATTGGATTAAATATTAAAACGTCTTTACACAATGTATGTAATAAATAAATCAAAAGTAAAAAAAAAACTTTTTAACAAACAAGCTCGTATTTAAACGTAAAAAAATAATAAAATAAACAATTTCCATTAAAGTTTAATGTCAACTTAAAACGTCTTTCCACAATATATGTACTAAAAAAGCTTGTCGCGAGATTAACCTGTAACTTGATCAAATTTTTTTTTTCAAACAATGTAAATACGAGTACCTGTTCAAATCTAAAGTCAACTTAAAGAGGTTAGGCTTTGATTGAGTTAGAAAATGAAAGAAAGAAAATAATATTTATTTATGTCTCATTTACAAATACACAAACGGAACTGTTACAATAAAATATTTATAGACATAAATCGGTCGCCAACTCAGCGTACGCTGTGTTAGACACAGCACTGGTTTTCAGTGGCGCCGTGGGAGAGTTTGCGCGGAACACACCCGACACAGTACAATTTTTAACATGAAACTTATTAAACACAAAATTCACATAAATGCACTATACTTAGTAAATACGATAAAAAAAAACTTAAATCCAAACAAATAAGGGTAAAATTATAAATTGTACATCTATATAAAATAACATTATTACGTTCATTCATATATAATGGAGAATAAAGCTCAATTTACATAATTTTGAATTCTGTAGGTAATAGAAAGCCAGAAAACTCAGAACGACTAGGGAGTTTTTTGAGAAATTAAAAGAATATTCTTTAGAGAAGTTTTAAACGTGTCGATAGATTTTGTACAACTATGGCCACTCCTCCATATCCATCATCCCTATCGTTATCACAAAGTAGCCGCTAATTCTTAAGTTAGTTTCACAGTCCAACCATGTCTCACTAATTAAACAAATGCCTATTTTTTCCTGTAACAGGAAAGATTCAAACTCAAGTTATTTTGGGGCTAGGCTCTGTGTGTTCCACTGCCCTACACATTATGTATTGGGCAGTTGAAATCGCAGAACCCAGACAGACACGGTTGCCAATGAAGTTACTGTTATCCATAATAGAGACTCAGTTTTGTAATAAGGTATCTACTTACTGCATTAATTAAATACTTCATTACCTTCTCAAATAATAAACTCAAAATTTGTTTTACCTTTTCTCCAGAAAAAAAATATTTTGAACGGCCTTTATTAACTTTTAACTTATCTGTTTCTATTCTCTGTTCTGTACTTTGGGGCTAGATGAAACACCGTCTAGCAGTGTGCAATGTTCAGCATCATTTATTATTCTAATTTGCCATTTTCGCTCCATTCTTTCCTGTTTCTGACTCCTTCCTTATTGTTGCATGATTTCTAATTAGCAATTAGTAGTGGGATGTCTCCTATCGAAATGTAGCAGGCAGTTTTTCGCAATAAATTTATTTCGAACGTAATTGTATGAACCAGTGTGTTTATTATATGTATTGCTTATTGTGTAAACGAATCCACGATCAAACTGAAATAACCATTTAAATAAGAAATAGAGAAATGTTAAAACGTTCATGTACTGACGTAAAATCTGACTCAGCAAACTTCAAACTGTAGCGCAACCCCTTAGAAAAATAACGTAATTTTTTTCTAAGCGCAACCCTTTTGCCGCGCCACTTACCGGGACCAATTGTGACTCTAAAACATCCGGGGATGTTTGCACTTGAGGATGCGAGGAACTGAACACGTTGGATACCTATTTTCAACGTATATTTAACGTGGGTAGAAAACCCGTTTAACATAACAATTTACATGTACCTATGTATATTTCTCCAATCCTTGCACTCTTCTTAACTCCTACCATACTTTTAAAGTACTAGCTGCTGCCTGCGGCTTTGCCCGCGTTTTTTATAGCCTTCCTCGATAATAAGCTATCCAACTCTAAAAGAAGTCTTTTTTTGATGATTGTGGTTTTTCTTTCTTGAAAAATGTATGTTCACATTTAACACGTGCTTATCGGTGAAGGAAAACATCCTGAGGAAACCCGCAGCATAGTCAGCTTCAGGCGTATTGACCTGTTCTTTCCTCTGACTAATAGTCGACTAAGCTGCGAGGATGGTATAGGTGACTGGGCAAGCCTAATTCATCTAAAAACGTCCCAGGCACTGCAGAGTCCGGTACAGCGTTATTACCAATTGCTGACGCTGTATAAATCATCTATATTAGATATAAAGGCCTTTCTCTTTTCTTTCTTAACCATTATCGAACTTATAAACTATTTATTTATAATTATCGTTGGTTGAAGTTAGCTTGAAGTTGAAGTGAGGTTGTTATTGTGTATAATATGTCTTAGGATGTCGCAATCCCAAATTATTTAGGCGAGTTTGATCAACCTGCTGGCTAATGACGTCATCTACCACAAACTAATTAATTGATTCTCGAGTTCAAGGAAATAACACAATAATTTAATTTAAGGACTTTACCGATGCAATGCTGTAAATTCTTTAGGACAGAAAGGTTTGTCTGTGTTAGTCAAGGTTATTAAGCCTTGCTTTGTTAATTATGGTTAGACCTAGTTGTAGAATAAATAATGCTTCATCATCATCATCATTTCAGCCGTAAAACGTCTACTACTGGACACAGGCCGGTAGTTGCCATACTCAACACGCTTGGCGCTTGGCGAGCGCAGTACGGTATGTAGATTCACGGAAAGACGCTGCTGCCCATCTTCCGGAGGTATCCCTTAGCAGGCTCTTACTGCATCCATGGGCAGGAGAGGAGGGGTTACAATCTACTGCCGGCACCCCACGGCTAAAATAATAAAATAATGCTTATCCAATTTTTATCTCAACCCTTTCAGAACTTCAAGTTAAAAATATATATTCGTCTTCTCATACATTCGCTTATATATGAGCTTATAGAAATAGGTAAAACAACGCAGGAGTTCAAAGTGCGTCCTTAACACTGTGTAACAAAGGACGCTATATCGTGACGAAAAATTGAATTAAAATATGTACGTTGGGGAGTCAAACCTCGTTGCAAACAACAACGCTCCAAATAATGAAATACTTCTCTTTCCAGATGGAGATCATGGGCCAGAGTGTGTTTGAGTTTAGCCACCCATGCGACCATGACGATATACGTGAAGCATTGCGCACGGGCAAAAATGGTCGCAGGGATTTGCTCTTGCGCCTCAAGTGTACGCTGACCAGCAAGGGGAGGAATGTGCATTTGAAATCGGCTTCTTATAAGGTGAGTTTCAATCCCTATGTAGATATAAGAATGGTCGCAAGAATATGCTCTTGCACTTAAGTGTACGCTGACCAGCAAGGGCGGAATGTGCATTTGAAATCGGCTTCTTGTAAGGTGAGTTTCAATCCCTATGTAGATATAAGAATGGTCGCAAGGATATGCTTTTGCGCCTTAAGTGTACACGTACCAGCTTCTTGCTGGTACGTTCGAAATCCCCTGAAGGACATGTTTAACTAAAAATGCATAAACAAGAACATATCTGAATTCTATAAGAGAGTATATGGATGAGAATAGTCACCTAGGTTTTTCTAACTTCTGCGTCTAAAAAAGTTACCCTCAATGTAAAGCAAATTTTAATGTAAAATATGCATTTGAAATCGCCTTCGGGCTATGTGAAAATACAAAACTGCATTATTCTATTTATTAGACATTATGCTATATTTTAGTTTTTCGTAAACTTTCGCGATCGCTATCCATTCAAATAAATATCGCGATAAATTCCCGTGTTTTGACGCTTATTATAGTTTTACATTTTAGTTTACCTTATACAATAACGGTGATCTGACTGCATCCTATCTTAAGATTTGCGCCGTTTCGCGCTATTTCAAATGTCTAGTATTATTTATTCAGGTTCTACCATGTCACGAAACAAGATAAATAACTGCGGCCTGATTGGACACAGCTTAAGTGTCCAGATGCTATGAATAATGGTATATTATAACAAGACTTTAACATCCATTATAGATGTTTCTCTGATCTCTGGTCTCCTATTTATGCAGCGTCAGCAACTGGTATTCATGCTGTGGAGGACCCTGCAGTGCCTGGGCCATTGATGGATTAGGCTTGCTCAGCACGTAAACTAGTTTCAAAACTATATGTTCTGTTAGTTTTAGTGTTTAATAATTACACTTAGGGAAAACTTATCAACAGATAGGACTCGGCCCGTCATGGGTCTCATAGCTTAGCAGCTTTAGGAAGGGTCAAGTATCGATTTGGGTCCGTAACTCGACGGTTAATGGTCTATATCAAGTCAGTTTGAACGCCCTACAATAGTTGCTTTACATACAGTTGCAAACCTACGTAAACGCCATTACATTGCAATTCTTAACAAATTACCGGTGATTATTTAACAACCCGCCAGCTCTATTGTACTTAAAGACTATAATTTTGCAATTGTCAGGGGAAATTACTCTATTATAGGGTTTGTGGTATCGCACGATCAAATTCCATGTAATTTTATAAGTAGCCTCTGCGTTTGCACGCGATGTATCTGAATAGAAAGCCTATGGGATGTTCCAGACAAATCTTTTGAAAACTATCATGGTTATGGCCCATGTTCTTAAATCACATAAACGGGATGTTTAATGTGATATAAGAACTTTCGAGAACTTTCTAAAAATAAATTCAGAACATTCTAAAGATAAAGTCGGTTAGACTTTATAAAAGAAGAAAGTTCTCGAACTGACTGCATTTTTTTTAAATCTTTGTTACCTCAGAACTCCGTCGTTTATGAACCGATTTGGAATATCCTTTTAGGGTTCGAATAGATACACTTTCAATTATCGATAATACGATCGAAAACTTGATTCTAATGATGGGATCCATGAGCAATTAAATAGTTGTAAGACACTACTACCAAGTCCCCATTCGCTTTACTTGAACTTGGCTGGACACGCTACCGCGTGTCTAGATTGTTTTTTTGAAAATTAATGAATTATTATTTTTACGATATTTCGAAGCGGATGTCGGTATATCCGTGAATTGCGTCGTGATATCTTGATAGTTGATTAATTGAATAAAATCTCGTAACATACCAAACCTGAACAAAAGAACATGCGTTGCATTGGCATTATTACATCAGCATCAGTTTTCTACAATCATACGATATATCGTATGATTGTAGAAAACTGGGTCATTAGGTATAATATGCACCGGAATGCATTCTAAGGGCAAATACATACGACACGTCTCATGTACGACGACGACAATGCGTGTTAAAATCTCGGTATATGGCCCATGTGGCTTTGCCCGCATTCAATAGTTTTTCTTTGCACGTATCCCTGTCTATTTTTCTGAAATGTATCTCGCCGTGGGGTGCCGGCAGTAGATTTTTACCCCTCCTCTCATACACATGGATGCAGTAAGAGCCTGCTGAGGGTACCTCTGGAAGATGGGCAGCAGCGGCTTTCCGTTTATCAACATCCCGTACTGCGCTCGCCAACCCGTCTGCGTTGTGAGTTTTGGCAACTAGCGAGGCATGTGTTCAGTAGTGGACGTTTTACGGCTGAAATGATGATATAGATGTTGAACGGCAAGCCCTATTAAACAAGGCCTTATATACAAAGTTTTCTAATGGAGGCCAAGGACCTGCAGGCGCAGCGTAGGACGTCCACCTACAAGATGGGCAGACGACTTGGTAACAACCGCAGGTCGGCGGTGGATGCAGGCCGCTTCCACTCGCTGTACTTGAAATCCGTGAGGAAGGTCTTTGCCCAGCTGTGGGCGTCGTACGGCTGATATAATGTGATATTAAAGACAGGTTTTGCTTATGGAAAATTCACTTTTTGTAAAGAATAATGTTAAATCTTCACTATTGGCCTAATTCTAGTGGCGATACGTTTAGCTGGTTTAAATGTCATGTGACCAACACTAATGCATCAGTACGTGGTTCAATATTGTTTGTAGGAAACTAAAATAAAATAAAATATTCCTGTCCGCGCTATAGGCAAAAATATTCAAACTGTGTCAGAACTATTCATACATCCTAACATTTTCATAATATTTTTTTGATGAACATAGCGAAAACCAATGTAATGACCAACAGCACGAAGAATTGAAGTCGATGGTGTGGAGATTGAGCATGTCCATGGATATAATATAAACTACAACTATCGGTGTAATTCGTACTTATGGCGGGTCTGTGACGGCTTCAACAAACAACATAATACTTCTGTGGATTTGTTCGACTGTAGCGTAGCAAAGATGAGGCGCGTATTGAGTTCTGATTTCTTTGACTGAATTGAACTAACTTTATTTAATCACTTTTGTTAACCTAAATCACCTTTGTTTGTTATAAGCTTGTATTTACTTTCGTGCTCCATTTCTATAATATTTCTAAAAGTGAAGACTTGTTATTAGCCGTTTGATTCTAGATTACTTATATATATTATGTTTGATTTGTGCTGTTAGTCTTCCTAAAATAAATAAATATCTATACCTGGGCCAAATAGTCTCTTTCCAGGCGAGACAGGATAGAGGTTGCACGACGCACGGAAAACGCCTGAAAGAGCTATTGGTCCATGAAACATCTAATGAAAGGATCTCTTTCACTCTCCTTAAAACGGAAACTCATGGACATGTGCATTCTCCCGATCCTCACATACGGTGCACAGACTTGGTCATTTACTAAGAGCCAAAAGTTCAGCCTTTGGGTTTGTCAGAGGGCTATGGAGCGCAGCATCTTGGGATTGAAACTTACGGACCGAGTTAAAAACACGACGCTGCGCTCCAAAACGCAAATAGCCGAAGTCGCAGAAAAATCCGTCAAACTCAAATAGGACTGGGCTGGGCATGTGTGTCGTATGTCAGACGAGCAGCGGGCGAAGATCGCAACTCACTGGGTCCCGGGCAGACAACGGCCACGTGGAAGGCCTAGACGGAGATGGCGAGATGAGCTCGACTCTTAATAAGGAATGGGCCCTTGTTGCGGAGAACCGCAAGGAGTGGAAGGAGGGGAGGGAGGCCTATGCCCTGCTGTGGGACACTACAGGCTCTTAATAATAATATTTAACAAAATTATACATTTTATTTTTTGAATATTGGGAATATTGACAGCTATACTCCAGCGACTTTCGATGTACTTACCTAGAATGTTTGTCGACAAACTGTCAATACCTAACCTAAAAATAACTCTCTTTCTGTTGGTTTTTATATATGTTTCACAATTATGGGGGATTTGTGACCACTCTTTTCAATATAAATTACTTTTAACTCCGTCAAAAAACCAACCCCTAGGAAGCAATTCAATTTTAAGTTTGACAGTTTGTTTGTTTTGTTTGTTTGCGGTGGCTGCGGCTGCTGTTGCCCCAACATCACGATCTACACTTGCTGCACAAAGATCTGCTAATTACAGCGAAGCGGCGTTCGCAGTTTGCTGCTGCTGGCATTCGTGCTAGCGTTCGACGCGGACGCTCGTCTTGTATGCTTCGTGCTGTTATGTGAAATATATGAATAAATATATGAATAAGTGTTTACAAACATTTCACATCGAAAGTAGCTAGAGTAAAGATCAAAACATGAATATTTTATCAAACAAAGATTTTTGTCTAGAATCTTGTCGATTTATCAGTTCTATTTTAAGAAAAATTAATGATATAATTTAGGTTTTTGACATTGTAATGGTAATTAACCTCTTGACATTCAATCTTTGTTTTAT
The DNA here is from genome assembly GCA_963082625.1 of Pasiphila rectangulata. Classification (NCBI taxonomy): domain Eukaryota; kingdom Metazoa; phylum Arthropoda; class Insecta; order Lepidoptera; family Geometridae; genus Pasiphila; species Pasiphila rectangulata. The sequence goes on along the minus strand of OY720254.1, from coordinate 6,826,221 downwards.
TTATATTGATCAATTTTCACGTAAGTTTTGTGATTATATTGTAGTTTTTCAGTTTATTTAATTTTTATGTAAATGTAATTGTGTCAATTAATACTGGTATAGATCACAAACATCGGAAGAAAAACACCCAGGGACAAATAAAAACAAACATAATAGTTCCACATGAACCCTCAACATTAATTGTTTGCAATTGTCTAATCCGACTCATATTCCAGGTGATACATATCTCGGGCCACATGCTGACTCTCAAAGACAAGGAAGGTGACGACAAGCTGAAGACAGGGTCCATGGTGGCAGTGGGGCGTCCGATCCCGCACCCGTCCAATATCGAGATACCGCTGGATTGTCACACCTTCCTGTCGAAACACAGTCTGGATATGAAGTTCACTTATGTTGATGATGCGTAAGTATTGTCATCAATGCTTCTCTGCACAGTTACTGATAGGCGGCTTGCTTGGCTCCTAAAGCCTAACGAGTCGCCCTGCGAACGTTATAGAATCTTCGCAACTAGCCGCATTGCGCGCTTGGCGCGCCTTCGCTAGTTGTAAGTAGGCGCCGAGCAAGCCTCCTGTCATTGCGGACTTCAGGCATAGATCTTAGATAGTAGCTAGACTCCGTCATGGTCACTCTATAGACCGATGATGCAAGCTGAAGATGCCATGGTGGCAGTGGGTCGTCCGATACCACACCCGTCCAATATCGAGTTACCGCTGGAATGTCACACCTTCCTCTCGAAACACAGTCTGGATGTGAAATTTCACTTATGTTGATGAGGCGTCAGAAAAAGTCAAAGTCAAATAGTTTATTGTCAGTAGTCAGTACAGTCCACAAATTAATGCTTCGTTACATAGTCACTGATAGGGAGCTTACTTGGCTTCTAAAGCCTAACGACTCGCCCTGCGAACGTTACAGAATTTCCGTAACCGGCTTCACTGCGCGCCTAGGACTCGAACAGTAATTGTTCAAACATTTTAAAACATAGAATATTTTTAATAAATTAAAAGTAAAAAAACTTGGTTTCTTGTCTGTTCATCTTATGACCGCCATGTTGGATTTAGAGTGATGTCATATCATTTTTCAAGTAACTCGCAGCAAGCTTAATTTGATACCCATAATGTAAGAGTGCATTAAGAATAACTAGTCCGCCATCTTGAGTATACCGCCGTGTTGGATTTAGAGTGATGTAATTTAATTTTTCGAGTAACTCTCAGCAAGGCCTTTCATTTGATACCCATATTATAGGAGTACATTAAAAAAAAATAAGTAGTTTGCCAGGACATTACAGTACAGTCCAGTCCAGTCGCACAGAGCTGATCATGCATTGTCATCCAAAGTAAATATGTATACAACAAACATTTCAGCTCAATTGGTTGATGATATCTGCTTCAAAATTGAGTTGCAAGATTCCATATATAGTTATATACCTACATACATACATACATTCATAGGTACAGGGCAAGCTAAATGAAAGCTTGTAAAAATACGCCTATCTTTTACTGAATTGATGTTCCAAGCATAAAAACAAAACACTTAAGGGAGCTAAACTCCATACAAAACTAAAAGTGAAATAAAGACTGTATCTCTTACTTTTTAACTTCTGGCCGTTTTAATTTTGTGTGGTTTTGAGCGTTTTGACGAAAGGCAAATTTATATTATAATTATGACAAACTAGACAAGTATCTTCTCTACAAGCATAGTATAAATCCGTCATTTTTCCTTTGGTAGATAAAGCATAAAAATCAATTGTTTAGTTCTTGGTCTAGCTAGGTAAAAAATTAACAGTTACTTTTGTAGCACTGTTTGACGTCAAACTTTAACGTATATTGCTCGAGTTCGAATCCAAAGTAAGACCAAAAGGCCCAAGCCGGCTATTTAAAAAGATAATAAGTTTTTTTAGTTCTAAGTCTGGTTAAATTTTAATTTCGGAATTAGTTTGTAGGTACATGCTTATTCTTAGACATTAAAAAATCATCAACAAAGATGTTTTCATCTGTCCGAAATAAGTTTCAGATTTGGTTAAATTCCAGACAAAATTATAACACTAACGTCACACGTTACGTTGAATTGCTCGGGTTAATGTTAATCTGTAAGAACCTTAGCCGGCTATTTACTACCAACATACTCCAAAAGATGGCGTTGCGCCCAAACTGCGCCAGTATTATCTGACCGAAATCGGGCGCGCTCCGGCCGTGTTCTGTAGCCTTCGGACCAGCGGCAATCGAAACCGTCCGGCTTATATCAACAAAAATATCACCTTCAAACCGATTTTGTAGGTTAAACATGATGTGAATTCGCGGGTTTTGTACACAGTACGCGGTGTTCCATCGGTGTTGGAACTTGCATTACTTGTTTTTGAAAATAGCAGTGTCCGTGGTGCCATAAATACCTGTGTTTTGAACGGTGTTGCGTGTGCAGTGTTTGATGTTCAGTGTTTTGGTTTTCAAATTGGATGGATATGGCGGGAGGTTCGAATAAGTCACCTGTAAGTTGTAATATTTTCGTCCCCTCTTCGTAAGCGGTACAATGAAGTTCTAAGTTGTTATTTTGTTTGTATTTGTAAAGCGAAAGTGATGTTGTTTGAGCCCTCATGTATTTGTTGTGTGTGGAGCGATAGGTCATTCAAGGTTATCTAGAGGCACCGGTAAACATAACCAGCTCTTGTCTTTGTCACATTAGGATAAACCTTTTTATCTTTTGTCTCTTATAAATTGGTCTTTTATAAATCCCTTGACTGCAAAATTTACAAAATTTATTTATTTAATTTATTTTACGTTTTAAGGTTTCAAAATCCTTGTACTTACCTACTAGTTAAAGCAATAAAAGCAATAATGATAATAACTGTATGTACCTACGTGTTTTACATGAATAAAGTTATGAAATCAATTTTTAGCCTTAGAAAGTTACGATAAAATAGTTTAAGTACTGAAAGTTTGACTGATCAAGGTCATTTCTGACGTCCTCTGACGATTCCTTCACACGAAGATTTCCATAAAGGATATCGAATGTCACCTTGACTATAATTGGAACCACCTCTAACTAACTAGTAAGGTAATATAAACTTTCTGGCGGCCGCTCTGGTTAAAAATATGTTTGATGATCTACTAAAGATAGATAGATATAAGTAGAACATTATTACATGTATAATGCTTTATTACACACCTTAAAACATAGCATCTTATATACCATAGAATAGAATAGAAATACTCTGACCTAAAAACATAAATACTCTAGATACCATATAAAGCTTTCATCATTTCAGCCATAAAACGTCCACTGATGAACACAGGCCTCCCTCATGGATCTCCATGAGGGGTATACTTTACTGCCAAAACGAGTGTTTGTAACTTCCATAGGAACATCATTAATTAATACTAAAAATAGTCTTCTTTGTCTGCTTTGAATCCTCCACTTTTACCCGAAAACGGTAACAATCACTTGTGCTTAACAAAAGCACTATTGTATGTCCATGCAGGATAAATTGTTTATACGAACAACATTTTACATAAGATCTTCATGTCAAAATTAAAAATAAAAAAGCCTTTATTCGCTGACCAATTAAAATACAATAGTTATATAAGCAGCGAGTTTGTTGGCCTCATGTCGTCGCGTTCATAGCAAAGGATGCGACTAAGCCTTAGTACCTTTTTTTTTTCTTTTGTGACGGGGTGGAAATCTGCTAGGTCAGATACCATGCTGCGTAAAGGGCACAGCATGGTTATGTGAGGTTGTCTCCTGACGACTCACTAAAATCACTCCGATGGCCGGCCTCGGTGCACTAGGGGCTCCGGTTCCTCATAAAGAACACTCCGGAGCCCCTATGGCTATCCTTACCTTAGTGGTATCCTTTACTATGAGCGCGACTGTACCTAAATGTAAATTGAAACAATTGAACAATAATGTTTTCTTTATCTTTAATGCAGTCTCGCAATACTGCAGTGTTCGGAAATATCCTGTTTTCACCGTTTACGCCGACAAGACTTTCGCTTCTAAGTCTTATGAGTATTACTGTAATTGGTTGATATAAATATCGCTGTCTTGTTCCAGTTTGACCAACACCTTGGGCTTCGAATCGGACGAGTTGGTCGGTCGTTCGTTATACGACTATCACCATGCCGCCGACAGTGCCGCTATGGCGCACCAGTTCAAAACACGTGAGCAATTTGATCCTTCATTCATCATCATTCCTCGCTGGACATAGCTCTCGTAACACGTCACTGAGCTTGACCCATTTTGTTCCTTCGAAACTGTATAACCTATATTATGTATATATATATAACCTTTGAAATAATGACCTGTTGCTAGGATTGGAGTTACGACAAATTGCTGAAGGTCTAAAGGTCATTCATGGAAATATATTTTTGTCATGCAAGTTTAAAGCACCACTAAAGTCTTACGGCAAAAGTGGGAACTAAGAACATTTACATAGGCATTTTTATTTAGTTCTTTATTAGCAGCGCCGCGTCTATCGGACTGCTGGCGCGGACTACCGTTGGATTTGAAGCGTAAATTTATAACAGCGCCATCTAGTTTGGCAGAGGTTTAATCGGTTTCGCGCTATCAAATGGTGTTTGTGCAGTTAGTTTATTGTTGGTGCGATAGGTGGCAGCACTTGTATGCTTCGAAAGAATAATCTGATACCATTTTGATTAGCTTCTATAGGCATACGATTACAGTCGTGCTTATGGCATAATTTAAATAAATGCTAATTGGTTTTGTTAATTAACGGTTCATAAACCTCCGGTAGGTAACAACAGCCCTATTAATTAGTTATGTCGTGACTATTATGTTGAGTTTTTGACGAATGTATTTTCTTCTGGCAAATCCTGAAGTAGCGTAGGAGAAACGTAAAGTATCTTCAATGTGTTTAGGTGGTTGAGTATGCTAGATTCATTAATCAAAGTATGTACCATTGCTATCTATGCACTTTTGCAATCTCATAGATAGTTCATTGATCCCTTTACTAAAAAAAACCATTCGGACGGAAATCAATAAAATCTTTGAAGGCGGTTTGGACTGCCCCATCAGAGTTGATTTTTTTCCCTTGCAAGAAGTTATTCAAATTTCGAAAGAATGGTAGGTAATCTGTTGGAGCAAAGTCCGGAGAGTACGGTGGATGTCTAGACATTCCAATTGAAGCTCTTCTAATTTGGTAGCCGTCTGTTGAGCAGTGTGTGGTTTGGCGTTGTCCTGAAGCAGCAGTGGCCTAGAGCGATTGACCAGCGTCGGTTGTTTAGCAGCTAGCTTTTCCATCATGGTTTGCAGTTGCTGACAATAGACATCTGCCGTAATCGTCGGGCCAGATTTAAGAAAGCTGTAGTGGACGACACCGGCACTGGGCCACCAAACGCTCACAAGTAACTTTTTTTGAGTCAGTTTTCGCTTGGGGCATGATTTGGCGGCAGTGCCTGGGAAATTGTTAGAGATGGATTAAGCTTGCCCAGCACCTATACAGTCCGCGCAGCTTTTTTTTATACTACTAAATGACGAGACAAGCCGAAGGACCTCCTGATGTTAAGCGGTTACCTCTACCTATAACAATTGCAATGCCGCGGTCATCACGTTCACTGAGCACGTGACTAACGCTGCACTGCATTGCGCCCGTCACCCTGAGATATTTGTAAGGTCTCATGTGCCCGTAACTTCACCGGCTCCCTTACCCCTCAAACCGGAACACAGCAATGGAGACATTACCTACTGCTTGGCGGCAGAAACAGGTATGGTGGTAGTACTTCCCCGGATGAACCTTTCACATAAAGTTCTACTACTACTGATGCTGAGTGAGCTATAAGTCAGAGGAAATAACGTACATTATATAGAAGTTTACAGTTGTAGGCAGTGAGTAGTAAATAGTTAAAGTAGCTATACCAAACAAAAAATGTGTCGCAACTTGATGACAGCGAGGGTGCTTGCGCGGGGCGCGCTCGCCCCCGCACAAAGTATTCGCTGCAGCGCTACACGATTAGAATGTCGTCTATCCATACCATCAATACATGCAGCGCTAGATCGCTAATAGAGTATAGTTTTCTCGCGACCAAAACGTCGTAAGCGCCGTGAATTTCGTTGGCGCTTACACGTTTCGTTCAACATAGTGTAACAACATGTCGCTCTAATAGATTTTTTTCACCGCAGAAGGGACACTTCAGACAGCTATTAATGCTGTAATGTCAATGCAGTAGGTACCTATGAATATTATATTTCAAAACGTAAAAATATTTACATTAAATTAAAACGAATCGTTAAGCGTTTAAAGTCATTTTTTTTTAAATAAATTGGTATTTTATCCAACAAGTACGTACATAGGTAGGTACTTACTACACTAACTAGACCCCACACTTTATTTCACTCTGCGCCTCCTCTCATGCCCGTGGATGCAGTAAGAGCCTGCTAAGGGATACCTCCGAAAGATGGGCAGCAGCGTCTTTCCATATACCAACATCCCGTACTGCGCTCGCCAACCAGCCTGCCAAGCGTGGTGAGTATGGCAACTACCCCTCATGGCGACCCATGAGGGAGGCCTTTGTTCATTAGTAGACGTTTTTTGGCTGAAATGATGATGATTATCTAGCCCAAAACTAAGCAGAGCTCTTGTTATGGCTACTAGATAACTGATATAATAAATACAATACAATACATACATAAATACCTATTTATGTATTATTATACGTAGAAAATGACCTGAACACCCAGAACAAATATCTGCAGCGATCACTAAACATATGTTCCAAGACGGGAATCGAACCCACCTCCTGCGTCGCAGGCGAACCTTTGCCCACCACGCCACAGAGGTCGTCAATCGATCTATTACAAATTTATAAACCTTAAGAATTTGTTCAGACAACAATATAGGTATAATACAGCTTCAGTTTATAAGTAATGACGATTGCAAAAGATACCTACAGTAGGTACCTACTGTTAGTGATCAGACAGACGGCATAGGGCGAGTAACATGAGTTAAAAATAATCAGTTAAACCTTTGTCGCCAACCCTTAGTAGGTACCTACACATCCCATCTGTACGAATCACTTTTCATAATCTATGATTTTCAAACAAAATGTCAGTACAATAGAAAATAATTTACAAAAATTAATTTTAGTTGGTTTTAGTTGATATTCTGTTTACTTTCCGATGATAAGTCACGCCACTATCTTTTTTCTTCGCAGTTGATTGATTTTTACACGTTTTTAACACGCAAGACGGCATTTTTAAATTGAGTTTATTCGCATGTGGTCGCGATGGGCGTCGACGAACGACTAAAAGAGTTGTTGCCGGCCGGCATCAACTCATGGCGCAAACTTGTTGTTCGCGGGTGTCAATTCTATACGCTAGTAATAATACTTCAATGGTTGTAGGTAGGTTTATCATCATCTTATTCGTGCATAGGCCTAAGTATTTATTCATACATTCTCCTTGAATATCCTTGGATAGAAACAGTAAGAAATAGGGAATGGACACCGGTATTCGGTATTACCGAAAAACCGGTAATACCGAGTTATTTAAGGAACTTCGGAATACCGGTATTGAAATTGCAAATACCGGTAATTCGGTATTTTGAATTAAACGTTAAAATAAATAACAAAACTCATAAGGCAGCTCTAGATTACACAAATAGGTAACAAACAACTTATTTTTGTAACTACTTATTGTAAAATTATTGTAAAATTGATGGACAGTCTACGTTTTCGCTTCGCTATGTCTTCACGTGGTCACAAACCGACTTCAAAATAAATAAACGAACAAATGCCCGTAGGATAGTGTTAGACTGTTTTTTGATTTAAATCTTTACTTTTATAAAAGATTTAAAATATCTATAAATAGATATTTTTAAACTGCAAATTAGTAAATGTATACGAGCAAGTAGATAGACGGACGCGAGCATAGCGTCAGGGACATTATTTCTGCCTGCATAAAGCTCAAAGCTGATTGGCGAAATTAACGACGAATGCACGTGCGAGTGCAAAACAAGTATTGTTCCTGTAATTTCTTGGAAAAAAACCGTCGGACCCGTGCGGTGCCTCTTTCTTTGTCACGCACATTTTCAATTGCATAATGCGCTCTCGCTCGTTAGGCCAGTTCTCTATAAATTGTTATTGTTACTACGCACGTACCAAAAAATCCCAATTAAAGTTTAGGTTGATTTAAAAGCATTGCTTTTTTTAAGAACCCTTTTTTATTACAATTTAGATATACTTATTCAGTCTAAAACAATAAAACTTGCAGAAGAAAATATTTTTTTCAACTATTTTAATATTTATAGTAAAATACCGAAAAATTACCGAAATACCGGGATCCCGGTTTTAAAAATATTGATACCGAAAAATTACCGGTATTGTCAATACGTCCATTACCGCCATTCCCTAGTAAGAAAGAACCTATTCATAGTTAGTCATTCATACAGTTTTATGACTCGTATTATGACGTGTTGTTGTTATCTCAAATGTTATGTTATTTTCGTGCGGAGAGCAATTTTATTTTTAGCATTCTTGGCTAAACGCCATAATTCAAATCTTTCAGTAGTTTACAAATAGACAACTACCTATAGTCATACCTGGTCAGCTGATAAGTTTATAGCAGATAGGCTGAGGCAACTTTCCTTAACCGTGGTCAACATTATTTCATCATTTCATAATTTCAGCCATAAAACGTCCACTGATGAACACAGGCCTCCCTCATGGATCTCCATGAGGGGTAGTTGCCATACTCACCGCGCTTGGCAGGCGGGTACGGGATGTTGATACACGGAAAGACGCTGCTGCCCATCTTAAATAAATAAATAATGCTGGACAGATCACACAGCATCATCTAGCCCCAAGCTAAGCAGAGCTTGTGTTATGGGTACTAGATGATTGATATACTTAATACATTATACTACATAGATAGATATTTTTATTATATATAGAAAAACACCCAGAACACCCTGAACAAATATCTGCAGATCGTACAGACATTTGTCCCGAGGCGGGAATCGAACCCGCAAACCCTTGCGTCGCAGGCGGACCTTCACCCGCTGCGCCACAGAGCTCGTCAATCTTACGGAGGTATCCCTTAGCAGGCTCTTACTGCATCCACAGGCATGAGAGGAGGGGTAACATTCTACTGCCGTCATCCCACGGCTTATCTTCTAGTACATTCTAGTATCATTGTTATTATTAACTAATTTATTTCAAATTACAAATTCATATCACACATTTCAAAGATTATTATTCGATCAGACGTTATCATCCTGCCCCCATTGAAAATCTTTCAATCTTCTAATCCCTCAGCAGTAGGCAAGGGACACAGGCGAACCAAGGGGCGGGGCGCGAGAAATAAATAATAAATAAATCCTCGTCGAGTAGTTACATCTGCAACTCGGGCTATATTCTCAGCTGGGCCGTAGAATAATCTTGAGATTCGTCAAATTTTCCAGCAGAGCGCGGAAACATCGTCTTCTTGTATAAGTAGCAAATCTCCTACTTTGGGGTTGGAGGTGTTGGTTTTCCATTTGTGCCGTTGCTGCAGTTCAGCAATATATTCTCGCTGCCAGCGACGCCAAGTGTTGATATATTTGTTGCAACCTTTCATAGCGGTTTAGATTATTTGTACTGTAGTCCTCAAGAGCGGGTGAAGGTGTTGTGGTGAGAGCCCGGCCAATGAGGAATCTTACAGGAGATAGGCAGAGGAGATCATCAGGGGATGTAGATAGGGGACAAAGGGGACGACTATTCAATACAGTCTCCACTTGTGCGAAAAGCGTGGATAGTTCTTCAAATGCCAAATGAGAATTACCCATAACACGTTTTAAATGTTTAGCGGATTTTATACCGGCTTATGCCGCCGAAGTGAGGTGTGTAAGGGGGAGAAAATAACATTTGAATTCCTTCTTCGCATGCAAAGTCAGATATAGAATATGTGTTACATTTTAAAAATTTATTAATTTCCTTAGCGCCTGCAACAAAATTGCGGCCATTATCGTAGTAAACTTCCGATGGGTTTCCTCTACGCGAAATAAAGCGGCGGAACGTCATTTGACAAATCACAAACGAGTTCGAGATGTAAGCATTTGTATCGTAAACAAACAAATATGCAAAGATTTGAAACTTGTCTGTACGTGCGATTACGCAACGTAAGCCTGGAATGTTTGGTGATATGGGTGAATAATGGTACACGATAACTAGGCACAAATCGAAGGGAATATGCAAACTTTATAATGTCCAGTTTAATATGTCTCCAGGCGGCGCGGCGGCTCGAAGCGCGTCGCATAGAAATAAATGAGGTAGTTGTAAATATGCTCGATACAGTTCCTTATTCGAATTCCTTACTCCTACTTTTAGTCTTATTTTTTAGTGACTATCTACCTACTGTATGTCTTTGGTGTTAGACGTACGTATAGATTTAAGATATGAGGGCCCAATACGCTTAGGACAAGCCCAAAAGGGCTTTTTGAGTGTATTTTAGTTTGAGAACTATTGTAATTTTCTTGAAATAAATAAATAAAAATGTAATTACCAATTGAAAAGAAATTGAACGTTAGTATGTATGGTCAAATCGATTGATAAAATCTTTGGATGGAACAAAGAACTTTCACAAAAACTGTTGAGGGTAGATAAATGCGGATTGAATATTGTAAAATATAATTGAATTTATATGGATTGTACGCTAAATTTATCCGTATACGCTGTAAAAAGGTAATTAGAACAAGTATTGACCGATTGCAATAGACAAATAGTAATAACTCAGGAATTTAGGTATGTAAATTGGACGGGCAAATTGGGAAGGAACTTAGCTGCATGCTAAGCTGAAGATTACTTAGGCTCGAAACTGATCGCTGACGTTGGCCGGAGATGGCTCCAATTGCTGGTCTAGGCCTTCTAGTATTCCGTGGCACAAATAGATGATGATATTGAGGTACTTAGTGAAACTCGGAACTCGGCACTCGGTGAAAACTTGTCCGACAAATGGCGGCGTCCACCGGCTAGCTTCTTCGTCTGGTTTTCTTCGATATTTCTCGAAAATCTATCGGTTCTCGACAGGGTGGTCGCCAGGTGTTGATGATGCACAGAGGAACATTAATGAAATTCCAGAGTTTGTAGATTATATTGTCTCTTTACAGCGTTTGATGAATACGAGTTATGGTAAGTGTTTTTTTAGCGTGGCTAAAGTTGAAGTGAAAGAATGACAGGTGCCATAAAACTAATGTCCTTTCCAAATAGGTCGCGCAAAACACACACTACACTTGCGATTATTATTAGATCAGGCGTTACCAGTACGTACAATAAAGAGTTATTAACCTTAAATCACAGCCGCCAATCTTAAGGCGATGATAGCCGAACACTTAAGGCATTTAAACGCTACTTTAAAATACGCTACCCATACGCGCTATAAACACTCGTATCTTGCGCCATAGAATAATAATTCAGTAGGGGAATGCTAAAAATTTCAAACAGTTGTCACTAAAAAAAATTCTCTATAAATTATTTTTGATCGTGTCTTCGAATATTTTTAACATGTATGCCTAGAGAATCACACAGTTTTAATCCACGTTGTTACCTACCACACATACGTCTGATGCTATACATACCACACACTTTACACACACACACACACACACACACTTTGTTCACAGTTCACACAGTTATTTTTGTCCCATTTATCCGTTTAAATTCTTCACATCTATTCTACGCGGGTCATTAGACCCCATCCTTCCCATCTACCCCTATATTATATTGTGTTGTCTGTCATTTCATTAAGTAACATTATCATCAGGTATGTTAGAAACACTTGCCGTCGGGGGGGTCGGCATTAAATTGTTGCCCTACTCTCATGCCCATGGATGCAGTAAGAGGATTAAGGGATACCTTCGAAAGATGGGCAGCAGCGTCTTTCCGTGTATAGCATACCTTACTGCGCTCGCCAACCCGCCTGCCAAGCGTGGTGAGTATGGAAACTACTCCTCATGGAGATCCATAAGGGACGCCTGTGTTTAGAGTGAACGATTTTTCCTCATATACACATGCTACAACAGATCATCAGGTTTTGGCAATACAAGTGTCAAACTATGTTGCTTAGTTGAAAATAGCTGCTAGAGATGAAAATAAATAAAAAATGACTAATGAAAAATCGGAAAAGCGCTTTTTTTCTACCCCGCACGATAGTGACAAGCTGTCTCCAAAGGGCATCGAGCGGATATAAATAATATAAATATTTTTTCACAATTCTCTAAATAATAATAACAGTCGCCATAGTAAAGATAAAAGATAAAGATACGTTTATTTTGTCACACAATTTACAATTAATCCATGTACAATATTAAGGTTTAAAAAATAAAATAAAAATGTGACAAAAATGCACCACTGGCACCACAGTCGCCACATACACCTAGTCACCACAGGAACCACAGTTACCCTAGTGCACACTGTTGCCCTAGTCGCCACAATTGTTTCAGTCTACACAGTCGCCATAGCCACCACAGTCAACCCAGTCATTACACAGTCGTCTCAGTCACTCCAATCACCACAGTAGACTCAGTCGCCACAGTCACCATAGGCGCCACCGTTGCTCTAGACTCCACAGGCACCTGATAATCCTTTCAAGAGTTATCCTTTGATAAAATATCCTGTAAACCCTAAAGAACTACCATATGATATACAATATATGAAGAAACCCCTATAAAAATCAGCTTCAATTCATGTAAAGTTGTAAATTTCAACCATTCAAGAGTGATCTTCGAACAAAAATTGCGGACACATACAATACAAACATTCAGCCAAAACTCCAAATTGCCTCTAAAAACTTCATTTGCTTCGCTCACTTGTAAGAAAATATTCTACAAAATACAACAAAAAAAAAATGAGCATTATAATTTGTTAGCATGACACTAGATCGAAGAGATCTCTCTCTTCGTATCTCTTCGATCTACAGTGTCATTGTGCTAATTTACCTACTACAAACGTAAACAGCGGAGCGGCACAGAGCGACATGACCACTCTGGGATGGCTCGGCCGGTACTGATTTGTTCGGAGCACGGGCGAATTTTTATGTAATTTGACATTTCGTAAAATATTTGTATGAAATTGAAAAAATCTAATTTCACAATTTTCTCCATAAGAAAGAGGCCAATGTTTTGGTGTATTTTTTTTTTATTTCATCGTGTAGTTTACTCATACCAGTTGTGAAACAACTGGATTTTATTAAAAGGTAACTTTGGATATTTTTTATCCATGAAAATATCCTTAATCGCGTATTTGTTTTACCATTCCCTAGGTTTCCTGAACTTTAATATGTATAAGAATAGTTTATTTTCAACATACCTATATAACATAGGTAAGGTACACTTGCATATTAAACCTTAATCACTTAAGTACTACGCATAAATTATGTTCTGTAATAAAATAAGTTACAAAGATTATTATACAATCGTATGAATTTCAGATCCTATGTTTAATGGTAATACTAATAACTATTGCAAGTATTTCTCAATAGAGAAATACTTGTTTTGCGATGATGAAATCTGGTAGTACCCGGCCTTAATCAGTCAACACAGTGCCCTTAACCTCAAATTGATCTCTCGTGAAATTCCGCCGCTTGATAGGAATGTTTACAACATTCTCAACATAACAAACAGCTACCACCATACCTATTTCTGCCGCTGCTTGCCGGCAGAAATAGGTAATGTCTACATTGCTGTGTTCCGCAGGGTAATCACCCAGCAGAAAACGGCAATGTAGCGGGATACGTAATCACGTGTCCGTCTGCGACGCAAAATGTTGCGGGTTCGATTACTTCCTTGCGACAAAGGTTTGTACATTTCATCATTTTCAGCCGTAAAACGTCCACTACTGAACCCAGGCCTTCCCTCATGGATCTCCATGAGGGGTAGTTGCCATACTCACCACTCTTGGCAGGCGTGATGGCGAACGTCGTACGGGATGTTGATACACGGAAAGACGCTGCTGCCCATCTTTCGGAGGTATTAGGGGTCGCAATACCGAATCATTTAAGCAAAACCGGTATTTTCGGTATTGGCTCCAGACCAATACCGATAATCCGGTATTTTCGATATTTCCGGGATCAAGCTAAAGTTAGCAAATTTAGTAAGTATAATAAAGTTAGTTTGCGGAGGAATAGTAAGTAGGTACCTACTAACTAACCTAAATGAATTTATCTTCTAAATAAAACAAAATTTTCATTGACACAAGGTTTGTTATTTGATATGTTGGTAATCAATCAGTTAGTTCTTAGCAATAATTTACTAAGTAAGGCCTTTGCATCTATTATAGATGATTTATACAGCGTCAGCAACTGGTAATCATGCTGTATGGGACGCTGCAGTGCCTGGGACATTGTAAGATGGATTAGGCTTGCCCAGCACCTATACCATCCTCTCAGCTTCATCATTTCGGCCGTAATACGCCCACTACTGAACACAGGCCTCCCTCATGGATCTCCATGAGGGGTAGTTGCCATACTCACCACGCTTGGCAGGCGGGTTGGCGAGCGCAGTTCAAATGTTGATACACGGAAAGACGCTGCTGCCCATCTTCTGGAGGTATCCTTTAGCAGGGTCTTACTGCATCCACGGGCATGAAAGGAGGGGTAACATTCTACTGCCGGCACCCCACGGCAAGGCAACCTCTCAGCTTAGTCAGCTATTATTCAGAGGAAAGAACAGGTCAATACGTCTGAAGCTAACTAAGCCGCGGGTTTCCTCACGCTGTTTCCTTCACCGTTAAAGCTCGTGTTAAGTGTGCACATAAATTTTTCAAGAAATAAAAATCCATTGGTGCACGGCCGGTATTGAACCCACGACCTTCGGATCGAAAGTCGGGGGTACATACCACTCGGCCAACACGGCCAATAATTTACTAATACTATTATACTAAATGCCCGTTTATTCCTTTATTAAAATAACTTAGGTTAACTAGAAAACGTAGAGCCGATAACAAAGTCGGAAGTACATCGAGCTCTGCTCAGCATGAAGTACAGCAAAAGTCCGGGCCATGATAATATCACCACAGAAGCTCTAAAAATTGGGGAACCAGCACTTATTTCACACATAACGCATCTTTTCGATTCAATATTAACTACAGGAACTTTTCCAAAAGATTTTTGTCATTCGGACATAATCTTACTTCATAAAAAAGGCGACAAGTCGGATATTGGCAATTATCGTCCTATTAGCCTTGTCTCTCACCTCTACAAAACGTTTATAAAAGTAATAGAATTTAGAATATCGGGAACTTTAGACCTTCACCAGCCGGCAGAGCAAGCTGGATTTCGGCGTGGCCTCTCTACCACAGACCATCTACACGCGCTGAATCAAATTATAGAGAAGCATATAGAGTACCAGCTTCCTCTATACCTTGCTTTTATTGACTACTCTAAAGCCTTTGATAGTCTAAGCCACAGTTCCATATTTCAAGCACTCCATAACCAACAAATAGAACCAACTTATATACAACTCCTTCAAAACATTTACCATGAAAGTACCGCTGCAGTCAAACTTCAAACATCTGGACCATCTTTTCCCATACAAAAAGGTGTAAAGCAGGGCGATCCACTGTCTCCTAAACTTTTCACGGCCACCTTAGAAGAGGTTTTCAGACAATTGTATGATAGCTGGGAAGAGAAAGGAATTGTCGTCGGCGATAAAAGATTGACCAACCTGCGCTTCGCAGACGACATCGTGTTATTCTCCTCTTCTGCAGCAGAGCTGGGCGATATGATCAACCAACTTAACAACGCAAGCCTCAAAGTCGGACTGAAGATGAATATGTCGAAGACCAAGCTTATGTCGAACAGCACACAGCACATAGTGAACATGGGGGGTGTGGGGATTGAGTACGTGCAAGAGTATCTTTATCTTGGCCAAATAGTTTCTCTCCAGCAGGCAAGACAAGTAAAAGAGGTTGCCCGACGCACAGAAAATGCCTGGAGAAGCTTTTGGTCAATGAAAGACCTGATGAAGGGAAATTTACCCTTATCCCTCAAAAAGAGACTCATGGACGTACGCATTCTTCCCATCCTCACCTATGGTGCCCAGACTTGGTCTTTGACTGATCATCAGAAGTTCGCACTTGGCGTATGTCAACGAGGTATGGAGCGCAGTATTTTAGGAGTGAAACTGTCAGACCGCGTGCGGAACAGTATACTGCGCTTCAAAACACAAATCGTTGATGTTGGTCATAAAGCCGCTAGCTTGAAGTGGAACTGGGCCGGACATGTCTGCCGCATGTCAAACGAATTATGGGCAAAGCTCACTACGGAGTGGATTCCACCTAACGCAAGCCGAAGACGTGGAAGACCTAGAAGAAGATGGCGCGATGAACTAGACGCCCATTTAAGATCTTGGCCTGTAGCAGCGTTAAATCGCGAGGAGTGGAAGAAGGGAAGGGAGGCCTTTGCCCTGCAGTGGGATAATTACGGCTGAAAAATAAAATAAATAAAAATAAATAAAGGTTAACTAGTTCAAATACTTTAATGAAATGTAGTGTTTGACTAGGAAGTAGGATTCCTACTAGGAATCAGTTCTAAAAATAAAATGTTTATCAAAGTTAAACATCTCACAACAGTCTCAACAAAAACAAAACGAACCAGAAAAATACACTTCTAATTAATTCTCATAAAACATAAAATTAAGTCTTAGTATGGTTTACTAACCGTCAAATAATATTCTAATTAACAAATTAACAAAAATGCTTAAATTAAATTCAGTCGTAAGGTGAACGAACTCAAATCGCGCGCGCGTAATTTGAATTAAATTTATTTATTTTACTAAAACCGAAAATACCGAATATCCCGGTTTTTGTGTAATAGACATAAATTTGGCCCGGTATTCCGGTATTTTCGAAATTCGGTATCCCGGTTTGCGACCCCTAGGAGGTATCCCTAGCGTAGAGGTAGTACGGTAGTGTTTGTACGATCTGCAGATATTTGTTCAGGGTGTTATGAATGTTTTTCTATATATCATAAAAAATATATGTCTTTTTAGTATAATGTATTAAGTATATCAGTCATCGTTGTACCCATAACACAAGCTCTGCTTAGCTTGGGGCTAGATGATGATGTGTGAATTGTAAAAAAGTAAATTGTGTTTGTAACTCCACTTCAGTTCCTTAAACCTGGTTTCGACATTTTGGACTTTTGCCTGTCGTCTGATTTCAATATTTGGAACGCGGTCGATAATCAATACACGAGTCAAGTGTATATTTACTTCTACTTTATGTTACTCGTGTATTGTTGTAGTTCAACTTCAGACACAGCCTTGGACTCTGTTTGTTGTTTGAAATATTTATCTTTTTTCGACGAAGATCAAAGAGCTTCTCGTGTGAAATAAGCATATGCCTTTCACATGTTTATTGATGACTAGCCGCACTTCGAGGTTTCAAGCGCGCAGTTCCCGTTCCAGTGGGAATACGGGGATACAATATATGCCTATGTTACTCAGTGATAATGCTGAGTAGCAGAGAGCTTTCTAATGATGAAATAATTTTGAAAATCGGTCCAGTAGTTTCATTACAAACATACAAAATACAAATCTTTCCTCTTTATAATATTTAAGATTAAGAATAATAAAAATAAGAAAATATTTATTTACGACTCATAAGTACACAGGTAAATTAAAATTACATAATTTAAACAGAATAAAAATCTTATGAGACATAAACTGGTCACCAACTCAGCACACGCCGTGAGAACACGGCACTGATTTTCAGTGGCACCATATTTGCCCCACAAGGCGCAACACCGACCACAGAAAAGATATCGAAGGTAATAAGACATAGGTATTAAACAATTTACATAATGTACATATGTTGATTACTACTAAACACAAACACAAAAAGTAACATAATCTTAAGTACATTTGAATACAGTTTCAAATACAAGCCTAAAAACGACCGCTTATGAAATGGATCTTTGAGAATTTAACAAGTGTTTTTTTTAATTTGGTTTTCAAAGAAATCAAACTAATTAACAACGCCCCGCGCGTTCGAATGGTACATTATCCCTGAAAACATGGGCTACGAGTATATTTATCACTAGGAAAAATAAGGGATACATACTGAAACTTCAATAATGTAACCAAAGGTGTAAAATTTCACGCCCTAACAACTAAACAGATTTTTGAAATTATTTCATGGCTAAAAGCCTTATTTCTCACTCTATTCGAACGGGAACGGGAACTCCGATTGTAGGAATACGGGAATAAAAGATAAAGCTAATTTCACTCGTTGAATATTTATGATTAGTTATTAGATTTTTTTTAATATAGCCTATGTTTTCAGGGATAATGTACCCATTCTAACAGTGAAAGACTTTAAAATCTCCTTATATTTTTTTTACGAACCTATAACTACTGTCCCACTACTGGGCAAATGCCTCCCCTTCCTCTCCATTTGTTTCTGTTAAAAAATATTGTACCTTTTCTAAACAAGAATTCCAGATTTCATAAGCTGTTCACTGGAATCTAATCACTTTTACAATGTCTAGAATAGATTTTGTGATGCAAATTCTTGGAATTAAAATGGGATATGTAAGGCAATTTTGTTTTAGGCAGTTTTATTTTATTTCACGATTTGATTTTGCTTTTACGACTAGACTCTACAATCCGAACACTTGTAATGACTTTTAAAATACCATTAATTTACCCTTTTTCTGCATTGGAGAATTGAGCACTGTTTTTATTGGTAGGTTTCTGCCATCAAAATCGCTGTAAAATCAAAACTAAATTAAGCGACACGGACGAAGGCCGTCTCTGACCTGCGATTACCTACATTTCCTGTGTAGGAAATGTAGTGTTGTTGAAGAAACGATTAAAACCTGATTTCACTTTCATAGCACTCGTGAGTTACACCATTCATTGTAATGTTTAACGAGTTTTATGCGTCGAAAATAGGTTTCACTCGTTCAGCTCCTCCCAGGGGAACTTTCAGCAGGGAAGAAGAAGGTGCCGCTTAACACTCCATTCCCTGATAAAAGTTCCTCGTCCTTAATAAGTGAAGAAGTAAGCTTCTGTTGTGTGGCAGAAGTTATTCCGTAATGTCCCGTTTGACCTATCTTTTACTAACTTTTGACTTAGCTTTTGCCTATCAATGGGCCGAGCGAAACTTTTTTTTTTTATTAGCTACTAGCTCCTGCTCGCCACTTTGCACGCGTTGTACCCGGGTAAAAAGTAGCCTATGTGTTAATACAGACCTACATTAATACGTGTGCATAGTTTAAGCTCAATCCGTAGGGTAGTTGTTGCGTGAAGAGGTAACAAACCTCCATACAAACAAACTTACGGCTTTATAATATTAGTGGTATACTTATGACCTGTTCTTTCCTCTGAATAATAGCTGACTAAGCTGAGAGGATGGTATAGGTGCTGGGCAAGCCTAATCCATCTCACTATGTCCCAGGCACTGCAGCGTCCCGTACAGCATGATTACCAGTCGCTGACGCTCTATAAATCATCTATGATAGATGCATAGGCCTTACTTATACTTATGAAAAAGTTTCGCTTGGAAATATAAATATACCATTCGGCCCACTAGCATAGGTAATGGGCCGAACGGGATAAAAAATAAAATAGTTCTGCGGTACATGAATCAGCTGCTTCAATTATAAGCAAGAATTTAGGAATAAACCAATTGAGGCAATTTAAAATATGAATCGACTAATTGACTTCACTGACACTATTTGATGGGATCAATAGCTACATTGAATGGTTTCAATTAAGACGCCATCAGAGGCCTTGTTGAAAACAAATCTGAGTTATTGGTGGTCGATAGAAGAGTTATATGTATAATGTTTAACACGCGTTTATTAGCTTCACATGTATTTATGTAACGGAATCTTCGAACGTTGTTTTATCCACTTTAATAAATCAGATTTAAATGAAACTATGCATATATATTAAGGACCTATGACAAAAGAAAAATACGGCATTTTTTTATTTTTTAAACTATTATAATTTGTCTTGACGACCTCCGTGCCGCAGTTGGTTTAATAGCCGGCTGAGTCGCGAGAGAAGGTTCAGTTCTCGCCGCGGGACATGTTTGTATGTTTTCTGCAGATATTTGTCGAGTCAAATATGTATATTAATGCATACTTTAGAAATTACTAAACATTAATAAAAAAAAATTTAAGCAGTCTGTCATCTGGTACCATAACACAAGCTCTGCTTAAATTGGAGCTAGATGGAGCTGTGTGAAATGTCCATCATTAAAAAAAACCGCCTAATGATTTAGAACTTTTTTGTCACCTCATTTTGGCCCACTGCTGATAAGAAAGTTGAGGTTCTTTACATTATTTGAAAACGCAAATCATGTCTGGGGCATATAATGCGTAGCGAGAAGTATGAACTCCTGCAGTTGCTAATTCAAGGAAAAGACCACCGGAAGACGTACCTAGTGGCTCAAAAATCTCCGTGGCTGGTTTAACTTAGCACACGATCCCTATTCCGCGCTGCTGTGTCTAAAGTCCAGATAGTCCTAATGATAGCCGACCTCCGTTAGGAGATTGCCTTCCGACGCCTATGACCAAATACGCAAATGGCAAATTAACGCTAAAAACCTTAGTCGCGTAGTTCCAAATACGCAACATACCAAATACGTGAATTACCAAATTTGTATTACGCGTAATACCTAAAACTTAAATGTCCTTATCTTAATAAGCAATAGGCCATAAACTGGCACTTAAAGAAGAAGAGCTGGGTAAAGTTCTTTCCCCAAAGTTCTCTAACCGTACCGACGCTTCGCAGACTCCCATCATCCTCTATATATATATATTTTTATATTATATATTATTTTAATCATAAAAAACGGTATGCTAGTCGCATCCATTGTCACCCCCGCGACGTGAACTTTGCCCCATTCTCTGTCACCATTCACTCGGTATATTTCTAAGTAAGATTCTTTAATAATTATCGGTCAATTTACCGTTGCGTATAATGGGGTTTCACTGATATTCTTATAAACCAAGTTACTTCTAATAACATCAGCACCTCTCTGCTGTGCCGGGTTGCCAGTGAAAGCCAGCAATATCGGTCTAGCCGTTTCGAAAAGATATCGAACAAACAAACAGATGAAATCTTTAAAAAAAATTGATAAATCTATTGGATAAGTTACCTAACCTTCATGCATTTATGCATTTTTTAACGAGCTGTTACCAGAGGTTTATTTAATTGTATAGATGGATCATACATCCATCCAGGATGGTTTGCAAAACAGTCCTAACTACAGAGGTCTTTTTAATTTCTGATATTTGTGGTCGTCACTCTTGTTCACGCCACACGGTAAGCGAATTTTTCAAAATAGTTGATTTTGAAAAATTCGCTTACCGTGAGGTCGTTAAGTTTTTATTGATACTTTAACTTAATTACATACACATTTTCTGAAAGAGGACGATTAGTAAGTAATAAGTACTCCATTTTGACATACGAGCTTGTAAGCTATATAATATATAGTTTACTGTTTATTATACAGTAATCAAATAAAACCGGCAGTGATCACCGAATTGTAAGGGGCACATTGAATATGAACGTTAAACTTGAAAGGTCCCGTTTGATGAAATCTACGCTCCGACCCACTCGCGCACATATCCAAAACCTCGAGAGCTTTCAACTCGAACTCGCAAATCGCTTTGACTGTCTAGGAGTAGATGCATCGGTGGACGAGATCAATAACAGGTTCGTAGAAACCGTCCATACGGTGGGGTCCCAGTTCTTTAAAACCCCCCGTACTAATAGACCTCAGAAACTTTCTGATGACACCCTAAACCTCATGGCTGAACGACGTTCTTTGCGACTGCAGTCTCCCGATGATGCTCAGTCACACAGGCAGCTCAATAGACAAATTTGGAAATCCTTGCGGCACGATATTCGTACCTTTAATACAGCCAGTATTAAAGATACGATAGAGCGGAATAAAGGCTCCAAAGTGTTCGCGAGAGATAGTTCTATTGGGCAGAGCCAGATGACGAAGCTGAAGAGGGAAGATGGCAGCATAACGTCAAGTAAAGCAGAAGTGTTAAGGGAAGTCGAAAGGTTCTATGGACGGCTCTACGATTCGGTCACGAAACCTGTTTGCAGTGCGGCCAACGACCCAAGAGCTAAACTGACCTGACATTATACCGAGGATATCCCGGACATCAGCCTGTACGAGATCAGGATGGCCTTGAAACAGCTTAAGAACGACAAGGCGCCGGGTGAGGACGGAATCACTTCAGAGCTTCTGAAAGCGGGTGGATCACCGGTACTTAAAGTCCTTCAGAAGCTATTTAATTCCGCCTTGCTTGAAGGTACGACGCCAAAAGCATGGACCAGGGGCGTGGTGGTTCTGTTCTTCAAGAAAGGTGACAAAACCTTACTTAAGAATTACAGACCCATCTCGCTGTTGAGCCATGTTTATAAGCTGTTTTCAAGGGTCATCGCAAACCGTCTCGAACGCAGGTTTGATGACTTCCAGCCTCCCGAACAAGCCGGGTTCCGAAAAGGCTACAGTACCATAGACCACATACATACGCTGCGGCAAGTCATACAGAAGACCGAAGAGTATAACTTGCCGCTATGTCTTGCGTTTGTGGACTATGAGAAAGCCTTCGATTCGATCGAAACATGGGCGGTGCTTGAGTCTCTCCAACGATGCCGAATTGACTATCGGTACATCGAAGTGTTTGTATACAAACGCCACTATGTCAGTCCGAGTACAAGAACAGAGCTCGAAGGCGATTCCCTTAAAAAGAGGCGTAAGACAGGGAGACGTAATCTCTCCGAAACTGTTTACGACCGCTTTGGAAGATGCCTTCAAGCTCCTGGAATGGAAAGGGCTGGGCATCAATATTAACGGCGAATACATCACTCACCTTCGATTTGCCGACGATATTGTGGTCATGGCAAAGTCGATGGAAGAGCTCAGCACGATGCTCGAAGGCCTCAATCGAGTCTCCCAGCGGGTAGGCCTTAAAATGAACATGGACAAGACGAAAATCATGTCAAATGTCCATGTCGTGCCTGCCCCAGTTATGGTTGAGAACTCGGCTCTTGAAGTTGTCGACGCGTACGTATACCTAGGACAAACAGTCCAATTAGGTAGGTCCAACTTCGAGAAAGAGGTCAATCGTCGAATCCAACTCGGATGGGCAGCGTTTGGGAAACTTCGCAACGTCTTTTCGTCCAACATACCTCAGTGCCTTAAGACGAAAGTCTACAACCAGTGTGTGTTACCAGTGATGACATATGGAACCGAGACGTGGTCCTTCACTATTGGCCTTATGAACAAGCTCAGAGTCGCTCAACGAGCTATGGAGAGGGCTATGCTCGGGGTTTCACTACGGGATCGAATCAGAAATGAGGAGATACGTAGAAGAACTCGGGTCACCGACATAGCCAAACGGATTAGCACGTTGAAGTGGCAATGGGCAGGCCATATAGCGCGCAGAACAGATGGCCGATGGGGCAGCAAAGTTCTCGAATGGAGGCCACGGATCGGCAA
The DNA here is from genome assembly GCA_963082625.1 of Pasiphila rectangulata. Classification (NCBI taxonomy): domain Eukaryota; kingdom Metazoa; phylum Arthropoda; class Insecta; order Lepidoptera; family Geometridae; genus Pasiphila; species Pasiphila rectangulata. The sequence continues at coordinate 6,802,771 of OY720254.1, read as the reverse complement.
GCGCAGCGTAGGACGTCCACCTACAAGATGGGCAGACGACTTGGTGAGAACTGCTGGTCGGCGGTGGATGCAGACGGCTTCCAACCGCAGTACTTGGAGATCAATGAGGGAGGCCTTTGTCCAGCAGTGGACGTCCTACGGCTGAAATGATGAATCAAATAAATTACATACTCAATAGGTATAACTCAGATAGGTACTTAACTGAATCGGCTGTCACTGGCTCCTGACTTAGCAAGCGATTGCATATAGAATAAGATATCACGTGTTCGGCACGCATTGGCGTTGTGCTTGATAACTTACTCTCCCCCTCACATTCATTCAGAGATATGCTAAGCGCCATAAAGACATTTAAACAACAAGGCTTTTTAGGGTTCCGGATCAAAATGGTAAAAAGGAACCCTTATGGTGTGGCTAATATAGGTGTATATAAAGGTTCCTGGAAAATTACAGCGGTTACCCTAGTTAGCAATGTTTTTGAGAAATCTTCGAAAGTTTAAAAAATCTACATAAGTTCCGCTATCAGACAAGAGATAGCGCTATGAAAGTTCTCCAACAAATATAAACCGTCTTTAACACAATTTATATTGTACTAGGTGTCCCGGCGAACTTTATATCGCACCTACTACAACCGCTACTTACAACTACCCTACAACTAACGTAGTTGTAGGTTAAACTGTGTTTAATAATTTTGGTATCTAACTATTTTTGTGAAATTTCGCGTAAATAAAGTAAAAATAAATATTCCCTTTTGTTCACTTATATGGATGATTTTTGAGGAATTCTGAAACAAAGAACCTGTTCATTAAGTTTAAAATTCTAATGTTTATACATATGTATATATTTTTAATTTTATGTTTTTCAAGTGAAAAATAACGATTTTTCCATACAAATACATGTCCGTCTCCATGGTCTAATCTACTCCTATACTAAAATTCATCCAAATCGGTTCAGCGTTTTTGACGTGGTTTTTTCCATACAAACTTTCATCCCCTAATTTAACCTCTTCTGATTTAATTTACGCAACGAAAAGTAGGTTATGTCCGTCTCCATGGTCTAATCTACTTCTTACTAAAATTTATCCAAATCGGTTCAGCGGTTTTGACGTGAAAAGGGAACATACATACATTCTTACTTTCACTTTTATATATTAGTAGGATAGGATAGGATTAGTGGGATTAAAGTAGGGCAGTAGGGAGGGATATCATGTAGATTGTAGGTTACTCTCAATAAAACTCAAAACTAATGTTATTTTGAAGTACTTCTGCGTACGCTATATTTTTAGGTTTGTTTTCTTCCGGCAGAAGTGGATATTGATTTTCACCAGAACCAGATCTCGATAGGGCAACATTAGTTGCCCGTGCGAACGGAAATTGAATTCTTTTAAAGTTAAAAGGCATTACGTTGGTATCTAGGGATAGGAGATATCAGCACTGTTTGCCCTACTGCTGGACCACTCAAAACTGTAGCACCAATCACGTTATTGCGAAGAAATTTTACTTGGAGTCTGGTTCCGTTGCATAAATTTGGTGTTTTAAGGTTTCTTAGCAACACAATTGGAGTGGCAGTTTTTAATTTGAGTGAATGTGGGGGAAGGCCGAGTGGCCTTCCCCCACATTCACTTATTTAGAGAATTTAAAAAATATTGTAGGTAATGTACCGCATCCTCATGATCCATTACGTTATGTAGGTAGTTCACGCTATCTCCTGGAAGTTTACCCAGTATTATGTTATTGACTACTATTTTTAGCTGCCAATAATTGCCCTTGGACACATCCACCGATAGTCATTTTAGGAGGTGAAGCCCCCTAATATGCATAGCCCTGTCTGTCTGTCTGTCTGGCAGTCAGTCTGTCTGTGTATGTGACGATTACAACCGAACGCGTTGACTGATTTACATGAAACCTTTTTTGTTAGCAGTGTCTTATTGAGAGAAGGGTACTGATTGATTTTGGTGACCCTAGGGTCACAGGTGCTGGAGCTATTGTGTCATCAAAAGGTCACCTAAAAAATAAGTCTTCAAAAAAGTCCACTACTGGACACAGGCCTCCCTCGTCTCTTCATGACGGGTAGTGGCCATACTCACCACGCTTGGCAGGCGGGATGGCCAGCAGGCTGATGTACGGGGATGTTTGTACACGGAAAGGCGCTGCTGCCCATCTTCCGGAGTTATCTCCCTTTTTCGGTTCCTACTGTATCCACGGGCATGAGGGTAACATGCTACTGCCGGTACCCCACGGCAAAAATACTTGTATTCATCGAACTTGTATTCATAAAATTACATTTAAATTCGAAACGTAATCCTTGACGTAAAGCGTTTTTTATGAAGTCGTACGGGTCGCCGTAATGTATATTTGAATAATTAATGATTAAGTTGGTGCTAAACATTCGCATTCTACGGACATCGTATCATTTATGTAACTGTCATCGTAAACATGTCCTTGTGGCAAATTGAGATACATTAGCACATTGTCCGCCCAAGTGTAAGATCGTAAAGCTATGAGCAAAACGTCCATATAACGGCCAACAAGAAGCGATACCAAAATTATATCTGAGAGAGTCCAGTTGTTTCATAATCTTCCAAATGAACAAATAAATACCCTAATAAAGTAAGGCCTTTGCGTTTGCCCTTCTTTAGATGATTTATACAGCGTCAGCAACTGGTAATCATGCTGTACGGGACGCTGCAGTGCCTGGGACATTGTTAGATGGATTAGGCTTGCCCAGCACCTATACCATTATCTCAGCTTAGTCAGCTTTTAGTCAGAGGAAAGCACAGGTCAATACGCCTGAAACTAACTAAACCGCGGGTTTCGTCACGATGATTCACCGTTACAGCACGCTTTAAGTGTGCACATCAATTTTTCAAGAAAGAAAAATCCATTGGTGCAAGGCCGGTATCGAACCCACGACCTTCGGATTGAAAGTCGGGGGTACATACCATTCGGCCAACACGGCGCATAAATACCCTAATTAATACCCTATTTAGAAGAAAATTAACAAATAAACTGATGACATACCTTTACCCATACACAAAAAAATATATTTTTAATAATTTATATAGGCACTCTTTTTAAATTTAAGTACGTGAGTACACTACTTAGTAATAACTTTCGCGATCGCGATTGATTAGTTTAAAATTATGCCTAATTTTAAATTGTTATTGATAAAGTCCCGTTAAACAGTTTAATATTACGGAGGTACATAGACAACTAGCTTTTGTACATAACATAATGGCCCAGAGGCTATAGGAGGCTAGGTAAATATCGTAAGCTTATTAAAAATAATTTTAAATCTCATTTTAAGTAAAATGTTTTATGAGAAAATAAAGATTATATGTCAACAAACTCCTACACTTTAAAGCGTGCTTGCTTTAAAAAACATTGATGGCAGTTGTCAACAATCCACAACGAATATCTTTCTGAGACGAATATAAAGTCTGTTAGGTTAAGAACTGGCAGTTGGTTGACGTAATTTGATATACGAGTAGCTTTTCGTTCGCCGTACTCATAGTACCTACGTGGTGCTTTCGACTTTCTGGTCTCTGGTATCTCTCAATACATTGATAAAACGGAAAAGAAGGTTTCTCTCATCGTGACTGAATAGCTGATCAGATCTGCCATGATCCCCAACTCTACGAATGGGCGACATATGTATTTCAAAATCCCCGACAGAAAAGGCTCCCTCTGGCCACGTGGTCCTATTGCCTTTGTCCTACCGATCGGACCACACTCAGCCTAAACCGTTAGTTGGACACATTTCACATAAAGGGTTGGAGATGAAGTGAAAACAATATAAGAGAAGGCGACGCATTGGTAAACAAGTATTTGAATGTAATTATTTAAATTATAAAGTTAAAACAGTTAAATTATAAAGATAAAGTTAGAAACGAAAAGTCGTAAGCGTCAAACAGTAATTTTCGTTTAAATTAATAACTATTAGTAAAATCCATTAAAATCACCATTTTGAAAAGGGTGTATAAACTTACGAGTATATTACAGAAAATAGAGGCATGAATCGGTTTCGTTCATCTGTAAAGTGAAAATCTATTAATTTGACATTTTTTTCTGTTGTTATAATTAACCAAACGTGTAAACCAACTACCAATTTGAAGTACTCGTATAACATAAAAAATTTAAAACATAACGTAATCTAAATTCACAATATTTTGTAACTGCTGAAAAAACGTTGAAATCCCTGACGCCAATATCGTCAATGAGTCGTCTTAAATTGTCGCATTGTTGACAGACAATATACACAGTCACAGCCCGGTCGTACAAACATGCAATTTTAAAATGCTCACCAAGCAACGGTACTATGACTAATCTGGATTCCGAAACTTTGCTGATCTACTAAAACAGATCATCACGTCACGTGGACGCTCAAGTAGTTCGCAAGGAAATGGTGTATTAGATGTAACCCCTCTTCAATTTGAAACAGTTTCAGTCGCATGATTTGCGACTGATGATTTAAGAGTTGCGATTGTAACCTGTATAGTAGTCCCGGCCGGGTTCATTTAGCTCACAAACATGGTTCGGTAAATTCCGAATTCACTTGCAATCCCTCAGGAGTCAGAATATTTTTTCTCCATGTAAAAATTCAATGTATATACATTTTATATTTATTTAAATGTAACTCCACGTTCACTTTATTATAAGTAAATGCTGTTTATTAATTATTAATAATATTATTAATTCTGCTCAGTTGATAATATCTGTATGAATAATATCAGCTACGCAGACGACATGGCGCTGCTGAGCCCGTCGGTCAGCGCGCTCAGGAGGCTGCTACTTGTATGTGAGGAGTACGCACACAGACACGGCCTGCTGTATAACTGTAAGAAGAGTGAATACCTGGTCTTTAAGGCCGCCGGTAAGGTCCCCGCTACAGTTCCAGCTCTGAAACTTAACGGAGTCATACTTAATCGCGTTGAGCAATTTAAGTACCTGGGACATTACATTACTGACGACCTTGATGACCAGGTCGATATTGAAAGGGAACGCAGGGCGTTGGCAATCCGAGGTAATATGTTGGCACGCAGGTTTGCTCGTTGCAGTAGGCAAGTAAAAATCACCCTTTTCAAAGCCTACTGCCAGTCGCTCTATGCGAGTAGCCTGTGGGTCGGCTATACTAAAAGATCGCTTAACTCTCTGCGTGTCCAATACAACAATGGATTCAGGATGCTGATGGGGCTGCCCCGTTTTTGCAGCGCATCTTCTATGTTTACGGAGGCGCGGGTCGACGGATTTCATGCCATCATCCACAAAAATACTGCCTCGTTGCTCAGCAGAGTGCGGTCCAGCACCAACAGCATCCTGCAAGTCATAGCGGACAAATACGACTCGCCTGTCATGCGCGCCCTCATTCGGGCTTCAATCAAATGATGATATCATATCATGTCTATTTGATGGGAACCCGAATGAGGGAATTCGAATTCTAATTTTAATTTTATTTATTTTTTACTTTTTAACTTCCACTTTGTCTATTTTTACTAACATTATTTATGAGTAATACGTGTTACTAACCGAATGGATCATATTGTTGTCTGAATAAACAAATTTTTATTATTATTTATTATTATTATGTCCGACTGCAGTAAGTATCCATGTATTCAGTTGTTTTAATAGACATTGTTTCTGTATCTGTAAACTACTAGGCGGTTTAGTATTTTTATTTTCTATAAGGCAAAGTTAATTATCTTCTCCTATTAGCTCTACGCGACTTAACTTTATGATTATCATCTTTGTATTATTGTCTGGCGTTTACTCACTTCTGTCACTTACGCCTAAGACTCTTACACTTCACTTACGTCTCTTATTACAGTTTGTAATAAAGTTTTTTACTCCAACTAGGCAAAACTAAAATCTTTTAATTGAATATCTCGAAATTCACATTTAGCGGACGAAGGTTTCAATCTCAACTTCTCTATCATTCAATTCATCTTCAATCGACTTTCGCCTTGAACTTGAACGAGAAACTGGATCGCGTTACATTTCGTAATACACTTTAACAACTCCTTCTAACTATTACGGTCACGTTCTTTAGTCTTTCACTGGAGCGTGCTAATTAAGAACTCGTAAATTGCTTACTAATTGGCACCTGTTATGGCTATGATTTCTGTGTAGCTCTTTGCTAAGTTTTCTTAATATTGATTGATTTGGATTTTATTCTCATGTGGTTGATCCTTAATTTTTTGAAATCACACGTGTGTTTTCGTTTATCATGTAACAAATTGAGCTTGATATATGTAAGAAATTATATAAACTAGATAGTTTTGAAATAAGTGGGGCTAGAGATACTAAGCTACACTTAAACATATGTTGTCTGTATAGAGTGCCAAATGATAAAAATTTCAGTGATTTTATAACTAGACTAGAATCTTTATTAGAACACTTCTTCAACAAAAGGTGTATTATTTTAGGAGATTTTAACATAGACTTACTTAAAGAAAGCAAACATAGAAATGAATTTGAAACCTTGCTTAATTGCTTCAATTTCAGCTATTTAGTAACCTCGCCAACCTTTTTTCGGAATGGGCATGAATCATGCATTGACAACATTCTTACAAACCTGGCAAAAGAAAAAGTCACAAACTTGAATGTTGATGAAAATGGTCTTGGGGATGGACATGCAGGTCTACTCTGCAGTCTTGATTTGGAAGGTGTGGACTTTACTGATAATAAGAGTTCTATTAGGATGCAAAAACGTTTTTTCTCTGAGGCCCAGAAAAAAGTATTTAGGCAGAGCTTACAGGAGGACTTATTGAGCAGTAAGAACTTTTTGACAAATTTCCAAAACATTTTTGATATGTCTTTTACAAAAAAGGAAGTACATGTGAACACAAACAAACAAATCAAATCAAGATGGATATCTAAAGGAATAAAAACAGCAAGCAAAATGAAGAGGTTCCTCAACACCATCAACAAAAGAGACTGTCACGAATCTTTGGTAACATATCAAAATAAATATATAAAACTATATAGGAAAGTCATCACAGAATCTAAAAGAAATGCAGTTATAAAGGAGGTAAATTTAGCGAAAAATAATACAAAGCAAATATGGAACATAATCAATAAACATAGAAATAAATATAAGACTAGAACATATGAAAATTATGTACTAAAATATAATGGTAAAATTATCGACGAATCAATAGATATAGTACAAGTCTTTGCAAAACAATATGACCATAGCTGTGAAGACCCTGACATAAATGAGAAAAAGCTACAAGCTATAAATGTCATGACTGACTCTTGCAAACGAATAAAAGATGAGATGTATTTTGATGATACAAATAGTAGTGAGATTAAAATAATTGTAAAGAGAATGGAAGTAAAACACTCACATGGCTATGATGAAATTCCCATCATAATTGTTAAAGAAAATATTGACATTCTAGCAGAACCGATGGCCGCCTACTTCAATGAATGTATTGGTTTAGGATACTTTCCTGATCAACTTAAAATTGCAAAAGTTCTGCCTATTTATAAAAAGGGGAAAAGAACAGATCCAAAAAATTTTAGGCCAATCTCATTATTACCTATTTTTTCAAAAATTTTTGAAAAGTTGATTAAACACAGGTTAGTGAGACATTTGAGGATCAATAAAATCCTCAATGAACGGCAATTTGGCTACCAGAGTGGGGTCGGCACAGTTGACGCAATTGATCTACTCATTAATGAAGTTCTTGTCAATCTAGACAGTAAAATGAAAGTTGCTGGCTTATTCCTGGACTTGTCATCAGCCTTTGACACGGTAGACCATGACATTTTAACAACGAAGCTGAATTTTTATGGTATTAGAGGAAAATCATTAAATCTAATGAAGTCGTATCTTAATAATAGAAAACAATTTATTGAAATTAGAAATATTGTTAATGGTGAGGAAATTGTGACCAAATCTAAGGAAATAAACATAAAAAGAGGAGTTCCACAAGGTTCTATTCTAGGCCCAATATTCTTTATTATTTTTCTTAATGACCTTATTAACTTTATGAATAAAGCAGTCCCTGGCATAAGCGTAGTAGTTTACGCAGATGATACAAATGCTATAATCTCAGCGAAAAATCTAGAAGAATTGACATATAAAATAAATAATACGCTCGAGGCTTTTAATAAATGGTTTTTAATTAACAATTTAAAACTAAATATGACTAAAACTAACGGTATGTTATTTAGAACCACTGCAAATAAGAATGAAATTATTGACATGACCTTGACGAACTACAGTAATAAGATTAACTTTGTAAGCTATGTTAAATTCCTGGGAGTCCACATTGACCATTTCCTAAATTGGAAAACCGAACTTGAAGCCATCGAAAGCACAATTAGCTCTGCATGTTATGCTTTGCGCAGTCTGAGGGATGAAATAAGTTTAGAGCAATTAAAAACGGTTTACTATGCTTTAGTAGAGTCCAAACTGAGATACAGTGTACGTTTTTGGGGTAATAGCTACTTGTATAATATAAATCGGGCTTTCGTCATACAAAAACGAGCCATTCGCACTATAGTTCGCATCCCTCCGTGGGAATCATGTAAAGATTATTTTAGAAAGCTAGAAATTCTTACACTACCCAGCTTATATATATTAGTTGTCCTGGTGGACATTGTACGAAACCCTCTCAAATACGAAACTGCTGAGAAGAGAACAAAAAGACTCATGACACGAAGAAAAGACCTAGACCACGAGGTTTACCCCAGGCTGAATGTAGCAAGGCATGGCAGTAGGTATCAGGCAGTAAAATTATTTAATGTTCTTCCTCCTGAAATGAAAGCAATTGACAATATAAAAATTTTCAAGAATAATTTAAGAAAAATTTTGCTGAAGGGGTGTTTTTACACAATTGACGAGTTTATCACACGAAAGTAATTTTATTATGCCAGAATGATGATTTGGATTACCTAAATAATAATTGCATGTTATTTTTTTTAAGAACATTATTATATTTTTGTTTTTTGTATCATCATAAGTCAGTGTATAAATATTAAATATAATTGATTGTACCTATATTCATACACAATGTAATTGTTTTTGAATAAATAAACTGAAACTGAAACTGAATTCGACGACGAAATACAATTCTTGATTTTGATTTTATTCTTCTGTAAAGTATTCTTATTACGTTACGTTAGGGGATACCACACAGAGAATATAAAATCCTATATTCATTTTGATATTCTCATGTGTTTTCCTTTGGTTTCCTTTAACGTGGAAATCGAAGATGAAATTAAATTCCCAACGGCATTAGAACTCAAAGGTCGCTTACTAACAGAGACGAGTTAAACATTCGTCTCTGGTTACTAACATTATCATTTGAATTCACTAAGGGCGTCGAAAAGTAAGATATAATTCAGGATATCATTACTTAAATATGCTACGAAGTAAGAACGGGAAATGAAACAAAGTATCCCCAATTCTACAAGTCTTGAATTGTTGCTTCTATAGATATAAACTTGGCATAAGTTTGTTAGTATCTTTAGCATTAGACGTATTAGAACGTTAGAGACCTTCGGGCATGGGGAGAGGTCGCATTGTAGACAAAAATATCGTTAGACGTAACGTACACGTAAACAAACGTGACACCGTGTGGCAGATAACTAGCCAATCCATCATCTCAAACACAGGTATTGCGCGTTAAGAAAATGCCTGGCCGACGGGGGAATACGAGCTACGAATATTATAAATCAGGAAAAAGAAAAACACAAATTCCATTTTAAAATACCATAAAACAGGAGGGATGAGTAGGTAGGAAGTATGAAATATTGTTTCTTTTCAGGGTTTACAAAGGTACCTAAACATGTAACCACACATTTTAGTCCCCATGGCGATATACCTAAATGTGTGATTAAATTCATATGGCTTCTGGGATTTAAGATAAGTTTTAATCATTAATTTGTTAATAATAGTCTATAGGATATATCTAAACAAGTAACTCATATAATAGTCAGAGTCAGGCGCTCGCTCCGATGTTGCTCGTTGTTCTTGTAGAAAGGTAAAATTTCAATCTTAGTTCGTTAATTTAATTACGATTCTTTGAATGTTTTATTCTTACCCTTTAATTATTTCGCGACATTGACCACAATACATTTCTGATCCTAGAATAATAATAATAAACAAACAATTCAGTTACTGAGCCAACATCCACTTAAGCTCACATCAGGAAATACATTCACATGGAAATTTAATAGGTAACTACGTGCGAATAAATTATCTCCGAGACGTGCCTTGCATTGTTTAAGCTTACTTCCAATATAGCTTGGTTTATATTTCAAGTAATTAATGTTATACCATTATTATCATTTGCCCTTACTAATATAATTTACGTGCTCAGTTTTGCTGGCGCGGCATTACCGAGCTTTCGTTAGGTACTTAAGGATTATTCAAATCGGGCCGCATCTCGCGACCATATTTTTATTTAAAAACTCGTGCAAATATGTTTTTTGAATCATCGTAACTAATCTCATTTTTGCATGTATTGTAAAAAATTTTGCACTAGGTACCACTCATATAGCCTAATAGCCTTGCACGCTCTATATTGCTTGTTATACAAAATGTAAATTTGGTATTAATGTAATCTTCAGTATTCGAATATAAAATGAAGCGTTCCGATGTGAAATTGTAATTTCGTTTCGTTTGATCAATGAAAGTTAAATTCTAACCTACATACGCTTATTCATATCATGGGTTATAGCGTAAACAAGATATGACAGCTTCTTGCCAGATTAATTACATTTGTATCGATAGTACTTGAAAGCTATAATATTTGGTCATCTCATTTCAATTCAACCAGATACCAAGCATTGGGTTTTACGAGCATCTAGAATTGCCGGGTCGGCTTGAATCTTTTATGGTTGTAGTTGCTAGATTTTGCTGAAACTCGACTTTATCGTCCTTTTTATTTCAGAACAGTTCTAAATTTAATGTGTTGTTTTATGAGAACATTCTACAGCATCGGTTATTGACCTTTTGAAATTTGTTTTGATGATAGTAATTTTTTGTTAGTGTACTTATTTATTTGGCAGACGCGGGATATGGCAAGCCCCTAGGGTAAAATGCCACAGATTGGGGAAGGTACATGTCCAGCAGTAGACTATTATAAGCCGGTGTTGATTATTAACTTTATCAATAGAAGAACTTATGTAGTCTGTTATTTTTCGCCCTCATTCATGTTGCTTTCTTAAATCACAGTTCGTGATCTACGTAACGTGATGTTTTGTTTCTGGAATCAGAACATAATTTTCATGTTTTGTGAAGTTGTTTCACGAAATGTTTACTCTCACATTATCTCGTTTCAACAGACGAGCATTGAACACCAGCATTTCTTTTGTTTTACAAATTTATCATGCCATCCACTTTCAGATTCATTTGTTTTTGTACCCTCACTTTATTTTCCATTTACTTCGAATTGAAAATTGTATTTGTTTAGTATTAGTACATTGAATAAAATTTTGTATTTACAGTTGTCTTTTTGTTTACCTTCAAAATCTTCACTGTTATTTCGAATGTTTTGCGGTAAAATTCGCGTAATTACCTTCATTTTTATCCCGGAGGCGGCGTTTCGACAGGATTGCTCCTATCATGGTCGCGGGCAGACTCGAGTCAAGAGTCTCGTCAAAGTCACTGAAAAATAAAGAAAATTACGCAATAAATAATCGATAATCCAATATAGTAACACATTTCTGAGAAAAGCAAGGTGCGGTTGAATTAATTTTGCAAATATTTGGTTTTTGGCCTAATATGTTTTCATGACGCGTAGCTAATTCAATTCCATGTACATACACAATATAGCCCTGAATACGTTTAGGTGAAGTATGTTTTATTGCGTGAGCGTTCAACCTACATAGCGATTAATTTATATGCTCTTACAGTCATAATCGTCGGGATTCTGGCGGACCGTAAGGGTATCCTTAAATATAGCAGACACCTGCCGAAAGTAGGTTTCAACATAATAAACTATTCCATATTCGTAGTATGAATACCATTTTGAAAAAAATATTGTTGCGATAAAAGAGAAGCTGAGAGGATGTTAAAGGTGCTGGACAAGCTTTACAGGGCATTTTTACTAAGGAAACAACCCCTACAAAAATCAAGGATTTTTCGACACTTTTGAGTTGATTCAAGTTTTCATAATATTTGACATGTTTTTGGAACTGGAAATAATACATTATTTCCTAAAAATACCGTTATTTACAAGAAAAATACAATTATAAGTGGACACTAGAAAAATAATGGTCAGTAGTTTTTTTTAAACTTTCGCCATCACGACACATTATTAACACATATTTAACCGGGTATTTATCGCGCTATTTACCTTTATGATTGCACCCATCGTGGTCCCGGGAAGACTGACCACGATGGGTGCAATCCTGTCGAAATATGTGTTAATAATAATGGTCAGTTTGGTGACACTATAAAACGCCTGTATTTTCAAAAATAAAGCGACTATGACATTATTTTTAACTTTGATTAGTGTCAAATATTTTTATTAAAAAAAAATATAAATTAATCTAGAAATCGTTAAATATTACTTAAAATAAAGATTTCAATTCCGTTTTGTGACCATTGGTTCCGTTGCGATCATTATTTTCTTTATAGTTTTAAGTTAAGCATCCTGGCCAATAATTTATTAATTGTATACTCATTATTAAACTGTTTCAAATTAGAGAAAAAACTAAATTATGAAGTATAAGTTAAAATGAAATTAATAATAGTAAAATTTACCACATGTAAGTAGGAACAGTCACCAAACTGACACTTCTAAAATCCTTAGGATGAGGCTACAATGATGAAAAATTGGAATTGAAAAGTCGAGTTCTTCTATTAGTAACATTTATTTTGTTGTTTTCAATCATGTTATTATTTATTTACGTATGTGGAATTAAAATACGTAGGTATCTATCTATTAAACTAATTAAATATAGCTAAACTACCTGCAAACACAATATCATAAATGTAATCAAAAAATAAAAGGTTTAAATTGTTTTCTCATTTGCTTCCAATTTTTTATAAGTTTTTTTATTGAATTTTTATCATTTAATATTTTATCCACACTTTTCGCTTGATCAAGAAAACACATTGTATGTAGACCTAGCTTTAAGAGTCAGTTTGGTGACTTTGGTGGTCCGCCCTATATCTGACGGTTTAAAACGTCACTGAACTGACGTCACATTTTCCAAATGAAATAAGAAAAAACACATTCTTACCAAACAAGACGACGTTTGTATAAATTAACTGTCCAAATATTTCCTTAAATAACACCAAAAAACGATTATAAATAGTCCAATATTGTGGTACAGATAGGTAATGAGAAAAAAAGCTTGAAAACTGACCTATGGAATGAGAACCATCCGCCGATACCAGCAAAACACCGTCATCCATCACTGTTCGAATTCACCAAGCGCTCTGATTCTAAAATCTAAAAGGTGGGCGTGGGGCGCCGGCAGTAGAATGTTGCCTCTCCTCTCTTACCCATGGATGCAGTAAGAATCTGCTAAGGGATACCTCCGGAAGATGGGCAGCAGCATCTTTCCGTGTTTTTTCACTACCCTATACTGCGCTCGCCAACCCGCCTGCCAAGCGTGGCGAGTATGGCATCAACCCCCTCATGACAACACAACAAAAAACCAGGCCCCGAGTCCCCGGCGGCCCCGCTAATCCTGGCTACGGTAGCAGTCACGGTAACGGCGGGGCTAGGGGTGCTAAAAATCCCCGGGAGACGATCGGCTACCAACCCCTACGACGACCACTGGCCCTGGTAACACACAACATCCGCACTTTGAGGACAGACGATAAGATTGTTGAGCTGGAAGAAGAAATTAGTAGATTACACTGGGACATTTTGGGGCTATCAGAAGTCCGTAGAGAGGGCGAGGACACGATATCCCTTAAGTCCGGTAACCTACTATACTACCGGGAGGGCGACCAACAGTCCCAAGGTGGTGTCGGGTTTCTCGTTCACAAGTCACTCATTAACAACATTGTCACCATCGACAGTGTGTCGAGCAGGGTCGCGTACCTAACACTCAGAATATCTAAGCGATATTCGCTGAAGGTCGTTCAGGTATATGCGCCGACCTCGTCACACCCAGATGAAGAAGTAGAGTCTATGTATGAGGACATCAGTAGAGCCATACATACGAACAACACTCACTTCACTGTTGTAATGGGGGACTTCAATGCAAAGCTAGGCATGAGAAGCGATGATGAGTTGAGAGTGGGGCAATTTGGGTATGGGCAACGGAACCCCAGGGGACAGAGGCTGGCCGATTTTCTGGAGAAAGAAGGACTCTTTATGATGAATTCTTTCTTCCAGAAGCCGCCTCACAGGAAATGGACCTGGATGAGTCCCAATGGTTCTACGAGAAATGAGATTGATTTCATCCTGACCAACAAGAAACGAATATTCAATGATGTCTCTGTGATTCACAGGGTGAAAACCGGCAGTGATCACCGAATTGTAAGGGGCACATTGAATATGAACGTTAAACTTGAAAGGTCCCGTTTGATGAAATCTACGCTCCGACCCACTCGCGCACATATCCAAAACCTCGAGAGCTTTCAACTCGAACTCGCAAATCGCTTTGACTGTCTAGGAGTAGATGCATCGGTGGACGAGATCAATAACAGGTTCGTAGAAACCGTCCATACGGTGGGGTCCCAGTTCTTTAAAACCCCCCGTACTAACAGACCTCAGAAACTTTCTGATGACACCCTAAACCTCATGGCTGAACGACGTTCTTTGCGGCTGCAATCTCCCGATGATGCTCAGTCACACAGGCAGCTCAATAGACAAATTTGGAAATCCTTGCGGCACGATATTCGTACCTTTAATACAGCCAGTATTAAAGATACGATAGAGCGGAATAAAGGCTCCAAAGTGTTCGCGAGAGATAGTTCTATTGGGCAGAGCCAAATGACGAAGCTGAAGAGGGAAGATGGCAGCATAACGTCAAGTAAAGCAGAAGTGTTAAGGGAAGTCGAAAGGTTCTATGGACGGCTCTACGATTCGGTCACGAAACCTGTTTGCAGTGCGGCCAACGACCCAAGAGCTAAACTGACCCGACATTATACCGAGGATATCCCGGACATCAGCCTGTACGAGATCAGGATGGCCTTGAAGCAGCTTAAGAACGACAAGGCGCCGGGTGAGGACGGAATCACTTCAGAGCTTCTGAAAGCGGGTGGATCACCGGTACTTAAAGTCCTTCAGAAGCTATTTAATTCCGCCTTGCTTGAAGGTACGACGCCAAAAGCATGGACCAGGGGCGTGGTGGTTCTGTTCTTCAAGAAAGGTGACAAAACCTTACTTAAGAATTACAGACCCATCTCGCTGTTGAGCCATGTTTATAAGCTGTTTTCAAGGGTCATCGCAAACCGTCTCGAACGCAGGTTTGATGACTTCCAGCCTCCCGAACAAGCCGGGTTCCGAAAAGGCTACAGTACCATAGACCACATACATACGCTGCGGCAAGTCATACAGAAGACCGAAGAGTATAACTTGCCGCTATGTCTTGCGTT
This sequence comes from Pasiphila rectangulata, assembly GCA_963082625.1. Lineage (NCBI taxonomy): Eukaryota > Metazoa > Arthropoda > Insecta > Lepidoptera > Geometridae > Pasiphila > Pasiphila rectangulata. The sequence continues at coordinate 6,787,258 of OY720254.1, read as the reverse complement.
TGTGGACTATGAGAAAGCCTTCGATTCGATCGAAACATGGGCGGTGCTTGAGTCTCTCCAACGATGCCGAATTGACTATCGGTACATCGAAGTGTTGAAGTGTTTGTATACAAACGCCACTATGTCAGTCCGAGTACAAGAACAGAGCTCGAAGGCGATTCCCTTAAAAAGAGGCGTAAGACAGGGAGACGTAATCTCTCCGAAACTGTTTACGACCGCTTTGGAAGATGCCTTCAAGCTCCTGGAATGGAAAGGGCTGGGCATCAATATTAACGGCGAATACATCACTCACCTTCGATTTGCCGACGATATTGTGGTCATGGCAAAGTCGATGGAAGAGCTCAGCACGATGCTCGAAGGCCTCAATCGAGTCTCCCAGCGGGTAGGCCTTAAAATGAACATGGACAAGACGAAAATCATGTCAAATGTCCATGTCGTGCCTGCCCCAGTTATGGTTGAGAACTCGGCTCTTGAAGTTGTCGACGCGTACGTATACCTAGGACAAACAGTCCAATTAGGTAGGTCCAACTTCGAGAAAGAGGTCAATCGTCGAATCCAACTCGGATGGGCAGCGTTTGGGAAACTTCGCAACGTCTTTTCGTCCAACATACCTCAGTGCCTTAAGACGAAAGTCTACAACCAGTGTGTGTTACCAGTGATGACATATGGAACCGAGACGTGGTCCTTCACTATTGGCCTTATGAACAAGCTCAGAGTCGCTCAACGAGCTATGGAGAGGGCTATGCTCGGGGTTTCACTACGGGATCGAATCAGAAATGAGGAGATACGTAGAAGAACTCGGGTCACCGACATAGCCAAACGGATTAGCACGTTGAAGTGGCAATGGGCAGGCCATATAGCGCGCAGAACAGATGGCCGATGGGGCAGCAAAGTTCTCGAATGGAGGCCACGGATCGGCAAGCGCAGCGTAGGACGTCCACCTACAAGATGGGCAGACGACTTGGTGAGAACTGCTGGTCGGCGGTGGATGCAGACGGCTTCCAACCGCAGTACTTGGAGATCAATGAGGGAGGCCTTTGTCCAGCAGTGGACGTCCTACGGCTGAAATGATGATGATGATGATGAAAAGGTGGGTACCTCACGAATTGAGTGAAGCAAATCGACAAACGCGCGTTGACTGCTGCGTTTCATACGTAACGATTGTTATATATTGACAGGGAACTGTCATTATAATAATTTCTTTAAATTTATCACGTATCGATTCTCTGGGGCCCATATCGTAGATTGCACGAACAGCCCTTTTCTGAAGCACAAATAGTGTTTATATGTTTAGTTTCAGCGCACCAAACCCCTCCAAACCTTTGTCATAAGACATAATGTTATGGAAATAGCTAAAGTAAACAAGTCTCGATGTAGCTAGGTATGTGAGGTAACTAACTTTTTTAACTGCATATGCAGCAGAACTGAGCCTGTTCGATAGCTTATCTATAAAGTGTTGTTTGTATGTATGGCCCTACACTTCACTGTTGTTATGGGGGACTTCAATCCAAAGTTAGGCAAGAGAAGAGATGATGAGTTGAGAGTGGGGCAATTTGGGTATGGGCAACGGAACCCCAGGGGACAGAGGCTGGCCGATTTTGTGGAGAAGGAAGAACTCTTTTAGATGAACTCTTTTTCCCAGAAGCCGCCTCACAGGAAATGGACCTGGATGAGTCCTGATGGCTCCACAAGAACTGAGATTGATTTCATCTTGACTAACAAGAAACGGGTATTCAATGATGTCACTGTGATTCACAGGGTCAAAACCGGAAGTGATCACCAAATCGTTAGAGGCACATTAAATATGAACGTTAGACTTGAAAGTTCCCGTTTGATGAAGTCTATGCTCCGACTCCGACCCACTCGCGCACATATCCAAAACCGCGAGAGCTTTCAACTCGAACATTTAAATCGCTTTGACTGTCTAGAAAAACATGCATCAGAGGACGAGATCAATAACAGGTTCGTAAAAACTGCCCATACGGTGGGGTCTTAGTTCTTCAAGACGCCTCGCTACAAATAGACTTCAGAAACTCTCTAATGACACTCTTAACCTCGCTAATTGATGCTCATTACGACTGCAGTCTCCCGATTATGCTAAGTCACAAAGGGAGCTCAATAGACAAGCTTGGAAATTGCGGCACGATATTCGTACCTTTAATACAGCTCGTATTAAAGATAGAGCGGAACAAATGCTCCAAAGTGTTCGCGAGAGATATGTCTATTCGTCAAAGCCAGATGACGAAGCTGAAGAGGGAAGATAGAAGTGGAAGCAGAAGTGTTAAGGGTAGTTGAAAGATTCTATAGACAGCTCTACGATTCGGTCACTAAACCTGTTTGCAGTGCGGCAGAAGACCGAAAATTGTGTCTTCAAAATAATTTTGTCTGTGGTCCGCTTTTAAAACACTGTCCTGCTCCACCTCAGCCGCATTAACGTCAAATACGATTCCATAATTAGACTTTCCAGAAAGTAAGAACATTTTTATCGTTTATAAACGTTAACATTATAATAATTCAAACATTTAACGAGAGTACTAAATTTTGTAAGCGTTTCTTTCTTAATACATTTGTGTTTTGAGACATTTTCAGTGTTTATTAGAAGCTATATCACAGCGGAATCGCCATCGTCATCATATGGACCGTAGCCGTCCACTGCTGAACATAGGGCGCTCTCATTGGGAGATCCCAATACTGCTCATTAGGGGCTTGTTGCTAAACTCATCACGCTTGGTCGTCGGGATGGCGAGTGAATGCTCTGATTTGTTTTGAAATGCTACCCACTATATTATTCTGGTCTTGTATTGTCGTCGAACGAACACCTGGCTTCCTTCGTTAGTAATTGGTATTGTATTTAATATTTATACCGCATCGCATGCAGTATATAACGTTTTCTTACATATTTTTACTAATTATTAGGGGGCCAAGCCCGCTGTCTGTCTGTGTCTGTCTGTGTATGGGACGATTACAACCGAACGCGTTGACCGATTTACATGAAACCTTTTTTGTTAGCACCGCCTTAATGGGAGAAGGGTACTGATTGATTTTGGTGACCCTAGGGTCACAGGAATCAGAGTTATTGTGACCTCAAAAGGTCACCAAAAAAATAAAAGTTTAAAATAGCTGAAAACGTCGAAAAACCTAAAAATGCCATTTTTGACCTTTGCCCCCTTTTCTGGTAACCCCGTACCAATGCTTGTTGGATTATGGTATTGCATTTGATATAATTTATTACATTTCTGAAATTGTTTACAAATTAAAATTAAATGTTTGTTTAGTGACATAAATACTGTTGAATAAAAGACAGAAGCAGCAGCGATACCAGTTTATTCATCAGCGGACGAAAAGGAAAAGAGAGCTGTACAATCTTTATTTCTTATTTTATAGGCTTGTTTTATTACCCCCTTTACTTGGTCGGGCCTACCGACATTCGTCATGCCGGCCCTCTCGCGACAGATGGCAGCACTAGTCTTAACGTATCCGATTCGTAACGTTCCTTATAAATTATTTTAATTGTGGCCATACTGTGACAAATACCATGGAATGATTTAAAACGAAATGTCAACGTCAAGACCAGCTGTCAAAAGTCACTTTACTGTCAATACATGTTTACAAGATTCTCGCCAATTAGTACTTGAACTGTTTACATTTGAAAATATCAATTATAAATTATAATGCATGAGATTGCGGTTAAAATATTGTAAAAGTCACTATTAATGACAGTAAATAACAAGAATAGTGAATACTAGGTTACAAAAAGGTGCAAAGCTTGCTTTCAGACATAGTGAATACATGGATTACTGAATTTATTTTAAATGATGGCTTACAATACGTTTAATTATGGCACCGTAATATCGAATGGTTAAAATTCAGCAAATATCAGAGGTTAAGATCAATTAAAAATTTGTATTACTTATTTATGAGCACATGAAGGAAACCTTCCTCTGACACTGGAGCGCAAACTCATTAACATGGTGTATTCTGCCCATCTTAACCTACGGTGCGCAGACATGGTCACGGACCAAGTTGCAAGAGTCCAAACTTAAGATCTGCCAGAGGGCAATGGAGCGTAGCATCCTGGGTTTCCGGCGAATTGATCGCGTTAGGAATACAACGCTACGCTCTCTAACCGGTACTGCCGACGTTGGAGTCAAAACGGCCAAACTCAAATGGCAGTGGGCCGGACACATCCGTCGAATGAACTCAGAAAGATGGGCTAGTCTATCAACAACACGGGTCCCACAAGAAAGTCGTAGTCGTGGCCGTCCACGAAAGCGCTGGAGGGACGATCTTAACACCTTCCGAGAAGATTAGTGGGACATCGCTCTTGATAGGGAGGAGTGGAGGGATTTGGATGAGGCCTTTGCCCTGCAGTGGGACAATATAGGCTGCCAAAAAAAATACTTATTTATCTTCTACGGAAACGCATCCAACGGCCACGTTAAGATAATTTACTAATAAACATAATGTATGATTAATATAACTATAACTCGCTTCTTATTGGTTACTAATAAAATTTATCATTACTTACTCCTTATTGGTTAGTTTATGTTTTTCAGCTATTTATTGTAAACGGTCGAATAGCCTTCGCCGAAACTTATCACCGTATCGTCTTATAAAGTAGGTAGGTAGGTACTTACCCAAATCAACATTAACTTAGTAATTAACTCTTAACCTTAAAACAGACTAAAAGTTCAAACTTTGTGATTACCTTGTCTGAAGAGCTACGCGTTTCACTATTTCTACTTCCATATATATCAATGTGATTGTGTAGTTCATCAGAGGTTTCTTGGTCGCTTCTGTCCCTCACTTGGAAAAAAAATGTTATCTGAAGCGAACGAATTTAATTTAAATGTGTCGTGTTCTTTTTTTGTAAATTGAATATTTTATGTAGTTTAACTTGTTAAGCTTTCGCGATTTGTTAACATATTTATTAGTTTTAAAATTACAGGATTTTATCGCGTACCGTTTTTATTATTTTCCCGACGTTTCGAACACATTTCAGCGTTCTTGGTCGCGGGAGGACGTCGCGCGTCAGTCCTCCCGCGACCAAGAACGCTGAAATGTGTTCGAAACGTCGGGAAAATAATAAAAAAGGTACGCGATAAAATCCTGTACTTTTAAAACTAATAAATATTTTATGTAGTTTTTGCTCTATTGAATAAACACTCATTTACTAGACTTTGATAATCATATTAGTCCATTTGTATGTTTTGTCTTGCCTTGCATTTCCTACTTCATATTTCAGTTACACATTTGATAAAAAAATGTGGTAAAAAAATATGCGTTTGCGTATTTTTATTTGACTGTGTCACTTTTATTTCATCAGGTTTTCAGAATTCAAAATCTTACTTACGGTGAAAACTTTGAAGTCCTTTCTGCTGCACTGCCTCCTTGTTCTATGATGGAAACCATACCCACGAATTTGATAAAAACCTGTGTCGCTTCAGCGATCAGGGTTGCCTTATCAAGGCAACCCTGATCGCTGAAGCGACATGCCATCTAAATCACCTGATAATGGTAGCATTATGCTAATGCCGTGTAAAACCTTGGGTCTTTAGATGTTCGGAGATCTAGGATAAGTTAACGCTGAATTTATTATTTAATTGGCTAAAACATACATTTTACGCAGAAGAAATTATGTTGTTAGAGGTAGGCGGCGCTGTGGGACACAATATGTATTTTATTATTTTAAGCAGGAGAGGGTAATAAGTTTATCATGCGAGACAAATGGAGGCTATTCTTAGATAGATAGATAAACTCTTAGCTTGGTTTAAAAACAACTGTTCTGTTTGGAATGTTATAATTGAAGCAGGATATTCTTACTTAATATTGTGACGATAGTGGCTCTCGGAAACCAAAGAGATCTACAGAATTCAACAATTCGTGTGTCATCGATGTAGCAGTTACTAATTTCTACTGTCGGCGTTATTTGAGTTATTTACAGTATAACAATTTCATTTGAAATAATTATTGTTTAATCCATTGTAAAAGCAATTACACACTTGTCTCTTCGTGATAAAGTACAAAGCAATTTAAGCCGGGATTATACTGCCTCTAACAGATAGTTGTACAAGAGTATTACTCGTACCTACTCGTAGCACCGACTACCCATATCAAAGTTCGAAGAGACCGACCTTTAATAGTTCAGAATCTATTACTTGTGCAAACTATTTCCTTCGTTTGTTGGGAACTTTGGAAAGCGAAACTCTACCTTCCCCGTTTTTTTTAGTCTTTTTAAAACATATTCTATACTGTAACTTTGAAAAAGGCGTTTCCATTTCCGATTGTATTATTTGGAACCTTCGAACCTTTATTTAATAATCAAATCGGATGAAAGGACTATAAATTGCCTTCGAACAATTAGCCTAAAGGTTTCCAGCTGTTCAACAATAATACGTATAACACTTACGCTTTCTGGCACTTAGTGAAATTGCGAGAAACTTATATTCCGATATTGGGCTTGGGTCTATCGAATCAGGCTAAGTGATATTCGATTTTCAATCCGAGTGCAATGCCCAGAAACATCTTAGCTAGGTATATCAATTTATGCGGTCCTCTATCTTAATAGAATCCCGCCAACGGACCGAGTTAGTGTGTGCGTTGACGCTATCAGAAATATAGCTCAAGGCGCAGCAAATTATTTCTATTTTATTTTTTATATTTCGTATAGGCTTGCTTTTGACCACATCTTGCCTGATGTAAGCAATGATATGGCCTAGGATCGGACACGCTTGCCTAGAAGATACCTGTTTACCCTTGATTTGAAGATACCCAAATTGTATTTTTCGGGAAATACTGACTCCGGCAACGAATTCTAGATCTTGACACGTTCCAAGTCTTTCAGAATAAGGACGTGACAGAGACTGGCCGGTAGTTGGCAGGGTCAGCCTACCATTTTTGGGCACGGACTGCACGTTAGCTAGCTTCCATGATTTGGGCACTTGACCCGTTTTAAGAGAGAGGTGAAAAAGACGCGTTAGAACTGCGGACAATTCAGGCGCACAGGTCCTCAAGATGATAGAAGAGATACCATCGGGATCACGGAGCCTTGTTCACGTCAAGAGCTTTAAGCGATTAATTATGCAGTTGTATGCTGAAAAACGTTCAGAAATCGTACGGAATTAATTTATTTGTTTGCGTTCGCGCTTACCGTTACTAAGCGCACGCTTGGCTTAACTCCAAGAATTTTGGATTTGAACGTATATACACATACATACCTTCGAAAATTGGCTCAACCGCTGCCGTTCTCTCTTCTTCCGTCAGTTTGTCTATTTTCGTTTTACTTTTGACACTACATTGTATCTGCAGTACTGCACTTCCTATTGTAAATATAACATTTTCATTCATCAAACACATTTTGGTTACGCGACGCTTGCTCCCATGACGACTATCACTGATACCGGCTGATTCATTGTTAACAGTTACCTACTTACACTAAACCGACAACGCCAAAAATAATCTTATCAGACAGCCTTACTTTTATCTTACATTACATCAACATAGTTTATAATCAAATCGTTTGGTACAGCAAACTGTAGATAACTAAAAGTGCGGTCGTTTCATATAGCTTAATTTGTAACATTGCTATTGATTGCATATATAATATGATTTAATTATGTTGCCTTATTTTTATGTGTAAACACAATTCAGTTTTGTACCTCATCTTTTGTGTTGAAATTGAACGTCTTATAGGGATTACTTTCTTGATGTCTTATTATTGTTATTATTATCTCAAGTATGAGATACATTCTTTTCGCAAAACCGTCATCCCGCTTTACTTGTTTCGGTAGTCACCGAAATTCAACATTTATTGCTGTAATCTTATTTTCTTTTAAAAAGGACCACATCTTTATAATTCTGTACCTATCCGGGTGCTTTATTTCATCATCATCATCATCATTTCAGCCATAAAACGTCCACTGATGAACACAGGCCTCCCTCATGGATCTCCATGAGGGGTATGGCTTTATTTACTCCAATTTAAATATGTATCCTTGAAATTAGGGGTGAAGCCCCCTTATATGCATAGCGCTGTCTGTCTGTCTGTCTATGTATTTGACAATTACAACCGAACGCGTTGACCGATTTACATGAAATCTTTTTTGTTAGCACCGTCTTAATGAGAGAAAGGTACTGATTGATTTTGGTGACCCTAGGATCACAGGGACCGGAGTTATTATGACCTCAAAAGGTCACCAAAAGAATAAGTCATCAAATGGCCGAAGGCGTCCAAAAACCCAAAACTGCCATTTTTGACCTGTCGTGACCTTTTGAGGCCTTCGCCCCCTTTTCTGGTACCCCCGTACCAATGCTTGTTGATCTATCGTACAAAATAAATGGATGTTCTTAATAGTTTAAAGTTATATTGAATCGTTACCCGCGCCCGCTCTTATTCGGACGCTGGCATACGTTAACGCCTAATATATATGTATATATCAGTGTAGAATTACAGTGTATTATTAGTCTAAGAGATCTGATCCAAAAAAAATGTTCGGCTTAATATAATTCACGGTATTACTGATCCCTTGGGGTTGGTTCCTATTACCCTCGCGCCTTGTTGTAACTATTAATCTTTGTTAGCTCATCTTAATTTCGAGCTTAGTATTAGATATTTTCTACCGATATTTCTTTTTTTTATTGTTTCTCTAATAGTTCACTGACATGTTTAAAAAATGCCTTTTTTTTATTATCTGCGTAGCGTGGAAACAGTATCTTGATGTTTTATAGCCTTTCTTGATAATTGGGCGATCCAACACCGAACGAACTCTTCAATTGGAACCAGTTGTTCCTGAGATCAGCGCGTTCAACCAAACAAACAAACAAACCTTTCTGCTATACAGTATTAGTATTAGCATATTATTCATAGAACCAGGCATTCACACTCAGATCCCCAACCAACCATTCCGATACTGGCTATGTAGGATAAGGGGAATACGCATTCTTTGTATATTGGGCCTTTGATCTTGAAGGAGGTTAGCTCTATTATACTTTTTACCGTCCTCTTTGAATTCCTATTTTATCCTTTAAGGAAAACTTCAGAAGGAATAAGTGGAATAACCCCTTAACATTGGCAATATTTTTATTTATTATTAAGTATATTGCTTTAGGTTCATAAACATGATAGTCATGCCCTTCTTCTATAACATCTACATATCCTTCGGAGATGCTCATGGAATACTCTTAACGGCCCGAGTCTTTCTCCCTTTTATTGCAAGAAGTTGGGCTGGTTAGGGTCGTGGTAGCAACTCGGAGGACTCTCATGCGATATGTATGTGCAGATCTGGTTCTAATTCAAATGGGGGATCCCATTAGAATTAGAACCAGATAGATATGTGAAAAGAGTTTCACTCAAAAGTTACAAACCATGAAGGTTCTATAATGTCAATTCGAAGTACCTATTAGAATAAAACGGTAATTTCATTGTATTATAAATTATATATTTAATAATTCATTGTATTATAAAATCATATATGCCTATATTATGTGGGCTTTTACAACTACACACAAATGAGCACTTATAAAATTAATACATTCATAATTAATAGTTATATTAATAGTTTTTGCATAGAAATGTTAAATATAACGTTTGTTTTGTAGGATTATTATTATGTTTTATAAACTACAGGTTTAAAGAAACCTATTATTGGCTGTTTTTATCATATTCATTTAAGACAAACTGGTTTATCGTTGTTTGTCTATTATCTTTGTTTTTTTCTATAAAATAAACATTCAAAAAAATATATAAGTATTATTAAAATGTTCTCATACTTAAAACGAATGTGAAATCATACATCAAGTTTGCTATAATTTTAGGTACAGCGTAAGTGTAGACGTCAATATCTCATTATCTTCGATCAATCAACACAATGAACATATGGACTCCGTAAGACTATTTGTTGCATCCAGTCTCGTGACAAATAGACGACGAGTCGTCACATCAAATGGAGTTCGTTCGTTTCTGTTCTTGATACAATTGTTAAGGGTCTCATTATACATTGAGATACCTAGACCATATAGAACGATAGTATTAGGGGTTAAAGAATGAAATTGCCGATTTGTACTAAAAAATTGTTTATATTTTTATATAATCAAAATAATTACCATTACCATCTATACATTGCTGCCATCTTATAGGAAGGTCATTTATGCCTTTGCGATATAACTCTGGTGATATAGATTCGACAAACCGTGTGAAAGCATTCTGTACTGCCTCCTGAGAAGAAAACTTTTTATCACGTACAAAATTGTACAATACACGAAAAAAATGTTAGTCTGTTGGAGCAAGGTCTGGCGAATACGGTGGATGACGAATGGTTTCTAATTGCATTTCCTGTGCAGTTCAAAACAGAGACCGTTTTGTATGAGGTCTCGCGTTATCATGGATCAATAATGGTGAAGATCGATTCATGAGTCGGGGCTGTTTCACTGCTAGTTTTGCTATCATTGTTCGGACTTCGGCACAGTAGACATCTGCCGTTATTGCTTGACCAGATCGGAGAAAGCTATAGTGAATAACACCATGCTGAGACCACCAAACAGTTACCATTACCTTTTTATTGGTAAGCTTTGCTTTTGGACACTGTTGCGGCGTTTGACCTGGGGTCAGCCATTGCATTTTTCGCTTACGGTTACTTATCATAAAGAATCCACTTTTCATCACATGTCACAATTCGATCAAATATTCCTTTATTTCTGTATCGATTCAACAAGGCAACATAAGTTTCAACACGCTTTTCTTTCTGCAGATCAGTCAAATCCTTAAAACACCCATTTTCCATATTTTTTATTTTATTGATTTGACGCAAATGATTCAATATTGTTGATAAGGTTAAACCATGCCGCGGGCATGGTTGGGCATATGAACTCCTGGGTAGTTTGGCTCGGATCGGCTTCCACCATCTCTTTCAATTAATTGTTATTCACCTGTGTGGGCGGTCTTCTACGTGGTTCGTTCTTCAAATCAAATTTCCATCACGAAAGCGTATAAACCAAAATCGCACGGTGCGTTCATTAGCAGTCCCCTCTTCAAACGCAACATTGATATTGCGAGCTGTTTCTGCTGCGTTTGGTACCTATGCGCTCCTCTAAATTCCGACAAAATATTTTAACTTTTATCCTATTTGGTAGATAAAATTAGGTATAAACTCCACCGCAAAATTGTATCTAATTTAAATATAAATACTGACTGTATGACCCACAGTGATTACCGACGCTTAAGATGATTTTATTCATAAATAATTTAAGGCTATTGTTGTAGCTTATCAATATCTACTGCGTTCGTAATGATCGTCACTGATTAAAGTGATAATTGAAATTCCATTAGATAATCTAATGAGACAAGAAAAATACGTTCTTCTTCTCATTATGAAATGTTTTTCTGATCTTTTTTATTTCTGAAAGCTATATCGCCATTGTATAAAACTGATTGGTCTTTGTTGCAGTGTTCTCCAAAGGACAGTGCGAGACTGGCCAATACCGCTTTCTGGCCAGAGCTGGGGGCTACGCCTGGGTTCAGACCCAGGCCACCGTCATCACCGACAAGCAGCAGAAGCCCATCAGCATCGTCTGCGTCAACTACGTCATAAGGTAGGACTAGAATAGGACATTTTAAAACATTTACAACATCGCCTTCTCTTTCAGCATTTTTGTAAGCATTTTCAGGAGTTAATGATTTGTCTCAAAAATTGATCAATATAATAACTAATAATGATGAAAGTAAGTATTAATTTTATGTAATGGTTGTTTTTTAAGATTATTTGTGTGGTCTGCCGCCATAATTGTGTTTTACGATGGATATATGGCTAGTGCCCCGTAGTAATTCCTGTGGATTATACCTTTCGGCGTGTTTTATCTTGATGAGCCGGGCCACTCCCTGCGACAGCACTTTCATTAATTCTGTTGTGTAACAATTTGCGTTCTAGCCCTTGGTTCCGTCCGTTATAGCTACAGCGTGCTACTGAAAATCAGTATCATTATTAAGAAATACTCATATAGCATTCTGTGAATAGCGCTGTGGGCTGCATTATTATGTAAGATTCATTTTATTATCTCTGCTTACCTATTGTATTACTTTGCAGCTGTTTGATTTTCCTAAATAAATAAAATAAAAAAGTAAAAAATTATTACTCAGTTGACCTTACTATTGACTGAGAATTTTGATTATTTTCAAATTATAGCAATTTATTTCTTAAATTTGTATGTAAATCGCAATATGAAAGTAAACACAAAAAGCGGATTTTTTAGAAAGTAGGTTTTCTAGCTCTTAGTGTCAAGGGTTATTTAATTTATATTAATTTTACAAACTTGTTGAAATTTCCTGTAACGTTTAGAGGCCCTTCTGATGAGCGGTGATAGTCTTAATATACCTATTTATTAAATGATACCAAGCCACGATAATAATTAAGGTAGGTATTGATATATCTACGTACCACTTTATTACCTATGATACGATTGTGAAATGAAAAGCGTATAGTGTAAAACTCTTGACTGCAAAAGTAAAAGCTAAGCCAGTGGGTTACGTAAATTTGTGAACGGTATTTTCTCAAATATCGCATAGCAGCCTTTTATTTTATTTTATTCTGCTTCTAAGTTCTTTGAAATAATACCCGGCCCTCTTCTTTGATGTTCAAAAAATCACGGCGGACTCGTGGTCACACCGTTTTGCTACACCGGTCATCGAAAAAGTAGATCTCATCTCATTTGAACTCACAACGGAAAGCCTAGGATGAGCAGTTCTCGACATATGGTCGTTTGAATTTTTACAGCTGTCATCGGAAAAGTGAGTCATGAGGAGTTTCAAAGTACTAGATATTTTACGAATATTTTATCTTATCGGGCACTTCACTACATACCAACTATTCAGTCAAGTGCGATCCTTTTCAGAGTAGTGTAACCTCGAGTAAAATAAATTACTCGTAGTCACACTGGTGTAGCAAACCGGTGTGACCACGAGTCCGCCGCGCAAAAAATGATCGGAAAACAGATTGTGTAGTGGTATCTAAATCTCTTGTATTTCCAAAGACAATTTCAAATTATGGCGCTGCTGTTCTTCAGCCTGAATGTTATAATTTCTCGTTTTTAGGGTTCGGTAGTACAACAAGGATCCTTTATTGTTTTGCTTTGTCCGTCTGTCTGCGGCTTTACGAAGAGTCATAGAAAACTATAATTTTGCATGGACATACAAAATAATGACCCCGAGATAACCATACTTCTAAAATCTGAACCGCTGTCTTTACAAATCTTAAAAAAAATCATGAATATAATTATAACCATGAATCTAAATAAGATTAGACTTTGAACCGAAAACCCGATTAATACCTGTGATTATGTAAGTTTTTGACTACGAGTTTGTTATGAGATGCTGCTTTGCTGGCTACGAGTTAGAGTTTCTGTCTAGGAGTAAGTTAGTTTCTAGTTATTGACTACGAATTAGCTAAGGGTGGCCACTAGTAAGGCTAAGAGTCAAGAGTTTCTGTTTAAGAGTAAGTTACGAGTTTTAGCTGATAGTTAGATATTCTGGCTAAAAGTTAAAAGCTTATGGTTAAATGTCAGAATGACTGGTGCTTTGGTAAACGTTAAAGCACATACACCAACAACAGGTCTAAAGTCAACTACGGAACCCTACAGAGCGCGTGGCCCGACACGCACCTGACCTAATTTACTTTTGTTGGAAAATTAAAGAATTACTTAAGGTACGTATAGTAGTATTAGTCGTGGGTGGTTGATCGTTGCAATATCAAAGCCATCTGGCCACTATGTCAGGGGCAACAGTTTGGCTAGCTGCTCTGGATGTCTACCTACGAACTTGTAAAACTAACATACATAAGCGATGTTGCATTCTTCAATAGGTATGTTGATAGGTTGTGGAAATCAAAATTCAACTTAGCCCGTCGTGGTTTTGATAATAAAAATATAAGAGACATGTTATTTTTTTTTATAATTAAAAAAATAAAATATGAAGAATCGGGTTGTATGGAAGACGCATGGAAAGGGATATTGTACCCAACAATGGGGGAAACATGGCTAAACAAGAGAAAGAAGAAGAAAATACTAGTATAAAAAAATCAAGTTAGGAGTGGAGCGTTATAAAATCGCGCCAAATATATTTTGTAATCTACGTGACGTCCTAAACATTTTTAAAAAGGGACAACTAGCCTTTTAAAATATACTATAAAGCATAATTCCTTCGTTAGATTCTCCTATGATAACTTCAAATTAGTCCCTATCTTCTGATGAAAACCAGCGCTAAATCAAGGCTTCATATACTTAAGACAAGTGCCTAAGCCTTGGCCTATTCACCCTCTATTTTATATAGCTTCCGCGAAGCTGTGCAGTACCGCTTTGCGCTCTACAAATGTCTGCGACATAATTAGACGCGAGTAGATTAGTCTTGCCTTGTACCATTCTCTCAGTTTAGTCCTACCGCAGTTTTCTTTACAATGTTACAACCAAGTCAAAACATACTTTATTCAGTGTGGGGCCGCATGGAACTTATTGATGCGTTATAGCCTAAGTCACAACGATAATATGTGCAGTAAATCGGCCATTTTATGCTTTTACATCCCCTGATGATGATTTGTTCTGCTTTAGTAACTTCGTGTGCGGTTTTCATGTTTTACGGGACACTGCAGTGCCTGGGACATTGTAATATTGATAAGCCTTGCCTACTCCATCCTCTCAGCTTAGTCGTAGAACATAACCAGTATTAGTTCTTAAATAATTATAGCGTCTATTTATCTGGGATGAGGAACTTACGGAATAAATCCAATTAACACAAAGCTTAGTTAAACGAGACTGTTATAGGCTTCGTTCATCCCTTTACGAAGTTCATTTGATAGGCTTTCTAGTTGGTTCTTTGAAACAGTTCTCCGAAGTTTATTTATTAATTGAGAAACTTTGAGTTTGATGCTACATTGAGAACAAAATTGTTAACTTTTTGCCAGGAAACTCAAAATTAAAAAAAAGAACCCGCGCTAACGGTACCACAGTGGAAAACATTTTACGTGTCTTGTTCTCTGCTTCTTTTAATTTACGAGTATGTGTTATGTCGCCTGCGACAAGAAAAACTCCACCATTCTGCTGACACTGTTTATTTGACAAAACAATGGGGGTTTAGGAATGAGAAAAATACTCGTAAACTTAAATTGACTTCAAAAATAAGCTAAATTGATTTTTATGCCGTCTCGTGGGGTAAATGTTGCGTATTTTTATCTTTAGAAAAATTACAAATACATGTCTAGCAGCGGGACGCGACCCTCTTGTGTATCATCAGTCGGCTATAGGACTATTTAATTTAATTCTTAGTTGAGCCATGAAGGCAGTCAACCAAGAATGTATCTCAAAATCAAGAGTGCAAAAATCAATTAAAAACGTGAGCATATACAAATTGTCCGAGATTGTTGAAAGTGTAGCGTTGAATATTCACAGCGGCTCCTAAAAGCAAGCAGCAAACAAGGGAACTCCATTAAACGTTATAATCACTTGGGGGAATACTTTCATGTTTTCGATGAGTGTTGAAGTTATTGCGGGCTGGAAATGTACTCGTAAACGTATAATGAAATGTCAACGTCACTTTGAAGCTAAATTCGTTACATGTAAAATTGTTTCAGCTAAAAATCAATTCATCATCATCTGAGCTGTAGCACGTTCACTGCTGGAAAAAGCCTCCCTCATGCCCAAGTACCGATCATTAGGGGTTGTTGTCATACTCACCACAGGCGGGTTGGCGAGTGCAGCTTGGGATGTTGATTCACGGAAAGACGCTGCTGCCCATCTTCCGTAGGTATCCCTTAGCAGGCTATTACTGCATCCAAGGGCATGCGAGGAGGGGCAACATTCTACTGCCGGCACCCCACGACAAGTATATGTCAACGCTTATAATCTGGGCTTTCTCTTATCTTATCCGATCGAGCTTATTGCTTATACCACAGATCACAGAAACTAACTTATAGAGAGTTATCTGAATCTTAAACATATGTACCTGTAATGCCTTTTTCTTTCCTTATATATTTCATTGACTGAGAATTATTTGACACGCTAACGGTGAAGGAGTTGGGACACACCCAGAGCCTGACAATGAGAGATAAGAAGTCATACGATTTTACCTCTGAAAAGGGGATAAAATAAGGTATGCCGCGTATGCATATCATTGTTTTAAATTTTGGGCGAACCAGACACCTTATTGTGCAAAACAGACTCATTGTCGGAATACTAACGCAATTTCGACCTATCGAAATGTATTTTTGAGTGAAGGAAGACAAAATTCTGAAATAATGAGGTTATTACTTATTTGCTCAGCAAAAGGAAATAAGCCTAAAGCCCTTATGAAGATTGAGTAACTGCAAGATAACTAACAAATAATTCCCCGTGGGGTGCCGGTAGAAGAATGTTACCCCTCCTCTCATGCTCGTGGATGCAGTAAGAGCCTGCTAAGAGATGCCTCCGGGAGAAGTGCAGCAGCGTCTTTCCGTGTATCAACATCTTATACTGCGCTCGCCAACCCGCCTGCCAAGCGTGGTGAGTATGGCAACTACCCCTCATGGAGATCTATGAGGAAGGCCTGAGTTCCGTAGTGGACGTTTTACGGCTGACATGACTTTTTAAATCAATTACATCAGAACGAACTAAATAAGATAGTTTGATGGCAATCATAGTTTCGAAGTTCTTAGCAACAAATGTTTACATTGCTTCTGCGAACATTTTGCATTGAGTAAACAACATCGCCTCTGAGTTGTTGTCTCATTGCATTTTACAGTCTGAGGCACGGAACTCGGCTTCCGCTGAAAGGGCTCTATGTTACTGCTGTATGTTGTAGGTACGAGTATATTGTGTTTTGCCCCATGTTAACAGTTTGGGGTCACGCCAAGCTTTAAGCTTTTATCAAGTACTAACACGTAATAATACTAGGCCTTTTATGTTTGCAACCTTATTGCTGATTAGGTAAAACAATATGACAGGTATTGTCAAGACCTACTGCGAAATGTTAAGGGTTTACGTAAGTCACGCAATAAGCCAAGATTCAGTTGTTTATGAGTACGTGTGAGTTACTATTTCCTTCATTTCATGTGCCATGTTCAAGGCCTTTCTTTTCTACTATTATATGGGGTACTTATATATCCAACCACTGGTTCGTTATTGCTTTCGCAAAATTGTTATAAATCTCGTTGTTAACGATCTCATTTCTATATTTAGATATTTTTATATATAATATAATTAGATATTTTTATTTCTTTTTGCCTATGTTCCGTGAACTGGCAGACATTTAGCACTTTTATAAAATTCACTCAATTCCGAGTATATTCTCAATTGCCTTCTCAATAATAGTTAGATGACCAACTTTCAAGGATTGAGTGCAAAAACTTATCCAGTAGAACAAAAATCAACTGCTGGTCAATGATTATGTAATTTACGAAAATCGGCTTCTTTACTACACCATCAGTAGCTTCCGCGTTTAATAAATTGTTGTTAAATACGAGTTTTATTTTAAAAACAGTATCTATTGCTTCATTTCCAGGCTCAATAACTGTTATCTTATCTGCTAGAGTTGACAACTGCATAACATCTTGTTAGGTTATCGCAATGGAAGCGTTGCTATGTGTTGCATTCTAGCTTATTATCGATGGGCACTTCTTCGTATATTATCTTCATTCAACTTGATATATGTACTTTACAGGCATTAACTAATATGCCTAAACACTCAACATAATTTTATTAATAATCTCTTACTTTGTCTTTATCATTAGTCATGTTTCCTTGTTTCTATAATCATTGTTTCATTCAGTGTATAGCTGTGCATTTACTTTATTATTCAGTATCTATAGCAGATTATTTTGCTTAAGTTCTTCTATATACTAGTATAACATTATTGTTACTACTGTCCCAGCCACTTCAATAATATTTACAGTAACATTAAAGAACTGTGCGCTATCGCAGTCGTTCAAAACGATGCAGCTTATATTTGAAATTCAATGGGTTCAATTGAATTGTAAACTACTTAATGTACCAGTTACCACTATTGTCCTATTTGTGTTGTACCCGATAACAGTGTCTTCTAGAATGCCATTATGGTCGGGGCTGTTATCTATCATTGTGATTTTCTTCTGCTTTTTGGCTTCAGTGAAAATATCAGCAAATATTCATGCTTCAGAATTCTTCTCTGTTGTGGTATTTATATCTCTGTAAACTTTCCGCCTTTCATCATACTAGTCGTATAGGTGTATGTTTAGTTATGTATACTTTGTAGGTTGTGCAAGGCTTCCGAAGACGATGTGTTAGATAGAGAGAAAACGATGTGGACGGAAAGGATCCGAAAGGCAGACTCCACCATCAGATGAAAATAATGAATGCCAAGAAGAGAAAGAATCATAGATACATGATAGCTACAAAAGTTTATCTCGTTTCGCCATTTAACATCAGAGAATACAAACAGTTATGTTAGCTGCATAAATTTTGAGAGAAATAGCTAGAGGCGTTTACATGACACACGTCATGTTTACATACCGACTTACCTACCTTCAGTAACCACAACAAATAGTCGAGTGAAAAGAGGTTTTTAAATTATCTATTATAATTATTCCAAACTATTTTCTCGATACCAATGCAACTTAAAGGTTGCTGCTTTAATAAACTTGCCAGTCTTGTCATACCTGAGTTTATTTGGTGAAGTTTACCACTCGGATATACCCTTGCACCAATAGATTTTTCTTCCTTAAGAAATGTTATTTCATACGACCTTTAACGGTGAAGAAAAAAACGTGGATCTTATTTATTTATTTAAATACTTTATTGCACATAAACTTAAAATAGGGTACAATTGGTGTCCAGTCCACCAACCGACCGACAATAATGCCTATCTTCTCTATGCTAAAGCACATAGCATAAAAACACAGCATATCCCGCGGCTTAGTCAACTTCAGACGTACGACCTGTTATTTCCTTTGACTAATAGCCGGCTGAGGTGGGAGGAAGCTATAGAAGCTGGCCAAGCCAAATCTATCTAACAATGTCCCAGGCATTGCAGCGTCCCGTACAGCATGAATGCCTTTTTTTGTGCTATTTGCTGACGTATCTTACTTAAATACCGTTACTTCCGGGCTTTTCGTTTGGTAATAGACTTTACCTTGCCGTAACACAGTTTTTAACTAGCACGGGAGGTGAGGGCTTGAAAATTGCGCTTAATATGTAATACTTTGTAAAGATTTTAAATAAATAAATGATTGATTGATTGATTGATTGAATTGCTAAACATTTTGAGAAAGAACCATCAAATCCTTGATGCTGTAAATGTTATTTGAAAACGTAATGGAATTCTACCCCTAAAACGTAACTGAAATTGTTGGTTAGTCCGTTTGAAATCTTCTGACATTTCTATTATTCCTCACGGACGGACGGTGTGGTATTTTGACTGACACTGAGTATTAATAACAGGTTTGTTTTTTATCCATGGATGATTTATACTTACAATATACCAGTACTGTTTCGAATAAAACATTGATCTGTGTTGGTTATGAAATGATTTCTTTTATCAATCCTTTTTACATTACACTTTTTACTATATATGTGCAAAAAAGTAGGTATATTGGCATTTTACCTGTATTATATAGATGATTTATACGGCTTAGCAACAGGTTTGCTGTACAGGACAATTCAGTGCCTGGAACATTTTAAGATGAGTTAGGCTTGCCCAGCATCTGTACCTACTTATTTATTTATTTAAATATTTATTTATACACAAAGAAAAATTACAAAAGTAAAAACAATAAAAAGCATGGGCTAGTGTTCTCCAAATTACAGGCAGCTACATCTAGGTTACAAATTATAGGTTCTTAAATTGTCATAGCAAAAGTTAACATATAAGCAGTTATTTAAGTATTGGTACTAACATAGAATTATGACTTCTTTTATAATAATAATAATAATAAAAATATTTATTTGCTAAAAACAATAATGTTCGCTATTCTAAGCTTTAGGTGTTAGGTATTTGCTTATAATATAGGTCCACTTATCTTATTAAACAAATATTGTTAAAATAAAGTAATGTACGAGTAAATACCTAAACAAGAATTATGCTAAAAACATTGCAATAGGTAGCATGCTAGTGATTTCTACCCTCCGTACTAGTTTAAGAAACTGTGTTACGGCAGGGTAGCTCATCGCTTGCAGTGACCAACGTAAGTTGCTACGGGAATGTGTGCGGCACAGCGCACTGGCGAGTTCAAGCTTGTTCGGTCAGTCTACGCCGGCTTCTGCTAGGGTACAGTATAGTTACTGTGTCAACTTATTGTAAGTAAATAATTATAATAAACATACATGTATATCATAATCATTATATTATTATATAGGTACTTTTATTTTCACATAGATATGTATAATAAAATTAACGTTTAGATATAAACAGATTAAAATAACAGTACGATTTTATATTGATATAATTAAATAAGTATTTGTGGTTTTATTATTGTTCTACTATATGTATTTCATGTGTTTAATTAGGTTTTCATTTTAAAAATTATTTAGTAGCTACGTAGTCCAATTTAAGAAGGTACTCAGTCATCATATTTTTACAATTATAGTAGCTTTGCAATTTTAGTGAATCTATATTTTTACTTATTTTATTGTACAAATGGGGGCCTATGTATGATGGCGACTTACGAGCAAAGAAAGTTTTGAAAATGTGTTTAGGATATACGTTTTGTTTTCTTCTCTTTGTTTTTATAATTTGGGGTTTAATGCGATGCTGTTTTAAAATTACTGATTTTATGAAAAGTTGACGTACTGTAAGGACTTCGAGTTCCTTATACAGCAATTGTGTAGAATGACTTATCATAGGTAACAAATATATTTTAAGGTCTACATAACATTTCTAAACAAAACAAATACCTCTCTTCTTTCTACGTAAGGTTAATTCAATAAAAAGAAACAAGTAACAAAAACTAGAGTTAGTGAGTAGGTAGCGAATAAGATAACATTGGTATAGGTACATACGAGTATGATTAAGAAAGTGAAAAAAGATACATATATCAATGTATGTATGACTTTGTGTCAGAAGGTTATTCACAGAGAGATGCGAGCCTTTTTTATATTTATGCAGTGGTTCTCCTAAATCTAGGTCGCTTATTTTGGATTAAGTGTTATAAATATAAGCTTTACAAATCCTGGACAAAACAGCTTCTTTAACAGCTTCCAGGTTCTTTAAAATCTTGCATAAGTCGACAACAATATGATATTGGCGTGATCTCATTCTGATTACCTTTAAATACCAATTTCCCACCTGGAATCGTGCTCGATAAAGCCGTGAAATGCAAATTGCAATTTATTTTCACATCGTATGTGGGTCAATGCAAGATCACGTGTGCCACACACGGACAGACACACCTCGCATTTTCTATAATTAGAAACAATCATGTCTTGGTCGTGTGCGCACCTGAGGTTTATTATAAACCATTATCGGTGAGGAACTCATAATTATTTAATTAAAAAACCAAAACACATTACAACGCTAAAAAATAGGTATAAGACCAAAAACTAGGATCTACGTTGCAACATAAACATAATGTGTACACAAATTAGATTCGTAGTAGAAAATGTATAATTTTATAATACAGTACAATTAGCTTATCTAAATATATAAGTTAAGTATATGCAATGCACACAGGCAGCACCATCTTACATAAATCATAATGATATAAATCATAATGAATATCGAAAGTGGTTACTTTGAACAAAATTGCACAAAATATCGGCCGTACGCTACTAAAAATGTACAATAAAGCAATGCCCGAGACTGCAAACACAAAGCTAGACTATCGGGGTACCGCAAGGAACGAATTCAAATTTATTCATTACACCAATGAATACTGATTGTTTCAATGTATGCTGACCTGTATTGCGAACTATACTCTAGACTGACAGTATTTTCTGCGCATATACTCTAGCTAGGTAGGTATTTTTCTTTTACGTAACAAGTATTTTATTCTGTTGTATTTTAGTTTACATTTCCACATGTCTGCAATTTCTTATATGACTTTCTAAATAGCTTGACAAACAATTTCCGATTACCATCAGTAATCTTCGCCGTCACTTCGCCGCCAAATTTCATTTTATGACACCATTCTTCAGCATTTGCCACTCTTCCCTGAAATTGCCCTAAAGCTTCCCGATAAATTGCCAGACAGCAAATTCCAGTACCAGAGAAAGTACAATCATCTTGGGAATGCGAGTCTAGAATTTTGTATTCGAGGATTTCCTTTTACCATTCCCTGTTGTGCTCACAGTTTTGCGGTCGTCGGTCGGTTTATGCAGACTGCACCCCTCCCCCCGTTCGTTCACCCCACCTTCCTAGTGCAAGTACTGGTAGTTTTCGTTTCAGCTTGAATGGGGCGTGGGAGTTACCCCGTTTGTTGAACCTAACTCGTGACATAAGTTAGATCTCGAGTCTTGAATACCTGGTGCTTTGATGTAACTTTCTAGCGAGGAATTTGTAATGCAAGTCTCAGGTGGTAACAGCGGGGCAGTATCGCATTACAGTTCGCAACCCTCAAACGAAATTGTCTTTTCTATATTTCGTTATTAGTTTCAACCTCATTGATTGCTTATGGAACTTGCTTCTCAGAATTATTTTAACTGGAAATGATGCTTAGAACAGCTTGACACAATTTAATAAAATACTTTGCGTAGGAACACTTATGTATCAGTGAACTACATGTTGTGTTATCGTATCGCCTATAATGAGCTTACAGTACCAGGCCAATACATTAGTTAGCTAATGCAAGCAACAATAACGCCAACAGGCACCTACAAAAACCATACATTAATGTGTTTGGTAATAAATTGTATGTGTCGGTTGGCGTCCCCTTTACGAATAAAGTAAATATACTACAATCAGATCAGACTCATGTCATGACTAGTCATGAGTCTAGGACTAGGATCATTGCTACATTGTATACGTCTTGCGATCAGATGAGAATTGCAAGCGGTGCTATATCAATACCGGTGACATCCACATGCTCATTGTGGCTTACACGTGACCGGAGACCTTGAATTGTAATAGTTTAATCTTCGTTAAGATTGATTTATTTACATTAACTTGTGTCATTTAGTTTCACAATTACAATTGATAAACAATACTAATAATAGCTGTCGCAATCATCGTGTGACTAGTTCAGATACAACTTTTTACTTCCACGATTAAACAACAAGCATTGGTACGGGGGTACAGAAAAGGGGGGCGAAGGCCTTATAAGGTCACCAAAGGTCAAAAATTGCATTTTTGGGTTTTTGGACGTTTTTGGTCATTTGAAGATTTATTTTATTGGTGACCTTTTGAGGTCACATTAACTCCAGTCCCTGTGACCCTAGGGTCAACAAAATCAATCAGTCACCTTCTCTCATTAAGACGGTGCTAACGAAAGGTTTCATTTAAATCGGTCAACGCGTTCGGTTGTAATCGTCAAATACACAGACAGACAGATAGACAGCGCTATGCATATTAGGGGGCGAAATCTTAATATGCTAGCCCCAAACTAAGCAAATCTAGTACTATGGGATCCAGATAAGTGATAGAATACTTTAATAATTCCCCTGGCGGGATCGAACCTGCAACCTCCAGTGTCTCGACTCAACCGGCTACAAGACCAACAGCCACGGAGGTCGTCACTGTTGCTCTGTCATACACTTCATCTTGTCTCAACGAATTGTATGTGATTTTTGGTTCTTGTTTGATCCAGTTTTTTTTTGGGCTTGATAATTAACACAATCTAAGTACACAATAATTTGTCCATTCTGCACACAACCAGTTTTCATTAAATTTTTACCTTATTAAGTTCCATGTATTGTTTATATAGCCGTGGGGTGCCGGCATTAGAATGTTACCCCTCCTCTCCTACCCGTGGATGCAGTAAGAGCCTGCTAAGGGACACCTCCGGAAGATGGGCAGCAGCGTCTTTCCGTATATCAACATCCCATACTGCGCTCACCAACCCGCCTGCCAAGCGTGGTGAGTATGGCAACTACCCCTCATGGAGATCCATGAGGGAGGCCTTAGTTCAGTAGTGGACGTTTTACGGCTGAAATGATGATGATGATTGTTTATATAATTCAACTTCTTAGGTCATCAACATTTTTGTGGGATGGGTCCTCTCTTTGATTGTAAAATTAATTATGATTCAGTGAACTGAAGCAGGTAGCTCATTTGTCGTCCCAAAGCGACCGATGCCTATCTCTTTGATGGAGTTTTGAGCCGTTCATATTTCATGTGTCCCCATTTTTTACCAGGAGCATAGGAAATCGTTTTGTTTTCGATTACGTTAAGGTTCCCTGGAATTTTATTTAAATTTATCATACTGGAAGACTCGTCAATCTAATTCGGCGACCTTGCTTAGATTGAAATGCCCTGTATTTATTTGTCCAGCATTAATTAAATAATCAGACTGCCAAGCAAGCCCACACGGTAACGGCAGTCTGCGTCGGCCCTATTCAACCAGTTTTGCTCTACGCGGAGGACCTGTTATAAACCTTATTTAAAATATGTTAGCTGTAATCATCCTGTGACCTATGTGGCTAGCGGGACGCCGCGGCATGTCACAATGTGTCGCGGTGTGATTGTATCTAAATAAAGCTATAAAAATTCTTAACTCAAATTGAAATAATGATAAAATTTACTTGATTACGAACAAAAGCTTTTACTGCGCCGTGAGTCAGCGCCAGCCCTAAATAATCTCTAATTTTTGACATCTGAATATGTACATACTAAAATATGAACATATCTTTCACCAAATCATATTTTCTTTCTTCGTGTATCGTTTTAGTATCGTTCCCAATCTAGAACTGCATTCTGACAGTGCACTTACCGTCGTTCATTACAATTCCAACATGGCTGGCTGGCATCATCGTTATGTCAGTCCATATCTCAATTTAAAAATATAATCGCGGCTTCTGCGCATTGGCCTGTTTTAGATAAAATCGCTTGTAAGCTTGACTGTACCTAACGTATTATTAATCGTTTTGGATATGACGTTTAGCATATACTTGAAGGCTTTCGTATGTTTGAACGAATCAATATTTGGTCAGAGTCGTTTTTAACACAGTCTGTCTAGCTGAATATAGCCTCGATATTATCAAAACGCATTTTTACTATATGGACATGAGGTTGAAACAAGTTTAGTTAGGCGACACGAAGCGTTATATATGTATAAAGACTAGCTTTAGTCTCGTTATATCAATAAGCATCCTTGCTTTTAAGAGCTTTTGCTGAGACATGGAACAAGACCCGACAAACCAGATAAACAGGATAATTAGCGAATTCGACTCGGGAAGTGACGCTGCCGCTGTCCATAACGGTGATGATGTAAGGTGTATGCAACAGGAGTCACGTAGCCTGCCAGAAACCGAGGGGTGGGGTACGGCGGGTCAATAACCACGTACCTAATTGCACAACAGCTTGCAGAATGCATTCTGACATACTTGTACACGCCAATGTTTCTGCCGCTGACTGACCAATTAACACTGACAGAAGAACTGCTAACTGTCGTAATTGACGCGATAATCGAGTTGTTTATTGGAACAGTTTTAGTTTCAACTCTGCAACGCTAAATGTTAGTACATATAGTCTTACAGAACATTCCTTCTTTCACAATAAATTCGTTACCAAAAACGATATTTGCAAAGCAAATATGCACTGGGGAACTTCCTAACTAAAATGTTCTATACAAACTCTGACTTAGACCAAACACTTGTTTTCTCATACCATAACTTTTACATGACTTATGTAAATAAAATTGAAGCTCGACAACGTTCCTTTGGTCACGTAGCACCCGTTCTTAAATAAATAGCGAAATGACAGGCTCCTACGAAATAACGTATGATGAACATGACGAATACCTTGAGACATTTAACAAAATACCAAGTGAAGAGAGAGAGAGACAAAAGCCCAGTCAAGTTCCCAACGCCTCTCCGATCGTTTAAAATCACTTTGCTTGTTTACTGTACTTGAAACTACAACATTGTAGGGTACACTGTACACCAGTCTACCGTTTTTGTTAAACTTTCCGAGGTTCCGCGTAGCCAAGTAATTGTTGTGAAATCACTGGAACTCTTCAATCTTGCATCAGCATAAACCGTAACAGGGTTACTGGATCTACCGGGTGGAGTCATCGTTAGCTTCAATTTCATAATTGAAATTAATTTGAGGGAAACAAATAAGTATGTAATATTAAATTTTTGCGTCGTAGATTATATTTTTCTATCTCTTTCCTTTCATTGGCCAATATTTTCGAAAACTGCATCATCATTTTCAAGCGCATGCTCCACAGCTTGTACAAATACCTATCCCGTGCGCCGAGACCCCTAGAAACACGACGGCATTCATCGAGCTCGTATAAAAGATCCACGAATAGTAATTATTTTTTAATTTAGGAGTAACAAAATTAAAATAACTAAAATCTTTCTGCATATGCATTCGCGACAAGTGTATGGAGTTAATGTTTCCACGGCTATTTGCAACACAAATTGTGCGAGGTAGCGTTAATCAACGTGAAATATACGATAGCATAATAGCGATGTGCTAGATCCATTAGTGTTGGGTTACTACGTACACAGTGAACATAGCTTTTACAGTAAAGAAGCAAATGCCATTTAAGAATAAAGATAACATGGAAGCGCATGAAATTTTGGACAAACATCAAAAGAAGTAGTAAGAAGTAGTAAGTCAAGAAAAGTAAGTGCTTATCAAAATAAATATTCAGGATTTGATAGAGATCTTACGATTATGTTAACTCGAGGAGAATAACTATTAAAATTCATCATATGTATAAGCACGTTCTGTATATTAGAATTGACGTAGCCTTAAATAGAAATTATTTACATAAGCGACCATTATAAAATGGAATTAAAACATTATTGTAAAATATATGCTGAGATCACAGTTCCTGGAGGATATCATTTTGTTTCTTTATTTATTACATTTTGTTTCTACATTACCGTATCGCAATTACTGTATTACAACAAAACTTTAGACGGATTAACGTGACAGGGTCACGTTGTAAAAAATGTAATTTTTAAGGAAAATATTAAATTGATCCGAAATTTTAAAAAAAAAAACAAACTTAGTTTATTATGTTGGTACATGAGGACTATAGTTTATTGTTGATAAATGTATCGAACAGTGTATTATTATCTATGTATTTAATGTGATTTAAACAATTATTAACAAATTACCATAAATATTTCTGTTCTGATACAAAGTTAAAAATATTGCATCGTGGACTTAATTTTGTCCCGTAAGTCCACTAATAATGGACCGTGTTATGTTTCGCGGGCAAATTACGGAACAACGCGGGGGTATCGCGTGTCTTCACATGCCCAGTGGAGTGATTGATCGATCTATTGCGGTATTGTTCACCGCTACACGTACTTAGGTTCTCTGAATTATAATCTTAATAAGGATACGTAATCCTTGGATCATTAGATCCTCCGGTTCATTGTTTGTTTTCTCTGATTTTGATGGTATCTTCTATTTAAAGAATTTTCAAAATCAGTTTAATTTTACAATTTTTTTTTACAATGTGCCTTTCCATTATGATCATTATTATTATGCTTGTGTCCCGCGCCCAGATCAACATATAATTGGATTGAGCTTCACGATCCTAAAATTCCTGCCAATGAACGTCAATATTACCGAAGAATGATTCGTGAGGCAATCGAAATCAAAAAACACCCGAATTTCAACCGTGAAGATGGATTTAGGCTCCCGATATCTTGGAATCCAGTGATAAGTAGGTGTAGTGTGCGTCGTGATATAACATTGCATAGTGAAGATACTGTTAGTGTTGTGTGCCGCAATGTAAACGCGGCCTTACCGAGTTCTGAAGACAAAGTGAGGGTAGTTGCAAAACTACCATCGCTTTCTTGATGGACACTCCAATGAAATCTCCAGTCAACCCGGGACCACGATTGTTGAAAAACAGTCGAAACGTCGGGAATAATCAAAAGGTATTACGCGATAAATTCCCGTGTTTATGTTATTATATTATAATGAATTGTGATCGCGAAAGTTTACGAAAAACTAAAATCAGCATATAATGTTTAACCGATTTCAAAAAAAAGAAAAAAAGAGGAGGTTCTCAAGTCATGTATATTTTTCCTTAGAAATCTGTCTTTTATAAACCGATTCGGAAAAATATTTTTGACTTCGGATATTTTCATGGGACCTAATTGATCATTTTAAATCAGATCCCATTTATTCAAATATTAGTTCTGATTATGGGATGTCTCGTCAATTTTAAAATTATGGTTTCTTTACTCCATCTAATGTAACTCTTTCTAATAAATCGAGTCACCGATGGGTGTGTGCAAAGGAATTTCGTCGTAGATACTCAAGTTACGTAAACTTTATTTACTATACAATTTCATTGTTTACATTGTAGATATGCGAAATCTTATCAAAGTGTGTTGTTATTTAGTCTATTTTCCTAGAGCTTCGTTTTTCATAAACCGTTTTTAAAGTCGGCTGTCTTGAAAATGACTTAATTCGATTAACCTGTGTAACTTGTTCACTTGATGAATATTTTACATGACCTATTTGACAAAAATACCTTCAGAACTCTCCCTAACGTTAAAATCCTATAGGTACAGTTACGAGTAACGAAATGCGTAAAATCGATAAGTAAACTTATCTGATATGTTACCATACTACCTGTTTATGAATGAGTTGTAAAACGTTAACTGCAATATCTCGTGTCCCATGCGAGTATCACTCGATCATCACTGATCGCTTCGCCAGCCTTCCCGTGATCGGTATGATAAAACACCGACAAAGGCGCATCGTGATAATTTTGAACTCTCTTATCGTATAACGTGGCTGACGAATGGACGATCTCGAAAAAAATTAAAAATTGTCTCCTATGTCGCTCGTTTGTGATTAGGTAGTCCGCGTGACGGGCGAGCCGCGCGGCGCGGCGGCGCGCTTGGCTCGCATCATTCGCGCTACAGTCGTCGCAGCGAGCAGTAGGGCCCGGCCACCCACCACCCTGAACTCGACAGAACTCGCGATTTCGATCAGCTGTTTCGTTCCAAGTTACCGGCGTTTTACGTAACGCCCGAACTTGTTTGATAACAACGTGGAGTATTTACGCATCATGGTAAGGAATGGTGCGGTGTTCAGTTAGTGCATTATGGACGTGTTCATACCAGTGCTGTTATCGTGCGTTGATGCGATCATGGCAAAAACTAATTTAAAGTGTTTCAATTCAACCGTACTGTAATTGCGTTTCCAAGTGTTAGTTCATTGTGTCGATTGTGTTATTAATAACATTCACGTTGCAAATTGTCTAACTTCATTCTTTTCTAATTCTCTGAGTTTAAAACTGTCACGTGATTTGTTGACAAAATAAATTTTGTCGAGCACATTCTTGTTAAATAATAGTTGTGTTACTAGGTGGTGTGCCAAATTACTTGTGATTTAGCGGTTTGTGCTTGCATTTTTGTTTTATTTTGTGCATAGGATAGTGGGTTCGTAAGTTTGTCGTGTTGTGTGCGCGTGCGACTAAAATAGCGGTCCTCGTCCCCCACCGGCCAGCTAACCGGCTATTGGTTATATAATCGCGCCATCCACAGGCGGCCTTGACTCCCGCGCACACTACTTGCCAGACATTATTGATCTTACAATCGATCCTCTCCATTATTACCGATTACTATTTATGGCCTTACTGAAACATAATTTTCTTCAATCAGAACATTATTTGCGAACGCTATTTGTAAAAACATTATTGACTTTTCGTTCGATCCTCTCCTTATATATAACACCGATTATTATGAAAATATTTTTTTTTCAATCACAGCATTTCTTTAACCCTCAGTCAGAATTATATAATCAGGACTATTCTTCACGTCCCTCTTATAGAGGTAAAGTTGCTATGTTTTGTTTAATATTGGTTACGTAACTCTATATTTTGTTTGTATTGTTATCCTTGTTCATGTAATTTGCATTTCTTTCCCATTTACTTCAGAAACGACTCAAAAGTCTATCGTAGTCGAGCCGTGTTATTGTTTAGTTGTGCCTAGTGACTTGCGCTTTCGTGGGCGCTCTTAGAATAACTTTACTTTTATTGAATAACCAATATGTGTTAATTTTGAGCCCTGCTGTTACTTTTGCCCCATCATGTTGCATTTAGTCCTGTACGTCCCTCCATTTCCTTATTGTTGATATTGTCTAGTTTTTATGTGACTGAACCAAATGTAGTTTCTAGTCTATGAATTACTTCTTGAACTAAGATAAAGGTGTCCTTGAATCTTATTCTAATCTTGACGGCGTAATTACCATATCTGATCATAACAAGGGAAATCTTGTAAAGTTTTCCCATACCACAAATATCAACTTGTGTAGTATAGCGTCAACCGCGTCGCTGCTTAGTAATTAAACTTACCTCTTATCAACAGTGTATAAACAGTGTTCGATTAATTGAGTTCTTATTATCTTTATTACTGCTTTAACGGAATTTTTTATTTGTGACTTGTCAACTTTTTATTTTGGTAAAATGAAATAGTTTTATTAACTACTATCTTATCTAAGTTTACAAATGTGTAGTACTTAAACGTGTATTTATCAGCTCCAACACAATAATATGCACGTGACATCTTATTGATTGAAGTTACTAATCGTTTAGTCGACATGTTCAATTACACCTGTGTTATGTCCAATTTATTAATATATTTAAAGAAAGTTACTTCGGTAGTCAACATGAATACGTGCCAAGTTCAGACTAATTTAATTACTTTTACATAATATAAGAGTCGTTAACCTTTTATATTTGCTCACATTCTTTACCAATATACCGTGGTGAAGAATAGAAGTACGTAATTATCAAATAACGGCAACGGTATCACGGCCAAGGTCAGCCGGCACTGAACAGCTGCTACGTCCAGATCTTTTCACTTTACGCAATGCCTCCTACGCAATGCCATCTCCGACAGATCTCCCGTTACTATTCCGAAAACGAATCCACCCCGGGGTTTCTCAAAAGATAATTTAACTTTTACTGGACAATATCAGATCTTATTGCTTTCTGTATAAGAATTGATTTCTATTTTTACAACGCATGTTGGAATTTGGGGGATCCTATGGATTCTTCGCGGTGAAATCGATACGGAAACTGCGCGCGCATCGCAGACACGCGAACTCGCTCATAGTGAATGGCCCGTCTAGAGAAAACATGGGGAGGCTTATCCGAGGGGGAAAACAAGGTCGGCGGCAAGGCCGACCTTACTATCTTCAGCACATCTCTCTCCCCCAGCCTAGGTCACATTATTTCGTCCTGCTCGAACACACTCACTTTCGAACGCGTAAATGCACCCACCAAAACACTCGCCTTTACTTACGACGCTTAATTTTTCATGAGTTACGCTGTAAATCACAGCTGAATCTGCTTTCATTATACATTTATTACTAGGTTTCATTAACATTTGTTGCGGTTTTGCCGTCTCTCAAATAAATGCAAAATAACCATAATTTTATCTAAATATACAATAGAATGCAGTTTCCGTTGATTAGATGATAGTAGAATAGGCACTGAGTTAATCTTAGGGTTAATGAGAAGTATAACACCGTAGTCTACAATATTTACATTAACTCCCTAAACAAAACAAAAATAAGCATTATATTGATATTGATTGACGCAAGTTCCCAACAAAGGCCAATGTTTAGGTTATCTTCTGT
Source organism: Pasiphila rectangulata (assembly GCA_963082625.1). Taxonomy (NCBI): domain Eukaryota; kingdom Metazoa; phylum Arthropoda; class Insecta; order Lepidoptera; family Geometridae; genus Pasiphila; species Pasiphila rectangulata. The sequence goes on along the minus strand of OY720254.1, from coordinate 6,755,553 downwards.
AGAAGATAATCAATAATTATTCCTTATTTTGTATAGCGCCGCAGTAATTATATATTTCATCTTAGGTTATTAGATAGGTCTCTGGACTCCACTATGGTCAGATAAACCTCAGCTTTCAAGGCGAATGGTCGTGTCTGCAGTATTGCACAGTTTCATGTTGACCGTCATTCATTCTTCCTATTTTTTTTATAGTTATTACCTAATGCTATAAAAAATATGGTGTAAAAAAATCTAGTTAATTGCATCTCTTATTGAGTTTAGTTAATCAATACGAACCTTACTGATGTAAGTTTAATCTTACCGTTGATTCCTAGGCGCATAACCGCGTGATTTATATGATTAAAATTAAATACTTGATATTTTCCTTGTTGTCGTCCTACGGATAAGGAAAAGCACTATATTGTTGTGCAGTTCCGACTTATTCGGTGTGAAACCTAGGCGTATGTGAATAGGTATTGTGTGAACTCCTTGCGTCACTCCCGTCAGCATTGCGGCCTTGAGTTTTGTTGACTGATTACTCGCTATTGTGTGTCTTCGTAGCAACGTATGTGTTTCAGCTACCATATCCAACTCACATCCAAACGGTTCCTATTTATATTCTATCTCTTTAAAAGTTATAGCTTTTATTCGCGAGGCACTACCATCATGCATCCATTTAAGCCGCAGACCACTAAAAAAACCAATTAGGTCTGCCTAACAGGCCACCACATTACCAAATTTTTTGTTCCAGTGGTATCGAGTGCAAAGATGAGGTGTTTGCAGCACACCAAGTGCAGCATGTGGATCTGAAGCCAGTAGTGGTTCCGACAGCACCGCCCCCCGTGCCATCCGCACCCCTGCCTCCTGTTGAGCACCCTGGAAACGGCGCTATTGTTGCCATCATACCTCCTGAAGAGGAGCGTCCTATACCTGTCACTGAGCTCATTTTCGCACCGCTCAATCAAAATATGAATAAAGGATTCTTCATGCCCTTGCATGACGAGGGTCATACAAGTAAGAATCCTGATTATTTAAATCTCGCTATCAACTAAATGTCGTTGCTTGTTTTCGATACTGCTTCATTACTCCTTAGCGACATAAACTAATTGTTATTATTTTTCAGTGCTTAAAGACGAGCCAGAAATCTTGGATCATTTGGCACCCTCAGCCGGTGACGCATGTATCCCTCTTGAAAACAGCCCTTTCGATGAGATGTTCAATGATTTCCTGAGCGACAACTACTGTAGTCTCCCGTCATTCTTAGCCGATGACTTGGCAAATGGATCCCCTGTGGACTCTATGTCACCAGAATCCTTACTGTTATCATCGCCGGAACGTCGGGTAAAAATACCTCCGATATTTATTTCCAATAATGATAACAGTTAACAAGAATTATTTAGTAACTGTAATATTTTTTTCAGGAAAATGATTCTTCATGCGAGCAGTCCTCACTGCTGACTGATTTATCACTAGACGCCTTCGATAGCACTAGGTCGGACAATGATACTGACGATGGAAATTCCCCATTCATACCGACAAGTGACGAGCTCCCGGTTTTGGAGCCAGCAGTCATGTGGGGGGCCCTACCTGACAATGTCAGCATGGCCAGACCCCAGCCTACAGAACCGGTGACGGTGACTTCTTCTCCGGCACCTGCCTTGCAGCGTCTGCTCACGGCATCTACCAGCGGCCCACCGACACAGGATCTCATATCTAACTTATATTCTGATCAAGGTAAACACCAGCACATTTATGTCTTGATATTTTAAGGACTAGGATGGGACTTAATGATTTTTATTATTTTAGGTCTCATATCAAGTAGAAAACTGTCATCGTGGGACACCGGCTGCAAAAGGGTTCTGAACCAAGATCAGGAGCCATGCGCGAAACGGGTGAAGCGCAGCCCATCCCCTGTACAACAGAAGCCGAGCAATCAGTCTTCAAGTGTCCTCATGAACCTCTTGGTGAGCGGCTGTGACGTCGACGCCGGCTATGTTTGCATGGTGCAGTGCCGACCAAGGAAAGCCAAGGCATGAGGCCCGGGCCTCTGCCAAATAAACTGTGATAAAGCGTCCAGTGTTCAGAGATTTATCCCACACGTCTCGAATATAGCCAATAGTTGTGCCGTCGGTACTGACAGTTTAAACCAGTATCAGTCTAAAACTTGTAAGCGGCAGAAGGACAATTAGTGTTGGATTAAAGTCGGGTAAATCCGTAGCAAGTCCGAAAACCAAGACCGAGTTTAGTTAATGTTCCAGACTTGCAATCTCGTGCTTACGCCCCAGGGCGTTCACCATAAGTCGTAACTGCGTGGATTTATCTACACATTTTATGAGTCGTTGTCATATTCTCAAATCCAGAGACGTTCGTTTTAGTGCTTAAGTTGAATGTGCGCATATCGTGGTGGTTATGTGATCAATTGTTCCTAGGTAGTAGTTACCGTTCGCTCATGGCGAGGGGTGCCGCGATCAGTCTTATGTTCGTTGTTTTAACCGAGTCATATTTGTAGGTTTATTATGCCCTGGTCTAGGGCACTTGTTATTTATCTGGTTTAATCACGTTAGTTACATCGAATTATAAATAGCGATAAACGTTGAACAAATGTACTGGTTATAGTAGAATGATTGTGTGGTCCATTGTCCGTAGAGAAACAGTGGGCCTCTTAAAGGCAGTTTTAGTGTGAGAGTAAAATGTCACTGCCAAATGATACAAAGTACAACTTAGAACAATATCTAGTTATGCCATAACGTGTCGTTCAAATTCAACGTCTTCGTAATAACTATATATTGGTGTTATTACAGTTATTTAAATATTATGATACTCGAAATTATAGGTGCTTGGCACGTGTCGGTTAATAAATAAAATTTTAAAAGACGTAAATGGTAGATTTATCAACGTTAAATGTTATTTTTAATATATTTATAGCGTATCGAATGACTGTGTATTAGAAATGTTATATGGGCTATTTATTTTTCTGATGAGAAATAAATGACAGTGATGTAAAATAAAAAAGAATATTTAGTATCAAAAGGTGCACGATTGTTTTTTATTTCTTCTATCCCTTTATCCTTCATCCTTACCTGTTAGCTTTGACGACCATTGAATAGCTTCTAACAATATAACAATTGATATCAGTAACAATATTTTATCAGAAAAATAAATATAATAAAAAGACTACATAGCAGACAAGTAAAAAACTAAGATTATTTTTAAATTTATTTAAAAATACCGTGTTTACACGGAAATTAAACTAACTTCATGGTATATTATATCTTGTTGTTGTTAAGTTATTAAAAACCTTCTGGTTTTCCGAAAAAAAAATACATTCGGTATCACGTGTTAGCTGAAAAAGTGTAAAACATGTAAAATATTTTCATAGGTTAAATTCTTATTTATTAGACGCCAATAATAAAGGTTAATTGTGATACTAACAATACTGATGTAAAGTAAAACAGGCAAGTGCGAGCGCGCCCCAAGTGTTTTGATTTTTTTTATTCGACTAAATACGGAACAAGCACAAGGCCCACCAAGCATAGAGAACGAAATGTATTTGTAACCTACCACCTGCCTATTTGTACCTGATTCTCAAACAATAAATAAATTATGAATTATGTAAAGCGGTAACCTCTACCTATTACAACTGCAATAACGCGGTGATCACGTTGATTAAGCACGTGACCAACGCTGTACTGCGTTGCGCCCGTCACCCTGAGACAGAGTTGTAGGGTCTCCTGTGCCCGTAATTTCACCGGCCTCCTTATAACCGAAATACATCAATGTAGACATTACTGCTTGGCGGCAGAAATGGTGGTAGACTTCGCGGGTGAACTCGCAAAAAGTACTTCGTATTAAATTTACACTAGATAACGCTACCAGCTATAAACGTTTTTAAGAAGATGCATCAACTTCATTTTAGAATACATAATTTTTTTTTTTTATTTAAATACCTTCAATCTTTTAATAATTATTGAATCAAGGCCTCTTCGAATTTCAAACGCATTTTTCTTCAAAGTTCAATACAGTTATTGATATAGGGTTACAATAATTAAAAAACTAAAGCCGACAGTATAATGTTACCCCTCCTCTCATGCCCGTGGATGCAGTAAGAGCCTGCTAATGTATACCTCCGAAAGATGGGCAGCAGCGCCTTTCCGTGTATTAACATCCCGTACTGCGCTCGCCAACCCGCCTGCCAAGCGTGGTGAGCATGGCAATTATCTCCATGAGGCGGCCTGTGTTCATTAGTGAACGTTTCACGTTTGAAAGGAATAATTAAATTTCAGTTTTTTTTTCTTAAAGTGTGCCATATACGCATTCCAAATTTTAGAGTAGTGAGAATTCTGGAATAACTTCTGAATGTTCTGAGTCTACCTTGATTTTTGACGGGTATCATCATCTGCCCGCATACATTATGCGAAACCGATTTTGGTATAAATTTGAAGCCTTTCACATTTCACCTTTAGCCGTTTTGGAGAAAATGAGTCTTGACAGACAGACAAACGAATGATCCTTATGTGGGTTCCGGTTTTTCGTATTAGGGTTCGAAATCCACAAAATGGTATATGCTTCAGTCAAATTCGATGTGTACAAGATCTAAACAAACTGCTTGTAAATAGCATAGATATGATAGATGACAAAATGTATTACAATCCGCAATGAACACTTTTGTACGTACATATCGAATTTGGCTGAAGTAGACATTTTTTTATATTAATTGACCGTATCACAACGAATATTTCTAATTGGCGTTTAAGAGTAATAAATATGAATTTAACCGATTGGAATATTTTACACGCAATGCTATTTTATATTCGGATCACATAAAAACATTATCACTGACGCTGATTTGAGATGGTGACAAAGTGAATTTGAACTTTCTCTCAATAAACGAAGATTAGTTTTTTTACTCCTACGTATTCGTCGAACGCCCAATATGCGTGCCTATAACGACTTTTTATAGACAAAGTATCTTTGAACCTGGTCTGTAAACATGTCTGAGGAAAATGAAACATTTACCTTAGCTTCATCCTTATTTTTATTGAAACCCTAAGTAAACAGCTTTTTGTAGGACGTTGGGAGTTTAACGCGGCTAAAAGGGCGGAAAAATCGTAAAAAATGAGAATAAGAATCATAGTGAACTATGAGAATTATAGTGATTGATTTCCATTTTCCCGGTCTACACACCTAAATAGTATTAAGGTACTTTATTGAAACATGATAGTGTAATTATGATTGATTTCCATTTTCCCGGTCTACACACCTAAATAGTATTAAGGTACTTTATTGAAACATGATAGTGTAATTAAACAAGCATTGGTACGGGGATACCAGAAAAGGGGATGAAGGTTTCCGAAAAATGCTAGTTTTGGCCTTTGGTGACCATTTGAGGTCACAATAACTCCGTCAGTCATTGATAGAGTTATTGACCCTAGGTTCACCAAAATCAATCAGTACCCTTATCTCATTAAGACGGTGCTAACAAAAAATGTATGTTTCATGTAAATCGGTCATGCACAGACAGACATCGCTATGAATATTATGGCTTCGCCCCCTAATAATAAATGCCCCTAAACACATTGGGTGGTTTTAAATGATCCTTAACTCTGATAGATAACAGATCTCTCTCTAACTTGTATCTGCTGAGAATTAATCAATTGAACAAATTCACTTTGGTCTTCAACTAGATAGATTAGATACCTTTGCTTTACTCTTGAAATTTACCGTGTCCAGTAGGTATACGAGTATGTATGGGAATAATTATATTGCGTAACTTGAGAATTAAAGTAAATTAGATTGATATTTTGAAAGTTTGTTGTAAATTAGAGGGAGACAGCGATAACTTATATAAGCGAAAATAAGCACATAAGTATATGGAACAAAAAACACAAATCAAAATCATAAGAATGTATGTATGTATGTCTATTCCTGTTTTATGTTAAGTAACCCTAAAAACATAACTCTCCTTTCTGGCGACTGTGGGTTAAAAAAACTGAGTAGATATTCAACAAAAAAAACCACTGAAATTGATCTTGGCGAAGATTCGAATAAAACAAAGAAAACATTGGAATGCCGACGTCAGTACTTCAGTTGCCAGCGGCAGGCTATCTTCGGAAGTCCTTATCTCAAGATTCACTAGGGACGGCTTACAAGGGAATCTCGTTTTACTTATTGCAAAGCTTCAGGCTTAAAATATATTGTGGCTGAAGCCCTAGACTATTTATCGTAACTAAGTTGGCTCATGGCTGATTGGAGATCTACAAAAATCTTTAGATAAATATAAGATGAGTCAGGCTAAACCAATTTATATTTTGAAGGTGCGTTAAGTAATCCAATCGGCAATCCTGTATACTGGTACAGACCATACCGCAATACATGTGACGTTTTACGAGTATAAGCCTGTGGAGACTTATACAAGCACATTTACTAAGCCCTATCGTGTACTAGGCTAGCTGTTGGCCTCATTCACAACCACTAACTTGAAGTATCATTACTTCAAGCGCCTGAATAGGGTCGTTATACAGACTATAATTGCTTTATGTGACTAACTTTGTTTTTGTAATAGAATTCTGTGAAGGAATATGAAAAGTTATGTCAGCGAGATGAAAAAACTTTCCGATGGGATCCGCTTCCTAGCTTGTTGGCTTAATCGTGAATGTTTCTTATGAACATAGTATTCATATATTTAACGTTAGTACAACGAGAAGGTGCCTTCACATTTATTTAAATCACTTTGCCAAAACAATCAAGTTTATGGAAAACTTGCCCAATACCTAGTTTATGAGAAACTTTATGCTAAAGTCAATGTCCTCTAATACCATTACTACAGTGTCTGATTAGGAGGCTATTATCGAAATTCACTGAATCTAATCTCGACAAGTCAAACGATTCCCCCGGGAGAGATAACATCACCATTCGCCATCGTTAGTCGTTCGTTACACAGGATGTGTCAATTACAAGGGATTTTACTATCAAAGACAATTGATAGATAATTCCCCCCCCCCCCCCCCAAATACCCCTTTAGAGATACTATAGGGGGGGGGGATTTGATTGAATGATTTCCATGAGAAGACCACAAAAATATAGTTGTCTGTTTTAACTATCAATCCTTATAGACACTGTAACTCCACGACACAAGGTCTTTGAGTTCAAGTGGGGAGAACTGAGCTAATTTGGATTCAGAATACATACAACTAATAGAACTAACACAAAATTATCATTATAATTAGAGAAATAAAGCCTACGAGTTCATTTTCAAGGTTACCATAAACTTCAACAAATGCCAAAAGCTATTGATTCATAAACACACCCGTGAGCGTCACTGAAATCAATAAATCGAAGCCGAGCTTGTCTATTCTAGACTTTGGTATGCTATGTAAAACAGACAAACGCTTCTTCTTTTGGCTTCTGTGACTAGCGGTCACAATTCTGCTAGTGTCCGTACAATGATACTTTCATAAATAGAAGATTAAGGAACCATTGATCTCTTCTTGATGTTGATTGAATTCTGTCAGGTCAAGCTGACACAAGTGACCGAGCTTTCTTGTCTTGGAGGACTAAAATAGTCATGCAGTTTCAAACGCTCGCATAACCGACTGTTGTCCATGGTTGATTTGTAATGAGTGGAAATGGTTTTCAAATAAAGGATAGATAGACATCGATATCGCAGGCTAGTGTTAAAGGCATGCTGTAAGTTTGTCTTGTCACTACTAACATCAAAAAACCCAGATATAGACGATAACTTTAGATTATATTGCATCATGTCGAACCATCTTAGATATTCAATTCACAGACTCATTGAATTTCTCTTATGAAGTTATTTAGATAGATACTAGCTGACCCGGTGCCCACTTCGTTGGGCGGTAGTCATTTTTACTTGTGATGAAATTATGAGTGTGGTTCGGTTAGTACTGAGTGTTACGATTTATTTCATGAATTGTTCAAAACTTTTCTGTAATATTAGATTTAATGAGGAGTTCCAACCCGAGATAAGTCAACATATAACTGCCCATGGGAAAAACACTGCTTTCTCAGGTCAATACCCACCAGAGAATTTTTGACCCTTAATAGTGAGGGCTAAAGAGAAAGGTTTTTAAATTTAGAGCTGTCAGCGTAAAGTTGTGTGTATTTCGTTCCGTTTTAATTTTAGAACGGCACTAACCGAATAGCTATGCGTCATTTTAGTCAGCTTAACGCCAATTTAATTAGCTTCAGCTAGTAAGTTCAACAACAGAATCGCCACCAGTGTAGCCTTAAAATATTAACGTCTTGTTTAAGATAAAAGCCGTCTAATAGAAATATCACTCAATAGATTACGACACGGTCGCTGTGCCTATGTCGTATTATCTCCTTTAATTATTTTTTAATTATAAAAAAACGACTTTTGTAACTTAAATATGGAAGTTATACATAGGCTGTCGCTGACTTTTTGTAGGCAGTATCAAGCTCTTAAACTTTTATTTTATATAGAACTCAATCGTAAACCTCTCATCATTAAGGCAGCATTCGTAAGAAACGGTTTCGTTCAACCGTTTTTTTCTCTAACTTACTTTGCAAATACAACTATCACGAAAAAGTCTTAATTTTTCGGGTAAATTTATAGCTTATGACACTCACAAATACTGTGGCTTTCTATTAGTAAAATAATTTTCAAAATCAGTTCATTAGGTCCAGAGATTACCCCTATAACGTCACAAACTCACAAATCACAAACTTTACCTCTTTTTAATATTAGTATAGATGAATTAAAATTGTAATTAATTCAGCCTTATAATCTTTTGTGACTCCATTACCAAAACTCCTAAAATTGTTAATGCCTCACATTAAGGGCTCCAAGGTCGAATCGTACGTCTGCATTAATGGATACAAATGCACACAATACATCTGTGTTAGCACTATCCCCAGGTACTAAATCTTCCATTAAATCGTAAACCGTTGTAGCTTTTTTTTGCATCATTAAATGTTAGAATGATGTAAAAGCTTCATATGAACAAGGGTTCATAAAATATATGAAAGCATCAGATTTTACTGCTCGCTTTTATGAAAAGTGCCATTTTGTAATGTGCGTACTTGTAAGATATACTTACTCAGATCACAGTTCTAAAACATCCTATCTAGTTCTTCAGTCGAATCAGCTTGTTATGTGTCAACCTTATCCTCCCAAATACAGCAGAATTGTGTCCTCCCGAATACAGCAAAAGTCGTGTTTACAAAAGAGTTTTCGTCGGTATTTTATAAATTGTTATCGTGTTCGTATACTTAACTATAATTTAGTAGTTATATCGATTAAAAATGGCGCCAGGTAAACCGCACTGCACCATAAGGCGTCTAACGTCCTAAATTCGTGAATTTATTTTACGTATATCGTGACTTTAAAATATCAAACAACATATATTCGCAATGCCAAGGATTTTATTAATTTCATAATAAATGTATAATTCGAGATTTAATCTGATGTTAGAGGGGTAAACGTTAATCTGAAGGTTTTCAGGGTTTGTTTTACTGTAACTAATATGTCAGCAAGGTATTATTTAGTACAGAATCATCTTCCACATCATACGCGTAAAGTATGTTAAGATCGTCGTTCGATCAATGAAAATCTAATACAATTTATGGTCATTTACGTCTGCATAATAAATATTGAATTTGTAACTCATTTATGTAACTCACGTTGTATAAAATGTTAGTATTGTAGGTAACTGACGCACTGAGAACAAAGGTACATTATGTGTTGCCTATAAGCAATTCTAATTTCTATAATATATAGGTACGTTCCTGCAGTAGGCCGACTAGGCTGCAGAAAAAACAAACATTATCATGTCTGAGTAGTGTAAATATTTGTACGTACGTATGTAGGTAAACTAGTAGCTATATTGTTAGATGTTCTGATTCAAGGTCAAAGCTAAATACCTCATTCATTTAACTCCTAACAACGTGCACCTTATAAAAACATAATTATTTGTGTGAAAAAGTGTTTAAAAGACTTTTAAATAACATTTCTTATAACTAATATGAGAATTTCCATGTTGCAAGCTTTCATTTAAGAACTCTTCTAATATTTTTCTTTGTGTTTTCAGGATCAACAGCAAGTCCTGCTGCAGAATCAATCTACCAACTACCGTATGGTGACACCGCAGCTCGTCCAGCAGAACATAAAGAGTGCAATACCGATCATAAACATCATCCAATCATCCCCAAACAAGGAGGCGATGCCAACAAACACACCCATCAACCAGGTCATCCTCTCAAACATAGGTCCTATGTCACCGCTCAGTTTGAACGTCGAGAGTCCAATGTACTCTCTTCCATCTAGTCCACCGATGAGTCCAGCGCAGAAAGACCGCGGCATGAGTCCCTACAGCCCGAAGCATTCCTTTCCGGCGAGTCCGAGCTATTCCCCTGCAATGAGTCCTGCTCTTAGAGAGCGTGTGAGCAGCCCTTACACTCCACAGTCGCTGTCTCCAGTCGGCATGTACATGTACAGCCCTGGGAGCAGGCTGTCTCCAGCTGGCGCCATGCTAGCTAACGATCCTTATCTGAGCAAGATGCAAGCTAGCCCGATCGCACTGCAGCCTGCGGAACTACTCAATGATACGAACGTCCAGATTAACTCTTCTGACTTCTGGCCGGACACGGAAATGCTGACGGGGACGAACGGGTTGCTGACCGCGTTTGATGACGTCAAGCTGGGTTAGAATTCGTTGTGGTTTTTTGATTTCGGAATCGTAGGTGAATACTGCCAAATGCCAGCATTTTTACCTGCTTTTACGTATTCATATTTAAAGGTCGTTTAATAGAATTTCGATAGGAATCTTTTGAATTTACAACTAGATTCCGAAATCTAAGAATGAAGATGTTTTTCGCACGTTTGATATCCTTTCGTTGCTGTTAAAACTCCCTGAAATAAGATGTACCTTCGAAAAGCTATTTTTGAAAGAGTTGAAGCTATTCGGTGACTATCTCTGACAATATTTAATATACATTTCATTCATCATTATTTCAGCCGTAAAACGTACACTACTGAACACAGGCCTCCCCTCATGGATCTCCAAGAGGGGTAGTTGCCAAACCACGCTTGGCAGGCGGGTTGGTGAGCGCAGTACGGGATGTTGTTACACGGAACGATGCTGCTGCCCATCATCCGGAGGTATCCCTTAGCAGGCTCTTACTGCATCTACGGGCATGAGAGGAGGGGCAACATTCTACTGCCGGCACCCCACGGCAAATATTCATTTATTATTATTATTCATTTATTTTGTTTGAATTCCACTGGCTAAGGCTTGAAATCTTAGAGGTATATGCAACGATATGGCTTAAACATGTATGTGCATTGAACAGGGTATGAAATCACATACAAGATTGTAAATCAAGGCATTATCTGAAAACTAAAATCTTAAATACTAGTAAAATTTGATAGATGAGTTTAAAATTAATGGAAAACTTCTTACGCTTTCGCGACCACAATACATTTTAAATATTGAAGAATTTATCGCGCAATATATTTTATTAGTCCCGACGTTAAAACACAGTCGAAACGTCGGGATTAATAAAAGACACTGCGCGATAAATTCCTGTGTATTTGATATTTACACTTTTATTTTTCAAATTACTGTCTTATAAGTTATAACGACAAAACATTGTGTGCAAAATTGTGAGTAAAGATGTACGAAATTCTAAATCTTGATTCATACTAGACATAAACGCGTATACACACTGAAGGTCAGTTACTGAAACACATGAGACATAAAGTAATGAAGATAATATTTAATTGGTTGGCTTTATTTTATAAAGCAGTAAAAAAGAACCTACCTGTTAAAAGGACAGGGTTATTCTATACTTGGTGCGGAAGGCCTAACTATAGAATATACGTACCTACAGCTAACTAGATGCGTATTTTACTTAGTATATTTTGTCTGTAAAAAAGAAAATTGGCATTATGTTGGTAATTTACTAAATCATAATTGTATTATCGGCGTGGTATTCATAATTTTCATAAAAATTCTCATAATGATCAATCATTATTTTAGCTAATAAGTGTACGAGAAGTAGTTAAGTTAAAATTATATATAATGATCAAGATTATATACTCAGAAGTAGAATAAGAACACCTTTATGAATATACAACATACAACAGTTTCCAGAACACAGATTCTAACACAGTACGAGACAATTTACATATGTCAGACCTATTCATCATCATCATCATCATCTCAGCCGTAGGACGTCCACTGCTGGGCATCGGCCTCCCTTATGGCTGTACCTCCAAGTGCGTTAACGAGCCATGTGAAATTCGGCCCAGTGCTGCATATATAATAAAGTATTTACTTCACAAAAAATAGTATACAGAATCAGGTACAGAATCAGATCAGTATTGAAGTTTTCTACACGTTTATGTACACACGTTATGTAGGTGTTGACAATTATTTAAATATTTAATCACCGTTTAAAAGCGGCCTTTTCTTTACTCATTCTTTTACGACTTGATTGGTGATAAAATAAGCATCAATTTTATTCTTCATAATATGCCCACAAGTCATATTTTTTACAAAAGTTATTGATATTGATATTATTGATGCTTAAATAACATGCAATGACAAGAACCAGAAAGTTCTATGATTATGACAATGGCTGCTGTTAATTTCATCCCCGGCTTAATAATCCTTAGGTATTCAACAGCATTATTATAATAGCACTAGCAATTTTTATAACACACACAGTCTAAGTACAATACTACATTAAACATATGTAATGCAATTGAATGTTAATTTAATCTCGTAGTATTACCGTGTAATGAGTAAGTTATGTTTATTTATATAAGTTAGATTATTGTTTAGTTTTAAAATGCATGATTTGAATTTTACGGAAACATCTAGAAGTAATATTATCAATATATCCTCGCCTTTGTTATACAGGACAGGATAAATGTTTTTTTTTTTTGTGTTGTGAAAAATTCTGTTGACATATTATTAAACCTAGTTGTTATTATCTTATTTTAATACTACATACTGCCAATTTTCACTTATTTTTAAGATCACGTAATTTTAAAGATCACGTAATTTTTTTTCATTTCCTAGGTATTAATATCTAAGTACCTAATTTGTGTTTTGTCAAAAGATAATCATTGCTAATTGATGACCATACTTGATTCTTTTTTTAAGCGTATTTTCTGGCCTGAATTCTTAAATCGTGTTTAGACCATGTTACTGGGAGCACTTTCATCAAGGTAATGAATAGTTCAAGGTATAATTTTTGTCATTCGTATTTTAAACAAACATTAAAAAATAAATGGTCACATTTAGGAATACGGGAACAAAGGAGTAGGAGGACTTTGGAAGACTTTCCAAACTTGAGAATGTTTGAAATACGCTTTTAAAAAAAATCTCTGGACTGTGGTCATGGTAAAATTCACTCTGTGCCATAGACTAAAAAAGATTTAAAGTTCATTACTTATTCTAAACTGTTATTGGTTGGAACATAAAAATAAGAAATCAAAATTATGTAAATAAACACAGTTGTTTTATATAGTAAAGTTTATTTTTAGAGAATAAATTGAAGTCATTTAAAATTATGGTTTTATTTTAACTTTTATGATACAAGTAAAAGGAAGGTGATTTATACAGCGTTAGCTATACTGGTAATCATGATGTCAGTTCAAAGATATATATTTCTCATTTTACAACTTAAAGGCGAATGCTACTCGCTCGATATGTATCGCGATATTTGGATCGTAATCCAGGATCACGATATTTATCGAGTGATAGCGTATCACGTATACGCCATTCGCTATTCTACACACTCGATAAATATCGTGATCCTGGATTACGATCCAAATATCGCGATACATATCGAGCGTGTAGCATTCGCCAATGTCACTTACTCGTAGGTACATGAGAAACTTAAGCTAAGTATAAATTTTCTTATTCATCTACTTATTTTAAAAGCGTTACATCCTCCGAAATATGCCGTTTTAACAAACTTTGCTGCATTCTTTTTGTCATCAGGTAGACTGTTGTAGAACTTGACTCCTTCGAAAGTTATTGTTTTCCTACCGTATTTAGTTCTGATCGTGGGTAAATACAAGATGATCGCTTCTTCGTTTCGTATAATTTATTATGCAATTGGCTCTTTTTTATTAAAGTAATGTCTGTATGGATGGTTTTATTTATGATTCTAACTTCTAGATGTAGGTAGGTACGTCCCGTACGCTGCAGTGATACAAATACCTAAATAATTTAAGGCAATATAATTATTATACTTACCTACCAGTAATTATAATAAACTAGCTCCTGCCCGCCGCTTCGCATGCGTTGTACCCAAATAAAAAGTAGCCTATTTTTTAATCCTGGTCAATATCAATACGTGTGCAAAGTTTCAGCTCAATCCGTAGCCTAGGTAGTTTTTGCGTGGAGAGGTTACAAACCTCCATCCAAACAAACTTTTAGCTTTACTTATAATATTAGTGGGACTACTTATAAACGTTTATAAGTACCTACCCTACCCATTCAAAATACGATTCAAGTAATATATTCTATATTTTCGACGATAAGATTGTTGAGCTGGAAGAAGAAATTAGTAGATTACACTGGGACATTTTGGGGCTATCAGAAGTCCGTAGAGAGGGCGAGGACACGATATCCCTTAAGTCCGGTAACCTACTATACTACCGGGAGGGCGACCAACAGTCCCAAGGTGGTGTCGGGTTTCTCGTTCACAAGTCACTCATTAACAACATTGTCACCATCGACAGTGTGTCGAGCAGGGTCGCGTACCTAACACTCAGAATATCTAAGCGATATTTGCTGAAGGTCGTTCAGGTATATGCGCCGACCTCGTCACACCCAGATGAAGAAGTAGAGTCTATGTATGAGGACATCAGTAGAGCCATACATACGAACAACACTCACTTCACTGTTGTAATGGGGGACTTCAATGCAAAGCTAGGCATGAGAAGCGATGATGAGTTGAGAGTGGGGCAATTTGGGTATGGGCAACGGAACCCCAGGGGACAGAGGCTGGCCGATTTTCTGGAGAAAGAAGGACTCTTTATGATGAATTCTTTCTTCCAGAAGCCGCCTCACAGGAAATGGACCTGGATGAGTCCCAATGGTTCTACGAGAAATGAGATTGATTTCATCCTGACCAACAAGAAACGAATATTCAATGATGTCTCTGTGATTCACAGGGTGAAAACCGGCAGTGATCACCGAATTGTAAGGGGCACATTGAATATGAACGTTAAACTTGAAAGGTCCCGTTTGATGAAATCTACGCTCCGACCCACTCGCGCACATATCCAAAACCTCGAGAGCTTTCAACTCGAACTCGCAAATCGCTTTGACTGTCTAGGAGTAGATGCATCGGTGGACGAGATCAATAACAGGTTCGTAGAAACCGTCCATACGGTGGGGTCCCAGTTCTTTAAGACCCCCCGTACTAATAGACCTCAGAAACTTTCTGATGACACCCTTAACCTCATGGCTGAACGACGTTCTTTGCGACTGCAGTCTCCCGATGATGCTCAGTCACACAGGCAGCTCAATAGACAAATTTGGAAATCCTTGCGGCACGATATTCGTACCTTTAATACAGCCAGTATTAAAGATACGATAGAGCGGAATAAAGGCTCCAAAGTGTTCGCGAGAGATAGTTCTATTGGGCAGAGCCAGATGACGAAGCTGAAGAGGGAAGATGGCAGCATAACGTCAAGTAAAGCAGAAGTGTTAAGGGAAGTCGAAAGGTTCTATGGACGGCTCTACGATTCGGTCACTAAACCTGTTTGCAGTGCGGCCAACGACCCAAGAGCTAAACTGACCCGACATTATACCGAGGATATCCCGGACATCAGCCTGTACGAGATCAGGATGGCCTTGAAACAGCTTAAGAACGACAAGGCGCCGGGTGAGGACGGAATCACTTCAGAGCTTCTGAAAGCGGGTGGATCACCGGTACTTAAAGTCCTTCAGAAGCTATTTAATTCCGCCTTGCTTGAAGGTACGACGCCAAAAGCATGGAACAAGGGCGTGGTGGTTCTGTTCTTCAAGAAAGGTGACAAAACCTTACTTAAGAATTACAGACCCATCTCGCTGTTGAGCCATGTTTATAAGCTGTTTTCAAGGGTCATCGCGAACCGTCTCGAACGCAGGTTTGATGACTTCCAGCCTCCCGAACAAGCCGGGTTCCGAAAAGGCTACAGTACCATAGACCACATACATACGCTGCGGCAAGTCATACAGAAGACCGAAGAGTATAACTTGCCGCTATGTCTTGCGTTTGTGGACTATGAGAAAGCCTTCGATTCGATCGAAACATGGGCGGTGCTTGAGTCTCTCCAACGATGCCGAATTGACTATCGGTACATCGAAGTGTTGAAGTGTTTGTATACAAACGCCACTATGTCAGTCCGAGTACAAGAACAGAGCTCGAAGGCGATTCCCTTAAAAAGAGGCGTAAGACAGGGAGACGTAATCTCTCCGAAACTGTTTACGACCGCTTTGGAAGATGCCTTCAAGCTCCTGGAATGGAAAGGGCTGGGCATCAATATTAACGGCGAATACATCACTCACCTTCGATTTGCCGACGATATTGTGGTCATGGCAAAGTCGATGGAAGAGCTCAGCACGATGCTCGAAGGCCTCAATCGAGTCTCCCAGCGGGTAGGCCTTAAAATGAACATGGACAAGACGAAAATCATGTCAAATGTCCATGTCGTGCCTGCCCCAGTTATGGTTGAGAACTCGGCTCTTGAAGTTGTCGACGCGTACGTATACCTAGGACAAACAGTCCAATTAGGTAGGTCCAACTTCGAGAAAGAGGTCAATCGTCGAATCCAACTCGGATGGGCAGCGTTTGGGAAACTTCGCAACGTCTTTTCGTCCAACATACCTCAGTGCCTTAAGACGAAAGTCTACAACCAGTGTGTGTTACCAGTGATGACATATGGAACCGAGACGTGGTCCTTCACTATTGGCCTTATGAACAAGCTCAGAGTCGCTCAACGAGCTATGGAGAGGGCTATGCTCGGGGTTTCACTACGGGATCGAATCAGAAATGAGGAGATACGTAGGAGAACTCGGGTCACCGACATAGCCAAACGGATTAGCACGTTGAAGTGGCAATGGGCAGGCCATATAGCGCGCAGAACAGATGGCCGATGGGGCAGCAAAGTTCTCGAATGGAGGCCACGGATCGGCAAGCGCAGCGTAGGACGTCCACCTACAAGATGGGCAGACGACTTGGTGAGAACTGCTGGTCGGCGGTGGATGCAGACGGCTTCCAACCGCAGTACTTGGAGATCAATGAGGGAGGCCTTTGTCCAGCAGTGGACGTCCTACGGCTGAAATGATGATGATGAATATATTCTAAAGTTATAATTTATGTAAACCTGAACAATGGTATATTTTTGCCGCCCTCCATCCATCATGCCGCTATCTGCCGCCCTAGGCTCCAGCCTATCGGTAAATCCGGCACTGATAGTTTTTATTATAATAGAAACTTAAACAAATTAGATTTAAATTTGAACCTCAGTATCTATTTATAGCCGTGGGGTGCCGGCAGTAGAATGTAACATCTCTCTTGCCCGTAGCTGCAATGGTAAGACGAAGTACTTACTCGTATTAACATTTACATAATTGCCAATCATCAAAAATGCTGACAATGCAAACCTATATAGCAAGAAACATCGCATAAAGGATACTTCCCTTAGGCATAGTATAAGTAGTTAGTATTAAAACCATATACCTAGGTACTTATAATAATATTATTACCTATGCCTGTTTTCTTTCTTCCGGGAGTTTAGAAATATTGTTCACATTTAGATTAGGCTTACCTAGTCTTGATCTAAAAACTTCTGTAAATGCGCAAAACTTAGATTATAAATAGCTTTTTGGGGTTTTTGGGCTTTTTTGTAGCGGCTGATGTCCATGTAACGCCATCTATTAATAAATAATTGAACATCCATAGCGCCATCTAGTAGTTGTTGGAATTAGGTACCTATTTTGACAGTGATTTTTCACAACTGACACTTAATAACGTCAAATGTCGATGTCACTCGAAATCAAATCAATTTCTATTCTCTTCTCATTTGCTGTCGTACGTCTGGTTGTTTTTCAGTTGGTCAAAAGTACAATAATTTATCGTAAAAATTTATAATGTTTCTCATAGAGGATGCCTAAAGTGTTTATGTTATCTCAGTGACATAATAATTATTTTATTAACTTTTGGTGTAGGAAAATTCGTTCATAAAGAAGTGTTTCAAGAAGTTTTTGTTCATGCGACTGGTCGCTTACATAAATGGCATCAACACCAAAACAAGTGAACGGCTCGAGCTCCCTGGGAAAGCGGAAAAAATCTCGTGGGAGCAAGTCTGCGTTCCTCTCTAAATGGCTCGACAAGACGATGCATCAAACACAGGATGGCTCGCAAAGTGTGGAAACTTACGATTTCGTTAACCCAACGATGAACTGGCCGACTAGCGGATCTCAGTTCGCGCCGGGCTACGACCCATATAGGCATATGTACGGGGCTGCAGAGCCCATGTCGCTGCCTACATTACCTAGTTATTACGGCTCCATCCCCCATGGCCTGCCAATGTACCCTCACGACCAGCGCTACTTCCCAAACTATAAAACCATACAAGTACAGAGGCCTCGAATGCGACGCCGGAACGACCAACGATCGGAGGAATTACACAATGCTCTAGACGAGTCCATGCAGCCAAAGAACTTATCAGACCAGGACTATGCGTCCCTCCCGCCTATAATCACGTCTGTAGCCGACACTAACTCCACCAGTGACCTGAATGATAAAGACAAAGATGATGGAAGCAATAACAGGCGGTACAGTGACCCTTGTATTGCCGGTTTACCTGACATAGCCAGGCCGGCTAATGGTGAACTCGAAGCAGACTCCGATGACAGTTCTAGCGCATCTGGAAGTAAAGTTGGCAGCAGATTGCTGTCATGCCTTCTTGACCAAATAGCAACCCTTAAAATAGCCAATGATAGACTGAACAAAGATTTATTGGATACAAGAGGTGAGTAAAAGTAATATTTAGCACTTAAAATTTCACAGGTAATAATAGCCATTGATAATCCACCTTGACTTCTTAATTTGTTACACTTTTCAACTTGGACTCAGTCTCAGTTGAAAATATACCATATTTGTAGTGTGCCAAGGCACTTTTCACTGAATTTAGTATTCTATTATGATAATTTTGTAGATTTTCTATTGTTGTCATCCTGCCCACATACAGCCATGCAAGGTCAGCAGTGCTGGTCACCCACTAGCAACCCACACAACAGTCAAGTGCATTTTACAAGGGCATTACTCAAATGTTTAAATTAAAATAAGTGGTTAGACTAAATCCACTCTAGTCATGAATAACACAGTCCTGAATCCTGACCCTCTATTGACTGATCTAAGAAATATGCGTACCTGTATTCTACACATATTTCTGTCAGTCAAAATTTGCACAGGACCATGATAAATGGCACAAACATAAGGAGTAAATTATGAATGCCATGAAAAATGTTAAGCCTGTTTACAGGTGTTTTTTACACATATTTCTGTGATCTGTTCATTACCAGAACCTGCAGCCTGACTTCACCCACAGCTGAGTAAAGACCTTATGTTTCTGCCATATTTCATGGTCCTGTGCTAATTTAATCCAGGTCAGTCCAGGCCATCTTGTTATAGGATCTGTCAATATGCTTTAAAATGTAATCTATCTTTGGATTCCATTGCCAGGCTAAGAGCTACCTTTCTTTCATCAGGCTACTCTGACACACACATTCTTTTCCACACTGTCATTGTGCCACTTTGTGCATCCACATCTAGTTTGGGCCTTGCATAATTTTGTAATCTTTACTTTCAAAAGTTTTCGGTCTCATGCAACTATATTTTTTTTAATATCTTCTCTGCAATCAGAAAATCTTATATTATTGAATAATCAATAAATATCTTATATGTGGACTTAAAAGCATAGAGCATGACTGTGGTGAGCTTTTAAGACATTTGCTCCAACAACTACATTGTAACTATTGATTACAGCGGAGCTAGAAAGCACAAGACAGCACAATGCCATACTGCACAAGAGTTCTGGATCCAGTATGGGAGCCACACCTAACTCACTGGACAATGGTGAGTAATACCGTTGTATGACATTAGGCATATGACAGCTTAGAACTGAAAAGGTTCTTTTAGGCAAAGCCTTAATAGATCCTTTAACCATCAGACTGAAAGCTTGGGAACATTCCACTCATTTACCATGGCTCATGACGCATATGGCATAAGTCAAAAGTTAATTAATTATAGACATTAATAATGCTGACCTATAGGGCACGCGGGAAGTATTCATAAGGCTTGCGTAAAATATACCTCAGTATCTCAGAAAGATGAACCAGTTGTAGAAAGTTAAGAAGTAATAGACAAGATAGTATGAGGGTCATATAACAAGAAAGTGATGGATATGAAAGTGGATGGGATATAAGGGACGAGAGAGAGCAAAAACGTATGGTTGGACTGAAATGGTGGTGATCTGAATCTGATCAGATGAGTGATAGGGCAGAATGAAAGAAAATCACATGTTGTGCCGACTCCACCTAGACGGGATAAGGGCAGGTGAAAGATGATTTCAGAGAGGCGAATCCTTGACTTAAGGCGACGATTTGATAAACAATTATTTGAATGTATCTGCCGTGGGGTGCTGGTAGTAATTACCCTCCTCTCGTGCCCGTGGAGGCAGTAAGAGCCTGCTAAGGGATACATACATACCTCTGGAAGATGGGCAGTAGCGTCTTTCCGTGTATCAACATCCCGTACGGCGCTCGCCAACCCGCCTGCCAAGCGTGGCGATTATGGCAACAACCCCTCAAGATCCAAGATACAAGTGAAGTGAGAGGGAGGCCCTTGTCTAGCAGTGGACGTCCCACTGCTGAGATGATGAATTGTTTAAATTACAACGGTAAAACGCGGACTGAGAGGGCCTCCTGCATACAAACTGACTTGAAAAGCTAGCTTGGAATTAAGTAATTCTGGTTCAAAATAAAATGTATTGGTGAGCAATTATGTAAAATCCAATCACCATTTTGAAAAGGGATACTTATGTACAGAGAATTTAGAGGCAAAAATCGGTTTCGTTCACCTGTAAAGTAAAAATCTATGTTTTGCGATTTTTTTACTGTAAGTTAAATAATTGTATAAACTAATATCCAATTTTAAAGTAAAAAACATGAAAAATCCAAACCATGAAATATCAATTCCGATTGTTTTGTATTTGAAATAAGTTAAAATCCCTGATGCCAATATCGCCAATGCGTGTGGTCTTAAAATGCGTAATTCTGCGTCTAATCAGGTCTACTTTTACATGCTTGATCGCTATGATTGCCTGTATTAAATCGACGCAAGGCGATGCATTGTAGGTCACGGTCTTACATGCGTGATATGTGGGCGACGTTTTTTGTAGAAAATAGTTATCTAGTTAAACAAAAAGGTTAATCTAATCCGCTTGTTCGGTATCTTACAAATTTTGCCCCCATCTCGTTTAAGACGTTTTTTTTTTGAACATTTATATGCCTGATTCAAAAAGGTGTGCTACGTCATCATCAATACTCACAGCCCGTAAGTACCCACTGCTGTTATGCAGTAGAGCAGTACTTCCATTGTAAACACCACGTAACAATTAATAATTATGCTGATTTTAGCATCCGTTTAAATTCCTATCTGGACACGCGCGCTTTTTGATCTCGTAAAAGAATACTGGCATTAATCGTTATCATCATCATCATCTACCTATCAGCCCGCTGGACATATACGAGTCCTTAGTCTCAAATTTGCGCCCGTTAACAGTCTTCCTGGAAGAAATTTCTTTGAGCAATAAGGCCGCCTAATTGTACATATTTATCCAAATAATTTTATTTTTTGTGTTTCTAAGTGCAATAAACTTAACTTGCGTCAAACTTACGGACCATGTAAGGAATACGACACTGCGCTCGAAAACACAAATAGCCGACGTAGCTCACAAAGCAGGCCAGCTCAAGTGGGACTGGGCAGGACACGTTAGCCGTATGCCCCAACAACTATGGGCAAAAACCACCACCGATTGGGTCCCCCAACAAAGACGACCACGTGGTAGACCCAGGCGACGATGGCGAGATGAGCTTGACTCCTTTAGCATAGACTGGCTTCAACAAGCTCAAGACAGGGATAAGTGGAAGGAGGGAAGGGAGGCCTTTGCCCTGCAGTGGGAAACATCAGGCTTATAAATAAAATAATAAATAAAGTGCAATAAAGGTTTCATTAATTCATTAATTCTTCGGCTTTCCACATCCCGAGTCTGCGTTGGCAGACTGGACCATAGTCACTCCATTCAGCTTGCTAATGTCGGGGGGTCAAAAAATCACGTAATTCGTGTTACGTAATTTATGGAGTGCCGGCGCAACTCACTCCTCGCTGCTGGAGAAGTAGATGACAATTTTTTTTGTATTTCTCTTGGGAGCTCGATTGAGTGAGTTTCTGACCGCATGTTTGTACCTACCTACCTACCCATCTCTCTCATGAATGACTTGAACGTTACATTCAATTCAATGGTAATTTTTATAGCCACTTCCTATTGCTCTGATACGAAAACAAGCTAGGGGGAGACGTTTATTACATGTTTATACTATACGATACGTTCTCACTTTGCAACCTACTTTGGTTCATCATCATCATCATCTCAGCCGCAGGACGTCCACTGCTGGACATAGGCATGCCTCCTCATGTATCTCTAAGTTAAGTACCGATCATGAGGGGTTGCCTTACTCACCACAGGCGGGTTGGCGAGCGCGGTACGGAATGTTCATACACAGAAAGACGCTGCTGCCAATCTTCCGGAGGCATCCAATTTAATTTCAGCAGCT
Organism: Pasiphila rectangulata; assembly: GCA_963082625.1. Taxonomy (NCBI): domain Eukaryota; kingdom Metazoa; phylum Arthropoda; class Insecta; order Lepidoptera; family Geometridae; genus Pasiphila; species Pasiphila rectangulata. The sequence continues at coordinate 6,732,682 of OY720254.1, read as the reverse complement.
GATTGTGTTATTAGCATGTATTATTGTTTTTCTTACGTCATACGTATTAGATTAAAAGACAATTCGCAAGAACAACTAAAGTGAACATCCGTTAATACATCAAGACATGTTTTTGTAAAACTTAGTTATCTCATCCGCCAATTAATCTGGCCGGCAAAATTACTAACCAGCGATTGACCGGCCGTAAAAAATTGGTGTCATCACGAAATTACATATTCCGTACACGCATATTTACCTAACCCGTCGGATATAGCAAAGCAGTAGTTATACACTTTCCCGGTAGTTTATAAACTTTCACACCATAAAACCTAGGCTCAAGATCTATGCCGGCATTTTCTGTGCTGTGCCACATAAGCGTACTGTTTTTGCAATTCGCAGAGGTGTAATAATTATACAGCGTACATTATAGCAACTCCATGGAGCTTGTTGTGGTTTCTGAGAAGCAGTTTTTTACTTCTTTGGGCATAAAAGAAGAAACTAGATATTTTATTTTTATTTATGAGCCTGATTCTTCCCACTGCAGGGCAAAGGCTTCCCTTCCCTCTCCAGTGATCCCTATCATGTGCTTTCTGGTGCCAATTTTCGCTGTAGGAGTCTATTCCATCGCCGCCTAGGCCTTCCACGTGGTCGTCGTTGTTGGGGAGCCCAATCAGTGGTTATTTTTGCCCAGAGTTCTGGGGGCGTCGTATGCCCCCAGAACTCTGGGCGTGTTAACGTGTCCAGCCCAGTCCCACTTGAGCTGGCCTACTTTATACGCTACGTCGGCTATTTGCGTTTTTGAGCGCATTATCGAGTTTTTAACGCGGTACTGATTGATTTTGGTGATCCTAGGGTCACAGGGACCGGAGTTATTGTGACATCAAAAGGTCACCAAAGGTCAAAAATGGCATTTTTCGGAAACCTTCGCCCCCTTTTCTGGCACCCCCGTACCAATGCTTGTTGTATGTTTGTACATTTCTTTATTGCCACGTAACCTTGATTTTCTAAACAAACCTATCGAGTAGGATATCTGAATAAAGGGAAATTAAATTAAGATTAATTAGAAATAATTACAACCATTTTAATGCAATGCGTTCAAATCTTTGTACCTTGCAGTTGAATTTTTTGTTTCAGTTTATAATGTTTGCTTCTTTAACTTGTTACTTCATGCCATACCCGTCACGTCTTCAATTCTTTATGCTCAGCCGGTCGATACGACAGACATGATGCAGGAATAAATAATGAGCGCAATCATAGCTCATTCATTGTTCCCGTATATAGCGTTTTGCAAATCAATTTGCATGCAACAAAGTATGAGAGACTTTAATTCAAAAGATTTTCTCTGGTCTTTTTTTCGATTCCAGTGGGTGTCGAACTCTCTCTTCTGTCTCTTCCAGTCGTAGGATGTCGGGCGGCCGGCTGGACAAAGGCGTCCCTCATTGATCACAAAGTACTAATCATGAGGGAGTTTTGCTATACTCGCCACGTCTGGCAGGCGGGTTGGCGAGCGCAGTGTAGGATTTTGATACACGGAAAGACGCTGCTGCCCATCTTCTGGAAGTATAACTCAAGCCAAGTTATACCCTTTGGCAGATTCATACTGCATCCACGGGCAAGAGAGGACGTCTTTCTTTTGATTACGGTGGGTGTCGAACTGGTCGAACTCACATTGGTCAAATCTATCCTTGACTGTTCCTAAAGCCGGAAAGGCTATATCCAACCAAGTAAAGGAACCCTTTACGGACTAAGTCGAAATTCTAGATGAGATCATATCGGTTGAGAACCGATTATTTAATTTAATTGCCTTGAGATGTTCTTCATATGTATGGTTTAACACTATAAAAATTAGTACCCTTTAGTTAGAAATACAGTAGTTATTGTCTGACTTCGCATGAGCTAATATTTATTTTGCACCTATTTGTTAATTTCATTTTGCTATAGATGATTTATTATAGAACTATCATGCTTTGCCAAACAAAAGTTTGTTTCCCTAGCTGCTTAATGAGACTTAAATTGGGCTTATTAACGCGCGATAGACTACAAACTTTCAATATATTACTACTACTAAAGTTTCGCAAAACCTTGCTACTAAACCAAAAAGGAAATACGAGTTATACCTTAAAACCTGACATAGGGATACAAAGTTCATAAATGAATGATTCACGAAGGTTAATCTAGAGTGTAATAAATAATTTTCTTAGTGTAATAATAATTTTATCTCGGTTCGTTGGAAAAAAAACAGACTGTAATGGATTGGTACTCAAAACTAAAAAAGAAACAATAGGCTAAGTGGCATAATTTTTTAAGTTTAGTCCGTCTGTCATGGTGATAATTAAAAAAAAATATTTGAAATGTATTTTATGATCCAAGCGTTTTCACGTTATCAAAAAATTAAGGTTTTATTTCGACTCACAAAGAAGTGAGTCGTTATGACGTCACGAGACCCCTCTTAATACTACTTTTAAACTTAGATGCGCTAGAAGTGAAAAGCAAAAAAATACGTGTCTTTTATTATCTAACAGGCGGAATAAATATAATGTTGATTTTCGTACCGCATGATTTTTGTATGGACTGTAATCGTGTAGAGTGCTGACCTGTGATAGCTTCATAAACAACGCTCTTAGGGTACTATGGGAATAAAGTGACAGAAACGAACAATTACATTATAAGTAAAACAATAAATTCGGTAAGAAAATAGCGCGGGAGAAAGTGGTAGCAGAGTTGAGGTCCATAATAACTATTTACATATATCTGACCTGCTCGTCTGTATCGTCCTTCATGAGTCAGAAAATAGAGAGTGTGTTTCTACAGATAATGGCAGCGCATCAATGGATTATTCTCTATCATATTATGTACATTCAATACGTGCGACGGTTGAAAATATGATGTCACCCGCGACTTAGTCAGCTGCAGACGTATAATCGACCAAAAGTACTATATAAATGAAATATTCTATCAATAATCTGGTACCCCATTACACAAGCTCTGCTTACTTACGGGGTTAGATGCTAGTGTGTGAAATGTCCAGCATCATTTATTTATTTATTTAGGGGGGCGAAGCCCCCTAAAATGCATAGCGCTGTCTGTCTGTCTGTGCATTAGACGATTACAACCGAACGCGTTGACCCATTTACATGAGACCTTTTTTATTAGCACGGTCTTAATGAGAGAAGGTACTGATTGATTTTGGAGACCGGTCACAGGGACCGGAGTTATTGTGACGTCAAAAGGTCACCAAAAAAATAAAAGCCTTCAAATGGCCGAAAAGATCCAAAAACCCAAAAATGACATTTTTTACCTTTTTGACTAGCGAATATGTCGAATCCAAGAATCTGCCCTATTCAGAATCTGTCGAGTAGCGAATCTGCCGAATTACGAATCTGTCTAATCTAGAATTTGTCCTACACAGAACAAAGAGTCCAATATAGTGGTTATCCTTCTACCTCCCTCTTTCTTCTTAAAACCCATAAACCTTTACTTGGATAATTTCGTTCGAACTTACACGTTCGCTTGTCTTAACTGAAATTGTTTTCAATGATCCACACAGATTTAATGATTTCCGTGTTAAGACAGATTTTATTTAATAGTCTAGCCAACGCGCCGCGGTGTGTCCGAATTTAATTATGTAACAAAAGATTTACTACTATAGACAATAAAGTACTAGGTATACTACCTCTATACTACCTACACAATAGAACCATTATTACGGTGGAATAAATTAAAGTTCTAGGCATTACTACGCAATAGAAAGTGTTGAAAACAATAGTAGAGCACTCTAGCTTTATGAATTTATTTTCCTGGCTGCAGTTAATTTATTTATTTGTATAGTATATACAAATCATCCGTTGAAGATACACATAATATAAAAACAAAAAAAAAACTGTCATAAATTTAAATTATTATTGTTTCTCTTTTTTTCTAATTTCGGATCTACTTTTGGGACTTTTCGAAAGTACTCTCCATAACCCAAACTATCAATATGTGCGGACCCTGCGGAGGTTGCTACGGTGGCGGCTGCGGTGGCTGTGGCGGCTGCGGTGGCTGTGGCGGCTGCTGTTGCCCCAACCTCACGATCTACACCTGCTGCACAAAGATCTGCTAATTACAGCGAAGCGGCGTTCGCAGTTTGCTGCTGCTGGCATTCGTGCTAGCGTTCGACGCGGACGCTCGTCTTGTATGCTTCGTGCTGTTATGTGAAATATATGAATAGTTTTTTTTACAAATCATGATAAGTATGAATGTAAATTAGACATACATAAGTAAAATTGTAATTATTATAGGACACGCCAAAGGATCCTCAAACACAGTCTAGGTTATTTCGGGGACTCGACTTAATCAAACCGTTATTAGAATATTTATGTAAAATAAACACTTTATTATTATTATTGTAATCTATCAGCCCGTTGAAACACCCTGCTGTTATAGGGTTCCTATTTTACAGTACATACAAATATTACAGTCCTGTTCGAGTTCTATCCACGGTCTTTCGGTAATACAATCCCCAATGGCCGCGAGCCCAGCAACGCAGCCGAAAAGTCACGAAATAATCAGAATAAGGCAATTCAATAAAGTCCATTTCAACAGTTTACAATTATGTCATGTGTCATCATCATTTCAGCCTTAGGACGTCCACTGCTAGACATAGGCCTCCCTCATGGATTTCCAGTTATTGCGGTTGGAAGCAATCTGCATCCACCGTCGACCTGCGGTCTTCACCAGGTCATCAGCCCATCTTGTTGGTGGACGTCCTACGCTGCGCTTGCCGGTCCGTGGCCTCCACTCGATAACTTTTCGGCCCCATCGGCCATCTGTTCTGCGAGCTACATGGCCTGCCCATTGCCACTTCAACGTGTTAATCCGTTTGGCTATGTCGGTGACCCGAGTTCTTCTACGTATCTCCTCATTTCTGATTCGATCGCGTAAAGAAACCCCGAGCATAGCCCTCATGAGGCCAATCGTGAATGACCACGTTTCGGTTCCATATGTCATCACTGGTAACACACATTGATTATAGACTTTCGTCTTAAGGCACTGAGGAATTTTGGACGAAAAAACGCGTAATTTCCCAAACGCTGCCCATCCAAGTTGGATTCGTCGATTGACCTCTTTCTCAAAGTTGGACCTACCTAATTGGACAGTTTGTCCTAGGTATATGTACATACGCGTCGACAACTTCGAGAGCCGAGTTCTCAACCATAACTGGGGCAGGCACCACATGGACATTCGACATAACCTTCGTCTTGTCCATGTTGTGTACACATCGAAAAAGTTTATTTTTTTCAATATATCTAGAGCCATACAAAAACAATATAAACTAACTATATTCCTTAATCAAAATAGTAAGCGCATTTTGTTTACGTTTTTCATCATAGTCAACATCTTTATATGCGCAATGTTTCAGCTTGATTTGTTCGGTAGTTGTAGCTTGTAGAGGTAAACAACATCCACACAAACAAGCTTACTGATTTATACATAGTATTAGTGGCATGTTTATAACACCGCAATGGTCGATAAGATTTCTCATTATATCTGTACCGTTTTGTTTCGAATCATCAATTGATTGCAACGGGAACTATGCTTGTATAGAATAGTAAAAAGAGAAAGTTACTGTTTCTGACTTTGTAGGTTTTTTGTTCCTTTTCTTTGTTTTATTAAATCTCATTCGAAAGAACGCCGGCAGTACCTAATGTTCTACCAATTGAATAAAAAAGTTTACATTAAGTTCACCATTAAAGATGTTTAATGGTGTTAAGAGTTGGCGAAAATGAATGTAACAAAACCGGCTACCATGAAACGTATGAGCGTATCTTTTTGCAAGTCTATGGATGTATATGGATGTGATAGGGTGCCTAACAATTTTTTGTGAAAGTATAGAAACTTAAATCATCACTATCATCTTTGTCAGCTTCTAGTGACCCGCTGCTGCGCATAAGCCTCGCATCACAAACCGCCAAACAGCTCTACTCTAGGCCTTCTGTAACCATGTTTTACCCTGTACGGCAACTATGTCGTCCATCTAGCAGGTGGAGATTTAGTAAATACTCATTAAAGGTCTATTCCATCCGCTATCCCGAATCTTGCCATGGGTCATTTTCCAATAAGGGAGTCTAGATTTGGGTACATTGTCCCGCGGTCTATTGTAAATTGTTTCTGATTAAGTCGACCCTAGCTATTCCAACTGCAAGGAATAATATGAAGGAGGCTGGGTCGTTGGCAGCATTCTTTGATCATCCTCGAAGGTGAAGCATATGTGTCAACGGCCAAGTGTTCGTACTGGACAAATTTTTAAAACGACAGTATTATAACCATATCATGTACCGCGTAATAAATAACCGTTATTCGGGCATTATGCCTGCGACCACAATAGTTGCAATCCTATCGAAATGTTGGGGTACAGATAAAGGTGATTACGCTATAAAAACCTGCTAATCCAATATATATACATATATAAATGTGTTGTGATCGCGAAAGTTTGAAAGTTAACACAGTCGTGCGTGAAACTACTGACAGAAGCTCGTTCTCTGATATAGGAATACATTGAAACAGTAGGCACGGTAAGAAAGTTAATCCCACGCCGACTATTAAAAGTAAAGTTTATGCCTTAGTTATCTCACTGAACCGACGCCGAGGTCACGTGTGATCCTATCATGAGACGTAATAACTCAAACACTCGTTTTTCGCGAGGTGAATATAATCTGCACTAGGTACTCGTAGTGTTATCATTTAGCAATATAAGCTACAGTTTGGTTATCGTGGTGTTAGGTTGTTTAAGATGATGTCACTAACCGTCAAAATAACGATAAATGTATAACGTTTGAAACAATCATGGTTGTAAACACTATAAGACTTTTTGAGTTTCATTTAACTCGTTACGCGATCTAAGCCTTTGACATATGACATAAGCCTTGTGAAATTTCCACGCGGGGCGTTTAAACACATGGTGTACTCCAAGCACTTAGAGTTAAACCTGTAGTAGAGACATTGTTCGCAGTCAGATACTTAGAAAGAGCGTAGGCCGTTTCGTATGTCAATGACTACCCGACACTCACAAATGACTTCAGTTTGTCCGTGATCATGACAACATGTGAAACTGCGCCGAAATATCGGGAAACTCAAAAAGACTCAAATCATGGTAAATACCCCGCAAACATTGCATATAGAAAACGATAAATGTTTTATACATGGCTGAGCTGTATCACCCAACTAGATATTCCTGTTCTTTATAACCGAAATCTCCCCCCTGGCCTTCCCTTAGACAAATGTTGTTTGTTGTTTGAGCCGTACGCGTATGATTATCGTACGTTTATGAACGTCCATTTGACCCTATACTTTTTTGATTCCAGGGTTGATCGGACAGTACAATCCGGGTTTCCTAGCAGACTTGGTGCGCGAGATACGGGATGCTGCGAGGATCCGAGAGGAGGCGATGTACACGAGAGTGAAAGCTATGGTGCTCGAGAGGACTGATGTAAGTAACTACCTGTTTATTCATCCGAATCGCTTAAAATGAACTTTAACTCAAGGCCTACAAGCTTAAAAACGATCAGCTCCTCACGGAAGGGAGCAAGCGCGTAAAACTCGAAAGATGTCCCCAACTCAAGGGTCGGGCCGCTGGTCAGCGTTGGGAGAGCATTCACGGACGAGAAGTTGTTCTCCGTCAAGCAGACGCACAAGCACCAAAACGACCGGGGTTGGTCCACAGAGGCTCCCAACACGTCGGCCCACCGCTGAAATCCGCAGTCGGTTATGGTCTGCGCCGGGATTTATGCTAGTGGGAACACCCCTCTAGTTTTCGTGGATCAAGGGATCGAAATCAACCAAGTGTTTCGCTGGGACAGCACTTCAACACCGCGGCTGCGGGGTTGGACCTTCCAGCAAGACTCCCCCACAGGGCAAAAGTGACACACGACTCGTGCAGAATAAATTATCCCGAGTTTATCTCTTCTCCAGAATAGCCGCCCTAACTCAATCTCATGGATGTGCTACACGCCACAATGTTTGGGGTCAATCATCAGTGAATTCACGCTATTGTAGGTAATATCAGTAAGAAGTACGATAACATATTTGGCGTCGCAAAACTCAGAACGAAATCATCCTTGATCTTTACAGAGTTGATGATTTATACAGCTCAGTAAACATGCGTTCATGCTTAGGCCTTGTGGACTAAAAACCGTCTCCAATCACAACTGGTCACTCCAAAGGTTTAAAATAAACCAAAATTAGGTTAAATATACAGTTAGAATAAGCTGTATTATATTTTCAAATTATTTTACACTAAATAAGTGACTTCGCCCCCTAATATGCATAGCGCTGTCTGTCTGTCTGTCTGTCCGTCTGTCTGTGTATTTGACGATTTAACCGACCACGTTGACCGATTTACATAAAACCATTTTTGTTAGCACCGTCTTTATGAGAGAAGGTGACTGATTGGTTTTGATTACCCTAATATCACAGGGACTGGAGTAATTGTGACCTCAAAAGGTCACCAAAAAAAATGTCCAAAAACCTAAAACTGACATTTTTGACGTTTGGTGACCTTATGAGGCCTTCGCCCCCTTTTCTGGTACCCCCGTACCAATGCTTGTTAATATACAGGACAGTAAATCAAAGAGGATAATGCATATTATGTTATCTTCTGGTACTTTTATATTTTATAGTGTTGCCACACTAAGAAGGAAGTCAGGTATCTTCTTTTCTTCGCATCTGTTTCTCTCTCTTCTCAGCCCGGGATCACGTACAAAAGGATGCTGTTACCATTACCAGCATCCTTTTGTACGTGATCCCGGGCTGAGGGAGGCCTATGACTTCCTTTTGCCAGCCTCCTCTGGCCAGTGTCTTCAGCATCTGTTTACGACTGAATTGCCAATGCCGTCGGGCTATATAACGTCAACGATAACCCCGATTAACTTATAATCAGCCACACGTTATCGTTATTATAAATATCATAGTTATAAACATAAATGATCATAGATAGACCACTCGCACTGGACGTGACATTAAGAAATGTTGGCGCCACTCCAAACACTGTAAAATACACTTGGGTCATATGACAGTTCAATGAACTATCTAAAGGTCGTTAAAACAAAATTTCAATGTCTAGACTAAACGATCTGAACCATGCCGATGTTACTATGTGGAGATTTAGCAGTGCCAAGAATATCAAATTAAATCAAAAAAACGATTATTTGTAAGTAAAACATTAGTTAAATAGATAAACCTTTACATAACTAAAAAATAATACAAGATGACACATACGATATAATGTAATATAATAATACCTGTTGTAAATTAGGAAATTCCGTAAACTATGGATGGTTTTAGCTTTGAGCGAGGATTTTGTTCCAACGAAAGTTGGTGAAGTTGGTGCTAACTGTAAGTAAGTATTGAGATCATCACTAAATAGGTATTATTTGTTTTTTATTCGTAAAAGCGTTCGAAACTACGATAATGACTATAATAAGGAATTTTATTAGACACCACATAAGTACTACATTAATAGTATCTAGGTACTAGGTTACGAATTTGCATGCCCTATGGTAAAACATGTCTGGAGCCTGTATAAACACTCAATATCTTTATGACCCATGTTTGCAAATAAATGATTTGATTTAAGATTGTTCTTATGTGTTTTCTAAGCCTTATAATTTGCATAAGCACAGAGATTGTATATTATCTATAAATGTTTAAGCACCTATAAGATGCTGCTTATAATGCTACGTTTAATCAATTCAAGGTTTATTGTTGCAGCCATCTGGGCGCCTTCGTAGACAATGACTAACGCTGTGATTTCATAGCACTATCCATATAGGGAGTAGATGAATGTGATTTGCATATCGTTAACGTAAAAAAAACTAAGGCCTTTACATCCATTGTAGATGTAGATTTATGCAGCGTCGGCAACTGATATTCATGCTGTATGGGACGCTGCAGTGCCTGGGACAATGTTAGATGGCAAATCCATCTTGCCAAGAACCTATACCATCCTCCCAGCTTAGTCGGCTATTAGTCAGAGGAAAGAACAGGTCAATACGTCTGAAGCTAACTTATGCAGCGTCGGCAACTGATATTCATGCTGTACGGGATGCTGCAGTGCCTGGGATAATGTTGGATGGATTTGTCTTGCCAAAACCTATACCGTCCTCGCAGCATAGTTGGCTATTAGTCAGAGGAAAGAACAGGTCCATACGTCTGAAGCTGACTAAGCCGCAGGTTTCCTCACGATGTTTTTCTTCGCCGTTAAAGCACGTGTTAAATGTGCATGTATATTTTTTAAGAAAGCAAAATCCATAAGCACACGGCCGGTATCGAACCCACGAACTTCGATTGAAAGTCGGGGGTACATACCAGTCGGTCAGCACGGCTAAGTAAGCTAACGTAATCAATTAATTGATAGGTAAGTTATTTTTAAGGCAGATAAATAAAAAAAACTTTTCATTGAACGTTTTATGCCCATCAGTGGACGTCCTACGGCTGAGATGATGATGATGAAGTATAAAAGCAGAGATCAGTGGAAAAAGGAAAGAGAGGTCTTTGCCCTGCGTGGGAAACATCAGGCTTATAAAAAAAAATAAAGAAGTATTTACTCATACTTAAACAAAAAATGTGTTTGTATTCCGGTACCCAATATTTGCTTACTTTGGAGCTAGATGGTGATGTGTCTAATAGCCAGCATTATTTATTTATCGGTTTACTAGCTACTGCCCGCAGCTTTTTCTTTGCACGTGAATAAAAACTAGCATATGTGTTGGTCCTATTTATTCACGAGCAATGTTTCAGCTTGGTCTGTTCGGTATTTTTTTCTTGATATAGGTAACAAACATGGAAACAAATTTTTCGAAATTTAGAATTTTCGATTGATCGTTATTATTATAAACTGGCAATACTAAACATTTATTAACGATCGTACCTTATTTTTAGGATTTGGCGTCAACTGAAGCGAAACTGGCCGAGAAAACTCTTGAGGAGATCAAGGTAAGTCCTTGATTGAATATTTGTAATAGCGCCATCTATTGGCGTGCCACTATAGTAATTTATAAGAGGTTGCCGCTTAGAAAAACTACACAGTCCCGACCATGCTTGATCAATGTAGTTCAGACGCACTAGCATAGATGGCTCTGGTGTAAAGTATTTTATAAGTAATCATTTTAGTGTTACAAAACAAAATTAAAAAATAAATATGTGGATGGTGTAGTATGTACTTTAAAATTACCTACTAGAGCAACTCACTAGTAGTTGATATTTAAGTAAATAAACGATACAATTTGGAACTTCAACATTGAAATAAACTTCAGTTTTTTATCTCTATTCATCTCAAGTGTTTTCGTTAGCCAATCGAACCCGTTTCAAGCAAAAACTGCAAACCCCACTTGAGCGATAAAACTATATTTTTTATAATATTTACGCGTATACGTTTTTGTGGTGCCTCACCTCGATTCGGCATTATGGGCTATTTGCTTGCGACACGGGTGGTCCGTGGAGTGCACTTCTCACCTTCGCTTCGTCGGGTGACAGTGACGTGGTGATAGTCGCTGGGTAACTTCATAAACTTAATGTTATGTATGGTTTCGTATCTTAGAGCAGGATGAATTATGTAAACTTTTATTATTTATTTATTTTAGGAAAACTTACAGCTAGTGAAGTTAATAGTATAAAACAAATTATTGCACGGAAATGCATAATGACGACCAATTACAAGTTAACTAAGTAACTAAATTATCCACATAAATTGTGAACTGAAAACAAAAAGCTATATATGTATAACAACAAAAAAAAACTTTCATGAGAACATAAATTATTTATAGTACTTTAGCTTATTTTAATATCATAAGAAGGTATTACATAAAATGATTAACGTGTTCACGGAAACAATTTCGCCCGAACTGAATTAGAACAACGAATAATTCGGATGTCAGTATGAAAATCCTTTTTAAATCCGAGGTTTACACTTCATGTTGTAAATAAACAGTAAATTATACTTATCGATAAGCAAATGATACTAAACTAGATACAGCTTTGAAAATACTATAGGCAAGCGGAGATACATTTCACCGGTTTTGTAGAGTTATGAAGGGACCAAAAGCACAACAAATCAAATACATATATATATTTATTTCTCAGACAATATACAATGTAGTTATACAAATAGCATGTGTCTCATCTAGGTCCTCCTGGGTATATTGTGTGAGACCAAATAGTGTTCGGGTTACATTACACACTGCTGCGTCGTCTTCCGTTCGCTTTGCTTGAACTTGGCTGGACGCGTGGTTAGATTATATTATACGAGTTTATCGTAAGTTCTGATAGATCGGTTGGAACGGAAGGCAATAATCTACGTCACTATTCCAAGTTAAGCCCAGAAAGATACCTAAGCTTAGCAAATACCCTAATTGATGCTCCCTGTTTAATTTGACTAGTTTGTACATCTGACAAGTTGTCGTATTTTTCTAGGAAACATAGAACTGTATTCATGATCTATTAATATAACGGCAGTGGGGTGCCGGCAGTAGAATGTTGCCTCTCCTCTCTTGCCCGTGGACGCAGTAAGAGCCTGCTGAGAGCTACTTCTGGAAGATGGGCAGCAGCGTCACTCCGTCTATCAACATACCATACTGCGCACGCCAACCCGCCTGCCAAGCGTGGTAAGGCAACTGCCCCTTATGGAGATCCATGAGGGAGGCCTGTGTTCAGTAGTGGACGTTTTACGGCTGAAATGATAATTAGACATTAGAAAACGGAACAAATCAGGCGACCGATCAGGTGGTTCAACGACATAGTTCACGTCGCGTCGCGGGGCGACAATGTATGCGACTAGTACATTACCGTACTGGATGGCACAAACTAGGGTACCTAGGCTTTACACAGCAGTGGGTGAAGTCAGGCTGTGGATGATAATGATGATGATAAGATTTGAAGAGATACAATTTTGAGAATAACTAATAGATGATTCGTTCGGGTAGTTCTCTAGTAAGTCCACATCTTAATGAAAACTTGTGCCAAGTGACAAGTGAAAACTTAGAGTGAGGAGTCATTATGTTTGACCCTAAAAGGTTTATCAAATTGTACTTATCTTAAATATTTTACACTGTAATTAGCTTATGTACCTTATAACTGTACCTTGTACTTAAACCTTTTTTTGAAATAAATACATTATTGTTATTATTAAGTGATTCAGCTAGCATTCTCTCGGCTGTACGTACAGTCAGGCACACTTTACACCGTTTCATTTTGTGCGAAACGCCTACGAGTGTGACTGCGCAATCTTGCGAATGTGCCATGCTTTAGTGATGACATGACAAGTGCTTTGATATCGTCTAACCATGGCACGAAATAAGCTAAAGCCAAATTTTTATTTATAAATGGACAAGCGTGCGCGTTGCCTGTAGAATAAATAAATAAATAAATAATGCTGGACAAATCACACAGCATCATCTAGCCCCAAGCTAAGCAGAGCTTGTATTATGGGTACTAGATGACTGATATACTTAATACATTATACTACATAGATAGATATTTTTATTATATATAGAAAAACACCCAGAACACCCTGAACAAATATCTGCAGATCGTACAGACATTAGTCCCGAGGCGGGAATCGAGCCCGCAACCTCTTGCGTCGCAGGCGGACCTTCGCCCGCTGTGCCACAGAGCTCGTCAAGAATGGAAGATTTATTTTCACACAAAACTTTACAACAAACATTAACAAACAAAGCACTGTAATAAAAACTTTTTAACAAAGCAACTAATTAATTTCATAATTGTTTGTGGTTATAATCTGCGAATTACTCCATGCTTAATTTTTTTATTAATAATAAAATAGCTTTCCAATAAAAAAATAATTATCAAAATTGGACTACTATGAAAAGATATGCGTGGTCATATAATTGTAATACAATCGTTGAGTGACCAATCAATCATCCCTGTTTTCCTACTTTGATTTTTTTTCCAAATTTATATGGGACTAGCTTTTGCCCGCCGCTTCGCATGCGTTGTACCCGGATAAAAAATAACCTATGTGTTAATCCAGACCTAGTACATCTATACGTGTGCAAAGTTTCAGCTTAATCCGTAGAGTAGATTTTGCGTGAAGAGGTAACAAACCTCCATACAAACAAACTTTCGGCTTTATAATATTAGTGGTATAAACTTCGGGGTATAACGCCTTTGCCTTTCTTGCTCCTAGGTATTTCCAATAAAAAAGAATTATCACAATCGGACAACTCAGTAAAAGTTATGCGTGATCGATCATACATAAAAAAAATATACGCGTCGACTTGAGAATCTCCTCCGTTTCTTCGTCGACATACTGGCTTGTCTCTGCGCCCGCAGTCGCCGCTGATACAAACAGTTATCTTATAGTTATATATATTGTCAACATGAGGCACCAAGGGATCATCATCTCAACTGTAGAACGCCCACTGCTGGGCATAGACCTCCCTCATGGATCTTTGTACTGATCCTGAGGGGTTGTTGCCATACTCGCCGCGCTTGGCAGGCGGGTTGGCGAGCGCAGTACGGGATGTTGAGTCACGGAAAAACGCTGCTGCCCATCTCCCGGAGGTATCCCTTGGCAGATTCTAACTGCATGTGCCGTCAAGAGAGGAGGGGCAACAATCTACTGCCGGCACCCCACGGCTGTGTAAACTTTGAGAGGTTTGAAATCGACCCACCATACACCGATTCATTTTGAGCCTCAAAACACAGTCTAGCAAAAACAAATTGTGATATCTCATACAACCATTATAAATCCAAATTATAAAACCAAGTCCGTTATATCCTATCGCTCTTTAGCGTAAAGATCGCCAAGTAGGTATTTATACGTAAGGTGTGCAATTAGATAGAATATTTTCTATTTATCTTATCATCAGTCTTTAGCGAAACGACCGCTAGTTGTCACTTTGTGGTCATTGTTTCTCTGTGTTGTTATTTTTTTTATACTTAAGGTGTGCAATAAATACAGCAATTTCTATATATCTTGGATGCACATAGTTTGAACCGTTTGTCATAAGCTTGTTTACATATTTTTATTGCTAACCTATGTCGTCCCACTGCTGGGTCTCCCCCAAATTCCTCCAATTATCTCGATCCCTCGCAGACTTCCACCGTCCTCTGTCAAAGGTGACGAGATCATTCCGCCAACGCTTTCTTGGCCGACCCCGAAATTATACCTTACCAAACAAATATTAACCGTATCATTAGACACCTATATTTATTTTACTAGCCAGGATAATAACTTGACTATGAGGGTTATTGCATGTGAAATCGCTGCTGGAGGCGCCACTGTAGCGTGAGGTCTCTGATCTGATGTCAAAGTCACAAAATAAAGAGATAACGAAAACTTTGTTGATAGAGCGACGTGTTTAACACGTTGACAAATTTGGATATTGATCTATTTAATATCTCAGCTGGCAAGCATAAACGTTTACTGGCAAGCGATTCCTTTATTGACTGTTAAATTGGGTTTTACTTAAAATAACTATCTTTTCTTATTTGTATACCTACTCGTAGTAAAATCTTGTTATTATATTTTTGTTTTCTTTGAAAGAAAGAAAGAAGGAATGTAAACGCAAGTACGTTTATATTCTATCATTCTTTTTCTATTAACGGTGTAATGTTATCCACGTAAACTTCTTACTCTAAAAGTGGAACCTTGTGATTGGCCCTCATATATGTACTTAGACGCATCTTGCTTATAAATAGTTATTATTTTAGGTATAAAAATGTACATAGCTGTAAGTTTTCTTAAAATTATTAAAATAAAATAGATTATTTATTGGACAAACTTAAAAGTATGTATATACGTTGGCGAACTTAATCTCCTCCGTACATTGCCTTCATTGCACGGCGCTATACTGAAAAATAAAAAAAAAATGTTTTCCTATGCGCTCTCAAAACATTTGATACCTATCGCACAGTTCCACAGCAAAGCTTGCAATAAATAAACTTAATGCGTACAATTTTCACAGGCGAACGCCTATATCCAGGGGATTATAAAATTGCCGTGCGCCCGAGTAGCGCACGCATCGATTTAACTAAACTAAACGCGAGAGCATTCCGCGCGCGATGTTTGATGCGACCGAATTTGCACGGTCGTGTAGAGCAGCCGTTTAAACTTTCGCGATCACAAACCATGTCATACATTGAACTAGAATGTATCACATAATACCTTTTAAATCTTGTGACAATCGTGATCTCGGCGGGCTAAGTAGGATAACGTATCTCGCGACAGGTTTGTATCAGGCGTAAATCTCTGGATTACTGCTGTCAAACATACATTTTGTATTAGCTAACATCAGGGAATTGACGTTTGACAGCGATGATCGCTAGATTTATGCCTGTTGCAAAATTGTCGAGATATATGTACGTAATCGGTCTGCAACAACTAGAGAAAGCACTGATGCCTCAGAATAACTGAAGCTATTAATTACCTGGCAATTTCAATGAATTTTTAAAGTGTCATAAGATTACATATCGTTTAACTTCCGACTACAGCAAAGTTTTGTCGACTCTAGTTGCCTTATTCTTGAATCTTCCACTGAAGCATCTTAACAACAATTCGTTTCGTTCGTTATTATGGTTTGCATAAATATACACTTACCTGCTGATCAAAAATACTAGAACTACAGTTATCTAAATAATAAGTCTATGAATGCCAAATATTTTTACAAACAAGTTTTTAAAGACTTGAGATTTGATCATCATCATATCAGCCGACTGCTATCCACGCCCACGTCCACATAGGCCTCCCTCATAGGATCTTCATTATGGGGGGGTTGTTACCATACTCGCCACGCTTAGCAGGCGGGTTGGCGAGCGCGTGTATGGGATGTTGATACTTATCTTAATTTGACAAAAACACTTTGTGGCGGCGCCGGCCATATTGAAAGTTTTGTGTATTGCATATTTCAACTCAATCGGATTTCAGTGGTTGAAAGTGGTCCTACCTAATTCAGATGTGACCCATACAACATACACGCATTGCTTCGATTCTAAAAAAATATTAGTATTTGAAAATTTCGATATCTGATGCTAAATCGAGTTTTGAATCAAAGACAAAATCAAAAAGTAGATAAAAATTAAAATTTAGAAAAGAAAAGCAAAACTACATCTTAACAATGTTTGTCTCCTCAATCCTAAAAACCTGTGGCGTTACACTACAGTGCAAATCTATACCATTGCTGGTATTTCGTAGTCGCGTACAGTACTCCCCACATCATAGCATTGAAATATGAACGGGTGCGGGCGGGGAGCGGGGGGTGGCGCTAGGTAAATATTGGCAGATGTGAGTGGATGGCTGCAGCCGTGGCGCCACCCTTGCCGTGACGTCACTGCGAGGGCACTACCCGATCTCACTGCTCGTGAACTGCAAGAGAATGTAAACTTCATGTCTTGCGCCTTAGTACCCTTTTTTCCCTGATTCGATGTGATAAATTCACTCACTGCTCACAAGCAGGAATATGTAAACTTCATGTCACCTTTTTGCTTTGATTCTGAGATGATCAAGAAATAGCGGCGTCACATTTCGATGGTTTTGTCCTGTTTAGGTTCTTAAACAAACTTATGGTCTAAGTAAGATTTGGCTTAATTGTAAAAAATCGGGTTATTGATGAGTTTGTTTCCAGGGCTGTTTTGTCGACTCTAGTTGTTATATTCTGTAATTTTACTTACGAATCCCAAAATGAGTCTTTTGTAGACAAAAGCACAAGGGTTTGATAATAAAGTACATTATACCTTCGCCGTGAAAGTGAAAACGTTGCCTGGTACAAAATCCGTATTCTATGACACCAACGAGGGTACTACCCTAGGACCAGTATTGTTGCAATTGTCTGATGCTTTTGAATTTAATTATTTTGAGTCCCCGGTACCGTGTGATGTTATTTTACTTTGGATAATTTTGTTTTTTATAGGTGTATGCAAACTCAGTGTTTTTATTCATGAAAAGGCAAGCAAACAGTTATTGTTAAAGAGCATTTGCAGTTGCTGAATATGTAGGGTCTTATTCATTTTAATTTGAAGCCTTATTTGACTTTCAAGTCAAAGTAGCTTTTTTTTGCTGTCACTCTGTTGTGGAAGATTCTTAGTTATAATATAGGTAAACTTTTTAACATTAGTTTGCTTAGTTTTTAATAAGTTACTTGCACTAGATAGTACAGTTTAGATGGGAAGCAGCGTCTTTCCGTGTATCAACATCCCGTACCAAGCGTGGTGAGTATGGCAATAACACCTCATGGAGATCCACGAGGGAGGCCTGTGTTCAGTAATGAACGTTTTACGGCTGAAATGATGAGTACTGTTATAAAATCTGTACTTACAGTTAAAAGTTGATAAAATCAAAAAAGTTAAACCAATTTGAAATTCTCTAAAGACACGGATTTCTTAGAGGTCATTAAATTGAATTTAGTAGGTACTTACCTCAAACATTTGAAAAACTTTTTTATACACTTACTCATCATTTACGTTTCAAAACGACAATTTTGACGACCTCTGTGGCGCAGCGGGCGAAGGTCAGCCTGCGACGCAAGAGGTTGCGGGTTCGATTCCCGCCTCGGGACAAATGTCTGTACGATCTGCAGATATTTGTTCAGGGTGTTCTGGGTGTTTTTCTATATATAATAAAAATATCTATCTATGTAGTATAATGTATTAAGTATATCAGTCATCTAGTACCCATAACACAAGCTCTGCTTAGCTTGGGGCTAGGTGATGCTGTGTGATTTGTCGAGCATTATTTATTTATTATTTATTTATTTTACGTTTTCTAAACCTATAAACATAGACTTACAGAAGGAAGCTGCTGTCATATGTATTACATATAGTTGAATTTTATTTTGAGCCTAATAATATCTAAACGGTAAATGGACCAGCTGCTACAAGCTAACTGAACTTTTTTTAGCCCTAATCGGATGGTAAAAAAATATATCAACCACCTTGTTCCGAAAGTAAGTTCCGATTAGATAGACCTAGATGCGTGAAATGTCCAATCTCCAGTCCAGTTCAGAATGTCCCTCTTGATCATGGAGATCCATGAGAGGCCTGTGGCCAGATGAGGACGTGGACAGCAGTCCTACGGCTGAGCTGATATACATATATATACCTCTATATATATGATATATAAATAATGCTAGAAAACGCATTAATACCCGCAGGGTGATTACGTATCTCGCGACAGGTTTTGCAACAGGCATTTGACAGCAACGATGCTGTCAAATGTCAATTCCTTGCTGTTCTCTAATACAAAATTGACATTTGACAGCAGTCGTTGCTGTTAAATGCCTGTTGCAAAACCTGTCGCGAGATACGTAATCACCCTGCGGGTAACTTAATATTAGGGGGCGATGCCCCCTAATGTGCATAGCGCTGTCTGTATGTCTGACTGTCTGTCCGTCTCTGTGTATTTGACGATTACAACTGAACGCGTCGACTTATTTACATAAAACCTTTTTTATTAGCACCGTCTTAATGAGAGAAGGTGACTGATTGATTTTGGTGACCCTAGGGTCACAGGGACCGGAGTTATTGTGACATCAAAAGGTCACCAAAAAATAAGTCTTCAAATGGCCGATAACGTCCAAAAACCCAAAAATGCCATTATTGACCTTTGGTGACCTTTTGAGGACTTCGCCCCCTTTCCTGGTACCCCCGTACCAAAGCTTGTGTTTTAATAAAGTGTTGTGATCGCAAAAGTTTATAAGACAACTGATTGCTGTATCAACAGTTAAAAACACCCACCGGCTGGTTCCTCGCACTTAGTTAGCGTTTATTATCCGTGGCGGGGCTTAGTGCATTACTGTGCAAGTGTGAAGAGTTGCGTCCAATGTTTTTGCACTTCAATCAAGTTATTAAGAGCCGGGCGCGGCGCTGCGGTGTTAATTGTAGGTGCAAACCTTGCGTTTGTGTTGCCACAGTGGTTAGGTAGGCTACTGGGTGTCCAAATGTCGTCAATATTTTTGGACGTCTCTCGCCTCAAATGCGCTCTGGAAGGATCCGTCTGAGACGGATGATCTGATCACCGACAGGGTGGCGGTCGAATCCAACCGGGAACCCGCAACCCCGTCAAGTGCTAGTGCACCGAACGAATCAACCTGTAACGAATGGTCCGACGACGCCCTGGTGCTAAGGTGAAAAGCGGAACAACGATTGGTTTTAGTTTGGATGCCTCTGTCTACTAGCACATTGTTGGTAGCAATGGTGAGTCTAACATACCTTTTCGGTTCTCCTCGGGCTGAAAATAATGTGTAACATGCATTTTTCCTTCAAAAAAAGGGCTAATGGGTGGGTGTAGTACACGTAAAGATGATCCCTCTGAGGATCTCAGAATCGCTTATGTAATCCATTTTACCAACTTTTTTTACTAATATTATTAGTAGGTAACTTTGGAAACGTCTACCAGGAGTGATAAAATTATAGATAACATATATATTATCTGTGGTATTAGTTATCTTTCTTAATCTTAATGATTGAAGCCTACAACCATGGAATTTTCTAATCCATACAAATCCAATTCCTCAATACTTTATCCTCTGCAACTCCTAGGATGGCACATTTAAAGTCAAAGAACAAAAAGAAAAAAACGAGGCTCATAAGAGCTATTTTTTTGCAATCGATACTTAGTATTGTTCTTTGGCCTCATACGCTCAAAAACCAAATCAGCTTCCATAAAACCTCTTGATAAAACGTAGAATCATCCCTTTAATCTTAGCTGCTGTCCACATCCACAGCTGGACAAAGGCATCCCTCATGAATCTCCTAGATCATGAGGTTGTTGCCATACTCGCCACACTTGGTAGTCAGGTCAGCGAGTGCAGTTCCTACGTGATTTTGATCTTCCGGAAGTAACCCTTTGGCAAATTCTTACTGTATCCACGGGCACGAGAAAACAGGCAACATTCTACTGCCGCACCCTACAGCCGAATTATCCCCTTTACTTATGATAATATTGACCTATACCATTTCTCTCCGAGGCATTTTTGATTAGAAACAGTAAATCACTAACATCAAACCAAACAGTTAAGGTGACCAACATTCTCCTCGCTCCATGCAACAGGACGGCCGCAATACCGACAGTAACGAAAAGATCGGAACAAATAAAATTAGCCGGTACGCCCTGTCTGACTGTTTGTCCGCGCATATAGGCTTTGGCAGTGTAATCTTACTTAACGCGATCCGAATGGGTTTAAGGTAACGGATGTAGCGAGAGCGGAGTTTGCTAGATACCTTTGAGTTATATTATTAGTAGAGTCTTCGTTTTCTTTCGTATAGAATCGCTGAGGACGCAAACTAAGCGAAGCCACTTTCACCTAAATCATCTATAGTATGTTGGTAGATCTAACTTTCGAATTTGTCAAACTTTCTTATTATAAAGGTTGACAAGTTCACGTTTAAATTTTAAAAATAATTTAAAAATATGTAAAGCCTTATACGATACTAACCCTGAATCTTCAAGGCAGGCCAGAGTGCATAGATTATTTTTAGACAAGCGTTCTCCATCATATATTACATCTTTACTTGTCTCCAAGTTAGCGTGTCCAAGTAAGGTGGCCAAGCGCTTGCCTATTGTATTGCCAATAATAAAAAAATAAGTAGGTAAAAAAGAAGTATTGCATGGGGCCAACAAGGGATCATGTTATTGCTAAATCATGCTGCTTATTGAATATGTGGCGCTGATTTTCTGACAGGTCCCGTAAACCAACCTATTACTTAAACCACACCAGCAAAAGGCTTCATCGGCAGCATCAGCCAGCGTAAGATAAACCCCCCGCCTTACACGATCTCATACGGAACAGATTTAAAGCCACAGAGAAATCAACTTTCCAGGTGTCTCGATCTCTGGTCGGCTTGATGAATTTGCGAAGTAAATGTTGCCAATGTTTGATAAACTGATGTTAATAATAAAACGCTTTGGTAACATGTTACATATTTGCTAATGTATGAAGTTTTGTTAGATGGATCGAATTTACTTATTGCTATTGTTCTAGCTAGGTTAAAAATAAAGTTCGTAAAATAATTCTGGACATACATAGTTTAGGTTAGAAATATATAATACATTGTCGTGTACCTAGTCCCAGGCCAAGCAAAGCTTGAGTTATGGAGGTCAGATGACACAATTTATGATCATGATAGAATACGCACCCAAAAAATACTCCGGTATCCGTCTGTCTGTCTGCATGATCTTATGCGTGAAGGTGTTAAGTTGTACCCGTGGTGGATGAACCCTTTATGCGCGTGCCGACTCTCTCTGCCGGTTTCTGTAAATAGGGCTACATACGTATCTTACTCAGAAAAAAACGAAACACGGAGCTATTTTACAAGCTTTTATTTAGCTTGCCCTGTATGTTGCAACTCAATTTTGAAGCAGATATCTTCAACCAAATGAGCTGAAATTTTATATACAATGACAATGCATGGTCAGCTATGTGACGTCACTCTGAATCCAACATGGCGAAACACGCAATATGGCGGACTAGTTATTTTTAATGGACTCCTACAATATGGGTATCAAATGAAAGGGCTTGCTGAAAATCATTTGAAAATGAAATGACGATACTCTGAATCCACCATGGCGGAACATCCAAGATAGCGGACTAGTTATTCTTAATCCTATAATATGGGTATCAAATTAAACCCCTTGCTGAGAGTTACTTAATAATTAGTTAATACTTTCAACTCAAAAAATTAAATGACATCTTCGAAAAATGAAATAACGTATCTAAATCCAATATGGCAGAATACCCAAGATGGCGGACTAGTTATTCTTAATGCACTCTTAAAATATGGGTATCAAATGAAAGGCCTTGCTGAGAGTTACTCAAAAAATTAAATGGCATCACTTTAAATCCAACATGGCGGTATACTCAAGATGGCGGACTAATTCTAAAAATGAATTAACGTCACTCTAAATCCAATATGGCATAATACCCAAGATTGCGGACTAGTTATTTTAGGATATCAAATAAAAGGGCTTGATGAGAGTTATGCGACAAGTTTTTTATCACATAAATTGTGTAAAGACGTTTTAAGTTGACATTAAAATTTAATGGAAAATGTTTATTTTATTATTTTTAGTACGTTTAAATAAAAGCTTGTTTGTTAAAAAGTTTTTTTTTACTTATAATAACTGCGTCACACAGAGGCCCACTAAACCAAAAGCTCCTTACCCAAAATCCTCAGCTTGACTTGTTTGTGGATGGATGGATGGTGATTGAGCGTGCCCTCCTTAGTTACTGTGAGAATGTTTAGTGCCTTTATTTTATTTTGTATGTCCTGCCATGTTTAAGATTATTTTTATATATTGTGTAACCTTATTTGAATTTTAACTTTCTCACCATGTTGTTAAAGTAATTTTTTGTTAATTTCTCTGTAAATATTAATGTACGTCGCACTATAATAATTATAAGTCTCTTAGGTGTTTACACAAATATTTTGATTTTTATGTGCTGTTTTTTTGTTTCCTGTTGTCAAAGTTTAAATTATATAAATTTATATATTTAAGTTAGTTATATTAATTATTGTTAAGTAAGTAACTTTAGTTTTTTAACACATTTTATTGTTGTTTATTTTTTGCATAAACTGCATTAAGTTAAGATGCATAGGTATTTAAGTACTTCATATAACGCAGTGGATTATTATTATCTGTAATGTTATAATGATTGTGTAAATAAATAAATTGAATTGAATTGAAAGTATACTCACGATCGATCTCCCTCATGGATCTCTAAGTATTGCGGTACGACGCGGGCTGCATCCACCGCCGGTCTGCAGCCTTTACCAGGTCGGTTGCCCATCTTGTTGGTGGACTGCGCTTGACGGTCCGTGGCCTTCATTCGAGAACTATTCGGCCCCATCGGCCATCTGTTCTGTCCATTGCCACTTCAAACTTTGCTAATCCGTTTGGTTGTGTCGGCGACCCGTGTCCATCTATCTCTTCATTTCGGATTCGCTCTCGTAAATTAACACCGAGCCTCGTCCTAGTGCTCTCCATGGCACTAATGTTAGTATGATCTGCGGATGTTTCTTGCAACAGCAAGACTAATGGAAGATCCAGGCGCCGTGGCCGTCTTGCTTTTATTATACCCTGTCATGTACATGCCTGGTGTGGTGTACTAGCGCGGTCAGCGACGCGTGCTCTTGAATTCATGAGCGTAACGTGACCAGTACGTGCGCCCAGATGAGATGTCCAAAGGGCTACCGTGAGATGTAATTACAATCGTTACTACAGGCTCTAGAAAAATAAATTAAAAGTAAAAAAAACTTTCACAAACAAGCTTTTATTTAAACGTACTAAACTAATAAAATAAACATTTTGCAACTTAAAACGTCTTTACACAATTTATGTGATAAAAAAGCTTGTCGCGAGATTAACCTGTGTACCTGTAACTTGATTTAATTGTTTTTTTTTTTCAAACAATATAAATACGAGTACCTGATAAAATCTCGCGAGGCTTTTTTATCACATAAATTGTGTAAAGACGTTTTATGAGACGTTTAATTGCTGCTGGGTAGTTAGTAGCACTTCTCCAGTGTAGTTATGTTGAGAGACCTTTACAACTTAAACCTTAATCATTTTACGACGATCTTAATTTATTTAGGCAGACAGTAGAAGCTCGGAAGTTGCTGTCTGTCGCATATAAAGTTTCACGGTAGTACCCCTGGGGTAAGGCGCCCATGGATCTGGTATCGCTTGGTGCTTATGATATTCTACGCTTGCTAAATGACGCTGAACCATTGTCTGGCAATTAAAGCTATCATGAAAGTTATCCAGTATCACCTCAGTTTTGGTTAACTAGCCATCAAATTGTTTTTAAGAGCCTTGGAAATAATCACCAATATGCTAGTAAGTTTGTATTATATTAGAGATTGCTCCACATTTAGTAACTTTAGGTCTCTTCGTTCCACTAGGAGTAAGTATATACTGTGATATGAATATTAATGCATTTAGATCACAGGTACATACATATATGTACATATATAATCGTACTTTAGATCACTGAAAAAAGCGCAATAGTAAAGTCCTTTTAATTATTCTATTATTGCATATATTATTCTATTTGTGCTGGGCAAGCCTAATCCATCTAACAATGTCACAGGCACTGCAGCGTCCCGTGCAGCATGATTACCAGTTGACGCTGTATAAATCATCTATAATAGATGCGAAGGCCTTACTTTATTGCATATTATGCCTGTGGATGCAGTAAGAATTTGCCTAGGGTTACCTCCGAAAGATAGGCAGCAGCGTCTTTCCGTGTATTAACATCCCGTACTGCGCTCGCCAACCCGCCTGCCAAGCGTGGTGACTCATGATCTTAAAGATCCATGATGGAGGCCTATGGATGAGATGATGATGCTGAGTGTCGACCAATTTTGTTGTCAAAATGTAGTTTTTTTCTTTTCATCTTTATATTTGTTTTCGTATTGTCTGCAGAGCTCTCTGCGTGCTTCGGAAGGTGACAAGCGGCGTATGATGGATCGGATCAGTAAGCTGGAGGATGAGGTGCACTCTCTCAGGCTGGCCAATGGGTATGTTTCAATGTCACTTGCGAGTTACGCTATTTAGTAGTAGTTGAACTTTGTGTGTAGAGTTCATCCGGGTTAGTGCTACCACCGTACCTATTTCTGACGCCAAGCAGTAATGTCTGCATTGCTGTGTTCCGGTTTGAGGGGTAAGGGGGCTGGTGAAATTTCGGACACACGAGGCATAATTCATTATGTCACGGCATACGCTGAATGGTGGCATTTTTTGTTTACCATTATTTGTTTACCATTATTCTCAATTTATATGTATCATCTTTTATATTTTTTGTGGTGACAAAATAATAACGTATTTTTATCTTTTATCTTTTTTAGATTTACCTAACAACTCTTATGTCTCTGGGTGACGGGCGCAATGCAACTTAGCGTTGGTCACGTAATTCGTTAACTGAGTTACTGCGGTATTGCTATTGTTAAGTTTAAGGTGTGCAATAAAGCATTTTCTATCTTCTATCTATTGCTGTTGTTATAGGTAGAGGTTACCGCTTACATCAGATGGGCCTTCGGCTTGTCTCGTCATTTGGTCGTATTAAAAACTTTTTATTGTAATGATGTAAGACGGAAAATTGTCAATTGTGCTTAGATTTAAGCATTTTTATACAAACTCTAATATATAGCCTACAATCAGTACAAGATGTATTCGTGTGTTCACGTGTTCTCATGGCGTGTGCTGAGTTGGTGACCATTTTGGACCAAAGTCGTCACTTTATGTCTCACCCCAATTTATGTCTCAGAACTTAAGTGTTTTTGTTGTTTAAATGTTTATTTTGACGACCTGTATTTATGTGACCTGTATTTTGGGCGAAGGTCTGCCTGCGACGCAAGCGGGTTCGAATCGCGCCTCGGCACAAATGTCTGTATGATCTGCAGACATTTATTCAGGTTTTTCTGGATGGTTTTCTATATTTGGTTTTGTTAGCCCACTGTGTGCCGCTGATGGGCAAAGGCCGCCCCCAAATTATTACTACAAGCATTGGTACGGGGGTACCAGAAAAGGGGGCGAAGGTTTCCGAAAAATGCCTTTTTTGACCTTTGGTGACCTTTTGAGGTCACAATAACTCCGGTCCCTGTGATTCACGGTCACCAAAATCAACAACTGACTGAGTCAGTCTTCCCGGGAACACGATGGGGGTGCAATCCTGTTGAAACGTCGGGCAGTAAGAATGGTAAATAACGCGATAAATACCCGGTAAAATATGTGTTAATAATATGTCGTGATCGCGAAAGTTTAAAAAAGACTAAAAAATATCATTATATATGCGTAGTATAATGTTTTAATTATATCAGGCATCTAGTACCCCTAACACAAGCTTAGCTTGGGGTTAGATGATCCTGTGTGGAATAGTCCAGTTTAATATTATTACTATTTTAAATTTACGTCGAGTCATTTCTTCAACAATCCTATATAACAGTCAAGAATCAAGAATCAAGAATCAAAAAATACTTTATTCAGTGCGGCCGCATGGACCTTATTGACGCGTCACAAATTACAAAATAAAACAACACAAATAAAATAGAATAAAGCACATAATTGAATCTGTTCACTTCAGATGACACGCGAGTTAGGAAAAGAAGTGAACAGAAGAACCTAACTCGGTCGTTATAGTCATCATTTAACAATTTTATTTTGTCTTATGTTACGTTTGACGGAGTTGGAGCAGATTCCGTCCCAAGTGGTTTTGTCCTCTAGGTAATCTGATATTTTATAATAAGCTTTATTGCACAGATTGCGTTTAATAATGTTTTTGAATTTATTCAATGATAACTTCTGCAACTCACTTGGGAGTTTGTTGTAGAAGCGTATACATTGCCCTTTAAAAGATATTTTCACCTTATGGAGCCTAGTAGTGGGCACAGCGAGTTTATTCTTATTTCTTGTATTTACATTGTGATTGTCGCTGTTTTTCTTAAACGAAGCAATATTTTTATGGGTGTACAACAGGTTCTCATAAATATATTGACAAGCTACTGTCATTATATTTATTTCTTTAAATTTAGTGCGAAGTGATTCTCTGGGACCCATATTGTAGATAGAACGAATAGCCCTCTTCTGCAGCACAAATACGGTGTCTATATCTGCAGCACATCCCCACAGTAGTAAGCCATAAGACATAATGCTGTGGAAATAGCTGAAGTAAACAAGTCTAGCGGTATCAACGTCTGTAAGAAGGCGGATTTTTTTGACTGCATATGCTGCAGAACTAAGCCTACCCGATAGTTGTTCTATGTGTGGGCCCCATTGAAGCTTATTGTCTAAAGTTATGCCTAAAAATACAGTTTTTTCTACAAGGTTTAAACTTTCACCTTTTAATTTAATCTTGGCATCAGCCTGTTTTACATTAGGAAGAGTAAATCTAATGCATTTTGTTTTATTTTCATTAAGTAATAAGTTATTGACATTAAACCAATTAACAACCTCTGAGATTGCATTATTCACCTCGTCATAATCGGTGGTACGTCGTTTCATTTTGAACAAAAGTGAAGTGTCATCAGCAAACAATACAATCTCATGATTGTTTTTGACAAGATGAGGTAGATCATTAATGTAAATTAAAAATAGAAAAGGCCCAAGAATTGATCCCTGCGGTACACCCATTGTGACTACAGATCCCGAAGAACGTTTTCCATTAACATCAACTCTTTGTATCCTGTTACTGAGATAAGAAATAAGTAGATCCAAAGAGATATCTCTAACACCATAGTGGCGCAATTTTCCGATTAATGTTTCAAGGTGTACACAGTCAAATGCTTTTGAAAGGTCGCAAAAAACACCTAAAGCGTCTTGCGACCTCTCCCAAGCATCATAGATATGCGAGACTAACTCTATACCAGCATCAGTAGTGGAACGGCCGCGGGTAAAGCCAAATTGCTTGCAGTGAAGCAATTTGTTGTCGGCAAAGTGCTTAGATAGCTGATTTAAAATAAGCTTTTCAAAAATTTTACTAAATGTCGGCAGTACTGATATCGGCCTAAAGTTAGTGGGGTCCGACTTAGAACCTGATTTAAATAAAGGTATTATTTTACTGTGTTTTATTAGATCAGGAAATACGCCACAGTCAATGCATTCATTATATATAAGAGCCAGCTCAGGTGCGATTGTGTCTACCAATGGTTTTACAATGTTTACAGAAATACCCCAGAGATCTGCAGTTTTCTTAACATTTAACATTTTAAAGGCTTTAACTATAACGCTGCTGTCCACATATTGGAAATTAAAATTACTATCACATTTAGGTACATTTTTGCTAAGTAAGGACTCGGCGATCAGGTGAGAAGAGTTTAAAGACTTTGTGGTAGAAACTGGAATGTCAGTAAAAAAAGTTTCAAATGCTTGGGCTACATCTTCATCACTTTTGTAGGTTGTATTATTATAATTTATTTTAAATTGGTTGTTAAAGTTACTCACATTTCCAGTTTCTTTGTTTATTATTTTCCAAGTAGCTTTAATTTTATTATCACTATTTTTAATTTTTGAACTTATATAATTAGACTTAGCAATATGGCAGACTTTTCTAAAAATTTTTGAGCAGTGCCTTTATAACCAAACTCCCCGGCAGACTTGAAACGAACGACCTGAAACTAACGAACGGTACAATCGAAGACCCGGAGACGGAGAGGCTGCGCCTTCTCAAGGATCTCGCCGAAGCGCGCAGGGCCCAGCAGACCGCAGAGGAGAATGTGCACAAGTGAGTTTAGTACCTACCTGGGTCGGATAGCCGTGTGGTTTAATATGGTGTTGTTAGGTGCGATTCCACCAAAGTTGATAAATGACAGAATTGATTTCACTTTCAACAGAATCGTGAGTTACACTTTTCATTGTTACGTTAACTTTTCTACTCACGTTAATTATTCCTTGAAAATAGGTTTCCAACGTGTTCAGTTCCTCCCAGGAGGAATTTCATCAGGGATTGGAATTTCCTCAGTGCCACGCGAGCGCGTGAGAGGGAAGTAGAAGGTGCCGCGTATAAGCTCCATTCCCTGACCAAAGGTTCCTCTGGGAGGAACTGAACACGTTGGAAACCTTTTTTCAACAAATAATTAACGTGTGTAGAAAACCCGTTTAACGTAACAACGACAGGATTTGATTGTCTGTGAACTTGTTATTAACAAGATTTTAATTACTTTTGCCTGTCCCGGTGTCTGTCTGTAATCATATTTTGAAAGGTAAATTTAATCCACTTCCTGATATCCGATTAATAAGATCTTTAGTTCTGGTGACGGTGAAATCAATACTTTCTAAATGGCCTCCGCCACAAGATGGCGGTTGATTTTAATATCTGTCATACCTACTCCAAAATATAGGTATCCCAAAAAAGGCTTTTAGTAATATATTTTGGATTTTTTTTAAAGGGTCACATTTTTTGAGATGGTATTTATTATTATTATTTATTATGATTAAATGCTGAAACGTACATTCACATAATTCCTGCACAAGACTTTGATGGAATTGCACAGAAAAGGTTTGGGGCTTGTGTAAACCGCTTATAATATGTAAATAACTAAGCACCTGTGTTTATATGATTGGTATATAAGGAGCATTGTGATTTCAGTCGTTAGTTGTCGTGTCGGCTTTTTACGTTTAAAATATTATACTTGTGGATACTGCCGGTACACAAATAGGTAATCTACCTTCGGGTAGATAATAATAATTATGTTAGTATAATTTCGGTAGCAGTTTTAGTTATATTTTTATTGTGTTGTTCTTATATCTAACTAAAGAATTCTCAGTGACAGGGAATATATTTATTTTATATTGAATTTTAAGAATAGAATGCGATTCGTTTTTACATGACTCTATCGTATCCACCAGTGGTTTTTTTTTTATATTGCACCGTTTGCACCTTAGTAAATTTATAGTGCACGGCAATCGTAGCTGCATTTAAGAAATGTAATTTTCTGTTGTAGAGCTTAGTTAATCCAATGTCTAAAATGCAGTAGACTTTGTGGCGTGGTTTTTGCGTTTTCGTAAATTTGACAATCGTCTGCTCGTCGGGTTTTGTTGATCAAATAGGATTTATCTATCTTGATAATAAAGAATCTAATTCTATTTATTTATTGGGAATTTTCAGGGATAAGGGAAGAGATTCGAATGATTAGTAAGTACTGCAGCTATAAATGGGTTTTTGCTTTTACTAATTCTTACCATGTTACATATCATAATAATTTATTAGAAAAGCTCTGTAGCTAAATTCCACCATAAACATTACATATAAGCTGCTACTTTCTTTAGATCCATCTGTAACAAACAGGGCTTAACATCACTAATAAGTATCAATAGATGGATCCAGTAACTAGCAACGTGTAGAACTCATAATTAAGTTACCATCAGTTAGTTGATCAACAAAAGCCGACGAATGCGAAATCGTGGCACGAACCGAACCCCGTGTTCCAGACTCGAACGCCTCGTGACGCAGCTGCGTTGCGCGAAATTCAACGGTCACACGAACGGGCCCGACTCGCTGCCAAGCGAGCCCGAACACGAGCCGAACGCGCGCATTCGCCGCGCCAGCCTCAGTTCGTCCAACAACTCGAAGGTCATTTTCGGCCCCGTCACAGACTTGTAGCGAACAATGTGCAGACATCTCGTCTGGCCTCTTGCCGCAGATTTATTCTGGTCTTTCATCTATAAGGTTTTTAAAAAGTGATTTTGTGGATCTCTTGAACCATTGACTTTTAACAGACTCGAAATTTTAGGCTTTATCTATATTAACTTGGTGTTAATTTATTATATTTATTATTGTGGTTGTCAAACTAAATTTAATCAAATAGCTCTGGTAACGCAGTACGTAAAGAGAACGGGCTATTCAACAGCCCTACATTTGTTCAGTTATTCACCTGTTCTCTCAGCGTGCTATGTTAAATGCCGCGTACTGTATTAAGCTTTTGTGATTGTGACTAATCCATTGTTAAGAATTGTTTGTAAAATCTGTGTAATGCCTTAATTCTGACTTGTTCCTCTGTATGCTTATATTTTGATTTGTTTTAGGAGATGGTTCTTTTCGGTGTAATGTCGACAACTCTACTTAATGCTACATCTTTGACGTGGAATCTCAACGTATTTTTGGAATTGAATTGCAAAATATGATTTGTGAAGTTGTTGTAAGATCATGACTATATTGCTGAACCTTATGATATAAATTTAAGTAACCTGTATGAAATTTCTTATCTACATTGAACTGTCGAAGAAATACTTTAGGTACGTGTAATATACTCAACCCTTTTTTATCAATATTGATTGCCCTATTATAACATATAAATGGATATTACAATGATCAACGGCATTCTTAAGCATGGTTGGAAAATACAAATTAGCACGTATCGCTTATACCTTGATATATTTACTGAAATATTGTAAGCTCAAGTAATGTGTTATTTACTGATATAACGTTGTATTTTCTGCCCTTCAAGACGTCCATACTGCGATTCCTATATTCATATTTCTCGCTAAATATTGGGATGTTGTGTTTGCTTATAATTTTTCTAATTGTTCGTGATTGTTACAATTGATGCTTTAGTTTAAAAACTAGTAATGTTTTTTTTAAACATTTAGTTTTATCAACGAGACACGAAACAAAATAATAAGAAAGTCCTGCATTTGCACTATAATACGAAAATAGTTATCTTATCATACATAACTGATGAAATTTAAAAAAGTGACTTAAATTTCAGCCAAATTCCACTGTAACAAAAAGAAACAAACTATTAGTACTTAATTTGTTCTGTTGCTGTTGATTTTTATATAAGATAATAAGATTTATTGATTGTGGTTTGTTGACCACTCCCATCAATGTTAATTTGTAATCATTTCGGTCAAAAACAACAATGCCTAAGTAAGCAAGCAAAGTATTGAAGTTTTGTTTACACTCCGTTCTTGTGTAATTTGGCTTCAGTATAATTACAGTTATTTTAAATTTCATCAGTTATGACTTTTTCGTAGAATAGTGTTGATGGGGCACTTTCTTATTATTTTTCCTCGTGTCTGTTGATAAACATTATTCTCAAGCAACCTGCAGTTTATTTTGTCAGCTCATAATCGTAATCCCGATAGTTCATCCGTGATCCGATTGTCTTTTAGTACTAGTTTTATCACTAGTAATTATTACTATATCGGATTATCGGGCATTTATCGCGTAATACTAGTAATGTTTATCATTTTTCAAATACAGGATGGCGCAAAAGTAATGACCTTTTTTGTAGAAACATTTAATGACTAAGCAAACACAAATCTTGTAGCGAAAATAAATTAAAATTTTGCTCCATACTATAATATAACTCCGGTGCTAGAATGATGTTGCTCACGTGCGTTGCTTGTAAGAGAATTATCACCAAATGTGACATGTGTTCTATTATCCAATATTGTATATTTTCTCTTTCGCAGGTAGTTTATCTTATACATTTTGAGTGTTTTTAAATATTGCGTCATCGAAGAATTTAACAATGCGATTTTAAACAAACGTAGTGAGTGTTCTGTTGACATTATAAATTTTCATCTAATCTGATTTTATCACCTTGAATGTAGCTTTTTTGTTACACTGTTTATACACAAAATGTTTGTTTGTTTGTAAACGCACGAGTGTATTGTGTATACGAATCTGACAATATTATTAGTGCATCTATTTGAATAGTTGTGTCATTTTGCTGTTAGTTACTTGAATTGTACTTGTCGTTGGTGTTAATTCTGCTGGTGCATTTTCTAACTAAAGCTAACTAATATAATAGCTATTCGGGTATTGTCGTTCTTAAATTAAAACGGAACCATTTTACCTAATTTAACAGTAACAGCCCTTAATTTAGAAACGTAATTAGCTTTAGGAAGTGCCACAACAGAATTGACACCATTATTGTGTTTATGTTAATAATTGAATTTGTTATTTATCTCCGTGAATACTTTTTTTATTATAGTATGTAGACTTTATGTATATTCATTGTCAATTATTTCAAGTGTTTTGTCTGTTCGTTATATTAGCGTGTCATCTGAAGCGAACAAACTCAATTATGTGCTTTATTCAATTAAATTGTGTTGTTTTATTTTGTAAATTGACCTATTGAAATTATATTGAAATTATGTAAGAGGCCCTTGTGTTCCCTCTGAATAAAGGCTTTTGGAGTTGGAGTCATACCTCGTAAATAATATTTGTAATAAGTTAACACAATAGGTATAACAATTTAATCGCTTCATCTTTAAATGGCCATTATTTTTATAAATATAAGATATGCATATAACTACAATATATTATTTACTACATTACATTTAATTTAATAATTTTGATAGGGTGCTAGAATTGACTGTACTTTGGTGTGCTAGCTAACATTCACATTATGTTATTGATATTCGTTTGATCATAATGTTTAAGGTTTGATTTACTTGTTTTATTTTATTATGACGGTGTGGTTTTGATTGTGCCGCACACATTATCTAAACATATTATTACAACGAATACAGTTTGGTACATATGTGAAACTGTTATTTGTATCAATATCTAATGTATCAATTAGTTATATTGAATCGTATATATAATTATTTTTCATATATCAATGGCGCCAGTGACTGAATGGATTTCTATCACTAAGCCTACCTATTGATTTTACGACAAGTTCAATAAGAAGACGATATTTATCGCTCTTCAAGTTTATTTTACACGTCAAGATTCGGGTTTTCTGTAAACAACGCATATATTTATTAGACATAGATATTATTTATTTACGCCTCATAGATACATTGGTAAATTACAAATAAAACAACATAGAAATCCTTTGAGACATAAATTGGTCACCAACTCAGCACACGCCGTGAGAACACGGCAATGGTTTTTAGTGACGCAATATTTGCCCCAAGTTTACTGTTTCTATAAAAGTTACAAAACAAACATTTCATAATTTTGACATAATCCATTCTATTATTATCACACTCACCACCGACACTTAGCGTCTAGACTGAATTTACTAATTTATTGAATTTAACACGTAAGTAACATACCAAATTGAATTTAACACTAATTTCTTTGTAAGCTTAGTTTAATTATAAATATAATATGAAGTAGTTTCGGATTTAAATTTAATTGTACTTATTGGGCCTTGAGGTAGAGTAGCTAGAAGGTTTGAATTAAAATAGTTTTTACTAATGCGTGAAGTGTGTTTAAACTAAAACGTAAAATCACATTTTTAATAATACTTTTCAATGACAAAACGAACATAACGAAATTTTACAAAACAAAAATCTAAAATGTAAATAAGTAAAACGGTTACTTTAAAATTATCCTAAAGAACATGTTTGACATAATTTTGGCATAAAACTGTACACATATAACAATTAAAAACGCAATAAGTTTTATATACAATAAAAAAAGCTTTTGACTGTTAACTATTACATTCAGTGGCAGTAAAATTGACATCCGAATATCTGATATATCATATTTTATTTCATTACTATAAGAATAAAAGGTGCCTTAAATAACTGTAACTTGTCCGCCCATAGGTAACTGCTGTAAACTTGCTGTATTAACTGTATCATTGAACTAAGCGAATTATAATATTATCCTGTGTAGCCAAATAATAGTTTGTATAACTGTAATGTGTGGCATTGTTATTAATTAGAGATATTTGTAAAAAGCTAAAAGTAAAGCAGCCAAATGGATCGAGTAAATCCTTCCGGCTGCGCCAACAAGCTTAGTGTGACTCGTTTTTCCACTATTAAGTTACATTAACGTCGTTTGCAATTACATGTTTTATTATCAGACTTATTCTTTTCTTAAGCTGAGAGCTTGGTATAGGTGCTGGGCAAGCCTAATTGATCTAATAATGTCCTAGGCACTGCAGCGTCCCTTTTAGCATGAATACCGGTTACTGACGCTGTATAAACCATCTACAATAGATGCAATGGCCTTACTTTTTTAGATTCTTACTAAGCTGATATTATGGACTGCGACTATATAGTCTTTAAATAATGTAGTTAATAGTACTCGGTAACTACATCAATATTTAAAGCATTATAAGACCATGCCTCCCCTAATCAACAATAACTGGTTAGTCTAAGTACAAAATAAACGCTAAAATTTGAGTTTTTGTTTCTAAATTTACTATATAAATTACTTTTGATTGCCTAACCTCATTGAGATACGAGTACTATTTCTACGAAAAATGTCACACTAAATTAGTAACCTTAGGACTCAGTTTAATTGTAATAAATCTCTTATGTAATAGCCGTAGCCATGTGTCTAAAATGTCGAAACGTCATCAAGAAAACTAGTAAAGTTTGTTTTCTGCGAAGTTGAATATTATTACTGTATAATTTTAAATATCTAATTATAAACATTGAACATGACTGTATTGTTATAACCGAACAATAAGAGAGAGCGCGCAGTAGTGAGTTTTGTTACCGTCACTGTTTTGTCACACTTACCCGTAGGCTGATTACGTATCCGACACTGTCACTGGAGACTATCTCCTGATTGTCGCGTCTTAATTTGCGTGCATCTCCATACACTTATATCCACAGACCGGAAGGCTGAATACGTATCACGCGACAGGTTTCCAACAGGCGTAAATCAACCTGTCGCTTAAAAGTTCTTATTTTCTAAATTTATTCTCCATTTTGATAACTGTAACCACTAATTTCGACTTTTCTAAAGATTGAGATACTTGACACTGGCAGAATTGTGTAAAACCAAACATAAAAGCCACAAAAGAAGAAGAAGAAGATACGTAATCAGCCTTCCGATCTGTGGATATAAATGTATGCACGCACGTTACTACGTGAAAATCTAGAGATACAGTTACTAGTGAGGGTGACGGAAACTTTTTAAACACGGTGACAAAAGTTACTAGAGCGCGCTCTCCTTGAATTATTTAATAACAGAACGAACAAGATATGCTGCCTAGCTACTGAAATACTCATTTATCATTATGTTGCGAGTTGAATACATATTTACACTGTTTTTATTGTATAATTAATTAATTATCAGATTGGAATATTATGACTGGATAATAAATGTATAAAATCAATCATTGAAATTGTAGTTTTTTTTATCTTTCCTCATGTACCTACTAACCCGAGAGAGGGTGATGCTTACCACCTTAAGGGACATTATTAGTTATATACTTTCCAGGATTCAGTTATATTCATTGAAGAACGAAAAATAAAATAAATAGAAATATGAAAAAAAAACTAATTTCCAATTATTCCGCCCTCAAAACTACTGGTTTTCATACTGAAACCACCTCTTCCGGTTTTGTACACAGTTTTTCTATAAGTAGACTCGAGTATAATATTTTAGTCCTGACAAATTTAATATTGACACAACTACTCGTTTATAATAATATAACGTTTATATTGTATCTATAACTATTATAGTTAGTTAAATTACAATCACTGTTAAACCAAAGCTTAAAAATAAATTAACGAAACTTGTAACCATTTAATTGACACATTGTGGCGCTTGAAACATTGGACACGCACAATACACCAAATATATTGTTATGCGTTAATAATGAGTTCAATTACATTTTAACCCCTGCCCGGAAC
Source organism: Pasiphila rectangulata (assembly GCA_963082625.1). NCBI lineage: Eukaryota > Metazoa > Arthropoda > Insecta > Lepidoptera > Geometridae > Pasiphila > Pasiphila rectangulata. Next base: position 6,695,661 of record OY720254.1, on the reverse strand, counting down.
CAATTTATTCAAGAGTAAAACAACACTGAATGTTTTCATTCTTTTCCAATGTTTTTGTTCGTTTTATTGTAATGAGAGTGGTGCGTGGCGGTCGCGTGGTGGTCGCGTGGCGCGCGCGGGGTGGATGCGTGGTGGGTGCGGTATGGGAACATCCTGGACACGTCATGTGAGAAAGTGAGGTGATGTTCATTTGATGGTCATTTGGTAAGTGATGGATGAATATTTTTTTTAAAGCGACGCATTGAAATCTATTTATATGAATGTAATTTTTTAAATTCCTATTGTAAAAAATACAAACCGACGCGAAAAGCTAGCTTGAAATGAAAAGACGTAAGCTCAAAACAGTAATTCTCGTTCACAATTAAATGTTTTAAATTATCTAACATCCAATTGCCATTTAGAAAACGGTCTATAGAGTTAAGAGGGGCCAATCCAACTTACTTTTCATGCAACCGCTCGACGTGGGTGTGGCGTCGTAATAGATCTTTCTATGAAACTTTTGATCTAAAAGGTATCTTGTGCACTATATCTAGGTTTCTATAACAACCAAAAAATCTAAATTTGGAGAAACAAAGATCAAAAGATCAAAGTTTCATAGAAAGATCTATTACGACGCCACACCCACGTACGAGCGGTTGCATGAAAAGTAAGTTGGATTGGCCCCTCTTAATGGTAAGGTTTAGAGTCATAAATGTGTTTCCTTCGTCTGTAAAGTGAAAATCTATGTTTTTGGATTATTTTTCTGTTGCAATAGCCAAACTAAAACCCAACTGCGGAAAAAGTTGAAACCCACACGCCACGATCGTCAACGCGTCGTCTTAATCCTGCTAACTGCTGAGCCATCTCCAGATGCATGACGTGCTCTTTCCTCTGACTACCCGACTAAGCTGATAGGTAGATGGTGCGGGGCAAGTCTAATCCATCTTACAATGTCCCAGGAATAACAGCGTCCCGTAAAGCATGCTGGCGCAGTGTAAACCATCTTTTACTGTTTTTATAGTTGTGAAAGTCTAATTTACTAGGTGGGTGCTGTTCCACTGCTAGTTAGATCTACCCAATTATAAGTATCAAATCAAAAATCAATTCAATGTTCCTTTTGAAGAGTAAATAGGTATAAAAATGAAGATCTTCTTTATAAAACATAATCGATGTTATTAGGCTTATTGAACCTTTTCTGTAATAGACCAGTAAAAATGCACTTTTGTCTATTACTGTCCCGGCGAACTTCATATTGCGCCTACTACTTCTACTCTACTAGTACTGCCACTAACTACTACTCTACTACAACAATTAGTTTGAAGTCACCAAATAAAAATTTTGTATACATATTTGACAACCAAAAAATGTCTTCGTCTCTAATGTATGAGACAATTAATTTACTTACGCTATAATTATTTTTTCTGTGAACTTCTACAATGTTTGAATGGTTAGCCTATATGTTATTCCGAGCCCAGACAAGTCCAAGAAAACTTCTAGATCATGGAAATTGGTTCGGCCGTTCTCAAGTTATAAATGGTGTAACTAATCCGACTTTGGTTTTTTATAAGTATAAGTATAAAGATATAGTATTCGTAGTTACACCACTTATAACTCGAGAACGGCACCAATTTTGTAGCCTCGCAGGTTTATCATTTCGTGTGAATAAATGAAAAACCTATACGCCGGGTAAAAGTAATTTATGTACCTAATTGTAGAAATGTGTATACTGTCCACTATTACCGGAATACACGGCGACTTACGCAGACCTGCTAATATAATATGCGGGCGACCACAGAGCGACAAATTGGGCACGAATCAATCACAGTTTTAGGTGACCTGTACAACCCGCGATACGAAAACCGATAGCTTTTGAATAAACCATTATTAGGAACAAGTACATAAATGGTTCAATTTAATCAATCACCTTATGAATGAATATACAAAAGTATTTGTTCCTAAAATAGTAGATCTGTCACCAAAATTGAACTACAGAATTTACCTACTAACAATTATTTACTACTATTACAGATCCATTGAAGTGGAACAAAAATCTGAACAGGTACATTGATGGATTAGAGTGAAACAAATACATAGTAAAAACTGATTCATCAAGTAGTAAAGTAGAACAAGAAGGAGAAACTGGTTCATCGATTGATTAGAGTGGAAGAAGAAGTAGAAACTGATCCATTGATGGATTAGGGTGGAAAAAAGTAGAAACAGATCAACTTGTAGATTTTTCCAGTGGATTATAGTGGAATAGATAATTTTTGGGCATAAATCGGAAGCTAAATCTACGATTTCACTGGTTCCTGAGATCTTATTATGTAGTAGATATGGTGCGACAACGACGTTACAGCACTCCTTTGAAAAATTTAAAGTTTGTGGGTGTGTATAGTTTTGGAGATGAGTGAGTGAAGTAGTAAGTAATGCTTTAAGATGAGTGAGAAGCAATTCGACATTTTATGATGTACCTACGCTGGCTGTCTTGCTACATCTGTGTGTTTTTGTCTCAAACCGAGTTCAGAAAACCTGCAAACACGGACAGATCTATCTAAATGATGCTTCAAACATCCATTACCTACACTTTGAGTCAGTAGTTTCATCCCTTATGAACAGAACACACCGTTATGACCTCTGTGATCCGAACATCTACACGTAGAGCTGGAACATGTTCTGGTTCTAAAACAAAACGAATACAGGACTAATAAGTGGCATCCTAATCGCAGGCGCAAACAAACAGATGTAGCCAAGACATCAGTGTTCATGTCTTGAGTGAAAGTTAAAGGTGGTTCCGGTGTCGTATCGGTTAGTAAGAACAAGCTTGTCGCCATACTGTGCACGCTAAAAAGCACGACCTCATTACTGTCTATGAATTAATCACACTGTCGATGGCCAGTGATGGAATATGATATTTATCGATAATATCTGCAGTGCCTTCACTACCCACCGCATCATAACGCAGGTTTGTAAGTTTTGATTTGATAAGTGCGTGGTGAAAGTTTTTTTTTGTTGTATCTAAATTACGTGCACCAAGGTCAAATGAAAATAACTTTTATCCTACATAATATATAAAAGTGAAAGTAAGAATGTATGCATGTTCCCTTTTCACATCAAAACCGTTGAACCGATTTGGATGAATTTTAGTATAGGAGTAGATAAGTACATGGAGATGGACATAGGCTACTTTTCGTTGCGTAAATTTAATCAGAAGGGGTTAATCAGTAGGAGATGAAAGTTTGTATAGAAAAAAATATTGAACACATGTTTCAGCGTAAGTTGTAGCGTAGGTAGTTGTAGGGTAGTTGTAATATAGTAGTAGGGTAGTAGTAGAGTAGTTGTAGGGTAAGTTGTAAGTGGTGGTTATAGGTGCGATACGAAGTTCGCTGGGTCAGCTAGTTATATTTGACGCAAGAGGTTGCGGGTTCGATTCCCGCCTCGGAACAAATGTATGGATGATCTGCAGATATTTGTTCAGGGTGTTCTGGATGTTTTTCTATATATAATAAAAAATATCTATCTATGTAGTACCTACTATGTATTAAGTACCTATGTCAGTCATCTAGTACCCATAACACTAGCTCTGCTTAGCTTGGGGCTAGATGATGCTGTGTGAATTGTCCAGCATTATTATAATATTATGACATAAACACGGGAATTTATCGCGTAAATACCTTTGATTATTCCGCACGTTTCAACTGTGTTTTAACAATCGTGGTCCCGGGTTAACTGGAGATTTAATTGGAGTGTCTCATAAAGAAGCGATGGTGGTTTTGCAACTACCCTTAATTTGTCTTCAGAACTCGGTAAGGCTGCGTTTACATTGCGGCACATAACACTAAGGGGCCGTCTCCACGAGCGAGAGAATCGCGGCGATATTATATGTTATGTGTTCCCTTATGCGTTCGGCTATTGCACGCTTGTTTTGCCCGTGTTTATGTTTATAATGAATTGAGATTTTAGAGTTATATACATATATTATAGTGAATTGTGATCGAGAAAGTATAAGAAAAAATAACTTTTACATCAAAATACCTACGTTACCATTAAAAAGCTTTGAAAACCTTTGGCGTCGATATCTAAAAGGGCCGTCTCCAGCACGATCGAGGGAATCGCGGCGATGTTATCGTCGTCGCCCCGTATTTCTATACACTCTTAGAGGCCGTCTCCACGAGCGAGAGAATCGCGACGAGTCCGCACTATAGAATCGCCGCGATTCCCTCGCTCGTGGAGACGGCCCCTTAATATTATTAATTGAATCTCATGTTTATTTCTTGTTACGATTTCAACCATAAAGATATTTACTACTCGTAGGTATATTAGTTTATTACTGGATGTCTAGTGGTTAGGTTGTGCGCGAGCTGCACGCAGCTCGGGAGATTTTCTTTGCCATAACATTATTTTCGTAATAAGCACCACCCAAGTTAGTCGCAAACGATACCCATATCAAATTTTTGGTTTGACATTTGCTGCAGGAGAGCAGGGAATAAACGTACTAAGAATATTAAAAGGTCACTAGAGGATAGTAGGTGAAATGCAGTATTTCTTTAGTGCATCCATATTATTCCCAAGATTTGTTCTCTTATAGGTACGTATTCTCATTGTATATAAGTACCCGATTAGGTATCTTTGAAATTTGTTTGTTGATCTAATGAACATAACTAAATATGAAATACGTAATATGTAATGAATTTGTCTATGTATCTATCATAAAATATATTCTAAAACCTTCATTTGTCGATACCTACTGCCCAGCACTAGCGATGAATATTGTATGTTGCAATTTGTATAATTTGATTATGGCCCCACCTGCGTTGCCGTCGGCGGGGTCAAACCGCGGTGAAACGATGGTAAATGCTTGTAAAATACTTACCCGGTTTTGATATGTTGGTAGATTTTTTAAACCTACTCAATATTCAATAATCTAATATTTATAGATAAGTTATATACCTAACATTTACAGAGCTTCATTCTTTGATTCTTGAAAACTTGTTTTTTTTTCTTCATTAATTTTTACATAGATTAAAATTGTTAACTTTAGTTTTTGATTGAAGTTGTAATTGATTACAAAATAATATTGAGGAGAGGCCTTGGACACAAATTACAGAACCTTGTATCTTGAAACACAGTCTACGCTAGTTCAAGATCCTAGGTAATCAACATTATAAAATTGTGTGTAAAATAAACAAATGAATTAAATATTTAGCTTTAAGGAGGTATGGCGTGGCATGGAGATGTTGATGAGAGTAGCCTATCTTCAAAGTGTAAGATGAGCAGACGACTATTTCGCGAAAGTCGAACGACGCACTGGACTAGCGCCAGATCATAGCGATGGCACAAACTCAGAATACCTACCCATAAGAGGGTGAAATCTGGTTTTGGATGATGATTTATAAAAATTATAAGTAATAAGTAAAATATATTTATTAAATTATATTATACTATTAAATGATGTCTAGCCACGATAATTTCAATTCAGTGATAAATAAAACCCTGTATATCATAACCAGATTCAAAAATAACTGTTCGTTTCATGATTCAACCCCTAATTTGGCCCACTTAGGGGTCGTTTTTTTTACCTCTATATGGGACCACCCTTGAGACCAGTCCTTTCCAACGAAAAAAGAATCATTAACACATTCACTGCCTTCCTGAAAAGTAGCGACTTTACCCAGATACTGCCATACTGTGATATACAGCCCGCCCATCGGCGATCCCGGCATCTCGATTAAGTATTCTTGCCCGCCCGGCGTTTTAGGCATGAAGCTGTAGATTTCGACGTGAACCGTTTGATATGTCCAGTTTGCATGTACTGTACCGTGTGAAAAACGTGTATGAGTAGTTTTCTGCGATATTTGTAGCAAAATTGTGACAGTTTTATTCGTTTTTAGCTGAAATAGTAATGGAGCATGAAGGTAAGTCATAACTTTCAGTTTATTGATCTAAGATGAAGGAGAATCATATAAACCTGTGTATCAGATATAATTAAGCTAATATTTACGTAAAGAAATCTAAAATGTCTTTAAAAGGCTTTTATAAAAATCCAGGTGTCTTCAACCGTTTTGTACCCCTATAACTGCATTGAATTAGTTAAAAATAGGTAAGTAGCCCGCCGGCACTGTATGGGTTTGGCAAACACTTTTTTTTGTCGGTTAAAAATGTCAAAGCTAGCTTTTTAGGAATATCTATAAAACTGTCGGTATGAGGAGCACCTGCTGTCTTGAATTAAATTAAAAATTATCCCCAAAGTGATAATTATTTTTGTATTGCTGAACTATTACATCGTAATGTCCTCAAGACAATGCTACTCTGACAACCTCTTGCAAACGGCAAGCGACGTTGTCAGCGTGAGTAGGTAACACTATATTCAGCTTGTCTCTCCATACGTTTTAAATAAAAACGCTATAACAGATGGATTCATACTCAATTACTGGAGCATTTATCGGAACCGGATGTGAATGTGCGTTTTGTGCAATACTGGCACGCGCGCCCGCCTCCCCTCACCTATTTCACCCTTAAACACTACAATTTAAATACTAATTTTTGTGAAAGTTCGTGCTTCGTAGGTATTTCAAATTTTAAATGCGAATAAATTAAAAAAAATATATATACACAACTAATCATTTCAAATAAAGAATTTAAATTTACCACTACTATTATAAATCTACTCACTAATTAATTACCACTAATATAATAAATCCGAGGTTTTTTTTGTATGGACGTGTGTATTCGAGCGAAAAGTAGCGAATAGATCAAGCGATCAAACATATGTACCTACATTGCTAGTAAAGTAACCCATAATTACGCAAATGTACATACATACCTCCTCGTAGTAGCCTCTTCCTCTCTTGCATTAAAAGTGGAAAAAGTATTAGTAGATGCATTAAAAATCTGCCAAGGGATACCTTCGGAAAATGGGCAGCGGCGTCGTTCCGCGTTTCAACATCCCGTACTTCGCTGGCCAACCCCTTTGCCAAGCGAGGTGAGTATGGCAACTACGCCTTATGGAGATCCATTAGGGAGGCCTGTGTTCAGCAGTGGACGTTTTACCTGAGATGATGATGTTGACTCGTAATAGACGAATATCTATAATATTGGATAACATTGGTTTAGTGGATTTATTTGTAACTGCCTTCTAAAGCAAGATAAGAACATTTAAATTCATGTAGAGTTGGGCTGGACTCTGCAAAGGGAGGTGATGACATGTTGAGGGACAAAGTTAGGTTGACGATATAGTTCACGTCGCATTGCGTTAATGGATGCGACTTGCACAGGACCGTGGAGAATGGTGCCAACTAAGGGTTGCCTATACCATAGATAATATAATACAATAGTACCTATACTCAGCAGTGGGTGAAGTCAGGTTTTATAAATCAAATGAAAGAGCAAATGTTGAAAAACTGCCCTTACATACATTCAAAAAGTACATTGCTCATGCCACTGGGACATAAGTTGAATTTCGTGTTCTATCACAACCGAGCGCCTTTTATCTTCCGCAACACCCCCATATCATTACGCGCTTAACCACCTATCTGTATTGTGCACACTTATTTAATCAATCACACACCCTCTCACTTTCTGACAAATTACATGCTGGCAACACTAAAAACGCGCTGTCAAACTGACAGTTGTATATAATACACGGTTTGTTAGGTCGGGCGAATGATGATCGGACTGATCAATGACGAATGATGAACATTGACGACCGTCGTTGCGCAGTTGGTCTAAGCTGGCCGAGACGTAGGAGGTTGCGGGTTCCATTCCCGCCAAGGGACAAGTGTTTGTTTTTCTGCAGATAATTGGCTCAGTTTTAGGTAAGAGTTTTCTCTCTGTCCTAAGTATGAATTTAGAGAAAAAACAAGTATTGTTTTAGAAAAATACATTGTATAAAACGGGATTATTGTATTTTGGAGTTCGAAGGTTCTAGAAGGAAGTCTAGGTAGGAAAGTAGGTATATCAACTCTGACTCTGACTGTCAGTTTTCAAATGACTTTTGTTGTTCCAGAATAGAACAATCAGAATAATTCACAGCCCGATTTTACTTACTGCTGGGTATGGCTTCCTAAGTTTATGCCAACCACCAAGGTGCTTTATAGAAAGCTTGTGGTAAAATTGCTGTTCGTAGCAAACCGCCCGTTCTCTTTCTATATCTTCTACTTGAAAATGTATAAATAGGATTCTTTAGGTAATAAAGTTTTCCTAAAGTGTAAATACGTCCGTGTCTGGTCTATAGTAAGTAGAAGAAATTTCCGACCGTGTAAAACTGACGGTTATCGGTCTACCCTCAAACCGGCGGAAGCTCGGACGCGCGTATGATAATTTTATTATTACAAGTATTTTTTAATGCGAGGGATGTACGAGGGTGTCCGTGGGAAGAGGGTGGCAGGTAAGGGATGAACTCGTAATGTGCTTAATGAGTGATTTTAGTCACCAGGTGTATGGCGATCATGACTTTTAGGGAATCGTCGTCGGTTTTGGGGGTGCGAACATCAGAAACAAGAATGCAACAGAGGTAGAGTTTAAAAGTTAGTTCTTAGCTGTTTGGTTGACAACATTGCTACTGTACTCTTGCCCGTGGATGCAGTAAGAATCTGCCAAGGGATACCTACAGAAGATGGGCAGCAGTGTCTTCCAGTATATCAGCATCCCGTACTGCGCTCGCCAACCCAGGTGGGTTGGCGAGCGCAGTACGGCAGGTGCCAAGCGTGCCGATAATGGCAAAAACCCCCTCATGATCTTAAGGAGATCCATAAGAAAGGCATATTCATTCAGTAGTGGACGCAGACTGCAGTTCTTTCATACTACTTCCCAGTCGCGGCGGAGATGAAGAGGTATTAATTATAATAAATGTATAACCCAAAGTCATTGTACCTACCTAACAAATTTTGTACCAGTTATGATCAGATAAGATGTAAGCAAATAACATAATGAATTTATATCTGCTCGAGCAACTGCCGTAAGTGTGTCAATGGTGATGTTGCTCCATTACTTTTTATAATATTAGGATTATCTAGGTCAAAACAGCTGTCTGAAGTAGGTATCCATATAAGCCCATTCCAACCCATTACAATGTCTCCAAAAATAAATCATCTAAGTACATAAAATTAACTTTTCTATTTTTATAATGCGTGTGACCACTTGGACCTTTATTGCATCCTTTTTTTTACAATAACACTGAAGAGCCCTTATAGACAAAGTCCGACCAAAATTGTTTTCGGAATTGGAACATTAGGGTGAAATATTGCGCGGGAAATAACCAAGGAGTTTCATAAAAAGCGTGCGAGTTTCGTTCAGAAACCAGTCATCCGTGTCGCGAGAAGTGGGCGCGCTTGTCGGACACGCGCTTGACTGTTTGGATTTAATTTAATTAATTGAACTTGTGACGAATCTGTTTGTGGGGTGAAATAATTACTATCTCTCAATTGTTTGCTCTATCTATATTGGAGATTTGATTGAGTCCGCTTTTCTACGCTAATTTTATTGGAGCTGTTGTTTATTTACTTAGTTTTTTGACTACCTACCTTTTGATTTAGTACCTTATGTCTACATAACCAGAATATTTAAGGAAATTATTTTACTTTGATAAAGAGTAGAAAATATCTAACAAGCCGACATTTTTGTAATTTTTGGAAGAAATAACAGGTAGAAAGAAAGAAAGAAAATATATCTAATTTATTTTATAGATACCTCTACCTTGAGTACCGCTAGTCACAGAAGCAAATAATAAGATGATACGACTTTGATATAAAATGTCAAATTTTATAAGTATAAAAATAAGTCTCATTTTACGTAGGACGTGACCAACCAAACCTTTTTCTCACAAAAAATCCCAGCATCTCCTCCAAAAACGCGAAGTCATGTGATTTTCGACAGGTTCATAGAGTGGTCAAGAAAGACCACCCACGTCTGTTTACTCTATGCCCCCGTTTAATTGTCTATGCAAACATTGATTAGATACTCTTTTTACCCGACTTCGCGGGCTTTTTTCTCAGTACGTGGGTAGATGTGGGGGCAGGTCGTTATGCTTAGTACCGGTTTAATCCTGTTTTGTTCTTTGTTGCCTTTTAGGATGCATTTGTTTAGATCTAAAATTGGCACCGTCCTATAAGGATGCTATGGGTTGGTTGTAAATTAGGTACGTAGGTTTACAGAGTTGTTGTTCAAACATGTCCTACGTATGGAACTATCATTATTTTCTTGATTCCACTACAATTTTAATTGTCTTAGCAATCTGCCTGCCAAGTGTGGTGAGTATGGCAACAACTCCTCTTGATCAGTACAAATATCAATGTTCAGTAGTGGACGTTCTACGGCTGAGATAATTATGATGATGAAGCTTAACATTTCGTACTACGCTCGTCAACCCACCTGCCAAGCGTGGCGAGTATTTCAACAACCCTCTCATGATCACTACGAAGAGATCCATGCCTCTGTCCAGCAGTAGACGTCGTACGACTGAGATGATGAAGTAAGAACTGCATCCAAGGGCAAGAGGGAGGGGCAACATTCTACTGACACCCCACAGCTCGTTAATCCTTGTTTGTAATTTATTTGTTTTTTTTAAAGCTTGATGTTGCCTACTCCAGGACTCTTTCCACTGATCGATGTTACCTATTAAAACAAAATGTACGCAAGTTTCCCAGCCAAACAGTTCACACCGTTCGTCCCACACAGCCAAGCACCTTGTTAGAGGCACTGAAATAAAAACAGTGCGGGGTGGCATAATTATTATGGGGAGCTCCGGTAGCTAACGCTAAGTGCCACTAGTCAACCGGCTAAGGATGTCTGGTGATGTATCGTCACAGGGTGTGTTGGATCGACGGGTTCACAGTTGATCGCAGGATTATGATCACAAACCAACGATTACATAAAATTATACCAATTGATCACATAAATTTATTAAGTACGTGTGCAGCTAAAAAAAACTATAATTGGGTATTAATAAATTAAAAAAATCAATAGTTCCAATTGATCGTGCATTGATATCGAGTGTTTTGCTTTCTATTTATTAATTAAAATATTTTTTATTTTAATATTTTTTTTAAAACAACAGTGGGGGAGTAAACCGTCTTAAGGATGTCCGGTGATGTATCGTCACAGGGTGTGTTGGATCGACGGGTTTCCAGTTGATCCTGCGATCATCACATTTGATCACAAAAGCGTTGGTAATCAAATGGATAATAATAAATCATTTCAGCCGTAAAACGTCCGCTACTGAACACAGGCCTCCCTCATGGATCTCCATGAGGGGTAGTTGCCATACTCACCAAGCTTGGCAGGCGGGTTGGCGAGTGCAGTAAGGGTTAATACACGGAAAGACGCTGCTGCCCATCTTCCAGAGTGATTCCTTAGCAGGCTCTTACTGCATCCACGGTCATGAGAGGAGGGGTAACATTCTGCAGCCGGCACCCCACGGCACATAATAAATAAACATAATTAGCTGAAGTTGCCAAAGTTACAATGAATTTGCCTACAATATGAAAAAATGGGAATCTGCCAGTGTATAATAATATACTTACTCGAACCCAAAAATCTGTTTCCAAAGTCAAACGACGGAGTCCTGAGGTAAGCTCCTCATTTTTAGGAAATCTGTTCAAAACAGTGGCACTGGTTTGAACGTGGCATTGATATCGAGTGCTAAGCTTAATTTTTTAGAAAAACACTTTATTCAGAAAACAGTGCTGGCCTAATTATTATGGAGAGATCTTTTTACTAAGTACCTACTACCTAGAGCAAACCATCTAAGGTCGGTGATATGTTATCATATCTCACGTTCTATTGGATCGACGGGTTCCCAGTTGATCTTTGTCTTCAAGCTCTGCTTTCTTTGAGGCTCAATGGTTCTGTGTGAAATGTCAAGCATTTAATGCGGACATTTACGTGGACTGCGGAAACTTTTAACTAGCCATCAGAATGTTATTTGTGTAAATTGCGCCGTGGGGTGTCGGCAGTAGAATGATACCCCTCCTCTCATGCCCATGGATGCAGTAAGAGCCTGCTAAGCGATACCTCTGGAAGATGGGCAGCAGCGTCTATCCGTGTATCAACATCCCATACTGCGCTCACCAACCCGCCTGCCAAGCGTGGTGAGAATGGCATCTACCCCTCATGGAGATCCATGAGGGAGGCCTGTGTTCATCAGTGGACGTTTTATGGCTGAAATGATGAAATGTAAATTGTCAACCTGTATTAATTCTTAAGCATAGCTGTAAGTTTTCTTAAAATTGTTAAAATAAAATAAAAACTATTAAAATAAAATTATATATATATTAAAAAAGAGCCCCATATGCCACATGTTCTCGCCTCAAAACCGACTTTGGGGTGATAACTCCCGCGGCTCTAGCGCCAAAACCACCAGCGCCTATACGGACCACCCGTATCTATCCAAGTACTCTGCAGTAGCCGCACTGGAACCTCCAAAACATACCGGTACACTTTACTTATATTTGTATACATACTATCTAGGACTCTATACTAATACTAAATACAAATACCCGTACCTATATTAAAAAGCTGAAGAGTTTGTTTGCTTGTTTGGTTGAACGCGCTAATCTCAGGAACTTATTATTATTATTAAGCCTCCACTGTCCCACTGCAGGGCAAAGGCCTCCCTTGCTTCAGGAACATTTCAGACAGGACGTTATACGACTAAAAAAAATATGAAAATAATCGCGGCGATTGTTGTTTACCTTAAGACCTTTTGCCTACTATCATTTGCAAACAATTATACATAGAACTTACAGCTAAAACCAAAACGTTTTATGTACAGTCGCGTTCATAGTAAAGGATACTCTAAGGTAAAAGTACACTTAGGTACCACTAAGGCTTAGTGTTATTCTTTAATAAGAACGCGACTGTACCTACTAGTTACCTACCTAACATTGTCAAATTTAACAATAAAATGTATAAATACTCGTACATATATACAAGGTAATGTTAAACCTAGTCTGCATTAATTAAACGCAAAGTTTCTGCTAGATATGTTAGCTACTCTTCGCATAAAGTGGTAACAAATATTCATCGAAACTTCCAGATTCATCAATATCTTCTATCCGCAGCGTCGCCGTCCCACGCGTTGTAGGTGGGCACCTACCCGAATAAACGAATTTTCAGTCAGTAAATCCTCTATGGTACGTAACTAAATCGTGGGGGCAGGTAGACATTTTCCCCACGCAAGGAACCCAATCAAACCCCTATTAATTTTCTTTCATTCTGTATCAACCCTTAAACAATAAGTCCCAAATAAAGGGTGGGAGTTTCACTACAACTTTTAATATAGAAGATTAGCCATGCACCGTAGGGTTACCGCAAATTAATTCCTTATTACGACTGCTAAATATTCCAATCTGTGGCAGCCCTTAGCTATATCCGTAGTGTGGGAGCTAGCGGCTATTATTCACGTTAACACTTAATAATTAAATTCAGATACGAATGAAAACAATGAAGGTAGGTCACAAAAAAAGAAAAAGTTCATAAATTGGGACACGCAGTAGTGTCAAAAAACGATCTTAAAAGTGCATGCATGTTATACACGGGCGTGGCGCATCGACCCAAACTGCATCTAACTAAAGCTAGGTGGCTGATAAAAAAGCTATAAGAATTGATGAACGATCACTTTATTATACACAAAAATACTTAATATTAACATATATAATCGAATATATATAAAACGGACAATAGAAGAATCACATCTTCTGTATAATTATCGCAGTCGTATTAATAGATGAATAATACAGCGTCAGAAACTGATATTCATGCTATACGGGATGCTGCGGTGCCTGGGATTTTGTTAAATTGATTAGGCTTACACGACACCTAAACCAAATCTCCCAGCTTAGTCGCCCATGTCAGAGGACAGAACAGGTCAATACGCCTGAAGCTAACTAAGCCGCGGATTTCCTCACGATGTTAAAAGCTTCTAGGTTACGAGCTCTGTGGCGCAGCGGGCGAAGGTCCGCCTGCGACGCCAGGGGTTGCGGGTTCGATTCCCGCCTCGGGACAAATGTCTGTATGATCTGCAGATATTTGTTCTGGGTGTTTTTCTATGTATAATAAAAATATCTATCTATGTAGTATAATGTCTTAAGTATATCAGTCATCTAGTACCCATAACACAACCTCTGCTTAGCTTGGGGCTAGATGATGCTGTGTGATTTGTCCAGCATTATTTATTTATTTATTAGGTACGTTTTAATAACATAATTTTCGCAGTTAGCTCTCACACTATCTGTCCTTAACTGTGACCGGGATTACAGCTAGTACATTCCCAGGCATCCCCCGGGGAGGCCTCTTGTACCGGCTTAGCGGCGGGATTTCGCCCGCGGCCTGTTCCCGGGAAACCAATCGATGATGTAATTAACTTACCATAGTCAATAACAAGGTTCATCATGATTTACTTTATATCATAAGCGGAATGTTTTAGTTTACTATTCCCTAGTAAAAATTATGGTACCTATGTGTTTCCTAAATATAACATGAAATATTTAGGAAACACATAGATACCATACTTTTACACTGTAATTATTTGGACACAAATGCCCACCCTAAGTCAATTCACATAAAAATAAAACGTTATTATTTTACCTGAATAAAGCAAATATTTGAATTTGTTCGTTTCAGAGTACATAGTTCAGAGTTTTTATTTCAAGTAAGGGAAGAAGCGAAAATAAACCAAACACTTTCACTTCTACTCATTATTAAAATATTCTATTCATTATTAATAATGAATAGAATAAATAAAATATTCTATTCATTATTAATAATGAATAGAATATTTATATTCATTATTAATAATGAATATTCATTATCATAATGTATTATTCTACTCATTATTAATGTCTTAATAATATGCTTAGTTTATTAGATTGCGTAATGTTGTTGTACACTTCTCACCCGTTAAACATATGTGAAACCTATGTGTTGTTTACCTTAAGTCCTATAAACGTAGATGGCTTTTTGAACATTAGGCTAAATAATCGAATGATGGATAGATGATTTATGACATCAGTAAGAAGGGTAGTTCAGGAAGAAGAAATTTTATCCTGCCGATACTGCGTCCGATACTTTTGCCGGCTACTTTTTCGATATCGCCTGCCCATCTCATCACTCATCCAAATATAACCCCTCTGTTCGCGGGATAACTTTAAATAGGTACCTACTTTAATTATGTTTGAAGTGCGCGCACGCGTAGCCCTGTGAACGCGGTGTGGGAACAATCGGAATGGCCCTTATATCGGCTTGAGTGTAGAGCGCTTAGGAATAGCGATGGTGAATTTTTAAAGGGGTATGGAATAAAAAAGCCGTAAAAAAATAAAATAGCGCGGACTCGTCGCGATTCTCTCGCTCGTGGAGACGGCCTCTAAGAGAGTGTATGGAAATACGTGGCACGACGATAACATCGCCGCGATTCCCTCACTCGTGGAGACGGCCCCTAAGCTACCTCTATAGGTACGAGTCATTTGGAGTTGTCTTGTAAAATGAAACTTAGTATTTTCGCCACTTTCGTAAAGGACCTCGAATTGGTAAATCTCAGGTTACTTTATGTAAGGTCAATTGATCGATTACAGAATGTTTACCATTAATCGATTCCTTTGACGGAGTAATTGTCCCTAGCCGTAACATCTTCATCATTTCAGCCATAAAACGTCCACTACCGACCACAGGCTTCCCTTATGGATCGTGAGGGGTAGTTGCTATACTCACCACGTTTGGCAGGCGGGTTGGCGTGCGCAGTACGGGATGTTGATACACGGAAAGACGCTGCTGCCCATCTTCCGTAGGTATCCCGTGGCAGAATCTTATTGCATCCACGGGCAAGAGAGGATAGGCAACATTCTACTACCGGCAACCCACGGCTAACTGCCTTGATTGATCTGATGATAATCATACGAGAGATGAAAACTTAGATAGAATTGATAGTAGACACTTCTGCAGTAAATCAAGCAACTATACTAACGCGAAATAAAGGCCACGATATTCGATTATCTAAATATCCGAATTAGCCAATTTCCGATTCAACTTTAAGTGATCAAATATTCCTGTTTTGATCGAAAAAATATATGTTTTAGTTTAATAAACGATTTTGAATATCGAATGGTTCAAAACACGACGTGGTGAGTATGGCAATAATCCCTTATGATCACTACATGGAGATTTATGAGGGAGGCCTTTGTCCAGCAGTGGACGGCTGAGAAGATGATGATGATGATGAATCATCATAAAAGTAGGTAGCTTCTACCATAAATCGATGCTCGACTCTTTCTTGCTAACCCTAACCTAAACAACTTAGCCTGCATTTTATCTCCCGTACCGTGTATGTATGTTTAGTCTGTGAAGGAACTCACGGTCACGTCTGTTGTTTCATTATCGTGTAGGAAACAAGTCCTTAAGCCGTGGGGTGCGTACCTGCGCGCACGCAGCGTACCTGACCTAGGAAAACAAACATGGCGGCGCGTTGGAGCAATATGGATACGACTTGCACGTGTTTTAGGAATGCGAAATAGGAGTTGAGTTCTTAGATTTTATTTAAAGTCCTACTAGATTTTGTCATTGAAACTTATAAAGTACAAGTTATACGTAAATAAGCACATAGAGTTCGCGCAAAACTTCTTGAGCTCTGTGAACGTTGCGGCAAATGCAAAGTTGCGCATGTTGACATGTTCATTCAATATTGCCAACTAGGTTATAAATAATCTTGCCACATAGTAGAAATTTTGTATTAAAAAATTGGCTTCTTGCGATAAGTAAACGTGAATTTGTTCTAGCATTTAAGTTTTTATTAATCCTTAATTTAATATAATAATTTTTTTTAAATATGTTTGTTTTAATAATTGAAAAATACATAAATGCATAGTAAAATGTGTGCTAGATAAAACGAAAATACACCAAAACTCGCGCTGGCAACCCTAGTTTCACTGACTGAGCCCCTCTCGCACCCCTTTTATCATTTCTTCCCCTCAACGCCCTAAAAACTGTGTACTGCGCATTCACTGAAGCTAACTTCACAGAACTCAAGAAGTTTTGCGCGAACTATACCATATTAACAATTTCTAATACTAAATTTCAAGGTACCTTACCGCTTTAGCAGGTTTTCTATACCCATACTTTGGGTACCATCTCTGGAGATTCCCAATTTTTTTAATAAGATTATTTATTGTATGTATTCAATTTAATTATCACCTATTTTATTAAACTAAATCCTTAAAACTTCCTTAAAACACAGACACAGATTGACTTGCTTCTTAACCACTAAATGTTTGTAACGGCTAATCAAAATGTGTTCATACGATGTACAGAGTTGGTGATTATGTTTAGGTGTCTATTGAATTTAGTATTCTTATTCCAGAAGACGGAAGTCTACATATGATACTGAGACGTGGTCCTTCACTATTGGCCTTATCAATATGCTTAGAGTCGCTCAACGAGCTATGGAGAGGGCTATGCTAAGGGGATTTCTCTACGGGATTAAAACAGAAATAAGGAGACACGTAGAATAACTCGGGTCACCGACATAGCCAGATAATAAAAAGATAAAGTGCTAATCCGGCACGTTGAAGTGGCAATGGGCAGACCATATAGCGCGCAGAACGGATGGCCGATGAGGCCGTAAGTTCTTCAATGGAGGCCACGGACCGGCAAGCGCAGCGTAGGTCGTCACTTACAAGATGGGTAGACGACTTGGTAGGAACCGCAGGTTGGCAGTAGATGCAGGCCGCTTCCAACAATACTTGAAGATCGATGAGAGACCTTAGTCCTGCAGCGAACGTTGTACGTCTTAGAAACTTAAATTTAATCGGTATCTCCTAACAACGTCCCACAGAATCTCCTCAGTCACATCCTCCCTATCCGAACCTGTTATTCGTAGACATCGTAGATATTTCCATATTTCGGTGGTTGTTTTTGTGTGACACGCTAAGTGCCCTGATAGACCACCCAGCGAGCCCTCAACACCTATAATAAAATCATCAGCGCTGGGCAAACATTGTGTTTTGCCAGCTATTCGTGAGTATGGAGCGTTGGTTATAAAGGTTATGATACTTTGTTTTAGGACTATCAGATTCTATATGGTACCAAATGCTTTATTCACAATAGTTCAGCGTGTCTGTTAATCTATAAACTAATATTATTTAGGTTGCGAGTCGTCGCGTAAAATAAGTCGTGGAATATACGCTGCATTCGGTCTCTTACACAACTCATGTTTATGCACACAGAAGACGCAAATTCATACAGCGACTTCAGTTGAACGTAAATTGCGTTCGACAACTAAAAATACGCGACTCAAGTCTCACAGAATTACGCTCGTTTGGCCTCAGTTAAGTGTGAAGTATTTTTAACCCATTACAAGGGTTACTTAGCTTAGTTTTGTACCATGGGAACATAACTACCAACAATATAACAATATATTATACATAGTAAGTACAGGTAGGTACCTACATGTTTTTCAACAGTAGCATATCTTTATTGTTCTTAGCTACTTATTATTTTAAGTGCTCCTCATAAAGATGGGCTATGAATGCGTAAGAGCGCTCGTACTATGTAAATACCTAATAAGTTAAAACTCAGAAGTAGGTATGTAGTGAGTAGGTCGATACTTTTTGTGACGTATTTTGTGATATCTCCTACGCGGTACTACTTACTTATAAATCGTAGTACGTAACTTCAACTACTTAGGACGTCCACTGTTGGGCATAGGCCACCCTCGTGGCACTCCAGGTATAGTGCTGGAAGCGGCCTGCATCCACCGCCGACCAGCATACTTTACCAGGTCCGCTCATCTTGTTGGTGGACGTATAGAACAATAATACATTGAATTCAAACTATTTAACCTTTACTAATTCTATTACATTTTCTCAAAATAGACAATAATTTTACAATAGAAAATATTTTTAGTATGTAAAGACGTTTTCAGGATTTCATTGTAAAAAAAACAAAAACGGTTTGTATCTTATTCTATAGAATTCTAGAGATGTTTAAATACGATTAATAGATTACGTTTAATAGATGTACCTAATAATACAAGATATATAAAAACAAAATTCAAATCATTTTGTTTTTATATATCTTGTATTACTAAAAAAAATTTGCAGGTACTTATTATTGAAAATTAAAATTAAACAAAATTCACTTTGTATCCAGCCTTTACTTTGAAAATATGAATTAATTCTAGCACTGTTTTGATTGCTTGTGTTCTACAGACGGAGAACAAAACTACCCGCTTATGTGAAGAATTCACAATATCAAGCCTTAGTTTTAAGGTGCTGACTGAAAATCATGAGCAACAAAACAGGGTTAGGTACCGACCGACTGAAATTGGAACACAACCTTGCCAAAAATAGTTTTTGGAATCAAAGCTTTTTAAATAATATCACCTACACAACCACAGACAGTACACGAATGACCCTAGAGACGGCTTGTCAAAAAATCTCACGTCACTTTCAACTCGATCTTACAGACAAAGGGGAATCCACATTACCTGTCACTGGCACTAGTGATGGAACAGCGTAGTGCATTATTATTTATCTACCAACTTATCTGTACAGCTGGACAAAATTGTAACTAAAGTAATTTCTTTATCAGTAACTCCACTATAGACACTAAACGCTCTGTTAGCGCTGCTGTCTACAGCATAGATAAGCTTGTCGCACAATACCATACGTGATGTTCTCTGTATTGGCAAGATTACCCTACCTGTCTAATGCAATATCTGTCCGTCCGTCTGTTTTCACTAAACGTAGGCTTACGTTTATCCTTTATTTTCTTTGTTGACGTGTTTGGTTTAGTTAAGCTTGACCACAAAGTATTTGACTTGCAATTGTTAGATAATTCAATATTGTTTACTTACTTTTGGTTTTATGACGTTCTCACACTATGTCTGTTTGCGTTAGATACGAGTTATATTCGTTTGAATTATATACTAACTCTCCTTAATAATAAATGACTTAGTTATGTTATATATAACGAAGATCATTTTCAAATTATTTCAATAAAAAGTTGCTTAAATTGCTGAATTTCAAATAAAATACGTTTAATGTTTTTACCTGCCGTGGGGTGCCAACAGTTTGTTACCATGGAATGTTACCGCTCCTCATGCCCTTGGATGCAGGAAGAGAGATACCTCCGGAAGATGGGCAGCAGCGTCTTTCCGTGTATCAACATCCCGTACTGCGCGCCCGCCTGCTAAGCGTGGTGAGTATCGTAACTACCCCTCATGGAGATGATGAGGGAGACCTGCGTTCAGTAGTGAACGTTTTACGGCTGAAGTGATGATAAATGTTCTTACCACTGCCAAGGATACTACTCTACATTAGTAATTCAATCGACATACTTTATTAAATACAAATCCATAATTATAAGTGAACTTTACTCTCCTGTTAATGTTTATTTACGATTAGAAAACCAATTAAACTTGTATCTGAATCAAGGAGAGCCATAGAGTAATTGTTTATCTAGTTGTTAATAATATTACGTACTAGAGACGCCTTGCGTTCTGTTAAAATAGATTGCAATGGCTGCCTAATGCTAAGATAATAAATTTAAAAAATAACCTTAAAAACACGTCATTTCCGAAATATAGAGAGAACTGTGCTTTCAAGGCAGGACGTAAATTAGTAGGTAGCGTTTTTCGTCAAAACATTAATAAGTTATTACGTTATAAAGAGAAACAAAACACCCGACTACAAGGTCCAGCACGCACTTGGCCGTTTCCAAACCAAAATTTAAAGCCATTTAAATGCATAGATCACACATTTATTCGAATGATTGAATGAAAATGTTTGTAATTATTTCTAATCTAGGGAATTAAAAGCAGATTACAAAAATATATCTGCTTTTAATTCCGTTTATTTTGATACCCTACTGCTACTCGATTTGTTAAAATTAGGTTTGGTTAAAATAAATTTAACATCTTAAAATGCCAACAATCCGCCATTTCGTTTTTTAAATACCTGTCTAAGGACAGTCGGGTTTTTGAGACAAATCTAACGATACCTACCTTAATTGTCGAAATCCATCCAGCCGTTTGGAAGATACGAGGGAATAAAGAAATTTACAAACAAACAAGAAACGCGCGAAAAACAATACCCTTCCTTGGCAGTTGCGTAAAATAATACCCTTCCTTGGCAGTTGGGTAAAACAATATCTTTCCTTGGCAGTTGGGTAAAACAATACCCTTCCTTGACAGTTGGGTAAAACAATACCCTTCCTTGGCAGTTGAGTAAAACAATACCCTTCCTTGGCAGTTGGGTAAAACAGTACCCTCCCTTGGCAGTTAGGTAAAACAATACCCTTCCTTGGCAGTTGGGTAAAACAGTACCCTCCCTTGGCAGTTGGGTAAAACAATACCCTTCCTTGGCAGTTGGGTAAAACAATACCCTTCCTTAACAGTTGGGTAAAACAATACCCTTCCTTGGCAGTTGGGTAAAACAATACCCTTCCTTGGCAGTTGGGTAAAACAGTACCCTTCCTTGGCAGTTGGGTAAAACAATACCCATCCTTGGCAGTTTGATAAAACAATACCCTTCCTTGGCAGTTGGGTAAAACAATACTCTTCCTTGGCAGTTGGGTAAAAAGCAGAAGCCTTTTTATTTTTTAAGCATTTTACTACTCCGTCAAACTACTACAGGTTATTTCAACTGTCAAAGTAAAATCTGATTCTCCTTATTTTTTTCGCTTCTATCATTGAGCACGACCGAACATGATCCACGCGGCCCATTAACTTTGTTTATTAGTGGTAGATAAGTTTGCAACGTACAAGCTTTGATAATTGTTTTTAATTATTGACACATTTTGAAATTACTAGCTCACAATACTAACTTAGTTATTATGATAGATATGGAAAGACTAATTTATAATAATTAATACTAGACAATCTAGCGCCAAGCCGAACGAAGTTTCTGCTATAGCAACTAAGTGATTGATTGAATACACATTTATACTTTGTAGGGGTCCGTTAAAACCGGGACCCTATTACTATGACTCCGCTGTTCGTCTGTCTGGCCGTCCGTCTGTCTGTCTGTCACCAGGCTGTATCTCATGAACCGTGATAGCCAGTTGAAATGTTCACAGATAATGTAGGTATTACTGTTACTGCTATAACAACAAATGTTAAAAACAGAATAAAATAAATATTTATGGACACCCATACAACAAAGGTGATATTTTGCCTTTTCTTGCTCAATATTAATAACGATACTGTTATCGGTAACCGCTTCTAATCAGGTAAACGCTTGAAATATTCACAGAATATTTAGTTGTATATTAATTTTAAAAATAAATAATTAAAATAAAATCAATATTTAAGGTAAGCTCCCATACAACAAACGGGATTTTAATGCCGTTTTTTGCTCGATATTAATAACGGCAACATTTAAACGCTTGAAATGTACACAGAATAATGGTACGGAACCCTTCATGCGAGAGTCCGACTCGCACTTGGCTGATTTTTTTTTCTTTATATTTTAATTTTATACAAAACACCCAGACCCGAGACAAGTAGGTATCTGCAAGAAATTAATTAATTAATTAATTCAGGCTTGACTTTTCGGAAATCCATTATAATATCTGAACAACAAAAATACAGTAAGAAATCCGCCAACCTTGATCTAATAAGATATAGTGCATCGACTCGTGTTTCGCCTTTCTACAAGGCATCTTCAGGAGAAATCTTAAAGGCGAAACACGTGTCCAATTCCTTTTGAGTGTTTTTTTAGCGTTCATTAGATAATAGTTTCATCATCATTTCAGCCGTAAAACGTTTACTACTGAACACAGGCCTTCCTCATCGAACAGTTATGGTAGTTGCCATACTCACCACGCTTGGCAGGCGGGTTGGCGAGCGCTGTACGGGATGTTGATACGTAAAGTCGCTTCTGCCAACCTTCTGGTGGTATCCCTTGACAGATTCTTACTGCATCCACGGGCAAGTGAGAAGAGGTAACATTCTACTGCCGGCGCCCCACGGCAGAAAGAAAGTTGAAAGAGTGAAAGAAACTACACAAATATGTCTACACCCTTCAGAAAAAATACCTATTTAAATAGCAGAACATATGGTGAGCACCCACATATATACGGGTATTATATATACTAGTAAATAATATAAGTGCGTGAAGTTTAAAGTAACGAGACGCATGGAGATCATGTTTCGGGAACACGCATCCACCATTAAGGAGGATCCGGTGTCGGGTAACTGGTATGCTCTTATTGGCTCCCGATTTGTATATTTCTAAAATAGATCCGCGGCGATATTAAAAAAATGTATTTTAGTTTAAATGGGAAGCGGACGGTGATTGTAGACATTGGAAGGAGATGGGGAGACCTTTGCCCACACATGGGTTAGAAAAAATAGGCTGGATACATTGAAGTATTATTACTAGCGTATAGAATTGACACCCGCGAACAACAAGTTTGCGCCATGAGTTGTTGCCGGCCGGCAACAACTCATTTAGTCGTTCGTCGACGCCCATCGCGACCGCACGCGAATAAACCTAAATTAAAAATGCCGTCTTGCGTGTTAAAAACGTGTAATTAATCAATCAACTGCGAAGAAAAAAGATAGTGGCGTGACTTATCATCGGAAAGTAAACAGAAAATCAACTAAAACCAACTAAAATTAATTTTTGTACATTATTTTCTATTGTACTGACATTTTGTTTGAAAATCATAGATTATGAAAAGTGATTCGTACAGATGGGATGTGGAAGGTACCTACTAAGGGTTGGCGACAAAGGTTTAACTGATTATTTTTAACTTATATTACTCGCCCTATGCCGTCTGTCTGATCAGTAACAGTAGGTACTCTAGGTACCTACTGTAGGTATCTTTTGCAATCGTCATTACTTATAAACTGAAGCTGTATTATACCTATATTGTTGTCTGAACAAATTCTTAATGTAATAGATTGACGACCTCTGTGGCGTGGTGGGCGAAGGTTCGCCTGCGATGCAGGAGGCGGGTTCGATTCCCGCCTTGGGACAAATGTTTAGTGATCGCTGCAGATATTTGTTCTGGGTGTTCAGGTCATTTTCTACGTATAATAATAAATAAATAGGTATTTATGTATTGTATTGTATTTATTATATCAGTTATCTAGTAGCCATAACAAGAGCTCTGCTTAGTTTTGGGCTAGATAATCATCATCATTTCAGCCAAAAAACGTCCACTAATGAACAAAGGCCTCCCTCATGGGTCTCCATGAGGGGTAGTTGCCATACTCACCACGCTTGGCAGGCGGGTTGGCGAGCGCAGTACGGGATGTTGGTATATGGAAAGACGCTGCTGCCCATCTTTCGGAGGTATCCCTTAGCAGGCTCTTACTGCATCCACGGGCATGAGAGGAGGGGCAGAGTGAAATAAAGTGTGGGGTCTAGTTAGTCTAAGTACCTACATACCTATGTACGTACTTGTTGGATAAAATACCAATTTATTTGAAAAAAAAATACTTTAAACGCTTAACGATTCGTTTTAATTTAATGTACTTAAATATTTTTACGTTTTGAAATATAATATTCATAGGTACCTACTGCATTAACATTACTGCATTAATAGCTGTCTGAAGTGTCCCTTCTGCGGTGAAAAAAATCTATTAGAGCGACATGTTGTTACACTATGTTGAACGAAACGTGTAAGCGCCACGAAATTCACGGCGCTTACGACGTTTTGGTCGCGAGAAAACTATTCTCTATTAGCGATCTAGCGCTGCATGTATTGATGGTATGGATAGACGACATTCTAATCGTGTAGCGCTGCAGCGAATACTTGTGTGCGGGGGCGGGCGCGCCCCGCGCAGGCACCCCCGCTGTCATCAAGTTGCGACACGTTTTTTGTTTGGTATAGCTACTCTAACTATTTACAACTCACTGGCTGGATATCACCATCTAGCCTCATAGTGAGCAAAGCATGTGTAATATTTACCTGCTGGTTAAAATAATACCTATATACCTTTTGTAAATACATACTTATCAGATGGTTGCGGGTTCGATCCCCGCTCCTGGGGACAAATGTTTGCTTATCTCTAGATATTTTTCTAAGACCTGGGTGTTTTCTATGTGGAGTGTCCAGCATTATTTATATATTTTAAAAATATTTGACGAGCTCTGTGATGCAGCGAGCGAAGGTCCGCCTTCGACGCAAGGGGTTGCGGGTTCGATTCCCGCCTCGGGACAAATGTCATTACGATCTGCAGATATTTGTTCAGGGTGTTCTGGGTGTTTTTCTATATATAATAAAAATATCTATCTATGTAGTATTATGTATTAAGTATATCAGTCATCTAGTACCCATAACACAAGCTCTGCTTAGCTTGGGGCTAGATGATGCTGTGTGATTTGTCCAGCATTATTTATTTATTATTTTATTTTACACAGCACTATCTAGCTCCAAAGTAAGCGTGTATTTTGCGTACCAGATGATTGTTAAAATGTTTTTTTTGTAAACACATTCTTATAGTAACATAGAAAAATAACCAGACCGAATACAAATATCTGCAGAAAAATAATAAAGTAATTAATAGGTAATTAATTCCTAAATATCACTAAAATGTTTTTATATGTATGTACATATATCAATTAAACTTTTGGAGTATAAATGTACTTACAAATGACCTCTATAGATTTAACTAGATTGTTAATTATTCATCATTGTCATTATTATTTAACATGATGTAGAGTATGAGATTATATATTTTTAAAGTAAATTTAATAATAAAAAAAGATAAAAAAAAGCAAAGATAGCCACCGAGTGGGTCCCACATGCGGTACAACGACCGCGCGGCCGGCCCAGGCGCAGATGGCGGGATGAGCTGGACATGTACTGTGCTGACTGGTCGACCAACGCCTTGGACCGGGAAGTATGGAGAGAGGGAAGGGAGGCCTTTGCCCAGCAGTGGGATCCTACAGGCTGATTAGATTAGATTAGATTAGAAATTTAATAATAAATATATCATTAAAACCCAATAGAATATTGATATCCCCAAGGAAATCCCTTAAAACACGGAAAATTAGAAACGCATCAACATAAACCAGGCCCAAGTAGAATGCACCTATATATTACCCTCATTGTCTACCGTATCGCAGCTTATATCAGTAACTCTATCTCTTGTTATTTACTTTTTAGAAGGTAAATAAGGTCGTACCTACGCTCAATAAGTTTCCTCACGATATTTTTCTTCAACGTAGGAACGTTTTTAAAGTTACCTGACTATGGTTGGATGGTTGTTGCGCTTGCTATCAAATGCAAATAAATATTTTTTTGTTTAATAAATAAATGATTAAATGAAAATTCAACATAAAGTTTATATATATAATCACAAATGCACAATGCCTTATTGCTAAGGGCGTTCCCTTGCAGGAAATCTTTGCATGGACAAGAAACAGTGAAACTTGGCTGGACACGCTTCCGCGTGTCTAGATATGTACTTATAAGGGGATAACCTATCAAAATAGGTACCTTATTGTTCACAACATAGTTAAGATTAATATTTCTTACAGGTAACATTACAGTAAACAAAAAATAACAATATACAGGGTGTAAAAGGACGACTACCGAAAACTTCGGGGGGTCAATGTACTCATTAATATGAACAACTTTTACTAAGCAACTTTCGCTGTAAAAAAATGTGAAGAAACAGCTGTTCCATACAAGAGTACAATGCCTACTTTACTGAAATATATGAAACAGCCTTAGTCAAATTTATTCAAATTGACGAGTACAGTGACTTCCCGAAGTTTTCGGTAGTTGTCCTTTTACACCCTATATACGGGTTGAACGCGCGCGACTTCCCATTAATATAGACTTGTGAAGTTGTGACCAATGCCACTTTCTTGATGAGCTAAGGAAACCTTATAAACAAAATGATATTTAGTCAATATCTATTTTGAAAGTCCGTAAGATTATAGGACTATAAGAACAAATATTGACGACCTCCGTAGCGCAGTTGGTTTGATAGCCGGCTCAAACTCAAGAGGTTGTGGGTTCGAGTCCCGCAAAACAAACGTTTGGCTGGTGTCAAAACCACGGGTTAAAATAAAGGCAATTGCTTAATAAGTACCCGGTACGTAAACAAAACTGTTTTAAAACCAAATTGTCTGTTTTAAATTTTCGCGATCACAGATTATTAATTAATAATAAATACATAATGCTGGACAAAAAACAAAATGAAATGAAATAAAATCTCACAGCCTATATAACCGGGTATATATCGCGTAAATTCAGTAACAATATCTCATGATCATATATTTTTAATACATATATTTTGTATGTTAAGTGTCACTTAAGATTCAAAAACACTATAGTGTTTTGTACACTTAAGCTGTCCTGTCTGTTTGTTTATCTATTATTCACGTCTAAACAGCTGCTTGTCGTGGGGTGCCGGCAGTAGAATGTTACTCCTTTCATGCCCGTGGATGCAGTAAGAGCCTGCTAATGGATCTTCCGGAAGATGGGCAGCAACATCTTTCCGTGTGATAACATCCCGATCTGCGCTTGCCAACCACCTGCCAAGCGTGGTGAGTATGGCAACTACCCCTCATAGAGATCCATAAGGGAGGGAGGCCTGTGTTCAGTAGTGGACGTTTTACAACTGAAGTTATGCTGATGAAACTTGATATACTTGATGAAATGTGGTATACCTGAAAAGCACTAGCAGCCTATGTCTCAAGACCTATATTCTTTTTCCTTTTCCTCTACTTGTCCTAGTTACCTTTTCGACGAGAAATAGGCAAACGAAGTCGCGGACAGTCTACATAAACTTTTACAGCCACTTCACTACATTAACCTTCTACATACTTCCTTAGCAGTAGTCATACAGTTAGCAGCGGTAATTGAAAAACGCCATTATAATGAATGTAGCAGTTTCATTTTATGCCTCGAACACGGTCGTAAACTGAACACACACATTACAATTAACCATGGACTTTGCGTCGTGAGAATAGACTGAAGGAACTATGCGTTACTTCCGCGTGGTCATACTATTTTTCATATCAGTATGACCACTTGGACAAACATGTGCAGGTGGTCATACTGTAAGAAACGTTAACTTTTTCCTTCTCCTGTATAAATAAAAGCAAATTCTATGCTCTCTATTAACGAATAGGTTGCCTAGAAGAGATGGCTGTTAGCGATAAAGCCACCTGCTTTGCCTAATATTTTATTATTTTCTGTATGTTGTACTTAGGTAGATACATTTTTCTGTTATTTGTGGTAATCAATAAAGAGTTATCTATCTAATCTGTATTTTGACGTGATAATGCACAATGGCCTGATGAGTCGTGAGAATAAAAAGTCTAGGAATTTGGCGATAAGGATAGAATAGGGCGAGTAGTGAATAATTAGAACCGCTTACCGGAAGAAGTTGATGTTTCTCCTCTACAAACAGTTTCAAAAACAAACTTGACAGCTGGTTGCGCAATAGACGATACAAAAATCGAGTCTATACGGCCAGCTCTACATACTAGAGGTACAGTCTCTTTCTTGTGCTTTAGCACTTTCGTATAGCTCCCTCAATCTATGCCTAATAATAGACTTCCGGAGTCACTGTGAATTCTCCCGTATGCTACTTCAAAAGTTGTTCTTAGTAAACCCATGCTATTATAATATTAAAAAATTAAGTAT
The DNA here is from genome assembly GCA_963082625.1 of Pasiphila rectangulata. Classification (NCBI taxonomy): domain Eukaryota; kingdom Metazoa; phylum Arthropoda; class Insecta; order Lepidoptera; family Geometridae; genus Pasiphila; species Pasiphila rectangulata. Next base: position 6,667,083 of record OY720254.1, on the reverse strand, counting down.
GACAAAAATGTTGCATAATTATGACTAAATAATTTCACTTACTTTGAAAATATACTTATTTTGAAAATATTTTGACATGCTATACAGGATGAATTTTTGAGACGGGACAGTAAGGGCAGGTACCTTAATCGTTATAGTTACAGGAAAACGTTTTTTGAAGACTATCTATAAATTTTTAAGATATTCTGACAGTTCAGAATTTTAAAATATACATACATATTATACAGGGTGAATTTTTGAGACGGGACAGTAAGGGCAGAAAATTCGAAAAACTTTTACCGAAATGTATGGAAAAAGTTTTCGCAATTTCTGACATTTCTAGTATTCAAACCTCAGTCGGTCCAGTAGAGATTTTTGATCATAATAAGAAAGAGGATCGATTGGCATCAAAAAAAGTTTTTGTGTAAAATGACCATTTTCTTGCTGACTGTACATTTTTTCCAAAATCTGTAAATGCAGCTCAGATTATCTTAAAAATTTATGGATAGTCTTCTAAAAACGTTTTCCTGTAACTATAACGGTTAAGGTACCTGCCCTTACTGTCCCGTCTCAAAAATTCACCCTGTATAATATGTATGTATATTTTAAAATTATCTATATGTTATTAACATGTTTAATCGTTAATAAAACTGATATTTTCCCATTTCGACTTTTATTATAATTATTAACATAACCGGGTATTTATCGCTTAAATTACCTATATTATTCTTGTGATCGCAAAAGTTTAATAAAGACAATTGTATTATAATTCTAGAAAGTACACTATTTCTATACACTTTGATTATTTTATTGTTAGATATAACTAATATGAATTGTAACTATACTTATAAAATTGCACGCCTAGATAGGTTGAATGCATTTGATCTAAAAATTTAAATTAACATCTTATTGTAACATGTATTTAAACAATCAATGAACTTTGAAATAATAATCTGCTAACGATACGAAACAATGAAACGTAAGCGCACATACGACTGTATATCAAAACTGTGATACACACATGAGCTGGAGCTGCTCGTCTATAAAAAATAATAATTATTGACATTTTTGTAGTTTTTTTAGGCTTAAGTTAGGTATAAATCTGAGTAATTTTTGTCTTAAATAAAGCGTTAAAATGTGTACATACATTTTGCTAAAAAAAATATTGCAATAACACGCTAAAAAATATCAAAGAAATGAATAACCTTATCAAAAATTTACGATTCCGGTGGGATACGAACCCACGTCCGTTAAATCGATCCTTGGCTTCCAAGTGCTTTAACCACTTACCTACAGAACCCATGTCGGGTACCGCTGAAATTCTCGATACGGTGAAATCGGTTTGAGCAAACGATTAGAAAAAAAACATGGATAAGGTTATTCATTTCTTTGAAATGTTCTACCTCAGTGTGGTTAAACACTATAAAAATTACAAACGCAATAAAATACTGGAATGCAGGTAATACCGCCTAGGTAATGTGTCTTCCTTCTTAGATAAGTAGGTAATTTGTAAGTGTCTGCTAACGATGATACAAACATCTAATTAGGAAGCGACTAATTAACTAATAACTGTATTTTTTTTGTTTAGAACTGTCATAATAACAAATAAAATGCTATGTTCATCATCATCATTTCGGCCATAAAACGTCTACTACAGAACACAAGTCTCCCACATGGATCTCCAAGAGGGTAGTTGCCATACTTACCACGCTTGGCAGGCGGACTGGCGAGCGCAGTACGGTATGTTGATACACGGAAAGGCACTGCTGCCTATTTTATTTTATTTTAGAACTTATGTATAGGAAAACTTACAGCTAGCAATTTAATAATTAAAGAAATAGGTACAGAGAGCCAATTAAACATTTCCACATATGGGTAGAAGAATACAAATAGGTATAAAAAGTTAAGAATAACAATAAAGACAAATAAACAAATACTAAGTTATGAATTAAGATTTTAAGAATAAATTATAACACATATGTTTAAAACTAGAAGGAGAAGTGTTGAATAAGTCAACCTTCTGGGCCACTGCATTGTAGTGTCTGCACGCTCGTATGATAAATGTTACGGAGGTATCCCTTGGCAGATTCTTACAGCATGCAAGAGAGGAGATGCAAGATTCTACTGCCGGCACCCTACGGCCATTATTTTATCTAGCTCATTAATTTATCTAGGGCCTAAGTATTTATTATATTGGTTAACTATTTAAAAAAAATATTTTCTACCAACTACATAGGTACGTATTCGATACCCATACTAGCTGCGCTTACCTATGGGGTTGTGTAAATGTCCAGAACTATTTATTTATTGTTATTTTATATATAAGCTGTTTCTTCTATAAGCCTTTTATGAAAGACTTAGCCGCACTACGCGGTTTCACCCTCGTAGTTCCCGTTTCCATTGGAATACGGAAATAAAATATAGCCTAGATTACTCAGAGATAATGTAGCATTCAAATGGTGAAAAAATTTTGAAAATCGGTAGTTTGCCTTTATATTTAAGCGGATTCAATGCCTACAGACAGACAATCAAATCTTGTCTCTTTATAAAGGTGTACATGTAGACATAGACAACGACAATATTTAGAAGGTGGGAAATAATTAGAAAACAAAGAAATCAAAGTACCAATTTATGTTAGGGTTACAAACGTACTTTTTGTTCCGACGGAAAGTTATTATATCTTTAAGGTTGGCATAATAAAATATAATATCCTAAATTGTTTCAAAACTAAAAAAGATTAACGCTTAATTATTGTGTAGTAATCGGTCCTTGATGATGCAAAGTTTTAAATAAATCGGATGTCTTAAAGTGGGTTAAAACAATATTCGAAGATTCCGTTGCAGTTACATACATATTCCTTTCATACATTCAGGCGATGCCACTAAAAGCGTCTTCAAAAAGTTGTTATTAGATACGATATCTAGTTAGAGCGACTATTTATTGATTTGTAGGTACCTATGAATTACCTGCTACGAAGCAGTAGCATTTCCATATATTTTACCTGCTTTTTTAATAATAAATGGTTCTTTTTTATTATTTCTTTCATTACCAACTTCACGTACTTTTGCTATTTTGCAGAAATAAATGGTATCAGCTTAAACTTGAACATTTAGATACAAATATGAGCACTAATAATTTAATGGATATTTAATTAAACGATCTGCTTCAGCAATACCAGGTTTGCCGGATGTTTACTTGTTTGATACTATGACTTTACCTCCTTCCGTACAAAGATGAACAAAGCAATATAATTGAGAACTGACCTAAAAGCACTCGCTGAATTTAATCTAACTGGCAGCACAACCGATATTGGAAACACGCGCGACCGCCGATCGATACCAAACCTGACAACGAGAACAGACTTCCAAGGAGATTACGGCAACTATACAATAACTGAAACATAATACTCTATCAAAGTTCACATTCCTTCCAAAGCACTTATGATAATTCCATGTTTTTATCGTTGGAGCTGCGGTATTATTAGCGACGCGGAGTCGCAGCGGGCGCTGGCGCGGGGGAGGTGCTGCGGGGGGAGGGGGGGTGCGCGCGCAGGCGGGCGGGCCGGCGCTGGCCCCGCCCCGGCGCGCGCCAATGAGCGCGCGCGTGGAGGGGCGCGCGGGCCCCCGGCCTCTATTTACTCTTTCAATCAGTGCGAGTGTTTGCCCCCGACCGGCGTGCACGCGCGCGGGTGATGCGCTAGCCATGATCTCGCAGAAGCTGTCGTACGGCGAGGTGCCGACGTCCGCGGCGCTGTCCTCGCTGTCGCCGTCCGGCCTGGCGCCGCCCTACGTGAACGGCATGGGCTGCATGCCCGCGCAGCCCTACCCGAACCTCTACTCCAACAACATGGTGGCGGGCGGCTCGTGCATGGGCTCGCCCGGCGTGGGCTACAGCCCGCCCAGCTCCATGGCGTCCTGCATGGGCGGCGGCGCCGTGTACGGCTCGCTGCCGCGCGACCAGGAGCCCGCGTCGCCCACCTCGGCGCTGCAGCGCGCGCGCAACGACAAGACCTACCGCCGCTCCTACACGCACGCCAAGCCGCCCTACTCCTACATCTCGCTCATCACGATGGCCATCCAGAACAACCCCTCGCGCATGCTCACGCTCTCCGAGATCTACCAGTTCATCATGGACCTGTTCCCGTTCTACCGGCAGAACCAGCAGCGCTGGCAGAACTCGATCCGCCACTCGCTGTCGTTCAACGACTGCTTCGTGAAAGTGCCGCGGACGCCGGACAAGCCGGGCAAGGGCTCGTTCTGGACGCTGCACCCGGACAGCGGGAACATGTTCGAGAACGGCTGCTTCCTGCGCCGCCAGAAGCGCTTCAAGGACGAGAAGAAGGAGACGATCCGGCAGGCGCAGAAGACGACGGGGCACGGGCACGGCCACCACGCGCACCACGACAAGCGCGACCACGGGCACGACAAGGGCGGCGGCGAGGACAAGGACATGCGCGACGAGCTGCTGGCGCAGCTGCACGCGGCGCCCGAGCTGTGCCTGCCGGAGCACACGCCGCTGGCGCTGGAGCACTACGCGCAGCTGAAACAAGAGCCGCCTGGGTACGCGCCCGCGCAGCACCCCTTCAGCATCACGCGGCTGCTGCCCGGCGCCGACACCAAGGCCGACCTGAAGATGTACGACGTGAACTACGGCTACGGGCACTCGCCCGCCGAAAACTACTACCAGTCGCCGCTGTACCACCACCATCACGCGCACGCGCACCCGCAGCCGCCCTTGTGACAGTACCCGCTGGCGTAGGCGGCCCGCCGTGCGCCCGCCTGGTGCCTGCCTGCCGACGAGCCCGCGCCCTAGGGCTCCGCGGCCGCTCCGGGCGCCCGCCTACGTCCCTCGGTCCCGGAACCGAGAAAACTCAGCTGATATTGAACGGACTCGTTGTGAGCGTTGTGTTCTGGTGATATTATAGCGTCCTCCGGGTTCGCTTGTGTACATATTCCCGTTTTGTGTGTTAGTCTAGCTGCCACGGAGCCGCGACGGCGGCGAGCACGGTAGGCCTAAATTGTTATTGGAACTTGGGAGAAAGTATCCTTTTTGTTGTCATTATTTTGGCTCTTGTTTGCACACCAAATCTATTCCCATGCTTTTAATCTAATATCTTTTTAAAAAACCATTATTTTGCATCAAGCTTGAATTTGAGCTTTTCAAAGCTCAATGGAAAACTTTTGCAGTTCAAATGAACAAATGTGACATAATAATGTATAAATGCGATCAATATGATAGGTTATCATCGAGTACTTTATTATCTATCGATTGAGATAAGCCAAATAGTAAGCGATTGTTTGCTGGCCGAACGCGTTGAAATCTTTTGTTTGACGATATGTAAACAAAACTGTTTGGATAAGAAAGTTGTAATTTAAAACTTTCGAAATTACAAACTTGTGGCTCTTAGCGTAGCGAGACAAAAATCGTTTGAATTTTACACCTACATGCTTCTTGAAAATCTATGTTAAGGTTGTCTTTAAAATAACTTTAATTGTTTAATATGAGATCAACATATGTCCAATATGATTATTATTCGATTTGATTTATAAAAGCTAAGATCTGGTATACAAACAAGGCGCAATGACGTCATATCGTGGACTATGAAACAGTGCAATGTGTAAGAAATGTGTAAAATAAAATTAATTTTAACTAGATAGGTGAAATGGAATTTAAACTCGTCATCGACCATCGCGTTTAGAAATGTAGATAAGCATTGTATATATAGATCCTAAGTTATATATACTTATAGCAAGTGAAAATTTCGTTTTTGACTTGTTATAAAAGTGGCCACTGATTTCGAATGAAATGTAGCATTTTTTAAGCTTTTCAGTCATTCTAAAGTTTAAGTGGAATAATAAAAAATCCTTATTCTAAATGGATTTTACCACTTTCAGGGCATTACCTATTAGTACGATTGCTAACAAAAAAAACATGAATCAGACCTTAGTTTCAAAACTTATTCGTTGAAAATTTCAGAATATATCACAAATTTTTATGTTTTATATATAGGCCTAGACTTTTGGGCAAAGTTTTAGCACCTGATCAAAATGACTGCTCTAAAAATGTTACATTGCATAAATCCTCTTCAGTGAACACGTAAGACTATGAAATATGGTGTTTGGTGTAAGATAGGTTCCTATCAGCTTCAGCACATTCCATTTTGATTTATATTTATATGCAAGCGTCAATTTAGCGACTGGCAAACGTGTAAAGTAAACTTATATTGTTTTAGGTAAATTTGTGAATAAATCAGATATTTTCATTTTTAAATCAAGGTTTTATTATTTAAATCGACAAATACGTAGGTTTTTTTTTAACTTAGACAAATGCATTGCACATAGAAATTGATTTATCAGAAACCTATAAAATTATCGTTACTTATTAAACTACGAAATAACGTCAAAACAACAAGCAGGCGCGCATCGCAGAACATTTTGCCTTAGGTACATATAAAAACTATTGGCACACTTCTAGATAAAAAAAAGATCAAAACATGATATTAAAGGAATGTGAAGTGCCCAAGCAAACTATTGACAAAGGTTAACCGAATCCATATATAATGATGTTTGCCTTGGCGTAGAAGCCTTGAGTGCGAGGTGATGTACTCACTTGATATTAGTTGGAACTTTGCTGTGAAGACATCGCGTTCGCTTAATTTTGTAACAATCTTGAAAATTATTTTTCTGTTCATCGCTAGTATCGCAAGTTAATCACGCAGTACTTTGTCCAGACGGACGAGGTAGGGTAGGCACTAAAAGTATTGCCCGAGACGAACTAACTTACAAAGGTGCAATCACTTCAAATAACTATGAAGTATTTTATTCAAATATCAAAACATAGATTTCATTTGACTCGTGAATATGTTTTGGAAAAAGTTCCAAGTCAATTTAATTTGGCACGTAATAAGTAAAATTCAGTTTGTTTTATTTACATATTTTATTCAACCTAACAATCTTAGGAAAGCTAATATCTAGGTTACGTACTTACTTTATACGTCTGCCTAATAATTATCGGTTTATGTAACTTGATGGTCACCGCTAACTTTATTCTTGTACTTATAAATATTATTTCTTGCATACTCGAATCTAGATAGGATACTTATATCATCTGTTAGTTTCCGAGTTAATAAAATAAGTTAATATTTACAAATTAATTTGTTTTCTTTATAATATCCGATTTCATCAAAATAACATACTTTTTAAAAGCCTTAGGTGTACTAAGCCTACTAAACCTAAACCTAAACGCGTATGCGTTTTGAACTTTTTAAATACTAGATATCAATGAATGGACACATAACTTTTAAATATTTTCATCAGAATAACATTTCTACCTATAGCAAGTCCAAGTAAAAGTTTATTGAAACTTCCGACCCAGTATCCTTAGCAAAATTATCTATTACCCACCTTTTCCATAGTCCATTCATTTAACCCTTTAGCGAACAATGTCCGGCGCTAGGAAGGTTGTAAAATGCAACAAAACCTTATGTTATCAGTATTCGCAACTTTTACTGCCGGATTTCACTTTTGTCGGCTTGCGCAAGTTTACAGACAGGTTATCTGGCCACAGAATAATACTAGTCCCAGACAAAAGCCTCAATAAAACTATAAAAGCTTACAAAAGGCTTAACACGTGGATGGCGGTGTCAATTTCTTTAGGGAATGTGGGACAATAATGTTGTTTGTTATTATTTTTTGTGTTGGTCAAACATTTTTGGTATAAGAATATTGTTGTTTTGGTAACATGAGAACAAAAATCAACAACTAAATTTAAAACTCAATCAATTATTTTCTTGATAGGACAAACTGGATCCAAATTCATTAATTAATTATAGACATTCCTTCGTTAGAATTTGCGATATATAAAAAAATTTGGCATATAAAACTGTGCTTTTGTAGGTATTTTGTTGTTGTTTATGTTATGGGTGACTAGGCATGGCATTTCATTTCTGTCGAAGGTTTCTAAGGTATTATAAGAAATATCAATATTTTTCTAAATCTGTCGTTAAGAGGGGCCAATCCAACTTACTTTTCATACATGCGCTCGTACGTGGGTTAAAAAATTCTGTATAAAATTTGTTTCTCCAAATTTAGATTTTTCGTTTAGATAGAAACCTAGATATAGTGCACAAGATACCTATTAGATCAAAAGTTTCATAGAAAGATCTATTACGACGCAACACCCACGTACGAGCGGTTGTATGAAAAATAAGTTGGATTGGCCCCTCTTAAGATTTAAATCACAGAATCTTGTCTGCTTATGTCTCTTAGTATTCTGGTGCAAATCCTTCATTCAAACCGAAACACTATAATTTTATTCACAACACGTAAAATAATCATATTTAGTCATACAATTAGTGAATCCATTCATTTTTTCGTGAGTTAGCGCGCTCCGCGGGTGGTATATTGTGGTCGTAAAGACGAGAGAGGATGCCATTGTTGCATGACACGTCTAAGAAACGGCTTTTCTGTAGGATCTTATTATTAAAAAAATATGAATACCTACGTATTAAATAATATTTTTAAAATCTACGTTTCTTATCTGTCTATAATGAAACTTATTTTTAGTTTTAAAATTACAGGATTTTATCGCGTACCTTTTTTATTATTTTCCCGACGTTTCGAACACATTTCAGCGTTCTTGGTCGCGGGAGGACTCCCGCGACCAATATTAGTTTAATAATAAAAAAGGTACGCGATAAAATCCTGTAATTTTAAAACTAAAAATATGTTAACAAATCGCGAAAGTTTAACAAGTTATATAATGAAACTTTTTCACCACTTTTTATTTAAGATTTAAATTCGAATATCATAAGTCTCAGGGTAATTGGGATTATTTCAAATTAATTTTAACTTATTTGTCAAGTTTGAAATAATTATTTATTATATTATTGAACGACTTATGTTGAATTATGTTGTTTTTATTGCTAGATATGTTTATCTATCTTATCCATTCACGTTAGTATTCATTCAAGATTCAAGATCAACTTTGCTCCATCTGCATTGCCAATTAATATCGCACAGATCAAAATAACATTATTATAACAAAAACAGATTGTAGATACTAAGATGTTTCATAAAACCAATTGATAGTCCCTCACAAAAATAGAAATAGACTGTTCTTTCTATGGTTCCCAGAAAACTTGTGGAGACGTCCCATCATGTGTGGGCGACACTTTATTTATTTGTTTATTGATTTCGTATGTCATTCCATTCATCTTGTTAAACGCTGAGCTACCGGTCTTCGGACCTCTCAACTGACAGCTCTATAAAACACATTCAATCAATTAGAAACCTTATCTTTTAACAATTAAAGAGTCATTTCTTGTAACCGCGTGACTGAATCACTTGAGTCGGTTTTTTTGGTTTTGTTACAACGAATTTGAATACGATATTATGTCAGCGGGTTCTCGATATATTTGTGAGTTTTGTGTGGTGATAATGAAAATAAAATGTCTCCTTTTGTCCGGCGTAACGGTTTGGTTGAATCAAGAGTGCATTGGGTTAGTGTTACGGGAAATTTTGACCCAAATGAGCCTTTTCATCATTTTATTGAATCTTTTGATCATGGAAAGTGTTTTATCAAAATACGTGCTTCGTGAAAGTGATCACTGCGGTATTACAGTTGTAATAAAACTTTTTTTTTAATTTATTCAACAAAGAAATCTTATACAATTTGGCGCATAAATAAAACTAGCGACCCGCCTCGGCTCCGCACGGGTGTAATGCTGATACTAAATATACTACAGAATAATACCATCGCGTCCTTTTTTTGTAGATTATTTTAAGGTGTACAATACAGTAGTACATTATTTTGATCAATCTCATAGGGTTCAGTCAGCGTTTGCAATGTGAGTGCAAAAAAAGTGTTTATTTACGACCTCACATTAGAAACCTCCAAAATGATTAGTGTTTCTCTACTATATTATGCATGTATCATCTATATACTATATTATGTACATATAAACCTTTTTCTTGAATCACTCTATCTATTGAAAACACGCATCTAAATCCGTTGCGTAGTTTTAAAGATCAAAGCAAATATAGGGACAGACAGACAGCGGGAAGCGACTTTGTTTTATACTATGTATTGATTACATTAAAAACACAACAAGGAAAAGAAATCAATTGTCTGAATTATATTGCAATAACATACAAAAATCTATCAAATACAATATCAAATATCTGCACTTATTATTATTTGACATAATGTGAATCAAGTTGCAATCAAGTGGGTACAATCAAATCTACTGGAGAATGTGCTCAGAATACTGTTGGAGCTGGCCCGCGCACTGCGCACTAGAGATGTGCACTGGTTGCGCATGTTGCTAGTAGAGAAACAGTCCACCAGTAGAACAATAGGTAGAGCTTACCGCTTTGTATTGGGACTTCGGCTTGCCTCGTCATTTAGATGTATAAAAAAAACACTCACACACATTTTACAATGGATGTAATAGGAAATAAGCCTAATTCAAAGGTCGAATGAGATTCGTATTCAATTATTTAAAAAGCTCTTATGAAGCTTTTGCCCGCGACTTCGTCCGCGTGGAAGTCATAAAACGTAAAATCCCCTTTTTCACGCAGAGCCACTGATTCGAAAATATAAATCCCATTATATTCCCATCCTGTAAGAATTTCGAAAAATCCCTTCTTAGTGCACCTCTAGGATACTCAAGGTATGTGTGCCAAATTTCAAGTCTTTAGGTCCAGTGGTTTAGGCTGTGCGTTGATATATCAGTCAGTCAGTCAGTGAGTCAGTCAGAACGTTGAATTTTATATATATTGATTAAACTCACCTTTTTCTAATGAAATGTTTTAGTTCGAAGTAATACTTTTTGGACAGTTCTGTTAGTTATTGTTATATATTAGTAAATCCTCTAAACTGGATGTCATATGTGTATTTACAAAAGTATTTAAGTATTATATCGATTATCTGGTTTCCATACCACGAGTAGGTACAAGCTTTGCCTAGTTTGTGACTAGATAGTTGCTGTGTGGATCTAGTGTCCAGCATCTTTTTTAATTCTACATAAAGCCTTTACGATATCATTTTCTTTTTAATGGAGGTAATACATAAAAACGGTTCTATTTATATGTAGACTTTTTCAAACTAACCTGTTTTTAATATCTTCCAGCGATGAATGACCGACCATGACACAAAATGCTAAGTTACTGTCCATTATAAAGCAAGCAGCCTATCTCACTTATAACAATAATATAATAAAATAATTAATAATATAATGAATTATATAATATAATTTTATAACACTTAATTTGTAACCTAGATGTAGCTGTCTGTAATTAGGCGAACATTAGCTCATGATTTTTATTGTTTTTACTTTTGTAATTTTTCTTTGTGTATCTTCTGTTGGTGGCTCAAATAAAAAAATAAATAAACAAACCCTGTATAACGTGGGTACAAGTAAACTAAAATAAAAACAAGGTATATTTTTGCGATAGCTATATGTTCGTCAGCTATACATATGTGTAAGGAAAGAACAGGTCAACATGGACTGAAGCTACCAGAGCCACAGGCTTTCTCACGATATTGTAGCATAATATAAATTCACTGAATAAATAAAATAAAATAAATAAATAAAAGTAAATATTTTGTGCCGTGGGGCGATGCCAGTAGAACCCTTCTCGTTTGCTCGTGGATGCAGTAGAAATCTGCCAAGGGATACCTTCGGAAGGTGGACAGAAGCGTCTTTCTGTGTATCAACATCCCGTACTGCGCTCGCCTACCCGCCTGCCAAGCGTTGAGTATGGTAATAACACCTTCATGATTATTACTTGAAGATTCATGAGGGAGGCCTGTGTCTAGCAGAGGACGTCCTATGGCTGAGATGATAAAATATTTAGTCATTTCGGAGACGGTTGACGTCAGGACATAATTATCGCCTTATCAAGCAGATTACTCACGTCAAGTGGCATTTTTAGATGAACATTCATCTGCAATGTCACTAAAGGTGATTTGCTGACAATAAATGTCAAATTTAACCTTTTTATAAACGCTAGAGCTCGTGAGACTAGAGTCAACTTTAGTGTATCTACCATGAGTTGTCACTGTTAGATCATGCCGTGGGGTGCCGACAGAAGAATGTTGCCCCTCCTCTTATGCCCGTGGATGCAGTAAGACCCTCCTAAGAGATACCTCCGGAAGATGGGCAGCAGCGTCTTTACGTGTACCAACATCCCGTACTGCGCTCGCCAACCCATCTGCCAAGCGTGTGAGTATGGGAACTCATGGAGATTGATGAGGGAGGCCTGTGTTCAATAGTGGGCGTTTTATGGCTGGATGGGCCAAGCTGAAGGCAGGGGAAATAAGGCAGATTTGGGGAGGCCTATAACCAGTAATTGCCGGGGACCGTTCCAGATGGCGCTCCATCGTCAAGAGTCTAATGTCTGTCATTGCTAATAACGACCCTTAGTAACTGAGGAATACGACTGGAGGAGGAGGAGGTCCAGTAGTCATCATCATCATTTCAGCCGTAAAACGTCCACTACTGAACACAGGCCTCCCTCATAGATCTCCATGAGGGGAAGTTGCCATACTCACCACGCTTGGCAGGCGGGTTGGCGAGTGGCTTACTTTTTAATAGTAATTTAATTAAAGACCAATATTATTTAGCAGCGGTTTTACGCTACCTTTTTTTTCCTGACTAATAGTTGACTAAGCTGAGAGGATGGTATAGGTGCTGGGAAAGCCTAATCCATCTTACAATGTCCCAGGCACTGCAGCGTCCCGTACAGCATAATTATCAGTTGCTGACGCTGTATAAATCATCTATAATAGATGCAAAGGCCTTACTTACTTTTTCCTTCATGGATCTAACCTTTCTAAGGGGAGAAAGATGATTATGCCCAACTCTTACCGGCTAAACCTAACCACCATGTTTCCTTAAACGTGCATTCTTGCCGAGACTATAGGTACGCTTGCTCAATCTTCCGCAGTCTCGGCAGCACTGGCCTAATGTCAGGCTCCAGTCTTTATGTCGAGTTTGATCACTCTTTGAGAAGCACTTGGAAATTGTCACGCGCGCCGCCTCTGGGTCTTCCGTTCTAACTATGGTCACCCCTATTACCACAGTACAGGCCTATTTTTTATGGGGGTCGAAGGAGAGCATGAAATATTCTCCTCCGACGACGCCCTAGTCTTTTGCTGAGGATCGACAGGTTATTTCGGCTTTACGCTACCTGTCCTATAAACTTCGCCGCAGAGCAAGTGCAGCTAAAAAATTATGTCATATGTTTCTTAGTAGGTACACTCTATATGAGTTAATAGCACTATTAGGCAATGAGTCGTATTACCGTGATCGTGAGGTCTACCATGAGTTTTCACAATCTATACTCGCTAGCAACTGTAGTTAAAAAAAGTATGAAAACTTGTATAGCGCCTTTAGCGGATAGTTTGGTACTAAAATACGTAGTAAACTATACCACAGCGACTGTTGTTTGGGCTTCACTTGCTTGGAATTTGGTAACATGAGTTACAAATCTGACAGATGTCAAAGTAACGTACTATTACTACTATAGTAACGGCAGGCGATCTAACAGTGACAATTCATGGTTAGTACAACACTATAAGACAGTAACATATGAGCGTGATATGAGTTAGATATTACACAATGTAACACTTACAATCATGACACTATGATTCTAGGTTGACATCTAGAACAGCGTGTTGAATAATCCTTAGGACGTTGACTGACGGCGCGGGACGGCACGGCTGGGCGTACTTCGGAGGTTTGACTACTTTGAAGGGTGCTTCGGCATGATGCGGCATTCCGCGGCAACCCCAACTACGCTACGAGTAACATCAGTCAGCACCGACCGAGGACTTGTTTTGAAACCTTATTCAACTGTTTTAGCTGTCAAAGGCCATTCTGTGTGAAAAAAAAATATATGTATATATTGGGAACAAATTTAAATATAACAACGTACTTAATAAACGATGTGAAATGTTTATTATGTATGTTGTCGCTTGCGAGACCCTTGATAGTATGTACAGTCAGCATCGATTTTATATACTCTCTCGGCTATCCATATTGATCTAAGAACCCAAATACCTGTAATAAATATCTCAGTTACCAAGGCGTTCAATATTACCTAGGTATATAAGCAGTCAAATTGCTCAATTGTGTCTTGGCATTAAAAGTGGTATGTACCGTCAAATCAACTATTACTATTAGTTAAATATTAGTATTTCCGTATATTATTTTATAATTTTAAAACATTTCTAGTGATGACTAAAGTAAAATGAAATAATCTAGAAATTGGCTTTAGAGCGTTTTATATTTAATAGTCACTAGCTGTTGTCATATAACACAAAATGAAAAATATATAAACACGGTAGTGAAATCTGCTAAGAAGTAAAGTGGAAGTGAAAACATATCGCTTTTTTACAGCGCCGCAAGCTTGACGTTTGCCAAATACATACGTAGGGCGCCTACTTTAGATCACGTGAATGCTTAAACACCGTTGAGCGATTTACTTACTGACATAATTTTGAGACCCTGACGCTGAGATAAATATGAACGCTGAGATACTTTGAAGACTTTGGGGGCGTAGATATATAAAAATAAACTTTTGTAGATATGATATTTTGGATTACTCTCACGAGATCTCAGTCTACAGAATAGATCCAGTCTGTATCTAGTGACAGTTTTAACTCGCAGTAGATCCAGTCAGTTTTGAGGCTGAGAAACAATTGATGCTGACTGTACGTATGATTGTATCGTGGTGTTACTTTATTTCAAATGAACTTGATCAGATACTTTACCGCTCCGGCGCCGCCGCCACGCCGTAACTCAGAAACTCATTCATTTATTTCCATAGTTTACAATTAAAAAACATACGTCAACTTACAAAAAGGGCCGTGCCGTCCCGCGCCGTCAGTAAGAGCCGGCTTCTGTTTGCGACATCTTCGCACGGGTTGGTACACATAAGTTTATTTATTTTATTTAGTTATTTAGGCACACAATACACGATACAATATTAACAATACAAAGTAATTAAAATAGGATTCAGACCTAGCTGATAACATAACTTTGGTGCGCACTGCGAAAACAGCATGGCAATAATGTCTTTATAAATGGACATAGATACTAATTAATTCAAGAACATAAGTAACTATTATAAATAGTTGACAACATATACGAGTATATATAAAAAGATACATTAAATAATTATAAGAAAAAAATATCAAAGTAAATTAATAAATATATACATATACCTACGTAAAGTAGGTACCCAATCAATAAGCAAGTTTCTTACTAATCAGTTTAATAGTTCTGGGGTGTAAAACGCTGGGCATTTTACACAGCGCAGGGTATGTAAAGGTAGAAAAGATGACCCGAGAAAGTCAGGGTATAGCCATGTGATAAGGTTATGTGTACTAACCCGACATGGTGGTTCCAGCTCATAAAAAAAACTAGTTAAAGGGAAAAAATCGAGAATTTGTATTTCTGTCTCAGGGTGACGGGCGCAATGCAATGCGGTGTTGGTCACGTGCTTGTGAACGTGATCACCACGGTATTGTAATTGTAATAGTCTACCTGTTACAATTGCAATACGACTTTAAATCAGGTAGGCCTTCGGCTTGTCTCGTCATTCAATCGTATAAAAAAGAACTTATTTTTTTAACTGTTTGTGATGATAATGCATCTAACAATCTAGCAAGCGTTGCGGCGTCCCATACATCATGAATACCAGTTCCTGACGCTGAATCATCTACAATAGATGTAGGACTTACTTTTCTAACAATTTTATTTTTGTCTCCTATTACGTTTGACGGAGTTGGAGCAGAATCCGTCTTATAAGATTTAAGTTTAGAATACTCTTCCTCGTTCAAACTTCGAACCCCTATTCTAGAACGGAACATCTCCAGACTAAGTGACCGAGAAGGGTATAAATTGAAAACTATTTACTAAACAAACACCATCCATCATGGCGCGCACTTAGCTGTATTGGTATGGGACGGGGCAGTCCGATTTAGAAGCCAAGGAATATAATTTGGTCCAATTCAATTTATTATCATCTGTAGTAACCCACTGCTGGGCTAAACCAGATATACAGAGAA
This sequence comes from Pasiphila rectangulata, assembly GCA_963082625.1. Taxonomy (NCBI): domain Eukaryota; kingdom Metazoa; phylum Arthropoda; class Insecta; order Lepidoptera; family Geometridae; genus Pasiphila; species Pasiphila rectangulata. The sequence goes on along the minus strand of OY720254.1, from coordinate 6,651,027 downwards.
ATTATATTTAAAACTAATATTTTTTAATACCTTTTCTATGCTAGCGTACCTAATAGTATTATAAGAATAATAATAAAAAAAACACGCGACGAAATCCTGTCATAATTCATATATTATAATTTTAACGGAATCCATTCAGTGTTAAATAAACATACATACCTACCTACCACTATTTCCAAACTTTCACATAACATTAGGTACTGTGATTGAGGACGTAGGTAAATAATTTCTCAAAATTAAAAGTAGGTACCTAGTGCTAGCAAAGACGATGAAGTGCAATATGTTTCCAATTGGCTAATTATTCTTATATTATGAAATGTCGGAATCGAATTCACCTCTTTCAGATTGAAGATTCTCCTGCGCGACCAAAAAGTTGTTAGGCCAATAAAAAAACAAACTGTGTAATATGTAACTCGGAGGTACCTATTAAAAAAATAATGGAATTTTCCATAGGTGGCAAGTTTCCCGCCAAGTCATCCATCTTGCAGACAGTTCGCTCCCGGTTGTCGTCATAAATCATAACTGGACATGTCGTTGGTCAGGTGAGTCTGTGGGTGCCTAGATAACATAATAACAAAAAATATTGGTTGGTTCAGATTTCTTAGAAAATTACATTTATTAAAAAAAATATTTTTTCTGAATTTCCGACCTTGCAGTGCAACGTAAAAGCAGATAACAATAACTAGCTAAACTTTCTTAAGCATTTGACACTTCGGTAAAATTAAGCCGTTAAATGCATTTATCGACGTAAATACGTAAGTCGTCGGTACGTACTTATTACTGAAGAAAACTCAAACTTAAGTAACACATAGATGGAGATTTTCATAAAATAAATCGTCACTCATGTGCAATCAACGCATGAGAGTCGTACCTACCGCTGTAAACTAATAACAATATGCTATATAATACCGCCTTTCGTGTAAGTCTTTATAACCATTTTTAAGTCTAGGCCTACCTATTACCTTTCTGCGGCTGAAGTTCACTGACCCCGCGGCCATTTTGTTCCATCTTCTAATTATTGCATCACGGCTGTTAATCGAGACGAGCTAATGGACGCTAACGAATATCTCGAATATCATTGTACTGTCAATAACACGAGACAAACAAGGGCGTTTGATACGTTTGAAGATCATTGATTATGTAGGTCGTCTGTCTTCGTTGTCTATGGTTTTATCTTAAATGGCCTAGTAAGTTTTTTATATTTTTTGTATGATCGCAAACTTACAGGTAATAAAACTATCTGGTCTTGATTTTTCACAATAAATACATAAATTACTATTATAATTCAACCGACTGATTTGCCGGGAAAACGCTAGTGCGAGCCTATCTGACCATAGATAAAATATCTGCATATCATGACAGAGAGGTCTGCCTAGCATTCTTTCAAACCATTAAATTTCTCTTCTTTATTATTTTCCATTATGTATCTATCAAATTTTTGCAAGCTGGTAGCTGTAAATAAGTTGCCAATCTGGAGCTATAGCTTAGAAAGGCCGAAACGTTAGTCCGTTGCCGGGAAAACGCTAGTGCGAGCCTGTCTGACTATAGATAAAATATCTGCATAATATCATGACAGAGAGGTCTGACTAGCATTCTTCCAAACCATTAACTTTCTCTTCTTTCCATTATTTGTATCAAATTTTTGCAAGCTGGTAGCTATACAGGTAAATAAGTTGCCAATCTGGAGCTATAGCTTAGAAAGTCCGAAACGGACTAATTAAAATGTCCTAAAATAAGCCGGGCGTGTTAGCACAGTCAATTGTTTCACCACTACATTTTATTTTCTTTTATTTTTTTCTAATGTTACTTTGGTAAGTACTACAAAAATGGTGGACAAAGCTGAGAGATGTTGGGAATCACATCACGGAAGTTTGGAGCTGGGCAGGACACATTGGACGGATCCATGACGACAGGTGGAGTAAGGGGTTAACTAAATGACGTACAAGAACTGGATATAGGAACATCGGTCGACTTATAGCGAGATGGGCAGACATCACAAGCGTAGTAGGGCTGACCTGGATTAGATTAGCACATGATCGTGAATTATATTTAATATAGTTTAATGTAGTATATTAAATATAATTCACGATCCTGTGCTAATCTAATCCAGCAATATATAGTACCTACAGGCATAGAAGGCCAGAAGTGGGTGAAGTCAGGCTTTTGATGATGATGCTATTCCACTGCTGGGCAAAGGCTTCCCTATTCCTCCCAGACGTTTTTACTATTTTTCATAATAGTTGTTGTACAGACGCGTTCATAGAAAACAATACTACTTGTGACTGGCCGGCTTAGTGGTATCCTTTACCTAATATGAACGCGTCTGTACCTGCATTCGTTATTTTAGGCTCAGCGCAGACAGAACGGAGCGCAGCGGAGAGGATTTTATTAACGCACTTGAAAATAAACTTTAAAATTATTACAATAAAGTGCATAAATGCTTGAACCTGACAAAAAATGCTCGCGCGTCCTCGAAGATACGCGGGAATCCCCGCGCGGCGTTTTGCACTTTATTGTAATAATTTTAAAATTTATTTTCAAGTGCGTCAATAAAATCCTCTCCGTTGCGCTCCGTTCTGTCTGCGCTGAGCCTTACAGATCCTTCCTAGTCTCTAAATCTTAAAATAAATGTGTGGTAAAAGTTTTCGAGTTAGTTGTAGATACATTTGTTATTCTAGCTATTATTTCAGGTAGCAGTTTATTTATTTTAATCTTAACAATCCAACTATTGGCGGTGTAAACAAATAATTTCTTTATCTTTGTTTTCTTTCGGAACTCCTACAACTCGATGAGCGCTAATATTTGTGCTATCGATTAGTGCTGATTAAATATTTAATAGTGAGTCGCAAATCGTCAAAGCGGTGTGTGTGAACCAAACTTTTGAATGATGACATTTTTCTAATATGAAAGTTAAGTGAGTATGGCAACATCCCATGATCAGCACTTGAGGATCAATGAGGAAGGCCTGTGTCAAAGCAGAGCGGGCTATGATTATGGTAAAGAGTTAATAGCAAACGACAGAGGCGAATGGCAAATGGATAGAGATACCTATGTCCAGCAGTGGGTTAAGAAGGAGTGTTATTGATGGATGACAAGAGTGAGTTTCACTCTTGTCTGGACCGACAAGAGTGAAACTTATGCATACTTCTTAAATTATTATACTACAATTTTCAAAAACGAATATGTTTTATATTCGGACATAACGATTCCGTAGATGTCTACTGCTAGACAAAGACCTCATTCATGAATCTTCAAGTGCTGATCATAAGGGGTTGATGCTATACTCATCACGCTTGGCAGGCACCTGGCGACCTCAGTACCTACGGGATATTGATACACGGAAAGACAAAAATAATAAATATTAATAAATAATGCAGGACAAATCACACAGCATCATCTAGCCCCAAGCTAAGCAGAGATTGTGTTATGGGTACTAGATGTCTTATATACTTAATACATTATACTACATAGATATATATTTTTATTATATATAGAAAAACACCCAGAACACCCTGAACAAATATCTGCAGGTCGTTCAGACATTTGTCCCGAGGCGGGAATCGAAACCGCAACCCCTTGCGTCGCAGGCGGACCTTCGCCCGCTGCGCCACAGAGCTCGTCAAAAAAATGCTTTTAATGTTTTAAATAGTGAATAAGAAGAACTGTCTGTTATAGGTGACACTCATTATCTTGGTAGGCATCGTAAGTACGCACCTTTTCACAATGCGTGTTATCTTGGGACCTAACGTATAGTATCATTGTTTACTTCAAGGTTACAGCAATGGCAAAGAAAAAAACGCCGGCCAAGAGCGAGTCGAACTCGCGCACCGAGGTTTCCGTGCCATCAAAAGAATCTTGGAGAACCTTGACAGCGCCATCTCTTGTCTGGTAGCGGAACTTTTTGTAACCTTTCGATGATTTCTAAAACTATGCTAAGAGCCAGAAAGTTTGTTTTAATTTTCCTGTAATCTTTGCATACACTTAGCTGAAAAGTTTCAGGTGTTTGTATCTACAAACATCGGATACAAGTTGGGGGAATGTTATTAGTTTCCCAGCATTTTTGTAAATTAGTCAAAAACTATTATGGCATAAAGGAAAACTAAAAACTTTTATATATGCGCAAATGAAGCCCTTTCATATGATACTCGTATCAAACATGATCTAGTAACTCCACTAAACATTTTTGAGACTCCTTTTCCGCCCTTATGCAGTCATAATAAGAATATTTTTAAACATTTTATACCCTTATATGCAATATAAGTGAAGAAGCGTTATCTAATACCATCAATTAAACTACAAGTCGATGGCATCAATAGATCTAGAATGTGTCCATGTAGAAGAATATTGCAAGCAAGAACTTTCACATCTATTATAGATCGCATATACTGCTTCAGCTACTGGTATTTATGCTGTACGGGTCGCTTAAGTGCCTGGAAATTGTCTAGCACCTATCCTCCCGGCTAAGTCAGAGGAAAGAACTTCTGAAGCAGACTTAGCCACCTCACGCTGTTTTCCTTCCGCGTTAAAGCACGTGAGTGAGGTTATAACCTAAGGAAATTTTCTTTCTACCTTTCCCGCCCGTACCTGCGAACAGACAACTCATAGGAATGAACAGAACTACCGAGTTACAGTACTGCCCCAGTAGGCTCCGGCGTTATTGACCGACTGCACCGCGCAGGCGCCATCCGCCGGGATCATAAACACGATGAAAATATTTGCTTGCTCGTTAGCTTCGTACTTGGTTTCAAACGTGTCTACTTAGCTTCAGAATAAATACTTGAACTTTCATAGTACGAACTTTGTTAGTTTGCTTTCATGATTTGGTACCTATTCCTGTAATTCGGATATTAAACATAGGTACTAAAGTTCATACATGTATGCATCGTTTGCATACAGTTTGAGAGCTACAACGATTCCTTTATCGACCTCTGCAGCGCAGCGCCTGCAACGCAAGAGGTTGCGGGTTTGATTCCCGTCTAGGGACAAATGTCTGTACTATCAGATTTCAGATATACCTAATATTCAGATATTTTTTCCGGGTGTTCTGGATGTTTTTCTTTATAAAATAAAAAAATATCTTTCTATGTAGTATTAAGTATATTAGTAGAAGTATAACAGTCACCCCAAGCTAAGCAGAGCTTGTGTTATTGGTCTTCTTATCATGACATAACAACCGCAGGACGTCCACTGCTGGAAAAAGGCCTTCCTCAATGATCTCCAAGTACTACGATTGGAAGCGGCCTGCATCCAAAGCCGACCTGCGGTTCTTACCAAGTCGTCTGCCGATCTTGTAGGTGGACGCCCTACGCTGCGCTTTCCAGTCCGTGGTCTCCATTTGAGAACTTTGTGGCCCTATCCGCTATATGTTCTGCGCGCTATATGACCTGCCCTTTGCCACTTCAACGTGCTACCTAATTGGACTGCTTGTATAAGTACGCGTCGACAACTTCAAGAGCCGAGTTCTCAAGCATAACTGAGGCAGGCACGACATGGACATTCGACAAAATTTTCGTCTTGTCCATGTTCATTTTAAGGCCTACCCGCTGGGAGACTCGATTGAGGCCTTCGAGCATCGTGCTGAGCTCTTCCATTGACTTTGCCATGACCACAGTATCGTCGGCAAACCGAAGGTGAGTGATGTATACGCTGTTAATATTGATGCCCAGTCCTTTCCATCAGGCATCTTCCAAAGCGGTCGTGTTATTGGTGCTAGACCAATAACACAAGCTCTGCTTAGCTTGGGGCTGGGTGATGCTGTGTGAATTGTCCAGCATTATTTATTTATTATTTATACAATTAGTTAATAATCAAGTTATATAAAGTTACCTTTATTTATGTAGAGTAAGAGTATAGATTGAGTATTGCCATAATATTTATCCATATATATGTATCTGTATAAAACAAAATCAGCTTAGTTACACCATTATAACACGAGTACGGCTGGACCGATTTCAATGATCTTAAAATTTGAATTGGTAATTTTCTCATAAGTAGGTACCTACATTTAGTACGGAACGGCTTTCTTGATAATATTTCTAGAACGCATTGACTTGAAAACGATGATTTTTTTGTAGTAGACAGACGTTCTATTAGAAGAGTTGTAATAGTAAGTAGTAGAGTAGTAAAGTTAGTAGAAGTAGCAGTAAGTCGTTGATTTTGAAGCGTTATGAATTTCGCCGGGATTGCTAAATTATTGATAAAAGACGCCCAACTTCACGTATTTCGGGCAATTTCAATTATAAAAACTAGACTTGTTTTATAACTTAGTAGCCTCCCAGTACAGTTTGTAGATATATATACAACCATTAGCAGCAACAAAAACATAAATCGGACAGAATGAAGAACAATCCATTACCGATCCACAATAAAAAAGAAAACGCTCTTTCTGATTGGCTGCGCGTTGGCGGGAACGCGATTGGGCGCAAGCGTACACGAAACTCGATACTTTTTAATAATGGCTCCTCTAGCTAATGCGATCGCCTGTATTTATATTACAACGACGTGGGTATTTTATTACACGAAGTAGGCTGTCGGTTTCGTTAACCGACTGCCCCGGACGGAGGGTTATGTTTTAGTGTGTATTATGTGAGTTGTGTTCTATTTATAGAAAAGGGCGTTGGTATCTTGCGATGCAGTACCTAATTGACTTCTTCTAAAAAAAAATCTTCTATTTTAAAACATCGCTTTTTATATTATTTGATATTGTTCCAAATAAATAACTATGAGGTTAAAAGGCTAGACATATGTAGGTTACAAAAGCATGTTCAACAGAGCATGTCAATGAAATGTAAACCATTGGAACCTTATTTAAATTCCCTTCCAGAGTAACCAAAAAGTTCTGACGTGAGCTTACATTTTGAGTAAGTAGGTAATGCACCTACCTAAAATACGCCCTTTAGCCCGAATTCAACTTAACGGATTTAAAAATATTAACAAAAAAGTTATCAATATTAAATCCCTTAATACTTTTTTACATTATTTCTAAATTGTTTATGTTCTTTTAATGTGGTGTGCAATAAAGAGTTTTCTATCTATCTATCTATCTACGGTGTGCACTTTTGGCAAAGGCCTCCTCCAACGATTCCCACTTTGGTCTGTCATAGGCAACCCTTCTCCAGTTTGGTCCTGCTGTTTATTTTATTTCGTCTTCTCATCTTGCATGCTGTCTCCTGTCTTCTCTTGCCGTCTCTTGGGTATTTCTTAGCCATTCCGTGATTGACTTGCTCCACTTTCCTACTTTATATCGTACTAGCTATGCCCGCCGCTTTGCATGCGTTGTAGTTGGTTAAAATGTAGTCTATGTGTTAATCCTGGCCCACATCAATACGTGCACAAAATTTTAGCTGAATCCGTTGGGTAGGTTTTGGGTGAAGAGGTAACAAACCTCCATACATCTATACAAACTTTCGGATTTATAATTATTAGTGAGATGTCCCGTCTATCTCTACTTCTGTTGATGAACTCGTTCGAGTATGTCGGTAAGCCCTGTCATTTTTTTTAAGGTGGGTCTACGCTAGACGATCCGAGCACGAGCGAAGCACGAGCGGAGAAAGAATTCGTGCAGTGTGGATTGACTTACAAGCCTCGAACGAACGCTCTTCCAGCACCTATTAGGCGGAGCACAGTCGAGCATAAACCGAACGCTAGATGCGCGTTCGTTCGAGGCTACAAGCCTCAGTCGGTCCAAAATTCTTATACCCACCTTTAGATCTGTGTTTCTAATCTTGTCCTGGCGTTTATAACCTGTAATACTCTCCTCTCCATTGCTCTTTGTTTCGCGGCGAGTGTTTCTCTCAATGCCTTTATGATGAACCAGGTTTTGGACGCAGCTCGCAGCTCCATAAATAACTTATATCTATTTTAAATAACTAGCGACCCGCCCCAGCTTCGCACGGGTGCAATACTGATACTAAATATACTACAGGATATACCATCACGGACTTTTTGTAGACCTTTTTAAGGTGTACAATACTGTAGTACATTATTTTGATCTATATCGTAGGGTTCATCAGCCAGGGTTTGCAATGTGAGCGCAAAAAAATGTGTTTATTTACGACCTCACATTAGAAACCTCCAAAATGATCAGTGTTTCTCTACTATATTATGCATGTATTTTAAATATACCTTACTCTTGAATCACGCTATCTATTGAAAAAAACCGAATTAAAATCCGTTGCGTAGTTTTAAATATCTAAGCAAATATAGGGACAGACAGACAGCGGGAAGCTACTTTGTTTTATACTATGTATTGATAATCGTGATACGAGTATAAAATAATCTTAGTTTCATTACCTACATGGGGCAGACAAAGTGGCTCTATCGAAGGGGAGTATTCGGGATTCTGTTGCGGTGAGATTAGGATCGGATTAGGGGAGCTATCCTTGCGGCTTGTTTATTGTTTAGTAGAGAAAAACCACCTTTATTGCTTTTATATCTACTTGGTTGTATTAGCTGGGTATGCGATTCGATGAAAGTATTTTACATATTTTACTGTATTAGGGGTTAAAGTATGAAATTGCCAATATGTATAGAAAAATTTCAATTAGTTTTTTATTTTAATTTAACATATTTATTTAATCAAAACAATTACCTACCATTATTATCTATACATTGCTGCCATCTACTAGGAAGGTCATTTATGCCTTTGCGATAGAACTCTGGTGATATAGATTCTACAAACTGTGTTAAAGCATTTTGTACTACCTCCTGAGAAGAAAACTTTTTATCACGTAGAAAATTGTCCAAATCACGAAAAAAATGGTAGTCCGTTGGAGCAAGGTCTGGCGAATACGGTGGGTGACGAATGGTTTCTAATTGCATTTCCTGTGCAGTTTAAAACAGAGACCGTTTTGTATGAGGTCTCGCGTTATCATGGAGCAATAATGGTGAAGATCGATTCATGAGTCGGGGCTGTTTCACTGCTAGTTTTGCTATCATTGTTCGGAGTTCGGCACAGTAGACATCAGCCGTTATTGCTTGACCAGATCGGATAAAGCTATAGTAAATAACACCATGCTGAGACCACCAAACAGTTACCATTACCTTTTTGTTGGTTTACTTTAGGACACCATTTCCTTCACGAAAGCGTTTAAACCAAAATCGCACGGTGCGTTCATTATCAGTCCTCTCTCCAAACGCAGCATTGATATTGCGAGCTGTTTCTACCGCGTTAGTTCCGCGTCGGAACTCTTATTCAAAAATCACTCGAATTTTCGAAGTATCCATTCTTGTCTAAGCTGAATAAAAAAAACAACTGAAAGTCGATAATCGAATGTTGCAAATTTTTAAAAGAAGAACTTCATAGGTACCATGTGAAAAAAGTTTCACTCAAAAATCACAAACCATGAAGGTTCTATGTCAATTCGAAGTACCTATTACAATAAAACGTCAAATTCATACTTTAACCCCTACTTATACATGGGGTGTTATAAGTTGACCACTATGTGTCTGTGGCTCTTTATTTGAAAGCAGGTCTTCAGTGGTGGTTCTTAGACGTGTTTTATCAAAATCGGATCAGCTGTTTAAAAGGTTTTAGAGATATTTGCTTTCTTATTCATGTAACATGAATTTTTATCAGAATTCGCTCTTTTATTTGGTATTGGTTTGTTATTTAAATGAATTAGGCCAGGTGCCACGGGCCACGCGCTGTGTGGAGTTCCGGAGGTAACCTGGCGTCATTTTGGCGTCACTATTTTATATGTTCAAACAAAATTACAGCTTTATAGGACTAATAGTCTCTTCGTAAAACAAGACAGACGGACAGACAAAGCAAACCACTTCCTGTACGTAACCCAAAAAACAACTTTTAAGTAAAAATTACAAACGAAATTGTATAATAACAAAAAATAAATATTGTTCTCTTAAACATTTATAAGCAGTGGGGTGCCGGCAGTAGAATGCTGCCCCTCCTATCTTGCCCGTGAGTTCAGTAAGAATCTGCAAAAGGACCTCCGGAAGATGGGCAGCAGCGTCTTTTCGTGTACCAACATCCTGTACAGCGCTCGCCAACCCGCCTGCCAAGCGTGGTGATTATGGCAAAAACCCTCTTATGTTCGGTACTAGGTAAAATAGTGTCTATATTTTGTAATTACAAACTATTGAAATTAAGCGAATGAATTTACAAGGGCCTACTTTAGGTCTACCATGAGTTTTCACAATCTATTCACTAATCTATATTCGCTAGCGACTGTAGTTAAAAAAATGTATGAAGACTTATACAGCACCTCTAGCGGATAGTTTGGTACTAAAATACGACGACCAAAATACGACTGTAGTTTGGTCTTCATTTGCTTAGAATTTGGTACCATGAGTTACAAATCCGACAGATGTCATAGTAACGTACTATTACAACTGCAGTAACGGCAGGCGATCTAACTGTGACAACTCATGGTAGACACAAAGGAAGACCTATGTTCAGCAGTGGACATCCTACGCCTGAGATGGATGGATGGACTCGCATTCGTATTCGCGAACATCGGCGGCTGATATTCCCAAATGCTAATTTCATTTCATCAATAATCTGCAATCAGTGGTAGGTTAAATAGTAGGTAAAATGTTATCAATCGATATTGCTGTGAGGTGCCCACATTAGAATATTGCCTCTCCTCTCCTTCCCGTGGATCAGTGGCGAATTTACAAATTTTCCACCAGTAGGCTATTGGATATGTATTACCCGTACCAATTGAAAATACGAAATTGCAACTTAATGATTTGTGTTCTGTCGTCCACATTACATCAGCTTTTTCCCGTTATTAGTAGGTATAATTATCATCATCATTACAACCGTAAGATATCCACTGCTGGACATAGGCATCCCTCATTGACTTAGAGATCCAAGTGCATGAGGGGTTGATGCCATACTCACCACGCTTGGCAGGCGGGTTGGTGGGCGCAGTTCGGGATGTTCTTACACGGAAAGACGCTGCTGCCCATCTCATCATCATCCGGAGATATCCCTTAGCAGATTCTTACTGCATCCACGGGCAGGAGAGGAGGGGTGACATCCCACTGCCGGCACCCCACGGCAAGGTATGATTAGGAAATTTTTATTTTTCCGAGACTAGTTTTCCTCTGTGTATATATTTTTTTTGTTTCTCTAAGACTAAGAGAGAAATAGTCTAAATCTGCCGCCCTAGGCTCCAGCCTACTCAGCCTATTGGTAAATCCAGCACTGCCGTGGATGCAGTAAGAATCTGCTAAGGATCTGCTCTGCTCGGGAAGATGGGCAGTAGCGTCTTTCGGTGTATCAACATCCCATAGTGCGCTCGCCAACCCGCCTGCCAAGCGTTTGCTAATTTCAATTACATCAATAATCTGCAATCACTGGTAGGTATTATCAATCGATATGGCTGAAATACGCAAGATACACTCGAGCCATTGATGGTTCTGTGCAAACAAATGTATCCACAATCGAGTAATACTAATACCTATGTATCGATTCGATAACAAATCGATAGTTGACCCGCCGATAGCCGCGCAAATATTGCACGCGATAAGGTGTTTTAATCAGTAGCCGCCACGGATGTTGAGACTTTAGATTTTAACTGGCTTCCATAAAGGAGGTTCTATGTTCGACTGTATATTTGATTCTATGCATGTTCACCGTTGGTTAGTTGCAGTGTTATGTCGAATAGGTGGACAACAAGGGCGACATAATGGATCCCATTGGAAGGCAAGGGGAAGCAGGGAAGACCAAGAATAGTGGATGAGAAATGCTCGAGAAAGAGACCAGTAGAAGAACTTTAAGAGGCCTACACCGCAGAGGCGACTTCTACCATATAATTTCAATTTCAATTTCAAAGATTCTTCATTGTGAACATTTTAGGTAACAAAGTTACTTATTTCTATAATATAACACATAATATACATTTTGACGAGCTCTGTGGCGCAGCGGGCGAAGGTCCGCCTGCGACGCAAGGGGTTGCGGGTTCGATTCCCGCCTCGGGACAAATGTCTGTACGATTTGCAGATTTGTTCAGGGTGTTCTGGGTGTTTTTCTATTTATAATAAAAATATCTATCTATGTAGTAATGTATTAAGTATATCAGTCATCTAATACCCATAACACAAGCTCTGCTTAGCTTGGGGCTAGATGATGCTGTGTGATTTGTCCAGCATTATTTATAATTTATTTTATTTATTTATTTGAGTCCTAGTTTTTGCAGCCCGGTTTGGTTTCATGTTATTTTACAAGCATGAATTAGCTTTACGAAAACTTATAACAAGATAATTTTAAGTGAGATAGACTTATAAAATATTCTCATTCCAAAACAATGTTGGGATTTGAGAGTTTGAGAACGTTAACTTTAGTGTAGCATAACGTTAGTTAAAGATAATTAGCAGAGACCATATAATTTGAAAATAGTCATCATCATCATCATCATATCAGCCGTAGGACGTCCACTGCTGGACAAAGGCCTCCCTCATTGATCTCCAGGAACTGCGGTTGGAAGCGGCCTGCATCCAACGCCGACCTGCGGTTCTTACCAAGTCGTCTGCCCATCTTGTAGGTGGACGTCCTACGCTGCGCTTGCCGGTCCATTCGAGAACTTTACGGCCCCATCGGCCATCTGTTCTGCGCGCTATATGTCCTGCCCATTGCCACTTCAACGTGCTAATCCGTCCGGCTATGTCGGTGACCCGAGTTCTCCTACGTATCTCCTCATTTCTGATTCGATCCCGTAGAGAAACCCTATAGCTCGTTGAGCGACTCTAAGCTTATTCATAAGGCCAATAGTGAAGGACCACGTCTCGGTTCCATATGTCATCACTGGTAACACACACTGATTGAAGACTTTCGTCTTCAGGCACTGAGGTATATTGGACGAAAAGACGTTGCGAAGAAGTTGAAAATAGTAAATAGTAGAAAATAAGGAAAGTTTTATTTTTGTTTTAAATTTAGTGTTAGAAATATTGTTATTAGGTAGTAAGAATAAGAACAAAGGCTTTTTTTTATTATTTATTTGTATTATTATATTATGTTCACCGATTTCTCCGTCAATTGGGGATTGATTTGAAAAAGTACTTTGTAAACTTTCGCGATCTGAAGACATAATTTTAAACTGATTAACGGAATTTTATCGCGTAATTACCTACCTTATTTTATTATTTCCCGACGTTTCGAGTGCCATGCTACCCTAGTGGTCACGGGTGGTGTCCACGTCGGGAAATAATAAAACAAGGTAATTACGCGATAAAGTCCCGTTAATCAGTTTAAAATCCGCCGTGGGTGCCGGCAGTAGAATGATACCCCTCATGCCCATGTATGCAGTAAGAGCCTGCTAAGGGATACCTCCGGAAGATGGGCAGCAGCGTCTATCCGTGTGTCAACATCCCATACTGCGCTCACCAACCCGCCTGCCAAGCGTGGTGAGTATGGCAACTACCCCTCATGGAGATCCATGAGGGAGGCCTGTGTTCATCAGTGGACGTTTTATGGCTGAAATTATGAATCAGTTTAAAATTATGTCGATTTGAAAACTTCTTTTTTAGTTGTAAATTTCCACTTCCGAGGTTTTTTTGTTGAAAAATTAAAGACCACAATTTGTTAATTCATTTGACTAAAAGCGACATAGAAAATAGGTATCTATCAAAAAACCTTAACCATAACCAACTCTCTCACAATCTTAATAATAGACAAACTGTTGAAGTCAATATTTTGGGTGTAAAAATTGACACAATTATAAATTTGAAACTTAAAAATAAGATAAAAATATCATAGTGAATAAGATAAACAAAACGAATACAAGGATAAAAAAGGCATTTTCTGTTTTTATTTCTTAGTAATATACTAATAAGTAGTATAACAAACGTCATTATGCAAAAGTAATCTAAAACAAATTTTGAAGTGACCGGAAAAATTGTTAAAAGGAAGCAAACCCCGATAATTAAATTAAGATGCAAAGTATTAGTAATGAGATCAAACAATCGTTAAGGTGCCGGGACCCGCGAAAGGAATTTTATAAGTCCAATCGAGTGGGAAAAATCGGCTCTACTAATCACAAGTAAACTGGACTTGGAATGTTTTATGTAATAGGGAGCAATCCGAAAGATGTTGGGGTCTCATTCCCGTAAATAGATAAATATCATAAAAATTTACAAAATATGTATTCAGTCGAACGTGCTTTTGACAGTTTAACTGTATAAATTCAAAGATTTATGACTACGAGTATAATGGATAAGGTCATTAATAATACAATATAGATTTACGTCAATTTAAATATAAAACTTCATATTTATTTAAGTGAGATAATGACGTAGGCCTTTGCCTAACAATGGAATAAAAGTGGTTTATAAATAAAAAATAAATATGTAATAATTATTACGGAAAATAAAACGTCTACATAAGCTGCATAAATAATAACTTACACAAAATAGGTACTTACAAAATTTATTATTTAAATGCTATGAACAAATTATCGTTTTACATTTTTCCACCCTCTCGCATAACACCAGCCCGGAACAATTAAGGGTGAATTTAAAAAATATTCTTTATTTAAAATCGTCCGGTGAACAGCCTTTCAAATCTTTTAAATCTTCTTCAGATTTCTCTTTAATGAAGTACTGGCCATGTTTATTTTAACTTCCGGAATAAAAGTTGAGATTAAACTTCTTTATTGAATTACGAATTAAAACAATGTAAAAATGATTTTGTAAGTAAGTACTAAAAAATATGGACCAACTTTTTTCAGCTTCGTGCGGTTTGGATCTATGGCAAGTATTCCTACGATGAGTAGACAAATTGTTGCCCAGCTGTGGGACACACATTTTGATTACAATTGCACGTTCTTAATACTTATTTTCTTGATCATCCCGTGATACCCAAATACCTTGTCTTTAGACTAGGGCAATTTGTCAACCAACCTAATGAGGGAAATGTTGTTCTTATTTTGAATATTGCCCCTAAGTCTAGAGATAAGGATGTTTGCACACTGGTTCCGGGATGTCGGCGCGTTATCGCGACCTGATAGAGCGCAGTTCACTGGCGGGACGTGGCGATCCAGTCTTGAGTCTAATAGGTACTAGGTACTTAGGTTTAATGACTATTATTTATTTATGAGCCTGATTCTTTCCACTGCAGGGCAAAGGTCTTTCTTCCCTCTCTCCGATCCCTATCATGTTCTCTCTGGTATCAATTTTTGCTGTAGAAGTCCCTCCATTGCCGCCTAGGTAGTTCCTTGTGGTCGTCGTTGTTGGGGAACCCAATTAGTGCTTGTTCTACATAATTATTACTATTTTAAATCGATATACTTGCAAATATATAATGTTATTTAAATGCTTCATAGATTGTGTGCTAAGATGTCTGTTGACTGTTGTAAGTAATTCTAGCTATTACCCACCCTATTGGTCACGAATACAAGTATCTGTAGGTCATACAAACATTTATTCCGTGTAGGGATCGAACCCGTCAGCCGGCCAAGTGGAGTAGGAATTCCTAATCTCATGTCATTTTTCATAGTAAGGGCAGGTTAGAAACTCCAAAGTACTTACGCAGCCGTCCTACATAGGTTCTTACCTTTATTGTGTATGGATTGTAATGTCGTTTCCCATGGTATTAAGGCCATAAAGCTGTGGAAATACTTAACGACGCACGCAGCCGTCTCCGTCGTAAGGCACGGTTCCGCGTCATCGCACCTCCGCCGCCATCTTGTGCATTGTACCGACAGGACGACAAGCTTGTACTAATCTTCATCTCAGCCAAAGGACGTCCACATAGATTTCCAAGTACTGATCATGAAGGGGTTGTTGCCATAGCTGTTGTAGTAATAAACTTTTTAATTAAAAAAAAACAATTAACTAGTTTTTTTAATTAAAAAAAAATAACTACTTCACTAGTAATTTTTTTTAAACGATTTATATAAAAGGAGGATATTTTCAAGTCGTTTATAAATTCTGTGTTTGATAACGCCCATTGTAGGTACTTGAGTTGTAATATTTCATTTTTAATTAGTTTATTTTGTGTATTTATTTCCGTGTTTTTTTAATAGAAATATAAATTCAGGTAAAGCCCTGAGGCATTTCAGGAATTTCAAGACAGGAACTTCAGGAACACCATAATGACAATGGTAAAATGATGATAGTGATGGCGATGGAGTCATGTTTAGCGAACCAACCAAAACTCACTTTGGGTCGCTGCTCCGATAGATTGTAGATATCGTGATAGTAGATTTCGCGCATAATTTTATGAGCTCTGTGTCCCATTGCAGGGCAAAGCCCTCCTTCCCTCCTTCCATTTCTGCCTGTCGCTGGCTAGTTGAGGCCACTCCTTCAAATATGCGTCCAGGTCGTCTCTCCATCTGCGCCTGGGCCTTCCACGCGGTCGTTGCCCATTTGGGACTGAAAATAAATTATTATATTTAATGATGGCTGAATTAAAAATTAAATGTTATAACAAATCTAACCTTACCGCAAGAAGCTCAATTTTTTATATAAAATTTAATACTGCTACATAGTATTTAATTAATTAAGTTTAATGGAGATTCATGAGGGAGGCCTGTGCTCAGTAGTGGACGTTTTACGGCTGAAATGATGATGATGAAGTATACTATATATACTATAACCTAGCTGGCAATATTGAATGAACATGTCAACATGCGCAACTTTGCATTTGTCGCAACGTTCACAGAGCTCATAAAGTTTTGCGCAAACTCTAACTTTGAATACAATAATAATATATAGGTAAGGACTTACTAAACATTATCTACTATCATGACATTTAGCATGATTTGATTCTTTTTGGGTTCCCCGACATTTTGACAAGGTTACACGTGCCATGATCACAGTTTTAAGTGATTATAGAATCGCCGCGATTCCCTCGCTCGTGGAGACGGCCCCTTAGTGGTAAATAAATATCACGTAGACAATATTTATAATTTAGGGGAAGACATACAGGCTCTCGGTCTAGTAAAGGCATCTGAGGCCTAAAACAAATAATGCTATGACATTTTAAGTAATAATTCGTTTTAACTTTATAATTATGCTTATAATTAAGTATTCTAATATTGTAACCTTTACTACACACAATGTTGTTGTTTGTTATTCCTAAAATAAATAAATAAACTTAAGGTATTGTGATATCCTTATAAAGAGCAAATAAATGAAGTATTCATAAAGTAATCGTCTACATGTATCTTCGTTTCAGCCCTACGTCCACTGCTACTCATGGGCCTCCATCGTAGATCTCCACTTACTGATCATGAGGGGGTAGTTGCTATGCTCAACACGCTTGGCAGGTTGGCGAGCGTAGTACGGAATTTTGTTACATGGACAAACGCTGCTGCCCATATTCCGAGGGTATCCCTTGGCAGATTCTTACTGCATCCACGGTTACGAAAGGAGGGCAACATTCTTCTACCGGCACCCCACGGCACACATCTACAAGTATAACTTCAAAAAATAAATATATTATAATATAAATGTTCCTGTGGATTATTCTGCCATCGGTACCCGCTTATCAGACTTAATATTTTCGAAATCGTTCGCAGAGCAGGTTTGGGCGTTTTTACATCTCAACTGTTCAAACAGCGGGCTTCAAGGAAAACATGACAAAAATGGTCTTCTGGTGCAACGCCTAAAATGTTTGAACAACTTGGAAATTATTCCAAAATGAAGGTAGGTATTCGCACGTTCTGAAAACAGGGTTCAGGATACCTTGGTTAGTGGATTAAATAACATTTTTGAATCTTTCTCTCCCGGCAGAAATGATCTTCTGATGCAAAGCCTAAAATCGTTATTCCAAAATTTAAGTATGTGTTCGCATGTCCCAAAAACAGGGTTTTGAGAAACGATGCTTAGTATATTTTTTTACTTTTAATTTCGGGTCTACCTGTCAAAGATTTAAATTGATTGTCTTTTTCATACTTTCGCGATTACGACACATTATTAACACGTATGTATTTACCCAGGCGTTCCCATGGCCACGATAGAGCCACCCCGTCGAAACGTCGGTCGTTACAGGTAAATAACGCGATAATTACCCGGTTAAATATGTGTTAATAAGGTGTTTAATTAAATTAATAATGTTTGCTCCTGAGCAAACATTACCTGTAGCGGGAAACTCTACAGATAGGTACGAATGTAGAGTTACCCGCGACCATGGCTGGTCAATTCGACAGCACCATCTAGCCCCAAGCTATGCATAGCTTGTGTTATGTGTACTAGATGACTGATATACTTAATGCGTTATACTACATTGATGGTGGTGAATGATTGCTGTGGGGTGCCGGCAGTAGAATGTTACCCCTCCTCTCATGCCCATAGATGCAGTAAGAGTCTGCTAAGGGATACCTCCGGAAGATGGGCAGCAGCGTCTTTCCGTGTATCAACATCCTATACTGCGCTCACCAACCCGCCTGCCAAGCGTGGTGAGTATGGCAACTACCCCTCATGGAGATCCATGAGGGAGTCCTGTGTTCAGTAGTGGACGTTTTACGGCTGAACTGACTACATTGATAGATGTTTTTTTATTATTATAGGTATAGAAAGCCGTGTTGGCCGAGTGGTATGTTTCCCTGACTTTCAATCCGAAGTTCGTGGGTTCGATACCGGCAGTGCACCAATGGATTTTTCTTTCTTGAAAAATGTATGTGCACACTTAACACGTGCTTTAACAGTGAAGGAAACATCGTGAGGAAACCCGCGGCTTAGTTAGCTTCAGACGTATTGACCTGTTCTTTCCTCTGAATAAGTAATAGGTGACTAACCTGAGAGGATGGTATAGGTGCTGGGCAAGCCTAATCCATCTTACAATGCCCCAGGCACTGCAGCGTCCCGTACAGCATGATTACCAGTTGCTGACGCTGTATAAATCATCTATAATAGATGCAAAGGCCTTACTTTCTTTTTTTTAGTTATAGAAAAACTTTCCAAGTTTCTTTCCGTATATCAACAACCAGTACTGCGCTCGCCAGCCCGCCTGCCAAGCGTTGACATGAGTATGGCAACTACCCCACATGAGATCCATGTGGGACGACTGTGTTTAGTAGTGGACGTTTTACGACTGATTATAAACATGAAATGAATAGAAAAACATCCAGAACATCCTGAAAAAATATCTGCACATCGCACAGACATAGTCCCGAGGCGGGTACGAACACTTGCGTCGCAGGCTGACCTTCGTTCGCTGCACCACATAGGTCGTCTGAACCTTGTCAAAAGCCATTATATTTTTTAATAGTCTAGTTTATCTAACAGACTTGAAATTAAGCCACTTAGGTCTAGTGGTTTAGGCTGTGCGTTGATATATCAGTCAGTCAGTCAGTGAGTCAGTCAGGACTTTGAATTTCATATATATAGATAATGACATTTTTCTATCGTTTTTTTTATGCGACTCAATGACGGGACAAGCCGTTGGCCCACCTGCTGTAAAGCAGTAACCTCTACCTATTACAACTACAATACCGCGGTGATCACGGTCACGAAGCATGTGACTACGTGACCAACGCCGCATTGCATTGCGCCCGTCACCCTGAGACAGAGTTGTAAGGTCTCATGTGCCCGTAATTTCACCGGCCCTCTTCAAACCGGAACACAGCAATGCAGACATTACTGCTTGGCGGCAGAAATAATTATGGTGGTAGTACTTCCCTGGATGAACTATTCACTTCTGCTACTACTATATCGTCATCGTAAAATCGTCTACCAAGTTTATCATATCACCGAATATTTCGATAACTTTTAAGATATTTAATCTGAAATACCGTTAGCACTCTAGCTTTCATTGTCATGCAATCGGACATCGAACCCGCGACAAGTTTAGTATCAAGGTGCCCGGTACTATCACTACTCGAGTGTTATCTATGCTTCTATCGACTCACTTAGGCAATGTTTACTGTCTCATTATGTGTCTTGTACTTAGTTTACCTATTTTTATAGATCGATACGAGGACTGATTGCGTCATCATCTTCATCATCATCATCAATAGCCCAACATCATCCACTTTCATCATTTCGGCCATAAAACGTCCACCAATGAACACAGGCCTCCCTCATGGATCTCCATGAGGGGTAGTTGCCATACTCACCACGCTTGGCAGGCGGGTTGGCGAGCGCAGTATGGGATGCTGATGTATGGAAAGACGCTGCTGCCCATCTTTCGGAGGTATCCCTTAGCAGGCTCTCACTGCATCCACGGGCATGAGAGGAGGGGCAACATTCTACTGCCGGCGCCCCACGGCTACCATCCACTTTAATTCAAAGTTAATAAGAATTTATTAATCAGAGTAAAAAAGTCAGAGAATAAAAATGCGTTTCGTTTTTCTTATGTAAACCATAAGAAAAACAAAACGCTGCTGCCCATCTTCCGGAGGTACCCCTTACCAGATTCTCACTGCATCCACGGATAAGAGAGGACAGGCAACATTCTACTGCCGGTAAAAATACTTAAAATGAAATAGTTACGCCTAAATGGGCTAGTTGACAATTTTTTCACCCGTGCTGTTTCAGATGAATGAAACAATACTTAGATAAACCGCATTGAAGAATTTGGGGCTCGTGACGTCATAACCCGATGTCAACTGTATAAGACGCATGTCTGTGTATAAGGAAAAGTTTTTCGCAATTTCTGACATTTCTAGTACTCAAACCTCAGTCGATCCAGTAGAGACTTTTGATTCTAATAAGAAAGTGGATCGATTGGCATCAAAAAAAGTTTTTGGGTAAAATTACTATTTTCTTGCTGACTGTACATTTTTTCCAAAATCTGTAAATGCAGTTCAGAAAATCTTAAAAATTTATGGATAGTCTTCTAAAAACGTTTTCCTGTAACCATAACTGTTAAGGTACCCTTACTGTCCCGTCTCAAAAATTCACCCTGTATACGTCGATACACTCTGTATGGAATCGTGTATGGCACGCTTGATGTCCGTAAATACCAACAGACCTTAATATGTTTGTAATAGGTAGTTTTTCTCATTTGACAATATACAAATTCAAATTCAATTCAAATTCAAAAAATACTTTATTCAGTACGGCCGCATGGACCAATACATCTTGGGCAGTCATCATTTTAATTTTACCATTTTTCTAAATAGCCAATTAACTTCTAGTTCCACACTAGGCGCCTTAACAAGCCTGTAACGTTACCCACCATTGGGTAATTCTCATGTTATTTTAATTTCCGTTAAACGGGGCGGCATGGCGGCCGCATCAAAGAGCGCGGCGTATTATCGAAGCATACGAGTTGTTTACTTACGCGCGAGTTTCGAGTGAGAATGGTTTTTGGAAAGCTTGTGGTCTCGTTGGCTATGGAAGATAAACTTGTGTTTTTACGATTTTTTCACATTGTTGTACATAATCATAGGGAAAATAATAATTATTTATAATGGCAAAAATAAGTAAATACAACAAATATGGGTATAATAGCCGGCGAAAAAATACACATCGACATTTAGAAAGAGACAATCGGCTAATTTCGGCTTCGTAGAGCGTTATCTCTGTCGCACGACACATAATAACAGTCTTGTATCTATTATGAGCTGGTCAATGGGAATTATTTAACGCCGGGTAGTGTAACCCAACTGATCATCATTTCAGCCGTAAAATGTCCACTACTGAACACAGGCCTTCCTCGTGGATCTCCATTAGGAGTTGCCACACTCGCCACGCTTGGCAGGCAAGTTGGCAAGCGCAGTATGGGGTGTTGATACATGGGCAGACGCTGCTGCCCATTTAATAGAGGTATCCCTTAGCAGGTTCTTACTGCATCCACGGGCATAGGAGGAAGGGCAACATTCTACTGCCCCGCACTGCAACCATAACTAATGCAAAAGGTGACGTCTCAGCATAATGCTGCTTTCCGCTCAGGAGCGAACATAAACTAGTACAAAATCAGATTACTGATCCCTGTATAATATAAGCAAATAGCTTTAAAACTGACTGCACTACCACCTACTCTCCCCATGAATTCAGAATAGCCCCTCTAAGACAAGTTCGCCAGTCACAGAGAATATTAGAGATTCTCTGTAATCTGCCTTCGCTGTGGCGAGCGAAGAATTAGCAAGCACGGTAGGGTTGCCGCATTCATAATGTAAAAAAAAAAATACTTGATATACAATTTTCTATATTTTTTTTCTAAGCTAACCTCACTGGCTCGTGGTAACCTCAGCTGTAGGACTGTTGTCCACGTTCACTACTGGACAGGTGCTGACTCACACAATCTTCAACATCATGTGGTGGTAGTTACCATACTCGCCACGCTTGGCAGGCGTGTTGGAGAGCGCAGTACGGCATGTATCATATAGCGTGGCGACGCGTCGCCACGGCATGCGTTGCCACGCCAGAAATCGGTTTTACGTGCGCAATAAATATCAATAAAAACACTAATCCTGGCGATCCTAATCAGGATAATAAGATAAGCTTATCAAAACATTGTATTGTCAGCTGTCGTTGATAAGTCTACAACGTATAAAGTAAATCTGATTGCTTAAAGTGGGGCAAAATCGAGCCAGTTACAAACAAGCAAACATACAGGTGAAACTAATAAAAGCGTGTTAACAACATAGAAATTAGTTAACAGATGAAGGAAACCGATATACCTAAGCATCTTTATTTTCTGAATACAGACTTTATTTCTGTACCTAAGCCCTTTTCAAAATGGTGGTTGGATTTAAGCGTCCTCAGTGCGCGTTTAACCATTGTAAATAAGTACATTCAAAAAATTGTTTATCAATACCCCTTTACTTGCATGATTGCTCTTAAAAATCTTAGTATATGGCAACCCTAAGCCTAGCCGGCCACCCACTCCAGAGCCAAATAGGTACCAAGATTAGATCCCTTGTTTGAGCGACCTTTGACAGCTGCATCTACGGCGGAGGCTCAAAGGGAAGAGTCCATTAGTGTTGCTATATTTACCGCTTCTGCCGGTGATAGGGGTAAATTTGGAAAGAAACTGAAATTTTACGGCAAACTTCCTGAAAAAAAAGTACTGTTTGTCACATATTTTCTGTTCTCTATCTTGTAGTAGTCTGTAACTTGCAGTTTGGTATCTGCTACTCTTTTTATTGCATTTAGAGAGTCAAAGTCAGTCAGTTTTGACTGTAGGGTATTTTAAGTTGCGAAGCCGATATCCACTTGTCGTCAACTCGTCGCTATGTGGCAACAGGACTTTTGTAAGAAACCGGATGCAATGCAAATTCCGCAACTCATTTTACGCGACTCACAACTCAACAAAAATACGCTCGTCTAAAATAAAATGACGCCAATCTTTAAATTGTTTTATATTTTATCATACCATTGCCGTGGGGTGCCGGCAGTAGAATGTTACCCCTCCTCTCCTACCCGTGGATGCAGTAAGAGCCTGCTAAGGGACACCTCCGGAAGATGGGCAGCAGCGTCTATCCATGTATCAACATCCCATACTGCGCTCACCAACCCGCCTGCCAAGCGTGGTGAGAATGGCAACTACCCCTCATGGAGATCCATGAGGGATGCCTGTGTTCATCAGTGGACGTTTTATGGCTGAAATGATGATATTTTATCATAATTAACATCATCATCTCACCCGTAGTACATCGACTACTGGACATAGGCCACCCACATGGATCTCCAATTACTGATCATGAGTGGTTGTTGCCATACTCGCCACGGTCGGCAGGCGACATGGTGAGCGCAGTACGGGATGTTGATACACGGAAAGACGTCTTCCACAGGAATCCTTTGCCAGGATTAAAAATCTCTACAAAAAATTTGCCAAGGGATACCTTCGGAAGATGGGCAGCAGCGTCTTCCTGCGCTCGCCAACCTGCTTGCCATGCGTGGTGAGCATGGCATCAACCCCTCACGAGCCGTACTTGGCCATGAGGCCTGCTTCCAGCAGTGGACGTGGAGATTATGATGATGAAACATGGTAATCCTGGAAACATGAGTTAACTCATTTCCTAGAACTCATCTAATCTTGTTCACACGTCGTTTGCGGTTCCAATAATCGGTCAGAGAAATGTTTTTAATGTATTAAGGACTTTACTCCTTTGATTTAGAGTTCATCTTGTCTTAAGTCACCGAACAAAGAAACCCAAGTAATGGAATAGACTTATACCACTGCAAGCTATAGCTTTTTTGTATGGGGGACTAATCCCCCAAAAAAATTAAACCCCCACATCCCCCCATATCTAAATATGGGGGATATGGTTTTTTTTATTATTTTCAATTCTAATCCTAAAAAAATAAACACTTTTTAAAAATAAACTACTTTCTGATTTACGAATTTGCTATTTCTTTATAAAAATACGAGTTAATTCTCGATTTATGACGATAGAAGGAGAATTATTTTTATCAGACCAATTTCCTTCTTCAAACTCCTCTTTTGGCCGTGGAAGAAATAAGAATATATCAAGGGATACCTCCGCAAGGTGGGCAGCAGCGACTTTCTGTGTATCAACATCCCGTACTGCCATGCCATACTCACCTGCCTAGCGTGGCGAGTATGGAATCTACCTCCTCATGATAACTACTTGTAGATCCAAAACGTCGTCCCACGGATGAGATGATGACGATGTTGTTGATGATCTGTACGTGATGCTGCAGTGCTAAGAATAGGCTTATGACGTCCCACGGATGATATGATGATGATGATGTTGTTGATGATCTGTACGTGATACTGCAGTGCTAAGAATAGGCTTATGACGTCCCACGGATGAGATGATGATGATGATGTTGTTGATGATCTGTACGTGATACTGCAGTGCTAAGAATAGGCTTATGACGTCCCACGGATGATATGATGATGATGATGTTGTTGATGATCTGTACGTGATACTGCAGTGCTAAGAATAGGCTTATGACGTCCCACGGATGAGATGATGATGATGATGTTGTTGATGATCTGTACGTGATACTGCAGTGCTAAGAATAGGCTTATGACGTCCCACGGATGAGATGATGATGATGATGTTGTTGATGATCTGTACGTGATACTGCAGTGCTAAGAATAGGCTTATGACGTCCCACGGATGAGATGATGATGATGATGTTGTTGATGATCTGTACGTGATACTGCAGTGCTAAGAATAGGCTTATGACGTCCCACGGATGAGATGATGATGATGATGTTGTTGATGATCTGTACGTGATACTGCAGTGCTAAGAATAGGCTTATGACGTCCCACGGAGGAGATGATGACGATGTTGTTGATGATCTGTACGTGATACTGCAGTGCTAAGAATAGGCTTATGACGTCCCACGGAGGAGATGATGATGATGTTGATGATCTGTACGTGATACTGCAGTGCTAAGAATAGGCTTATGACGTCCCACGGATGATATGATGATGCTGAAGACCTGTACAGGATGCTGCAGTGCTAAAAATTGTACATCCGTTTTCTAAATTATCATTTGAACAAATTTATAAAATTAAAAATTTTAAGTAGCCCAGACACTTTGCCTAGTCTCGGAGGTTACGTACTTTTTTTATAATGTGTTAGTACCCTCAGTTTTGCATTCATCATTTCCTTTCATTTGATACCAAGTTCGGGAAACATCCCCTCTTTCACCCCCCATATCTTGTAAACTTTATAAAATTAAATGATTTTGATAAAAACCACCGCCGGAAAAACTGTTTTTAAATAAATAACTGCATGCAAATCAGTCCACTTGTTTAAGAGAACGGTGCCACAGACAGACACAGAGACATAGACACAAACGTAGCGGTCAAACTTATAACACCCCTTTTTTTCAAGGGTGAAAGTGCATCTATTTAAAATTATACACCCATCGCTCAACATTCTTATCTCTTCCGTGAGTTCCGACTCCATAACGCATAGTTAAAACATAATGGTTGAGTACCAACACCCCCACGCCAGACGCTCGCACGTACCCGCTAACACACAACACTTCGCAGAACTATAGACGTCATACGTATGTCATCATCATCATCATCATCATCATCGTTGTAGAGCTTGTCTGTATTACACACTGGCTCGACAATGCCCTCGTATTTATGTTTTAACTCACCCCGAACTCACCGATTTTACATGAAAACGTACCTCATTCCCGCCCTTCTGGATCACATGACAGTTCTCATTGTGACAGTGACAGTTCGCTAACCAATACCCGTCAATACATAGGACACACGAGACAGCGTATGTATGCAATAGTAACGCATACACTACAGTCATCATCTCAGCCAGTAGGACTGCTGTCGACGTCCTATGCTAGACACACTACCCTCGAATGGCGGCTCGAATGTAAAACATAGCATAAAGAAACTCGGTTTAAAGAATCTTTGTTCTCATAAGATTTTACATTCACTGCCTAAAAAGCCGGGTTTGCCGAGTGGTATATACTCCCCACTTTCAATCTGAAGGTCGTGAGTTCGATACCGGCCGTGCACCAATGGATTTTTCTTTCTTGAAAAATGTATGTGCACACTTAACACGAGCTTTAACGGTGAAGGAAACATCGTGAGGAAACCCGCGGCTTAATTAGCTTCAGACGTATTGACTTGTTCTTTCCTCTGAATAATAGCTGACTAAGCTGAGAGGATGGTATAGGTGCTGGGCAAGCCTAATCCATCTAACAATGTCCCAGGCACTGCAACGTCCCGTACAGCATGATTACCTGTTGCTGACGCTGTATAAATCATCTATAATAGATGCAAAGGCCTTACCTTTTTTTTTACATTCACTTGAATGAGAACTTATTATAAGCTAAATAAACACATAGTACATACATTTTTGCGTTCACGAGCGTGACTTACAAATACATGAAAACAATTTTAAAAAGATGATTTGCTTATTCTATATCACGGGTAGTTTGTATCATTCTTCAAACTCAGTGTACAAATGACAACATAAATGCCTTGCGTAGTTTTTGTACTATATTTAGGGGGGTAAATGAGCTAACCCACATATTTGGCGCGCAAGCCAATCTCACCGGCTCGTGTGCTCCTGCTAAATAAAGGTCGGAAGGCTTTGACATATTTTAATGGCTGAAGGCGGTATAACCTAGCTTAGGTGGCACAGGTAATTATCGAACGTCTGGGGTACATACCACTCAGTAACACTTGTTACACTCGTGAGTTACACTATTTATTGTTATGTACTAGGGTAACGCGAGCGCGTGAGAGGAAAGGAGAAGGTGCCGCATAACACTCCATTCCCTGATGAAAGTTTCCCTGGGAGGAATTGAACACGGAGGAATTGAACACGTAGGAAAAGCGTATAATTAACGTAAGTAACCGTAATAAACTTGTGTCAACACATCCTTATAAACGTACTTCTACCTACATAGGCCGACAACATACAGTAAGACAACAGACACATAAGACTAGGTACTCGTCCCATTTACTTGCGTTTCGCTTGAAATGCTGAGACGCTTTCCGAAATGGAGATCTTTTATCTCAATTCGGTTTATTGTTTTGTCTGAATGCCTGGAACTGTGGTACAGTCATTTAGAAAGTTTTTAAACGTTGATAATTGTTAAGGAAAACCAAAGTAAATAATGACAATCATTACATTTAAAGCGTGACTTAGTAGAGCTGCTAGATCAGAATGGTCTTGATGGGATTGCGAAATTTTGACGCGCTCATCAAATACGGAATTTTCCCAAAACTACAATAAAATACTTGTATCTACACAATACAATAAGTAGGTACAAGTACTTACTAAGTATTTGAAAACAAAATTACAGACAAATACTCAGGCTTATCGCTTAGAAGCGTATTTTCCAAACAAGTTTAGATGGATATAATTCATTTTCAACAAAAAAACCGACTTTAATGAAAATATCCTTGACTCCTTGCTGAAGGCACCCAAACTACATATAGAGGTAGATGTACGCCTATGACATTTGAGTATTTCCTTTAACTAGGTGTTAAAACAAGCTATGATCTCGATGTTATGTTGTTTTAAGTGCAAGGTTTTGTAATAAGTACCTTTTTAGAGTTTCTTTTTGTATTTTT
Source organism: Pasiphila rectangulata (assembly GCA_963082625.1). Taxonomy (NCBI): domain Eukaryota; kingdom Metazoa; phylum Arthropoda; class Insecta; order Lepidoptera; family Geometridae; genus Pasiphila; species Pasiphila rectangulata. The sequence continues at coordinate 6,623,134 of OY720254.1, read as the reverse complement.
TAAATGTTTATTATAATATATTACTATTAAGAAAGTGTCATAACATAACGCAATATAATAAGCTCTGTAATGTTGTAATTATGTATGAGTAATAAATAAATAAATAAGCACACTTATAGTGGAAAAAAAATCCAACCGCAAGCTTAAATTTAGGTCATGAAACTGCCTTGAGGGACTTCAGTAGATACTATTACAATTATTATAGGTATATCCTGATGTACAAGCATCATCAGAATCGAGTTTTGAACTAAACAGGACCTAATTAAAAGTGTATGTATCCATTCGAATCCAAAATATTTTTTCAGTTCATAAATAACAAAGTTTTGAGGTAAAAAAGATAAAAAAATACAGACGACTTGAGAACCTCCTCCTTTTTTAAGGTAGGTTAAAAATAAGAAATGAGAAAGGTGTACGTAAAAATGTACTCTCCCATAGCACTTCTCTGCGCAACGATCCCGCCAATAAACTGGACAATGTCAATATTAGTCGAACAAGAGACAGCGGTTTTTGAGAATCTCGAATGAAGGTCCGTGTGTTTGTCTGTATGTAATCTCTCTGTGCCTGCGGCCTCGCTATTGGTGGAAACGTACCTGGTTTATTGCATTTTCGCTTCACCTGAAAAGAAATACTTTCTCAATCCCTAAGCCAATGGGCATTCTACAAGTGAGTCTTTCTACGAGAACTTGCCACTTTCTTCCGGCCAGCTATCTCTTGCCAGTTGTTGGCTCCGAGGTTACGCAGGTTAACTTCCATACTATTGCTTCAGCGATTCTTGGGACGGCCAATACACCGACGGCCGAAATCATCACTTCAGCCAGTAGGACTGCGGTCCACATAAGCCATCGATCTCCGAAATCATGGTGGTTGCCAATCTCGCCACGCTTGACAGGTTGGTTGGCGAGTGCAGTACGGGATGTTGATACGCGGAAAGACTCGGCTGCCCATCTGCCGGATGTATCCTTTGGCAGATTCTTACTGCATCCACGGTCAATAAAGGGAAGGAAACTTTCTAATCCCAACACCGGCTAATAATAAATAAATATATTAATATTATATTTATTATAGATTTTTTAGGTTTTTATTTTATTTATTTATTTAAGCCACCAACAAAGGATACACAAAAAACATACAAAAAAAGATATATTAAAATAGCTTGGGCTAGTATTTCCCTCGATTGCAAGCAGCAATATATAAGAGAATATAAAATTCTTGAGTCATAGCAAAAATCAACATTTTAACAGATGTTTGCATACAAACAGAGTTTTTAACATAACACATACAAACAAAATTAATTAGGGTAACTAATGCTCAATAAAATAAGAAAGACACGTAACAAAAAGTGGGATACTAACATTTCCACCACATATAACTTAAAACTACTCAAAGCACGGAGACGTTAAAAGCTCTAACCAGATGGCCCTCGCGAATTCTCTGAAGAGTCATCAGCGTGATTAGCACCTCATCAGCGAAGTGGGTTAGCAGCCTGCCCGGACACTGCTGCAGTGTCAATATTTCCACGAAGGTATACGAATATACAAAATTATATGGATATTTACCATGCCATGGTGCCGGCAGTAGAAAGTTACCCTTCCTCTCTCGCCCGTGGATGCAGTAAATAATATAAATAAATAATATAATAAATAATGCTGGACAAATCACACAGCACCATCTAGCCCCAAGCTAAGCAGAGCTTGTATTATGGGTACTAGATGACTGATATACTTAATACATTATACTACATAGATAGATATTTTTATTAAATATAGAAAAACACCCAGAACGCCCTGAACAAATATCTGCAGATCGTACAGACATTTGTCCCGAGGCGGGAATCGAACCCGCAACCCCTTGCGTCGCAGGCGGACCTTCGCCCGCTGCGCCACAGAGCTCGTCAAAAAGTAAGTAAGAATATTCCAAGGGACACTTCCGGAAGATGAACAGCAGCGTCTTTCCGTGTAACAACATCCCGTACTGCGCTCGCCAATCCGCCTGCCAAGCGTGGTGAGTAGCAACTCCGTCATGCCCTGTGCTTGGAGATACATGAGGGAAGGCCATGTCCAGGGGTGGACGTTTTACGTCTGAGATGATGATGCTGATGCTGTTCATGATTAGAACCAAGCGAACTATTGCCTGCACATATAGGCAGTTAATTTTTAACTGCCTCTATGTGCAGGCTATAGTGGAATTGTAGAACGTAGAACGTTCATCGCTGGATATGGCCCTCCCTCAATCTCTCCCTCAATCTCCCTCGATCTCCAAGCACAGGGCATGAGGGGGGGAACTTAAAAAAAACTCAAATCATGGTTAATATAATCCCTTATATGTATATTGCGTATGTTAAAAATTATGATAGTTAAAAAATAATATACAAAATGTTGAACGCATGTGTAACACAGAATATATGACGGATCAATGTTGGGTTTTTTTATGTTTCCCGAATGGGTTTGGATGTGGTGGAAAGTTGTCGAAATTTCGACGCAGTTATGCTCACTCTGATAAAATTGCCTATTATTTTTCTAATCTATGGATCGTAATAACTGAATGAATAAATTAATTAAATTTAATTATGATAATATTCACATCACTCCAAAAGCTACAACAGTACCTGCGATCGCCTAAAGATGGCTTTCCAATAATAAAATTACTCTTACATAGGCCAAACTAAGCGCACGATTTTCTGCCGGGTAAAAGAGCAGTCAAAAATGCGGATACCCAAAAATCAGCTATCGCAGAACACCTCTTGGAGTCAGGCTCAAAGGCATATAAGGCCCTTAATTGAATATGATATTTGTACAATTTTAATTTCTTTCTGTTATATAGTTTGTTATTCATGGTGTCATACGACATTTATGTAGGTACAACCTATCGGAATTGTAATTTTTTGATAAGGTTTTTTCATATTACTATCCTACTTTATTCTATACATACTATGCTACTAATACATACTAACTTATAAGTAAAGCGTGGGCAGGCCACAGAGATAGCCAGTCTAAAGGTACGCTGCATAGCATTACCCTATATTAAACTTTACACAACCTCTATAATTGCCTGCCCTATCTGCCTCCCACTAGACAGCTGACTGATGTCCAAGTTACAGTAAATTAGCCTTTCAGATGTTTCATAAATGCTTTACACAGCGTCAGCAACTGTTAAAAGTGCTGCACGGGACGCTCTGCCCTGTCTTATGGTTAACGTCTAGGTGCAATTGCACTTTAGGATGGAAGAGTGTATTTATTCTTTGACCCCGCCGCGCCGGCGGGATCGGTTATTGAAGGTGTGCCTAGCAGCTAGAGTGGGACGGGTTGACGTCACCTCCGGGTTAGCGGCGGTGAGATCGTCAACGGGCAAGCCGAGAACGTGTCTCGGTTGACGGAGGAATGGAAAAATCTTGTAACTTGCACCACTCGCTATTTTAGGCGGGCACGCTACAATATCGATAAGGATCGTAACACACGGAGCGCATGCCCCAAAGTAATTGTACGGCCGGTGTTTGGACGCTGTCTTCATTATAATTACCCCTTAAAACTTACCTAGTAACTAGTTAGTTGCCGTGGGGTGCCGGCAGTAGAATGTTACTCCTCCTCTCATAGATAGATAGATAGAAGATAGAAAATGCTTTATTGCACACCTTAAACTAAACAAATTAACAAAAAAAAGAGAAACACTAAATATAAAGTATATTCCATACCCATGGATGCAGTAAGAGCACAGGTAAGAGCCTGCTAAGGGATACCTCCGGAAGATGGGCAGCAGCGTCTTCTCGAGTATCAACATCCCATACTGCGCTGTGTATGGCAACAACCCCTCATGGGTATCCATTAGGACTAATAGCTGACTAAGCTGAGAGGATGGTATAGGTGCTGGGCAAGCCTAATCCATTTAACAATGTCCCAGGCACTGCAGCGTCCCGTATAGTATGATTACCAGTTGCTGACGCTGTATAAATCATCTTTAATAGTTGCAAAAGGCTTTGCTTAACATTGTCGATTTGAACGCGTCGATGTGATGAAGTGCTCGTGGGGTCAGAGCGATATTGAAACCTATAATTGTATCATCAACATCATCACAGCCAAAGGACTGCTGTCCATATCCACTGATGGACATAGACTTCTCTCATGCAACACCAAGATCATGAGTGGATTATATAAATAAATAAATAATGCTGGACAAATCACACAGCATCATCTAGCCCCAAGCTAAGCAGAGCTTGTGTTATGGGTACTAGATGACTGATATACTTAATACATTATACTACATAGATAGATATTTTTATTATATATAGAAAAACACCCAGAACACCCTGAACAAATATCTGCAGATCGTACAGACATTTGTCCCGAGGCGGGAATCGAACCCGCAACCCCTTGCGTCGCAGGCGGACCTTCGCCCGCTGCGCCACAGAGCTCGTCATAAATAATGTACATTTCACACAGCACTATCTAGCCCCAAACTAAGCAAAGCTTGTATTATGGGAACCAGGTAGTTGATATAATACTTAAATACTTTTTTTTTAAATACAAACATAATATTTATAGAAAAACATCCAGACATCCAGATTGTTGCCATACTTGCCACGTTTGGCAGGCGGGTTGTGCGAGCGCAGTGTGGGATGTTGTTACACGGAAAGACACTGCTGGCCATTTTCCGGAGGTATCCCTTGGCAGATTCTTATGCACCCACTGAAATAAAAGGCCTCATTCTGTTGCCAGCACCCCACGGCAGAAGCTGGTATAGTAAATTAAATTTATATATAACTTTGTAAAACCTTCGACAAAATCAATTGATGACAATTAGATCGAAATCTTTACCGTAAAATGATGTAGCGGCTTGTGTAATTTCAGGAACGAGCTGAGGATATGATGAAGAGCATTCCGTCTGGGTCTCAATAATGGCGGTGGAGGACCCTTCAGGAGGCTCGGAACGGGTAACATAGAGTAATGTAATTATAGAGACTGCGCATTATCGTCTCAGCCGTACTACGTCTGTTGGCGTCATAGGCCTCCCTCAATGATCTCCAAATGCTGATTATGTGAAAGTTTTTGCCATACTCACTATACTTGGTGGGCGGGCATAGCATCATCTTAAATAAATAGCTGCTGCTGAAGAGAAAGTAATCCATATCGAAATAATCTCAGTGCTCACAATGATTATTGCATCGTGAGCTTAGCTGAATTATTTTTCTGAATAAAAAAAATTACATAATTTACTTTTAATACCTAATTAATTATCTTGTGCTTTTCTTATTTTAGCTTATAGATAAAAAATCGTATTTTTTGTTTTCTTGAAACCTGATTTGTTTAGTATTGACAGTGTGGTTTAACACATTTAAATTATTATATTAGTCATATAATAATACATATAAAAACCGCCGTGGGGTGCCGGCAGTAGAATGATACCCCTCCTCTCATGCCCATGGATGCAGTAAGAGCCTGCTAAGGGTTACCTCCGGAAGATGGGCAGCAGCGTCTTCTCGAGTATCAACATCCCATACTGCGCTCACCAACCCGCCTGCCAAGCGTGGTGAGTATGGCAACTACCCCTCATGGAGATCCATGAGGGAGGCATGTTGTCATCAGTGGACGTTTTATGGCTGAAATGATGAATACATATAAATATTATATGACTAATATAATCCAGCCGCCGACCAATCAACACCTCGGCGTGTCACCTGATGATGCCTCGCGGAGAGGCGAAACACGTGTCGTCGTGTGGGCTTGGGTATGCATGTTGCACTAACAACCTAGTTCTCCCTGCATGTGCATAATTAGCGGACGGGAAGGCGGTGCTCATGCATCTCAGCATTAGCGGAATTAAAACTAGGTATTTTCATTGCATTTTATTGTCATGGATTTCCGCAAAGTAACGCCTGATTCCATATGTAATATCATATTAATATATATATAATGTTCCATGTATAATATTAATATAATAAAAAAGGTAATTGATAATATATAAATATTTTATCAATTACCTTTTTTTTGTTTACGAGAATGGAAATCTGCTGCTTTTTCAGATACCGTACTGCATTTAGGGTGCAGCACAGTTATGTGGGGTTGTCACACGACGACCCACTAAAACCATCCCCGATGGCCTACCTCGATGCATGTCGAGGGGCTCTGTTTCCTTTTAAAGAACTGTCCGGTGCCCCTCTTACATCTTACCCCTAAGGGCACATCCCAGGGGCGATTAAAATAACCGCTACCCACCTCTCGCGGTTTTCGATGGCGCAAGGCCATCATATGCGCCATCGCCCTCCCTGGATCCGTTAACAGAAGCAGCGAGAGCCCTAACTCCAGACTGCCCACGGATCCCGTGGTCCCTTTACAGGGGCTACATTAGCATAGACCACATTCATACGCTGCGGCAAGTGATACAGAAGACCGAAGAGTATAACTCGCCGCTATGTCTCGCGTTTGTGGACTATGAGAAAGCCTTCGATTCGATCGAAACATGGGCGGTGCTCGAGTCTCTCCAACGATGCCGAATTGACTATCGGTATATTGAAGTGTTAAAGTCTTTGTATAGAAACGCCACTATGTCAGTCCGAGTACAGGAACAGAGTACAAAGGATATTCCCTTAAAAAGAGGCGTAAGACAGGGAGACGTTATTTCTCCGAAACTGTTTACGACCGCTTTGGAAGATGCCTTCAAGCTCTTGGAATGGAAAGGACTAGCCATCAACATAAACGGCAAATACAGGACTCACCTTCGGTTTGCCGACGATATTGTGGTCATGGCAAAGTCGATGGAGGAACTCGGCATGATGCCGAAGGCCTCAATTGAGTCTTCCAACGGGTCGGCCTTAAAATGAACATGGACAAGACGAAGGTTATGTCGCATGTCCATGTGGTGCCTGTCCCAGTTATGGTTGAGAACTCGGCTCTCGAAGTTGTCGACGCTTATGTATACCTAGGACAAAATGTCCAATTAGGTAGGTCCAACTTTGAGAAAGAGGTCAATCGACGAATCCAACTCGGATGGGCAGCGTTTGGGAAACTACGCAACGTTTTTTCGTCCAAAATTCCTCAGTGCCTTAAGACGAAAGTCTACAATCAATGTGTGTTACCAGTTACCAGTGATGACATATGGAACCGAAACGTGGTCATTCACAATTGGCCTCATGAATAAGCTCAGAGTCGCTCAACGAGCTATGGAGAGGGCTATGCTCGGGGTTTCTTTACGCGATCGAATCAGAAATGAGGAGATACTTAGAATAACTCGGGTCACCGACATAGCCAAACGGATTAGCACGTTGAAGTGGTAATGGGCAGGCCATGTAGCTCGCAGAACAGATGGCCGATGGGACCGAAAAGTTCTCGAGTGGAGGCCACGGACCAGCAAGCGCAGCGTAGGACGTCTACCAACAAGATGGGGTGATGACCTGGTGAAGACCGCAGGTCGACGGTGGATGCAGATCGCTTCCAACCGCAATAACTGGAAATCCATGAGGAGGCTTAGGTCCAGCAGTGGACGTCCTACGGCTGAAATGATGAAACAAAAATAATACAATATTAGTTAATGTGCTACGTCGTAGCGCTTCTACCGTAGCGTCTACGATCTAGCAATATCGATATAATACGATTTAGTGTTGTCTTTTAAGACATGTTGTCTTTTTATAATTTATGATAATGAGATCTCTTCACATACATTTGTTAACGTACTATTCAAAATACAAAATTCGTTCATTTATTTCCATAGTTTGCAATTACAAAACAAAGACACGTCCACTTACGATAAAACATATTTAATCTTATGTTAATACGAAATATGGTCATATTGCCTTGAATCTGTTCGCTTCCCTGTTTTAAGCACAACATGAGTATATAACTGACTCTGACTTCCCACTGCTCTACCCCTACTGCCCGGGGGTTTAATAATAAAAATAAAATAGTCGAGCGATCTCTGTGGAGTGGGGAAAAGTATTGTGTGCTTTTTAATAAATTCCCAAATCACCACAAGTGGGTATTTGCAGTTATTGCAGCCGCATTCTGCTCCTCGATGGGGATTAATAGTTTTATGACTTTTTTAGGGATGGCTGGGTTTCCTTAGTTTCACTATGCCTCCAAAGCTCAGGAGTCTACTTGTACTACTCCGATTGGAAGTCTTACTTATGAATGGAAGTCTAAGGTCCGTTTTTTGCTTCTTTCACTCACTGGAACTCTGGAAAAACATCGAGAAATAATAAACAGGTAAAATCAATTAGATTAGACCTGGGTCTACCCGGGACCACGACTGTTGAAACACAGACTTATATTACACATTTTCTATGTGTAATTTATGTCTCTTCATGTTTGATTCTTCATGTTCAATTTATGTTTCTACAAGTTGGTTTTGTCCACATACTGTTTTAGTGTGTGTGTTCTGTTGCCAAATAATTGTATATATTTTACCTAGAAAAAATTGCACTGTAGTACTTACTACATAGGTACATAAAGTACATAATATATAATAAAAAAGTATTTTTTTTCTATGTGTAATATAAGTCTCTTCAATATACGAGTCGGTTTTGTCTACATACTGTATTTGTATGTTCTGTTCTGCTGCCAAATATATAAATATGTTTTACCTAGCAAAATCTGCACTGTAGTACTACATAGATACTGTACACATGACTTCAATCAAATGAGCGTGCATCAAGGAGCATTAATCAATATTCCAACACACGGCAGAGGGCGCTGAAGTGGTTACAAACACACCTTTGATGTGGCTCTGCTTTGAGACTGTTCTTTGAGGTTCGCGGCACAGTTGATGGAATTTACATATTTTATGAGATTTCACGTATGACACGAGGTTTGTTGTGGTGTGGTAAAAAAGGGTTACCTACTTGAGTGCGAAAGCCGTATCACCGAGTTTTGTTTCTTCGAAAACCTTACAACGACATCTCTATACTTCGACGCTTTGATAAAATCTAAACCAAAACTACCTAATATCCAAACCCAAAAACTACACCTTATCAAACAAACAAGCCAACAAACTTCAACATAATTTTCCAAACTTTGCGTGTATTCGCAATAAACATGGACAGGTGTCGACTGGGACTAATAGTTGAAAATTCAAAGTCCCACTCGAATAGGTCGAGTAAACACTACGCCATCTGGCGGAGTTCGCCGGTACTAGCAGTTTGTAAGGGTTGATTGAGATCGCTTGATGTTAGACTAAAATCTGTTGGCTTTTATTAGACTTATGAACTTTGTGATGACAACGCATTCATCATCATTACTGCTGGACAAAGGTCTCCCTCGTGGATCTCCAAATGTTCTTGGCGATCCATGAGGGAGGCCTTTGTAATGATTAGTCATTATGGGATTGTTGCCATAAATTCACCATGCTTAGTAGGCGGGTTGGCAAGCGCAGTACGGGATGTTTATACACGGAAAGACGCTGCTGCCCATTTTCGAAAAGTAGCAATCCCTTGTCAGAGAGGAGCACCATACTACTTCCGGTGCCACACGGCATTGTCACAACGCATTTTTTTTTAAATGCACGACGGGAAATATTAAAGATTACAAAAATACCCGGTTACGTGTTTATTTAACCCTCAACTGTAGTGATGAAAAGTAGTCGCTGTTCTATAGTAGTGGGTCCACGGGACCCACCTGATTTAGATTTGAAATAAAATAAAAACGAATATTATTTTAACACTTTAATTATATTATGCTGTGATTTTTTTGTTGATTTACTGTAAACGCTTTTATTTATTTTCCACGGTATCCTGGAAATATTATAGTGTTTTATAATGTCGTGCATAGAAAATACCCACACCCGAGACAACTATCGGCAAGGCAAGCAAACATTTGTCCGCGGCGGGGATCGAACCCGCCACCTTCTGCGTCTCAGTCGGCTCATACTTTGCTAGGCTTTATTGCAGTGGCTCTGTGTATGTTTTAACACTATGATGCGCAAGCGCGCTACATCCCTGTTGGCTGCGGGGAAGCGCTAACGCCGTCCTAGCTATGATAGCCTCCATGGTGGACTGTACACGAGGCACTGTTGTGAACGACATATATTCCTTCACTGTTAGTTTGTAAGTTTTTTTTCCAATTCCTCTTAAGAGTCTTTGTTACTTGTAATAAAATAATTATTATTACTCTTCGTCCCACTGCAGGGCAAAGGCTTCCCTATCCCCCTTCCATTTTTCCCGATTTTATTTCTGTGTTACGGAGGACCAACCTTTTAAAAACGAGTAAAGTTCGTTTCGCCATCTCAATCTCGGTCTACCGCGGTACCGTCTTCCAGCGTTGGGGGCCCACTTTGTTGTAATTAAATCCCAAAGTTCTCTCGGCATACGGCAGGCGTACCCAACCCAGTCCCACTTCTGTCTGGCAGCCTTCTGAGTGACGTAATAATGTATGAATTGAATTTAATTTTTATTTATTTAGAAGTCCTCTAAAACCTCGCCTGTGTAAATGACGACATGTGCGAATGCGTGTCTTGAAGGGGGTGGATTGACAGTTCGACCCTTCAAGGCTCAACCGCTGTGAAAACATGGCGAATTTTATTATAGCTGTCAAACCACTTGTGCACTATACGCACTTGAGAAAGTGCGCGAGCGTTTCGCTCTGACTGATTACATTCTCGCGACAAGTTTGTAACAGGCGTGAATGTCGCGATCATAGCTGTCAAACGTCAATTTTGTATTATGTCTTGTCTTTTTATTTTATGGCCTTTTGTGTTTGGTATAACACAATTCCGCCAGTGTCAAGTTAATTTATAAATTGGTAAGTTATTTGGCCAGCCATGTTGGCGGCCATGATTCCCTGTGCAAGTGTCAATTTTGTACTAGCTAGTAGCAAGGAATTGACGTTTGACTGCGATGATAGCGTGACGTAATCAGCCTGCCGATTTGCGTGCTTATAGATCTTTAACCGACTTAAAAAAATTATGTTGAAGGAGGCTCTCAAGTCGTCTGTGTTTATTTTAATGTTTGTTTCCTTAGAATGCCATCGTTTTTCAAACTCGCGTGTCAACTGAAGTGAACAGATTCAATTATGTGCTGTATTCTATTCATTTGTGTTGTTTTATTTTGTAATATGTGACGCGTCAATAAGGTCCATGCGGCCCCACTGAATAAAGTATTTTTTCATTCTTGATTCTAAAACCGATTTGGAAAATTATTTTTGGGTTCATTCGATCTATTCAGATACACTTTCAATTAGGTTCCATTTTCGAAACTCGGTTCTGGTGATAGGATCCCGAAGTAATTAAATAATTTTAATAGTATATTGGAGTAATTGTAAAAGTTTATTATTAATATTGGAGTGCCTTAAGGCCTTAGCATACGGCCAGAAAAAAATATAAAATCTCATCAAAATTGGATGTCATATGTCCAACAGTGGACTGATATAGGCAGATGATGATGATAAGGAGATAGATAATATTAACATTTTTTGGGTTCCTATAGTCTAGTTGCATAACCAAACTACAACGAACATTACCTCAAGCTTGTTTCGACCAGAGATTTTATGATACCAAGGGTTTTTAACTAGCAGTGGTATATTAGCTGTAGGTCACAAAATCTCAAGATTTCAGCATTGCAAGTGCATTGCGTTGACTTCACGCAGTTCAAGACTTCACAGTATGTAGGTAGTAGATGGAACTGACCATAGTCATTACTTCCCATATCACATGTCTTCACGTCATCACCACCCTTCATTCTCATGCATCTCTAAGTACTGATCATGGTGTTGTTGTCATACTCACGACGCTTGGCAGGCGTGTTGGCGAGCGCAGTACTAGGTGTTAATACACACATTACATATAGTGATAAATAAGGAATAAATCATATGTATACGGAAAAAAATATATAAAATCTAAATAAAAATAACATATAACATTATATTCGCGAGAGATATGTCTATTGGGCAAAGCCAGATGACGAAGCTGAAGAGGGAAGATGGCAGTATAGCGTCAAGTAAAGCAGAAGTGTTAAGGGAAGTCGAAAGGTTCTATGGACAGCTCTACGATTCGGTCACTAAACCTGTTTGCAGTGTGGCAGAAGACCCTAGAGCCAAGCTGACCCGACATTATACCGAAGATATCCCGGACTTCAGCCTGTACGAGATCAGGATGGCCCTGAAACAGCTTAAGAACGACAAGGCGCCGGGGGAGGACGGAATCACTTCAGAGCTTCTGAAAGCGGGTGGATCACCGATACTTAAAGTCCTTCAGAAGCTCTTCAACTCCGTCTTGCTCGAAGGTATTACGCCAAAAACATGGAACAAAAGCGTCGTGGTACTGTTCTTAAGAAAGGTGACAACACCTTGCTTAAGAACTACAGACCGATCTCGCTTTTGAGCCATGTTTATAAGCTGTTTTCAAGGGTCATCACAAATCGTCTCGATCGCAGGTTTGATGACTTCCAGCGTCCCGAACAAGCCGAGTTTCGAAAAGGCTACAGTACCATAGACCACATTCATACGCTGCGGCAAGTGATACAGAAGACCGAAGAGTATAACTTGCCGCTATGTCTCGCGTTTGTGGACTATGAGAAAGCCTTCGATTCGATCGAAACATGGGTGGTGCTCGAGTCTCTCCAACGATGCCGAATTGACTATCGGTATATCGAAGTGTTAAAGTCTTTGTATAGAAACGCCACTATGTCAGTCCGAGTACAGGAACAGAGTTCGAAGGATATTCCCTTAAAAAGAGGCGTAAGACAGGGAGACGTTATTTCTCCGAAACTGTTTACGACCGCTTTGGAAGATGCCTTTAAGCTCTTGGAATGGAAAGGACTAGGCATCAACATTAACGGCGAATACATGACTCACCTTCGGTTTGCTGACGATATTGTGGTCATGGCAAAGTCGATGGAGGAACTTGGCACGATGCTCGAAGGCCTCGACCGAGTCTCCCAACGGGTAGGTCTTAAAATGAACATGGACAAGACGAAAATTATGTCGAATGTCCATGTTGCGCCTGCCCCAGTTATGGTTGAGAACTCGGCTCTCGAAGTTGTCAACGCGTATGTATACCTAGGACAAACAGTCCAATTAGGTAGGTCCAACTTCGAGAAAGAGGTAAATTGACGAATCCAACTCGGATGGGCAGCGTTTGGGAAACTACGCAACGTCTTTTCGTCCAAAATTCCTCAGTGCCTTAAGACGAAAGTCTACAATCAGTGTGTGTTACCAGTGATGACATATGGAACCGAGACGTGGTCATTCACGATTGGCCTCATGAATAAGCTCAGAGTCGCTCAACGAGCTATGGAGAGGGCTATGCTCGGGATTTCTTTACGCGATCGAATCAGAAATGAGGAGATACGTAGAAGAACTCGGGTCACCGACATAGCCAAACGGATTAGCACGTTGAAGTGGCAATGGGCAGGCCATGTAGCTCGCAGAACAGATGGCCGATGGGGCCGAAAAGTTCTCGAGTGGAGGCCACGGACCGGCAAGCGCAGCGTAGGACGTCCACCAACAAGATGGGATGATGACCTGGTGAAGACCGCAGGTCGACGGTGGATGCAGATCGCTTCCAACCGCAATAACTGGATATCCATGAGGGAGGCCTATGTCCAGCAGTGGACGTCCTACGGCTGAAATGATGATGAATGATGATTATATATAACATTTAAATTTTACAACATTATGTCTTGCCTAATCATGCCATGTAAACATATTTTTGGGAACTGAACTAGAGGTAGATTGTGACTATGAACTCTGTAAGTTGATTTTTTCCGATTTTGTTTACTGTATAAATAAATAAAATAAAATAAATCTTGCTCACCTCTATTATCCCAGCGTACATTATAACATTGTTTTAAACGTACCATGTGGTTAAACTCAAAAGTAAAAATTAATTAACCCTAACGTCGCTATCAGGATTGAAACATTTTATCAGCAAGTTAACCCTCAAGTGGTCCCAGCGGGGTCGCGTGTACCCCACGGGGTACAAGTACCGTATCTGTACCCTGGGGTATTCCATGTTTATTGCGCGGAGCCGCGGGCGTCGCTTTGTCTACCCCCAAATTGAATATTTTAAACTTTTATACAGGAAATAATTCTGTAAAGTTAATACTTAATGCCGTGGAGTGCCGGTATTAGAATGTTGCCTCTCCTATCTTGCCCGTGGATTAAGATTCTGCCAAGGGATGTCTCCAGAAAATGGGCAGCAGCGTCTTTCCGTGTATCCTGATATATTGGGCGTTTATATAGTGACAGCAGGTAATTATAAGTATATATTTAAGTAAATTTCTGAAAAAGGGACTTTAACTATGTTTTTTAATTAAAATACTTTGCAGTAAAAGTTAAAACAAAATTACTTCCAATTTGGCATTTGTGACGTTGTTTTTGACGTCTCAATCATCATCATTAACCGGAATGATGATGATTGAGACGTCAAAAACAACGTCACAAATGCCAAATTGGAAGTAATCCTCAAAATATTAAATACAAAACATTTATGAATCAAAACGGACATTATTAGGGCAGCTCATAAAGGGTGTGCATATGGTTGCTATTTCTGGCGGATTTTATTAACTCTGGCTGTCACTCTACGCCAAGTATTAGCAGAGATTTTATTAATACAGGGTGAGGCACAAAATACGGTGACCATTTTCGGAAAAAGTAGAAAGCTATTTCAAATGTTTGTGGTAATATATGCTTTATGACTCAAGACAATGTCTATTATGTTTTGTAATTACGAACTATGGAAATAAAGTAAATGAATTGTGAATTTCATATTTTTTGGATTTTGAATAAAAATAAAAGTTTGCCGTGGGGTGCCGGCAGTAGAATGTTACCCCTTTTTTCATGCCCGTGGCCTCTCATGCAGTACGAGCCTGCTAAGGGTTACCTCCGGAACATAGGGAGCAGCGTCTTTCCGTGTATCAACATCCCGTACAGCGCTCGCCAACCCACCTGCCAAGCGTGGTGAGTATGGCAACTATCCCTCATGGAGATCCATGAGGGAGGCCTATAATCAGTATTGGACATTTTACGGCTGAAATGTTTAATCTTGCTGAGTACCTATTTCTCTTAAATTCTATATACAAAATCATATTTCCGATGAATCTATACTAACGTTATAAAACTGTGAGTTTGTTTGTTGTTTGTTGTTTGGTTGAACGCGCTTATCACAAGAACTACTGGCCCGAAGCGAAATAATATTTTAGTGTTAGATAGCTGATTTACCGAAAAAGGTTTTAGGCTATAACATATAACTTTGACAAATAGTAGCAGAGCATCAAAACGCGTACGAAGTCGCGGGGAACGACTAGTGTGTATAAAACAAAAATGAAACATCCCCTACACCCCTAAATAAGCCAGAACCGCAGGCGTTTAGCTGACAAGCATTGTTAACATCAATGTACTATTCTTAAGTTGTCCGAAATAAATATTATATTATTATTATTATTGTGCCACCCCTGATATTATCCGCGCCCAGCCGTGCGCAAGCGTCGACCGACCCGCGTGTTGTGGAACAAATATAATTGATTTATTTGTGCGTGAAATTCCTGAATACTACGGATCAGTTGATGACGATATAAATATGAAGCTTATTGAAGGTGAAAGGTGAGTAAATATTTAGAGTATACAATACCCTAAATATGCCTTATTTTCATAGGTAATAAAGGGTTAAAAGTAATTTTTATTGAATTTTAGTTTTTGCTGCAAACATCAAGGTTCTTGCAAGTTCACTAAAAAGGTCATAAGAGAAAAGTAAATTTTGACAGTGTACGCGAAATATTACAGAAATGTTTTGGTCCTTAGATTCCGAAAACTACTGAAGAAAAAAACAAAAGTATTTTATTTTTACAATAAAAGGGATTAACGAGTAAATTAAATCAAAATAAACTAAGACATGTGTTCGCCCGCAGCTACGCACCAATAAAATAGTGATAATTTATTCAGAGGGTAGTTCAATCCGCTCGCGATCAACCGAACAATAAAATCTCAGCACTCCCTTATCGTGGGGGATGCATTGCTGTCTGAATGCTAAGTTCTTGTTGTTTACTTAATTTTGAGTTGAATAGGCATTTTATTTGAAATTTCAAATCGCTGAATATTACGCAAGGACTCACGACATGCAGTGGGGTTCCGGCAGTAGAATGTTGCCCCTCCTCTCTTGCCTGTGGTTGCTGTAAGAAACTGCCAAGGCATACCTCCGGAAGGTGGGTAGCAGCATCTTTCCGTTACCTATAAACATCCCGCGCTGCGCTCGCCAACCCGCCTGCCAAGTGTGGTGAGTATGGCAACAACCCCCTTATGATCAGGATTTGCAGATCCATGAGGGTGGCCTGTGTCCAGTAGTGGACTTCCTCCCAGTGGAATAGCAGAGATGTTGATGATGACTCACGACATTAATATTTTTAAGCTTTTTTATTTTTAATTGTAAATCCACGCTTAAATTTATATCTATAAATATCTAAGTTATAGACGTACGCCACCATCTACTGTTTTTCAGCTTATGTTGTCCATCCAAACGTGCTTGGCAGAGATCATTTTTACCGGTAAGGCCGCCCATTGTATCACTTATTTGGATTTCTAACAATTTATGTGTATAAGGAAACAAATTTATTATGTCTTAGGACCCTATTTCATAATATCCTTATTATTATTACTTGGACCAAGGTAAATTACGCAATCATCATCATCATCATCATTACGGCTGTAGGACTGTCCACGTCCACTAGACATAGGCCTCCCTCATGGATCTCTAATATCATGAGAAGATTGTTGCCTTACTCGCCTGGCAGGTGGATTGGCGCGGTATGGGATGTTAATATACAGAAAGACGCTGCTACTCATCGCCCATCTTCTGGAGCTATGCCTTGGCAGATTCTTACTCATCCACGGGTAAGAGAGGAGAGGCAACATTCTACTGCCGGGCTAACCTAACCTGATAATTGCGCAGAAAATTACAGCAAATCATTCAACACATCAACACTTTAATTAATAGCAAAAGGACAATCGCGAACATTACTGCGTAAATTAATGGAGGCATTACGCAAACCCCTACCGCGGGGTGCAAACCCCTACATCGCGGGGTGCAAACCGAATACAACACGATCTGTATTTATATCTAAACCGTGCTTTTGTGTAGCGATTAGCGAGCTCAGGGGTGTGGGTGATGGGCAGTTGGGTTGCCGAAAATCAGTATCAATTGTTTTATTGTAGGGACTTTAACATCCATTAATAAATAAATAAAAAATATTAAAAAAATAGGCCCTTATTGCTGTTTAACAATGTTTTCAATTTAAATATATTAAATCTGACTATTGGTGTCGTTTCGCAACAGCAGCTTGTCTTTCGACAAAGGCCTCCTCTAAAGACTTCCATCTCTCTCTGTCTCTCGCTATTCTCATTCATTCTGGACCAGCAACTCCTCTTAGGTCATCTTCCCATCGTTTCGTTTGTCGTCCTTTACTTCATTAAAAAAAAAATAATGCTGGACAAATCACACAGCGTCATCTAGCCCCAAGCTAAGCAGATCTTTGTTATGGGTACTAGATGACTGATATACTTAATACTACATAGATAGATATTTTTATTGTATATAGAAAAACACCCAGAACACCCTGAACAAATATCTGCAGATTTTACAAACATTTGTCCTGAGGCGGGAATCGAACCCGCAATCCCTTGCGTCGCAGTCGGACCTTCGCCCGCTGCGCCACAGAGCTCGTATTATAAATTATATTTCATTTACGAACAAAGACACATTTTTTTATAGACACTGGATGCTGACTTCTAAACTGGCAGGCTAATTACGTATCTCGCGATAGGTTTGCAACAGGCGTACCTAAATCTCGCAAAGTCGAACATCGCGTGTCAAAGGTCAATTTGGTAATAACAAATAAAAATGCTGGACAATTCACACAACATCATCTAGCCCCTAGCTAAGCAGAGCTTGTGTTATGGGTACTAGATGACTGATTATACTGTTTACATACATATATATTTTTTATTATATATAGAAAAACATCCAGAACACCCTAAAAAATATCTGCAGACAGTAGAGACATTTGTCCCGAGACGAGAATCGAACCCGCAACATCTTGCGTCACAGGCGGACCTTCGGCCGCCGCGCCACAAAGGTGACAACACTAACAGCAAGGAATTGACAGCGATTATCGCAAGATTACAGCCGGTTGCAAATGTCGCTCACGACATGTATCTCGATACATGATGTCTCCGCGCTCCGCTGACGTCGTGATCGCAGCGTACCGTCTCGTGAATACAATCCTGTAAACTAGTCTGTTACTCCTTTTTTTATACGACTAAATAACGAGACAAGTCCAAGGCCCACCTGATGTTAAGCGGTAACCTTTACCTATTATAACTGCAATACCGCGGTAATCACGTTCATTAAGCTCGTGACCAACGCTGTACTGCGTTGCGCCCGTCACCCTAAGACATATAGTATTCTTCTCTCTTTCTCTCTACTTATCTTACCAGCCTTAAAAATGCACTTAAGCCCACGATTGTTCTTTCAACTAACTTACGGAGATACCTTTCTTAGTAAAGTAAGGAGATAAGAACTTTATATTGCAGCTCGGCTTAGGCGCCTCATCTCCTGAAATTAACTTTCAAATATTAAATTTTCCCTCAAGAAAGATACCTACCCTTTATTGTCTGGTATTTCAAACTGTGGCCTAGGTTAGCTGATGTTGATGTTTACGTAAAGACTTTTATCTTTATGTGTCCGATGATTTTGAATGATATTCTTTTTAGTCTGCCTAAATAAGTGGCAATGGGCAGGCGATATAGCGCGCAGAACAGATGGTCGATGGGGCCGCGTAGGAAGTTCACCTACAAGATGGGCAGACGACTTGGTGAGAACCGCTGGTCGGCGGTCGATGCAGACGGCTTCCAACTACTTACTTGGAGATCAATGAGGGAGTCCGTGGATAGTTGCTTCAACTTGTACAAACTTACCATACCTACTGTCTATATGCCTTTTTTTAAATTAATATTTTTAAAAATATTTTAAATTTACATAAATTTGGGGAGGCCTTCGCCCAGCATAAGCTAAGTATAAGAATTTGCAAAACATCTGGTTTATTCGCTTATATAAGTTTTAGTTGGATCAACACACACTTTATTTTTTTAATTAGTCTCTTTATACAATAAAACAACCCCTACAATTGCGCCATACGAAAATAAAACGTGTTACATTTGTTCATAATTTAATTGTCCAATAAAATAAACAATAGCAAGTTAGGGCTGCTACGCCGCCTCATAGAGGGTAGGCGCGGGGCTATATCACTTCACACTTCCAATTAAATAGTCGTAAGGCCTTTCTTTTTTTTTATGTTAGATAGGTTAGCTCTTGATTTCATCCTTGCTATCGCAAGAATGAGATCGACGATGGAGCGAGCTTCCCTAGAAGATGCCTATTAACTCTTTTCTTAAACGTAATCGGGTCATAAGAGGTTGGAAACACAGACGATGGTAGTTTATTCCAGTCGAGAGCAGTGCGCATTATAAAAGACTTTCACGTGTATAGACTAGCTGCACTCCGCAGTTTTACAGGATTAGTTCCCGTTTTCGTGAGAATATGAAAATAAAATATCCTAGGTTATCCGAAATAGAAATAACATGCAAAGAAAGTTACGATGCGACCCTACAGACGAGGTTTTAAAAATAACATACCGGAGATACAGAAACTTTTGCAATAATTTAATTAAAAAACTTAAAAGGAAATATGAGAGGGAGCAACTAAATAAACATATAAAAAATAGTAAGAAGCTTTGGAAAACAATAAATAATATTACTAACTATAAATCAACAAAATCAACAAACATTCAACTACTTAATATTAAGGCTTCACCACAAGAATCTGTCAATTACATTAATAAGTTTTTTGCTAACATAGGTAAAACATTAGCTGAAGATATAACACTGTCTAATAACTATTGTGCTAGTTCTACAACCACCAACTCTAGAATAAGTTCCTCCAATAATGTATCCTCGTTTGTTCTTCTAGATACAGACCATCAAGAAATTTGCAATGTTATTGCTAGCCTAAAATCAGACAGTGCACCCGGATGGGATTGCATACCAACTAAATTTATTAAAATGTCAAAGAATATTCTAAGCCCAATTTTATGTCACCTGATAAACCTTTGTTTTAATCAAGGTGTTTTTCCAAATAATTTAAAGAAATCAATAATAACACCGGTTTTTAAAAGTGGGAGCGGAGAAGATATTAATAATTATAGACCCATTTCAGTTTTGACTGCTTTATCAAAAATTGTGGAAAAAGTATTAAATAATAGACTTATCAAATACCTAGATAAATATAATATCCTAACTAACTCGCAGTACGGTTTCAGACAAGGATTATCTACTGAAGATGCTGTTACTGCACTTAGTAACTTTGTTGTTAAAGAAGTTGATAGCAACAAAAAGAGCTTGGCGGTATTCCTCGATCTCAAAAAAGCATTTGATACTGTCTCTATTCCAATACTTGTGAAAAAACTAGAAAATATAGGAGTTCGGGGAATACCGTTAGCTTTATTCACTAGTTACCTTCATGATCGTAAACAGAAAGTTAATATTGGAAACATCCAGAGTGACGATGAAATTATCAGCTGGGGAGTCCCTCAAGGCAGCGTTTTAGGTCCAACACTCTTTCTAATATATATTAATGATATTTGTGACCTTGAACACGCTGTAGTAGATTACTCTCATATGCTGATGACACCGCCATAATTTTCAGCGGCACATCTTGGAATGAAATTAAAACAAAATCTGAAACTGTACTTGCGAATATCTATAACTGGCTAAATTCAAACTTATTAACCCTTAACATATCAAAAACCAATTTTATTACATTTTCAAAATATAATGATTCCCAGCCCCCACATGACTATTGCATTCTAATTCATAAAAGCGATTGTAAAAAAATTAAATGTCACTGTCCAAAAATCCAAAAAGTTTCAACTACAAAATACCTTGGCATCATGATCGATCAACGGCTCTCATGGCATTCTCACCTTGAACTAATAATGAACAGGACTAGAAAACTAATGTGGATTTTTAAAACTCTGCGCCATGTAGCTAACAAAGATTTACTTCATCAGATATACACCAGTCTGACACAATCCATTTTAATATATTGCATACCAGTCTGGGGCGGAGCTACGAAAACTAAGTTCCTGCAATTAGAAAGAGCTCAAAGGTCCCTTTTAAAAGTAATGTTCTTTAGACCTTATCTATATCCAACGGATAAGCTATATTTAAATTCTAATATTTTGACTGTGAGAAAACTCTACATTTTACATGCTGTACTAAAACTACATAAAACATTAACATATGACCCAATAAAACTTAGTAAAAGAAGAAAGGATAGGATAATGGATACAGAACTGGCTCGCTCAAAATTTGCAACGCGACAATACGTCAAACAATCGAATCATTTGTATAATAAAATTAATAAGATATTTAATATTTACCCACTAACAAAACATGCTTCTAAGAAGCTACTAACAGAGTGGCTTCTGACCCTTACATACCAGGACACGGAAAACCTACTGGACATAGTTTCGTGATAGTGCGTACAAATAACCCCACCTACACACACAACAAACACACATTATACCAACATTTGCAACATATGTATGTAGATTAGATTTAAGTTTTTTTTTAAATATAAGATACCTATTTTGTTATTAAATCTTCTTAGTCTTTAAGTGATTTTCCATTAGGCAAGAGCGAAACCCCCTAACACAGGTATATCTATACTTAAAAGGGGGTTTCCAAAGCAATTCAAGATTTGTATAGATTAAGTTAAAGAAATAAACAATTTATTATTTATTATTATTATTAGGTTACTCAGGGATAACGTAGCATTCTAATGGTGAAAGAAAAAAAAAATTGAAAATCTGTTTAGTAGTTTTTGAGTTTATTCGTTACAAACATACAAAATACAACATACAAAACACAAATCTTTCCTCTTTATAATATTAGCATAGAAGTATAGATAACTAGCTGTCTCGCGCAATTTCGTCTGCGTCACATATGAGAGAGAGAGTGGGCCGTATGCAGTACAATTGTAAAGGGGCTGAAAATTTCTTTGTCTTGTCTACGAACTACTTGAGTACTATTGAACAAAATTTGCTAAATATTTGGAAATATTAACCATATGAACATTGTTGGTATGTCTGTAATCTATACTAACGTTTAGTTGAACGCGCTAATCTCAATAACTACGGGCTCGATAAAAAAAATCAATTCCGCCATTTATCTATATATATAAAATTCAATGTCCTGACTGACTCACTGACTGCCTGACTGACTGTCTGATATATCAACGCACAGCCTAAACCACTGGACCTAAAGACTAGAAATTTGTCACACATATACCTTGAGTATCCTAGAGGTGCACTAAGAAGGGATTTTACAAAATTCCCATGGGATAGGGAATAAATGGGATTTATATTTTCGAATCAAAGTGGCTCTGCGTAAAAAAGGGGATTTTACGTTTTATGACTTCCACGCGGACGAAGTCGCGGGCAAAAGCTAGTTTTATATATAATGTTAAAGGCCATTGCTGCTGTTAAAGGCCAATCCTGGCAAGCGTCCGTCACTCGCTCAAGGCCACGTATTTTAAGCCTTCGCGTACTGTCGAGGATACAACCGACAACGGGCTGCCACACGCCCGCCCGAGCGCTCACACGGCACGTTTACACGCCAACTCATAGAAATGCCGTGAAGTGCCGGCTGTAGGATATGGCTCCTCTTTTCTCCCGTAAATGCAGTTAAGAATCGTAGGTTCTATAATCACAGATTTTTACTAGGCAAACGACTTTCCCATTCATTCCACGCATCGCAATAATGAGCTAAACCCGATCTCTCCACCACACATTCAATTCGTTAGACCATCTCCATTATAAAGCATACCACAGATTATTTCATAGCACATTTTGAAGTTCCAAAGAGAAAGTATAGTAAAGAGGGTGAACCCAACTTAAGGGTGAACCAAACGGAGGGGGTGAATCAGTGCGTTTGGATTATCTCTCATTAGCAGAGGAACGGGCGCGCTTGTGCGTGACAACCCTAGTCCTGATGATTTCTGATCGCGATCAGAGGGTGTTGATAACGGAGAATGCTTGTGCAGAACTGGACAAAAGTTTGTTCTGACGAACTCCGTAGCGTAGTTGGTTTAATAGCTGCCTGAGATGAAGGAGGTGCGGGTTCGATTCCGTCGCGGAACAATTATTAGATTTTTTTCTGCTAATATTTGTTATGACAGGAGGGCTGGTGGGAACTGGCCGACGATCTTAAGCAATGGAAGGAGATGGGGGAGACCTTTGCCCAGTAGTGGGACACAGTAAAGTTTATAATAAAAAATGTCCTGGTCTGTGTATTATTGTTTTCGTATTTGTGTACAAAAAAATATATCTAGGCCTGTCATCAAACATCCGGTAGGTACCAATAGCAAAAGCTCCGCTGACTTTGGGGCTAGTGGAATGTCGAGCGTTTTTTTTCCCATGCCACGCCAACCTTTCTTCGGCCGATTCCGGCGTCGCCTTTCATCTTCAGGCTCCCACCTGATAAAGCCCATTTTTCTGGGATTATACTGTTATTTTATAGTCCTGTACTCTGTACCAACTACAAGTACTGAATATCCATTAAAATATCTAATAAACAACAAATATATACTAACAAATCCGCTAACCTATATCCAAGAGCGTTTGAAAAACACTCAAACAGAATTAGACACGTGTTTCGTCTCTCTTCAGTGCATCTTCAGGAGAAATCGGCTCTCCGTTCGTCACGAAATACACTAGATACAACAAAGGCTCCCTGAACGTGTTGTCTCTTCGACCACCGAACAGAAATTATATAAGACCGCTATTATATAAGACCTTATTGTAGGTAAAATTGTATTCTGGCAAATAAACTATTTTGAATTGATTTGATTTGATTTGATTTGAAAGTGTCGCAAAAAAGCAGGGAGTGTTGTTCCTTGCTGGGCAGAGGTTGAAAACGTGTCGAATTCTTTTTGAATGTTTTTCAAGCGCTCGTTTAACCTGTCGAAACCCGAGACTGTGTGTGGGTTTTTGGCGAGGACTCCCACGAGAGCCAACGGGGTTCGAAAGGTTAATAAAAGTTAGCGGATTTGTCACTAATTGTCACTATATATTTGTTGCTCATCAGAAACTAGTACCTAAAACTATAGGCATGTGCTATTGATACCTAGCTGTGAATCAAACAAAATGCTAGCGAAGCAAACACGGGCCGCTATAGAATGGCCGTGCAAACAACATTTGAATAGAAACTGCACGGAAATGATTGAAGAACCGTTGTTTGTTTGATAGCACGCGAGCAAACACGGGCGCCGGTCATTAGCTAGAGATCGAAGATCGTTTATTTATTTATTTATAAAAGCAACGCCAACAGTATATATATAACACATTCATCATTAAAATTGCAAGGACCAGTTCTTATAATGATTCAAGATCATGAATTAATATCTTTGAGTAACGTAAATAAATCATCAACATCTAAGCCGTAGGGTGTCCACTGCTGGACATAGGCCTTCTTGGATCTCCAAGTACTGATCATGAAGAGGTTAATGCCATACTCACCACGCTTGGCAGGCGAGTCGGCGAGTGCAGTACGGGATGTTGATAGTAATAAAAAATCTGTGGTGAAAATCCTAACTAATATTATAAATTCGAATATGAGTTTATTTGTTTTTTATGCTTTCACGCCTAAACCACTATACCGATTTTTTAAACTATTTTACCAATGGAAAGTTACATTATCAGCATAACATAGGCTGTATTTTATTCCCTCGGGAACAGGATCTACACGAGTACGAGTCTAGTAACTTTACTATGAGTGCTTATACTTATAACACTAAGGTAAGTATACACCAAGGTAACACTAGGGGGCAGTCTCCACGAGCGAGGGAAACGCGACGATGTTATCTTCGTGCCACGTCTATACACTCTCTTAGAGGCCGTCTCCACGAGCGAGAGAATTGCGAGGAGTCCGCGCAATAGAAATACGTGGCTCGACGATAACATCGCCGCGCTTTCCTCGTTCGTGGAGACGGCCCCTTAGGCTAGGTGATATCTGGTGGTATCTTTTACTATGAGCGCGACTGTACACAACAAGGAACCCTTCTAGTTTCGCTTTGTCTGTCTGTCAGTCTGTACGTCGTCAGTACGATTGTCGTCGGCTTTACAAAGAGACTATAAGTCTTAGAGATTTATCTTGTCTAAGCCATAAGTCCTAAAAACCTTAAATCTTGCATGGACACAGAAAAAAATGTTGTCGAGTTAACATTACAAAATGATAAAATATATTAATTTGGGGTATCTCCCATACGCGCAATATGGGCATAAAATTATTATTTTTTATTTTCCCTCGTGCGGTATTTGTGGTACCTATCACATCGTGGGTATCATTGAATAGAAATAGAAAACATTTGTTTTTACAGTGTACACTTAATATAATTAATAAAAATAACAATAATAAGACACAAATCGGTCGCAACTCACCATTTGCTGTGACAACATAAATGCTGTCGCAGCGCTGGTTTTATTGGTGCCGCAGCGCTATGCACAGCACTGATTTATGTTCTTAACCCGATGACAATTTCACTGGTTCTTCAAAAGTGTTTGCGGCCGCACCCGTGGCATCAACTAACTGCAACTTCGCAGATAATCACGAATTGTCTATGTTAATGAGCGTATTGTTTGATGTGTCACCTTTTGTACCTGAGCTTGTTGGTTGAGCAGATTTCTGTAAATATAACCCAATACATTTTAAATACGATAGAGTAGGTGTCTCGAACCTGCTGTCCCACGGTACTGATAGATCATGCTATTCTTTCATTATAGTTATTTTTTTATTTGATTTTAAGTGGAGGGAGGTCTTTGACCAACAATGGGATTCGGGCTGACATTAGACAACAAGTTATCCGTCTGTGTGGTGTGTGTCACTAGTAAATAAGTATAGGTACGAAATTTAATCCAAATTGGTGATGACCAGTAAAAGTAAAAACAACTTTTATTAGTGCGATTGCACTAGTGCGGTTTTTTGAAAGTAAGGCATCAATGGATGCCAAATTTTGGAGTTGGATGGAACACCAAACTATTTAACTAAGAACTAGTCTCAAATGTCTCCACCATTTCAAAGCACAAGATCATATCTTGCCTATGCTAGAAGTACAAAATGATAGACTGTTTCTAAAAGAATTCTTACACGAAGCTTTTATATAAAAAATACGAAAACAATTAAAGGCAAGACATGTATTGTAAGGTCGGAATTTAGGCCGTCGGCACACCTGCCCAAACAAGCTCACGATGAATTATTAAAAATTTCACCTCGTCGTATCTGGCCTGCACACGCGGACGCGTGGCGTGTCATGTCATATGAGTATGACAGTGTACGCAGTCCCATAAGTTATAGATGTAGGTACGTTATAAATACCGGCGCTGCCCCGTTGGCAATATTATGCTGAGGTTGGCAATGAGCCGTTTTCAGTAAAAAATAAAAAAGTGTTTTCTACTACATCAAACAGATGGAGCTGGTAAGCGGAGAAAACAAGTTTGTGATTGATTACAAATGCTGTCATTGTCAAATTGTGTTTCCTTCCATTAAATGAAAACTAACGCCATCTATAAGGTTTGAGGGAACTATTTTTGAAATTTTTACTTTTTAATGAAAACACCTCATAGGCATGACGACAGGAGTAAGAAAATTATTGCACTGAGATAAAACAAAAATACATATACATACTTTATTTTTTGCTTTTTCGAATCAATGAAAAAATACTTAACTAGCGTTGAATGTTAGGAGTGGGGGGCTCGTGACGTCATCTTTCTGAACTGAAGCTTGTTGGCGCGTACCATCGTGTGACTTCACGCGACATTTAGATCTAATTTATTACGGTTATTTTGATTACGTTAAAAAGGGATATAGATTTAGGTAGATGTAGATTTACAAAATATTGGACGAGTAAATCTACATACCGGACTAACAATTTAAATTGAGTCATCTTCGATATCCGAGCACTAACACTTTGGTTTTCTTAAAAAAATAATATGCACACTTAACACGTGCTTTAACGCGAAGGAAAACATCGTGAGAAAACCCGTGGCTTATTTAGCTTCATACGTATTGACCTGTTCTTCCATCTGACTAATCTGATTGGATGGTATAGGTTCTGGGCCAGCCTAATCCATCTGACAATGTCCCAAGCACTGCAGCGTTCTGTACAGCATGAATATCGGTTGCTACATAAAATAAGTTGATACAAACATTATTAAGGATCTACCTAGTTGTCTGAAATAAAAACATTTTATTTTATTCGGAAGAAAAACATTTTTGTAAGCTTAAGTGTTAGGAAAATAAATGCAAATTAACGAACTAATTATACGCATATAAATTTTCACCTTTACTCCTTTAGCCACAGTGGTAGATACTGGTATCGATTCTTTTGTAGCACGTCCTAAATTATTATTTTTATTAACATACGCTCATTCATTAATAACATCTATCATTTTATATCCACATTTTATTTTTTTTCTGTCTTCTACGAACAGCCGCCGTGTTGATCATGTGGGATGTAACATATTTACAAAAAAAATAAGTGAAAATAAATATTTTTTATTATTTTATTGTTATTATTAACAGTCCCGTTCCTAAGTTTTGTGGAATTATACCATTTGTCTATACACGGGACGTCGAAAGAAAATAAAATTTACACTCTTCTAAAAATCTTCTTAACAAATCAGAAAAAAAATACTTAAATGATGGTTCAATTCAAGTGCTGGTTTTGTTATCTCTCTTTTTATGCTCTACGATTCACATAATAGTGAAGCAGAGCAACAAACTGCAAATAACAATTACCGGATAACAAAAAAGAAAATGTAAGGTTTAAGGGGAGGCTCTCCGAGGAATAGTGCGATGTTTGCGCCGCATCTCATTACGATGACTGACGGCCCGTAAGGATCAACAAATCGCAACCCCTTGCGTTGCGATTTTGTGCGTTACGATGCATGATGCGAAGGAATTACAAATTTTGTTCCATAATGAACTCTGTTGCGAAATATAATATAGGGACATAAAAAAACAAAAAAGCGAAATCGTAACTCATCATTTCACATACTGCACTGTTATTAGTACCATTTTTAGGGTTTCGTAATAAAACAAGAAATCCTTATAGTTTCGCTTTGTCTGTCTGTCTGTCCGTCCGTCACCGGCTTTGTGAAGATACTATTAGTCCTAGAAAGCTGTAATTTTGCATGGACATATAGGATAACAACGCCGACATAACTAAACTCTACACAATATTAATTTGGGGTAGCTCCCAGAAAACGTTGAACGTTTTTTTCTAGTTAACTGCTAGCTTTACAAATCTGAAAAAAAAACATGAATGTAGTTTTAACCATGAACTTTGTAGTAAAACTATAAAGGTTGAGCTAGCTTTATTAGTTTCGGAGAAATAGTCGCTCAAATAAGTGATGCGGTTTTCCAAACAACCGAAATACTTTAAACCGAAAACTCAAATAATTCCTGTTAATATGTTTTGGTAAACGTAAAAAAACATACACCAACTTTTAACAACAGGTGTACGGTTAACTATGGAACCCTAAATACCACGTGGCCCGACACGCACCTGGCCTAATTTATTTTTGAATTGTACGCCGATAGTTTTTCTATCTTATTTTTAATTAGTTTCATGATAATTTTGAAATTTTTCGTAGTTTTGTTTTAAAAATTGAATTTGGGGTTATCCAACCATAGTTTTCACCACTTTTAATTGATTCCCTTAAAATACCTCCTCTAAAAGCATTTGCTATACTTTACTGCATTGCCACAGGGGACTCAAAGTCAGAAGTAGGAAAATAAACTATATATATAAGTATATAGCTCATAGAGTCAATAGACAAAATGAACTTCACTTAAAATTTTACAGACCCCTTTTCCACCCATGATAAGAATATTTTTCAACATTTTTATAAATGCTATATTAGTGAATAAGCGTTATCTAATACCGTTTCATTCAACGGTCCTCAAGACATCCATCTGGGACAGGAAGACAGAAAAAAATTCACACCATAATGGTTCCTTTTCACCATTTTAGTCCGGAACCCTAAAATCGATGAAGCTGTTCTTTTAATGTCACCCATTTTATAATTTAGACGAATTCGTGAGTTGTTCATTTTCTAATTTATCATTTTGCATCGGTGAGATAATTATTTAAGAATTCAATTTTAATAGCAATTAATAATTATAATGTATGTAACATTATTTTAAGTAAAACTATGTACCTACTTTATTTAACTTTATGGTCAATAAACCTAATATTTCGTAAATTGAAAACTAACTGACCTGACTCGACAAACGTAGTTCTGTTCAAATATCCTTTAAACTTTTTCAAGTGATGCGCTTACCACCAGCATTTCATTATTATTTTCGGTAAGGTATACTTATAAAGCTATCATTGTGAAATACAAAGAACACGTTGTTTAGGGTCTGCCAGGTAGATAAGACTGTCTGACCTTGATAACCATGCACCAAGCATGAGTCAAATATGTTACATATTTTATTACATGCAAATCTCGTGTTATCAACTTTTAAGCGATGTGACAAAATATATAATAAAATGAGCTTTATTTTTAAAAACTATAAAATAAGTATAGTTGAAAAAAGTTGTGAAATTCAACTATTTAAGTCTTTGGTTAATCTAAGTTTGTAGTCCATCGCTTATGGCGAGAAAAACCTTCTTCAAAATGTGCAAAAAAAATTCAGTCATTTTCCATGTCTTATTGGATGTAACTGCTAACATTATAAAGTAAACCATTTATGGGTTCAATATATATCCGTTTCCTATTATTTTCCGTAGTATATAAATGAAATAAATATTTCCAGCGCAATTCAATATTAATTAAACTTTCACCTGGAAACACTAAACAAATAATCATGTTCACAATACACCATAACCATTGTGTAATGGTCGAGTGTGTACTCGATAACAACCGTACAAATTGTCGATCACACAATACCTAAACATAAATCTGATTTAAATCCCACGCGACGAATTTGTCACAATCAACGAATTCACGTCCCCATAGTAAAGATTAAAAGCGGGGGTGAGCTTCGCCTTAACATGCAGTTCCAAAAAGTCCTAAGCACGTTCAAACGTCACTGTCGTTTCTGCGTTTCGAAAATCGAATGCTGCAAGTCGTAAACAAAAATCGTCAAATACGAAACGTCGTATATGACATTAATGTACTATGACATTTTGGAAGAAATGTTGACGTTTCCAAACGGAGGTAGTATTTGTTGTAAATTTTACACAGCTAATTTTAGTATTGCAATAATTTGTAGGTGGACAAATGTCAGCATGTCAGTTTAGGGGTTGCGCGGGATTATTTAAAGCTAGTGCTAAATGCTAACAGCAATAAAAGTTTATTGGAGCCATTTGGAGGGTGAGAGTGTGATCTAATGAGATCGATCATCACGTTTTTGGGTAATTTATTGGCATTTACGATTGGCTCGATTTTTTTATTAGGACTGTTGATCTTTGAGGATCTTTGAACGGCATACGACAGCGAACATTTTTGCTTATGGTTTTAGCACGAACGAAATAAATGGCGGCTGACACTGCAGCATGTAATTATATTTTTTTTATTGTTAGCAGGAAGACGAGCAGATGGGCAACCTAATGGGAAGCGGTCACCGTCGCCCATGGACTTCTGCAGCACCAGAAACGAAGCTGATGCCGGCTTTTGAGGACGGAGAGTATGCGCCTTTTAAAGGACTCTAGGTCGTAGCTCCGACGGAATATTGCAGATGGGAGATCGTTCAACAAGTTAATCGTCTGCTCCAAAAAAGAGAGAATTGAGTGGTTGTAGAGAACCAATTTTCAACTACCAAATTCGTCTAACACTCATAGGCCAATCGTAGAACAAAAGCTAGTTAAACTAAGCTCGCATAAAAAAACCAAACCAGATTCGTCGTTTTCAAAATTTGATTCAATCATCATTTCAGCCGTAAAACGTCCACTACTGAACACAGGCCTCATCATGGATCTTCATGAGGGGTAGTTGCCATACTCACCACGCTTGGCAGGCGGGTTGGCGAGCGCAGTTCGGGATGTTGGTACACGGAAAGACGCTGCTGCCCATCTTCCGGAGGTATCCCTTAGCAGGCTCTTACTGCCTCCACGGGCATGAGAGGAGGGGTAACATTCTACTGCCGCCACCCCACGGCTTTGATTAATTGATCAAAATTTGATTAATTGATCAAAATCTTGTTTTGTTTATAGCAGCTCTTAAAGCTGCTCTTAAATAAGGACAAATCAAAATGTTGGTATACACGAATCTAAATTAGCTTATTTATCTTACATATTTAAAAAATAACTTGAAAGGTTCCTTATCTTATTTGCAAACAGGAACATTGTGAGGAAACCCGGAGTTTAGTCAGCTTCGGATGTATGGACAAGTTATTTCCACTGAATTTAGCCAGCTAAGCCGTATTGGTCATGGGCATGGCTACTACATCTAAAATTAAAAGTCTCAGGCACTCCAGCGTCGTACAGAATACCAGTTGCTGACGCTGTATAGGTAAATCAGTTGTGAAAGGCTAATTTACTCAGACAGGGAACTATGTAAATCGCACATAAGTCTCCTTTAATTTTGGAACCTCCCCTAAAATTTTGGA
This sequence comes from Pasiphila rectangulata, assembly GCA_963082625.1. Classification (NCBI taxonomy): domain Eukaryota; kingdom Metazoa; phylum Arthropoda; class Insecta; order Lepidoptera; family Geometridae; genus Pasiphila; species Pasiphila rectangulata. Next base: position 6,591,497 of record OY720254.1, on the reverse strand, counting down.
CCCTCCTTAAACAGTTGTGTAAGGCGCTGCGTGGTGCGTGCAGATAGCACAGCCGTGACCAGCCGCAGTGAGAGCGGATTATACAGCCCTTATTCCGACTTTATAAGTACCTAAGAGGCTTGGAAGGTACGGAGTTTTCCGAGGAAGTTTTAGAAATAATTATAGGGTTCCGACAAAAGACCTACCATTTTTAACGATAAAGTGTTTAACTCGACTAGGAGGTCGATGATGCTGCCCTGGAGAGAAAATAAATGGAAAGCGTTGTATCAGTTCGACCGACAAGAGAGTAACTTTTAAAAACGAAGAATAAGAAATCAAACTATGCGAGGAGTAGCAGGAATGGGGGCCTTTGCCCAACAATGGGACGAATCAGGCTAACAGTAACAGTAGTCGAGTAAGGAATTTCTACCTCTCCGAGAATGTATTATAGTTTTATATATGTATGTATATGTATATTATTTATATAAGAGGCATATTTATTTATCTATTGTATATATGTATTTTTTTTAGTTTATGTTTTATATACAGTACACACCCCTGCCTCTCTTGCTTCCATATTTCTCTCCATCCAAAGGTTGTCTGGACGAAATCGCTTCTAAGCGATAAGATCGCCCAGTGTATCAATCTTGTTTGTAAGTTTTTTTTTTCTGTATTATTTTGTTAAGGTGTGCCATAAAGTGTTTTGTATTGTATTGTATTGTAAACCACACTAGGTAGCATATTTAATGACGGGATTCGATACTGCATAGATCACAAATCGCTTTTAGCGATAAGACCGCCCATTGTATGTTATATTTGTCTGTGTTTCTCTTTGTATGTATGTATATATATGTTATATGGTGAATGTACAATAAAGAGTTTATCTATCTATCACACCGATCATTCCGAAAACGGGGAAGTGATCTGACCAATTAAGCTAAGGAATCCTGTGAGGTCGGCCTAAAAATCTGAAAATCTTGAAAGGATCATAGACGGTCAGAGCTTTAATAACAATTTTCATTTCTAGGAAACAATAGCAAGAGTTCGATTCCCAGATATGTATTTGTAACCGATCTGGGTATTTTTCAATATGTGTTAAGAATGTACATACATATTCACAATAATTAAACATTAAAGTAATCAACCATTTGATACGTAATATCACAATACTTCGGGGCTAAATGGGTTCTATGTGAAATTAACTTTAATTAAAAAAGACCTTGAAGAAGAAGAAGAGATTTAAGATTATTAACGAAAAAGGTACTGGTACAAGTGTTGAAATTCTGTGGAAAACCCGCTGTTATGTAATTAAAGAACCCCTTCTCCTTGATTTTTTTGACTTGTAACTTAAATTGACGAAGAAATTACTCCACTTATTTCATTCTATTTGTCCCCGACTCGCAGAAAGCAATAAAAAAACTAATTAGCTTTCGACTATTTACCGAGGACGTTTGCAATTTATGAAACTGGTACTTTATTGTCAGGGATGTATTCAGGGATGCCTTCAAGAGCAAATATTCCCAATTACTATAAAAGCAAATGCTAAGTGGCGATGGCATTTTATTGTTCTTATATAATGTTATGTGTGTAGGTACTTATATTTAATTATGGAATTATTTAATGTAAATATTACGAACGACATGGGGTGCCGGCAGTAGAATGATACCCCTCCTCTCATGCCCATGGATGCAGTAAGAGCCTGCTAAGGGATGCCTCCGGAAGATAGGCAGCAGCGTCTATCCGTGTATCAACATCCCATCAACTTGTACCTCATCTATTCATCAACCTCTTCAACTCTATCTCACCAACCCGCCCGCCAAGCGTGGTGAGAATGGCAACTACCCCTCATGGAAATCCATGAGGGAGGCCTGTGTTCATCAGTGGATGTTTTATGGCTGAAATGATGATATGAACGACGTCTGTAAAAAAATAAAATTGAATTGAATTGTTGTGTGTACTTAATTATCTGTCTAAAGTAAAGTATGGTGCAAATAGATTACGTCTTTTCTATTTTATGTCTATTTCTGGTATGTTGGGCAAAATTTAATATATAATATACTTAAATCCTTTCTTTACTTCCCAGCACACATTCAACTACCAAAACTCTATGTATTCTCGTATGTATGTCCATACATTTGACGAAAACGCGCGATTTAGTTTCCACATTGTATTTGCGCTGCGGGATGCCGGCAGTAGAATGTCACCCCTCCTTTCCTGCCCGTGGATGGAGCTAGAGCCTGCTAAATTATCTGTTTCTGCTAAGGGATACCGGCGGAAAATGGGCAGCAGCGACTTTCCGTGTTTCAACATCCCGTACTGTGCTCGTCAACCCGCCTGCCAAGCGTCGTGAGTATAGCAACTGAGGTAGTTGCATCATGGAGATCCGTATTTCGCGAAATGCTTGATTAGGTATGTAGGCTTTTCTGATTAAAACTACAAATTTATCTAAATTCACATTTAACTTAATTAATAAAAAAGTTTTTTTATTGAACATAAAACTTATATTATGAATACAGAGTTTTCTCGCGACCGTAGTTGCAATCCAATGCAAACATCGAGTAATACTTGGATAGGTGCATAAATCGAAATAATACAAGCCCCCACCCTAACTTCATCCCTGTCCGTTCAACGTTGGATGGCATTTAATTTCGCCTCGCTTGTTTTATTATAGAAATTAACCCGTTTTTAGTGAGCTGGCAATACATAAGTAATTAGACGGGGGTCGCCGCCCGCCCAAGCTCGCCCGTCTAGTAGGTACCTACTATACCTGCGTGTAAATAAAGGAAATGTTTTGATGTAAATAATGTACTTTGTAATCTGTATCCTTCGTTTAGAGGGAGGTAACCCAGGTATTTGTTGGATTGTACTAGAAAGTTTTTATCTCGAACGTAGGTAATTTTGTTTATTAAAAAAAAATTGTCTAAGATTTTAAGGCAAGTATTAGCAGTAAGTTAAGGCAAGTAGTATGTTAAAATTATAGTGGCACTGAACATTTTTAGCATTTTCCTGGAGTTCCCTACTCATGAAAGATATTTTTTCCAACTTGTTTATACCGAAAAAAATATACTGCGATGCTGTGTTCAGGTTTTTGTATTAGCAATCGGTTTATCTTGTTTACTAGCAAATGCCAAGCACTTTTCGCTACCATATATCTGCTACCGACACGGCAAAATACCAAAAATAACAGCAACACCAGGCCTATGCATTGTATGTGACGTTAAGTGCCTCAATCTGACAGATCTGACGCGAGCAACAATGGTGCGCGCGGCGGGCGTCTGTGGTATAGTGGGCAACATTGTAACACCCCTGTACAAAGGGGAAATGCTGCCATTTTGATTTAAACCTTCAGTAAGCGTGTTTTTTATATTTCTTTTGACATCCTAAAGTAAACATGAGTCACACTCATCATAGCCATAGGACGTCCACAAGGCCTCACTAATTTGTCTCCAAGTACTGCGTTTGGAAGCGGCCTGTATTCACCGGCGGACTTGCGGTACATCTTGTAGGTGGACGTCCTACGTTGCGCTTGCTGGTCCGTGGCCTCCATTCGAGAACTTTGCGGCCCCATCGCCCATATTCTGCGCGATATATGGCTTGCCCATTGACACTTCAACGTGCTTATCCGTTTGGCTATGTCGCTGACCCGAGTTATTCTACGTATCTCCTCGTTTCTGATTCGATCCGCTAGAAAAACCCAGAAACCCCGTGCATAGCCTTCTCCATAGCTCGTTGAGCGACTCTGAGCTTACCTATTTATAAGGATGATTGTGAAGGACCACGTCTCGGTTCCATATATCGATCACTGCTAACTCACATCATCACTGGTAACACACATAAATCACACTATTAATTTAATAATAAAAGACCACAAATCATATCACATCTTTTTTTCAAAGAACTTTCTTTAATGGCTTAAAATTTTGTTTGGCTTCGCGCGGCTTGTTCTTGGGCATGTGGGCAACACTGTTACTTCCCTGGGTGCAAGAGCTTTGATCAAAACCTTACCACGTCTTTTTTAATTTTTATATATGGCCAGAAATCGTCATATCGGTGTGCATTCCGCTACTAACTTCACACTAATCAATTGCATCACTCAGTCACAATATCTGAATCTAATCTCCCGCCAAAAAGAAATTAGCATGAATTCAAACATAAATTCCTTTTAATATCGGTGCATGTTGCGTGCGCACGACTTTGTTTGCGCGCGTGGAGGTCACGTGGCGCCTCGAGTGGTCTCCCACACCTCCGTCCTCGTTTGTAAGCAACCTCTTTTATTGCAAGGATGGATTGCTAGAGAAAAAAATATGTGGCACTTTTTAAGGTTTTTATTTGACGACTAGATGATAAACCGAAAGCCCTGATACTAAGCGGTAGCCTCTACCTATTACAACAGCAATACCGCGGTGATCACTTTCACTAAGCACATGACTAACTAGTTTATCCTTTAATGTGCGTGCAAATAAGCTTTGGAATGCGTTACCTACTGCTCTAAGACAAGCTAAGTCACTCCCTATATTTAAAAATATGGTATATCAATATTTTCTTTCCTCAGTATCAGTATTTCCTTTTCCACTAAGTTTATATTATATATATGTACATAATAATATACATAGTAAAAATATATATAATCTATGTATATATATAATATATATATATATATATTTTTAGTAGATATATATTTTAATGTATGTATTATATTATATTTGTCGAATATGTATGTTTTTTTTTAATTATATACGTATATTATAATTTTTTGCCTATGAACTTCTCAGTACGCTACCGTCTACTGTTCTTCACCTATTCGAGTCCATCCAAAGGTTGTCTGGAAGAGATCGCTTTTAGCGATAAGGCCGCCCATTGTGCCTCATTATTTGTCTTTTTGTTAATTTTCTACTGTTTGTATTTTTTGTGTATATGGTGTACAATAAAGCATACTCTATGACTGACGCTGCATTGCATAGCGCTTAAGCGCTATGCAATGCAGCGTCAGTTGTACGATAATATTTTTATGTGTTATTGGCCTTAGCTTAATGTATATTTTTGTCTTGGACAGAAACTCTACTACAGCCTAGAAATGTTGAATAAAAATAAAAACTGAAAATATGGAAAATCACGCTAGTTTCGTTAATATCCGGTCTAAAACAGAAACAAAAACGGTTTATTATGCCCCCAAAGTTGCTTCATATGTCTGTGATGGATTAAACTACAATTTGTGTACCATTATTTTTATAAAAATATATTTGCAATTTTCTAGGTCAAGGTCAAGAAAATTTAAAAAATTCAGTTTGGATAAACGAAGCGGAATTGATATTCAGGTGTTCTACTCTAACATTGGAAATGCAAAGCTCAATAGATTTTATGAATAAAATAACGATGTCACTTTTTCGGGGCAAAAAACACACTGTGCGTCACCCTGAGACATACATAGAGTTGTAAGGTTTCATGTGCCAGTAACTTCAACGGCCCCCATACCCTTTAAACCTGAACACAGCTATGTAGACATTACTGCTTGGCGGCAGAAATAGGTATGTGGTGATTGTAGGACCTTCTCGTACTTCCCCCTATGAACTCTTCACCATAATTGTCACTACTACTAGAGTGGTGTAAGGGTTCCGTCCGTGCTTTAAAAGGTAAAAACTAAATACTTATAGGATCACTTTGTCGTCTTACTGTCTGTCTATCAAGACCCTTTATCTCAGGAATACGTGGAGGTATCGAGTTGTAATGAAAACCTTATACCCAGATCTCCATATACCCTTGAGGCTGTGAAAAATCAAACTAATACGTAAACGCAAAAAACGTATATTTCATATCTAAATTTATAGGGCTTTCTATTGACCTGGAACTATGAAATTTGGAAAGTAAAATCGCCCTAAACTAAAATTATAAGGAAAGTTATGAAAACAACACTTGTGTAAATAAATAAAATAAAAAATATGATATTTATATAAAATTACTTAATCTATCATCGGAATTATGCAACCGTATCCGCAGTCATAATTGTACGGACCATAAAATCTTTTAGTAGATATTCTAAAATTTATTATTTTGTACAGAAGAGAAAAATGTGAGCGCCGTATATTTCATTAAATCACAAAAACATGGTCCTTTAGGGGATTTCAGCCCACTGCCAGGCTTGCTCTATTCTCTCTCATAAGCACTAGGTTGCCTGGAAGGGATTGCTTTCAGCGATACGGTCACCTGTTCAATTACTACAGTTTTTATGTTATGTTTTTATTACAAGTACTCTTGTGGTCATGAATAAAGAGTTGTCCTTCTATTTATCTACCTGTCTTTAAGCAAGGAACGGGAGTCCTAATTTTGAATTGAGTTAACCGTGCCATGTGGGGTATCGTATGAAAGGGCGTCATTGGCACAAGCATAAGCAGTTTTTTAATTATTTTCATGTTTCACGTTACTTACTATATCTACAGGCTTTGGAATTCTTGTATTTCCTCCCTCCCCTGGTCAGGCAGGAGTCGTCACGCTGATTGATACGGGCGTAACAATGCATGTTTGCTTTCAATTACAACAGCGTCCTGGACGAGGCTACCCTCAGACACGCGTTCAACTGCGACCAATCGCAACAACTTGTAGTAATTTTCATAGTATTTTTAGTTTTGCCGTACAAGTTTGTAGGTAATCCTTACATATTATAAAACAAAGTCCTCTGCCGCGTCTGTCAGTCTGTCTGTCTGATCGCGCAAAACCCAGAAACTATAGAACGGATTTTCATGCGGTTTTCACTAATGACTAGAGTAATTCAGGGAGGTTTTTAGCTTTTTATAAAGATTTACACCCTGTAGAAGAATTGTTTAAAAGTCAAAGTCAATAAGTGTCTATTCAATAGAGCAAAACGCTACATAGAAATAGGCAATTTGCAAAAGATGAACAAGACACGTTTGCCGGGTCCGCAAGTACTAACTAATCGTGTCGTTCCGCGCGCGTCTTTTCTCCCGCGTTAATCCGCGCGCAAGCGTTGCTCCTGCGTGCGATTGGTCTAACCACCCGCATAAGCTGTTTCACATCATTACAAATTCCTCTTTCTACATCTACAGCCATCGGAATTCTTGTATTTCTCCCCTGGCCAGGGGTCGTCACGATTGATACGAGCGCAACAAAGCATGTTTGCTTTCAATTACACACGCGCGGCCGCGCCCTGGATGAGACTACCCTCAGACACTTTGCGTGCTACCAGTCACAATAACTTTGAGTTTGAGAAGTTTTAATAGTATTTTTAGATAAAGATAAAGAAACGTTTATTTTGTCACATTTTTACAATCATATAAAAAAAATCATCAATTCGATTTTAAAACTAGTGACAAAAATGGTCACTACTCAGCATGTGCTGTGGCAGAACGAGTCGTACCACAGCGCTGGTCTTCCGTAGTTTTTAGTTAAGTAAGTTGGTATACTGACTAATTACTTCAAAGTCGTCCCTCGCGCTTCATACAAATCCTTCTTTCTACATCTACAGCCATCGGAATTCTTGTATTTAGCCCTAGGGGTCGTCACGATTGATACTCGCGCAATAACGCAGGTGTACTTTCAATAACACCCGCGTCCTGGATAAGGATGGCCTCGGACACTTTGTTTGCCTGCGAGCAGTTGCGATTGCGACAACTTAGATGTTATTGAAGTCTAAGTAGTAGTTATTTAAGTTAAGCCGTCGTCATTTCAGCCGTAAAAGGTCCACTACTGAACACGGCCTCCCTCATGGAGATCCATGAGTAGTTGCCATACTCCACGCTTGGCGCAGTACGGGATGTTGCTCATCTTCCGGTGGTATCCCTTAGCAGGCTCTTACTGCACCCCAAGGCAGTTAAGCCGTAGAATTTGGTTACTAACAGCTTTGGTCTCGCACTTCTTTAAATCCTCACGCTTCGTTTTTCGCCCGTGTCGTTCTACAATAAATTACAAACAGTCAGCAATGCATGTTTTCTTTCACCTTAGGTTAGTGAATAATGTCGTGGGGTGCCGGCAGTAGAATGTTACCCCTCCTCTCCTACCCGTGGATGCAGTAAGAGCCTGCTAAGGGACACCTCCGGAAGATGGGCAGCAGCGTCTTTCCGAATGTCAACATCCCGTACGGCGCTCACCAACCCGCCTGCCAAGCGTGGTGAGTATGGCCACTACCCCTCATAGAGATCCATGAGGGAGGCCTTAGTTCAGTAGTGGACGTTTTACGGCTGAAATGATGATGATGATAGTGAATAATAAATAAAATAAATAATGCTGGACAATGCACACAGCATCATGTAGCCCCAAGCTGAGCAGAGCTTGTCTTATGGCACTGATATAAGTACTAATAGATTATACTTCATATATAGATAATTTTATTATATATAGAAAAACATCCAGAACACCCTGAACAAATATCTGCAGATCGTACAGACGTAAGGGAGTTTAAAAATTCAGAGGAAAAGTAATGCCTGTTTTTTTCCTATTAAGTCGGCTATTCATATCGGGGTATTTGTCACAATATTTTATAATACTTACATTTTTTGTAACGTCAAGAGTTAGATAATTCAGGAACGGAGAGGAACGATGAAAAAACAAAAGCCCTTTAATGTGCCCAGAAAATGAGCCAAATATTTTAACTAACTCAAAGCTATTTACCCGAGCAGGATGTTAAACAAGGCAACCCTACCAGTGCCACAGATAATAACAATTGTGACAACTGAATGACATTGATATGACCTTTACAAAAATAAAAAAACAACGCGTCAGATTTGGTTAGCTTATCAACAACATATATTTATATATTAATATAATATACTCGTATATCTATATATTTACATATAATTCTGATAAAGGTAAAGACACTGCTGCCCAATCGCCAACCCGCCTGCCAAGCGTGGCGATTATGGCAACAACCCTCTCATGATCAGTACTTGGAGATTCATGAGGGAGGCATATGTCCAGCAGTGGACGTCCTACGGCTTATATGGTTATGATGATGTTCTCTAATTTCAAAAAAAAATGTTTAGCGTTACCTTGTTATTTATCATATTTAAAGCTTTGTTCATTTCACCTTGAAAAACCTTACCCATTCATAAGATTTTTTTTTGAATTATTAACTTTTGTTGTTGCTAAGCGCTTAAACATAGATCACTAATTATCAGAAACTAGCTGATCCGGCGAACTTCCTATCGCACCTATAACTACAACCACCACTTACAACTTATCATACAACTACCCTACTACCACCCTACAACTACGCTACATCTGACGCTGGAACATGTGTTTTATATTTTTTCCATGCAAACTTTCATCCCCTATTTTAACCCCTTCTGGTTTAATTTACACAACGAAAAGTAGCCTATATCCGTTTCCATGGACTAATCTACCCTTATACTAAAATTCATCCAAATCGATTCAGTGGTTTTGACGAGAAAAGGGAACATACATACCAAAGTTAATATAACAGCTCGGATACCTATTTTAATATTACGACTATATCTAATTTGTGTTCTAATTATGTTTATATACCAAATGTTATTTGATTTTGTTTTGAGATTGTTTGTTTATGTTTGTTAAATTGTTTTGTTACCTTTATAGGGCGATATGGTCGCTAAGCGACAAAGACCCTTTAAATTAAATAAAAAAAAAAAAAAAAATATTACGACTAATTTAAACCGCCTGTTATCAAGCTATCTCCAACCTCAATCCAGACCAGTAAAGCTCATTTTCGACTAAATGCAATCCCAAGTAACGCGAGCCGGTCCGTATCGCAGTGCTTTATTTGAAACACAAATATTTGGTTGATGGAACTTTTCCATCGTTCTCAACCGTCTACGGAGCCTTTATTAATATTTTATTATTTTGTCTTGTACGTTTCGGAAATTTCAAGTTCCCTTGTTACGAACTCGTGCTCTAAAGCGATTATATTTTAAATTATTTTAATTAAAAGGCTGAGTAAACGTATAACTCGAGGCGGGCGCGGCCTGTTTTGCTGTGCTCATTGGTAGAGTACCTGCCCCCATCTTTTACATTTTGTTTTATGTCCTTAGTTTGTAATTTTTAATGTTACAAGCCCCATCCGTATTCGACAAAATTATTACATCCTTTACATACCCAGATTTAACGTGTTGTAAACAACCTCACACTTGCCGTGGGGTACCGGCAGTAGAATGAATGTTACCCCTCCTCTCATGCCCGTGGATGCAGTAAGAGCCTGCTAAGGGTTACCTTCGGAAGATGGGCAGCAGCATATTTCCGTGTATCAACATCTCGAACTGCGCTCGCCAACCCGCCTGCCAATCGTGGTGAGTATGGCAACTATCATGGAGATCCATGAGGGAGGTCTGTGTTCAGTAGTGGACGTTTTACGGCTGAAATGATACCTAAATTTAACGTGTTGTAAACAACCTCTTGCGCTATCTAAAGTAGCATAGCGAAGGTTGCAGCACCGATGATATCTTTAAATATTTCCAGGGACAACATTGACTCGTTCAGTCCATGTTGTCCCAGCAAACTTGAGGCCTGTTTTTCCCGCGCAAAGTTTCGCTAAGTGTAACCTATATACCTACCGTTTGTGGAATCGATTTAAATTATTGTTGGCGTAAATATAGGGATGGCGAATAGAGTTTTTTAACTTGTAGTCTTAGATATACTATGAGGTACAAAACTCCTTTCGTAGGTTTAGATTAGACAGACTTGCCGTGGGGTGCCGGCAGTAGAGTGTTGCCCCTCCTCTCTGGCCCGTGGATGCAGTAAAAGCCTGCTAAGGGATACCTACCTGCGGAAGATGGGCAGCAGCGTCTTTCCATGGATCAACATCCCGTACTGCGCTCGCCAACCCGCTTGCCAAGCGTGGTGAGTATGGCAACTACCCCTCATGGAAATCCATGAGGGAGGCCTGTATTCAGTAATGGACGTTTTACGGCTGAAATGTTCATGATGAATTTGACAGCCCTGCTCGTATCAGGGTCTGTCGATACAAGCTTGGAGTTGCCGGATGGAAAATATTGCAAATATTGACACCCTCCGTGCTCTTAAAACAATTTCTTGAACCTTGAAGAATTCATAGTTATAGGTATCTATTTTTAATGTGGTAAGTTGATTTTTTGATCGTAAAAATATAATGACTATAAGTATAAATCTAAACACTAAATAAAATAGAACGAAAAAACATCTCTCATTATGCTAAGTAAACTACGAGTAACTTCACGTTCTGATCAATTAAAATTTCTCAAGATGTCAGGAACAACTGAAATATTCAAAGTTTAAACCTATTACAAGTTCCGAACTCAAACCAACTACTGGAGCTTAAAGTTTTTGTGAATTTTACACAAGCAAGATTAAGAACTCTGGACGAAACTTTCCTAGTTAATTAATTAATTTTGTGAACAAGAATTCTTAACGATGTTTTAGCGGGGTCTCACCAACTTACTTTTAATCGAAAAATATCTTTTGAAGCGTATCCACTCTGCCTACAATTGATCTAAGTATGACGAAGTAGACGTAATTTGCACCTAAAAACATTTAACTATGGCCATATTTACACTAGAAGTGCAAGTTGTTAGTATAACTTCAAGGGTCCTCGATGTCGCCAACACATAAAAAGACACAACATATGCGACGCATTCTGCCATGATCAACTGTCAAATATTTTTATAGGATTTTGTTTTTGACATGCATTATTTGGTCGCGACGTCAGCAGTTCTATTTACACGTGCAAATAATTTTGCTTGATATCAACACAATTTCAAAGCCGTTGGTGTGACATGTTTGGTTAGCGGGGCAAATGTTTGTCAGTTTTATCAGTCATTCATATTTTCTCTCCTTGAGGACACAATGATAAGGGCACGCTGGTAGTTGAATGCTGAATAAATTAGGTAGTTTCTGATCCTAGCTATCACGTGATACGAAAGTGATATTATCCACTAGTTTGGTTACGCGAAAATAATTTTTCGACCCTCATTTGGTTTGCGTTTTGGCGGGAAAAACGGCGGGCGCTCCGCGTCGGCGCTAAGTGGATACTGGCTCGGTTTTTACAATGGAGCGTATCGTGGTATTTACGCTCTGTGGAAAGGGATTGAATGAAGCTTGTCAGTACAATCATTCATAATTTAGTCTGTGTTCGGGATATACAGCGTAAAAATTATTTTCTATTAATTATTGATTTAATTTTATATAAAAAATACTTTTGTTTGTAATTCAAAATGTATTATCATATAACTACATGTTTTGCGGTATATACATAGTATGTGGTATAACCTCACTATATATAACATAACATGTAGGTGTCTTAGAACAAAATATTTTTTGATCGTAATTATAAAGTTCATTTTTTATGCATTTTTTATGCATAATCTTTTTTTTAATTTTAATTTAATCGAATAAAATTATTTTTTCTTGGGCTACGTAAATTTTATTTGTTATTGTCATTGTCAACTTCATTGAGAAGGCTACAAAACAAAGAAGAAGATATAAACACCATAGTTTAAAAATGACAATTGTTTTCGTGGAACGATGACTCACCGATGACTCACTGGTCAGTTTACTTACCAAAACCAAACGACGGCTAAAAAATCTTGGTAAGTAAACTGACCAAAACCAAACGAGCGGGTTTTACTTTAAAGATATATTTCTGTTTTCCTATTTTTTTATAAAACATAGGCATAACGGTATATTGAATTGAATAAATTGAACGGTATACGGTATATTCTATGAAACGTTTTGTGCGTAGAGGGATTAAAAATATCGCGACCTCGCATAAAAATATATTTATAATACTACCTCATTAGGTTCTTATACTACCTATTTGGTTACTAGAGCGTTAAATTATATTGCTGTATAATCTGTGGTTCTTAAGTAGTTAAGTGCGATTTAAGTCAGGCCTGAAAAAGGAGAAAATTGAACAACGGGCGGACGGATTGTTTAATAAAAAATGTACACAACAAAGGAGATCCACGACGACGTGATAACGTTAGAAAGAGAATCTGCTCCGTTGTATAACACTGTAAAAAATGGGTTCCAGAATTTAAGAGAGAATCGGTGATGACTCGCTCCGGCCGGCCCACGACGTCTATGAAGAAAACATCGGCACAGTGTGTAACCTCGTGTTATAAATATTGACGATCAGGGGGATTGCAGACTCTATGTGCATCATCATCTCTGGTACAAACGAACACAAAACGTCATTGTCACCAAACTCGGTATTTCTATGGTTTCCGCTAGGTTTTTCAAAATTCGACATGACTTGAAGCAAACGCGAGTTTGACTCACGATTTCTCACGGTTTTCAGATGTTTGAGCCCCGAGATTTTATTAAGATATGTCACAATGGGTGAAACCCTCAACTGATGAAAACAACAGTCGAAGCAATGGAAAAATCCGGTGAACCGACCCCAAAGAAAGCGAAGGCAGTTCTGTCGACTGGTGAGGTGAGCATCAGTTTTAAAGGAATGCTAAGGAGGTCATCATGGTGGACTTTTAGAAAGGGACAATAAACTCGGCGCACTATTGCACCCTTCATTTATTAGAAGATATTAAAGAGAAACGTCCAGGATTGCTGAGAAAGAAGTATCGTTTCACCAGAACAATGCACGCTTCACGGTTCACGCGTCTGTTAGTCCATGGCTCAAATTCACGATTGTGGTTTTAAATTGCTGCCCCACCCAGCTTATTCTCCTGATTACGACTAGTACGAAAAGTACTAATAATCAGCGATTATCTTTCATCTATTTCCAAACCTAAAAAAACACCTGTGTTTAGAATTTTTCATCAAAAGAAGAGGTCAAAGCTGCAGTAAATCTGTATTTTGAAGACCAGGAATCTTAATTAAACCCGGAGTACAGATAGACGAAATGCATAGAGGTAGAGATTACGTCGAAAATTAAAAATATTTTTGTACTTATTTTATTATGTTTTAAACTTACACGCGACTGTATGATGCAGGCTGCGGATTTCACTGTCCGGAAATTGGACTGTCTATTAGAGCGCAGCCCCTAAATGGAACTACTACTTCTTCTGGGCTTCTGCAAGCAACAAAAGAGATGTCCGCTTGCATAGACCTTGCAAGCAAAGACAGTACCAAACAAATGACGCTCATTTTCGTAACAGATAGCGCAGCACTTACGAATGCACTCGGTAGACCAGACATTAGGTCCAAATCCGTTGCAGAATGCCACAGTGCTCTTCAAAAACTAGCAGAAAAGCATACCGTCAAAGTCAAATGGACAAAAATCCATGGATCATGCATAGGGAACACTAAGGCCGATGGGTTGGCAAATGATGGAGCCAGTCTCATTCCAAACTCCGACGATATCGGCCTTTGCAATCCCCTGATTGCTGAGATCAAAACCAGGCTTAAAATAAACTCAGAAAAAGAACACCAAAAAAATTGGGTTCGCAGACCAGATGCAAGCATACAACACAAATGCTTCGTAAAAGAAACAGAAAGATTACCAATACTTTGCTTAAGATGACAAGACAAGACCTACCGATGATGGTGGGCATCATCACGGGACACTGCGATCTCAACTACCATCTTCTCAAGATAGGTGCCACAGACAGTGTACTATGTCGCGGGTTTCTTGAAGAGAAAGAAACCGTGGAGCACGTGCTACTGCACTGTGGTGCCACAAGACAGACCAGATTAGAGACAGGCCTGGTAGGAGCTCATGGAGTCATGCCCTTCTTCTTCAACAACATCGGCACACCCTTCGGGGATGCTCATGGAAAGCTGCCGGCGACTCCGAGTTCTTCTCCGGTATTTCGAGCAGTTGGGCTGGTTAGGTTAAGGTCGGGGCAGTAACTCGGGGGACAATGCACAATGCCCCAATGCGGGACGTCAGTGCAGATCTGGTAACCCCCCCTAGAATTAGAATTAGAACTTACACGCGAGTCACTCATACATGCGCCTATACTTACTACACTATCAGATATTTTTATTTTTATACTGTTCTGAACAATTCCTCTAAAGCACCTACGTAACAGATTGAATACATGTTGTGCCGTGCTAGTTACCTGATAACATGCTAATCCTCACATAAATCACAGGCTTGTAAATTTACGAGCCAGGCGAGCACATACATAAATACGTAAATTATCACATGCCATGCTTAAAAACACACGCACTCCCCTAAATCTTGCGGGTGTGATAACGCGCGAATTTTTGTAGCTGTTATTGAACATGGCAACATTGCGCTACTCATTCCCCCCTGCTGTGCTAAGCCTCCTCTAATCGAGAGGAAACGGCCCTCATAATAAATGCTTCTCATATTAAGTAGAGCAGTCGGAATCGTGCTAAATCGATATTTTATCCGAATCGCGATTTTATTCAAAATAAGGTCACTTCCCTATTTGTTATTTTTACGACGAACAACGAATTAAATAGCAGAAAAAAGTTCGTTCCTATTTCAAATTCAATTGTGCCGCCAACACGTGTTGTCATAGATTTTTTTTTATCACCGGCCAGCCAGACATGAGTTATTATTATTCAACTCATTCACCTTTCTTCGACACACAAAAGCCAGTCCACGGAACTATGGATGCTATGATGCTATGGATCTATGGTATTATGTCCATAGAATAATAAGACTCCAGAATGTTGGAAATGTCACGCTCATTCAACGTATTTCAGTTGTAAAACAAACTGACACTGAATGTAAATACTATTGTGGACTATTGTTGAGTGTTGTCATCCGAATTGTAGCATAATGGGTATGTAATGGGTATTTTGATGAAAAAATGGCTACCGACATTAAATTTTGGTGTTTTGAAGAGAATACAAAATTGAAGGTCACTAACATTTTATAAAAACCTACTCATTAGGGGTTTGAGAAGAAAATCTAGTTATAACGGATTATTTTAGCGACTTTGAGTTACGCTTGTCTTCGTTGTAAGTACACCTATTCATTTAATTATAACTACATCCCTTGAAGTATCAGTAAAAGTAACTAGATAAATACTAGTCCTATTTTATAACTCCAAAACTAAAAGAGCCTTCGGATCAATTAAGTTTTCCAAGACCAGCATAAAGCACAGTTTCTAACAGTGCAGTAAATTCTATTTGATTCTCAAATCTTAGCATTGATTTTTCGAATATAACAAAGCGGACTAGGTCCTAATGATAGTACCTTATTACTCCATCATCATCTCGGCCGTAAAACGTCCACTGCTGAACACAAGCCTCCCTGATGGATTTCCATGAGCGGTAGGTAGTTGCCATACTCACCACTGTGTATGAATTATATTTGAATAATATATATTTGAATAAATATATTTGAATAAATATATTTGAATAACTTATAAACATATAGTCGTGGGGTGGCGGCAGTAGAATGTTACCCCTCCTCTCATGCCCGTGGATGCAGTAAGAGCCTGCTAAGGGATACCTCCGGAAGATGGGCAGCAGCGTCTTTCCGTCTATCAACATCCCGTACTGCGCTCGCCAACACATCTGCCAAGCGTAGCGAGTATGGTAACTACCCCTCATGGAGATCCATAAGGGAAGCCTGTGTTCAGTAGTGAACGTTTTACGGCTGAAATGAAAAAAATAATCATATATGGTGCATCGACTCATACTACCAAATACTAAACAGAGAAATAGCGAGTTCCCGTATCTCAATCAATGGAATCCTACTCCATTGAATGGAGTAACTATAGTCTAAATACTTTTCCAAATATAAAGGAGCCTACTCACAGGCATTGACCTGTTTCATTCTGTCGCGTGTTCGTCAATATAGATTTTTCGCCGTTTGTATATTTTATAGGTGTGCGTATGCAATAGTCTGTCTGTGCGTTTATCCACGGTGCCACCACACGACACGGTCCTCTGACAGGCTGTGACACACTTTAAAGTCAACCGACGCCATTTTGGCATTTATGCTACTGACATTAAGAGCTGAGAAACATTCACATAACTGTATATGAATTTGGTAGAGTTGTATACGGATCTCCAGTTTTCGTTACCTAATAGGAACCCTGCGCGTGCGTTGAAATCCACTGTATTGTTTTCTAACTGTTTATGCTAATAGATTATTGTTATTCATAAATAATAAAACATACATTTTTAGTGGGAAAACCACACTTAGTCAGATATCGAGAATTAGAACAAGTTTAGTTTCAAGGCACAATAGAATCCGGGATAAACAATAATGAGAAATGTTGAATACGAAATAAAATATTGGAGGATTCCAACAAAGAAATACATTACACAAGGGTAAATAACCCACTTAATTTAAAACTTATTAAGTACCTTTCCAACAATTATTCGCAAATAAACAATTTTCAGTAGCGCACAAAACCCGCCTCTTTACTCTGTCGAAACTTTAACATCCGTAACGCAAACACAAGTGCAACAAACTCAAATTTATTGTCGACGAAGCAAGTAAAATTGTACCTGTTGTCGGATACGATTTCCTTCAACTTCCTGTACCGACAAAGGTAAATTCGCATTCGACACGCCCAAATCAAAATATATTATCGATATCGAATTATAAATTCGAACAAAACTGTTGCCAGTCGCAAAAAAAAGTTGCAATGTTCGCACAATCAATCAAGCGATAAGCCAATAAACCTCAACGATGCGCTTTTGAATTTGGAATTCGATTTTTGAATTGACGCATTGTTGTCTATGGCCGGCGGCGCGCGAATCTGCCCTGTCGAATTGTACAATGAAAGGCCAACCGGAAGCGAACAGTGTCTTGTTGAATAGTCGCAGGAATTATTGAGGTCGGTGGATGCGGATGGCACATTCATGTACGGTCAGCAAAGCCTTTGCGACGACGACGTGTTTGTGTTACTCGGGCCTTTGTGATCTAACGAATTTACAAGCTTTGTGCTGTATTGATTTGAGAGGATCGATGTAATAAAGTTAGCTTCCTGTGTTTCATAGAGCTTTGATGTTTTACTTGATGATTTTGTTTGATAAATCTAAAACAGAAGGCCAGGTTTAGATTTCCCTATGTAGCTTTTGACATTTGAGTTATATAATATTTTTTTAATAAGTAGTTACAAATAAAAACTTGAATCGTTTATCTCCTAGGATAATCATATTTTTCTTACGAACCCTACTTCTTCCCGAGACGTACAAGTACATACGATACAAAAAAAATATTGTCTAACAATACAACGCCCCCCATTCACAGTGGATCATTGTGTCCGTTGCATAAAGAGGTTCGGGGTTGCCTATGAAAAAAATCGGGGCTGCCATAAAATTAAACTCAATAAAAGGTGGAAATAAAATATGTATTACACGGGTATAATGTTGTTAGCCCCCGTTTAGTTCTGAATGGCCTTTTTGATGGTCCGTTTGACTTGCTCTTTGTATGGAATTGTGCGTGAAATCCGAAGATTTATGGATGGGAATGTCGCTGATGGGGTACCTACTAATTACAGGGGTGTGGGTTTGTATTGGCATGTAATTTATAGTCATTTGTTCATAATCATCATTCACAGTCCGACTTCACCCACTGCTGAGTGCCTTCCTATGTGTGTGCCATAATTCACGACCCTGTGCTAATCTGGACCAGGTCAGCCCTGCGACGCTTGTGATATCGTCTGCCCGTCTCGCTATAGGACGATCGACGTTCCTATATTCAGCTCTTGGACGCTATTCAGTTAACGCATTACTCCACCTATCATCATGTCTCCGTGCATGGTGTCCTGCCCAGGTCCATTTGAGTTCCGTGATGCGATTCCCAACATCCTTCACCGTTGTCTGACTGTGGAATGTGGACCTTGATGTTGGGAATACGGTCAATAAGCTTGATGCCATGGCACGTTCCATGGCTCTCTGCGCAATTCTTTTTTGTCACAGCCTGTGTGAACGTCCATTTCTCGTAGAACATTTAAATTACAACTTAAAATAAATCATGAATCGGACTAGCTCTGGATCGTGGCGGATGGGACAAACTAAGGGAGGCCTTATCCCAGCAATGGAAAGAATTCGCAAGCGTACCCGTACTCGCGGTAAGACTGCGCGTTTAGGAAACATAGTGGTTAAATTTAGCCGGTAGAAGTCCGGCGTAATCATCCTTTCTCCATTAGAAAGGTGGTATCCATGAAGGATTCAACTTAAAATTATTGAGACTCCTTTGCAACCATAATTAGAATATTTTTCAGCTCAGCATATTTATATATGCAATATTAGGCGAATAAACGTTGTCTATTACCTTCAAATTTCAAGTCGATAGAGTCAGTTATTCCCAAATATCTATTTGTGACAGACAGACAGACAAAGTCACACCATAGGGTTCCTTTTTACATTTTCGTCCCGTACCCTAAAAAGGCTTATTCAAGCAGTTTTTGTAGACATGTAAACTTAAATTATGGATGAGCCAGCTACGAAGCTCATTAGTGCAAAACAGCTAGTTTTGGAGCCAAAAGACGTTATTTGATTAACACTAATTAGCAGTACCGGCTTAACTCCAGCAAAGAAAGTAATACAAGACTACTTACATCCTTAATATAAACCGTTGACCTTTATTCTGTAGACATTAAAGATTAAAATACAGCGGAAAAAAAAATATGGATAGTATATCTTGACTTAGGTGAATCCCAATTTTATGAAAGCAAACTTTCTAAGTTGGTAGGTCACTATTTGGGTGCAGTTGTAGGTATGGAAAATAAGAAAATACCTAATTAAAGGTAGGAATGTTGGGTTGGTGTGATCGTAGTGCGGTGAGTACAGTGAATATGGCAACAATCCCCTCATGACCTTGGAGTACCATGAGGGAGGCCTATGTCCAACAGTGGACGTCGGCAGCAGTCCTACGGCTGAGATGATGAATAGGTAAGTAAACATGCAAGTAAAGTAAATATTTTATTGAAGGTATATTAACCCCCCCCCCCCTGATATGATGATGATACCCCTCCTCTCATGCCCATGGATGCAGTAAGAGCCTGCTAAGGGATACCTCCGGAAAACGGGCAGCAGCATCTATCCGTGTATTAACATCCTATACTGCGCTCACCAACCCGCCTGCCAAGCGTGGTGAGTATGGCAACTACCCCTCATGGAGATCCATGAGTGAGGCCTGAGTTCATCAGTGGACGTTTTATGGCTGAAATGATGATATTAACCCCCAATTGTATTTGCAATGAAGATAGCATACAGCTCGAATAACAGATGGCCGATGGGGCCAAAAAGGTCTCGAGTGGAGGCCACGGACCGCTAAAGCCTGTATTACACTGCACGATATTCAGGGCCCGGTAGTTAGGGCGCCCTAATCGCCCTAACTACCAAGCAAGGCTTGCCGGGTCCGACCGGTCGCCCGCGTAGTTAGGGTCCCTTACGCTCTAACTCTTATTACACCACTCTTAGTTAGGAAAAGGGTCCTTGAATACCGTGTAATGTAATACAGGCTTAAGCGCAGCGTAGTACGTCCTCCAACAAGATGGGCAGACGACCTGGTACGGTCTGCAGGCCGGCGATAGATGCAGGCTTCCAGCCAATACTTGAAGGTTCATTCGCGAAGCCTATTTTCAACAGTGGACGTCCTACTGCTAAAATAAATTATGGTTGTAAATTAAGATAGCAATCTTCCTTTTCCGCACAATAACCTAATTAATTAACGCAATCAGGAAGTCACTATCACTACTGCAGCCACCACAGGAATTAAAGAATTACAATCGTCAAGATAACTGGCATTATTTTATCTGACTGTTTGGAGCCTGGAAAATTTCCTACACGTTAACTTACACGGTCTGTATTTGAGGACCGTTTCTTAAACTGCAGAAATTCAAACGTCCAAAACATGTAGTCAACGTTGTCGGCTTCTTTTTTAGGGTTCCGGACCAAAATGGTAAAAAGGAACCCTTATAGAATCACTCTGTCTGTCTGTCTGTCTGTCTGTCACATGTGGATATCTCGAGAACTACTGATGCTAACGACTTGAAATTTGAAAGGGTTAAAGATAACACTTTTTTACTAATCTAGCATATATGATAGTGCTAAAAAATATTCTTATTATGATTGCATGGGGGCGGATAGGGGATCTCAAAATTTGTAAGTTAAGTTACTAGGTTGTGTGGGGTATCATATGAAAGGTATTCATTTGCACATTAATACTTATTTATAAACAGTTTTTAGTTTTCCTTTAAGCTGTATCATTTTTGAGTTATTAATAAAAATATTGACCGTTCCCACCCCCTTATCTCCGAAGTTTGCAGAGATAAGCCCGTGAAACTTTTATAGCTAATAGAAATGTATAAACTTTATAGGAAAATTATAGCGAACTACATAATTTGCATAGTTTTTAGACAAGAGGGGTGGAAGGGGGTTTTAAAAAAAATTGTGGAGTTACTAGGTCATGTGGGGTATCATATGAAAGTTATTCATTTACATATTAATAAACAGTTTTTAATATTGCTTTAAGCCGTATATTTTTCGACTTAATCACAAAAACGTTGAAAAAAATAGCCCCCTCCGAAGTTTGCGGAGATAAACCTCTAAAACTTTTATTGCTATTAGAAGTTTATGTAAAGATTACGGGAAAATTATAACGAACTCTCTAGTTAGCATACTTTTATAAAAATCATCGAGTGTAAAAAATCTACATAAGTTCCGCTATCAGACAAGAGATGGCGCTGTCAAGGTTCTCCAACAAATATAAACCGCCTTTATCATATATTATATAGTATGATGCCACGGAACCCTCGGTGCGCGATTCCAACTCACTCTTGCCCGGTTTTATTTTTATGGCGGTTGCTTGCTATTTGCTACAACTCTGCCAGCGTCAGGTAGGTTAAGGCGTCATTAACTTGTAGGTACCTAATGCAATTCATTATTACAATATTTGAGTATCGGGTATTTATCGGGTATTTACCTTTATTTATATCCACACGTTTCGACAGAATTACACCATTCGCGGGGAGACTAACGTGTTGGAGTTAACCGCTGCAAAGCGAAGGCACCCTTACAGACTCTCACATGGTCTTCTTGATTTTTGAAAGTTAAATTTTTACAAGGGCCGGTTTGGGAAAGTCAAAGTCAAAGTCAATAAGTGTATATTTAATAGAGCAAAAAGCTACATTGAATAGTCAATTCGCTCCCTTTAGATATATTTTTTCCAAGTTAGGGAAAGAAGCGATCAATAACCTCAAGACGGTAGAGTCTGTGCGGAAGGAGAACCGTCATAAGATTTGGGGGCACAGCTGTGTTTAATTACCTAATTTGTTAAGTTGAGAATGCCGTAACGTCATTTTAATGACTGTAACATCTAGGTATTTTAAAACTATGTTAGAAATATGAATATAACATTTTCATATTCCGCTTTTA
The DNA here is from genome assembly GCA_963082625.1 of Pasiphila rectangulata. Classification (NCBI taxonomy): domain Eukaryota; kingdom Metazoa; phylum Arthropoda; class Insecta; order Lepidoptera; family Geometridae; genus Pasiphila; species Pasiphila rectangulata. The sequence goes on along the minus strand of OY720254.1, from coordinate 6,569,285 downwards.
TAATCGTTTCAATGCTGTGGGGTTCTGGCAATAGAATGTTACCTCTCCTCTCATAGCCCGTGGATGCAGTAAGAGCCTGCTAAGTGATACCTCCGGAAAATGGGCAGCAGCGTCTTTTCGTGTATCAACATCCCGTACTGCGTATGCCAACCCGCCTGCGCGGTGAGAATGTCAACTACACCTCATGGAGGGAGGCCTGGGTTCAGTAGTGGACGTTTTACGGCTGAATTGAAATGAATGAATTGTTTTAAGGAATATATTTATTCATAGTGTTAGTTCCATTTTATGCCCGACGGTTCTCTTTCCGCACAGACTAACCAATGTTTTAAATATCAGAAAATGTGCGAATCAACTAATAATTGTACTCTTAAGACGTATATTGTTTACTTTAGATGTCCTTTTGTTAATAAACTCGGTGTTGACGAAACACACGCTGCTCCGATGATCTAAAAATTTAAATCTCACTAATATTAATCTATACTTTGATTGTATATGTATGATTGTAAATAAAAATATAATGTTGTTTTTATATAAGAAACTAGAAATTTTGGAACTGGAACGAACCTCGTTCTCGTACTTTCGTTCCAGCCGCCGACCAGTCAACATCTCGGCGTTTAACCTGAAGATGCCTCGCGGAGAGGCGAAACACGTGTCGTCGTGTGGGTTTGGGTATGCATGTTGCACTAACAGCCTGGTTCCCCCTGCATGTGCATAATTAGCGGGCGGGAGGGCGGTGCATTTGCATCTCAGCATTAGCGGAATTAAAACTAGATATTTTCATTGCATTTTATTGTCATAATAACATGTATTTCCGCAAAGTAACGCCTGATTCCATTAATTTATTGTTTAAATAAATATTTGTTTTGATTTCATACTTCTATACTAATATATAAAGCTGAAGAGTTTGTTTGTTTGCTTGAACGCGCTAATCTCATGAACTACTGGTCCGAATTAAGAAAATCTGTCAGTGTTAGATAGCCCATTTATCGAGGAAGTCTATAGGCTATAACATCACGCTACGATTTACGGGAGCGGAGCAGTAACCATAGATGCGGGTGAAACCGCGGGCTACTTCTAATTTAGAATGAAGTTCTTTTTGAAAAATTGTTGTTTTGATTTTGCTTTAAACAAAACATGCATACTTATCTGTTGCGCCCACGCCGCACCCGAGTCACCCCGGCCGGACCCCCCCCCCCCCCCCCCCCGTCGGCAAAAGGCTTTTGTCGCATCAATTACCTGGACACCCCAGTGACCTCCAACCCCAACACTCGGTAATAACACTTTGAGCTTGTGCACGAGAAGTTACGAGGCAAATCACAAGCATGAACAAAATTAAAATCAATCCACAAATTAGCGACCTTTGTTATAAATACCAACAAATCATTATATAAAATGACGTCATCACTTACCAGCAGATAAATAGTGACACCTACTTAGCTAAATAGGTGAACAAGCAAAGAGAAAACACGTGATAAACAACGTTAGTCGGATGTGTAGAGGATGCTAGATGAAAATGTTAAATTGTAAAATAATGTATTTTAGGTAGTATTAAGTAGGTTATGTAGAGGTACAGAGGGGTGCCGACAGTAGAAGTTTGCCCCTCCTCTCTGACTATCAGCAGTAAGAATCTGTTAAGGGGTACCTCCGAAAGTTGGGTAGCAGCGTCTTTCCGCGTATTAACATCGTATACTGCGCTCGCCAACCCACCTGTCAAGTGTGGTGAGTATGACAACAACCCCCTCTTGATCTTGGAGATCCATGAGGGTGGCTAAGTCCAGCACTGGACGTGGACAGCAGACATCAGAGAGGAGGGGCAACATTCTACTGCCTGCTGGCGGCCCTAGGCACATAACCTATTATTTATTTATTATTTACATATTTATTATATAATTATATATTTATTTATTATGTAAATAATAAATAAATAAATAATGCTGGACAACTCACACAGCATCATCTAGCCCCAAGCTAAGCAGGGCTTGTGTTAAGGGTACTAGATGACTGATATATGTACATAATACATTATACTACATAGATCGATATTTTTTGTTATATATAGAAAAACATCGAGAACACCCTGAACAAATATCTGCAGATTGTACAGACATTTGTCCCGAGGCGGGAATCGAGCCCGCAACCTCTTGCATCGCAGGCGGACCTTCGCCCGCTGCGCCACAGTGGTCGTCAAAGGTTGTATGAAACGCTTACAAAAGTCAGCCGTGGATGGATTTTTCTTTCTTGAAAAAATATGTGAACTACATTAAAACGTGCCGTAACATGGTGACGGAAACGTGAGGATACCCGCGAGTCAGTCAGCTTACGTACGAGATTCTATATCATAAATACCAGCAACTAGTATTCAAGCTGTACGGGACGCTGCAGTGCCTGGGACATTGTTAGATGGATTAGACTTACCTAGCACCTATACCATCCTCTCAGATAAGTCGGAGGAAGCTGACTAAGCCGCGGGTTTCCTCGCGATATTTTCCTTCACCGTTAGTGCACGTGGTAAATAAACTCATACATTGGTCAAGAAAAAAGAATCCATTGGCATCATGATGGCCGAGTGGTATGTAACCTCGACTTTTAATCCTAAGGTCGATATCTCAGCAAAGATTATCTAGTAAAACAATGATGCAATCGGCAACCACAAACTGAGGCAAAGGCGCCGCGTTTCAGCTAAATATGTACATAACACACAAAATAACACATATTATGTACACAACACACACTACAGCTTACACACAAAATATTTGGAAACACAGCTAGTGTAATCCAAGGAGTTTGCGTTGATAAATTAAATATACATTTTGATAATGATTGTGGAATAGTCTTTATTAGTAGGTACCGCTTCGATGGTTTCCTTAAACTTTCGCTATCGCAACACATTATTACTACGAGTATATAGGATTATTGGGGATTTATCGCGTTGCCTTTATTTTTATCACGACGTATCGACCGGATTGCACCTGTGTCTACCATGAGTTGTCACTGTTAGATCGCCTGCCGTTACTACAGTAGTAATAATACGTTACTATGACATCTGTCAGATTTGTAACTGATGGTACCAAATTAGTTTCTGTAATCTGTGACCTAATTCTAAGCAAATTAAGCCCAAACTAGTCGCAGTAAACTTTACTACAAATCGCTGTACTCGTAATATAATAGTTTACTGCGTATTTTAGTACCAAACTATCCGCTAGAGGTGCTGTACAAGTTTACATACATTTTGAAGAACAAGGTTTGAAGTCAATAGATTATTTTTGAGTAACAATTATTTTATTAGTAATGTGACGAATTTCACAGGTGTGCCTAGGTGTACCTGTGTACCTACTATATACTAAGTAGAAATATGTTAAAATAACTCAGGTTTAGGTAGGTATCTATGAAATAGGTTATGTATTTTTTTAGTCTTCACAAATATCATAAAAAACCATTTGAATAAACCTTTGAATAATATTTGTCGTGTTAAAAATCATACTCGTAGTAAAAATATTTTGCAAATTTCGCTCTATAGTGGTAGCCTCTGAGAGAGACAGAGTTGTCAAGGGTTATAAATGGGATTAGTTGCAGTTCGTGCGCTGTCATTTTGGAGTAGGTAACAAAGTAAGTTGCAGTACGTGCGTTCGTGCTACACGGTCAAAATAATACACAAACCTTTGGACGCATTTCGAGTAAGTAGTATAGCTTGAACAAACAGTACCCTAGATCAGTGATTTTTGCCCGCTAAAACTTATAAAAAGCAATGTCAAGTGACATAAATTCAGAAGTATTTACCAGCCGAAAGAAATGTTAGGGAAACTATACATTTCAAATTCTGTTTTTGTGTCCGTCTCAACAAAAGTTTTTGTAGTAGTACAACTTTTTGTAGAGTTCATCCGGGGAAGTACCTTACCTATTTCTGCAGTAATATCTGCATTGCTGTGTTCCGGTTTGAAGAGTAAGGGTGCTGGTGAAATTATGGGCTCATGGGACCTTACAACTCTATGTCTCTGGGTACGGGCGCAATGCAATGAAGCGTTGATGACGTGCTACGTGAACGTGATCACTGCGGTATTGCAGTTGTGATAGGTAGAGGTTACCGCTTAACGTCAGGCGGGCCTTCTGCTTGTCTTGTATATTGTCGAACTAGCTTTTGCCCGCGACTTCGTCCGCGTGAAAGTCATAAAACGTAAAATCCCCTTTTTCACGCAGAGCCACTTTGATTCGAAAATATAAATCCCATTTATTCCCTATTTCATGGGAATTTCGAAAAATCCCTTCTTAATGCACCTCTAGGATACTCAAGGTATATGTGTGCCATATTTCAAGTCTTTAGGTCCAGTGGTTTAGGTTGTGCGTTGATATATCAGTCAGTCAGACAGTGATTCAGTCAGGACTGAATTTTATATATATAGATAAAAATAAAGTCAAAGAAACAAATGTCAAGTGTCAGAAATTCAGTTTTTTTTTGTCCGTCACAACAATCGTCAAAAATACCGTGTCAGAAATTCCAAAATATTGACAGTAATATTGACCTTGACCGTGGCACTGTACAGCCGATAACTAGAGTTAATATTGGCGACGAGTACACGACTTGTTTGACAAACGCTCAGCTCTATCAATATATAAACATAATATTTATATTCGAGGGTGGGGATGCCATGAACGCTGACAATTGTTAATATGTTTGGTGAATGGATAAATTAACCCATTTTATGCTTTTACGGCTTTATCATGGAATTTCGGAATAAGCTTTATGCTAGTACTAATATGGTTGGGTATTCATTAATTATACTACAAAGTTTGGACGGAAAAAATATTATAACGCTCGCTATGAATTTCAGTGATATTAAAAGTCAGTTAAATTGGCAATATATTAAATCAAACATTTATTTATTTAAACATTTTCAACACAAATTAAATTTACAGTAATTATCAAGACCTTACCTCCTGTGCTAGTTAAAAACTGTGTTACGGCAAGGAAACGTCTCTCCAACTACATGCACATATAAAATTAATTACAAAGGTCGTACATAATATACTGAATATATATAAAACACCTAAATACACTTATAATTAGCGTCATGAATGTCGAAAGCCGCGTCGTGGACGCTCACCATCATACAATACAGAACAATGTAGTCTGTATTCTATGCTCACCATATGAATTAAAGTTTACATCACAGCGAGATTTCAACCTCACTTCTGCGTCATGTACATTTACTACACCCTCTGATGTGGCTTATCTCACCACGGCATCTACAAATTAAATGATCACCGCCTCCACGCAAAATAGATAAGTACAGTCCATAAGCAAATTCGTATTTAAAACTACCAGGCGACCAAAATAATATAGGAGGCTCAAAATATTCTTCACTAAATAAATTACGATTTAAAATCAAAACACCTTCACGAACTTTCTTTCTTAAAATTTTATTCTTACTTTGTATGCACCACCTGTACCAGGAGTGCAGAACTACAAGGGTAAGTTTTTTAAGTTTTGAATCCGATAATCTATAGATCTCGTTTACATGAAGATGAAGCACCAGGTCACAACAACTAGCAGTAATAATTATTCAATATGATGATGACAATGATCTGGAATGAAGTTTCGGTTGATAGTACCTAAGAACTCGTGGATGCATTGAGAACCAATGTATGGATTTTTATTTTTCAAGAACAAAGCATTTGGATGCCGTGGTACAGGTCACGGCGTAGTGGACGGGCGAAATGCGGAATTGCATGGTAGGTTTTTGCACATAACTGCTCTTAGTGCGCACTAAATTAGTCCATACATGTAGGGGATGGGAATCGCATTTGCCTCGCCGTAACACAGTCTTTTACTAGCACGAGAGGCAAGGGTTTGCTTAACTGCCCAACTCTATGCATGACACTTTTTATGACACTAATTAAAGTGTTTATCACCTTAGTACGTAAGTGTACCTATACTGTTAATTTAAGTTTGTAAATTTGTTGTTGTGAAAATAAATGTATTCTTATTCTTATATGTATACTTATTCTTGGTAGCTCGGCACGTGGGGTCGTCAGTCCCTGTACGATATCGGTGCTGCAGCAGTGCCACACTGATTACGACAAGGGGTTTTCCTCTTCTTCCTTTCTACTAGAATAAAACCATCCTTGTCAAAGCGGCCCTTGGTAGGATTCGGAAGCAAAGCGCTACGCTTATTTATTTATTTATTTATTATTGGATAAATGGTACATTTTTATTTGGTTTTAGTGTCCAAAAAACCTATATTAGGTTTGTCCAGGACACTAGGTTCTCGGTTGACTTACAAGATTATAATAAAAGATACACAAAGAAGAAAAGAAACACAACTTAATAACAACTTAAAGTATAAACAGAAGGTTACAGATTTAACTTATACAACTTATGCCCATTTGCGTACCTACAGCGCGCACACACAGAAACAACAATTCCGCCGCTTACGCTCGCGGGGCTTTTGCTTTATCCCCTTGGTAGAAGTCGGCTCGTAACGCTCTACACTTGTAATCCTGCAGGACAACCTGTACTGTGTCTCCTACAGTTTACAGAACTAAAGCTAGCCATACGCTTATGTACATCAGCGAAGTATCTAATTGACCATTATCAGTGTTTTTGTGGTCACAGTGTCACATGACGGCTCGATATACGCACCGGGACGCACGGTGGCGATTACTCCTGAAGCCTTGTAGAGAGGTTTGCTACTATCTACACAAGTCAAATTATTTTTGGAGTGTTTTTTCAAGCGCTCAATAGATATACATAAGTTAGCGAATGTGTTACTATATATTTGTTGTTTATTTAGATGAGTACATTTTGCTTAAAGAGGTTGCAAACGTCCGTCCAAAGAAATAATCGGATTTATCATTGGTATTAGTGACATATACCTACAGATAAAGCAAACATGTTGTCCCCCGGCGAGGATCGAACCCGCAACCTCCTTGCGTCAGAGGTCGTCTGGTCGTACATAATAGGTATGTAAGTAGGCCATTTTACTCGTACACATGAACTTTTGCTAGAATTCTGTAAAGTAACCCATTTTACTGCTGTCAAATTATAGACTTTACGTATGACCCTACATCTACCCTTTCGCTGGTGCCTCGTTTACTCGCTGCGATAAGACGCGTTCAAGCTCTTTTGTGCAAGTTTTAGAGGCCAATAATGAAAGCACCTACGCCGTTGGTGTTTAGGATAACGATATTTTAGATAGTTCATATAGGTTGGGTCCGATTTGGGTCGAGGTATAAGTTGGAGCACATAATTCATGGTATTTTATGGCTGGTTACCCTTCCCAGTCAAAAATAGAGACCGGAGGTTATTGTTTCGTAAGGTAGTTCTACATTTAGATACACTCAAATTTGGGTGTGCCTTTCAAGTTACGTAGATACAATATCTAATTGGTTATGTTATCAATAGGTTTTATTAATTAAGAATATGAGAAAGTATGTAAAATAAGTTAAGTAATTTTGATGGAGAACAAATATTGCACGGGAATGGTTATATACATATATGGTACTTAAAAAAATAATTATTTAAAATATTTATCTGCCTTTGTTAACATATTAATATTGGGATTTTAATTTATTACGTCAAATGCGTACGCGATCAAATCCTGTATTAAAAATATTTACTATTAAAATCTAGCTTACGGCTGCGCTCGCTTCATTCCCGGATGTAGCGACTACTAGCTGAACTGCATCCGGGAGCACAAATAGCTTGGAGTATCATTCGCTACTCTATTGTAGAGTAAGGAATAAAACATTATTAAAAAAAACTTAGGTATTCAGGGCTGAATTTAAACATAAGTTGCTGCATTCCTGTAGGTAGCACACTTTCATACATCATCTCATAGTTAATTTTTTTTTTGCTATATGTGTCTGTTGATGGATGGGCTTCAAATAAAAATTGTATTTTATTGAATAACGTATTGTGTGACATACACAAACACAGTATCCTAAAGTTCCTTAATGCTAAAAAATAAATGAGTATGAGAAGGTACTCATACTCATTTATTTTTTCCATGAGTACATTACAACACAGAAGGATTTTTTAAAGAATAACGTATAGGTAAATATACATATATAATTATTAAGCTGAAGATTTCGTTTGTGTGTTTGCTTGAACGCGCTAATCTCAGGCACTACTGGTCCAATTTGAAAAATTCTTTGAGTGTTAGATAGCCCATCGAGGAAGGCTATAGGGGTAGTTGTAAGCAGTGGTTGTAGTAGGTGCGATACGAAGTTCGCCGGGACACCTAGTAGGTATATATAGGTAAATATGTTATTCTTAAAAACATCCTTCTGTGATATGGTAGGACTCCATACCAGTGGGCAAGTAAAGTAACTCACTAACCAGTTTTCAACGCAGCACCACAAAAATGCGTTGTATTTGAGTTTTCAATTGTTACCTCAGATTCGAAATTCGAACATCACAAAACGTATTTATTTAGCGATCCACATGTAATTGATCGGACTGGCGTCCAAATGTCTTGCATTAGTGGCTGTGTATCAATTAACACCTTGTGGGTACCTAGATGTTTCATTTAGGTGTAGGTGGGAAATCCGGGAAGGCAATCGGTAGGTTCACAAAGAAACCACGACTGGTGCAAAACTTTTTCTATTGAATGCATACAATAATTATCTAGTGTCTAACAAATATTTAAATCTTTGGTCTCTAATGACGAAAATTATATCACTAATTTAAGAAAACGCGGTTTAATCGGTTTCGTTCACCTGTAAAAGAAAATCTACGTCTTTTAGAGCAGTTTTTGGGTTCTTTTTCTGTTATAATAGCTAACAAGTCATCTAAATCTACTACCTACCTACCAATTTGAAGAAAAATCATGAAAAAATAAAAATTCCGAGTGTTATAACTGAAAAAACTTAAATCCCTGACACCAATAATATTGTATTAAGTATCAGTCATCTAGTACCCATAACACAAGCTCTGCTTAGCTTGGGGCTAGATGATGCTGTGTGATTTGTCCAGCATTATCTATTTATTTATTTAATATCGTCAATGGGTCGTCGAAGTTACATCTACTTATAAATAAATAATTAATAAATAATGCTGGACAAATCACACAGCATCATCTAGCCCCAAGCTAAGCAGAGCTTGTGTTATGGGTACTAAGATGACTGATATACTTAATAACATTATACTACATAGTGTAATGTTCTAATCCTTATTTTAGAAATTAAACAGTTTTCCTTCTTTGATATCGTAATCATTTTATATTTCACCAATCTTTTCTGTCTCTCGTCTATCAACCCTTCTTCTTCTTCCGGTTCACCTTCGTTCACATTATTGACATTGACTTATACTAATAATATTATATACTCAAAAATATTTAGACGTAATACAAATTAACTGTTAGCCTAACAACTCGGCCATCCTCTCTGAGTGAGTCCTCTCACTTAACAAACACAAGTTTTTAAAATTTCACAATTAACATAAAACGTAATTTTATAACAAATAAACAAACGAAACAATCAAAATTAGATGTAATTATAATTAACTTTATCACGTAGTGGTTGTTAATGATCTGAGGTCTGATGATTTTGATACATCACTTCAAGTACTCACTAAAACCACTACTTTTCTTCTTAAACAATAAGTTCTCAATCACAGTCTCAGTTTTACGCAATTTGACTAATCTAAATCTTAAAATTAGGTTTATCATCATGCAGAGGTTGTTAGTGATCTACGTACAACAGAGTATTGAACGAATGATTTTGGCTTGACCCCTATTTTATAAGCTCACAACAACCACTGCTTTTCATTTCTTATAACTATTTCAGTCATGCATTTGTCTATGATATGCGGCCATCCGTGCGACACTGATTGCTCAGTGCCATTCGTTTTCTGCACTGACCTCTCATAGCATATACTTGCATCATAATCAACATTTATCATTTCTAATTCAAGTACTTAGTACCATCACATTGTTGAAAATCATCTCAGTCATAATCATGAATCATTGTTACAAATCATCTCAGTCTTAATCATGAATCATTGTAACAAATCATCTCAGTCTGATCAGTATTCACTATTCAGGATTCAGTTAATCATGTATCATTACAAGTTTTTCATAATGTACATTCATTAATATTTTAAATCATTCACTCAGATCAGAACTACCACTTTTATTTGTCTGTTTATGATTGGGATTGGAACCTGGTATAAAGTTGCTAGCTTTTTTATCCTGACCTACTTTAGCAGGCTTGTCATTTTCACAGGATTGTCCTTTTATGGACTGAAAGTATTGCAGAACTTGCTGTGGTTCCTGACATTTTGTGGCTTTTGCACCTAACCTTAATGAACAATCTTCTATTCCGTACAACAAGCAGTCCACTGCACGCATTCCATATATTTCACATCGGTTTGGTAAGTTAATCTTATCATAATAATAAAGTTCCAAAGAGTCATTGTACTTAGCTCGCTTAGACAACATTTCTGTCAGTAACTCACTATAATCATTGCTGCAGGGAAAAGATTCCACTAGTTTAATCTTCCATTCTTGCCAAGAAAATGACATTGATGGTAAGCCCTGATACCATGCTCTTGCAATACCTGACAATCTAGGCAACGCATAGTGTATAATTTGATCATCACCCCAGTTATAAAGTTTTGAACATTCCTCTACTTTAGATATCCACATGTGAATAGTCTGGTCTCTGATCATTGGGTCGAATTCTGGAAGAATATTGCCTAGCATTGGGAATTTATTACCTGCTGGTCGGCTACTGTTTAATGTTTTCACTAATTCTTTGAAAAACATTTGTGTGTCTAAGTTACTTGTCATTTCATCCCACTTCTGAAATGTAATGTTCTAATCCTTATTTTAGAAATTAAACAGTTTTCCTTCTTTGATATCGTAATCATTTTATATTTCACCAATCTTTTCTGTCTCTCGTCTATCAACCCTTCTTCTTCTTCCGGTTCACCTTCGTTCACATTATTGACATTGACTTATACTAATAATATTATATACTCAAAACTATTTAGACGTAATACAAATTAACTGTTAGCCTAACAATAGATAGATATTTTTATTATATATAGAAAAACACCCAGAACACCCTGAAGAAATATCTGCAGATCGTACAGACATTTGTCCCGAGGCGGGAATCGAACCCGCAACCCCTTGCGTCGCAGGCGGACCTTCGTCCGCTGCGCCACAGAGCTCGTCAAAATCAGTATCCATGTCTATTCCCTTGTGTGTCTTTTATAAGCATTTACTAAGTACCTAGGCAGACACTCAACATTTTACCACCAAGCTGACTATACAAATACGACTATCAGAAAATAAAGAAAAATATTGACAATCGCTCATTCTAAACCTACGAAAATCATGTCAGTAACAATGTAGAAATACTAACGTAAGTTCCAAGTTCTAAATACATGACAATACAATACGAGTGACCAATGAGCTATGCCAACAGGCAGACGTGCGACTTTCAATAATTATGTTTGCTGAAATCGTTAGAACAGGCGGCCATTTTGAAATGCCCATGGACAATGCGTCGTGGAAAATCACGGAATTTAAACAGATGAGGGCGAGGTGAAAATTTCAGTCACGTAAGAAACCGGTTTGAACTGGATATCATCGCTAAATCCGGTTGTACAGAATACATTACAATAAGGAAATCAAGGTTGGCTACGAAGATGCCCTACTAGTTGTGCCTGTTATATACCTATAATAATAATGACTTACCTGATAGGCTGCCTAAAAAACAACGCTAAAATATAAGTGATTAATTTTAAATTCATTGGTTACAAATTATATGATCTTAATATTTACAAATTTAAGAGTTTCAGTCGTCGTTTTAATTTCGTTTCACTTAAAAAAAATAACTACCTAGCTTAGTTAATAGGTAAGGTATAAAAAATTATTTAAAATTTTGGTCATAAATAAGTGTTTGCCTATTTTTATATTAAAATTGCTGTGCCCTAAACAGGGCGCATATGCGATACCTACTCCTATTGTAACTCAAAATGCTTGCAGTATATAGTATATTTAAGAGTAGTACCTAGAACTTTTTGTAAAGAGTTCATCCGGGGAAGTACCTACTACCATCATACCTAATTCCGCCGCCAAGCTGTAATGCCTGCATAGCTGTATTCCGCAGGGTGATTACGAATCTTGCAACAAGCATAAATCTTGCAATCATCGCTGTCAAATGTCGATTCCTTGCTGTTCTCTAATGAGGAATTTATAAATTAACTTGACACTGGCGGAATTGTGTAAAACCAAACACAAAAAGCCATAAAATAAAAAGACAAGACAAGACAACATTGACGTTTGACAACAACGATTGCCTGTTGCAAACCTGTCGCGAGATACGTAATCTGTCTGCCGGTTTGAAGAGTAAGGGGACCTGTGGAATTACAGGTACATAAGACTCAGTCTCAGGGCGCAATGCAATGCAACGTCGACCACGTTTTTAGTGAATGTGATCACCGCGGTATCGGAGTTGTAATAGGTAAAGGTTCGTCTCTAATCTTATAAAAAAATATGACTATGACTACTGAGATGGGAAAATTTGTGGTCAAAAGTTAACAATGACATCGTTTGAAACGTAGCAACTAGATAGAACGGAAAATTAATTAAAACGAGTTCGTAAAATTAAAATGAAATTTTATTGATTGAAAAGTTCTACCCCCGACACTTACCTACTTAGTCTCTGAGGTATCCTAAAGTTTTTTTTGTAATCTGTAAGTACCAAAGTTTTGCAATCTACACACTTGGGTAAAAACATTTGAATAATCACCCCTACTTTCAACCCCCATTATTACATGAATGGCTTGACCAATTTCTTTAAAACTCTGTTTTGCATTCTACACATCTTTTCATATCATTTGATACCAAATTATTTGGAAACATTCGATTATTTGACCCCCTATATCATTATTATTTTACAAGATATAGCGATTTTTATTAAACATGTATAAGAACAACCATAACCTGCTTTTATATTAAAAAAACTGTTGTTAAAGAGCCAGTGCTTCAGACAGACACACGCACATACATATAGCGGTCAAACTTATAACCCCTCTTTTTTGTCGGGGGTTAATAAATAGTCACAGAATAGATCATAATAGCAATTTTATTTACAACAGATTATAAAGTTTATTTAATCCATTTTAGACTTCAGAATCATTTGTTTGCCACAAAAAAGGTCAAATTTAATTAATTTATATTGATTCTCCGTTACTAGGTAGACCTAAATACGTATTGTCAAATCACTTATCATCGTTATAACCCAATTAGTCCTAATTACTGTCGATAATATTTTGTTTGTGCTCGCAATGACCTTTTACAAAAACATATTAGTTTATCTCACTATCTCGCTAATGTTATAAAGCCGAAAGTTTGTTTGTATGGAGGTTTGTTACCTCTTCACGCAAAAACTAGCGTACGTATCGTGCTGAAATTTAGAAAACGTATAGATGTTGACTAGGATTAACACATAGGTTACTTTTTGGCGAGTAGAAGCTAGTTTAACCATAAATGACCACGTCTAGTTCCTTAATACCAAATATAGGTAAGTTTGTCTTAATACTTTTAGCATGAGGGGGTTGTTGCCATACTCACCACGCTACTCAATACTTCAGAATCACAGGCACGAATAATGTTAAAGGTTGCGCAAAGCGAAAGGTAGAGCTCGCAAATTAATTATAAATAATGCTGTATATAAATTTATATGGTTCCGTTGTACAAAAAGAAACCCTCATCGTTTCGCATCGTCTGTCTGTCTGTCTGCGGCTTTACGGGGTAACTTTCAGTGCTAGAAAGCTGTAATTCAGCATGCGCATATGAAATAATGACACCGAGATAATGATACAAAAATACTGAAAAAATACATTGTTCGTCATAAACTGAAAAAAAACGAAAATCGGCGCGTGACGCCGACATTTGACATAATGTATCGTCGTTTTTAGGGTTTCGTAGTAAAACAAGAATCCCTTATAGTTTCGCTCTGTCTGTCTGTCTGTCTGTCCGTCCGTCACCGGCTTTGCGAAGAGACTATTAGTCCTAGAAAGCTTCATGATAATATAAAATAGCAACGCCGAGATAACGATACAAAAATATGCTGAGAAAATAATCAATTTTGAGTACCTCACTTATACGAAGATATTTTTCTTGATTATCCCATCGTGTGGGGTATCGTTGATTAGGTATTTTGAAATCATTCAGGGGGTAGATAGATAGATAGATAGATAAACAGTTTATTTGGAACTTCAATCACACACATACAGTACAGAGATAAAAACTTATGAGAGCAATTAACATAATAACTAAACAACTAAATGGTAACGTGAACTAAATGCCTAACTGGCTAAGTAGTGCATGTGTGTGTTGCAGCATGTCAAAAAGGTCACAGCTCAGCGTATAATTTTGCTTGTTAAGCAAACACTGATTTTCAGCTGTTACCATTAGAGTTAGCGAAAAGAACGAGATGGCACAACATAGACGGTTATTATTGGAATGATATATGTACTTACATTTTATATTTTACCGCAGATTAAATATTTGTCAAAAAAGAACAAAATATGTTTTATCAGTTTGGTGTTTATAAGGCTAATCCCACTATTTTCCCACCAATACTGTGTGGTTTTCCTAGGTGTCAGTAACTAATATTACGTGACATTTAGCGCAGTTTAAAACATATATACTACAGTTGGCTAACGAAGTGCTTGGGTATACCTTCTTTTTGTTTTTCTAGTAAGAAAGATTTCAATTGTTCAGGGGTGCAAAGACAATTTATCGATTTATGTTTCCGTTTGCAAAATATTAAAGTTTTAAACTTTTTCGAGCGTATTTCCCCCTTCTAAAATCGAAACTGCTGCTTAACAAATCTTAAAAAATCATTTATTTATTTATTTATTAGGACAACCAACAGCTATAATAAACTAATATACAACAGTGTGAAAACATAAAGCAAGTAATAGGTTATCACGAATAGATATAAGAAAGTAAAAGAGAAAAAACTATTAACAGTACGCTTCGGACACAAAAACAAGGTGGAGAATAAATACTATCTACTATAGCATAAACTACCATCTAATATTAGTCACCTATATTTAGGCTATTATCGAAATAGTTCACGCTCAACCGCTGTCCGGCTGAATTAACGCTTGAGCAGAATAGATCCAAGTCAAGTTGCCTACAAATTTTATTGAAGTGATCGCTAGCTCGCCATATGAAGGAATTTTGTCTGTAGTTAGTTCCTACAGTGGGAGTGGAAATAATAGAAGTAAATCGGGTTAATTTAGAAGGGTTCATCATGAAAATAGTTTTAACCATTTCTAGGATAACTTTCTAGGTTATGGGTTAAGCTAGTTTTTTTAGTTTCGAAGACATAGTCGCTCAATAATGTGATGTAGTTACCCAAACATACCAGAATACTTTAAAACACGAAAACTCAATCAATTCCTGTTAGGTAATATGTTTTGGTAAACGTAAAAAAACATACACCAACTTCTAACAACAGGTCTGCGGTTAACTACGGAGCCCTACCTAGCACGGGTTCGACACGCACCTGGCCTAATTTAATTTGGAATACGTTTTATAAAATAAAAATAAGTGTCCAACAGTTATTGTTAATTATTAAAAAGGCAAGTGGCCCATTACCGGCTCTCTGTCTTACGCATCGAGCACATATCCAATAGAGGAGAAATAGGTAAGTTCATAAGAATTCCGAAACACAATGCAACGACAACTGTCTCTCGACTTTGACAGTACAGCAGTTTCTGTAATCTGTGGTACAGCGCCAACACAGCCGACCTGCGTACTTTTGCGTACTTACAATTCAGGGGTGTAGAATCATAACTGGGTGGGTACGTCCATCGATACCAATTTTACAGGAAGTAAAAAAATCTTTTCTCTTTTCTCTTTTTTCTTTTTCACAACAACTGAATTGAAAAGCAAGTACTCTAGAACTACGGAAAAAACTACATTTGTAGTTTAGACAAAATAAATGACGTTTCCTCTCTATTGGGTATGTCCTCTATGGTCTTACGTATAAAATACTTATAATAAAATTAGTATGCAAGTTGCCGCCCAATATGTATTTCAAAACGCCTCTTTGCCAACGACGAAAACACGCAAATAATCGTCACTAGTTCTCATTATTATTCTGAACAATTTTTTACCCGCGACTTCGCTATGGTACGGATAAGGAAATATTCATTTATTTGCCAGAATGTATAATGCAATAGGTATTCAACATCATCATAAACCCCCAAAGTAAGCAAAACTTAATATATAAAGAAATAATATTGAATATATAATTCTGGACAATTCACACAGCACCTAGCCCCAAGCTAACCAGAGCTTATGTTATGGGTTCTAGATAATACATTATACCACATATTACAGAAACATTATACTACTTAGCAATATATTTTTTATTATACATAGAAAAACATCTAGAACACCCTGAACAAATATGTGCAGATCGTATCGACATTTGTCCCGAGGCGGAAATCGAACCCGCATCATCTACAGCTAGTTTCCACCCACTGCCGTGTAGGTAAAGGCCTCCCTTAGTTTATGCCATCCACCACGGTCCTATGCCAGTCGCATCCAATGGAGCCCCACGATGTGTATCTACTATGACGTCGACCCACCTCGCCACGGGTCTTACATTTAAATAATATGTCTAATTACATATGTATATTCTACCTAATCTAAAGGCATGCAAATATTAAATAGTAGGTATCTAATTTGAAAACGGCCGGTAGTGCCTTACTATACTAAGAAAAGTCGTGACGACACGCGATATTTCGACTATCACCGTTATTTTTAATTTAATAAAATAATATTATACGTGTCTAGTATTTTTAACGTCGATGTGCGGTGAAAAAAAATGTTCAAATTAGGCAACTAGCCTGTTGCGTAGGTGGATGGATATAATTTGGGATGGATATGTTATATACTACACAGCAAGAATTGGTGTTTATATTGGGAAAAACACAAAACAATTATTACGATAATGGTTTTATTTATTGTGATTTTTTTT
Organism: Pasiphila rectangulata; assembly: GCA_963082625.1. NCBI lineage: Eukaryota > Metazoa > Arthropoda > Insecta > Lepidoptera > Geometridae > Pasiphila > Pasiphila rectangulata. The sequence continues at coordinate 6,552,275 of OY720254.1, read as the reverse complement.
GGTCTTTGTTGATAGTAATCTAGTTCAATGTGTAAAATGCGATAACGTGAAAGGTAAGCATTCTCCAAACGCCAAAACGAACCTACTGAAGTTAATTTGTAATAGCTACAGGCAAACTTACAAACAAACTTTACATCTTTATTGCAGCTATGTAGATTTAAAACAGACCTTTGTAAAACAGGTCTCTGGAAAACAAACTCTTGCGCAAAGCAAACATGGCGGGCGATAACGGCCGCCATCTTGTAGGATTGAGGTTACGCTTCGAAATTCAAATTATTATTTTATTGCCGTTGTTAAAAGTTGGCTGGTTTTTATATACTTATATTTTTATAATGTGTGAATTTATCCTGAGATAGTTCGTTGATAGATAGAGTTCTCTAACATATTTGATGGAGACTAACTATAATTTAAATATCAAGACAATTTAAAGATATTTTAACGGTTGAAGTTTCTGATGAGTATTAAATAGAAATAGGTATGGCAATAGGTACATAGACAATGCGCCATCACCATCATCATTCTAGTATCAAAAAGCAAAAAAGTGGTAAAACGGAAACAATATCAATAGATAACCCTCAGCTATAAACGCTAATTACACTAATTAACACGTAATTTGTCGTTTGCTACTATTATTATTATGTTAAAAACCTCTGATTAACTGTTGAGTAAATAAACAAATTATATTGACTAATTCAGATAAATAACACAAATGATTTCTTAAGTTCTGTGCTTTCTTCTACCGTGTTTTTACGGCTTTTGTAAATTCGTCAACCCATAGCTTTTGAGGACTCTTTTACCTATAAAAGTACGTCCAGTCATAGACTATACTTGTCTCTGGTCCAGCCTATTTTAATCGAAAACTTAGGTAGGTACTTCTTATTGCAACTGTAGATAATGTACCTTTCATGGAAGACGAATGTATTACTACCAGAGTTCAGTGACGTGTGTGTCAACGGCGTGGCACTTATTCTGATAAAATGCACAATTTACCTAGAAAGTGCTCTTATCAAGTCTACGCAGGACGCAGAGCAAACATTGTCCCCTGCAATAGGCATGTTGACAGAGTATGGAAATCAAAATTCTATTTAGTCTGTCAGAGTTAGGTACCTAGGTACGTCGAGCACATATCCATTATAGGGAAAATAAGGTCATAGAATTCCGAAACACATTAGCGCTTTGCACTAATGCAGTGACAACTGTCTCTCGCCTTTGACAGTACAGCGCCAACCAGCCGACCTGTACTTTTCTGTACAATTATGAAATATTTTTGGCGGAATTGTTGACAAAAAATGACATTTCCTCTCTATTGGGTAAGTCCTCGATAGGTAGATAATACAAAAATAATATTGTTATGTTAAACGGATATTCTACTCACGTTAATTATTCGTTGAAAATAGGTATCAGTTCCTCTCAGGGGAACTTCCCCTGGGAGGAATACGGACAACAAAGTGATCCTATAAGGGTTCCGTTTTTTTTTTGAGGTACGGAACCCTAAAAAATTATATAATAATAGTTAGTTAATCTAGGCCCTGGCCCGGTGTGTGCACCTACCCCCTAGCTGCCGCAAATCGGCCGTGCGACCGAACTGAGCATGCAGGCCGCTCGTTCGACATCTTATCATTTTTATTTTATATTTCTCAACTTGTCATTCGCATGTTAGTTTAAATATTAAAGTTTTTTTTGTGTATTGCTTGCTCGCTGTATCTTACTTGTTAAATAGCATAATATTAGCAATAAGTTTCTTTTCTAAGTGAAATGTTAATTTCTTAAGGGAAATAAATATTCTTTAAACCGATCTATATGACGGACTAACAATAAAAATTTTGTTATCAGGCTAGAAAACAAAATTTTAATTGTAATTAGGTACATGACTTGATATGTGAATATACCTAGGACTTAGCTTAGACTAGCTTTCGCGGTTACCTAACATATTAATTTACTTCAGTCTATCATATTATGCTACCAAGAAAGCTGACGCGTGTTCGAAACGTCGGGAAAATAATAACTACTCGTAAGAATCTACAACACCTTAAAGAGGGTATCTACGCGATAAATCCTATATTTTAAAACTTATTAATAGCTAGTCTATTAAATTATCTGTTTTAATACCTTAAACATATTTTCATATCATCATATATGGGTTGGGTTCTGTAATCTGTGGTCTAGTGCTCTCCCAATTTAAAGAAGAAGCTAACAACATGCACATAATTATTAAACTCAACTGAACAAGAAGCAGGTAGTACCTCTTAAAGTTCTGTTATGATACCACTTTAATCATCTTACGTAGGTCGAGAATAGTGCCATGGGATGCGGGCAATATGTTGCCCCTCTATTACCCGTGAATGCAGTAAGAATCTGCCAAGTGCTACCTCCAGAAGATAAGATCGTCAACAACATCCCAACCCGCCTGCCGAACGTGCTGAGTATAGCAACAACCCCTTCATGATCAGTACTTGGAGATCAATGGGTATGTCAAGCAGTGGACGGCCTACGGCTGACACGATGATCACGATGAGCTCGAGAATAGCATAATCGCCATTGTCTTGGAGAATAATTTGCTCAACACTTGCGAAAGCTATCAAAACCTGTAATTAGAGTTAAAACGGTTGTTTGTAAGAAAAACAGGCTAATCCCACACTCTAGTGAGACATGAACAAATTTGCTAGGCCAACAACCAACCGGCACCTAGCTTAGGGGGAGTCTGCACCGAGACAGTTATTTAATCCAGTCGGAATTAAAATACATTATGAAAACTAGCTAGGGCGTGGAACTTTATGAAAACTTGTTTGAAGTTTTAAGCGTGTGTTGATATATCAGTTTTTAAGAATTACAAATGGTTCACATAAACCCAGCCATTGCCAGCCAAAACGGAAGAGGAAGTGAAGCCCCCACCATAAACAAACTAAATACCTTTTTTTAAACTTTCGCGATCACGATACATTATTAACACATATTTAACCGGGTATTTATCGCGCTATTTACCTTTATTATTGCCCGACGTTTCGACAGGATTGCACCCATCGTGGTCCCGGGAAGACTGACATGTTAGAGGTAACCGCAGCAAAGCGAAGGCGTCTTTTCAGACTACCCTCACTTGGTCTTCATAAATATAGTAACTTGAGATTAAGGCTGTTTCACACTGGGACAGCACACTACACTAACTGTATCAGCACACTTAGGTTGATTCATACGTCGAGTACACTTGGCTATTACTGGATTCCATGAGGCAGAGAGTCTGAAGCCGTCTTCACGATTGAATAAAGGATAAATTGAATAAAGGTAAATAGCGCGATAAATACCCGGTTAAATATGTGTTAATAAACTAAATACCTACAACATAGGTGGCGCCAAGGATGGGTGCCGATTCTAGTACAGATTAAAAAGCTACTTCCTTAAATGACGACTCATTCCACAGTTCAAATGTTCAGTTAAAATGTGGCACACTATAAAGACCAAACTGTCGCAGAAACATGTTACTATTATTTATGTACTTTACAGTGCATTTGAAAACGCTTTGAGAAGTATTCTTGTAGAAACCTGTAATAAATTGGTTGAATCAATGCCGCGTTACTGCAGAGCTGTAATAGACAACAGAGACTACCCTACCAAATACTAATTGTCTAAGGATCTAGTATTTTTAGTATTTTTCAAATCTATTAGGGTTTTGTAATTTAATAATGATTTAAGTAATGACTTTTTGGTGTTTCTAATTAGTTGTCCGGCTTGTTTATCGTATTTTATTTTGATGTTATATGTTATTTAACTTGGACTAGAAAGCGCAAATACAAGTCCCACCCTTACTAAAACACACTCAACAGAACTCGTGTACTCGTGCCTTAGCGTAGAGTCACCACGTCGCGTCGCGGAATCTGCAAATATTTCAACAAAGATACAGGGGGCGCTCAACTCTCAACGGACCTAGAGTAAACAGGACTTTGTTATAATTAACTGTAAAGTTATTATTTTAAATGTCTGTCTTTAAATGTCACAATGACAATTTCTTTTTTTTTTACTTATCCTATTTTGTCCCACTGCTGGGCAAAAGCCTCCCCCAAACCCTATGACAAATAAAAAGATTTTATCTAGCTTTCCTTTTTCAAACTGTTGATCAATTTTGTGATTTCTACATTTATGTGTTATTGTGTTTATTTAAAAGTGTTACCCGCGTTATGGTATCGAAACCAGAGTTCGAGTCCCGCCATAATCAACATTTTTGATTCTAAGTATGTATATACCTAACACCCAAACATTTTGTTTATTTTCAAACTAATATTAATTATGAGTTTAACTTAACGTATAAATTATTTGAAAAACATCGGGATTTTTGTTAGTTTATGCCGAGGTATCTAAGCTAGAGGTATCGCTTACACCACCTAACTCAACACATTGGTATCATTTCAATGCCGTAGGGTGCCGGCAGTAGAATGTTGCCTCTCCTCTCTTGCCCATGGATGCATTAAGAATCTGTCTTTGAAATATGGAAAGCAGCGTCTTTCCGTGTATCAACATCCCATACTGCACTCGCCAACACCCCTGCCAAGCGTGGTAAGTATGGCAACAACCCCTCATGAGCACTTGAAGATCCATGCGGGAGGCAGTCCAGCAATGATGGTCATCCTCATCATGGACTCATCATGGATAAAATAATCGTCAACCTCATTTCAATAAACATAACCATTCCTTTTGTAAAAAACGGGAATTACTCACGTAGTATTGTAACGTCGAAGATTATACCGACACGTTTCGATTTTTCAAAAAAAACATCATCATGGGATTGAATGCCCGTCCGCGCATGGGGCCGACACGACAATGTCCCAACGCGCTGACGGGCATAATCTTCGACGTTACAATACTACGTGAGTAATTCCCGTTTTTTACAAAAGGAATGGTTATGTTTATTGAAATGAGGTTGACGATTATTTTATCCATGATGAGTCCATGATGAGGATCACCTTAATCTCACGTTAATTTTGAAAGTGAAACATAACCATTATTCTATCCTTTGCGTCCGCTAACACAACTACTTAATTGCAATGATCCATAAGCAGCTGGTACTCATTAAATGAATATGGCTTGGCTCTCAGCTTAGTTGGCTAAAAACCTACAAGAATAACCTATTCAATACATCTACATACTTAAAAATGTAGTAACTAGTACATATGCCAATGTAAAATGATAGCAACAAGAGAAAAGTATTAATTTCCAATATTTACACAACTGTTCGACTGCGGATGAAATATTGTTATAAAATGTTCATGCTTTATCTCGTAGAAAAGAACAAACTTACCCATATACCTATACTCGTGAAGAAAATACAAGATTAGGCAGAGCTTAGGATTTTTATGCCATAAGTATTTTTAATTAAGTATTTTGTCTTTGGATTTGGCCCTCTCCCTATAGTTGGGTGAAATAATGAAGAATACGTACGATGATTTGATAATTCGAATTTTCGCGAAAATTCTAGAGATTTTGCGAAAACACGGATAATTAGACAATTGTGATTACGTTAGTATTTGTTAACGTTGTGGTCCGAAAACACTGCCTGTGACAGAACCGAGATGTACAGACAGTAGGTTATCAGGTTTTTTTTATAACCATCCGAAGACACTGCCTGTGACAGAACCGAGATGGACAGACAGTAGGTTATTAGGTTTATGACGAGCTCTGTGGCGCAGCGGGCGAAGGTCCGCCTGCGACGCAAGGGGTTGCGGGTTCGATTCCCGCCTCGGGACAAATGTCTGTACGATCTGCAGATATTTGTTCAGGGTGTTCTGGGTGTTTTTCTATATATAATAAAAATATCTAGGTATCTATGTAGTATAATGTATTAAGTTTATCAGTCATCTAGTACCCATAACACAAGCTCTGCTTAGCTTGGGGCTAGATGATGCTGTGTGATTTGTTCAGCATTATTATTATTATTAAACGTAATCACAATAGTCTAATATTATCCGTGTTTTCACAAACTTTCTAGAATTTTTGCGATGATATGAATTATCAAATCATCCTACGACATATACATACATGTTTTAAAATACAGTTTACCAACCTAGGTTAGGTTGGTAAACTGTTTTTTTTAACTATAAAAGATGTTTTTTTTTAACATCAGGCCTTAACATAACCGTTACTACTGTTTGACCCTACTCTCTTGCCCGTGGATACATTAAGAATCTGGAGTCCTCCGGAAAATAGGCAGCAGCGTCTTTCCGTGTATCATAACCCTTACTGCGCTCACCAACCTGCCTGCCAAACGTGGCGAGTATGGCAACATACCCCTCATGATCTGTATGTAGTGATCCATGAGTGAGGCCTTTGACCAGCAGTGGATATCCTACGGCTGATAATGATGAATGTTTGACCCATTTTCATTCAAAATGTCAGAGAGTTGCCAATATCATAAATTCTGTTTGAACCATAGTTGCTGTAAAAAAAAAGTTTTTAAGTTTTTTTAAATTACTTTTGTAGTAATAATATAATGATAATTTGAGCTACTCGATCACATCACATCTAAATGGTTTAAATAATCATAATTATTTTTTCCAAAACTAAAACTTCAAATGATAAAAAATATTGTACGTGCCTTTGAAATTTGAGGGTTTCCCTCGATTTCCCCGGATTCCACCATTTAGAGGTATTAGATCCTGATCTGGTTCCAATGGGACCACCTCGGAAGTGCACTCTTTCGAATAAAAAAATAATTTTTAAAATCGTTCCACAATTGACGGAGAAATCGGTGAACATACTTACATAAAAAATATATACAGTCGTACATAGAACCTCATTTTTTGAAGTCGGTTATAAAAGAAAGAGACCTAGGGCTCAGGACGCATGCGCCGTAGGAAGATAGCTCTGTAATCGTGTCGACCGAGGTTTTCAAATATTAGTGTTTGGCAAAGAAATGTACCGCGGCTGGCTGTCCATCTGTTTGTATGGCGACCCCAATCAGGTTAGGACAACTATGTTAGGTTTTAGAGGAGGTTTTCGGATTTGACACAAATGACGCGTGTTTCTGTTTTATTTTTAAATACGTAGATAGTAATATTTTTATATCTGGCTCAGAGAAAAAACTACATCTATGTAGTCTGCTTTATTTATTTATTCAGTATGATAGAAGCTAACAATATGGACTAAAATGCTTATCTAGGATTATAAAAGTTATACGATACATGAAACGAAGCTCACAATACATAGTAATTTTCTTGTATCTCGCTTAGATATCTTACATACATACCGATTGCAATGATTTATGTTATTAATGCCATGATATAGACACCTACTTATTAGAGGGCATTTAGGTTATTTTTCATTAAGTCTCCTTCAATCACCAAAAAAGTAGCTTATAAAGCACAAAACAAATCTACTTACTACAGATAATTTAAATAAAAATGTTCTCTGCCCAGGACACCAATCCGGCATGCTGATTCAATTAGATTTAGAAAATAAAATCAGTATTCAATAGGCGAACAATTAAAACAAAATTAAACGCCTCCTCCATTATCGTTTTTGTCAATTTCCTAATAAATTCGATATTCAAATCACAAGTTCAACTTTGGACATCGTAGGTAGGTTTATCGTATCGAATTTAAATTTCGAATGGTTTACGCTCGGAAAAGAATAAATCATTTGATAAGAATATTGAGGTAAAATGACAAACAAATCGTAGTCTAGAGTCTTTAGTAGAGTAGGTTTAGGCGTGGTAGAATGATGGCAAATCCGTAGTCAAAAATACGTTTAGGTATATGTATGTATATGTGTAGGTAAGACTCGCGTAACCACAAAATATAACCTAGAAACCCAATCGTATGTCCCAGATTAATCAGTCGGCGTGGAGTTAAAAATCGTTTATACGCTACCTGAGCCCCCAGCGAGCGCCAATTGAATTATTAATGCAGCCTCCACAAACGGAGCGGGTACATATTTACTCGTCGCGTAAATAGATGCGCACACAGCGAACACGCGTTTTCTGCGCTGTATAACTTGGATCTTAAGAATAACTTGTTTAAAGGGGGTTTCTTTGTTTTATTTACACAGATAAGGATAGATTAATGTCGAAATAACCAAATAACTACTAGACTTTAGTACATTTCACCGTATAGCCGTAGCATCTACGCTACGGAAATGTCTACTCGGTTACATTTTTAGGGTTTTTAGAACTATTCTTGGAACTAGCGAGTACCTAGGAACAAAGATTTAAATCGTTTTTGGTGTGAGGGCATATCTAACGATCCTAATGTGTAAGTACTCTACTTTGTGATTTAGCTTCTACTTATTTTCTTCGACTTCAAATAAATTACTTCCACATGGACGTAGCACCCTGCCTACAAAGGTCTACCTACAGTCTACGAGACCGCTTGATTGTCTTTTTCTTAAGAACAATTTCTAGAACATTGGAAAATCTGAATATTCTCGGTCTACTATAACCGCGTGCCTGTACACAATCGTACGTAAAACCCGTAGTTTTCCCGGTTGCGCGCGCTGTTTGCGTGTGTATGCGTGCGTGTGAATGTGTGCGCAGTTGGCCTTTTGCAACGTAGAGACGGTTAGGGTTGCTATTAGCACTCAAATATAAGGCACAAGAGTTTTCGTAGATATACCTAGTATGAGGATACGCAATTTTTTTGTGAAGACCTAAAAGTACTCGTTGTCCTCTTTGATCCCAGATTATAAGAATTCTTTTTTTTATAAAGTATAATTAAACTGACAACACCTTCCACAAAACATGCAGATAAGTTTTCTAACTGCGTATCCTAACATTTCGAAATTGGATGGTAGCTTGACTTGATTTAGTAACTACATTGAAGTATTATTACTAGCGTATAGAATTGACACCCGCGAACAACAAGTTTGCGCCATGAGTTGTTGCCGGCCGGCAACAACTCATTTAGACAGCATTTAGTCGTTCGTCGACGCCCATCGCGGCCGCATGCGAATAAACCCAAATTAAAAATGCCGTCTTGCGTGTTAGAAACGTGTAATTAATCAATCAACTGCGAAGAAAAAAGATAGTGGCGTGACTTATCATCGGAAAGTAAACAGAATATCAACTAAAACCAACTAAAATTAATTTTTGTACATTTTTTTCTATTGTACTGACATTTTGTTTGAAAATCATAGATTATGAAAAGTGATTCGTACAGATGGGATGTGTAGGTACCTACTAAGGGTTGGCGACAAAGGTTTAACTGATTATTTTTAACTCATATTACTCGCCCTATGCCGTCTGTCTGATCAGTAACAGTAGGTACTCTAGGTACCTACTGTAGGTATCTTTTGCAATCGTCATTACTTATAAACTGAAGCTGTATTATACCTATATTGTTGTCTGAACAAATTCTTAATGTAATAGATTGACGACCTCTGTGGCGTGGTGGGCGAAGGTTCGCCTGCGATGCAGGAGGTGGGTTCGATTCCCGCCTTGGGACAAATGTTTAGTGATCGCTGCAGATATTTGTTCTGGGTGTTCAGGTCATTTTCTACGTATAATAATAAATAAATAGGTATTTATGTATTGTATTTATTATATCAGTTATCTAGTAGCCATAACAAGAGCTCTGCTTAGTTTTGGGCTAGATAATCATCATCATTTCAGCCAAAAAACGTCCACTAATGAACAAAGGCCTCCCTCATGGGGTCTCCATGAGGGGTAGTTGCCATACTCACCACGCTTGGCAGGCGGGTTGGCGAGCGCAGTACGGGATGTTGGTATATGAAAAGACGCTGCTGCCCATCTTTCGGAGGTATCCCTTAGCAGGCTCTTACTGCATCCACGGGCATGAGAGGAGGGGCAGAGTGAAATAAAGTGTGGGGTCTAGTTAGTCTAAGTACCTACCTACCTATGTACGTACTTGTTGGATAAAATACCAATTTATTTAAAAAAAAATGACTAAACGCTTAACGATTCGTTTTAATTTAATGTACTTAAATATTTTTACGTTTTGAAATATAATATTCATAGGTACCTACTGCATTAACATTACTGCATTAATAGCTGTCTGAAGTGTCCCTTCTGCGGTGAAAAAAATCTATTAGAGCGACATGTTGTTACACTATGTTGAACGAAACGTGTAAGCTCCACGAAATTCACGGGGCGCTTACGACGTTTTGGTCGCGAGAAAACTATTCTCTATTAGCGATCTAGCGCTGCATGTATTGATGGTATGGATAGACGACATTCTAATCGTGTAGCGCTGCAGCGAATACTTGTGTGCGGGGGCGAGCGCGCCCCGCGCAGGCACCCCCGCTGTCATCAAGTTGCGACACGTTTTTTGTTTGGTATAGCTACTCTAACTATTTACAACTCACTGAGTAACTACTACAACTAAATTAGGTATGTAGTACAGCAATGTTTTAAGATATTTCAAGAATTTATAGACTACAGCTTTCTTAAAGTCCAGCCAGAGAACATTAAAGTAAAACAAGTTAACTCAAGATATCGTGCCAACCCTAAAAGCGGGGCCTTCAGATCTCAGGGCCCCAAGACTCTCTCCGTATTTGCAGACTTGAGCAATTAACAGCTCTTTATGAATATTCAACGCGAGTTTTTATATTAATTGACGTGTAGCTTACGTGAAAATTGCTTTTTGTGTGCAGTTTCTACGTGCTTTGGCAGGAACATGTGATTGTGACATTGTGACTAAGGAGGTTGTGTTGAAAAAGTTTGTGTACTTAAGATACATATGTAACTTGGTTGGTTATTCCGGCCAGAACCTTCATTTTGCGACATTGTAGTCGTAAAATTAAGAAGGCTAGTTATAAATCCTTAGTTTTATAGCAAGGAATGAGCTTCCTGGTATTTTCAGACTTAGAGCAGAGACAAAGAAATAAAATAAGGTAGAAAATTCTATATGAGCTACATTAGTCTAAATTGCTATTTATATTGTGCATAGGTTTCTTGATCCCATATTCGTATAAACAGTAAACTGCAGAGTTCACATCAAAACAATACATAATCAATCATTATTTTAATAAACAATGAGCGGCATATAGATATAATGCCATGTTTGCAAGCATTCATAATCTTATTCCGAAAATCCACAACGTGCTGGAAAACCTTTAGAGCGAGACGACATTGCGCGGAAGGGGACAGCTATACGGGGATGAGGCAATATCAAATCTCAAAAGTCACAAGTTCTAAGGAATGCTGTCTTTAACTTTCAGCTTTGGTAAGCTGACCTTAGGGTTGTTTTTCGACTGTTGGATTCAAGTGTGTGAGCATTGTGCGTGTTGTACTAAGGCAGAAGAGTGCGGACAACAAATATTGATTTGGCGAAGCCTTGGGGGGTGGGGGGGTACCAGGCGCACGTAATTTGGACTAATTCCTGACGTGTTTGAACAGGCTTGTCTGGTCATTCGACCGCTGTGGTCGATCAAATTCTTTTTTGAAAACTTTTTGAACCTTTACAATATTTTAGGCCTACATACCGAAAGTTCTTAGGTAAATATACCCTAGGTGGTTCTTTGTTTCACTATTATCGTTAGGTGCATTTTTATTTAATTATTCTACCAATACTAAAAGTGTTGCATAGTGTTTGAGATCGAGACAACACTTTTCAGGTACCTAAGATCTAACAGAATGATTAAACTTCAATATGTCCCGAAACAGTGATAGACAGTATGAAACGCCCTCCTAATAGGGTTGATAGTAACTAGGTAGAACCTCACCAACAAAAGGTAGGTGTAAGTAGTAGTATACTTTGCTTATCTCCTAAGTTAGGTACTTATAATATTTAGCTTGCGAGGTGACTTTATGAAGTCATTTTAACCTTAACATTTTACCTACCCGTTTAATCTATGTTTGTTGGCAGAAGGTACAAATGTAGGTATCTTAGCGACAAGTTACAAGTAAATATTAAAAAAAATTGAGGCATGCCCGTATTATCGCTCACGTATAATAAAAAAGGGATAAAGCATTAAGGGAAAATTATTTAAGATATTATTTATTTCTCAAAATATAAAAAATACGCCCTTATTTTTATACGACTAGCTTTTATCCCGCTACTTTGTCCGCGTGGATCAAACTGCCTTTCTAATCTGTACCTGTCTGGAACTTTGGCAGATTCTGTGGAAGCCGAAACATTTATGACTGCTTTTCAAAACTCAATTTGAAAGATGAAATTGCTTCGGTAGCCGAAAAAATACGTGTCTCTTTTTTACCCAACTTGACTTACGAACTTTGGCGGGCGCTGCAAGCCGAAAACTGCTGACTTATTTTAAAAATAACAATTAAAAGGCTGCGGTCACAAAACAATTTAATAAGTAATTTAACAAATTCAATTTAACTTAGGATGTTAGGCAGTAGCAAATTTTTTATGACTTATTTTCAAACTAAGTTGACTTTGAAAATAAGTCATAAAGTTGTAGAACTTTGGCAGATGCTGCGGTAGCCGAATTTATTATGACTTATTTTTAAACTCAACTTGACTTAAGATTTCTAGCAGACATTGCGGTAGCCGAGCATCTGTTATGACATTTTTTTCAAACTCTACTTGCCTCAGGAATATTGACAGACGCTGTCGTAGCCAAAATTTTTGTGACTAATTTTCAAACACAATATTTTTAAGAAACTTTGCAGACGTTGCGGTAGTCAAAATTTTATTTTATTTATAGTTACTCTATATTGTCCCACTGCTGGGCAAGGGCTTCCCCTAATTTTTCCATTCGTTCCTATCAGAAGTGGTGGGATATCCCACCAATATCCTCGGAAGGTCTAGATCGTCCCGCCAATGACCGATCGCGAAGTTTATTATGACTTATTTTTCAAACTCAACATTTTTCATGATACTTGTTTGATACTAAACTTTAAATAGCAATTTCGACACACTCTGCGGTAGCCGAATTTTATGGCAATTTTTAAAACTCTACTTTACTTAGAGACTAACAACTGCGTTAGCCGACAATCTTGCTGATTAATTTAATTTAAATCAACTTGAACAACGTGACCAACTTGACCAACTTCTACCAAGCGTGGCGAGTATGGCAACAACCCCCTCATAATCTTGGAGATCCTTAAGGGAGGCCTATCTTCAGCAGTCCTACGACTGATATGATGAGGAAACCGAATTTTTTCGGTCATCCTTACTTTTTTAACATACGAAACATCAATGTAGAAAACTGATGTTTCACATTAACTAGGAACACAAGACGTGAGTACTTAGGTATTAAAATTAAGCGATCTGAATTTAAAATAATACGAAATGGAAATTCGAATACCGCCAAATGCCGCTATGCAAATAATACGGTAAAATAGCACCTGGAATGAGCCAATGGCTAATCAGTGGCTAATTATAAATTAAGATCCAACATCGTCCAATCGGGCAGAATGTTTCGGCTGCCCGTTCGCGTCGCCCCGCCTACAACAACCGAATAAAACGAAAGGTAGGTACAGATGTACATATGTGCAGAGAGTACGTAAGTTTATTTAGCGTTTTTATTTATGTTACGATTTATTTCATAACCTGTGGGAGATAAAAAAGCCAATTTGTAAACCAAACAATGGAGTAGTTTTTTTTACTTTTGTTAGGAGATTAATGTAATTATAAAATACAAAAGGACAAAAATGAATACACATCTTACTCGTCCCGCCATCTCCGTCGTGGTCTGGCACGTGCCCTAGGCCTCTAAGCCCTTCTTTAACCCTTGAAAAAAATATGAAAACTTAATTATTTTGCAAACGGAACTTTTGAGAAATTGTCTTCGCAACCCCTAAATGGTTTTAAAAGACCTATTCAACCATACCCTACACAATGGGATAAACAAGAAGAGAAAAAAATCAGAACCACACTGTAATGTATTTTTAGTATTCCAAATTAAGAGCCAATTTTCAACAAAAATATTTGATGTTTAATATTTACAAGCAATCTATTGGCTTCTTTTAGGTAGGTACATTAGCAAAAACTTAGACAGGTAGGTTAGGTACCCAACATAAATAAATAAATACAAAAATACACAGCACCATCTGATGTGATAGATGATGTTGTGTGGATTGTCCAGCATTATTTATTTATTTATTATTTATTTATCTGGTCCCAAACTAAGCAAAGATTCTACTAGTATGTAAGTTCTATGAAAGCAAATGGTGGATAGAATACTTAACATTTTCTTTTTAACCCTTGACCAAAAAGAGGGGTATTCTAAGTTTGAAGTGTGTTTCGTGGCTCCCAAACGGATGAACCTATTTTAATGTAGCTTTTTATTTATTCGAAATGTCTCTTGAGCGAGAGTTTAGAGATACATGTAACCGAGTATTTACGCGATACATACCCGGCTACAGGTATATTAATAACGCTTCTACAACATTAGCGAAACACCTAGGCAGGTAGATACAGTCAGCATCAAAAGTATCTGCACACTGTGCAGGAATTCAAATTTATATACTCGTACGCTCTCAGAATATTTATATTGATCTAAGAATCCTAAGTGTTCAAAAGATCTGAGCAACGAATGACCTATGTCATAAATATCAAGGCGTTCATTGTTATACGGGCTGCATTATAATATGTGTAATAACCCGAAGAGTTTCTCATGAAAACAAGTAGTTTTGGAAGTAAAAAAATCTATGATTCGCATTATTTTTATTTTTTTTAGTTTACAATTTTGCTAGTTGGTTTGATGTTGATATTTTTTGCATTTTAATAAAAAAAAACCTAGCCAACCTAACCAAGAAAAAAAAACGGCAACTCTTTTCGGAGGTCCATGACCCTATCAAGAATGAGCTGGCGTTTAGATTGCCATTATCGTATAATCAGCTGTTAAAGTTAAATTTTCGTGGTCTTTTTGAATGAAATTCATCGAATCCTGAAAAGTCGTACAACTAAAGTTGTTCCTTGTTGTTATCATAATCACCCGCTTTCGGCTTAGTAAACATATTATAATACACTCTGTATAAGTAGTCAAAGTGTTTAGTGGTCAATCAAGGCATTAAAAGTGGTCAATAGTACCTACTTATGTATTCCTTTGTATAAAACTTCATGCACAAAATGAAAGTGATACGAGCACCATCAAAAATCTTTATTTGGAACAATAACAATTTGACAAATAATATTAAAAATCGATGATACTTTAGATCACGTGAATGCTTACAATACCATTGAGCGGTTCACTTACCTACTGACATGATTTGGAAACCCTGACAGCTAAGATAAATTTGAAATATTCGATCCTGAGATATTTTGAACACTTTAGGGGCAGAGATCAATACGGTGACTCTGGTAGCGTAGATAAAAATGAACTTTAGGAAATTAGATATTTTTGGTCAGTTTGAAGGCTGAGATACAATTGATGCTGACTGTACAATAAAGAGTTCATCTATTTACTTAACTTGGCTCTTATTTTGAATTGAAATAAGTTACTAAAAATACGTTACAGTACCTATGGTTATATTTTTTTGTCTCCTTGTGCTATTTCTGTTTATGGTGAACGTACACTATAGAGTTATATCTATCTATTTATTAACGCGATACATAGCCGGCTACAATGCCCAAATATTTTACTTGCGTTTATGTTTAGTCATTCAATCTTGTTATCAAAGGACTTCCTATGTAAATCAAACAAAAAAAAACAATTATCGTGTCCGCATGCGCATTACTGAATAACGCTTCTTCGACTTTAGCAAAACACCTAGGCAGGTAGGTACCACAACAAGTCGACATTACCTAACTATAGGTACGTGTCCCTATCTACATAGGCAAACACAAGCATCCGCCACATAGCTTATCTCACTAAGCAAACGTTCGTGTATCTTAAAATATTTCCTTCCACGGCGAGGAATTCCAAGAAAATGCCCGTTGAAAAACTTGTGTTGGTAATTTATGCTATTATGAACTTTAAGCCTTAACATTATGGCCATGGGTGTAAAAATATATAAGGTGTAAACTGGTATGCTTTGCAAGAGGAACGCTTAGTCGGTATTTTAAACTTTCTTCGACGAGTTCCGTTCCTCTGTAGGAAAAATAACCTTTAGGATCGCTTCGTTAACCGTTAGTGTGTCAGGACACTTTTTATCTAGAATGAGAGTAACATCTCCGATTGACGCCTGAATATTAAAAGCGCCCTTTAAACTGTAAATAATCGCAAAAAACCAAGTAAGTTGTTAGTAACCACCAGGTTAGTTTAAAATCCTTAACATAATGGCCATGGGTGTAAAAATATCTTAGGTGTTAACTGATACAGAGCGTTTTGGAGAAACAATAAGGCGGTTGGAATCTGCACTTTATGGACTTTTTACCTTATTAAACAAAAACCATAACAACTCTTGTTGATCATCTTTCTGTCGAAACTCTTTTTCTTAAGAACAAATAATATGATTTTTTTGCTCCAATGGAAAAATACCTATTATAAATAAAATAAAATTGGCCTTTTACATCTGTTATTTGACGATTTTCACAGCGTCAGCCACTGGTGTTCATGCTGTGATATTGTTAGATGGATTAGACTTGCCCGGCACCTATATATAATATAATATCAGAAATCATCAGAGATTTCTGATTTGATTTTTGATATTGATTTGACTGATTTCCTCTAAGTGAGAGGATGATATAGGTGCCGGGTGTGACCGTCCATTTGCTGAGTGGCTCTCAGCAAATGGACGGTAAGTCACCGATATACCTATTATTTTTTTAAAAATTCGACGTAGGTAGTCAAAACAAGCGTCATCCAGCGTTCTATCCTTCCACTTCCCAAATCTCAACAAAAGCAATTTGCCAAATAAACCGTTTAATAACGTCAAATTAATTCATGGGTTGGTGCATAAAATCGCACATTTGGCCTGGGGCCCACGCCCTTCCGGCCTACAGCGGATCATCCCTGATCTTACCAGATATTAACGCTAGAGGCTAAAGGGGCCCATAAATAAAAAATACTTATTACAACGTATTGGGCGGGGCGAGGCTCAATGTGAATTCGACTATAATTTTATCGTTGGGGGTATTTTTACTTTGGTTTGTGAAGGTTTTTCAGTTTTAGTTTTTTTAGTTACTTGACTTCTAAAAGTACCTAAAATCTTGGATGCCCAGGGCACGACTGACGCCAGCGCAAAACTGTATAAGAACGAACTCTGGAAGGACTCAAAAGGACCAGTAGTTGCAAGCTGCCAACGCTATTATCTTTAGCTGATAGAATCCGGAATAAATCTGCATGATCATTTGCTTTTGTAATTATCGTGTTGTATTGTATCTTTTTTAATTAAAAAATAAGCTGATCGTATTCTGCCCGATAACGGCAATATCTACTATTCAGATTCTCTCCATTTTTATTTACTTTAATCGACTAGTCGAAGGCAAACAAGCTCGCAGGGAGTTATTTGCAATATTCCAGTTTTAGATTTTCCAAGTTTTTTTTTTGTTTTGATGCTGTTGGCTGTGATTTAAATAATCTATTGTGAAGCAACGAAAATGTGTGCTTTACTAAAATAAAGTTAAAATTGTGTACAAAGTGTTCTGTTCATTCATCCATTCAATATTATCAATATTCGACCAACAAGAAACGAATATTCAATGATGTCTCTGTGATTCACAGGGTGAAAACCGGCAGTGATCACCGAATTGTAAGGGGCACATTGAATATGAACGTTAAACTTGAAAGGTCCCGTTTGATGAAATCTACGCTCCGACCCACTCGCGCACATATCCAAAACCTCGAGAGCTTTCAACTCGAACTCGCAAATCGCTTTGACTGTCTAGGAGTAGATGCATCGGTGGACGAGATCAATAACAGGTTCGTAGAAACCGTCCATACGGTGGGGTCCCAGTTCTTTAAGACCCCCCGTACTAATAGACCTCAGAAACTTTCTGATGACACCCTAAACCTCATGGCTGAACGACGTTCTTTGCGACTGCAGTCTCCCGATGATGCTCAGTCACATAGGCAGCTCAATAGACAAATTTGGAAATCCTTGCGGCACGATATTCGTACCTTTAATACAGCCAGTATTAAAGATACGATAGAGCGGAATAAAGGCTCCAAAGTGTTCGCGAGAGATAGTTCTATTGGGCAGAGCCAGATGACGAAGCTGAAGAGGGAAGATGGCAGCATAACGTCAAGTAAAGCAGAAGTGTTAAGGGAAGTCGAAAGGTTCTATGGACGGCTCTACGATTCGGTCACTAAACCTGTTTGCAGTGCGGCCAACGACCCAAGAGCTAAACTGACCCGACATTATACCGAGGATATCCCGGACATCAGCCTGTACGAGATCAGGATGGCCTTGAAACAGCTTAAGAACGACAAGGCGCCGGGTGAGGACGGAATCACTTCAGAGCTTCTGAAAGCGGGTGGATCACCGGTACTTAAAGTCCTTCAGAAGCTATTTAATTCCGCCTTGCTTGAAGGTACGACGCCGAAAGCATGGAACAAGGGCGTGGTGGTTCTGTTTTTCAAGAAAGGTGACAAAACCTTACTTAAGAATTACAGACCCATCTCGCTGTTGAGCCATGTTTATAAGCTGTTTTCAAGGGTCATCGCGAACCGTCTCGAACGCAGGTTTGATGACTTCCAGCCTCCCGAACAAGCCGGGTTCCGAAAAGGCTACAGTACCATAGACCACATACATACGCTGCGGCAAGTCATACAGAAGACCGAAGAGTATAACTTGCCGCTATGTCTTGCGTTTGTGGACTATGAGAAAGCCTTCGATTCGATCGAAACATGGGCGGTGCTTGAGTCTCTCCAACGATGCCGAATTGACTATCGGTACATCGAAGTGTTGAAGTGTTTGTATACAAACGCCACTATGTCAGTCCGAGTACAAGAACAGAGCTCGAAGGCGATTCCCTTAAAAAGAGGCGTAAGACAGGGAGACGTAATCTCTCCGAAACTGTTTACGACCGCTTTGGAAGATGCCTTCAAGCTCCTGGAATGGAAAGGGCTGGGCATCAATATTAACGGCGAATACATCACTCACCTTCGATTTGCCGACGATATTGTGGTCATGGCAAAGTCGATGGAAGAGCTCAGCACGATGCTCGAAGGCCTCAATCGAGTCTCCCAGCGGGTAGGCCTTAAAATGAACATGGACAAGACGAAAATCATGTCAAATGTCCATGTCGTGCCTGCCCCAGTTATGGTTGAGAACTCGGCTCTTGAAGTTGTCGACGCGTACGTATACCTAGGACAAACAGTCCAATTAGGTAGGTCCAACTTCGAGAAAGAGGTCAATCGTCGAATCCAACTCGGATGGGCAGCGTTTGGGAAACTTCGCAACGTCTTTTCGTCCAACATACCTCAGTGCCTTAAGACGAAAGTCTACAACCAGTGTGTGTTACCAGTGATGACATATGGAACCGAGACGTGGTCCTTCACTATTGGCCTTATGAACAAGCTCAGAGTCGCTCAACGAGCTATGGAGAGGGCTATGCTCGGGGTTTCTCTACGGGATCGAATCAGAAATGAGGAGATACGTAGAAGAACTCGGGTCACCGACATAGCCAAACGGATTAGCACGTTGAAGTGGCAATGGGCAGGCCATATAGCGCGCAGAACAGATGGCCGATGGGGCAGCAAAGTTCTCGAATGGAGGCCACGGATCGGCAAGCGCAGCGTAGGACGTCCACCTACAAGATGGGCAGACGACTTGGTGAGAACTGCTGGTCGGCGGTGGATGCAGACGGCTTCCAACCGCAGTACTTGGAGATCAATGAGGGAGGCCTTTGTCCAGCAGTGGACGTCCTACGGCTGAAATGATGATGATGATGATCCATTCAATGCCCACATTGAATGGATGAATGAACACTATAAATAAACAACAGAAAATACTTATTAAATCTGTAACACGTAGATACTATAAGCGGCCACATTCACAACTGCTGGGTATATGTAGGCCTATATCTAGCAGTACCTACCCATTTTAATATAGGTAAATTAAGTTTTGATGGACAGCAGCTATTACAAATGTTACCCATTTGGGAAGCCGTTTAAATGACAATTCTATTTTTCAATTTAGAACTAACAAAGTCATGTATAAAATAACGGTCACGATCCAAGATGGCGCGCGCCACGTGACCGATGCGTTTTTAATTGCAATCATTCCGTGTTTTATGTTGTTTGCACACTTTCCGTGTTTGCGCTGCGAGGCCTTATTTATGGCCGGTGGGAACGACGGTATTAATTCGCTTTTGTTACTGCACCTACCTATAAAATAACGAAGAGGAATAGGTTTTCGGGGAGAGAACGAAATTAACGGAACGTAGGTACCTATTCTCCAAGTAAGCTTTTACGAATACCTGATTGCTATACTTATTTCTTTAAAAGGAAAACATGTGCCGACCCCACATAGCGTGGAGTAAGGGCAGGGAGATGATGATAATTCTCCTTTCTTTATTTTTCAAACGTTTATTATGTTACATTGTTACAGATAACTGGGGACATGACTGTCATAGCAAACATCTACGTCTTGCAAGCCGCTAAGCAGTAACCAGTAAAGTTACAAATTGTCTTTCAAATGACTAGCACAAAACATAAAAGTCCGTTAAAGAATTTCAGTCTTCTATCTTTGTTATTCCAAGAACATTCGCCAATTCACTGATTGTGACGTTAGGAAGAGTATCTTGTCTCGGAGGTGATTCAATTATTCATGTTCTTACCTACCTTTTAAATTTCTGTCACACAGGAACTTTTCCAAATTTATGGAAAGAAGCGTACCTAAGTTTCCTTTTTCCTTTTCCGAACACCGCCCCATTTCCATTGTCCCGTTCCTATCCAAAGTTTTGGTCTTCTCAAGTCTTTTCCTTACGACCAAGTATTTTAAGAACACGCTTCAGTCTGGCTTCCGACCTGGCCACAGTACCGTCTCTGCTCTGATAAAAATCACATACATGACATGGAAAACGGACTAGTTACCATCTACTTCTAGATTTTAGTAATGCGTTTACCAACGCTGACTTCGACATCTTCATAGCTCTTCTTCGCCTCCTTGACATTTCCACAACGATTGACTAGTATCATAGTTACCTGTATGGATGCCAGCAACGCATCCGTATTGACGATACGTTCTCATCGTGGTGTCAGCTGCATGCCGGTGCTCGTCAACACGACGTGCCATCCTCTTCCTTTTGCTTTCTATAAAAAAATGATTTCTAAACATATGTCTCAAATAATTTTCAATTTTACAAATTAATACGAATTTCCGACAGAAATTCTGATATGCCAAGTATTAGCAAACGTACGTTAAAAGGTAATCGTAGATCGAATAGGTTGTGGTCTTTGTTTTCCCATTTGCAGGAAAATTGCGCTCGCAGTCCTTGTTGCATCCTATTCTCAACTATGCCGACGCCAGCTTCTCAGATATAACTGAAGATCAGCTCAATAAACTTGAGTGTCTCCAGAACTTGCTTGCATGTTCATGTTTTGGTATTGAACATGATTATTTCAACTACCAAAACACGCTCAGTTGCTTACCCATCTCTCTTCGCCGGAATGCTCAGCTCACATCTTAAATCTCCTGTACTCGATACTTTTCTCACCTCCTACGTCATCCGACCTCAAAGATCGTTTTGAATTCCTTCATAATCTCAATCCTCGATCCGTTTGGTCCTTTGCGCCAACTGAAGACTCCTCTTCATACTTCAAGAGTATATGCTACCAGACTGTGGAACGCACTTCGGTTTAATTTATATCTAAATACTTGTGACAAAAATAAATTATATTTAATTTATAAAAAAAAAAATACTGAGTCGTGCTATGTACATACAATTTCAGTAGGTATACCAAGCTCAAGCCAACACATTGCAACGTAAGATGTAACTACAGCATAGAACCAACGTTTTGTTGCCAAAGTAACATAGGTGCCTAATCTACTTAGCAAAGTTCTAAGTGGGTACCAGTGGAGATGTTTGAACACGCTCGGGCTTTTACATAAATTGTAGAATCGGACTTAAGCCTCGAAATACACGCCAAGTTTAGTAAATTGGTGAGGAGATGCCGTGTTTATATTGCGTTTGACGTCGAGTATAATTTGTTACTTCTGTTTTAGATTCCGATGCTCTGATTAACAGTCACATAATATCTCTTTAGTAGGTACCTATTCGTACATTAAAAACTATCATAAAATGATGGAAATATTTATATCCACCTAGACGGTTTCGGCAGCAGTAATTTGGCTAAGGTTTAATGTAATGCCATAGTAAAGAATTTTGATGCTTGACTCTCATATTACATAATACCGTATCCTATTTTAGCGCGAAACGTGCGCGTACCTAGGTAAATACAAACACTGCGTTAGGGTAGGTAACATTAATGATGATGAGAATCAACGGTAGGTAGCAAAGCTGAACAAAATCAGCAGTTTTCAATAAAGTTAGTCTTTAAATAAGATTAAGAAATAAGAAAGAAATCTAATAAACCTACGCGCCACTTTCGTTCGACTCACGTATAGGTACGGTTAACGATGTAGAGACATGTGGCAAGTGGACAGACAAAGACAGGCGACGAAGGCTTATTAAGCGTTCGATTAGGAAAGCTCATGATCATGCACCTAAGTTATATTTTGGTAGCTGCAACGGAATCATAACGCGATGAAATTGAGCTAGGCTCCAGAATTACACCTACCTACGCTACCCAATATCTTCTTACCAATCGGGTCAAAGCCAAACCAATACATCACAGTATCTACAAAAAGCCACCGAGGCAAATTCCGAACACGATTTTCTTCCGGATCCATCAAAACTTTCAAATAAAACCTCAACTTCCCCATTCTATCACGAGACATGCATGCCCCGATAAAGCGGGCCGGCCTAAGTAAATACCGGCGCATCTGTCTAGAGGGGCGATAGTGGGCCCACGTAATCATAGACTGGGCAAATAAACGCTTTGAACTTTAGCGTTTATGAGATTGGCGATTTTTTTCTACGGCTATAGAGAGATGTTTCGTTATATGCGTTGAATACGCAAGAACATCAAACAAACTGCAGCTGTGAAGTGATGGGACGGTTTTTATGTTTTTATAAAATAGTTTGAAGTTTCTTACCCACTCAATGATGTCGATTCTGTTTTGCACTTCCTAAAACTGATTAAAATTAGGGATATGACGTTTCTAAATTTAGAGCTGTCAGCGTAAAATTGTGTGTAGGTAAGTACCTAATTGTTCCGTTTTAATTTAAGAACGGCACGAACCGAGTACCTACCTACCTAGCTTTATGTCATTTTAGTCCGTTTTACGTCAATTTAACTAGCTTCAGCTAATTAGTGCAACAGAATCGCCACCAATTAAAGGATTTATCTTTTAACTAGCTTCTGCCCGCGGCTTCGAATTCGTTGTACCCGAATAAAAAGAGTAGAAAAGTAGCCTATGTGTTAATCCTGGTCAACATCAATACGTGTGCAATGTTTCAGCTCAATCCGTAGCCTAGTCTAGCCTAGTTTTTGCGTGAAGAGGTAACAAACCTCCATCCAAACAAACTTTCGACTATATAGAGGATCTTACGGATTTCGTTTGAAAAACCTATCTATTTTTGTTAAATGTACATAGATAAGTAGGTATTACTTAATTAAGTAATTTGGATTACCGTAATAAAGAATAGTAAGAGAAGCAAAAGTGATGGCAAGATTTTTGCTAGATTCAAAATATAATATCAAAGGTATTAAAGAATGCAACTTATAGTCTGTTGTGCATAATCAGATTTCCTTAGAAAAACTTCATCCACATTATTATAAATTATGGGTACCTATCCTAAATTAAGATAAACTTACCCATATATTACCAGCCAAAACAAGACAACATGAATCACTTTCGAAAAGCAAAAGGGGCTCTCAAAACAGGACACCCAACCCTCAAGAAGATTCGGCCAATCCACGGATTATCTTTCTCGAGGCAAACGTGGTTACCCCACTGTAATGGCGGGAAATCCGAGACAAGATGGCGGACGGCGCTCGTTTAAGATATTGCTTTCATTTAATATGTAAGCTGACTCTAATTAAGTAGAGGAATGCTGCTTCTCGATGCATTTAATTCGGAAAGGAAAGATCTGACATTTTTAAGTAAAAATTTACTTCCAAAAGAAGTAAATTAAAACTGAATTAAAATACAGATGAATTAGGAATCTATTGCAATAAGCAACTGATATGTTAAAGAAGTACGCATACCTACTTATGCCGTGAGGTGCCGGCAGTAGTGTTGCCTCTTCTCTCTTGGATGCATTAAAAATCTGCCAAGGGATACCCACGGAAGATGGGAAGCAGTGTCTTTCCGTGTATCAAGATCCCGTAGGTACTGCGCTCGTCAACCCGCCTGACAAGCGCGGCGAGTATGGCAACAATACCCTCATGGTAGTCAAGTAATCTGCTAGATTCAGAGGCCAATGTCCAGTACCTAGTGGACGTGCACAACAGACCTACGGTTGAGATATTTTTGATGATGACAGATCATTTATTACTAGCAGTAGGTACCTATACATATAATAATACTCCTATGTAGACGTAAAACAAGATTTTAATATGTAAGTCTAGTTCTTAACTAAAAAAAACCTATTTCAATGACCCTGAAGGGATGGGTATGACAAGAAAAGGATATATTTTTAATTTATATTGTCTATATTACCACGCGTAAAATGCATGGCCATCTCTCTCCTTCATCATTCACTGCTGCAAATACCGAAAACTCTACAATAAAATATATAAGCCTGAAATAATTTGAAGAGTTCCCTCGACTTCTCATGGATCATCCATCAATGCTGAGTTTTGAAAATGAGACTGAAATCTAAAAGTATACAAACCCAAAAACAAAATCCAAATCGGTTTATAGACGACGGAGTTTTGAGGTAATAAAGAACAAAAAAAATATTTAAAAAATACAGCCGACTTCAGAACCTCCACCTTTTTTTAAGTCGTGTAAAAATACTCATCAAATAGATAAAAGATTTTCCATAAGTATTACATTCCACACTAGAGTTTGAAAACAGAATTTCTAAAGTAGACACAACTAACGCCATCTATTGAAGAATGTGTGTCCTGATCAAACAAAAGGTTATTCTAAGCGAAAATGATCTCACCATGAGCTGTGTACGTTTTCGTATAATATCTGAAAACAAATGTATGCTCTACGGAGCAAATTAAAACGCTCAGAGCAAACATTACGCTTTGCTCATGCGTGTGAAAGCGTATGGACGACCGAAAAAAGTTCCGCACACATCGACGTACTCTTGTCCATCCTATTTGCGGAAGCAATTTCGCGAAATGCCACAATTTATTTAAAAATTACGCCCTTGTTTGTGTGCGTAAATATTGACATGTTTGGTTTATGATAATGGCAACATTGCGCGGCAGGTACAGGCCAACCAACGCTAGCGACAGTATTGTACACATATTATTTAATATTTGCCGTCGCAATGTAAAGTTTACAATATAATATTTGTTAAGTATGCTCCTCTTTTCAAAGTTAGTGTTTACACCTTGTGGTTTTTAATCATAGGTAAATTTGAAGACTAAACATGGGAGAGATTGAGCTGTTGATTCGTTGTTAAGCGCTGTTTGCTTAATTAAAAGAGTTATTGTTTGGCTTTTCCAATCGCAGTTTTGTTAAAAGAGCGGACTGGACAATTATGCATGTTTACCAGGTCGACGATAGCGTGTTTTAGCTCCAATCTTTATTCTTTCCGCATAAATTGTATACAAAACTTCTCAGTAATGGCAATATCGCAAAATAGCTTTGAAATTAAGTTAATTAGTTTTCGTTGTAGCTGTCCTTTGTATTCCGAGAAAAAGACTTATACTTAATACGTTGCTTTTGTGAATCTGAAAAGTAGTGCCTACCTAATCATTTATGGCAACATTATCCGAATGATTTCCAAGTACCCTCAGTGCTAAATGAAATTACACGAACAGAATAAATAAGGCATCACAGAAACTATGATTATTGTTTGCTGAAATTATTTGCATCCAAACACCGAGTGAATGATGTAGGTATCTACCCACATTAAATTAGCCGCTCATGAACTGGGCAGCCGCGATAATAAATAACCAGTAGTCGTGATCGTCTTAATCAATTCACAAATGTTGACTTTAAACAGCTCTACTACTGCCAAACAAACTCCTCGATCGGACGCAAAGTCTAACGGCAAACAATATCATCATAGTATTTGTACTGAAACAACAAATTTGTAGCCAGCTTTAAATGCAAGCCCAACACGGGCACGGCACACACTCACCGTGTGTGCAGAGACAATATGTAGGAGACTGTACCACGGTCTTAAGCAACGGCAAAATGAATCTCCGCCAGCGACTGATACGGCCCAATTCAAACACAGTCAGCGCCATTTTGTTTTGACAAGCGGCTATCTCGCCCCTCCGCATATACACGACATCCTTACAACAACACAGTAAGAACTAAAATAGAATCAGCAAGAAACCGAGTAGAAACATCGGAAATTAAGGGAGGACCAGACACGGTTCTGTTTGCAGTCTAACGTGGTCCCAGGACGAAGTTACCAATATTTGACGTGTCAATTTTGCGAATGTTGACCGAGAATTGCGGTTAATATTCCCGACCCGAACAACCTGCTGCGTGCGTCCCCTTTAATTAAATGAAATAGTCCAATTGTTAATTTACGTCGAATCGGGACGCAGGTATTTAATTATAGATGACGGTTAACTCCAGCGAGACAACTTTGTATAAACTAGCTATTTCAATTACACGATTGCCTAAACTGGCACTGATTAACGGGAACGGGATCGATCGAGCAAACAACAAGCGATGACCCATTAAGCCATTCGAATTCGCTTACGTCACGAAGTTCAACTGCTATAACAATAGCTGGTCGATTGCGAAGACAAAACATTGTTACCGCTTGTTAAGCCCATATTGCCCGGTACGCGCGGCTATTTATTTTCAAGTAGCAACATCGAAGAGTCTATAAACAAAAAAACACTCCGGCGACTGTTTTCATTGACAACAATGGTTCGGGGCACTCGGCGTAGTGTTAAGAGTAACGGTTGAAGTAGGCACTTACTTTTCGCGACATAGGTATCTGAGTAGGGGCAGAGCGCTCTGGGTTCAGTATTTTCATTGTGTGCTTTTAATTTTGAGTGCGCGAACTAGCTCGCTCTCTCGGGACGTATGTTTGCGAGGGTAATATTTGCCGTGGCTGTATAATTCAGCCGGCCGACATATTTGCCAAAGAGCAATCATTTTAATATCGCCAGGCATCACATTAGGGCGAGCGGGAGACTGCTGGATGGATTAATTTTTCAATTTTAATTATGCTTTTGGAAGTTTGGATGGACTAATGGAATTAGATGAATGAGTTTGTTTAGTTGAGAGATTTGGACGTGGAACATTTTCGGTTTAGTTTAATTTGTGAGTGAGATGAAATGCAATGTTTGACTCCAAAGTTAAAGTTAAAAGCTCATTAATATTTCACTAGCGACCCGGCGCGGCTTCGCACGTGTGCAATGCTGATACTAAATATACTACGGAATGTCTTTATATACAACGTTCACAGCTTTTTTGTCATTAGACAATACAAACATGTTTTCTTTAGAGGTTACTCTTAAAATAATAGCACTGCAGCGTCCCGTACAGCATAATTACCAGTTACTGACGCTGTATAAATCATCTACTTATAATAGATGCAAAGGCCTTACTACTCTTGAAAGAGCGACATATTATTAGCCATAAGAAATACACTAAACGCTCAAATCTAAGCCTGCAACGTTGAAAGTTTGACCCTGCGATTTATTAATGGTCATTGCAAAAGATATCTTTACAGAGAAATTGTAGGCGTTTAAATTCGAACGGTAGGTAAATCCGATGGTATCAGAGGAATTCAGGGGAATCAATATATCTTCTCCAGTACCACATCCGGTGAGTTTGTGCACTCATTATGAAAGTTTTAGTGATTTTACCAGCAAAGGCGTGCCATAGCAAAGTTTAGGTGGAATCAGGTTTCTTAATATTAGGGGTTAAAGTATAAAATTGCCGATTTGTACTGAAAAATTGATTTTTTTTTTTTTTAATTTACCTAACATATTTATTCAATCAAAATAATTACGATTATTATCTATAGGTACATTACTGCCATCTAATATAAGGTCATTTATGCCTTTGCGAAAGTACTCTGGTGATCTAGTTTAAAAAAACTGTGTGAAAGCATTTTGTACTGTCTCCTGAGAAGAAAACTTTTATCACGTAGAAAATTGTCAAAATCACGAAAAAAATGGTAGTCCGTTGGAGTAAGGTCTGGCGAATACGGAGGGTGACGAATGTTACCATTAGCTTTTTATTGGTAAGCTTTGCTTTAGAACACTGTTGCGCCGTTTGACCTGGGGTCAGCCATTGCATTTTTCGCAATGTAAGCACAAAAAATTGTGTTTATTTACGACATCACATTAGAAACCTATAAAATTATCAGTGTATCTCTACTATATTATGCATGTATTGCATAAAAACCTTCCTCTTGAATTACTCTATCTATTAAAATAACCACATCAAAATCCGTTGCGTAGTTTTAAACATTTAAGTAAATATAGGGACAGACAGACAGACAGACAGACAGCGGGAAGAGACTTTGTATGTAGTGATTTAGAAACACAAATTAACTAAGTACCTGTAGCTTTACGTAATAAACTTTATCTTTATTCAATTCAATTCGTTTATTTCAGACAACAATAAATTTTAGTACAAAAAAAAAGTTAGTGTCCATATTCGAGTGAATTTATAAATAATTTATAATTCATGATAAAAATTAAATATATATAAGTTTAATATTTTCGTTTATAGGTACAATAATAGCTCTTAGAATAAACAACACTACGAACAATTATTTGTATTAGCCATGAGTTGTACCTATTTACTTCTCAACATTTCGCTTCGGGCGACGAGTATTTTTTAAACTATTCGTTTCAGCCGCAAAACGTCGACTACTGAACACAGGCCTCGCTCATGGATCTCCATAAGGGGTAGTTGCCATACTCACCACGCTTGGCAGGCGGGTTGGCGAGCGCAGTACCTACGGGATGTTGGTACACGGAAAGACGCTGCTGTCCATCTTCTTGAGGTATCCCTCAGCAGGCTCTTACTGCATCCATGGGTATGAGAGGAGGGTTAACATTCTACTGCCAACTATTCGTCAAGTAAAAATCGATTAGCAGTAACTGGAGAAATTATACCCATTTTAACTGAAAATGATCACGTTGAACTTGCCTAGGTCCAGACGAGGCTCGAAGGACCAAACCTATTCTAATATTATCGTTAGTTTGCGGACGAATATTCTAGGCCCCTTAGAACCATAAAGATTTTAACATCGTCAGTTACATAGTTAATTAACAAGGCGTATTAGAGACGTGATCATCAGATAATTTATCTAATATAATCCTAAGACTGCTGTTAAGCGTATCTTAAAAGCGCCCAACATATTTAACATTTCAATCCCATTCAATGCACGCACATACCTGTATTTATGTAAATAAATTTTAAATGACTTCCTATGTTTTATGAGATTAGTTTTATAATGAAACTTCATCTTACCGTCCGTTTCAGCGCTCTTAACACACTGTACTGGTCTATAAATTAAATAAGAGTACCTAGGCAGTAGTTAAGGCTTAAAAAATGCCTAAAAAGGTAAAAAGTACCTACCTAGTTTAAGTGTTTTCGTTTATGTTACAGCCTAATTTAAAATAGCTTAAACAACATTTTAATTAGTTGTATTTCAGAACAAGTAGCGCCATCTGTCCTAAATCCGCGAAACTACATCTTGAACATTTAAGTTACCGCCATCTTGTGTCAATTTTATCAAACACTAACACACACTTCAAAATGTAGTTTTTTCTGGTTTCCTTCTAGTAAAATCATAATAATAAATAAAATAAATAAATAAAATAAGCCTTTATTGCTGTTTAACAATGTTTTCAATTAAATATATTATCTCTAACTATTGGTGTCGCTTCGTAACAACAGCTTGTCTTTCGACAAAGGCCTCCTCTAAAGACTTCCATCTCTCTCTGTCTCTCGCTATTCTCATCCATTCTGGACCAGCAACTCCTCTTAGGTCATCTTCCCATCGTTTCGTTTGTCGTCCTTTACTTCTTTTCCCATCCCTAGGGTACCATTCAGTTATTATTTTAGTCCATTTATCGTTCTTTTCTCTTAACATATGTCCTGCCCATTGCCATTTTAGTCTTTTGCATACTTTTTTCGCGTTTTTAAATTTAGTTACAATTTTTATTTTACTAAGTCTAATTTTGTCCTTTCGTTTGACTCCTATTACACTTCTCTCTATTGAACTTTGGCATACATTTATTTTATTCATCTGCTTTTCTGTTAGTGCCCAAGTTTGGCTACCATACGTTAAACATGGCAAAATGCATGTATTGAATACTTTTCTTTTTTCTCTCATTGGCATTTCTTTGTTTTTCATTATTTCGCTGAGAGACCAAAATCTCTTCCAAGTATTGGCTACCCTTCTGTCGATTTCTTTATGCATAGTATCACTTACGGCTATTAACTGTCCTAGATATACATATTCTTCGACGTATTCTATTACCTCTGTATTTACCGTGATACTATACGACTTTGTAGCATTTGTCATAATTTTTGTCTTAGCCGTGTTCATTGAGAGTCCTGCTTTCGTGCTTTGGTCAGACAAATGTTGAAGCATTTGCTCGAGATTTCTTGGGCACTCGGAAAATAGAATCAAATCATCAGCAAATCGTAAATGATTTAGGTTTTCGCCATTTATGTTTAGTCCATCTTTGTGCCATTCCAATTTCCTGAATATTATCTCCAAAGCAGCTGAAAACAACTTTGGTGAAATAGGGTCACCTTGCCGGACACCTCTCTCAATAGAAAATTCCTCTCCCATTGTTTCCAGTCTGACTTGGGCTGTGCTTTTCGAATATATATTCTTTAATATTTGTATATACTTTCCTTGTATTCCCTGCGTATGTAGTGCTTTCCAGATGTATTCGTGCTCTAATGAGTCGAAGGCTTTATTATAATCAACGAATCCCAGATAGTAGGTTTTATTGTATTCCTTGTATTTCTGCAAGATTTGTCTTAGAACATGAATGTGATCTATGGTTGAATATTTACTTCGAAAACCCGCCTGTTCTTTCGGTTGGTTTTCGTCAAGTGCAGTCGTGATTCGTGATAAAATGATTTTAGAAAATACTTTATAGATGTTGGACATCAGGCTGATTGGACGATAGTTTCCTATTTCCCCTTTATCTCCTTTCTTATGCAGCAATACAATTGTTGATTTAGTCCAGTCAGCAGGGATATTTTCAGTCTCTATAATGTCGTTCAATAATTCTGTTAATATAGGAGCGATCACCGGTGCAGTAGATTTTAGTAGTTCATTTGTTATTTGATCAGTTCCAGGTGTCTTGTCTCTCTTTTGTGTACTTATTGCTCTTATCGTTTCATCCGTTAATATTTTTGGTATTGGCTCCGAATCTATTGTGCTTCTTTCTTCTATATCTTCTTTTGGGTTCTTGCTCTGATAGAGGTTGCGATAGTAGTCTGTAGCTATCTTTAGCATTTCTGGTCTTTTACTTGTATAGTTCCCGTTTGTAGTTTTTATCTTGAGCATCCAATCTTTTTTTACGTTTAATTCCTTAATAGCCTTTTTTATTCCACCGGTTCTTTCGATATGTTTTTTCAGTGTATATTGTCTTCTTACTTTTTTATCCTTTCTTATATTTTCGCTTATCATTTTACTGAGTTCTGATATTTTAGGACGATTAAGTTTGTTGTCTCTCATTTGTAATAGTTCTTTTCTTTCTTGGAGCAGCTGTTGTGTTTCATAAGATATTATATTTTTGCTCTCTGTGTTTACTTTTTTAGTTTCTGTTTTTAAAAGTTTTATAATATTATCATACTTTGTTTGAAATGGTACGGATTTTTCTTTATTCTTTCCTATTAATGCATGTAAGTTAATCATGAGATGGTCGCTATTTCCGGTGCATACAATGGCTGAACTGTCATTTTGAAATCTTCTCTTTCTTTTTATAGGTGCGCCTGTTAATTTCGCGCGGACCATTTTATGGTCTGAATTAAAGTTCAGATTGTGTATGACTGATATATCTTGAATTATTTTATCATTGTTAGACATAATAAAGTCTATTTCGTTCATAAACATACTAAACATACCTCGGATATACACATAGCTACTTTTAACGTGAGATCATTAAGAACAATCGAAAAACGTCTCGAACTCGAACTAGCCATAGAACAGATCAAATGGGATATAATAGGAGTTAGCGAGATGAGAAGACTAGGAGAAGGGATAGAAGACTACGGAAACTACATCTTACATTATAAAGGTGAGACACCAGGACTGTTTGGAGTTGGATTTTTAATAAAAAAGAGACTTGCACATAGAATAGAAGAAATAAAAGGAATTTCCGAAAGAATAACAATCCTGAACATAACTTTGCCCTTTGATAAAGAGGAAAAATGGTCTATCATTCAAGCATACTCACCTACCGAATCAGCTAAGAGTGCAGATGTAGCAAAAATTGAAAAGTTCTATGAAGATCTACAAACAACTGTTCAAAACAGTCACAAAAATCTCATTGTCATGGGCGATTTTAATGGACAGATAGGAATTAGGAGCAATAGTGGAGAAGAATACACAGTAGGAAAATTTGGTCACGGTAAAAGAACTAAAAACGGGTCCAGATTAGTCACCTTTGCTTTGGAAAATAAACTAAGGATACTTAATAGTTTTTACAAAAAAAGAAAAACGAAGAAGTGGACATGGATTTCCCCTAACGGACTTTGTAAGAACGAAAAAAAAATCATAATATAATTTTAATATTTTATTTTCCAAAATAGGTAATCAAATAGGTATTAGATTCGATATCATCGGTACATCCAGTGTGACCTTTACTTAAAACTTTACTTAAAACTTAAGAGATTTTAAAATCATTAAATTCTAAATGGATTATTAAAATCGTTATCTATGTACAAGATACCCGAAGATCTTTGATGTCATTATTGAGATGGCAAACTAAATGCAGATCCTTATTGGTTTGAGAGCAATATTAAAGCTATTCAGAATGTTTTTTTAGGTGTATGCTTAATATTAGATTAAAATATTATAACTTATACTTCTATTGTCACACAAGCAATATTCGCGTACACTTACAAGACGAAATCCATAGCGGAACTCAACTAAGAGTAAAACATTACTTCTACAATAAAATTACAATGAAATTAATGCAAGGTATATCACATTTAATTCCTACATCGTAAAATAGACATGACAGGGTATAAAAACCCAAATTATATTTAGTCCGTCTGTTCGATCAAAAAAAACGAATAATAGACATGTATTTTTTCCGTTGTCGAAAAAATAAACAATGTTGTAAATTTCACACAGCACCATCCAGCCCCCCCAGTAAGCATAGCTTGTGATATGAGTACAGATGGTTCCTCTATCACTACGAAAATGATACCTTGACGTGCAATTACTGCAAACGCACTTTCAAAGCCAAAATAGGGTACATTAGCCACATCAGAGCACACGGACGAAGATCATCCGTATGAACTGTAAACAAAAGTTAAGTCGCCGTGGCCGAAATCGGCCTGGAAGACATCAGTCATCGTCATCACAGATGGTTCATACAATTCCGTCATACAGTGTATTATATTATCTGTGGTCACACTCATCTATAATAATATTATAAAGAGACAAGATTTGTATTTCTGTATTTTTGAATGTTTGTAATGAATAAACTAAAAACCTACTGGACCGATTTTTTATATTTTTTTACTTATAAAATGCTACTTTATTAGTGAGTACATAGGCTATTTTTTGGACCCGGTGGATGGCGCTGCAATAAGGCGGTGTGTTCGCGTGAGTCAGCTAGTATGCAGATAAAGCGCATTCATGTTTAGGAATGGCGGCTCTTGACGTCATAATTTACCCATAATATCATTAGGCGTGACGTCGCCCTACACTTGGGACTCAATGTATAGCCGATATTTTTTGGTTACTTAAAAAATACGTGTACAATGGTGTCGATTCTGTGGCTGCACTTCCCAAAGCTAACTATAATTAGAGATATGACGTTTCTGATTTGAAGCTCCCGACGTAAAATTTGTTAAAATTGTTCCATTTCAATTTTAGTAAGGCATAATAGCTATAATGTCACAAGTCCGTTTTACGTCAATTTATTTAGCTTTAGCTAGTCAGTGCTACAACAGAATCGACACCAATATCTTGTGAATCTACACGACGAACTAAGAATTATAATTCAGCCTAGTATTGTAATGATTTGTAAAAATTTGTACTGACAAAATGGCAAAGTATGGCCACTATTTTATATTGTATTTTTCATATTCTAAAGGCACACTTTTTAAATTACTTATTTTGTAATCGAACTGAAATAGTATCTTATGTTAGTTTAGTAAAACCCTTAATCCAATATTATAACTTAATCTTGCGTAGAGTCCGTTGCAACTAAGTGAAACAATCTCTTTAGTGGAAAACTTAAAAATCTATATCTTAAAAAGGTAATAGTTGTGCCCAAAATTGGTACAACCTAGAAAAGAGCTTGACAACTCTTCCGTCCTTGCTAGTTCTTTTTTGATTATAAAAATGTCTTTAAAATAAATAACTATAATAAACCTATAAACAAAAAATAAACTGGAAATTATTTTCCTAAATAAAATAATTTCCGCAAAATATCTACATGATTGATCATTGACACACCCTGTGATGTTCATGATAATTACATGATTATTGTACCTTATACATTTGTGTAACACTTTTGAAATGCAATTATAAATACAGCTTATAAAAATTATAAGTAGTAAGTAGTATGTAAGTGCTACAAAATATTAATTATTATCATATTTCATACAGGTGTATTATAACATGTGTACTAACCCAGAAGAGGAGGTAGGTTTGAGCCCATGTAAACAAGAAGTTTTAGAAATAAAAAAAATCGAAAATTCGTATATTTTAGTTATTTTTTTTATTTTATTTCGAAATCTTTTTATTTACATTTTGACTAGTGGATGTGCTGTAAATATGATCCTTAGTTATGCTCGTAATTGGATCTTTTGTCTGTTTTTTAGGCAATTTTATTTGTACCTTCTACGGCCACTTTTCGCGGAGATTAATGACACTGTTATGAATCAGCTAACGTTTGGGTTGTCGTAATCTACTAATTGACAAGAAAATGCCAATTCGTGGTTGAAATTAAAACCGAATTCTGGAAAGTCGTAAAACTGCAAATGTGCCTTTTGGTGGTCGGAATCACCCTAGTCGGGTTATTACACATATAATAATACACCATATAAGTATACTTATAACAACCACTTGGTAATTAAATATCCGTTAACCACCTTTGTAATTAAATATCCGTGTTTTATTACATGGATGTTGTACAAATTGCATATTTTCAAAAGAAATTGTTCCATCTTTTTAAGATGTTCTCTGGTTTCATAACATGTATAATTTTTGAATTTTAATTTTAATTTTATTTAAATTTGTGTGTGTAATATGGATTATTTAATTATCTGAAA
Source organism: Pasiphila rectangulata (assembly GCA_963082625.1). Classification (NCBI taxonomy): domain Eukaryota; kingdom Metazoa; phylum Arthropoda; class Insecta; order Lepidoptera; family Geometridae; genus Pasiphila; species Pasiphila rectangulata. The sequence continues at coordinate 6,516,823 of OY720254.1, read as the reverse complement.
TAAAATGAATACAATACAATAACAAAATTTTAAAATGTTGGAGGCGTGTTTGTTAATTGTTCCAATTCTTAATCACTAAGTCCTTATTAACAGAATACCTATTCTACTACTAATGCAAACTCGTCAATATCCTCGCACATCGAGTTGAATCCCGCAGCCCATTCGTCAGCCTCTTTCTCCTGAAACAATTAAAAAAAAGGTATATATTAGATTATGCGTTTGGGCTGCGTTTGGTAAATTGGACGACATTCTGAAGTCAGCTGAAATCCACAATGTCTGAAGCTTTACAATCAATGTGTTTTTCCCACTATGACTTATGCTGCCGAGACATGGACGCTCACGCAGGAGGCTGTGTGTGTACAGGAGTACAGATTCAGAGTTGCACAGAGCCATGGAGCGTGCCATGCTCGGCAACAAGCTTATTGACCGTGTTCTCAACATCAAGATCCGGAGTCAGACAAAGGTGAAAGATGTTGGGAATCGCATTACAGAACTAAAGTGGAGCTGGGCAGAACACCTTGCACAGAGACATGACGACAGGTGGAGTAAGGCGTTAACTGAATGGCATCCAAGAACTGGATACAGAAACGTCGATCGTCCAATATCGATATGGGCAGACGAGATCAAAAGCGTTGCAGGGCTGACCTGGATAAGATTGGCACAGAACATAAATATGGCACAAATATATGGAGGCCTATAGCCTAAATTTTTGATTTTATAACCATGTATAGTTACCTCTTTTTTAGACAATTGCTTTTTGGGTTTCTTCTTCTTAACGACCTTCTTTTGCTTGACATTTGGCATGTGGAAGGTCAGGTCACCGAGGTCATCTTCATCGCTGGACCTCGCTTCAGGCACTTCTGTTTGCGTGTCACTGTCGGAGGTGGAACGCTGGCGGAATGTGACCTTCTTTGCTTTGCCGTAGCTATTCCTTTGCAGCTGTGGAAAGGGGGAAAAAATATGTAAGTTAAGTATTTTACAAGCTTTTATTTAGCTTGTCCTATATGTTTGTATGTATGTATGTACGTATGTATGTATAATGTAACTATGTTTGTTCGCGGAATCTTGCAACTCAATTTTGAAGCAGACATCTTCAACCGATTGAGCTGAAATTTTGTATATGTCGGCGGCCGATCGTAGAATTGGGCACATCATGATGTGCCTCGGCATATCATGATATGGCGGCATTTCTTGAAATACGCCACTGTCTAGGGGGCACATCATGATGTGCCCAAACCGAATCCGGGCAGATCGATGAAAACCAAACGTTTGTCGATATTCCCAGTAAACGCTTCGCCAGATCATGAAATGCCCATAGGACAAAACGTCACATCGTCAAATAGTTCAAATGTAAACCGCTAGAGGCGCTGCTTACGGGGTTTCTTAGTAGAGTGCCCGCAAGTTAACTCTGCGCGCGGCCGAAATCGGAACTAATCGTACGCCGCCATGTTGATGCTTATGTGAGGTGTCAAAAGTTGTTGTTGTGTTCCGTGTTTTTATTCGTTTTCAAAGTAAATAATCGCCATCGCTATGCCGAAAGTGATTAAAAGTGCTGGCAGGGATATTATCCTGAAGGTCAAATGTGCCTGTGAAGAAGAACGAGACAATAACGGGCCTACAGTACCGTTTTCCAAAGTTAAGAGCCCGCGTTGCGTATTTGACAGGTAATTTTAGGGTTGCCTGCCATAACAATAAAACTCCCCGCGTTTTCTAGATTAGTTTGTAGTTTTCGTCGTGTCATTAATAATAATTATCATGTACTTAATTATTGTATGAGTATTGAGCATTGCTGTTATTTTGTTTTAGGGGTTTCCGAACGCACTGTCACCCAAATTACTCAAGAGGGTAATGTAGCATCAGCTTCATCTTCAAAAATTGTGACTCCGGGAAAAACCAGGAATCGGAAGAAAAAAATTGATGAATTAGACGATTTTGATAAGTGCGCTATAAGGCATACAATTCAATCGTTTTACGTCGTGAAGAAGGAGATTCCTACCATAAATAAACTTTGGTTGGCATTGAAAGCAGATATTGATTTTAAATATGGCAGAACATCTTTAAGGACTATTCTAAAAACTATGGGCTAAACTATCTTCTGATGAAGATTCTATAATTGATTCGGATGAAGATGTTCAAATGGAAGGCATAAACCCTCTGCAGGACCATTCATATACAAAATTTTCCAATACAACTAGGTATTCAATAAAAGACTTGCAAGGTTCCCATGGGCTTTTAATTTCCTTTTTCATTGTATCTAATACTTATTATAAAATATTATTTGAATAAAAATATTAAATATTATCTGCATGAGGCCGCAAAGTTCTCGAATGGAGGCCACGGATTGGCAAACACAGCGTAGGACGTCCACCTACAAGATGAGCAGACGACTTGGTGAGAACCGCTGGTCGGCGATGGATGCAGACGGCTTCCAACCGCAGTACTTGGAGATCAATGAGGGAGGCCTTTGTCCAGCAGTGAACGTCCTACGGCTGACTTGATAATGATTATATATTATCTAATGTTATAAAATATTATTTTATAATATTATATTATTTATTATAAAATGCCATCGGTAATAAATTAGTAAGAACATGAACCTAGCCAGAATACTTCAATTATGAATCAAATTTGAGTATATGTATATCTTAAGTTTATTTTTGATTAAAATAAGGAAAACAAAAAATAGTTTAGCTGGCAACATTAAGTACGCCATCAGTCGCGCGCAGAGTTATCTTGCGGGCACTCTAGTAATTGCGGCAACATGGCGACAACAACAAATAACGAGGAGTTTGGTAACGAAAATGAAAATGGTGAAAGAAGTGCGTTTCAGTTAAACTATAATTAGCAACTGAAAGACTTTTATGCAAGCCACGTCAACACCAACCGCAACGTAAAAAAGCCGTGGACGAAAGAACGAGTTAAAGAGGTTAGTAATTATTATTAAATTGGTTCATTAAGAATAAACAAATCTATTCCATTTTTACAACGATTACTTTATTGTTACATGTATGCTAAATGCCTATATCTGTATAGTTTTCAGAATAATAACCCAAACCATTTGTTTTTAGGTTATAAACCAAATCAAGAAAAGTAGGGTGGCCACAACCCGGGAGTCGGTGGACTAATATTGGCTATCCAAGTACGATATTTTAGAGACTGCTGATGAGGATTTTTTGATTTTCAAAAAGAAAACTATTAGCGATCCCACGGTGCGCATTGTAAAAAATATTAGCGATCCCACAGTGCGCATACCACTCGAGAAATTTCGACTTCGATATCCAGACAGAAGTTCACAAAGCTAAACAAGAACAAAGCTAAGCAAAACAAGATGTACATGCCTGAAAAAGTTGTGTTCACATTATAAAGTGTAGTGTAATGAAACGACCGGGTCTGGATAACAACTGCTTTATTCTAATAGTAGGTAGTCTTAAATAAACTTATAAAGACCTACCCACAACATCTTCCCCTTTAAAATAATTAGATAAATGCTATACTAGCTTATACTAAAACATCTTAGAACTAAAAGTAATACCTAGGTTAGATCAAGTACTTAGGTATAAACGTCACCTTATTATATGACTCTAATTACATAGATCATTTTAGTTATTCGTTTTACTGCGAAGCACTGGAGGTGAATATTCAAAACTTTCCCCGAATTCTCTACTTGGTTCGTACTCATCCCCTTCCTCAACCGAGGTGTAGTCATCATCATCCCCATCTGATGATATAACAACAGGGCTATTTAGCTTTTTATTACTATCAGGCGTGCTCTTAATTAAATGTCGTCGGTTGCGTCGATAAATACCTAACTTGTTCTTGATAATATAAGAACGCGGAGTAGACGCTTTTCCCAAAACCGTACCACGGACTTTTTTATTACGGTCTAACATGATGACGTCATCGCCGACATTTAACTCAGTGAGCGCCTTTGAATGCTTATCATAATACATTTTGCATTTTTGTTGCTTATCAAGTAATATTTTATGCTGTAATTCGTTGTTTAAATTATTTTTCTGTCTTAACAAATCCGGATGAACCGGCAATCTACAGTTCAATCGTCGCCCCATCATAAGCTGTGCAGGAGAATCCAAGTTATCACGCGGAGTATTTCTATAGCTCAACAAATTTAAATAAAAGTCACTACCGCTATCTATAGATTTTTTTAATATTTTTTTAACGGTTTGAACAGCCCTTTCACTTTTACCATTAGACTGGGCATAGTACGGAGACGATGTAATATGAGTAAAACTCCAATCATCAGCAAAAATCTTAAAATTACGGCCTGCAAACTGTGGTCCGTTGTCACTAATAACAGTATCCGGAATTCCGTAACGAGCAAAATTTTCCTTTAAAGCTATAATTACCGACTTTGCAGATGTGTCTCTTAGATAACTAACTTCCACAAATCCAGAAAAATAGTCAACTAAAATTAAATAATTTTTCTTGCCGTACTCAAATAGATCAGTTCCGATTTTATTCCAAGGCAAGTCCGGTATCGAAACTGGGATCATAGGCTCCTTACTAGGTTTATTTGTATTCTCCTGACATACTTTACATTTTTTAACAAAATCTTCAATGTCTTTTGTTATATTTGGCCAAAACAGTACTTCACGCGCGCGTCTTTTACAGCGATCGATTCCTAGGTGCCCATCATGAATTAATTTCAACATTTCACTTCTTAGTGAATCTGGAATTAATACCTGTTTATTCTTAAAAATAACACTATCTACACAATATAATTCATCTCTAATAGACCAAAAGTACTTTAAATTACTCTGTACATCATATTTATGATTGGGCCAACCTTGATTTATATAAATAAGCAACTGTTTTAATACCCCATCCTTAATTGTCTCTTGCTTAACGAGAGATAGCTTATTCTTTGACATTGGGACATTACTGATGACCATTTTTAATTGATATAAGATTGCATTACTTATTTTGTCATCAAAAAGTTCAGGAAGAGGCGCGCGTGATAGTGTATCAGGTATATACATGAACTTCCCGGGCTTATAAATAATTGACAAATCATATGCTTGTAATCTTAACATCATTCTCTGCAAGCGTGCTGGGATCGAGTCTAAAGGCTTCTTAAATATGCTTTCTAGTGGCTTGTGGTCGGTTTCAATAATCACATTATGTTTTCCGTAAATATATTGGTGAAATTTTTCACATCCGAAAACGATGGCAAGTAATTCCTTTTCGATTTGAGCGTACCTACTTTGCGTGTCAGTGAGTGTACGCGAGGCGTACTCGACCGGGCGGCCGTGCTGCATCAGCACTGCGCCGAGCGCCACACTGCTTGCGTCTACTGATAACAGCACCGGGCTGTTTACGTCATACAGTCCTAATACAGGTGCATTACACAGAAGGTTTTTTAAATTTTTGAACGCCTCCTTATGCCCTACTTCCCAACTCCAATCCAAATTTTTTTTTAGAAGTTTCGTAAGCGGAAATATGTGCTCTGAATAATTTGGTATATATCTGGATAAATAATTAACTACTCCTAAAAATCTTTCCAAGCTCTTACGATTCGTTGGTTCGGGCATACTTTTTATAGCCCTTACTTTTTCCAAATCTACTTTCATTCCATCCTTGTTAAAGACATGACCCAAATATTTTACCTCTTCTAATCCTATACGGCACTTTTCTTTATTAAATTTTAAATTGATCTCTCGCGCTCTTTTAAATAACATTTTCAGCCGCATATCATGCTCCTGCCTTGTACTTCCCCAACATATGATGTCATCGATAAATGATTCTACTCCGTCCAAGCCTTCTAGCAGCTGTTTTATTTTTGCATGAAACACTTCTGGCGCGCAATTTAAACCAAAAGGTAGCCTCAAGTACTGGTACCGGCCAAATGGAGTGTTAAATGTGCATAAATCAGCACTTTCCTTATCTAAAATCACCGACCAAAACCCAGAATTAGCATCCAAAACTGAGAAATACTTAGCGCCATGAAGTTTAACAGTTAACTCATTTATTGTTGGCAACTGAAAATGCGCACGTTGTATAGCTACATTGAGGGGCCTAGGATCCAAACATACACGTAACTGGCCATTTTTTTTAGCTACTATAACCAAAGAATTTACCCACGGCGTAGGATATGTTACTTTTTTAATAACTCCCAATTGTGTCATTCTGTTTAATTCTTCTTGTAGTTTATCGCGTAGTCCTAACGGTACTTTTCGTGAAGCACAAACCACTGGTAAAACATTTTTATCGACTACAATGTGGTATTCACCGGGTAAACAACCCAACCCATTAAATAAATCTTCATTTTCTGAAATACTAACATTTTGGATCCTTTTTACTAACCCTAACGTTACGCAAGCCTTTAGTCCCAGCACACTTTGGCTATTTATAGCGGCAATAGCAAATTTTAATTTATATTGAACATTTTTATAGTTCCATTTTAGATAACAAATTCCTTTTATGGGAATCAATCCACCATTGTACGATTGTAATTTAACACCATGATTATTCTCAATAATTTCTGGGTCATAACCCATAGCTATGAAACGTACGTACGACAAAACATTTATATCAGCACCGGTATCTAGCTTGAACTTCTCGGGGCCGCGCTCCCCGTAAAGAACTTGAAACCAGTCCTCCGACACAGTGCTAATTTCGGAAACATTATTTAGCATGGATATAAAAAACGACTCACGGTCATCTTCCTCGACCGACTTCTCTTCTTGTAATCCAATGTCATACAATTTCTTCATATCTTTTTTTAACTTACACATCCTAGCAAAATGACCATGATTCTCACACACATAGCACTGCACATTTGTAGCCGGGCACTCCGCTGGTGTACTACACTGTCGTCCGCACCTGAGACAGTGAGGTGATAACGGCACTGTACGGCGTCCAGCCCCGCTGGCGCCAGCGCCGCCGCCGCTTGCAGCGACAGGGTGTGGGCGGGCGCGCCCCGCCGGGCCTCCACGGCCGCCGCGCCAGCCGCGCCGGTAGCCCCGACCGCCGCCGCCGCCGGCGGCTCCTCGCACGCCGACTGCGTCTACGTGCGCCGCCGGCCCCGGGCCAGCACTGCGCGACTCCAACATACGGCTGCTGTCGCATGATATTTCATCGACTTGGACAATTTTGATCGCTTTATCCAATGTCAAATCATCCGTTCTTAGTAGGCGATCTCGAACTACGGTATTGCTTATTCCACAAACAATGCGGTCGCGAATAAGTTCTTCTTCTAAGTTAACAAATTCGCAACTTTTGCTCAGTAACTTTAATGCAGTAACGTACTGATTTATCGACTCGCCAGTTTCTTGATTTCTAGTGAAAAAGTGATACCTTGCTAAGGTTATGTTCGGCTTGACTCCGAAATATTCATCAAACTTTTTCAGTAACAGCGCCACATTGTCTTTGTCACCTTCATTTGTAAACGAAAATGTTTCGTAGACATCGAACCCCTCGGGTCCGATCAAATTGATCAAAAGACTAGCCTGCACCCCATCTTCTTCCTTATGCACCCCAGATGCTTTAAGAAAATGGCTAAACTGCGTCTTCCATCGCTTCCATGCGTCAGCCCGGCTGACGGAGCTGCCATCCACACTTAATTCCGCCGGTGGTCGCGCGTGTTCCATTTTTTCACAACAACAACACGATACACAATATTATTTCGAGATAAAATGATAGTTTTAACGTGGGTTAATATTGTATTTGATTAAAAATCACCGCTGTCACCATGTAGTGTAATGAAACGACCGGGTCTGGATAACAACTGCTTTATTCTAATAGTAGGTAGTCTTAAATAAACTTATAAAGACCTACCCACAACATAAAGGAAAACAATAATAATAAAATAAAGTCTAATATTGTCATAAAGTAATAAACACAACAGTAATAAAGTATAATAAAAGTTTTGCTAAAAGTATATTTATTGTTTAGTTTGATTTACGGTAATAGTTTGTAAAGTACTCTGCAAAGCCTTATATTGTCATAAAGAATAATTAATACATAAAATATCTGTGATTTTAAGTGCCTAAGTACTAAGTACCGATAATACCTACTACACGTAAAACGACTTTAAATAAACGACTTTCAATGATAAATATATAGCATTATTATTTGATAACTAGGCAATGTCCAATCTCTCTCTTACATAGGTTTTAAACTTTATTACCAAGCTGTTAAGGACCCACTAATGAGTGGTTGACAAGATTTATCTTCTGACAAAAAGCCTTAAAATTATCATTAGTTCCCGTATTGATTTTTGCTACTTGTGATGTTTTCTAACAGTTAAGTAGGTTTTAGTCAGTATAAATAGAAACAACATAATTATTTTAATAACTACTATATCATAGCTCGATGTAGTAATGTAAATGTTGACCATGAGTACCATTCCCTTCACCAATCAAATTCTATGGTCACCCTATTATTCGATATGCCGAGTGATAGGCTGGCAGATCGTCGAACGTTGGTCTTGAAACGATATGGCGGGTTTTGCATGACAGATCAAGAAATGCCGCCATATCATGATATGCCGAGGCACATCATGATGTGCCCAATTCTACGATCGGCCGCCGACATATACATGTTTACTTTGGATGAAAATGCATGGTCAGCTATGTGACGTCACTCTGAATCCAACATGGCGGAACACCCAAGATGGCGACCTACTTATTTTAATGTACCCCTATAATATGGGTATCAAATGAAAGGTCTGGCTGAGAAAGCCTCAAAAAATGAAATGACGTCACTCTGAATCCAACATGGCGGAACACCCAAGATGGCGGACTAGTTATTTTTAATGGACTCCAACAAAATGCGTATCAAATGAAAGGCCTTGCTGAGAGTTACTCGAAAAATTAAATGACGTGAAGCATCTGGACTGGACTGGCCTGCACTGCATTACACTGCACTGCACTGCACTGGACTGGACTGGACTGAAGTGAACTGGACTGGACTGTACTGTCATGTACTATTCTGTACTGTACTGGCGAACTACTTATTTTTTTAATGTACTCCTATAATATGGGTATCAAATGAAAGGGCTTGCTGAGAATAATGCAAAAAATTATATGGCTTCAATCTGACCCCAACATGGCGGAACACCCAAGATGGCGGACAAGTTATTTTTAATGGACTCCTACAATATGGGTATCAAATGAAAGGGCTTGCTGAAAATAGTTCGAAAATGAAGTGACGATACTCTGAATCCAATATGGCGAAACACCCAAGATGGCGGACTAGTTATTTTTAATGGACTCGAACAAAATGCGTATCAAATGAAAGGCCTTGCTGAGAGTTACTCGAAAAATTAAATGACGTGAAGCATCTGGACTGGACTGGACTGGAATGGACTGGCCTGCACTGCATTACACTGCACTGCACTGGACTGGACTGAAGTGAACTGGACTGGACTGTACTGTCATGTACTATTCTGTACTGTACTGGCGAACTACTTGTTTTTTAATGTACTCCTATAATATGGGTATCAAATGAAAGGGCTTGCTGAGAATAATGCAAAAAATTATATGGCTTCAATCCGACCCCAACATGGCGGAACACCCAAGATGGCGGACAAGTTATTTTTAATGGACTCCTACAATATGGGTATCAAATGAAAGGGCTTGCTGAAAATAGTTCGAAAATTAAGTGACGATACTCTGAATCCAATATGGCGAAACATCCAAGATGGCGGACTAGTTATTCTTAATGCACTCCTATAATATAGGTATCAAATGAAAGGCCTTGGTGAGTTACTAGAAAACTTAAATGACATTACTCGAAATCCAACATGACGGTATACCTACTCAAGATGGCAGACTAGTTATTCTTAATGCACTCTTACAATATGGGTATCAAATTAAAGGCCTTGCTGAGAGTTACTTGAAAAATTATATGACATCACTCTCAATCCAACATGGCGGTCATGAGATGAACAGACAAGAAACCAACTGCCCAGTGATAAGGATAACTAAAAAGTAAAAAATAAATTTAAAGTAAAAAACTTTTAAACAAACAAGCTTTTATGTAAACATACCCACCCACTAAAATAATAAAATAAACATTTTCCATTAAAGTTTAATGTCAACTTAAAACGTCTTTACACATGTAATAAAAAAGCTTGTCGCGATTCAAATAAAAGATCGATTTAAATAAAAGCTTGTTCGTTAAAGTTTTTTTTACTTTAAATTTATTTTGCTTAGTTGTGGGGGCCGGCAGTAGAATGTTGCCCCCTCCTCTCTTGCCCACGGATGCAGTAAGAATCTGCCAAGGGAACTCCGTGAAGCGTGGCGATTATTGCTACAACCCTGGACAGACAACCCCCATAGGCCTCCCTCATAACCTTGGAGACCCATGAGGGATATCCAGCATGCCCTATGTCCAGCAGTGGATGTAGACAGCAGTCCTAAAGCTGAGATGAATTAATTGTTCCTAAACTTTTTCAAGGCTTACCTTCTGATGATGAACAACTTCAATATCTTCAAACAGGTGCACTGACTGCCCATCATCGTCACTTAAAGATGGTTCATCATTGGTAGCAGCAGTTTCATCAGCGTTTTTCGGTTTGTCCGGGAACAGTGGAGCAGCTTCCGCTGATTTTATTAGTTCATACAACTTTTCTACCTCTGAACCAGCCAACTTAGCTGTGGCTGTGATGGGTAAGATTGCTCTGGTAGGGCCGCTTAGTGTGTTGATTTCTTGGAGTACTCTGGACTTAGGTCTCAGTGGTCTTGCCCTAGTGTGTCTAACATTTTTGATGGGTGAGATGTTCTCTTGATCAACACTCTCACTGTCATCAAAACCAAAGAAAGTATTATCCTTATTCTTAGACTTTTTGGGGGACTTTTCAATGTTGTTTGAGTTTTCTCTAGGGTTTGAGTTTTCCATTATATTTTCATGATTCTCAATGTTGTTTGAATTTTCATTTGTATTTTCATGATTCTCAATGTTGTTTGAATTTTCATGATTCTCAATGTTGTTTATATTTTCTTTCTCACATGATTTATCATTGCTACTATTTGTAACTTTAGGGGTGGCTAGAACCTCTTTCCTTGGCTTTTTAGGAGTTTTATATCCAAACTCTTTTGATGTGTTGCTATAGTTAATATCATCAAAGAGAGAGTTATTTTTTGTTGGGGATATAGACCTGCCCCGTTTCTTCTTCAAGCTTCTCTCAGCAACTTCTTTCATGAAGGATATGATACTTGTCTGCTTCAGAGTTGGAGGATCTTCCACTGGATGCAAGGGCTCGTCATAAACCATGTTCGTGGACACATGTTTCTTCTTGGCAATTTCTTCTGAATTAACAAAAGAGCTCTCAACAGCTGGTGTCATGTTTGGTTTTACATAGGTATTGGCATGCCATCTGATGGGTAAGTTGCCGAATTCAACTCTCCATGGGCTGGCCAGGGGATGGCGGACAGACATATTCATACTGCTGCTTGCGACAGGCTGCTCATCAAAGAAGCTAACATTTTCTTGTAAATTTAAAGGATCATTGGGATTTACCATGCCACTGTTATTTGGGGCGTCTTCACCAATATCTCTAGGTGTTTTTGGGCATGGCGAATTCACTGGGGAGTAGTTGAAGTCATTGGTGTCATTTGCCTCAAAATCTGCAGCAATGTCTTCTACATGAATGGAAGCATAGTTGGACATGTGAATAGACTTGGCTGACTCGTTTACTGGCTGTGCTGGTGTGTAGTTCAGCGATTTATTTTCTATAGCTGGTTTTACTTGTATGTTCTCAATTATTTGTATTTTGTTATTTTCAGCATTCTTAGTAACTATTGGTTTGTTTTGTTGCTGTTTATTCAGAGTATGAATTTTTTCAGCCTGTGTATTTTGTGGTTGAGTAGGTTTAACTTGTGTATTTTGTGGTTGAGTAGGTTTAACTTGTGTATTTTGTGGTTGAGTAGGTTTAACTTGTGTGTTTTGAGACTGTGATGGTTTTACCTTACTTTTCAGAGATTCTAAAGCTATCTGCAAATTCTTTTCATAATTATTCTTGAGGACAACAGTTTTGGTTTTAGCTGGCCTTTTTTGTACAGCTCTTTTACGTTTTTTCTTTTGCGGTTTAGGTTCTTCATTAGGGTCAAAAGTAAACTCATAGACATCATCTCTAACATCAATTTTCCGGTCTTCAAATACCCGGAATGAAAAGTTTTTATCCAGTATCCTTTTTCCTATCCCTTCTTTGACATTTGCTTTAGGGCTGGACAGTTTTTTAGGTGATTTGCTACTGATTACACCCTTTGTTAATGTTTTTTTACCTCTATTGTTGTTAGAGTCCGAAGTTCTCTCCTTAGAACTGCTTGATTTAGTTTCTAATTTGCTGAAGTAATGCTCAATATGTTTGGAGTCTAAGCTTACTGACACTTCCTTTAAATTATTCCTGTTTTTTCTTGTAGCCCTTTTCTGTAGGCTGGGTTTTATTGTATTTTCACCATATACATCATTAATCTTAGATTGAGTGTTTTTTTGAACAATGGGGGTGCTCGCATGGCATGGCTGAACCGGGATAAATTTGCTTGGACTGACAGAATGATCTTCAAACTTGGATGGTAGCCTGCAAATTCTCTTTGGCCGATTTTGGACCAGACTGCTGTCTAAACTTTGGGAGGGTGTTTTGAAAGGTGAAGATGAAACACTTTGCCTGTGTTTATTTGGTGTTTCTGGCTTTTGAGTTTTAGGAGGCTCTTTGACTGGCTGTAAACTATTTCTTCTTGGTCTGTTGGTGACAACATTTGCTTGTAATTTAGCTGATGATGGTTTGGCCTTTTTAGACGAAGGTTTTACTGGTGACACGTCAGGAGTAAAAATAACAGAAGACTTATTACTGACAGGCCTTTCTTTGCTATTAGATAGGTCTTTGAGAATTTGGTTTTCTTCAAACCGATTCGGCAATCGTCTCTCTCGTCGTGGTCTTACCTCGTCCTTAGTCTGAACATTTGGCGCCTTATTCTTCAAGGCAACTTTAGAAGTCTTGATAGGTTCATCAATTGAAGCATTGTCGTCAGAGAGCGAGTTTGTTTTATCAGCTAGAGCTTTCCTTGCAGGCTTAGAAACTTTACCATCACTGTTCACTTTGGTTTTCCTAACAACTTCTATGTTTTCTTTCAAAACTTTGGTGTTCCTTGTTCTTGTTCGAGGTGCCATCACGCTATCCAGATCCAAACATTTGTACGAGAGGTCTGTTTAGCAGCATGTGATCAATGTTATAATTACAATTCAATTTGAAGCATAAAATAACCACTGGTTTGTATGCAAAATAATAATGATAATTTCTCGAACCTTTCACCACATAATTAGATTTTGTTGTTGGTAAAACTAAAACGTAATTTTCGCTCGTTTTTTCAAATTGACAGTGTTTGGTGTTTTGACATCAGCCAGCACAGTTGACAGTGGCGTGGCAACTATTCTTCTTCTTTTCTTTCTAATGGCTGATGTGGCAATTATTGTGGCAAAGCATACTTTTATGCCACAGACACCCTAAATATAACGGAATACACCTTAGTTTACACCATACAATAAGGCGTTTTCACATAAAATATAAGTTACAAAATAGTTCCATATCACTAAATAGAGGGCGCTTTTACTAGAAGCAATTTTGTATCAGTGCCAAAACAATATTCCGCAGGGTGATTACGTATCTCGCGACAGGTTTTGCAACAGGCATTTGACAGCAACGATTGCTACAAAATAGACGTTTGACAGCAACGATTGCCTGTTTCAAAACCTGTCGCGAGATACGTAAGTTCACCCTGCGGTTCTTCACTATTCTTTTTGGGATTCAGTTTCCGAAACCTCCATCTTCGAGGCAAGAACGGCTACATTTCATGGTAGTTCAAGCTCAAGTTCAAAATATTTATTGTAACTAGGTATGTAGGTATGCTGCCACAAAATGCTGGGAAACTTACCTCTCCTTTGAAAAACTGTAGAATAGCTTATGTAGAAAAAACTTAAAAAAAATGTTACTAGACTAACATCAAAGCTCTACGTAGAAATATAATAGAAGATAGAAAATACTTCATTGCACACCTTAAAACTAAACATTTTAACAAGAAACACTAAAAAACAATTACATAGCGGGCTATGTACCAAATTGCTTTAGGCCTCAAATGAAATAAACTATAATCTATAAAAATGTTGAATTAAGTATCAAGTATGATTTATTGCATGTTGTATTAAAAAAGGTCTTATATTTACGTATGTAAGGATGTGTGGAGTGAAGTCTTCCTGTGTTTTACTTATTATAATTAATTTATTATTCGACTTGCAGTTGTTACGTGTTAGTTATTATAATGCAGCCCACAGCGCTATTCACAGAATGCTATGAGTTTTTCTTAAATACCGCTAGGTTGAATGACCTACAAAACAAGTATTATTATTATAAGTGAATTAATTAAAAATAACATATAACTAAGACAAGCAGATATTCTTAAGACACTTTGCAGAAGGCTTAAAACAATACCAAGCATATAGGAAATAAAATAATATATAAAAACATTTATAAAACTGCTACAATTTCAAATTCTTCATGACTAAAATCTTAAATTGATACATTATACATAACAATATATTATCTATGTCTGCGAAGTATTTGTTATAAGACTCCAGCATGCTGCGTGTGGGTGATCACCATCCGGAGTTGACACGGCAAGACAGTGTTGAGTGCAAATAAGCGGCTGCCACGCACCTCTTTGACATGTACCTACTGATCTTGGGACAGCATAACAAATATTCCTTACTAACTCAATACAATTGAACTTATTGTTGACAATCTTATGTAGAATTGTAGCTTCCAAGTAGAGACGTCTAGAGTCTAAACTAGGTACCTTAAACAAGTTAAGCAGAAGGGAACCCAGTGGAACCCCGAAATGGTAAGACGCTGCGGCAGACCGAAGAAGCGATGACGTGACGAGGTAGACCAATATAACATGCTCATGGGTCGAATTGACAGCAGATCGAGAAGCATGGAGAGATGAGGAGGAGGCTTTTACCAAGCGGTGGGACACTTACGGCTAATTGGAATTGGAAAATAAACATAATTTATTTTATTTTATTATAATCATTATCCGCTTTGCAAAAGAGCAGACTTGGAGTTTGCCAGCGAGCGATGGAGCGCAGTATCCTAGGAGTCAAATTGTCAGACCGGATAAAAAATAGTGAACTGCGCTCCAAAACTCGCAACAGATCGCAGACGTCGCCCAAAAATCGGGCCAATTGAAGTGGGATTGGGCGGGTCACGTCTGCCGCAGGTCGGATGAGTCATGGGCTAAATCCACTACCGAATGGATCCCACAAGACAAGAAACGACCTCGCGGCAGACCGAGACGTCGATGGAGAGACGAACTCGACGCATACTTGGAAGACTGGACCACAGTAGCTCAAGACAGAGAAAGGTGGAAGGAAGGAAGGGAGGCCTTTGCCCTGCAGTGGGACAGTACAGGCTCTTAATAAGTAATAATAATATAATCAATAATCACTTATTTGAACAAACGCGGTATTATAGCCATAATAATTGGTATGCAAATACATACAACATACCTACATATGCTGTAAAAATATAACCCTTCTTCCGGCAGTCAGAAAATAAATCATAGCACTCACCTACTTGACCACATACATAATTTCATCACAAGTAATAATGCTTACATCCAACGAAGTTGGCACGGGTCAGCTAGGCATGTTATAAATCAATAAATATATGAAATTTTAATATAAGATAATACATTTATCTATTTTACAATTTGATTATTGTATACTTAACTTCTAACCACACCTTTTTTTGTTATTTTATTAATTCTGATAATATTGTGTTATTCTATTGGTAAATTGTGTTTTTACATAGCACTATATTGTTATTAACTGTTTAAATTGTCATTTAGTGTTGCAAAGCGGCCACTTTGCGCTTGTATAAGTGTGCAACCACGGAAGACCAGCGCTGGGGCGCGATTTATTGTATTGTACCACAGCAATTGCTAAGTGGTGGCCATTTTTGTTAACATATTTTTAAGTATCTACTAGTTGTTTCTGTGAGTTTTTTTTGTTTGATTTCATGTATCTTCGAATTGTTGTGTGTACTTTATGCTTAGTAACAAAATAAACTTGTATTTGTCTTCATCTTTTTAAGTTTTAATATATTTGCCCCTAAAACAATCAATCTCACCAATTGAATGACCAAGCAGAATTTTGTTCTGGCACTTTCGGCCGCGGCACGCTCACTATGCTCGCTCGGCTCGTGCGTTGTTGTCATCCAGTTCAAGGTCATCTAGTTTTTTTATCATTTGGTGATTCAATTTAGGTGACAGATCTAATATTTTAGAAACAAATTTATTAAGGTATTGCAGATTAGTGACAGAAAATAACTTGGTGACAAAAAAAAATTGTCTTTTTATTTTTATTGAAAGTTTTATAATAAACTTCATCTTAAATTGTATGACTTCAACATAGATTGGATGGTGTAGGCGACCTCTTTATTTGACATTTTCTTGACACTTCCCGAATCCCAGTGTATGTCAACGTCAGGCAGATAAGCCTTGCCGCCTACCGCTTCCGCTGCTGGGCTGGCAACCGTTGAAAATTGGAATTTGAATGAAACAAACGTACACTAGAACTTTGTTGTTGGTGTTGTGTAAAATTATTTTGTGAAAGATTTGCTGTATTATCATAGTGTGATCAATGTTTGATTAAAACGTGAAAGACCAATCTCTAACTAAATCAATCTAAAAGTTTGTAACCAAGGTGTTTCTCGTAGAGGTATGTTTTCTCAGTGAGTTTGCTACACATACAACTTTTAGCCTACTGAATATATTGGTTCATAAGTAAGCCCTAAATTTTAAGCTTTCCGTGTGCTTAAACCTCCACCTCTTTCATTGCAGAACTTTTTAAATTGACAAATACAAGTATTGTCAACTGTAAAGAAAAATAAATCTTGTCACATGCCCAAAAAAAACCCTCTTGGTACACAAGAAAATTGCAAAAGAACATGAAATAGGACCACTTCGGTCTTATTTTGATTAGAAAATATACAAAAGTGCCAAGATGGTGGAGTCTGAGAACAAGGGTACAATAGACACAGTCCAAGTGGCTTTGAGGATAAGACCATTGATGCGGAATGAAACGGACAGAGGATGTGAGGAGTGCATTGATGTTGTGGGTAGCGGGCCACAGGTGCAGATTAAAGACCTAGCATTTACCTACAACTATGTCTTCCCGCAACACATCAATCAACAAGAGTTCTATGACACAGCAGTCAAGGGTCTAATTGGGAAACTTTTTCAAGGTTTGTACTATTATTATATTTTGTTACTGTTAAAGTATTGCACATCCAGGTTAAGGTGTCACATGCAGATTTTTTTTTAAATATACAAAGTATAGAAGGTGTGGAAGGCCTTTGCTTGGGCTTGTATATATACCTACAATGGGATGATTTGGGGTAACAGTAACCAATTATAGAAACTTTATTTAGACTATTGGAAATTTAGATGGATATAAGTAACTAGCTGACCCGGTGCCCACTTCGTTGGGCTGTAATTTATGTAATTTATAGCCTATGACACTCACAAATACTGTGGCTTTCTATTAGTAAAAGAATTTTTGGTTCAGTAGATCCAGAGATTACCCCCTACAACCTCACAAACTCACAAACTTTACCTCTTTATAATATTAGTATAGATGAGCCAATTTCATCTCAAGAAATCTATGAGTATTAAGAAATAAGCCTCTTATAATATTGAACAGTGTCTTCTTCAGAAGACTGTATGAAGATCAAATAATACTGATGCAAAAGTTTTAGCCCTAGTCCTACCATTAAAAATTGCCATGGGGTGCCTGCAGTAGAATGTTGCCTCTGCCCTCTTACCTATGGATGCAGTAAGAATCTGCAAAGGGATACATCCAGAAGATGGGCAGCTTCATCTTTCCTACCAGTGACGCACTCTCCCACCTGCCTACCGAACATGGCGAGTTTAGCAACACGTCATCCTGGGGGTCTCATGATATTGGAGATCTATGAGGGAGCCCTATGTCCAGCATTAGATGATACAAAAAAAAATATACAAAGGAATATACCTAGAGTAAAAAAAATACTATCACTAGTCTAGTAGGCTGCATCAACTGGCCTTGGCTGGAAGGAGCTTGATGTTGCTGCATAAGATCATCCCTAGTGGAAATCCCTTCTGAGAGCCCATGTCCGATGGATAACAGTACACAATCATCATCATCTCATCTAGTTTATTTATTTATTTTTATTTTACCATTGCTATGCAAAAGCCTCCTTCAGTTTTTCCAGTGACTTTTTGGAATTTCCCAAATATTATCACTCTCAAAAACTGATGCTGGAAAAGCAGCTTCAGCTTCATAACAATGGTTTTACTAATGAACACATTCCAAAAGTGGTCCCTAAGCCAATTTCAGCAGCATAAGGGGTTTTATTCATATATTTATTTATTTGTTTTATTCCAGGTTACAATGTAACAATCCTAGCTTATGGCCAGACTGGTTCTGGTAAGACTTACACCATGGGCACTAACTACTCTGGATCGGACGGAGACTCCACTAAATTAGGTAAATTTCTTTTCAAATTAGCTTTGAGAGCCTTGTTCTGCTTGTAATGTACTTCTAACTCTATCAGAAGGTAGCCTAGATTGGAGGCATGCATGATGGGTGAGTTATGTATATAGAAACAAAATTGTATTTAAGTTATACAATTTTTATCAAATCTGGTACCCATAACAAGCTTCGAGCGCGGGTCTGACTCGCACTTGGCCGATTTTATTATTTATTCATGTATTTTCATTCCAGGTGTGATACCCCAAGCAGTGGCCGACATATTTGACTTCATTGAAATGCATGAAGACAAGTTCACTTTCAAAGTAAATGTGTCCTTTATGGAGCTGTACCAAGAGCAATGCTTTGATCTACTCTCTGGGAAAGAGAGGGGGCACAGTATCATTGAGATCCGAGAGGATATTAATAAGGGTGTCGTCCTACCTGGTAAGAAAATGCTATTTGCGACGAGAAAATGCTATACGCGACGACCTCTGTGGCGCAGGCGAAGGTCCGCCTGCGACGCAAGGGGTTGCGGGTTCGATTCTCGCCTTGGGACATATGTGTGTATGATCTGCAGATATTTGTTTAGGGTGTTCTGGATGCTTTTCTATATTATATTATAAATAAATATCTATCTATGTAGTGTAATGTATTAAATTAAGCATATTAGTCTAGTACCCATAGCACAGGCTCTGCTTAGCTTGGGATTAGATGATGCTGTGTGAACACTATTCCACTATTATCTATTTATTTTAAGCTCACATTATGCTATTGTTTCTAAAATTTAGTTTTGACAATATCCAAGCGTTCTTTAATGTCCCTATGGAAAAATTAAATGAGTTTGAGTATGAGTTTAGAAAGCTGTGTTGGCCCAGTGATATGTACCCCCGACTTTCCATCCGAAGGTCGTGGGTGCGATACCGGCCATGAACCAATGGAATTTTCTTCTATGAAAGATGTATGTGCACATTTAACATGTGCTTTAACGGTTACCAAAACATATAGTAAGGAAACCCGCATCTTAACTTTAGAATATGGACCTGTTCTTTACTGACTAATAGCTGACTTAACTGAGAGGATGGTATAGGTGCTAGACAAGCCTAATCCATCTAACAATATCCCAGGCACTGCAGCGTCACATACAGCATGAATACTAGTTGCTGACGCTGTATAAATCATCTACAAAAGATGCAGGGGCCTTTCTTATGCTACAGTCGACAGATCAAAGGTCATTGAGCCCTTCTTCTACAACATCAGTATCTGCTTTGGGAAAATTCGCTCACGGAATGCTGCCAGCGGCCTATAGTCCCTCTGGTATTTCAAGGGCAATAAGTAATAACAAGTGAAACACTAAAAACTAATATTATACACGTGAGTATGTATTTATGAATGTATGGATGATTGTTACTCTTTCACGCAAAAACTAGCCTAAGGATTGAGCTGAAATCTTGAGCATAATTGAGCAGGAATATCACACAGGCTACATTTTAACCCATGCGAAGCGGCGGGCATATGCTAGTGATACAATAATTTACCCTTCCTTGCAAACAACAAGGGCTATTATTTCCTGAAAGATATTTTTTCAAGATGACGCTTTCAAGATGGGTTAGCCTCTTGTATAAAATATTTACATGCGTAAAATAAAAATAAAAACTTATCTTCTAGCACGTAATGTCTGTAACGTGTGACAGATGGACGGTATGAGCTGAGACCGACAGTCGTCCGCAAAAACCCCGGAACACACATTCTTTCATTCGTCAGAATTCTTCCTTTGTGAAGGTCGGAAGAATATCAGTTGGAACATGCAACACAAAAGATTTAAAATTATACTAAAATTATAAAGAGGAAAGAATTGTATTTTGTATGTTTGTAACGAATAAATTCAAAAACTAGTGAACCGATTTTCTAAATTCTTTCACCATTAGAATGCTACATTATCACTGAGTAACATAGATTATATTTATACCCATATTCGGGAACGGGAACTACGTGGGTGAAACTGCGGAGTGCGGGGCTAGTCTTAAATAATGTCCTTCCATCCCAGGTATAACAGAGCTGCCGGTAGCATCGACACGGGAAACCATGACTATCCTCGAACGCGGGTCTTCGGGCCGAGTGACCGGTTCCACTGCCATGAACCAGGCGTCGAGTCGGAGTCACGCTGTCTTCACCATCATCATTGCTAAGGAAAGCCGGGCTGACAAGTAAGTTTTACTCTGTATTTATTTTTTTTATTTTTATTTTATTTATTTATTTGTCCTTAAAAATATTTAAAACTTTTACATTTCGTAAACGGAACTTTAAATCGAGAAAAATTGTCTTCGCAACCTCTTAACTGTTTCAAAATACCTATTCAACGCTGGGACAAACAGGAATGAAAATTATGCCCATCTTAGATGTATTGGAAGGCGTTATCTCGGCGTGATTATTTTATAGTAATAATACTTACATACCGTAAGCCGGGGTTACTTTGCGCCTGCCAGGATATCTTTGCGCCAAGTCGATTAGGTACATGATTTTATTCAAAAAAAACTTGTCGCTTCAACGGAACGATTGATATCCGAAATTAAAACTCAATGCCAAAACATTTGTTAATTTTGATATGAAGTTACGTAGTAGTGTTTTTTGTACCTATCCGACTTGGCGCAAAGATATCCTGGCAGGCGCAAAGTAACCCCGGTTTACCGGTACTTTCTAGGAATAAAGTCTCTTCGTAAAAATAAATAAATTATTAATTAATTGGTAAAGCCGCAGACAGACAGACAGACTGACAAACAAAGCGAAACAAGGGTGCCGTGTTTCTTGTTGTACCACGGAACCCTAAAAATGGCTGGTCTATACTGTTAAATATGTCTGATTAAATAAGTTTATTATTATTATAATAATTTGATATAAATAGACTATATAGTAGAAGTAGAACTTACATCTAATTCTGGTTTGGTTGGGTATGCCAAATCTGTACTGGCATCCCTCCACTTCAGATCAAGCTCTAACAAAACGTAAGCTGAATCTGATTATATAAGAGTAGTATGTTATTATTTGTTTGTATCCTTATGTTTTTTCTTTCCATGGTGTAAGTACAATAAATAGTCAATCTATCTACCTCGTGTGTTCATAAGTCTTGAGACACAGTAAAACTAAAATATTTTTGGAGCTAAGTTGAGTATTCATTTATTGGATATTAAAATTAAAACTACTGACATCTAGATCTGTATTTAAAAATAAATCATTCAAAATGGCCGCCTTTGCATTCAATGCAGGCCTTCAAACGCGTGCGCCATTCATCTATGGCGGCACGAATCTTTTCAATGGGAATCCGTTTCGATTCTTTAATAAGGGCTCGCTTGAGAGAATCCAGGTTTGGGTGAGACTTTCTGCATGCCCTCAGCTCCAATTCCGTCCATAAAGAATAATCCAAAGGATTCAAGTCAGGGCTTGACGAGGGCCAATCTTCGCTCCGAATGAAGCCTGGCAAATTGGCCTCCAGCCAACGTTGGGTAGTCTTAGCTTTATGGGAGGGAGCAGAGTCCTGTTGGAAAACCCAGTATTTTCCAGCGAATAGCGTATCATTTAATGGTTTAACCACCGCTTCCAATATGTCGGTTTGGTAATTTTGTGCCCTCACCTTGACGCCTTGCTGGCAAAAATGAAGCGAAGTGACTCCCTCGTAGGAAACACCCCACCAAACCATCACACTTGCTGGATGATGAGTGCGCTGGACATTGCGTACAGATGGCTGGACGTCCTTTGAACTTCTGGCGTAAACCTTATTGTTCTGCCGGTTAAACTTTTCGTCCACCGTGAAGATCTTTTCATCGGTAAACAGGATATTTTTTGGATCGTGTCTCTTCAATAGGTTCCGACATCGTTCCAGTCGCAATTTACGAAGACGCTCGTTTAAATAATGCACTTTCCTTCGACTGTAGGCCTTTAGTTTAAGATCATATTTAAGTATCCTGTTCACCGATATTCGCGAAATGTTGGTCTGCAGTGCAGAGCTAATTTCTTTTGAGTCCGGCAAGGGTTGCGACGAATTCGCTCTCTGATTACTTTGATGTTGGCTGGCGTCCTTACAGACCGCGGGCGGCCACATCTTCCACGGTCTTCTAAAGAGCCGGTCTCCTTGTACCTCTTTATGGTATAATGCACAAAGTTCCGACTACATCCCAAACTTTGGATTTCACTAAAAACTTGCATTGGTTTTTTTCCTGCTTGAAACAGTGAAATTACAGTCGCACGCAAATCTTTTGTTGGCGCCATTTTCACGGAGAATGAAACAAATATTCACATGTATATTTTTTCTGATTCAAAACATTCGAAATTTAAATTTTAAAAGTTTAAAAAAGGTTGCATGAATTACTTTCTTTTTAAATTAATTAAATAAGTTCGTCTCAAAACTTATGAACACACGAGGTATATGAGGAAGCCGAGATATTAAGTTGTACTAGCGTCGACAAAATACAAAAATACAAAACTTCCCGTTTTGTATTGGATTTGAAAAATAATATTTTACTTGCCAGAAACCTAGCCACGACATCCAAGTTCCACCTAGTAGACCTCGCCGGCTCCGAACGCATCAAGAAGACTAAGGCCACCGGCGACCGCCTAAAGGAAGGCGTGAAGATAAACCAGGGTCTCCTGGCTTTGGGGAACGTGATCTCAGCGCTCGGTGACGGGACCAATCGGAGCTTTATTAGCTATCGGGATAGCAAGCTGACTAGGCTATTGCAAGGTAAGACATTTCATCATCATCATCTCAGCCGTAAAACGTCCGATACTGACCGCAGGCCTCTCTCAGGATCTCCCTGAGGGGTAGTTGCCATAATCACCACGCTTGCCAAGGCGGGTTGGCGAGCGCAGTTCGGGATATCGCTACACGGAAAGATGCTTGTCCATCTTCCGGAGGTATTCCTTAGCAGGCTCTTACTGCATCCACGGGCATGAGAGGAGGAGTAACATTTTACTGCCAGCACCCCACGGCAATACTTTTAATACACTCTAATAAACAAAAGACTAAATTTATCTAATTTCGTACACAGTGGATCTAAAATTATGCGCGTACAATGCGTACATTATATAGATATTTAATTACAGACAGCCTCGGCGGAAACTCTCTCACGCTCATGGTCGCCTGCGTGAGTCCTGCGGACTATAACTTGGATGAGACTGTGTCGACTCTGCGATACGCTGACAGAGCGCGGCGGATACGCAACAAACCCATCATCAACCAGGACGTCAAGGCGGCTGAGATTGTCAGGTAACGTTTTTGATAGCTCCAAAATACCAGCGCACCATGACACGGGAGAGACTATCGATTTTGCGGTAGATACGCAAAAAACATATCATTTACCAAGGCGCTAATGCGCTGAGATTGTCAGGTAGCGTTAACATCGGACCTAAGGCTCAGCGAACAATGACATAGAATAGAAGTCGATTCTGCGGTACGCAACAAACTCATTATCAACCTTAACGCAACGGCGGCTGAGATTGTCGGGTAACGTTTTTGATATCTCCGAGAGTCCAGTTGGCCAAATCAATGAGACAGATCTGTATTCAGGACGTGATATCAGCCGAGGAACTCTCGCACACTTGGCTGGGTCCAGCAGGCTATAACTAGGATGATGGGTTTGTTGCGTATGTATGTCACGTCCTAACGTGAAAGCGGCTGAGAGTGTCAGGTAACGTTTATATCGCACATAATAGACAAATAGATAAAGTAAGTAAACTAGATAAAGTAACATTTACTAATCTTCTACATGGTTGGGTATTCTCTTTCTAGTGCATTGATGTCACTTGAATGTTTATCTGGTTTCAAACTTACTAGGTACCTTAGCAGTATCGCTTAGTTTACTTGGAGTTGAATATTAGCTATAAATTAAATGATTTGTTTTACCGCCAGGCTCAACAACCTAGTAAACGAACTCCGTCTCCAACTCATCGGCAAACTCCCTTCAGTCAGCGAAGAGAACAATGAACAGTTACAAGAGGAACTCGAAAGGGAACGTGCCAAATACTCCGAACTCGTCAAGAAACATAAACAAGTCACGGAACATCTTGGAAACATGCTCATAGAGAACACCAACTTGTGCGAAAAGGCACTCTTAGCTGAAGCAGCAAAGGACAAAATCGAACGCAAACTCAATGAGCTAACTGAACAGTGCAATCAAACCATAGACAACCTTAACTTGACGGATAAGGACGACGAACACCAAAAGACTACCGTAGTTGACTATCTCAAAGAGATTAAAGTAAGGTTAGAGGATCTTCAATTAGTTAATAAGAAGACTAACGCGGAATTGATCGATCATGAGATTAAACTGTCGTTTGTGATGGAAGGCAATGATCCAGAGAAGGTGAATGATGACGTTGTTTTGAGTGAGGATCAAGCAGTTTTGGAGGAAGAGAAGAGGGCTATGGGACAGGTAATTATTACAATTAATTTTGTTTACAACTTTTTGTGCAGAATTTCACTCTGTTCATACTGAGCTACAGATGCAGTTCCATTTACTTACATTTGCTGTTCACAAATGTACACACACACACACACACACAAATATATATATATATATTCTGTTCACACATACTACATTGAAAAGAGTACATTTGTCGTCCTCCATGGCGCAGTCAGTCTATATCAGTCGGATCCGATTTCCGGCAAATGTCTTTTTTTACTGCAAATATCAGTCTTGGGTCTGGGTGCTTGATACCCTAAACACCATACTTTAAGGATAGATCATCACATTATCATCAAGCTGTCATCATCTCAGCCGTAGAACGTCCACTGCTCCTCCCTCATGAAGGACTGATCATAGGGGATTGTTGCCATACTCAGCACGCTTGGGAGGCGGGTTGGCGAGTGCAGTACGGAATACTGATACAGGGTAGGATGCTAGCAGATTCTTACTGCATCCACGGACATTCTCACTGCAGAAAGGAGGCTTTAAGCTGTTATTTATTAATTTGTGTTTACGCAGGTTGCACTGAACCAAGAGCTGCAAGAGCTGAATCGCGCGATGGCGATGAAAGCGGCCGTGGTGCAAGCAATCCTCAACAGCAATAAGGAGATGCTGGATGGACACAATCTGCGGGAGAACGAGGACAAGATCGCGCATCTCGAGAAGGAGAGAGATGATCTGTTGCAGCAGTTGAAACAGTCCAAGGTTTGTTGGGATTAGAATAGAATAACTATAAAAAGTAAGAATGAAAATAAATAATTTATGTAAAATACAGGGATTACTCACGCAGTAGTAAAACGTAGAAGCTTAGTGCTAAGCGCCGTGGCATCCCTATTGTTTTTTTGCTTTATTTCGTATAGGCTTGCGTTTGACCACATCTTGCCTGATGTTAAGCATGATATGGTCTAGGATGGGACACGCTTGCCTAGAAAGTACCTGTTTACCCTTGATTTGAACATAAACCAAATTGTACTTTTCGGGGAATACTGACTCCGGCAACGAATTCCAGATCTTCGCAGTACGCATTAAAAATGTGGAATTAAAGCGTTTCGTGCGTACGTATGGTATTTCTACCATGTATCTATGGCGCCTTGGCCGGGTTTCCCTGGATCAACTCGAAAGCGCATTCTCCAAAATGTATCCTATAAAATACCGATATACTGGCCACCTTAAGTCTATGTTCTAGGCTTTGTAATCGTGACTTACTCGAGTCACGTGTCATTTTGATTCTTTTTGCACGCCTCTATCGACTCCAGAGCCTCAAGTATCTACTTGAGGCTAACTTTCAACCTAGCCCTTTTCAGCCACACTTGGGATGGCTCTGCCAAGTTGATATTGGCTTAACCCAAGGGTGGCAACAGTACTCCATACATGATCTAACCTGCGCTTTGTACAAGCTTAGTAGTTGTTCTGATATGTATCTTCTTATCCCTATGCACAGAAGGTGCTGCTTTTTCAGTCGCATTATGATGATTTTCTTGATAAATATAAAACACGTACTCACAAACTTGATCAGAAACAGCGTATGTCAACAGAGTACACTTTCTTAACGGCTACACATCGAAGGGACTCTGTCCTCCCAATCTTTTATGTATGTACAAAACTCCGATGATTGAGACTCGTCGTGACTTCATATGATACGGACGCGGTTTCTAATTCTAATTTTGGTGGGGGATACCAGATCTGCACTGACGCCCCGCGGTGGGATGTATTTTGCATTGTCCCCTGTACCACTACCCGACCCTACCCAGCCTTCTTGACATAGCCAGTCCTTAAAATACCGGAGAAGGAATCTGGGCCATTCCATGAGCGTCCTCGAAGGATATGCAGATGTTGTAGAAAAGGGCATGACTCGATGAGCTTTTGTAGTTTCGTTTTTGATCTGACGACGGACGCGGTTTAACCAATCATTATTCATATTTATTCCAGACAAAAGACCCGTCCCACCAAGAGCGACGCACCAAGGTCTCAAACCTGGAGTCTCAGATCACGGAACTGAAGAAGCGGTGCCAGCAGCAAGCGAGCGTCATCAAGGAGAAAGAAAAGAACGAGACAAGAATCGCTACGCTCAACGCAGAGTTACAGGCTATGAAAGTTACTAAGGTGTGTTTAACAAAGGTCTTAAACTCCTTCAACCATCCTTATGTCTGTGTGACACCATTTCCCGCATTTAAAGGTGGTGCATAACATGTGAGGTGTCTGGCTAGCATAGCCAGCCCAAGTCCGATAAACGCAGAATCTTCTAGGGATCTTTACAGGCTCTATGCACCGACTTCGGGTGTTTGGGTGGTTTGCTGTCACTCCTCCACATTCCAGGACTATGTGAGCTGTTTATACCTCTCTCAGATATTTTCTGAGGAGTCGCTCAGATGATGCAGAGGTGGTTTCTTTAGAGTACTGTCGCTCTGGAGTGTTCTTATTTGCTAAGTCTGTAAGGTAGACAAGTTAGTAAGTCACCAGCGGCAAGGTCTCCAACCTGGAGTCACAGTTAGGCCAGCAGCAAACCAGTGTCTTCAAGGAATAGGAGAAGAACGAGACCAGAATCGCGACGCTCAAAGCACAGTTACAGGCTATGAACGTAACTAAGGTAATAAATTACTTACAAATGTCTCCCCAAACTCTTTCAACCATCCTTATGTAAGTGCGTGACTCTGCTAATCCAGTTGAAGTGGCAGTAGGCTGGGCAATATCAGTCGAAGAACCGAAAAAAATATAGAGCTTGAGTTTAAGTTTCATCATCATCATCCACAGCGCGATATCACCCACTGCTGGGTATAGGCCTCCCTAAGTTTGTGCCTTCCACCGCGATCCTGTGCCAGTCGCATCCATTGACGCCCTGTGATGTGTACCAGATCGTCGACCCACCTCGCCACCGGTCGCTCGACACTTCTATGCCCCATCCTCGGCCACCCTTCTATTGTTGACCTGTCATCACCACGCCTTGCAAGTCCAAGACGTTGGTACCAGGATAATGGAACTAAAGTGGAGTTGGGCAGGACACCTTAAGTTTAGTCACAAAATAAACCTGAGCGCGCCTCATTACATCCTCAATTTCCAGGTGAAAATCATCAAGCAAATGCGCGAGGAAAGCGAGAAGTTCCGCAAATGGAAGGCGGACAACGAGCGCGCCATGCTCCGCCTCAAGAACGAGGACCGCAAGCGCGCCACTGCCATGGCCAAGATGGCGTCGCTGCACACCAAGCAGCAGAACGTGCTCAAACGGAAGATGGAGGAGGCGGTCGCTGTCAACAAGAGGCTCAAGGTACGTGTTGGTGTCGTCATCATTGTCAGCTCTTAGTGACCCGCCAAATAGTTCTTCTCTGGGCCTTTTGCTTTAAGCTCTTGCCCTGTATATGTTTATATTAGCATTATGTAAGAGGGTCTAATTCTCCTGAAGATGATAAAATATCACAATAGATTTATATCGTAATGACTGTCAAAATAGTGTTGGATTCAGAACAGTAGAATGCTGCCTCTCAACTCTTGCCCATGGACGCAGTAAGAATCTACAAAGGGATACCTCCGGAACTTATTGTTGTTAGTGTATGGTAACAAAACCCTCATGATATTGGAGATCCATGACGCAGTGGACGTGGACAGCAATCCTTCGACTGAGATGATGATTTATTTGGTTCTTTTTTTATATTTTTATATGTTTAGACATTTCGGGCGAGCGCAGGCGGCGTTTCAACCATAAAACACGTCCTAACCCGCGGTTACCTTATTCCAGGAGGCTCTAGATCGCCAGAAGCAGACCCACATGAAACGCAACGCAAAGGGCAGCGTGAAAACGAGCGCCATCCAGCAGTATATCGAACAGGAGTTGGAGGTCCACCTCAGTATCGTTGAGGCTGAGAAGTCGTTGGAGGAACTAATGGAATACAGGTTAGATGGTTGTTCAATAGTACTAATATAGCGCCATCCAGCAGTATATCGAACAGGAGTTGGAGGTCCACCTCAGTATCGTTGAGGCTGAGAAGTCGTTGGAGGAACTAATGGAATACAGGTTAGATGGTTGTTCAATAGTACTAATATAGCGCCATCCAGCAGGATATCGAACAGGAGTTGGAGGTCCACCTCAGTATCGTTGAGGCTGAGAAGTCATTGGAGGAACTAATGGAATACAGGTTAGATGGTAGTTCAATCGTACTAATATAAAACGAGCGCCATCCAGCAGTATATCGAACAGGAGTTGGAGGTCCACCTCAGTATCGTTGAGGCTGAGAAGTCGTTGGAGGAACTAATGGAATACAGGTTAGATGGTTGTTCAATCGTACTAATATAAAACGAGCGCCATCCAGCAGTATATCGAACAGGAGTTGGAGGTCCACCTCAGTATCGTTGAGGCTGAGAAGTTGTTGGAGGAACTAATGGAATACAGGTTAGATGGTTGTTCAATCGTACTAATATAAAACGGCCGTGGGGTTCTGCCAGGAGAATGTTACCCCTCCTCTCATGCCCGTGGATGCAGAAAGAGCCTGCTAAGGGATACCTCCGGAAGATAGGCAGCAGCGTCTTTTCGTATATCAACATCCCGTACTGCCCAGGCGGGTTGGCGGGTTGCCAAGCGTGGTGAGTATGGCAGCTACCTCTCATGGATGTTCATGAGGGAGGCCTGTGTTCAGCAGTGGACTTATCACGGCTGAAATGATGATGAATATAAAAAGATAAAATAGTAATGCTGGACCTACTACACACAACATCTTGTCCCAAACTAAAACATAGAAAACCTTGTTCTATGGAAACCAGATGATTGATAGGTAATATTATTTTCGATGAAAATACTCAATACAATTTTTTTGTAAATACTCGTACATACTCTTATCATACATAGAAGAATACCCAGACACAGAACTAATGTTTGTAATTAATTGTTCTGCAGATATTTGTCCCGGGTCTGGGTACTTTTCTATAAGTGATAAGTATGTATTTACAAAAAAAAGTATTTCAGTATTCTATCTATTGTGTGTAGTATCCAGCATTATTTATTTAAAAACCTCTACCTATATATTTTTGTAATATTTTTTTTTAAATAAAACATTTAAATGCAACTACACAGGAATAAAAGTCAATATATTATGCTCAATTTTAAGCTTATGGCTACCGTACCTCAAACAATCCGATAATATTTTCGTCCACAAACAAGTCACATTCAGGCATGGTGATTACGTATCTCGCGACAGGTGTGCAACAGGCGTATAACTCGCGATCAACGCTGCAACAGGCGAAAATCTAGCGATCATCGCTGTCAATGATATATTTTTTTGTAGTATATAAAAGCAAAAAAAAAAAGTTGAAAAAGGGATCGTCCACCATCCCGATGGGTTGACGATGTTCGGAAGACCGTGGGTTGCACCTGGCTTAGAATAGCTTATGACAGAGGCGAATGGCAAAATCAAAGGGAGGCCTATGCCCAGCAGTGGGTCGATAAAGGCTGACGATGATGATGATAAAAGCAAATAATTTTCAGCGATAGCGACGATTGCGAGATGAGAAAATAAAAGGCGCCTCATATTATATTGTAATATTATTATTTAATAAAACATAGAGTAACAACTAAATTGAAATTAAATAGTATCTAATAACAACTAAAAACTTATATTTACATTATGTTTTATTAAATAATAATATTACAATATAATATGAGGCGCCTTTTATTTTCTCATAGAGGATGATGAAAAGTAGAGTGTATCACTCGGGCGCAAAATATATTTTTGGCTCGGGCGACGTACTTTGAATCCCTCGCTACGTTCAGGATTCTACTAAAGAATCCCTCACTTCTACCATATATATCTACTATAGCTAGGAGAGCCGAGCGTTTATCGGCTATACCTCCAGGAGAGCCGAGCGTTTAGCGCGGCAAGGCCGGCCGGCGGAGCGGAGAGTTAGCTCGCGCTGCGAATACAAATTACACTATCCGCGTTTCAGAGCCTGGATCACGGAGCAAATCGAGAGCCTTCGCAACTGCACCGACTCCGACGACCAGGCCAACATGAAGAAGATTGCCGGGCTGGAGGATGACCTCGCGCTGCGCAAGGCGCAGATCTCGGATCTACAGCAGAAGATATTGACTGCTGATCAGGGTTAGTACTTTGTGATATGTGCATCATCAAAATGAACACCAATCAAAACACATGTATACTAATATTATAAAGAGGTAAAGTTGTCATCCGCGTATTGGCGTGCGGTGTTACCCCTCCTCTCATGCCCGTGGATGCAGTAAGAGCCTGCTGAGGGATACCTCCGGAAGATGGGCAGCAGCGTCTTTCCATGTATCAACATCCCGCACTGCGCTCACCAACCCTTTAACTTAACTTAACACACCTTTTAAACAAAATTATATTTTCAGTTTCATAGTGAAACAAGAAACTTATAGTTTCGCTTTGTGTGTGTGTCTGTCTGTCTGTCCGTCTATCCGTTCGTCACCGGCTATGCGAAGAGACTATTAGTCCTAGAAAGCATGGGCATATAAAATAACAACGCCGAGATAATGCTACAAAACAAGCTGCAAAAAAATCATTTCGGGTACCTCCCCTACCCATACACGTAAAGTGGGGATGAACTTTATTGATTTTCCCATCGTGTGTGGTATCGTTGAACAGGTATTTTAAAATGATTTAAGGGTTGCGAAGACAATTTTTCGATTTAGGGGTACCGTTTGCGAATGTCTACGCAAGTGTCTACGGTTAACTACGAAATCCTACATAGCGGGTGGCCCGACACGCACCTGGTCTAATTTTGTTTATTGTAGCAGTAAGCAGTTCTTTTGTAGCTTGCTTTGTGGGACAACTGAGTTATTAAGTACATAATCCTAGAGTAATTACCTCCAATGAACATTTTACAGCATCATCTAGCCGCAAAGTAAGCTAAGGTTAATGTTATGGGATAAAAATGTTTATTCTTTAAGCATTCTATTGTCATGAGAAAATCATCTTGCCGTGGGTTGCCGGCAGGGAGTAGAATGTTGCCAGTTTCAGCAGTGGACGTGGACCGCAGTCCTCTGCTGCGATGATGATGATGATAATATAAATAGTGCTGGATATTTTACAACATCATTTAGCCTTAAACTTAGCAAAGCTTGTGTTATGAAACAACAATGCTTTAAAGTTTAAAACATTCTTTCGTCCTAAGAAAATCATCACTTCATACCTTATTTCAGTTACACAGTATCATCTAGCCCCAAAGCTTGTGTTGCTTAGGATGATAATGCTTATTCATTATGCATTCTATCGCCATAGCAAAATCATCACTTCATACCTTATTACAGAGAACAAATCCCGCACCCAATGGGACAACATCCAATCCATGCTCGAATGCAAAGTCGCTCTGAAGTGCCTCTTCGAACTGCTCGTCGAGTCCAAGCGCGAGCTCCAAAGCCAGAGCGAGAAGGGCTTCCAGGCGCGCTACGAGGAGGTCAAGGAGGCTCACGACAGGCTGCGGGTGGAGCTCGAGACCGCCAAGGCCGAGTTCCACCGGCAGCTCGCTGTGGTCAAGGTGCAGAACGAGCAGCAGGTAACTCAGCTTCCAGGCGCGCTACGAGGAGGTCAAGGAGGCTCACGACAGGCTGCGGGTGGAGCTCGAGACCGCCAAGGCCGAGTTCCACCGGCAGCTCGCTGTGGTCAAGGTGCAGAACGAGCAGCAGGTAACTCAGCTTCCAGGCGCGCTACGAGGAGGTCAAGGAGGCTCACGACAGGCTGCGGGTGGAGCTCGAGACCGCCAAGGCCGAGTTCCACCGGCAGCTCGCTGTGGTCAAGGTGCAGAACGAGCAGCAGGTAACTCAGCTTCCAGGCGCGCTACGAGGAGGTCAAGGAGGCTCACGACAGGCTGCGGGTGGAGCTCGAGACCGCCAAGGCCGAGTTCCACCGGCAGCTCGCTGTGGTCAAGGTGCAGAACGAGCAGCAGGTAACTTATCGTTTATCTTCGAATCAGACTGCTGGTTGAGTTTGAGAGCACCAAGTCTGAGTTCCAACGACAGCTCATGTTCAAGATGCAGAGCGAACAGAAGGTAAGGTTTTATAGTCTTAGCTCCACTAAAATTCTTAGGAGACTGTCTCATGGTCACTTTTAGACGTACCTTAACTATTGGAAGGACCCATCCATATCCTAGACACTCAACTATTCAACTATCATCTAGAAACACTTGACAATCATCCAGACGTTCGACCATCCATACAGACACTCGTCCTTCGTTCTAGACACTCGATCATCCATCTAGCTAGACAGAGGCTATCATGATTAATTACCTCGAACACCATTAGAGACAATCGACTGTCATTTTAGATCCTCGACCGTCATTCTAGGCACCCAACCACTCACAACACTCTCCAGCTTAAAACTACTTTTCAAACTTCTCAGTTCTATGGTGATTCATTCACCATACAGGCCACAAGGCTCTGGAACGCACTCCCTGTTTCCATCCGACACGCAGAGTCCCCTCCTATTTTTAAACACAAGGTTCATCAATTTTATTTCGATTCACTTTAGCTCATGTTATTTATGTATTATATTTATTTTATTCACTTTAAGTATTCGTCAACTATATTTATATATTTTATTGTTTTTGGGTATTGAATAGTTAATTTATAGTTATTTTATTTGTTTTATATGCATCTTATTGGTACGCCACTGTCTTATATAGTTCTCACAATCCTGTCCATCCAAAGGTTGCCTGGAAGAAATCGCTTTTAGCGATAAGGCCACCCATTGTGCATTTAGTAAAGTATCTTATCCTCTACTATTACTTCTTTTATTTATGGTGTACAATAAAGTTATAATCATTCAATCATTAATTCATTCATTCAACCATTCGACAGTCCATCTAGTCACCCGAGCATTATTCTGAACACTGATTCACACCCTACCAGACTTGACCATCATTCCGGACACTCATTTTACATTCTATTATATTCTATACTAGTATTCTGGCAGCTTTAAAGGCATCTTTACGCTTAGAGACGTCCCTGTAAGCGACTCCTCTGATTTGATCACATCATAACTATGAACTAAAATATTAATATTAAATAATCTAGAAAGCAAAAACGAAAATGTTCGTCTTTGACGGGACTTGAACCCGCAAAGATCAGACGAACCTATAGCCTGCGTGATAGGTTCGCCTGAACGTTGAGGGTCAAGTCCGTTAGCCATTTCGATACAGATATCCGATTTCATGAATGGGTCTCATTTCATTAGATCATGAATGCTTGACTTGACGGTGCTATAAGCATTCATGAGTTTCGAACATACCGATTATATTATTATAAACTTAAGATTTACACTTAAAATATTATGTTTTTATTTGTAGTTGGCGTCATTGGTGGCCTTACAGTGGAGAGGTGTGATGACGGGCGGGGACAACAACGAAGCTTGCAAGCATTTGCAAAACGTGCTCCAAATACAACAGGACAAACTGGATCAAGTCGAAGAAGAAAACGTACGTAAAATGTATAATCAAACTAGCTTCGACCCGCAGCTTTGCACTCGTAACTGGATAAAAAGAAGCCTATATGTTAATATATGTATTAAATGTAGACCAGACATTGGATTCCTTCCAAATAAAAGGGCACCTTGAAGACAAAAGATACGTGAAAAGTTACGTCAAAAGTACATAGCAGCCAAGCTCTTAAAAGTCCGCTCGTTAAAGACAATAATGTTCAAATAGAAATACGCCTTGTTAAGGCAAAGGTACTAAATTGACCTTACGCATGACACACATCTAGCTCAATACAGAAAGTTACATTGCCGATATACCCTATTTCCTAAAAGCCTTAGATAGCGCAATCACCAAAAATGCATAAAAAAAAGTAAGAAAACATCTAGTTGAAAAAAATGTGCTAAAACGACGTAAAAAAAATATTTAATGTGCAATGTTTCAACTATATAAGTTGCTAGTTTTTTTTTACTACCCCAAACCCCCTTAGAGGTGAACCCATAAAAATACATATTGAAATTGGTGGAACCGTTCTCGAGTTCTGTGCAGCATTTTTTACTCATTAGCTGCCTGTATGTGGCAGAACATGCTAATGTTTATTTTTAGTTTGTAAAAAACGGCGTAATTTGTGATTTTAAAGTGCAAAAAGATATGCCCCGGGTGAGGATCGAACTCACGACCTTAAGATTATGAGACTTACGCGCTGCCTACTGCGCCACCGAGGCTATGACGATGTGTACGAAAATAACATGCAGTACGTTGCGATAAGGATAAAGTTACTTAGTAACGACCTTTCAAGGTCATTTTTTATAGGGCTTCGCGGCACAATCGATTATATAAATTACGACTTTTCTGAGCAGTATCAATTAATTACGAAAAACAGACGAACAGTATCAATTAATTATGAAAAACAGACGAATAATTTACAAAATATACACATGCAAAATAGTTTTTATGTACTTACAAAAAATATTCATCATCAGTTCCTAGCCCTTTCACATTACATAGGGTAGGCAAAACATTTCCACGAGCTAAAATATAAATATAATAGAACGTTTAAAGAAAAATGAATTACTAAAACACAGAACCTAATAGTATCTTGAGAGTAAAAAAATTAAATGCAATATTTACCATGATTTGAGTCCCGATATTTAGACGCAGTTTTACACGTCATATATATGATAAACTCATTTTTGAATATTGCATATTGAATAGAACATTATATGCAGTATTTACGGGATAATGAAGTTTATCCGTGATCATGACGTGGGAAACTGCGTCGAAATATCGGGAAACTCAAAAAGACTCAAATCATGGTTAATATCCCGTAAATATTGCCGTGCGATGCCGGCAGTAGAATGTTAACCCTCCTCTCATGCCCGTGGATGCAGTAAGAGCCTGCTAAGGGAAGGGAAAATGTGCGGCAGCGTCTTACCCCGTGTCAACAACCCGTACTGCGTTCGCCAAATTGCCTGCCAAGCGTGGCCAGTATGGCAACGACCCCTCATGATCATACTCAGTGATCCATGAGGGAGGCCTTAGTCCAGTGGACGTCCTACGGCTGAGATGGTGATGAT
Organism: Pasiphila rectangulata; assembly: GCA_963082625.1. Classification (NCBI taxonomy): domain Eukaryota; kingdom Metazoa; phylum Arthropoda; class Insecta; order Lepidoptera; family Geometridae; genus Pasiphila; species Pasiphila rectangulata. The sequence continues at coordinate 6,480,836 of OY720254.1, read as the reverse complement.
TGCATATAATTTTTCATTATAATCATCATTTCAGCCATAAAACGTCTACTACTGAACGCAGACCTCCCTCATGGATCTCCATAAGGGGCAGTTGCCATACTCACCACGCTTGGCAGGCGGGTTGGCGAGCGCAGTACGGGATGTCGATACACGGGATGACGCTGCTGCCCATCTTCCGGAGGTAGCTCTTAGCAGGCTCTTACTGCATCCACGGGCAGGATAGGAGGGGCAACATTCTACTGCCGGTACCCCACGGCATAATCACATCATTACCACATCACTATAATAATTCACAGAAAAAGCTCGTCGACGAGCTGGAGCAACTACGCGCCGCCTCAAACAAGAAGCAGATGAAGAAACCAAAGAAGGAGAGCATGGAAGCCGTCAAGAAGGTGGAATACAAGGAGCCCAGCGACGAAGAGGAATATGATGTTGACGATACAAGCGACAAGGATCCGGATTGGAGAGCGACGCCGCTCTTCAAGCGTATACAGGTTAGCACTCATCAGCCCGTGTCAGTCCACTGCTGGACACAGGCCTCCCTAATGAATCTCCAAGCGCTGATCGTGAGGGGTCGTTGCCATACACCACGCTTGGCAGGCGGGTTGGCGAGCGCAGTACGTTACATGCCTGTTCGGACTGCTTGCCCAATACTACTTAAGTGCTTATGAGTAAGTATATTTCAAAATAAATGCCTTCATTTGAGCGGCACGCACTAGTACTAGTACAGAAAATGCTGCCGATTGAATTAATCTTTATATTTTACTAGCTTTTGCTTGCGACTTCGTCCGCGTGGAAATCCCCTTTTTCACGCGGAGCCACTGATTCGAAAATATTAATCCCATTTATTCCCTATCCCGTGGGAATTTCGAATAATCCCTTCTTAGTGCACAGGTATACTCAAGGTATGTATATGTGTGCCAAATTTCAAGTCTTTAGGTCCAGTGGTTTAGGCTGTGCATTGATATATCAGTCAGTCAGTCAGTGAGTCAGTCAGGGCTTTGAATTTTATATATATATAGATTAATTTTAGAAGTTGTTAAAGTCTTACTACGTTGTTAGGGAGTTTGGCTTAGGTCGGGCTAGTATCACGCAGGACGCCAGTGTCGGTACCCCCCAACAGAAACAGCATTGTTAAATAAGCTACGTCATAATGGTAGTGATTCTGTTTTGCACTTTCTAAAACTGATTATAGTTAGAGATACGACGTTTCTAAATTTAGAGCTGTCAGCGTAAAATTGGGTATATTAGTACCGTTTTAATTTTAGAACGGCACTAACCGAATAGCTACATATATGTCAATTCAGTCCGTTTTACGTCAACTTAATTAGCCTTAGCTAGTTAGTGCAAAAACAGCATCGACGCCAATAGTGACATACTTAAAATTAGTTTTTTTTAAACATTCGCGATCACGACAGAATGACAATGATACCCCTCCTCTCATGCCCATGGATGCAGTAAGAGCCTGCTAAGGTATACCTCCGGAAGATGGGCAGCAGCGTCTATCCGTGTATCAACATCCCATACTGCGCTCACCAACCCGCCTGCCAAGCGTGGTGAGAATGGCAACTACCCCTCATGGAGATCCATGAGGGAGGCCTGTGTTCATCAGTGGACGTTTTATGGCTGAAATGATGATTGCCCGACGTTTCGACAGGATTGCCACCCATCGTGGTGAGACTGTCTTCCCGGGACTGCGATGGGTGCAATCCTTTTAAATATGCTAATGCGTTAATAATACTTATATAATGTTTCCTTCCCAGGCGCAACGCTCCCGTCTCACCATGAACTTCACGACCGACGAGGCGGACACGTCCTCGCGGGCTCCGAAGCGCTCCTCCGACGGCGCGCCGCACTGCGCCTGCCGCGGCAGCTGCTCCACCAAGTTATGCGGCTGCGTCAAGACGGAGAAGGGCTGCGGGAGCGCCTGCAGGTACACTCATTATCTTGATCTACTTTTTGTATGGTGCGGAGTGCCTGTCTTGGCTGTCTTATAGGGCGCCGCCCCGTAGGACGTCCCCCGTACCGCGGGAGGGATGTGGTAGAGACGTACAAGAGCTCTACAACGGGGACTGGCGCGTCCTAGCTCAAGATAGGAGCAAATGGCGTCCTCTTCTGTCGGAGGCCAAGACCCACTTCGGGTCACTGAGCCAGCGGAGTAAGTATCTTGTGTCTTTATCAGCGCATGAGTCGATGTGTGGGGTAGGCTTTCGCCTGAAGTGGGACACACTGATTGTTATTGTGTCTTTAACATCTATTATCTATAAGACGTTAATACAGTGCCAGCAACGACGACTGTCGACTGCTAAAACAATATTTCTAGGGCTCGCTCTGCTCACCAATCTGGTACTATAGGATATTCTTACTAGAGCTCGCTTCGCTCGCCAATACATTTGAGTAAATATACTTTCAGTTCGTGGTATGGTTCATGGTTCTTCGTACAGTAGCCGTGGGGTGCCGGCAGTAGAATGTTTCCCCTCCTCTCCTACCCGTGGATGCAGTAAGAGCCTGCTAAGGGACACCTCCGGAAGATGGGCAGCAGCGTCTTTCCGTATATAAACATCCCATACTGCGCTCACCAACCCGCCTGCCAAGCGTGGTGAGTATGGCAAGGTACCCCTCACGGAGATCCATGAGGGAGGTCTTAGTTCAGTAGTGGACGTTTTACGGCTGAAATGATGATGATGACTTACAGTTCAACGCTTTCATTTGAGCTAGGCCACGCTTACGTGGGGGTTACAGCCACTATACAGGGTGTTAGTGTGAACACACTTATCACTTAAACCACAAATGTATAACCCTAAAATGAATTGATACAAGTAATAATTAAAAATAATAGTCAATTCGTTTCGCTACATTTTGATAATTCATTTCTCATCTAAGGAACGTGATTTTTTGGACACCCTAATTACCTACTGTCGTACGTCGCCCGCAAATGTCGCTGCGCTCGGGCTGATGTACGTATCAAAACGAATGGATGCTTGCATATAACTTTCCCTTCATACTTTTCCTGGCTTAGGACAGGCAAAAATAACTACTCTAGCACATTATTAAGTTATTTCAAGACAAGTAAAATAATTAAATTGAATCAAAAAAGCTTTATGGCTAAAGTAGTTATTTTAGGCGTATTTAAAAAGTTCATTAACAAACAAGTCTTATTTACAAATTAATTACAGTTTAAATTTACACACGCCTCCGCACGTCTTCTTAGGTTATCACGCACTCGGGAAAGCACAAATGGGTTATTTTTCACCTCCCTAAACGCCTTACGAATACGTCTTTTTAATTGTCTTGTATTGTAAAAACGAGTGGCGTAAACCCTGCGCTTAATGTCTCCCCACAAATAAAAATCCAAAGGCGTGAGGTCAGGTGAACGCGCTGGCCACGCGACTGGCCCTCCGCGACCAATCCATCGCCCAGGTAACTCCGCATCAAGCATAGCCCGAACCTGCAACTGGAAATGTGCAGGAGCCCCGTCATGCTGGTACCACAAGTTCCTTAATGAACGGAGAGGCACATTCTCCAACATATGATGCAAAACTCGACGAAGAATGTTCATGTAGGTATCTCCGTTCAAATTTCCATCTATGAAATGTGGACCGAGGAGAATACCGTCCACGATTTCCGCCCACACGTTCACCGAAAACCTACGCTGGAAATGGTCTTCCCGCACTCTGTGTTCATTGTGCCTATTCCAGTAATGTTCATTATGAACATTGTAAAAGCCCGACCTGGTGAACGTAGCTTCATCCGTGAAGAGAATGGAAGCGTTGTCCAGGTTATCTAAGAGCCATTGAGAGAAAACCACCCGCGGTAGGTAGTCGCGGTCTTCCAGTTCTTGAACCGGCTGGAAATGATAGGGGTGTTGGCCATCGATGTGAAGGATTTTCCAAACCGTCCAGTGCGAAACATGGAAGAGACGAGCTGCCCTTCTGGTACTCTCCTCTGGATTTTCCGCGAAAAAATTCAAGATTTGCTCTTGAAGGTTGACCGCCAACTGTTGGTTGCCACGACCTTGTGCATGACTAGGCACGATGAACTGGCCATAGTCACGTAGCCTTTGTGTAGCAGCTAGGATAGTTTCCCGGCTTGGCACACGATGTCCTGGAAACCGCTCTGCGTACAACCTACGTGCCAAGGTTAAGTTGTCACCAGCTATGGCATAAAGCCGTACCATTTCTTTTTTCATTTCATTTCATTTCAGTCCACTGTTCGCTTGTGTACGACATTGTCACAGCACAGATAAGTTACACAGTTTACATTTTACCGCGAATCGGCACACATAAGGATCGCGACGCGATGCGTCCAACTCACGCACGAGATTGTACGAGACTGGCGAGTGAGCAGCGGCGCGGACGCGCGTGCGGGGCTTTTAGGTATTTTCGCGAAGGCAGGTGTTTGTCGGCGCATCAAAGAAACGGCGAGTTGCCGAAAGGCGGCGGGCGGCGCGTTTGACACACAGAGAAGCCGCATTGCACCTACTCTCGTGTATTGTAGCGTGTGTAGGGTGAAACGCATTTATGATCTATGAGGATTTTCTTTGCAGAAATTATGTAAAAATAAATATATTTTTTTTCATCGATTTTGGGCTCTGTTCCTGATACCTAGCCTGTGGTTTCAAGGATAAGACTGTTTACACTAACACCCGGTATACTCCAGCCGTTGTCCACTCCAGCTAATTGTCCGAGTTCATGGTAATTTATATTGAAGAGAGAGGTCGCAAATCCCCAACAATTGACAAATATAAATAAAAAGCATCGGAAATAATGTTATTTTTAGTAAATTTTATTCTACATCGAATTTGGCTGGAGTACACTTTAGAACAGACACTGTTCGTCTGTTCTAAAGTGTAATCCAGCCAAGTCTGTTAACAAATCTAACTAATACATGAAATACACTACCATCCATGATCAATCTTTCATCCCTAGGATATTCGTCTGTGTCCATCACGTAGCTATCTGCGTCACCCTACTTCATTTGGTTGAATGAGTTCCGTGCAATATAGCTTGGTAAACTTTCGCGATTTGTTAAAATTACAGGAATTTATCGCGTACCTTTTTATTATTTTCCCGACGTTTCGAACACGTTTCAGCGTTCTTGGTCGCGGGATGACTGATTAAAAAGTACGCGATAAATTCCTGTAATATTAAAACTAAATAATATAAATTCCATGCGATCTAATATTATGCCTCCTGTGTCGTCGATGCTAGTACATGACTAGACTTGCCCAACTCTCACACGAAATACATCGCAATCCATGACCAATAATAACACTATTACTCGGATTGTCAATCCCAATCCGATCAGCCGTTTTGGTACAATGGCGATAAACATCAATCTCCACACCCTCACAAAATTGTGTTGTTGCAGGTGCCAGAGAGAATTATGCAAAAATAGAAGAGTATCATCCGACGGCGAAGACAAAGAGAATAATGTAAGTATAGTACTTTAAGATGGATATTGTAATTCGCATATCACTAGTTTGTACTGTCGGATCATTTGACTGTTGTAGTTGAACTTTTCGTGAAGAGTTCATCCGGGGAAGTATTACCACCATACCTATTATGCCGGCAAGCAAGTTCTGGATCGAAGGGTGAGAGGGTCGGTGAAATTACGAGCATATAAGTCCTTAGAATTCCTTGTCTAACGGGCGCAATGCAATGCAGCGATTTTCACGTGCTTTGTGAACGTGATGACAGTAATTACAGTTACATTATATGTAAAGGTTACTGCTAACAACGGGTAGGTCTTCGGCTGTTTCATCATTACAATATTTAAATAAAAAGAACGCTAAAAATGTATTTTTATTTTCAGCCTCAGTCACAATCAAGCACGGAACTCTGCCTCGACACAACCCCTCCGTCGTACTTCGACAAGCGGTAAGCAACCCTCATCACTATGATCATAAAATAAACCTTATTCTAATAACATTAAGGCTTCCTTAGATTCCAAACGTCCCACGAACTTTGTGGTACCAAGAGCGAGCCGAGTACCCCTACCACTGTGACCGTTCGCCCGAAGCGCGCTCTCGGTGACAGAAGGAATAACCAATCGTGGATGTTTGCGTTACTTCTGTATAACGCGTGCGTTGCGCCGATGTCTTCATATTGCGCGGATAGCATATTTGAACTCGGGATGGACGCGGCGAGATATAATGTGTTTGCTAACGTGCTCAAGTTCATGATGAAAGAGGTTATTGGCGGATATTTTGATGCTTGCGGACTATGCTCTTACTTTGCAATAATAATTTGCCTCAACACGCCAATATAACTAACTGGCTGCTACAATATAGACTAGAGCCGAAATAAATGGGTCACCATGGTTTAATAATAGACTAATCTCTATCTAAGGTTATTTCAAAAATGCTTGATCGAAATGTCAAGATATTCGAAATCATTTAAACAAACCCAGAGTTTTAACAAATATCATCTTGATTGCCTCACAATTTGACTTCTTGTTTAAATTTGTGATTATCTCGTCTGTTAGAAAGCAAATAGTTGGCTTGGCCGTTCAAATTGAAAAAAATGCCTTTCACATACTGTACACATGATTTATACAGCGTTGGCTACTGTAACTGTGCTGTAATATCGTGCTTAATCCATGATACCACAATACACTTGTGTTTATTCAAGTTAATTAAATACCTCTCTTCGTTGTTTCAAAGTTCGCGTCGTGAGAAGTACTCGTTCTATAAAAACTTGTCGGGGATATGGCACATTTTTAAGAGGAAGGATGCGTTAAACGATACCTTGTAACTGTGTAAGTGCATAGTTCTGCAAAGCATTGTACTTGCGTAACATATTAAGCTGCTAGATGTGCCTATAGATGTTGCTAGAGCTAGAAATATAGACCTTAGTGATGTTGGATATAAATACTAGTTTACCTTGTTTTAGTGTTTATTTTACTGCGATCGGGGATCCTTTATCAGTATCTCTGTTTGCGTCTAGTTTATTTGACACAGTTGTCATTAGAATCATCGGACTCAATCACTCGTGTTATTGAGGATTCTGAAAACGAGATTTCGTAAGTCGTACGAAAACCCACATTGATAACTAAAACATAACGATATACAAAAGAAATGAAGTGATTTTGTCATACCATAGCGATTTAAAAATACGTGCCCAGAACACACACGTGGTATTTTTCGCGTTCTTGTAGTTTAAGTTGCGTTGTTAGCTATGCAGAACTATGTCTTGCATATAGTATTCGAAAATTGGTAATTTATGTTATTTATTATATTTTCTGTAGCAAGCTTATTCGTAGGCTAATCTTACGATAAACAATAAAGAAAAACTTGATGTTTATTTTTTTGCAGAGGACACCTTGACGCGACATATGTTAAAAAGAAGAAAACCTATTTTTTTCCCAACTGATCAGACTAACGGCGACGCCAAAACTGCGAAGGTGAGTACCTAAAAGCCGCACTACAAAGTACCAAAGGAGTCTGTATTTTTCTGCCCAGAACACCTAATCATCATTGGCACAACATGTTTTTCTCTTTCAATCTCCTATTTCAGAGGTCATCTCGTCACTCACTCCTTTTAAACAATCCATCCATCGCTTCTTTGGTCTATCTTTAGCACACCCTCCATCCACATTAATTCCTAACATTCTTCTCCTTATATTCGATTCATCGATCCTCCCCGCATGACCACACCTTGCCAACCAACGAGCGCAGTGCGGGACTGCGCTCGTCAACCCGACTGCCGAGCGTGGTGAGTATGGCAACTACCCCTCATGGCTATCCATGACGGAGGCCTGTGTTTAGTAGTGGAAGTTGATATCGGAAAAACGCTGCTGCCCATCTTCCCGAGGTGTCCCTTAGCAGGCTCCTACTGCATCCGCGGGCATGAGAGGAGGGGTAACATTCTACTGTCGGCACCTCTTCGTTTATAACTCATTCCCATCCTGTCTATTCTCGTCACTCCAGAAATCCATCTTAACATTCACACCTTTGCTGCATGTAGGTACTATTGTATGCCCATAACACCTAATGCGCTATATACAATGAGGCGTTTTTATTAAAAAGTAAATAACTTCATAAACAGTCCTTCGAACCTTATAGATGGCGTTAGTATTCTTTTACTGGTGGGAAAACACAATTTGACAATGACAGCAATTGTTATTAATCACAAACTTGCTTTCTCCGCTTGCCAGCTCCATCTGTTAGGTTTAGTGGAAAACACTTTTTTCTTTAACAGAAAACGGATCATTATATATGTATATGCCAATGCGATACCACTGGAATAATGTATTATAACTGATTTTAACCTTCATATTTTTATTTGTTACAGACATAACCAACAAGGAACGTACGCATTTATGACTCGTAAACAACTCCTAATATACACTGTTGGAAAGAACGTAAACATTTTAATTCCTATTTTTTATATTGATGATTGAGATTTTCACAAAAGTTATAATCTACATAAATGAAGTGTCGAATATAATGATAAGACTCGTAACAATTATTGGATTTTTGCTATGTGCCTTTCCGTAATTTGATAAGTTTGGTCCAGTTTGATGTTTAGTTTTATGAAATTAGAAGAGTATATCTCTGAATAAAGTAAATATTTATTTAAACCTTTTTGTTTTCTTTAAATAGTAATAATGTATCCTTCAATCTTGCTTTCCTATATTATGTTATACCTCCGGGGCTGGCTTTTTCCAGAGATCCCCTGCGAAAGAGATTTCTGGACGTATTGTCCAGAAATACCCTTTCGGTTCTTATAGAGGACTTCTGGACAAAATCTCCACAAATCATCTCATCTATAAGTACTTGAATCCACTTCACCTGTAGTAAAAAATATCGTACAATAAGCTATTTTCAACCGACGAAAAAAGGAGGTTTCTCAATTCGACCGTAGGTATATATTTTTTTTGTAACAAGGATTGAAAACGTAATTCGTGTCATGACAATTATAATAATTCTTTTATTCAGAAAAAACTGGTTTGTAAATAAAGTACACAGAAAGTTGTAAAAGTTAGTTATGTTCTAACTTACATGCTAGAAGGTTATGCATCATAATAATTGTCAAAACTCTTTGAAAAAAAACTTTAGACAAACCTTTTAGGATTATTGACACCTTGCTCTAACTAAGTTAAAACTTGTAAGAAGATGCAAAGGCTCTCTATTCCCGGGGTTTAAACACAAAATTTAGTCTCATGAATGGATGACAAAGTATTATTTAAAATCAATATACGTTCACTGGAAGTACCAATAATAAGTTTAATCTAATCTAAGAGCTATTTATGAAGAGAAAAACAAAACATATTATATTATAAACATACCTATATTAATGTCCAATTTATTAACTACGACACGACAGTAAGCAATTTTTCTGTTTGGTTGTAATCCAAACTCTGTAAATAGGTTTTAAGAATTTTCTTACATTCGTGTGCGGTTGTTTTATGTAGAGTTACAGTATTATTAATTTTATTGTATAGAAATTCTGCCAAGAAAAGTGTATGGTAATGAGAAAAGGAAGTCTTACATGACTTAGTCACAAAAATTTTGTGTTTTCGTCTCTTATGCTTTGTGTCTATTTGTGGAGATTTCTTATGTTGTCTAAGGACAACTTGCTGTATGAACAGTTTTCGCACAGAAAGGACATTTGTATCTTTGTAGAGATCAGTCGTAGGATATCGAAAGGGTTTTGAAAAAGCCACCTTTAATATTGCTCTTTGTGCTCTCTCTAGGGGTAGTAGGCGAGTCTTTGCCACTCCACCCCAAGATGTAGAGCAGTAATTAACAATTGACTGACAGAGGGCATAATAGGTTGTTTTCAACTGGGACACATCGGCAGCACGTCTGATATTTTAAAAAATTGCTATTAGCTTTCTTACTCTTTTTGTAGTTGTTTCTATATGAAGGGCGTAACTCAAATGTTGGTCTAGATAGACACCTAAGTATTTTATTGCGCTCACTCTTTCAATATTTGGGCAGTCACAATTGGTAAGAGTGGGCACGTAAGGTGTAGCCTGTGTCTGGTTGATTTTTTTTAATTGAATTCGTGTCTTGATATCGTTTAGCTGACTGGGACGCGGTGGGTTGTGGGCTCAAGTGAAAGACATAACTAGAGAACTACTCTGTCTTTCATGACACCTTCTGACCCACCGGTGGTAATTATTTTTCCCTACGATACCACCGTAGTGCTGAGACACGGATTTCGATTACAATAATTTATTATCAAATGGTGTTGGTCTACTGCGTCGGCTTACTGATAAGATGTCATTAACAGCTTCTCTTTTCTAGACGCCTGTATCATCAAAACTACGACATTTATCAAAATATTTATAACGCCATTATGTAATGCCAATATCTATGTATAGTGATATGTATTTATTTTATAATCAACTGAAATTAGTACACATTCAAACATTGCAATATTTTCAAAAGCTAAAAATACAAAACTAATGACTTCTTTCAATAAAAAGTTTGGAATAAACTTAAGTATTTCTGCAACGAAGTTATTATTGACCTCTTTCCAATTATTAAAAGACAAAAATATAATCATAAAATAACATCTCATATCACTAATAGCTTAACAAATAACCTTGTTTGTACAAACACACAAAATAAATAACAAAAATTAGTTATATTGGCACATGAATCAAAAACACGTTTTAAGCTTTTAGAAAAATAATTCTGCTACTGCCACTTCAACGTGCTAATCCGGGGTAAAACCTCCAACCCGGATGTATTGAGCATAGTAAGTTTGAGTGTACCCAACGAGTTCGTAGGACGGCGACGGCGGCCGCACGTGTTGGCGGTACCGCGCGGCAGAACTGGTTTGCTTGGTGAGGCACCAACGACACGCTCCTTGAGAGTATTAAATCTAGTTGCCGAAAACATTGACATCAGAGAGCCGAGTCCTCAACCATAACTGGGGCAGGCACAAAACGGACAACCTTCGTCTTGTACATGTTCATTTTAAGGCCTCAATCGAGTCCCAACGGCCTACCCGTTGGGACTCGATTGAGGCCTTCGAGCATCGTGCCGAATTCCTCCAACGATTTTGCAATGACCGCAATATCCTCGGCAAACCGAAGGTGAGTCATGTTGATGCCTAGTCCTTTCTGTTTCAATAGCTTGAAGGCATCTTCCAAAGCGGTCCTCCCGGTAGTAGAGTAGATTACCCTTTTCTATTGACTTTGATAATCCCAGAATGTCCCAGTGTAACCTACTCATTCCTTCTTCCAGCTTAACAATCTTATCGTCTGTCCTCAAATTGCGGATGTTATGTGTTACCAGGGCCAGTGGTCGTCGTTGGGCTTGGTAGCCTACCGTCTCCCGGGGATTCTTAGCACCCCTAGCCCCGCTTTTACCGTGGCTGCTACCATAGCCATAGGACAACGGGGCTGCCGGGGACTCGGGGCCTGGTCCTTGGTTGTATAATCATGAGGCCTTGTTGTTATACTCGCCACGCTTGGTAGGCGGGTTGGCGAGCGCAGTATAGGGTGTTTAAGACGCAGAAGACGCTGCTGCCCATTTTACGAAGGCATTCCTTAGCAGATTCTTACTGCATCCACGGGCAACATAGGAGGGGTAACATTCTACTACGGCAACCTTGTCTATCTGGAAGTACTTAAATATGGTTATTTGTTAAAACAAAATAATAATAATTGCTTAAAAATAATAATTACTTAACAGCACACAACTAATCTGCTTATAGTATAATCGACTGATTACATGATAAAAAAAATAAAAAATTTTAGCTTATTAAAAAGTTTGAGTTGACTCAAACTTTAATAAGTTCTCCTTACCTATGTACGAAATCAAATCACAAATTAATATTATTTTAATCCTCATTTTCGCAACGCGGCAGAGGCGCGGGCGGCCGAGCAAAATACCCCGCTGCCCCGCTTCCGCGGCTCCGATCACGTGGCAAGCGGTGTCCTATGATGTAACATAGCATCACTTAAATGTATGTATGTGTGCAAAAGTCATTACCTTACCTTACCTGTACAATTTTACAATGACAAAAATCAATACTTCATTCAAGCGATTTCAGTCTTTTAGGAAGTTTTACATAATAATTTAGCAAAAACCCGTCAACGAGCTATAATTAATTTTACCAAACCAATAGTAATGGTACCTAGTGAACGTTACTTGTTCTTAAAGAACTCATATAATGCAAATAGTATTCTTTTACCATCAATTATGTTTCGAAAAAAGTAATTAGGTGTATCCTGCACCTGTACCTGCTCGCTCACCAACCCGCCTGCCAAGCGTGATGAGAATGGCAACTACCCCTCATGGAGATCCATGAGGGAGGCCTGTGTTCATCAGTGGACGTTTTAGTGGACGTTTTATGGCTGAAATGATGAATTAGGTGTAAATAATTAATTCCATAAAAAATCAAAAACTCAGTGTCAAAACGTTACTCGTTTTAATAGAAGTCATTTAAAAAAAATGGCCGCCAACATGGCTGGCCAAATAACTTACGAATTTATAAATTAACTTGACACTGGTGGAATTGTGTTAAACCAAACACAAAAGGCCATAAAATAAAAAGACAAGATAAAACCCTTACTATTTTTTTTCCAAAAACTATGATGCGACAAAAGTAGTTAAATGCAATAACGATTTAAAGCAACACTTGTTCAAACGTTTGTAAACGTAAAAGTATTTTTTAAATGTTGTTAGGTCACATAGATGAGTTATGTATAAAAAAATGGCAAATGTGTAGTTTTTCTATTGTTAAAATCTATTAATGTAAGATAATGAATTTTATGACACCAGATATACCAAAAATTAAGTTATCGACTTTATTTCCAAGCCATAACTTCCAAGTTTGAAGAGCTACGAATTAGTTTTACCAAAAAATAAATAAAATAAAATGTAGAGCTCATCGAGACGAACTCATTGGTGTATTTGACGCAGTTAGTGACTTCTCTTGCGATTAATAACTTTATTTTATTTATTTATTTTATTTATTTATTTGGGACAACAAACAATCACACTCACATAAATCTAAAACAATCTTAGCCTAAAAACTATGTAACTTAAGTGTAATCAACCCCGTTGTCCGCGAGTTGGATATAAACAAAAAAACACACTGGGGCAATATTATAAAAGGTAAGTTAAGTAGTTACCAAATACGTACATTGCGTGCATTTATACAAATGAATAAAATTTTATTGTTGTTTAAAGGCAAAATAGAATCTATACATAGTGTGTTATAATTAAGTTTATATATACGTTATACATAGTTCTTTTACAATTCAGTAAATAGGTATTAAAGATTGCGTCACTATGTGCCTAGAATGGAGTTAGACATTAAAGTCTGAATGATAGCTTTCTTAAAGCATGTGAAGGAGATTGCAAAAAATTCGATGTGCGAGAAATATTCATTAAATAACTTAGGTAATCTATGTAGCGGTGCGCGCTTACCTGCATTTGTTTTGCAAGGAGTCGGCACAAATAGGTGAAGTTTGCGAGTCTCTCTTAAAGCGTAAGAACGATATGGTATACGAATGCTTATCTGGTTTAATATTTTGTTACAATCGAAATAATTATGGCATATCTTGAATAGAAGTAGTTGATCGAGAAAGATTCTTCTCATTGCTAACGTAGGTAGGTGGTACTTGTTCAGCAGCACTTCGTAGGAGGACTTCGAACGGTAACAACGATAGTGCATTGAGCGCAAGAATTTGCGCTGGACGGATTCCATTTGATCATTATATTTAAAGTAAAGCGGATTCCACACAGAAGTGGCATACTCTAACTGGGACCTAACCAAGGATTTAAAAAGTAAGAGGTACGATTGATGTTTCCTAAATGGAATGGAAGTACGCATCACAAGTCCGTACATTTGAAATGCTTTGCTGACTATGTGGTTAATATGAACATCGAAGTGTAATTTAGCGTCCATTAGTACTCCTAAGTCCCTAATCATCGAGACTTTCTCCAAAGATGTATTACACAATATATACGAGAAATTAATTTTATTAATTTTCTTTGTAAAGGTGATAGATTTACACTTGTTCAAGCTAAGATGCAATTTATTCGTCCTGCAGTATTCAGTGAAGCGATCGAGGTCGTCCTGCAATCTAGCACAGTCATCGAGAGAAGTGATTTCACGATAGATCTTTAGGTCATCAGCATATAAGAGGAAACGGGTATGTTTGAAACAGCTATCAATATCATTAATAAAAATAATGAAAATCAAGGGTCCAATAATTGACCCTTGAGCCACCCCTGAAGTGACCTTGATGATGTCAGAGGTGTACCCGTTGATAGCTACTCGCTGCGTCCTGTTCCTAACGTATGAAGAAAACCATCTCAGTAAATTTCCTCGGATGCCATTGAATGCAAGCTTCTGTAAAAGGAGTGTGTGGTCCACTTTATCGAAAGCTTTGCAAAAATCTGTATAAACCGAATCTACTTGCACTCTATTGTCCAAACATTGAAATAAATAATTTGTGTATAAAATTAGATTACTAGTTGTAGATCGCTTTTTGACAAATCCATGTTGTTCTTGAATAATAATTTTATGTAAGCTAGGATAAATGCTGTTATGAACTAAGTGTTCCAGAGCTTTCGATAAAGTGGAAAGTAGAGATATTGGGCGATAATTGGTAACGTCATTCCTGCTTCCATTTTTGTATATAGGTATAACATTGGCAGTTTTCCACACATTAGGAACAATACCTTCACGTAGACTTCTATTGAATAAAATAAGTAACGGAGCAGCAAGTGTTTGAGCCGTGTGCTTAACAAAGAATAGGGGAAACCCATCAGGAACTTCTTGCAGTAAGCCGACGATTGTCTCCCCTGATGGAGATAACAGCAAAAAAAATCCTGTTGTCTCCCCTAGGCAGGGAAGATATCAGATCTTTTAAAAAACTGTTTTTAGTACTGTTGTCTCCCCGCTACCTAACAAACCGTCCTGTACAGCATTATTAACAGTTGCTGACGCTGTATAAATCATCTATAATAGATGTAAAGGCCTATAAAGCCAACTATGGCCAATTATTATGTTTTTGACACATGTCAAATATGACAGTAAATGTCAAAAATTACAGTAATTGTTTGAAATACTAGACTCAAATTACATAAAGCTAATTGAACGCATTGATTTTCACTTTTCCGATGACAGCTGTCAAATTTCAAACGACCATATCTCCAGAACTGCTCGTCCTAGGCTTTCCGTTGTGAGTTCAAATGAGATGAGATCTCACTTTTCGATGACAGCTGTCAAACTTCAAACGGCCGTATCTCGGAAACTACTCGTCCTACACTCTCCGTCGTTGTGAGCTCAAATGAAATACTTTCATGAGATCTACTTTTTCAATGACAGCTGTCAACCATAACGATAAGTTTATTGTGGGTAGTTCTCGAGTTAAGGCCTTTCGAATTTTCGCAGCTGTTATCAAAAATGTAGATCTTATAAATTCCTTTCATTCTACATATAACCTTGCAACAACAGATAGTCAGGGATGTGTAGTTCTCGAGTTATTATATCCTATTGAATTAAACTTAAATGCATCCATGAGATCTACATACTCATTGATAATATTTCTTGTGGATGCCTCTTGTTTGAGGCCACAATGGGAAGTCATAAGACAAGCAGTTCTCGATGTGAGACTTGACAGCTCATTATATCTATATGAGGGACTTTGGAGGGGTAAAACATCTTATCCCTCAAGCCAACCTTACCTGCAAGTGTTGTCCCTGCTGATAGACGGACAAGGCTATGGCGACTTTAACCACCAAAGACTACGACACATCTACGGACGATCCCCATGATAGGCACCGCCTGTATCGGTACGGCATGCGATACAGCAGGGTAACGTGGAAATCCCTAAGGGCAATAGTCAGGATCTATATAATGGCATTTGACCTGTCACTGCATCTCCGTCACCACCGGTCGTACCAGGAAACTGGCCCATCGGATCATGGTGATTCGAGACGAGAGAGTGGGCAACCGCTAGTCCACTTGATTTAAATTCCCGCGCAGATGAAACTGGCATTTCTCTCATGGATTCCGAACTTAAGTCCTGTGGCGATGGGGAGATGGTGGTGGGAATTTGATTTACGGTGTAATCAGTTCTTAGCTGTCGATCTGCACACAGGCGATCAGACGAGAGTGGTCGCTCCTAGGCTCGATCGAGACGAGAGAACGGGTTCGGCAGAACGTCTGACGACAAAGCAGCACTATTTAGGATCGTTCTGCTTTCCCCTGCACAGGGGAGGGGCCTAGAAAAGGTGGCCCAAACATGGTTCGTCTCACTCTAAACTGGATGGCAAACCGCGGTCATCCAGCACCGAATTAAGCGCGGTCGAAATTCACATAAAACTAAAACCCATACTAAAAAACCTACTAATAGCCACGTGGAATGTAAGAACACTTCTGGACAATTCAACTAACTCTTGTCCAGAAAGAAAGACAGCTCTAATTGCTCGCGAGCTTGCCAAGTACAGGATTGATATAGCCGCTTTAAGTGAGACGCACCTTTGCGATAGCGGGGAACTTTATGAAAGTGGTGCCGGTTACACTTTTTACTGGATGGGTAAACCTTCGAGTGAAAGAGCCAGTAGCGGTGTTGGTTTTGCAATAAAAACGACAACTGCTAGAAATCTCCATGAACTGCCCAAGGGTATCAATGATCGAATTATTACATTGAGAATCTGCACCGCTCTTAACAAATACCTACACCTTGTGAGTGTATACGCGCCCAGAGTGACCTGTTCCGATGATGACAAGAATGAATTCTATGACGATCTTAGGACTGTCCTACAAAAAAATACCAAACACAGATAAAATTGTTCTACTCGAGGACTTTAATGCTCGGGTAGGATCAGAGTTCAATGTTTGGAATGACGTTCTAGGTAGTCACGGTATAGGAAACTGCAACTCAAACGGTCTTTTGCTGCTGACGCAATGTACTGAATTCAATCTAAGCATCACAAACACCTTTTTTTTAATTGCCAGATAAATATAAAACATCCTGGATGCACCCAAGGTCTAAGCATAGGCATCTAATAGACTATGTCATCGTCTAAAAAAAAGACTTGAATGAAGTTGGCGCTCAAGGTTGGACAGACCATCGACTGATAAGATCAAAGCTCAAACTACACTACCGACCCCCATGCAGAGCTAATCACAAAGTCTCATCTAAATTGGCATTTGGAAAACTTAGATGTTACAATGAACTACAGTTGGAGCTGGATGAACAGTTTGGCTCCAAAGCTATTGACACAACCTCAGACATTGAACATCATTGGTGTTCCATTGCCCAGTCACTTCATGATGTCGCAGAATAAGTGCTAGTAAAACCCAAAAAGAAGAATCAGGTATGGTTCGATGATTCTGAAGGTTATGAAACTTGTTAATGACGCAAGGAGAGCGCTAAATGGTCCGAACAATGAACATCGCAGGCTTCTACAAAGCGAGCTAAAATAAAAAATACGAGAGCTAAAAAATCGAGGGTAAACTAAAGCGCAAGAGCTCTTTAGTTTGCCACCATTCTAGCCGAGTCTAACCAAAGTGCTAAGTTCTTTGAGGGTATTAAGACTGTGTTTGGCCCCAAATGTAAGGATTCATCTATACTATCATCCGACAAAAGCCATACCCTCATAGAACGAGACGATATTGTAGCAGGTTGGGCTGAGCACTTTAGTGAAGTTTTAAATTCTGGAGCTCAAACTACAGACCTAAATCACATACAATCTCTAGAGTCATTGCCTCTTTCCCCAGATTTAGATAATCCGCCACCTTATTTTAAGTTTATGAATAAAGAATTTTGATTTGATTTTTTGACCTTTTGAAGAGTTGTAAAGCTGTCAATCGGCTTAAAAACAATAAATCTCCCGGTGCTGATGGTTTATCCTCAGAAGTTTACAAATATAGCGCCTCTAGCATCAAAAGCCGTCTTTTTGAATTATTATTGAGAATCTGGGAAGCTAGCACTGTACCGCAAGACTAAAAAATGCGTCTATCTGCAAACTGTACAAAGGTAAGGGCTGTGTATCTGAGTGTGGCTCTTCCAGAGGCATTAGTCTCCTGAGTACAGCTGGAAAAGTCTTGGCACATATAATCAATTACAGACTAGTCGCCTTAGCGGAGCAAATCTTACCCGAGTCTCAGTGTGGTTTCAGGCCATGCAGGAGAACGGTCGATACCATTTTCGAAGTAAAACAATTACAGGAAAAGAGTAGAGCAACAACGTCCGCTATATATGTGTTTTGTTGACCTACCCAGAGATGCCCTGTGGATTTTCCTTGAGCGTGCAGGCTGCCCTGAAAAAAATATCCGAGGGACTTTCATGACGGTATGATGGCTCGAGTCATACACGAGAATGACCACACCGAACAGTTCCCTGTTACTAGCGGTGTCAAACAGGGCTGCGTCATGGCTTTCACTCTGTTTGCTTTATACTTCGCTGCTGTATTGAGAGACTCTTACAAAGCCTGCACAGACCAAATTGCGCTAAAGGTCAGATCAGATAAATATGTCTTTGACATTATCTCGATTTAAGGCAAAGCAGAAAGTACAAGTAGATTCAGTGATGGACATACTATACGCTGACGATGTATGCTTGATGGCCGATAACATCACTAGTCTCCAAAATTACATTAATAACTTAATAACGAATCGTGCCGCAAATTTGGTTAAGTAATTAGTATTTCCAAAACCCAAGTGCTCAAACAACCAGCACGGGGTGAAACAGCCGACCTGACGCCAGTATCTCTTACCGGGAAACCTCTCGAAGAAGTGTCATCCTTTCGCCACCCAGGGTCTTATGTTCGCGGTGATGGCCGGCTTGTTACGGAAATCTCCTCTCGCATTGCAAGGGCGGCTGCATCTTTTGGAAAACTTAATAAGATAGTTTGAAATTCCCACGACCTTCAACTTCAAACAAAGGTAACTGTGTACCAAGCTATAATTCTACCTACATTGCTTTATGCCACGGAAACCTGGTGCCTTTATAGAGGTGATATAAGGTGTCTAGACACATTCCATAAGAGATGTCTCAGGTCTATTCTACGAGTACGTTGGCAAAATCGTGTTCCTAACACAGAGATTCTTCGTCGCACTCAGCTCTGTGGTATAGAGTCACTCCTAATTAAGGGACAGCTCAAATGGTGCGGGTATGTTGTACGTATGGCTGACTTTCGAAGACTTCCGAAATTAGTTTTTTACTCGGAGCTCACTAAAGGAAAGCGTAAGTCAGGAGGCCAGTTCTTGTGATATACAGCATAACAACTGGGAAGAACTTGCACTTCATCGTTCTGACTGGCGCAACACTGTACACAAATCGTGCGCACTCTTTGGAGGCACGTCTTGAACATCTTGACGCCAAGCGGCAGTCTCGAAAAGTTCTACCTAAAACTGTATAATCTCTACACCTATAATTCTGCAGGACAACTGTACTGTGCATCCTGTGACAGAGTTTTCAAAACTAAATTTGGGCTTGCTAGCCATATTCGTTCACATCAGCGAAAAACCTAATTAAAGTTTTGCCAGTTTCGCCGTTGACGGACACGTCCAGGAGGCCATCATATTTTTTATATGAGAAATTCTCGTTTGTATGTCTTTTTATTTTATGGCTTTTTGTGTTTGGTTTTACACAAAGCTCGCTCTGAAATCCGCTAGTGTCAAGTTAATTTATAAATTCTTAAGTTATTTGGCTGGCCATGTTGGCGGCCATATTTTCGAATCTTGACACTATTTACAAGCTATTTATAACCTATTTAGAATTTTTTGACATTTCTGACTTTATTGTCATTCTTACATTGTGAGTGAGTTATGTTTAGTTTTTTCTAGTGCTACGTACGAGTATGTTAATTATGTTTTCTTTTGTTCTAGCATTGTTTTTCTCACAGAAGGTACAAAGAAATATAATATAAAATAAGAAATATATATCCTTACCTTATACAATATAACCAAAGATTATTTCATGTTCATCCTGGTGGTCATATTGATATGACAAAATACTATATGACCAATCGCCAAAAGTCCTATCGTTTTGTATTACTTACAAGGATTCTTAGATACACTTAGCGGAAAAAGTAAGGACTTTAACATGTATTATTAATTTATAAAGCGTCAGCAATTTATTTATTCAAGGGAGCCAATAAGAAATTAATTTCATGCTATACGGGACGCTGCAGATCCTGGGACATTGTTAAATGGATTGGACTTCCCCAGTACCTACACCATCCTTCCAGCTTAGTCGTCTATTAGTTAGTAATAGTTGAACATAGATATAAAATAGATACGGATTTTACAAAATGATAGTTTGCAAGCAGATTACTTAGATTTTTCAAGCATCCTGCGATTGTTGGGAAGGTATTCCAGTTAACAAACACCTATTGTATGCAAATCGGCATGCGCTGTTTACGAAAGATTCTGTTTTCGCTACGTGCTTGCATAATTTTGCATCATTGATCATTTTTACACATGACTAACTAACGGTAACTGAACTGCAATGAATGTAGGGAGATGAGAAAAGCCGAAGTGCGAGTCGGACTGGCGCTCTGAGCTTTCCGTACCGTAATCGTTTCTAACCAGTTTAGGAGATGTTGTCGCTCAAGTAAGTTGAACGGTTTTCCAAATATACCGGAATACCTTATACCGAAATCTCAATCAATACCCACCTGATAATAATTTTTAGTAAACGTAAAATGGACCAAAGGACATCGAAGCGATCTAAGGGTTTTTAATTATGAGGTAGGTAATTGGGATTTGGGCACAGATAATATAATAATTGTTGTTGAATTTTCGTTTTATTTATAAAAAAATTAAAAGGCTAATAAATACAAATTTTATTACCTTCCGGTTTGTCATTAAAAAGCTTATAGATGAAGTCAAGTACCTAGTTATCAAGTAATTACTTACGTTATACTCGTAGTAAATGAGTTAGCCACTATACTCGTCTAGACAAAAAAGATATTTCAGTTTTTTATTAATTACAAACAAGCTGGATTTTTGTACTACTTAGATCTTAAATACATAATTCCTCGCTTGTGCGTTGTTGTTGATTCGAGGTAAAAGGCCAATTTCAGTTTTTGCGAATCTCTCTGTAATATTGAAAGCTGTAATAGGAAAATGGTCTCAAAAAGGTTTTAATCGTAAATTAAATAAATTCTCTACAAAAAGGTATCAGTGCTTTTTTCCATTTTATTTGTAATAAATAGCTAAAAATTAACTCGCTTTTAACTTTGAAAGTCTCGAAATCCCAGGAAGTTTTAAGATGTTAAGGTTGTCTCGTCTCCCGGGACTTTGAAAATGTCGAGATTAAGTTATGAATTTAGAAATCGGATTAAGAAAACTTTGGGAGAAGCTCTTGTCCAACTGTTAACTGTTGCCGGCTTAAAGATTGAGGGAAAAAATATATATGAGTAGTGCATTCCACAAGGCACCATCTAGCTCCAAAGTAAGCAGAGCCTTTGTTATGGGTCCCAGAAGGTTGATAGCATGCTTAAATACATTTTTAGGGTTCCGTAGTACAGCAAGGAACTCTTATACTTTTGTTTTGACTGTCTACCCGTCGTCGGCTTTACGAAGAGACTATTAGTCCTAGGAAGCTGTAATTTTGTATTGATTATTTTTGGTGTCATACAATAACCCCGCCGAGATAACGCTACAAAAAAATGTTGAAACAATAATTGATCTGGGGTACCTCCCATACACGTAAGATGGAGTTGAACTTATTTTATGATTTTCCCATCGTGTGGTGTGGTATCTTTGAATAGGAAAATTTTAAAACCATTTAGGGGTTGCGGCTACAATTTTTCGATTTAGGGTTCCGTTTGCGTTTGTTTGTATATCTAAACTACTAGCAACATTTTTTTCAGACTTAACAAGCCTGAGAAAATAATGAAAAATAAATAAAATAAATATGGTTTATAGTTTGTAATTACAAATCCTCATGGAGATCCCCTCATGGATCTCCATGAGGGAGGCTTGTGTTCCGCAGTAGAAGTTTCATGGCTGAAATGATGATGATCTATTATAGATGATTTATACAGCGTCAGCAACTGGTATTGAATAAGAATAATGATGGAATAAGCTCAGAGTCGCTCAACGAGCTATGGAGAGGGCTATGCTCGGGGTTTCTTTACGCGATCGAATCAGAAATGAGGAGATACGTAGAAGAACTCGGGTCACCGACATAGCCAAACGGATTAGCACGTTGAAGTGGCAATGGGCAGGCCATGTAGCTCGCAGAACAGATGGCCGATGGGGCCGAAAAGTTCTCGAGTGGAGGCTACGGACCGACAAGCGCAGCGTAGGACGTGCACCAACAAGATGGGCTGATGACCTGGCGAAGACCGCAGGTCGACGGTGCAAGCAGATCGCTTCCAACCGCAATAACTGGAAATCCATGAGGGAGGCCTATGTCCAGCAGTGGACGTCCTACGGCTGAAATGATGATGATGAACTGGTATTGACGCTGTAACTGGTATTGCAGCGCCCCGCTGCAATGCCTGGGACATTGTTGCATTAGGCTTGCCCAGCACCTATATCATCCTCTAAGCTAAGTCAGCTATTAGTCAGAGGAAAGAACAGGTCAATACGTCTGAAGCTAACTAAACTGGGGGTTTCCTCACTATACCTTCACCGTTAAAGCACGTGTTTATAATATAATCATAATAAAAAACCATAATCAAATAACGTATTACGATATGTACCACTGTAAAATCCAGCTACACGCGACATTGGGAATGTCCCACACGCCGGACCTCATTAAATCAATGCACACCCAAACACTGGCCAAATCGATAAGTGTGTCAAAGACGATTGATTCGAGTCATGTAGCGTTATGTACCTACCTACCTACCTTGACCGATTCACTGCATCCTAGTAGGTATGTACCACGTCATCGAACTTGGAGAATGAAAGCCTCAAAACAAACCCTACTATATGCACGGGAAGTTTTGTTGTCGAGTTTTAAGTGAAAGTGGATATTAAAATTTTAAAATAATACGGCTTTAACCTCGTACCTATCCACTTATTATCATATGAAGTCATATCGTAGACCGTTTAGAGGCTTCTTCATGAGCACTCTTTGTGACCGCATCCGAAGGAAGCGAGACAGGAACTTGATTGTCATTCTTGGTAGTAATATGTAACATTTAGTAGTAACATGGAGATCTTTGAGCTAATCACACCAGAAAAGGAAGATACGTAAATATAATGTGCAAGGGCTTACAACAGATTTAAAGATTTACAAAGAAATAAAAAAATGAAAACCTGGAAGACTCGCGCCCGCCAAAGAAACAGTAGAGGTAATGAGCCGTTTTCAGTAAAAAACAAAAAAGTGTTTCCTGCTAAACTTAACAGATGGAGCTGGCAAGCGGAGAAAGCAAGTTTGTGATTTATCACAATTGCTGTCATTGTCAAATTGTGTTTCCTACCAGTTAAATAAAACTAACGCCATCTATATGGTTCGAGGGAACTATTTTTGAAGTTTTTACTTTTTATTGAAAACACCTCATTCAATGACTGTCTTGTGTTTGTTTACACATCACAGTAACTTTCTGCCTTAAAAAAAAAGCTAGTTAAGCAGCTGTTTAGTAACGATTCTGTTAATAAACTCATTGCACAACAGTCGTCCCTCTGCAGCTGCTTAGTAAGTTTTATAAGTAAAGGGGCTCGAGACAATTACATTATTACCTCAGTCAGCATCTCGCGAGAATGAAATCGAGAATACTTGGTACTACAGCTGGTACGAAGAAAGGTTGAAGGCTCGCTTTCGATGCGCGGGAGAAATCTCTAAACTCGTCTGACCATTGTTGCCACCTTAGTGGATTTTCCACTAAAACTGGTGGTTTCGACCCCCGCTTTAGTGGTGAAATATTGCTTTTAGTGGCTAGTGGATTTTTCTAGTGGTTTAGTAAAATTAATTTCCAATTACCTACTGAAAATACTGTAACTCAACCACTTTAAGTACTCTAGTTTATTTTGGGAGTTTTTACATCCATATATGCCACACTGATTAATCCGTCAGACTCACTGAGCTCCAGAATACTCTATACGGAGGTATTCCCCGTAGAATATTTTCTGTATTAATAAGTTTACAACAAACAAAACTGACAGAGTCAACTCTGTCTCGTCTCGGACTGCCTGCTCCGTACGTCGTACAATATTTCCGCGTACTCATTCGATGCGTAAATATTATGTTGAAACCACAATATTATACGCAAAAGTTTCGGGATTCTTGGCTTCAAATTGTTGAAAGTACCATTGGCCCAGTAGCGAAATGTAAATTTTGTGGAACAATTTTAAAAAGTTGATGACCAATGTCGGCATATTTACTTGTTGAATTGGAATGAGACTAAAGATACAAAAAAATTTGGGATGAAGTATTGCATTTCAATGATGCTCAAGGGCAATCTAGATTCGATGATTAGCGACATTTGCTTTAACTTTCCTTATACTGCCTCATTCTAATGCCATGTTGAAAGACTATTTAGCGGTATGAATATAATAAAAAACAAGCAGAGAAACAGAATGAAGTTAAATCTTGTAACTGATATATTAGGAATACGCTCTGTGGTTTTAAATTGGAAGGAAAATGCTGCAGTGATATACAATTCCAAATGCCGCTTTAACTCGAGGTGCTTACTATAATTGTAGTGAATACACAAATGATAAAAACGTGTGGCCCGTGTCCGTTTCTGCGCTAGAGAATTCTAGGAGATTTTAAGTGTTTAAATAGATTTATGACATGACTGTATTCTTATATTTTATAATTAAGGCCTCTTTACAGCCGCATAAAAAAATATATATATTATTAAATTTTGGTAGAAATAATTTTGACATGGCAACACTTTTATCCAGTTTGACATTTACTTGTATTAACATTACCTACATTAGGTACCTACTTTGTATTGTTATTTATTTATAAAATAATGTTTTCTTTTAGTTTTATAATTTAGTAAGTAGGAACATACCCATTTGACAAGGCATGAACAGCCGCAATGTTATTGTACGTAACCAAGTGTTCATTATGTTCCTAAGGTGAAAAATAAATAATCTGAAATCTGAAATCTGAAATAACGTCACAATTATAATCGGTACCAAAAAATCGCACAAATCTGAAACCGAGGATTGTGTAGACCAAAATGGTTTATCTGAAGAAGAATATTTTTTTTATTGAATTATTTGATGTTACAAAAAAATATTCATGTTGATTGTAAACATTTTATTGCGTAATAATAAAGGCTATTTACTAAAATACACAGTGTTAAAATTTGTTTCGCGGAAATTCTAGCGATTTTTACAGTAGGACCGTTTTTCGTTAGTGGTTTTCTGGTGGTTTTAGAGGTTGAATCTGGTGGAGAGCTGGTTTTACTGTTGGCAACACTGCGTCTGACGCTAATACGCTAGTACCATAGAGTAACATATATAAAGGGAGATAGAGGTAACAGTAATTAAACGATGCAACGCCATCCGACGGTAATTGACTGCAACTTATCGTAACTTCCGTGGCTCAGCGGGACAGTAATCGGCTGAAAAGCAGGAGGTCAGGGTTCAATCCCCGCTGGCTGGAAAATGTTTTTGTTTTTACCTGTATACCTATTACTACTTTTCCTAAAAGTAGGTGGCTTAAATAGCGTAGGCAAAATATCAATAAAACATAATGTTTTATTCAAACATTTATTTATTCAAATTTTCAAACATTTTTTTTCATATTCTTGCGCAAGATTTTGAAAAATATCGTCACTGTTAACAGTCTCCCTATTGCGACCTTTTAATATATTGTTAGTGTCTTTACACCAATTGTGTAAAAAAAATCGACAAGCTAAATCAAACAAGAAGTCCACATTATCTTTTTTATGTTTTTCACAATTAATGAAATTGGTATTAATTTCTATATACAAAACTGTTTTAGTTACATTCTTTATATTATAACTTTGCGTTTGTTTCTTTAAAACCCACATTAATACATCTTGTATTTCAGAAAACATTTTTATCAACTTATCTGTTGGGTAACCTAAGTATTTCTTTTTTTTATCATATTCCCTGGCTCGAATGTAGTCATTATCTTTATCTTTATTGTAAAGATCGTTTTTACAAGACACACAGTTTTTAAACACATTAATTTTTGTTCTTCTTAAAAGGTAACCAGTTACATATTCTAGTTGTCCTAAAACCACTGGACTTTCTTTTTTTAAATTGAAATCTACAAAAATATTTTCGTTCATATACGATAGATCTATATTTTGAGGGATGTTGTTCATTTGATTACTTTTAAACAGTTCTTTCATTGACTTAAACATTATTTTACAATTATCTCGTTCACAGTTAGAACCAGGCGAATGCATCCCTGTTAAATTGCTGATTAACAGAGATGCAAACGCTACTTCAAAACCAGCTGGAGTAGGGCTTATGTTTCGGTAGCCATGACTCCGAATGCTTCCGAAGAAATTCTCAAGTGGGTCCTGGTTGAAATGTCTCATCCATATTGATTTGATATTATATTTAAAAAACAAAACATCCCTCAAATATTCTGCGTTATTTACTGTATGTAACCAGTTACTAACAGATGGAATGGTAACCTCTTGATTATTTTTTAAAAATCTAATTGATTTTAAAACATCTCTTGCATATGCCCATGTAGTACTGTGACTTGAGTTTGGTGTTACTGATCGCAATAATGGCTTTCCACTTCTTTTCCTTGAGTTGACTTGGCTTCCATTAAAAGAGTCAAATAAATTGTCAAAGAAGAGTATTACGTCCGCAGTCTGCTGGCATTCCATTGGCAATATATGTTTATCTGGAACATTAAAAAAATTGCATTATAAAATAAAAAGTCAATATAAAAAGTCAGTATGGTTTGGCTATTGTGCAGCTAGCAAGCCCTGCAAATATTTCTATTCAATGCAACTACTCTACTGCTAGTCTTTTTTGATTAACCATAACATAAAATATTATTATATGAAAATTACCTGCTAAATAACCAATTGTGCTTGCAACTTTTTGACTAAAAATTTGTGTAGCAAGCTTCACCTTCATCTTGCATTTTTCGGGGTTAATGTGATCCTCTGTCAGATTTTTTATCAATTTTATGCCTGAATAGGAAGGGTTTTCTTCATGTAGTTTTATTATATGTTCCCATTTTGCTATTTTGATAGCTCCATTAATTGTGCATTTTAAATTCTTATGTAAAAGATTATTTCTAATGCCTTTAATCAGATGCGGCGGATCGTACAGCGGTATAATTTCTTCATCATCTATTTCGAAGATGTCTCTTTTAAGTTCTTCTCCTTTTCTTAAATATTTTGCTTTGGTTTCGGCAATTAAATGTCTGATGCAACTTACATTGGCAGCTCCCTGATCACACACTGTAGCCAAAACCCGCAAACCCACACTGTTTAATTTTCTGATAACAGTTTTAATTAACATGGCCAGTTCTGCCTTTTTCGTGCTGCCAGAGCAAAATGTGTATGCCACAGGTTGTTTGTAGTTTCTTAAAACTCCCCTTATCATAAAAACCAATGCATGATCTGCAATTTTATTCTGGTTGTCTGCGCCATTAGTAACAAAACCTGAAATTTGGTCTTTTCTTTGGTTGTATTGAAAATGAGGTGATATCGCCATTTCGTCAAATAACAATATGCACAACTTGTCATCAGGTTTCAGCTTGTTGATTTTCTTCCGCATCACAATAAATAACTTTTCATTGATTCCTGCCCTTAAATCCGCTCGCTTTATTAATCTGCTTAATGTTAGTGGAGAGGGCAGCACAAATATTTTACTGAGTAGCCTGTAGCACCTTGGTCCCTGTTTATAAATGCTCAGTGCCATGATTTTTTCTTTTTCTGTGAATCTTCTACCCATCTTGTTCTTTGTAATTTCTCTAAATTGCATTGCCACAAATATAGCTGCCAGGCTCGTAAAGTTTTTCAAACTATTTTGAAAAGTGTTATTTTCTGATAATTTTAATGCCTTCTTCAAACGTGTTGCGTAACTTTCTTTTTTTCTGGTTTCTTTCTTTAGCATTTGTAACAAACTTGCTTTGTTGTCAACAAATCTGATCCCTGCAATTAATTTATTTAAATGTCAGTCATCAATGCAATTTTAATAAGTATAAAAGATGCCTGTGAAGATAATCTACATATTAAATATATATTTTTAAAAGTTGTAAAAGAAAAGAAAAATATTAATTATTTAATATTACATTTGCAAATCTGTGACAATTTGAGAAAATACACTACTATTATGACTTAAGCTAAATCACCTTTAGAAGTAGTAGCAGCTGTGGGATTCAAATTTCGGGTGGTGGCATCAATGGATTGCAATACTTCTAAATTACTGGCTGCAGGTAAATCCTTTAAATTACTGACTTCAGGGAAAACTTCCAAATCACTGCCTGCAGGATCTATGTTTGTAATGTCTCTCATCGCCACCTTCTTCATTTGACTCCCTGTTAAAATTAATAATGGGAATCAATAAACAGTTAAAATATTTCACTTTGAAAATTAACGTGAGATATACCTACTTGTGAAAAATGAATAAATTAAAATAAATAATAAGTGCTACATTGTTTGTTAGTAATTTATTTCACTTAAATACTTCATTGATTTATATACATTATTTGTAGTCAATAGACTATTATGTACTTATTACACTTTAAAACCATAATATCATATATATCTACTATTGTCAAATTCAAAACTCAATTCAAAAGAATGTGTAGAAAATTCTGATAATATTTAAAATAATAAATTACCATGCATGTGTAAAGTTGGAATGGCTATATTAGATAGCATTCTAGTCCGTGTCAAATATTTTTCTTCAAAGTGATAATGGCATATTTTTCTATTTTTTAAAACAAACTCCGGATCTAATGAAGTAATAGTACTTACAACAGCATTCACCCAAGTAAGAAATCTTTCTTTCTCTTTTCTTGGATTAGGAAATGCATGCAGCACAACATTGTCAGTACCTGCAAATATTAAAATAGATTATTAGAAACTATACATCTCATCATAGTAATAAAAATAAAATAGGGTCTCTCAGATCTCTTGGTATCTAGTATTTACGATACCTTGGGGATTTTAACGGTGATAGTCGGGTACCTCCAAACATTAATACTTTTAATATTATAAATGCGAAAGTTTCAGGATCTAGGATGGATTTTTGATACTTCTTCACGCCCTAGAAACGGATTTGGCTGAAACTTGAAATAAACCTATACGAATAACACACTGGTAGGTACAACGCGAGCGAAGCCTCGGGCAGATACTAGTAAAGAATAGATGAAGAGATAGACTGTTATATTTTGATGAGAACTTACGAGATTTACCACATTGTGGAACACAACACTTCCTAGCAGAACAAGCCATGTCCTCCGGTATCGACAATATCCAAATCGTCAGGCACAAAAACAGTGTCCAAAGCGTTTTACGAGGGTCAAAATTTGTCAGCGGGGTCATCGGAGTCCAAGGGAAAAGCAAAAGTAGAAGATAATTATTAGTAAAATCACAAAACACGGACACACAGCACAGCAAACGAGACTGAACTTCGCCAAGCCAATTTATTTACGTTCCGTTACTGTCAATAAGTGAGTGAACAGAAAATAATTGGTCAAATGCCAGGACTGTGAATGAGCCCTTATGAATAAGCCCCTATTAATATTGAGAAATAATTACCTAGACATTCATTATTTTATTTTTAGATCTAGTTTACAGTAAATTTAAACATGCTGGTATAGTAATCTAAATTCCTTTTATGCGTGAAAACGAACGCAAAAGTTACCCAAATGCTGCCATATGAAATAGTAATACCATCACAAAATAATAAACTATAGTGCACGTGTCGACATCTAGAGGTAATTGACTCAACTATTAACCTCTGGGATGACCAAGCTGCGCGCTGTGCGATACCCTTGTGTGCCCGGGTTTTTAAGGCACGCGCGGCGCGGTTCTCGATGATTTTTTATTTCAAAGTATTTCAAAATTTTGCTGTGAATGACCTTTTTATTGTTTTTGTAATAGAAAGCCAGATAACTTACGGGTATTTTATACCATTTGTTTTACTTATATTCTGTTTTGATTTTATATCACAGGGCGATGAATCCAACTTACGTGCCAATTTTCGCCTACCTAATAATATAAACGTAAATATAGGATACTTGTTTTCTTTTTTCCCAAAGAATTAATTTATTTCATACAGACAAATAAGTAAATGACATTCTAACATAAATAAAACATCTTACTTGGTGTAATAATATTTGCACATACAAGTTTAAAAATTTGGATAAGTTACACAAAATCCGCCATTCGTCCAGTTTCATCACTCAACTTTGTATCGCACTCGTAATGAAATAAGTTTTCCTACGTTGCTTCTTGTTACTTATTTTGATAGATAATATACTAAACAAGTCATAAACACTGTTATTTTACCGTTTACAATAAAGAAAATTATATTTTTACTAAAAAGAAAGCAAAATGACGTAGTAAGGACATTCATATTTGAAAACACTTGTTGGCCTAGGTTGTTGTCTTGTAAACAATGTGTTTATGCTACCAGAGAGTAAAAATATAAGGCTTTTCATTCAAATTATCCATTAGTGTATCACAGATACAAAATAAATCTACAAACGATAATCTAAATTCGTCATCAAAATCGTTTATTTGAAGCTTTAGTACGTATGTGTGCGTGTATTTTTTTGTCACTCGTGTGTCTTGTCAAGGATCCTTGTGGTCACGTGACCGCGTAGTGTGCCATTTGCGTCCATGTTTGATTACTCGTATGTCTTGTCAAGGATCCTGGTAGTCACGTGACTGCGTAAAGCGCCATCATTGGTCCAAGTCAGTGTAGTATCAACATACAGCATGTTGTTTTCCTAACATCACTCAATAGGTGGGTACAACCTCCCTACTTATCAGATTCCTAATACTTTTATTGCCTAAATTTACTATAACAAGTATGTAGCTACGTATTATTTATGTAGTAGGTATTCATCTACCTCTACATAAATAGGTAGGTATGTAAGCATAGCTAAAGCCGGAGAAATTTTAAATTGGCCTTAAAAATCATACTCTTGATATCTGAAATAGCTAAGTATCAAGATACTAAGCTATTTAATATATTTAAATAAGTAGGTTAGTCTAGACTATACCTACTTATTATTTGAGTAATAGGTAATTTTGGGCGAAAATTTATTCTGTTAATTATTTCATTTCGTAGTAAAAAAACTAAAGAAATCTATATGTAAGTAAATGTATCTACCTACCTACAATATGTAAACTTTACATTTCGTAGGGGGAGGATAAATAATATTACCATAAACATAAAAAGACAAGCAGGTAGTAGCAAGTAAGATTCGATCTTATTGTTACAAAAAAGAAACACCCTGGGCAATACCGAAAATGCATGGCTGCCGTTGCGTGTACGTACACTCGGCGCGCGCAAATATTATTGCGTCTGTGTGCGTGCAATTCATAACAGTGTTTTGAAAAGTTTAGTTTTTCACAGATTTACTGAATTATTTTGCGTAACTGTATATGTTTTTAGATTCAGGATAAAATTAGCTTCAAATTGATACTAAAGTCTTTGGGTATCTTTTGGAAAATTATAGAAATACTTTGAAAGAAAAAAGTTGCGGCATCCTAACGGTCCTATTAGTAAGTTTGAAAAGTAAATTTTGGTAATTTGAACAGTATTTACGCATTACCAATAAACAATAAGTGTTCTGAATTTACTAAATAACCAGTAAAATGTATCATCACTTAACTTGATAATGGTTTTTTCACAAATAATCGTTAAAATCTACACACTAATTCTCTAGGCTGGTGCCCAACGGACTCGAAAGTTTGAATGAGCCTGGGAGTGAACTTTTTCAGTATGGTCAATTGACCTAACCCCGTTTTATCGTTCATTAGTTCAGTAACTGTTGGCAAAAATAAACAAACAGCCCTTTTTCTTATACTTAGAGTTTATTTTTCAACAAATAGTAACGAGAGTCGTTCTAGCAAGGATCCTTGACAAGGCATACGACGGTACTGTACAGGATCCTTGACTAAACACAGCAGAGGTTAATACCTCTCAAAATCATAATGTATGGGAGTGAAATGACCCTGGCTAGTACCGCGCCGATCGCCGTTTAATACGGACGTATTCGCACTCTCCCATACAAACTTTCCGTGCCAACACCAAAACACACAAACAAACCACAATTATCTCGTATTACGGAGTGCAACTTGCAGTTCTAGTGTTGTGAGTGAAAGAAACAAGTGTATGTGAGCGTTTTCGTTTTGTTTTCATTAGAAAGTGCATCTCTACCTGTCGGAGTGTTTTTCAACTGTCTACCGGTATGTTTGATGTGGTATATTGTGGTATTAGGGACGCGTTGCCTGGCCTCGCTTAGAAATTGGAAGTAATGATTTGAAAGGCTCGAAACTTCGTATCCCATCGCGAATCGCTCGAGACTTTCGAATTTCATCCAATCTAGACTTTCTTAGAAGATGCCTAGAGTTTAAAGCCATCGTTAATATTATTATATACGTAGTTTATTGTATTCGTGGTATTTTGAATTTAATCTAAATCAATAAAACTATAGATCTTGCATTGCACAGAATCCAAAATTTTTGAATCTCGAAATAAATAAAACTTGAAATTCCCAAATATAATTATTTAATCTTGTGATGATTTGTGTAACTTTACCAAAATGAGATTAAACAATGAGTAACATAACTTACATTTTATTATTCTCAAAAGTATTATTTATATATTCAAACAATAACACTTAAATCTGGAATCCTTATGGAATCGAACTTTTATACTATTTTCTGTTATATTGTTCTCTAGAGACGTCTGTTGCTCTACAATAGAACCTTTTCATACAATAGACTTCAACGAGAGCGCTGCTTGAATTTTAATGGGCATTTTAGTTCTACCCCAGACAGCATGGAGTGTGACTTTTGGAATAACATTAATAATGTTTAAAAAAAATCTAATAATATGTTTCCATTAATTTCATTTCATTGATACCCACGTTTTAGAGTTCCAAAACAATTTCAAGCTTACATGTCGTCCCAGACCAACGAGTACGTACAAACATTGCAAGTTAAATAAAAGTTTGTAAAATAAACGAAAGTTCTGCAAAGTTTGAATCAAATCTGTCTTAGAAATCTCAGTGGCATTAAATTTGGTGATTTAGGTTACTTATCCTTAATCGAAAAATATCTCGATCCCGTCACGATATTCAGAATACCAAAGTTTCAAATCTCAACAGAAAATCTCTCCTTCACACAATAAACTCTGATCTAGAAACGTAATCCCAACTTCTTATTCCAGGTTTATTCGAACATTTCAAATCCAATATCCTACCTTTAGTTTACGCTTCTCTTAAGATGGCATTGGCACTATGGTGAGCGCAATCTCAGCATACCATTCTGGATGATTACCAAAGCATTCCAAGGCCTAGCCATATTCTAAGTGCTTTTGCAATGGGACGGTGGAGGCACCATCATTTCGTGACTCATAAAAAATACGTCAGAGGTCAATCCAAAGGTTATTTGCGAATGCTAACCTACAATCTTCGATCGCGTGCGTGTACTATCCGGTAAATTGCCGGTCTTCTCATTTGATATAAAAAGTTGTGTTCAAGACGTATGTACTTAGTTGTACATTTTCACCTTCAACATTCGTAACCATTTACAACGTGCTCGAATAGATAGGTAAGCGCCGTTTATTATTATTTTATTAGGTACATATTTCTTTCGTCATTTCGTCCCATTGACGGAAGAATTGGGACATACATATGTACTTATAATATCAAGAAAAAATACAAACTAAGAAGTGTTACTACACGTTCAGGTGTAATTTAGAAAATTATGCATGAATTAATTTTTAAATTTACATTTAAATTCGTGTCCGTATTTAAAATGTTTTATTAGATGATAAGCATACGCATAACGTTTTGGAAATTGATGTCTCTTTGGTCTTTTTTTCTTATAGGTAGTTTTTATTTTGAGGTGAAATTGCGCCAAATTTCAGCTTAAGGGCAAAAATTTAAAATGTTTTGTGTTTTTTCCATTATCATTAAAAAACCATGTGTACCTGTGAACTGTTGAGCTATGGATATATTGTCCGTATTTCTTAAGAGTTCTACATTGTATACGCACTTGATTAAAGTTTAACTGTTTAACACTTCAAGGTGTTTTAATTTTTTCATAAGCTATAGTGCGTCTCACTGCTGGGCGAAGGTCTCCACCATATCCGTACACCTCTTACGATCACCGGCCGCTTCCCACCACAACATTATTGAAAATAATAATTCAACATGTAGACATGTTTACTTACTACAAACAAAGGACTATTTGGGAAAGTGAGTGATGCTGATGATGCAGCATCATTCACACCCCAACTTTGTCACGACTCACTGTTTCTGGTTATGCAATTGTCGGTCATGATTCACTAAGTGTTACAAAGTCTTACAAAGTTGGTAGGCTATGTGGGTCGAAATCTGCAGCAGAACACTAATTTATAAAACATTTGTTAAAATAGTTGTTTGTGCTGTGAATAATCAAGTTAGTAGTTCCTAGATATAAACTTATAGACAATTCAATCAATTTATGTCAATTGACGTCATTTGCCGGGAAAACTGCAAGCAAGCGGGTTCGTTTGGACATAGATAACATGTTTTTTTTTTTATAATTCATGACAGAGACTACGTTACTCCTAATAATAGCATTCTACGAAACCATAAACATTACCTTGTTTTTGTTATTTTACATTATCAAACTATTACAGTCTTAAGGTGCATCCACACGCAGTTAACCTTTGTGCAGTAACACTGGTAACACTGCCATGCGGTAACATTAGATAACTATCTGTAACTTTTGTAACTACTTGTTACTTTTGGATGTTGCTCAGTAACATGTCTAGGCTTTTTATAAAACAAAATCTAATGAAAAAGCTTATTACGCCACACATGATTATTTAAATGATATTGATTCTTGGCCGTGTGTTGCTCGGTTCAGCCGCGATAGGAAATGATGTCATCTTGCAATAGGCGTCAAAACTATCCAATAACTTTGCGGACATTTGGTATACGAGTATGTTAGTGGTACGAACTAACATATTATGCCCAAAACCGGTTTGTGTTTCGGCCTTTTGAGGATTATTAATTATAGTTTTTGTCTATTTGCTTTACTTGTGCAACTCTGATAAAAAGTGGTAGTTATGTATTTACCACCGGTATTTACTAACTGACTCTGTATTTACTATCCGTGTCCCTTACCAGGCTCTTACTTCATCCACGGGCGTGAGAGGAAGGGTAACATTCTACCTGCCGGCACCCCACGGCCGTTCATAGATGTGAAAGGGCAATTTATATACAGGTTCATGGTTTTTCAACGCTATGGCCTAACTAGTTTGTGTTCTAATTGACAATTAAGGACATGGTCTAGTTATAATAATATAAAATAAATTAACTAAATCATTACTCTCACTTTCATTCCCTCTTTTTATCGGTCATTTAATAATAATTAGAAAGGTTCAATCACCATAAATAATTAGCCGCCTATTTCTAAAAGTTTTACATGCGAACAAACGACACGACATGAAATGGTTTCGTGACATTTAGTTACGATTTATGATAGTAATTAGTGTTAGATATCACTTTAGCTACAATTATAATATATTTTAGTATTAATTAACCGAGTCGCTATATTAATTTTTCTGTTTCTACCCAAATTTACGTTGGTTTTATTCCTTCCTTCAAAAACTGATCCTCAAATTCCAAATTTGGTGAACGAGAGTAAAAGTGATATTTTTGTTACCTTAGATGTTCCATTTCTACATAATTATTTTTACATCTGTTATAGATGATTTATGCAGCGTCAGCAACTCAAGCTGTACGGGTAAGATGGATTAGACTTGCCCATTAGCATCTATAGCATCTTCCCAGCTCTACTAGGTACGAGAAAGATGTAAAGAACTCAAAAAATTAAAACCTTCTTCGATATCCTTAACTAAGTGGATTAGAAACGTATTATTTTAGGCATATTTTGTGAATGGTCTATAGAAGATGCCCCATTGTAGCTCCTTGGGAAAACCACCTGTTACTTTACATATCAATCAGGAGATTTTGAACCATTGTCTTTCAGAGGTAGAGCTGAAATTAGTTAAAATATGTTATAACCGTTTATAGGTAGCGTAGTTTTGCCATTTTCAGTCGTAATTCTTAGATTCAGAGTTTTAAATCACCCTTGTAGGCGAAAACACTTGTTGGTCCAGTTGTAAAATGTAGCGAAAAGGATATTTGAATATCAAAGAATGATAATGACTCGAACTGGGTAGGATGATGTCATTTGGAACAACTTTCGAACAAAAAGTCGACGGTGTCCGACAGTTTTGCCAAAACTGACATACTATTATGGTAATTACGATTTATTGGTGAATATAATTTTGTATATGTATGTATGTGTGAATTATAGCTTTTGCTATCTATCTGTCTATAAAATAAACGGTGAATCTTACCGTAACTTGTAGTTCATATTCAACAAAAAATAAAACCAGCCAAGAGCGAGTCTGACTCGCGCACGGAGGGTTCCGTGCAATCATATAATATAATATGTAGGCTGTGGGGTACCGGCTGCAGAATGTTACCCCTCCTCTCATGCCCGTGGATGCAGTAAGAGCCTGCTAAGGGATACCTCCGGTAGATGGGCAGCAGCGTCTTCCGTGTATCAACATCCCGAACTGCGCTCACCAACCCGCCTGCCAAGCGTGGTGAGTATGGCAAGTACCCCTCATGGAGATCCATGGGGGAGGCATGTGTTCAGTAGTGGACGTTTTGCGGCTGAAATGATGAATGAATATAATATAATATATGATAAAGGTAGTTTATTTTTGTTGGAGAACCTTGACAGCGCCACTTATGTACTGTATATACTGTATGTACTGATAGCGGAACTTATGTAGATTTTTACACTTTCGATGCTTTCTAAACACATTTTTTTCAACGTTTTTATAAATAAGTCAAAAACTAATACGGCTTAAAGCAAAACTAAAAACTGTTTATTAATGTGCAAATTCAAAAAACACCTCACATACCCCACATGACCAAGTAACTTCACTTAAAATTTTTGAGACCCCCTTGCTGAAAAAATATTTTTCAACATTTTTATATATTCCATATTAGTGAAAAAGCGTTATCTTATACCATTTAAAATTTCAAGGCGATAGCATCAGTAGTTCTCAAGATATCCATTTGTGACAGACAGACAGACAAAGTGATACCATAAGGGTTCCTATTTACCATTTTGGTCCGGAACCCTAAAAAATGTATGTAAGTATTCCATCAATCATCTGGTTTCCACAGTACAGATAGCGTCATAGATAAGTATCCTCCTTGCTCAAGACATCTAGCTTTAAATCGCGCGCGCGGCGGGGGGTGGGGCTACATTACTTGACTGGGACGCCCTCTATACAAGCTTTGCTAACCAATTACCAAACTATCTGAGACATCTAACTAACTGGTGATGTGTCCAGAGTAATTTAATTATTTTACCTTCATAATTTCAGCCGTAAAACGTCAACTACTAAACACAGGCCTCCCTCATGGATCTCCATGAGGGGTAGTTACCGTACTCACCACGTTTGGCAGGCGGGTTGGTGGGCGCAGTACGGGATATTGATACACGCTGCTGCCCAGCTCTTACTGCATGAGGGCATGAGAGGAGGAAAACATTCTACTGCCGGCACCCCACGGCATTTTATCTTACGGTTATGTTATTATAAGCAGAATCATTTCACTTGTTTGTACGCGGCAGCAAATCACCACAAAGAAATTTAATGTTAAGGCTTGCTAGCTAATTCCTTAGTCCCGTTAGTTATAAGAAGCCGTAGAAACCGGAAAAAGTAAAAGCAAGCGCACAAGTCTTTATAGTGAGTTGGAACGTTTACGACACACAGGCATTCTATTATGTGTCTTCGATTATTATGTAAGACGATTTAGTGGGGCCAAACGAGTTATATTTTTTTATTATATTATATAAAGTTAATATATATTGCTGTAGTGGGCCACTACACTACTAGAATTGCCGTGGGATGCCTGTGGATATAGTAAGGATCTGTCAAGGGATACCTCCGGAATATGGGCAGAAGCGTCTTTCTGTGTATCAACTTCGAGTACTGCGCTCACCAAACCGTCTTCCAAACGTGGTGAGTATGGCAACAACCCCTTATGATCAGTACTTGTCGATTCATGAGGAAGGCCTATATCCTGCAGTGATGTCCTACAGTGGAGATGATGATGATGGTGACTACTAGAATAAATTGAATAAAAACATATTTATATACCTGCATGTTACACCTTATATATAACTTTTGAAACTATCATGGTTGTTAACATTATATGCAATTTACGGGATATTTACCACGATTTGAGTCTTTTTGAGTTTCCCGTGTACCGTGATCGAGTTGCGTTCGAAAATGAAACCGATAGTAGGGCCATTCGCAGTCAGAGACTTAAGAGGGTAGATCCTTTTGTCTGCCAATGACTACCCACTCGCAAACACTTTAGGTTATCCGTGATCATGACGTGTGAAACTGCGTCGAAATATCGGGAAACTCAAAAGGACTCAAATAAATGTTACACCTTTTCTATGTTTCTTGTTAAACATCCAATAAAACTATCTTTAAATATAAGAGAGCCAGCTCACGCCATAAAGCCATGTTCATTCGGGTTCGTAACGGGTTTGGGTCCACACATTTGATATGATAATGAAACTGGAAAGACGAAGTTTGACCCTGAGGTCCCCAGGTTATTTTATGAACTCGCAAGGTCATTCGCTGCTAGATGGGTAATAACATGAAATAATACCTCTAGATATTAAATTAAATCCTCATATAACATCTGAAGCGAACAAATTAATTGATGTGGTCTATGATTTAAATAATTTGTGTTGTTTATTTTGTGTATTGAAAAAATGCCTTTGCGGCCGCACTCAATAGAGTATTTTTATTTTTTTGAGTTTTGAGATGATGGGACGTTTAAGGGCGATTTTGAAAATACATTTTGTTTGTAAATACCTACATACATATAATTCATAGAAAACCTCCAGACCCTAGACATAGTAGTAGTTAAGAAAGCAGAAAAGCAAACATTTGCCCTCCGGTGG
This sequence comes from Pasiphila rectangulata, assembly GCA_963082625.1. Classification (NCBI taxonomy): domain Eukaryota; kingdom Metazoa; phylum Arthropoda; class Insecta; order Lepidoptera; family Geometridae; genus Pasiphila; species Pasiphila rectangulata. The sequence continues at coordinate 6,441,739 of OY720254.1, read as the reverse complement.
GGTTCGAACCCGCAATCTCCTGCATCTGAGCCGGGTATAAGATCAACTGAGCCATCGATGTCGTCAGTAAGTGTTATTTGGTGTGCCATGGTTCTAAGTTATAATATTAGTCAGAAGATGCTAATACTATTAACATCTTCTGACAAGAAGGTAGATGGATGTTAGAACAACCAAACAGTCATCAATCATCATCCCCCAGCCGCAAGACGCCCGACATAGGCCCCCCTCATAAATCTCCAAGAACTGATCATGAGGGGGATGTTGCCACCACCACGCTTGGCAGACGGGTTTCCGAGCCCAGTACGGGATTTAGATACACGTAAAGACGCTGCCGTGGGGTGCCGGCAGTAGAATGTTACCCCTCTTCTCCTACTCGTGGATGCAGTAAGAGCCTGCTAAGGGACACCTCCGGAAGATGGGCAGCAGCGTCTATCCGTGTATCAACATCCCATACTGCGCTGGTGAGTATGGCAAACTACCCCTCATGGAGATCCATGAGGGAGGCCTGTTGTCATCAGTGGACGTTTTATGGCTGAAATGATGAAAGACGCTCAAAGTCAAAGAGATACCCTCAAAAAAGTTCTTACTGCAACCGCTTTCACGATCAATTTATCTCACGGCCGATTCAGTCTCTACACAAGCTCTACACTGGCATCAATATAGAGACTGAATGGGACCTAAATTAAATATTTACGTCCGTAGTGAAGTTGTGAGTAATTAGCGAAGCATTTCTTTTTAACAGCCGTCCAATTAGTTAGTGAAAGGGCTCTTTAATCACTAGAATTCATCATCGAGTGTGTTCAAGTATTTAGGGAACTTTCACGTACAATAAACAAATTTTGCGCCTTCGCCTAACTATTTGCCAGTCATGGTTATTTTGTTGATAAAACATTTATTGGGGGGTCAGAATAATTAGATAATTCTCTAGAATGGAGTCATGTAAAAAGTTTACCGGTGACCAGGATGGCTGCAAGGCACTCGAAACGTCGGCAAATAATGAAATAAGGTAATTTCGTGATCATCATTTCAGCCATAAAACGTCCACTGATGAACACAGGCCTCCTTCATGGACCTGCATGAGGGGTAGTTGCCATTCTCACCACGCTTGGCAGGCGGGTTGGTGAGCGCAGTATGGGATGTTGATACACGGATAGACGCTGCTGCCCATCTTCCGGAGGTGTCCCTTAGCAGGCTCTTACTGCATCCACGGGTAGGAGAGGAGGGGTAACATTCTACTGCCGGCACCCCACGGCAATTTCGTGAAAAACTCCTGCTAATCAGTTTTAAAATTGTCATGTGAGAAGTTCAGGCATGGTTTAATTTTGCCGAATCCCTCACGCCACTTTCAGCTGCAGTGACTTGGCTGGAGGATAATTTAGAGACTCATTCATTATATAATTTAAGTACTTAAACTATTTTGGCGCTAAACGTACGACAGCAAGCAAGAATAATTAGTAATGGGGAGGACGTTAACAAACTGAGCGCCGACGGTAGAATCCCTACTAATATATAAAAGCGAATGTGTGTATGTATTCAAGAATCAAGAATCAAAAAAATACTTTATTCAGTGCGGCCGCATGGACCTTATTGACGCGTCACAAATTACAAAATAAAACACACAAATAAATAGAATAAAGCACATAATTGAATCTGTTCACTTCAGATGACACGCGAGTTAGGAAAAGAAGTGAACAGAAGAACCTAACTCGGTCGTTATAATCATCATTTAACAATTTTATTTTGTCTTATGTTACGTTTGACGGAGTTGGAGCAGATTCCGTCCCAAGTGGTTTTGTCCTCTAGGTAATCTGATGTATGTATGCTCCATTTTTACGCAACATTCTACTCGTCGGCACCCCACGGCATAGCGTTGGCGCTTCCTTCCATTAATTTATTCTAGAGTGGCTTCGTCCACATTTCTATATTGTAGATGTCCTATCCAGTCCCCTTTACCAAATCGTCCTTGCTCTTAGAACGTCCATTTTCAGATGTCGTAAATTGTCTACCAACACCACTTAACACATATCTAACCGGGTATTTACCGCGTTATTTACCTTTATTATTGCCCGACGTTTCGACAGGATTGCACCCATCGTGGTCCCGGGAAGACATGCAAGGGTGCAATCCTGTCGAAATGTCGGGCAATAATAAAGGTAAATAACGCGATGGATATCCGGTCAAATATGTGTAAATAATGTGCCGTGATCGCGAATACGATAAAATAAATTAGGCCAGGTGCGTTTTTCTTATACAATGACGAGACAAGCCGAAGGCCCACCAGATGTTAAACGGTAACCTCTACCTATAACAATTGCAATGCCGCGGTGATCACGTTCACTAAGCACGTGACCAACGCTGCACTGCGCCCGTCACCCTGAGACAGAGTTGTAAGGTCTCATGTGCCCGTAATTTCACCGGCCCCCTTGCCCTTCAAACCGGAACACAGCAATGAAGACATTACTGCTTGGCGGCAGAAATAGGTATGGTGGTATAGGTTCTTCCCCGGATGAACCTTTCAAAAAAAGTTTTACTAGCGTGTGGGGCTACGCGCTATGTAAGGTTCCGTAGGTCACCGTAGACCTGTTGTAAGAAGTTGGTGTATGTTTTTTTACGCTTACCATGGCATATAATATTAAAAGGTACTAATTTCGTTTTCGGCTTAAAGTATTCCAGTATGGTTGGTAACCCGTTTCACTGATTTAAGCGACAATTTCTCCGAAACTAAAAAAGCTAGCTTTTTTAACCGTTAGTTTTTCTAGAAAGTCGTCTTCGTGGTTAAAACTACATGCATGATTTTTTTTTTCAGATTTGTAAATCAAGCATTCAATGATAAGTACCCTGAGAAAAAAAAAGTTCATGCCGCTTGCAAACTTTTTTTTTATTATTCCCCCATATTTCCCCAAATTCATTATGTTTTCAATACCTATTTTTTTGTACCGTAATTATTTTATATGTCCATGCAATATTATAGTGTTACGAGCTGGGGGTTCGGGATTAAATAATGTAGTCCAATTAAACCAAAATAAACACTTTAATCACCGGTCCTTTCTGGATCTTTCGCTAACTTACTAGTTTGCGTTTGCGCACGGCGCAACAATAACTTTCTAAGACTACATCTCTTCGTAAAACCGAAGACAGACAAACAAAGTAAAACTATGGAGTTCTTTGTTGTACTACAGAACCCTAAAAAATAGAACCTGATAAGTGTGAACTTGGGGTACATAATGAGAACTCTGGAAGGGACTACGAGTAAAATCAGTGGCTTCCCATTAACAATAGCTAGTATGCCTACACGTCAAATTGCTACTTGAATTCGCGTAATAACAATACAAACAATAACTCCCGCTTGCAACAATAGTTACGAAACCTCTGTGACCGATTAGGAGCGAAAAACGTAAGACTGTACCGTCTATTGTTCGGACGTGGGAACCGCGCCGTGCAGGGCTGACGATTGTTGCTAATCTATCATCATCATCCATGGAGTTGCATGCCTTGGGGTTACGGCAGTAGAATCTTACCCCTCTCATGCCCGTGGATGCAGTAAGAGCCTGCGAAGGGATACCTCCGGAAGATGGGCAGCAGCATCTTTCCGTGTATCAACATCCCGTACTGCGCTAGCCAACGCGCCTACCAAGCAAGGCTCTTACATCCACAGGCAAGAGAGAAAAGCAAACATTCTACTGCCGGCACCCCACGGCATCAACGTTCCAGTGTCGGCACCCCACGGCATGGCTATAAATAAATAAAATCAAAGTGTCTGTTTGTACCTTGAAATCAAGAAATACCGGAATTTTAATTGTGAGGATGGTTTTCGTCTCTCGGCCTCGTGGAATCCCGTTATTAGAAAATGTGTGACGCGAGGCATTCCAGTATTGCCGCACGAAGATACTGTCAATGTTGTGTCGTCGACTGGTAAATTCAAAATTGTTAAATGTAGGACTATTTCCTATTTTTGTTAAATTGTTATCCATAATTTGAACTTTCTAATGATTACGAACTTGACACTGGAAGAATAGTGTAAAACCAAACACAAAAAGCCATTAAAGAAGAATAAAAAGAAGATTAATAGTCATTTAATCATAATTTGTTAAATCACACGTCAAACATGATACAATCTCGGCAGGCGGGTTGGTGAGCGCAGTTCGGGATGTTCTTACACGGAAAGACGCTGCTGCCCATCTTCCGGAGATATCCCTTAGCAGGGTCGTACTGCATCCATGGGCATGAGAGGAGGGGTAACATTCTACTGCCGGCACCCCACGGCAAAGAAAACAACAAAAGTCTATCTGCCATAAAAAAAACAATAAAATTACCATAAGTACGTTTAGTTAGAAGTATATTACCAATGTACAAAAGCTGACTGATAAGTAAAAAAACATCAGTTCAAAGTCACATGAGTGTAGGTCATTAAGCTGCTGAATTTCCATCTTCAGATCTTCTTGCCAACCCTAGGTACATTCAGCGGTACTAATGCATCTGTTGAAACTAGATAGATAAACCGAGTGAGAATTGCACTGTACTTGATTACAGTTAGCAAAACGAATTCTTCTCTAATTGCTTACCCAGTAACTTACATGCTGGTACAGTCGATAGAGAAGATATACATCGTCTTTATGCACACAGCAACTACTAACATGAACTTAGCTGGATGCTGCAAATACGGAATATTAAATAATGAAAGAAATATTATTTTATACTAGTTAATGACGAGACAAGCCGAAGGTCCACCTAATGTAACGCGGTAACCACCCATCACTACATTCACGATGTTCAACATATAGACATTATTTAATGACAGCTTAAGTGTAATTTTCAACTCTTTAAGAGTTTATCTTGGTTTTAGTTTAAGATAGTTTAAGCGTTTTGGTGTAAACTGTGAGCTTTCTATTATAATTGTAATAAAAAAAAAAAAAAAAAAATCACAACTGCAATACCGCGGTGGTCCCGTTTACTAAAAACGCGACCAACATTGCATTGCGATGCATTTGCAACAACTTTTGGCAATTGAGACCTTACAACTCTTATGTATCCTAAGAGTTGTAATGTCTCAATTGCCTGTAATTTCACCGGCTCCCTCACCCTTCAAACCGGAATAAAGCAGTGCAGGCATTACTGCTTGGCGATGGAAATATGTATGGTGGTAGTACTTCCCCACTTCCCCGGATGAACTCTTCACAAAAAGTTCTACTACTACTATTAAGAAGGAATGAAAAAAGAACTTGAACACATAGTAAAAAAAAGAAAATAGGAAAATTAAGTAACCTATTATTATTATTACAAATATTAGGTTTGGTGACTACCTCTATATATGGTATTAGCCTCATGTGACGTGTGAGCAAAATAGTGACATCTCATCCAAAGTGTTATGCTGGCTGGACATATTACAAATAATCATATACAATACACCATGTACATGATTAAAGCCCGAGTGAATAACAAGTATAAAACCCGAAAAGGGGTCATTGTAACCACCACAAGGAGCAACTTTAGTTTTACTGCTTTCCAGTTTCCAGGATTCAGTGATTTTTATTCAAGCAAGGATCACGAAAGTTTTTCTCCACGAAGAGTGGCTGTAGAGGTATTAATAAAAATAACTAAATCTACAATAAGGTATTATTTTTATGCAAAAAAACAACTTTTTTGTCGAACGTATTATTTTTACACCACATCAGCTAATAAGATTAAGTAGACTAAAATTTATAATAATAATAAATATAAAATATGTCAGGTTTGTATACCTACATATTATTATACACCCTGTATTATCAATATCAATCAAAGTAAGAGAGTTAGGTTCTGTGTGATATATCATAGCCTGTGGCAGAGCTCGTGTTATAGAAACCAGATGATAACCGCTCGCTTGGTGAAGAAAGAAAAAACGAGTAGCCTGACTGTACCTATCCTATACAAACTGTTAGTTACATGCCCACTATGAACTTAGTGACTGGTTAAATATGTGTTTAGATGAATTCTTTGAGAGCTTCGCTAAATGGATAGGTTGTGTAACTCGGTCACGTTATATTAGTATGGGTAAAGTGGCTTTTATTTTAACTACGTGTTACGGAATTTAGAAGTTTGTTTAAATGAGCGTTTATAACGATCAGTATATTAGTAAATTTCGAAATCGGAAATCATTTTAAATAACATTCACCTGTATGATTATAGAAATGTGTATTAATTAGGTATTTAGCATGATTAAAAGACTTTCAAAGAAATGAAAAACCAGAAACAGAAATTTACGATTCCGGTGGGATTCGAACCCACGTCCGTCAAATCGATTCTTGACGCTTCCTTAAGCCGGAATTGCTTTAATCACTAAGCTACAGAACCCATTTTGGGTACCGCTTAAATTCTTGATAAGGTGATATCAGTTTGAGCACCGATTAGACCGCCATCTACAAGTTCTGTTCAATTTCTGAAGTTGCATTCAGTAGCATGTCTAAAGATGTCGCTATATTTTATTGTGTGTATTTTTATAGTGTTTAACCACACTTAGGTAGAACATTTCAAAGATATGAAAATATTATAAAAAATTTACGATTCTTGTGGGACCTTTGTAAATTGTTTGTAAGGTTTTGCATTTCTAAAACCCTACCTGTGGTCAAACACTATAAAAATTACAAACTATTATGATTATAAAACTGTTGAGCAACTTTCAGGGCAAAGGAGATACCGTCACCATCTGCTTTATTATGAAAGCCAAAGAATAGGCTACTGACTGTATGAAAATTTAAATTCTATTTCGTCCGTCAGATAAATAATACAAAAATAATAGACACGTATTATTTGCTTTTTGAAATAAATAAAACAATACTTTGTTAAAGTGCATTGAAAGCTATTTTTGTATTTAAAGTGTAAACCCACACTGAGGTATCATTTATAGAAATGAAAAATGCAATAAATTTTTTGTCTCCGACGGCACTCGAACACGTAACGTTCAGACGAACACCTTTAACGCAGGCTGCCTTTACCATTCGGCTATGGAGCAATTAACCGTCGGGTTGTAAATGGTGTTCGTCTGAACGTTACGGGTTCGAGTCCCATCGGAGACAAAATTTTGATTACATTTTTCATTTCTATAAGTGCATCAAAGTTTAGGAGTGGGGGCTCCTGACGTAGTCATAAACGAACCGAAACACGGCGGCGCGTGACGTCACTCTACTTTTCAACAATGAATTGTTGTTATTTTTTAATTACGTTAAATACTTTAAATAGTTTTTAATAATCTTCGCTATGACACTCTAAAAATTTAAATTAAGTCAAGTAGCCTATAAGAGTGATGTCTACCAGTATTTGCCAGCTCCGTCTCTATAATTCATTAATTATCATCATCTTAGCAGTACGACGTCCATTGCTGGATAATGCATGTTACACGAATTGGCGCTGCTGCTCATCTTCCGGAGGTATGCAGATTCTTACTGCCTCCACGGCAAGAGAGGAGAAGCAACATTCTACTGCCGGCACCCCACGGTCCACATTCCATATGAATACTTAATGATAAAAGACGGATTGCTTTCCGATACCATTTAAAGGTGCACGTTGAACCAATGAATAGGAATTAATTAAATTTTCATAGGTAATAGCTCCGCTAGCCTTGTAAGGTCGGCAGCAATTGTATCAATAGAATTGTATGGTTGTACCTGATACAGGTGGGCGTAGGAGAACTGGGTCATCACATCATCATCATCATCATCATCATCTCAGACTTAGGACTGCTGTCCACGTTCATTGCTGAGCATAGGCCTCACTCACGGGCAACCATATATCCAAGGTCATCAGGGTTTGTTGCCAACTCGCCACCGTCATTCGTATCGCCATTTGGTAGTATACATTTTTTTTATAAGAATTACAATCTGCTGAATTTTTTTAAGGTTTTAGAAGTGGTAACACTATTTGCGAATTCCATGCCGAAGGTATGACACCTGTCAAAATGACAGCATTGATATGATCAAGAAAATATTTGAGAGCGCTATTGTCAAGATGTGCATAGAATGAATAAATAGGAATACCGTCGATACACTACGCTAAAACACCTTTTAGCTCGTGTATTGAAAAAGGAGTATCCAGACCATAGGGACACGTTGAGATTGTTGTAGGGATTTCGGTTATTAACAATGCTTCAGGCGGGACTGTCGGTGGAGCCAAACAATCCAATAATTTGAATTGCAAACGCACATTCAAATAGTTACGGTATCAAACATTTCATTTAATGTATCTCTTTCTTCAATAGCTAAATACCTAGAGACAATGGCATCGCATTAGGTACCTATATAACTAGTAGTATGCTATGTGCCATAGAATTATGGGAATACGTGAAGAAATCAGGTTGCCGTGATTTCTAACGTGTAAACTAGGCTACATCGATATTGTTGTAATGTGAATACTTTGAAGGCACTTCCGCGGTATTGGTTTATCATCTTTACTAACACTGAGCTGTGTTGACCTAGTAGAGTTTAAGTTACAGCCGGCCGTCAATTCGAAATTCACATTTCAAGGCTCAAGCCACATTTCCCAGGCCATTCTTATAAAGTCAGATGAGTCAGACAACAGTTGTTCGACGGACGGGATGCTGCGGATATGACAGACGTCCACGTCCACTGGTGGACATAGGCTTCCCTCATGGATCTCCAAGATGATGAGAGGGTTGTCACGCTTGGCAGGCAAGTTGGCGAGCGCAGTACGGGATGTCGATACACGGAAAGACGCTGCTGCATACCATCCTGAGGTATCTCTTGGCAGATTCTTACTGCATCCACGTGCAAGAGAGGGGGGCTTTATTCTACTGCCGGCACCCTACGGTAACCGTGAGATGCAGTTGCACAAGCCCATGTAACATTGCGTGCATCATTGTGAGCTAAGTACTGGGCCTAGATTACTGATGTGCTCTTAAATTGGCTAGATACGCAATCCTAGATTGCAGACTCTCAAACGGTTTATAATAGGCTACTGTACAGGGTATGAAATTCAGACGGTTAGCTAATACACAAATAATAGATACATATTTTCTCTTATTCAAATTAATGAAATATTACATTGCATTGAAGTCACAGAAAAAAAAAGTGTCCAATAGTTTTTGTTTATTTATCTACATGACAGACTTGACATTTAAAATAAGTCAAGTGCACCAAATGGTCTGGGAATCGGACTTTTATCAAAGTTATCTTCTATTAAGTGTCTGATTTTTTTTAGTCAAGGTTCTGCGATAATCTAGTAATAGTACGGAATTGTAGTTGTCTTTGAAATATGTACATCAAAATCTGGGACACTATTTGTATAATGGATACTGTTTGTTACCTTTGGAGGATACCCAAAGGTAACAAACAGTATCCATTATATTAGTGCCTGCTGGAGTGGCACAAGGCTGTAAACGGGGTCATTAGATCATATTACCCGCAGTTAATTTAATTAATAATGCTTACTTTCAATTTCAATAATGCTGGACAATTATCACAGCATCATCTAGCCCCAAGCTAATCAGAGCTTGTGTTATGGATATTAGATGACTGACATACTTAATACATTATACTACATAGATATTTTTTATTATAAAAAACATCCAAAATACCCTGAACAAATATCTGCAGATCGTACAGACATTTGTCCAGAGGCGAGAATCGAACCCACTACCTCTTGCGTCGCAGTCAGGGGCCTAATTCTCCAGAAGATCATAAAATATTACGATAGATAAATGTTATAACAACTGACAAATATGTATGTAATCCAACGTTAATTTGGCAGGCATTACGGTATTTATCTATTGTGATATTTATCCTCATTTTGGCCGTGGGGTACCGGCAGTAGAATGTTACCCCTCCTCTCATGCCCGTGGAAGCAGTAAGCCTGCTAAGGGATACCTCCGGAAGATGGGCAGCAGCGTCTTGCCGTGTATCAACATCCCGTACTGCACTCGCCCACCCCTCCTGCCAAGCGTGGTGAGTATGGCAACTACCCCTCATGAAGATCCATGAGCGAGGCCTGTGTTCAGTAGTGGACGTTTTACGGCTGAAATGATGATGATGATGTTTATTTTATCACCTTCACGAGTATTAGGACCATCGTATCGAGTATCGAACTCTAGACCTTCCGATTGGAGTCTGGGAAAATTAATATGTTGGCCGAGTGTCGGCATAACAGATGACCGTAAACGGTGTTTAATTTAAATCATGCAATTGTAGCAAGTGAATCGGACATTCACCACGTAAACTTTATTACTAGGTATATAGATTATCGGGTATTTATCGTTTATTACCTTTATATTTATCATCTACACAAACTAACACAGACCTACTAAATAAAATTTACACGGTTCTCATGGGAGGCGTCATCAGAATGGTGTAAAAATAAGCAAACATAAACAAAGTGAAACGAAAAACCTAACCGCAAGCATTTTAAAGCATGTAACTTTGCTTTGAGGAAGTTTTGGAAAAAAATGGGACCTTGAAAAATGGGGAAAGAATTTTCCAAATTTCACTAATATTATAAAGCCGAAAGCTTGTTTGTATGGAGGTTTGTTACCTCTTCACGCAAAAACTAGCGTACGTATCAAGCTGAACTTTTGCAAACGTATAAATTTTGACTAGGAATAACACATAGGCTACTATTTATCCGGGTACAACGCATGCGAAGCGTCGGGCACAAGCTTGTTGGCTTATAAACGACGGAGTTCTGAGATAACAACGAGAGAAAAGAACCGAAACCGACTTTAAGAAAAGAAGGAGGTTGCTTCTTTTCGTGTATTCGGTTTTAAAAGCCGAATACGCTCAATGTTATCATATCAACAATCTTAACACTCTTAGCAGCATTCAATTGCTAACCATCAGCCGAAACTACTCAAACAATTGAAAACGGTCATTCAATGGTAGAAAGACGAGTTTATTGGCCTGTTATTGTTAGAAAGAGCATTTTATAGCTAGGCGGTCGCCCAAAACTGTTCTTGGATTGGTGAGTTGTTGCTTTCTTTGAACTTAATCGCTGATTTATGCTTGGTTATGTTTTTGTCTGGTGGATTTGAATAAAAATGCTGTTCGTGATCTTGGAAGGAGGTAACTAGGTTAGGTTTTAATGAAAATTATGCTTTTCACTTTCTGCGTGATTGAAGTGAACTTCTTCAGTACGTTACTCATTTTGCTTATACGGTAATTTATCTATTTATGTTTTGATAATTACAATTTCATTATTAACACATATTTAACCGGGTATTTATCGCGTTATTTAGTCTTCCCGGGACCACGATGGGTGCAATCCTGTCAAAACGTCGGGCAATAATAAAGGTAAATAGCACGATAAATACCCGGTTATATATGTGTTAATAATGTGTCGTGATCGCGAAAGTTTAAAAAAGACGATTACAATTTCATTAAATAGGCTCTATTTGTTCCGGGTTTGGGTAATTTTCTAAGTATGATAAGTATTTATTTACAAAAAAGATGTTTGACAGAATACAAAAATATTTATTTTGCAAAAAAATGTATTTCAGTATTCTATCAAACATGTGGTTTTCATAGTATTTTCCTTAGTTTGGGACACCATCTAGGTGTTGTGTTTAGTGTCCAGCATTACTTTTTTATTGCTCATTCTGTTTACCCCCCCCCCCCCCCTCTGCGCTCCGCTCCGGTGTAAAGGAAGCAATAAATCTGCTCAGAAATATAAAACTGGACACTGTATTCGAGTGCCGAATTTCCTTCACACTTCACCTGTTACAGTTACCATCAGAACCAGCTCGAAGGAAACTGTAAATGCCACAGATAAAAACCCACACCGCAATAAAGTACCGTTCCTATAATGATAATGATGATGACACTTCATTTATCAGGTATGAGCCTGCATATTTAGCATGATTGGGGATATAATCGTTTAAGTACATGAATAATTTTATAATTTGAGGAATGTTCTTCATTAGCGTCTAAGACAAACTAAATACGGTTTTTTAGACGTTTATATTATGTTATTTAAGAGTCTTTTATACATAAATAAATAAAAAATAAATAAATAAATAACTTATTTGCTTTGCTGCTCTGATTTTTGCAAAACAAACACGTTTGTCTTACGTATATAATTAGTTATAGACAAACCATTACCACATACTTTCTTTACAACTTTCTTCATACTTTCATAACAATATCGGGTTAGTTTTTTTATCTCAAGTTTTCTCTAATATATCTAGTCATTGATTAAACAAGATACTCTAGAACTAGCTGTCCCGCACAACTTAGTCTGCGTCACATATGAGAGAGTAGGTCGTAGCACAGGTAATATAATACACTTTCGTAGGCACCTATAATACTATTTTAAATACATTATAAAGGAGATAAATCTTTCAGTGCATTTTCGACGAACGAGCTAAACAATTTTTTTTTAAATTTAGTACTAAGTATCATGTGGACTTTGTTAGTATGTCTATCATCATCATCATTATCATCATCATTTCAGCCGTAAAACGTCCACTATTGAACGCATGCCTCCCTCATGGATCTCCATGAGGGGTAGTTCCCATACTCACTACGCTCGGCAGGCGGGTTGGCGAGCGCAATACGGGATGTTGATACACGGAAAGACGCTGATATCCCTTAGCAGGTTCCTACTGCATCCTCGGGCCAGAGAGGGGTGAACCTCATGATCAGTACTTAGATCTCTTAGTCCATGAGGGAGGCCTATGTCCAGCAGTGGATGTCCTACGGCTGTAATAATTATTAATAACGTAATTGTTTTGAATAAGGATTCATACAATGTTTATAAAAACACCTTCGAAAATAATACATTTTTTAGAACAAATTTTATTACCATAAAAAAGCATATAGTGAGTCAAGCATAAAAAAGATACACAATACTATCGTAGACTTTTTTTGAACTTTTTAATGAGTAACAATGCCTATATATTGCATGGCTGTACATGATAGCTGCGTTACCGTTTATGCAGCGCACGCAACGGAAACTCTCAATAGGAATAAATTTACCCCGTTTATGCAACATTTCTGAATGACGCTCCCCTCCTATTAATTGTAGCGTGATGTTATACAGTCTATAACCTTCCCCGATAATTGAGCTATCCATCATCGAAATAATCTTTTAATTCGGACGAGCCGTTTTGAAGACAACCACCTTCAACCAAACAATCAAACTCTTCATCATTATAATATTAGTATATTATGTACTAAGCAAAGAGGCGTTTTCTAGGAATATTCATTACTCAATAATTACATAATACACTTATTTATATAACCGATACAAATATCAAATTAAACAGGTCTTGATCTGATTAGAACCACAAAATCCACAAACAACCAACCTGAACCTATCAAGTGTCAACCTCAAGCGAAATCCAATGATACTTGTTACAAAACAATGTTAATTTGTTTAATTGTATTGCAAAACAAAGACCTATTCGAGTTATTATTTCTACCGAAGTTATTGAGCAATTAATTTTATTCCCACGCTTTAATTAATAGCATCAATGATCATCAATGATTTGCCGTGGGGTGCCGGCAGTAGAATGTTGCCCCTCCTCTCTTGCCCGTGGATGCAGTAAGAGCCTGCTAAGAGCTACCTCCGGAGGATGGGCAGCAGCGTCATTCCGTGTATCAACATCCTGTACTGCGCTCGCCAACCCGCCTGCCAAGCGGGGTGAGTATGGCAACTGCCCCTTATGGACATCCATGAGGGAGGCCTGTGTTCAGTAGTGGACGTTTTACGGCTGATATGATGATGATCAATGATCAATCAAAATTATTTCAAAATGGAATGAAAATTAATTGTTTGATAGGAAGATTGTTTAATGATTTTCTTAACCCTGAAGAGAATAATTCTCTTAATTAACCCTGAAGATAACGTTTCAAAACAATCATGGTTTTTGACCTTATGCAAGTATTGCTTTTTTCATCCAAATCGGTCTAGCCGTTCAGAAAGAATTATATTATTGTTATTTACTGTGCAATGTACACAAAACCTTCTAAGAGCATAATTTCAGTTAAACCTGGAAGTCAATGGTATGGTTCTACCACCCACCACCTAGCCTACCGATAAAACCATCTGAACTAAATAGCATATTTCCAATTCACCAGTATTTACCCATGTGTGATCTTATCTTAACTTTTCCCCTGCAGATGGTGTCACGGTGATCGCGATGCGCGTGCGCGCCCTTATGCTGTGGTGCGCCCTGGCGGCCGTCGGAGTCGCCTCCGCCTACACTGTCGACTGCAACCCTGAGTACACAGACTGTGATACTGAACTTAGTAAGCAATATTTTTTTTAATAACGGTAGCCGTGGGGCGCCGGCAGTAGAATGTTGCCCCTCCTCTCATGCCCGTGGATGCAGTAAGAGCCTGCTAAGGGATACCTCCGAAAGATGGGCAGCAGCGTCTTTCCATATATCAACATCCCATACTGCGCTCGCCAACCCGCCTGCCAAGCGTGGTGAGTATGACAACTACCCCTTATGCAGATCCATGAGGGAGGCCTTTGTTCATTAGTGGACGTTTTATGGCTGAAATGATGATGATGATGAATAATTCTGGACGATTATCACATTATCACTTAGCTCAAAGCTAAGCAGAGCTTGTGTAATGGGTACTAAATTACTGATATACTTAATATATTATACTAACACAGATAGATTTTTTATTACATATAGAAAAACACCCAGAACACCCTGAACAAATATCTGCAGATCGTACAGACATTTGTCCCGAGGCGGGAATCGAACCCGCTATCACCACGCTTGGCAGACGGGTTGCCGAGCGCAGTACAGGATGTTGATACACGGAAAGACGCTGTTGCCCATCTTCCAGGGGTATCTCTTCGCAGATTCTTACTGCATCCACGGGCAAGAGAGGAAGGGCAAAATTCTACTGCCGGCACCCCACAGCACTTGGATTTAATAGTTCATAATATTTAAAGTAGAAAAGCATTCTACCTACTCTGAAGCGCAACGAATAATAAAATAAAACTCGATTAATTCTTGTTTAAGACTTGCTTGATTCATTGTAAAATAAGTAATATTTAATTACAAAGTCGTTCTATCTCTTCATCGGCAGTTTAGTAAATTAACTGCTTTATGAATCATCTCAGGTCCATTAGAGTGAAAATTCCAAGCTATAGACAGGGACGAGATACATACACTATAATTAGCATATCATAAAAAATATTTTGATTATTTTACTCCAATAAACATACATAAATAATTATCTAAATAATTCCACAAATTATCTATAGAGTTAGTATCTTTTAGCAAATCGTATTTACTTCAACGGGACAAAAATCATTGCTGTCAGAGGTAAATTTTTTATCTGATATCGGCAATGAACTTACGTTTGACAGCGATCGCGAGATTTACGCCTGTTGCAAACCTGTCGCGAGATACGTATAATTATTAAAAACTTTGAAGTAATTACAATTCGGTAAGAGATACTAGCTATATAACGAGCCTGTCGCATTGACCGAACCGAGGTACCAATCCCGTCGGAATCTAAAACTATAATAATAAAAAATATTAATATTAAATTATTATAATAATATTAATTTATTCAAAAATAATAATTAATTTATCATCCTGTATTCAATTTATTTAGTTTTAAGTTAAGTAAGTTTGTGTATATTTTACCTATGGATATTTATAATCTGAAATAAATGTATAATAATAATAATAAAACTTTGATAATAGTTAAAAGGACGATGTTCATGCGATTGTTTTAATTTATCGTAAGTTGTATGATTTCAGACAGTTCATACTAGAGCTGCTTCATAGCTTGCTCTTACTACTCAGCCGGGTTGATTTGTAGCCAAAGTTTTTGCTATGATGTTATGATTATTATGTTCCGAGGAGTTCGTCCAGTATTAATGAGAGTTAGAACCTAATCCAATCAAGGCCCAGACCCATCCCACCCTCATTGATACCATCAGGAACTATAATACCACTGCTCTCCCAATTTACGCCATTTTACCCTGTCTTCGGTTTGCTGCATCCTTGTTTTATTATACTATTGGGTTCGATACCGGCCGTGCACCAATGGATTTATCTTTCTTGAAAAATGTATGTGCATACTTAACACGTGCTGTAACGGTCAAGAAAACATCGCGAGGAAACCCGCGGCTTAGTTAGCTTCAGACGTATTGAGCTGATCATTCCTCTGAATAATAGCTGACTAAGCTGAGAGGATAATCCATCTAACAATGTCCCAGGCACTGCAGCGTCCCGTACAACATGATTACCAGTTGCTGACGCTGTATAAATCTTCTATAATAGATGCAAAAGGCCTTACTTTTATTTATTATTACTTCTGAAGACGGTCTTAACCCGAGTTAGTGTAAGAAGATGGTTTGGCAGTTAAATGATGAACAAAATATTAAGGTTTACACTAATTTATTCGCGAAAAATGCTACAACTCATGAGGGCCTGAGGAGCGTGCGGTATGCGTGGGGCTAGGATTGCGACTATACTCAGTTTCAGGGGCAGCCATGCAAGTCAGAGCTGCCCCCCCACCTGTGCATACCCCGCAAGCTCCTGTACATAATATTCGGTGCACTTCTATTCACCTTTTATGATCGCGTCGCTAACATTCCCCACCCTAGTGTGCCTAGCAACACTCTTCAGCCAACGGGATCCGTGCGACGCGAGCAGCTGAGCGGGTAAGTACACCATTCATTGTTTTTACCTTTACCATTCTGACCCTCTTATCTCTTCCAGGACACACTTCCTGGATCAAACCCTTCGGCCATCTGTTTCTAGGTCCATTTGGGTCAACCACGTACACTAGATCTCCGACTTCCAGTGTTCTTTGGTCATTGTGTTCGCTAATCTTGCCGCTAGCACAGCGGCCTGCAGCTCCAGGCGCGGTACCGTTATAGGTTTATTTCCCGCCACACGGCACTTACTTGCAATAAACGCCACGCGCGTTTTAAAATTCGTATCTGTCCAGCGCCAATAAGCCACCGCGCAGAATGCTTTTGTCGATGCGTCACAGAATATATGCAGCTGTAGGTTTCTATAGCAAGTTATAGAAACATTATTATTCTTAGCAGGGAACGGTTGCGGGCCTCGGGACTTAGCGCGTGTAGCAGTCGTAGCGCACCTCGTAGCGCTCTTGTGATCTGCTACGGGCGTAGCACTGTCTACGAAATCTGTAGGTTGCGGCTGCGATGGTAGGTAAGTCTCGTGCTCCGTCTCGCTTACACTCGTAGTGGCCGCAGGATAGTATCTCGGTAATCTAATGTTACTTACTAAGCGTAATAAACATATCCATAAATGCCACTTTTTGTTAATTTCTTCGGGTACAGGTTCGTCCCAGCTGATATCTAGGCGCCAAGTTTCTTGTAGAATAATCTTACCGTTGATCGTGAGTGGAGATAAAAATCCGTAGACATCGAAAATGGACATGACGACGCGTAGCATTTCTCTCTTTGTAGGTATTTTTTCGCAATTAATAATACATGCAGGTTTTTTCTTAAAAGAAACATCAAACCTTAGTGTGTCGTCATCGGTGCACCATATTAGCCCAAGTGTTCTTTCGCCGTCACACTGCTGCCCCATTTTCAACCTTACATCAGAAGCGCCGAGAGTCTCTTTCGGTATACTATCTACCACGGCTTTGTTATTGCTTATCCAGTTACGAATTTCGAACCCACCTTGCGAATGTATGTACGAAATATCTCTTATCTGCTGGACAGCCGATTGTTCGTCAGATAGACTTTGAATGTAGTGTCCATGTAATGTTGCTTGTATATATGTAGCTTCACAAGCTTTGGGCATGTTTGACTCGAATCGTTGGGCGTTTTTATTTTTAATAAATTGGGCAATAAAGGGCGAACAGTTGGCACCAAATATTAAGGATTTCATTTCATAGGTTTTTATCGGTTCATCTCGATTTTTAGCTGTGTATTCTAGTGAAGGGCACCCTCTATAAACAAATCTTAACGCATCTCGGTCTTCAGGGCGGATTTTAACCCTTAAAAACATATCTTTAATATCTCCCATTACGGCAATTTTATTTTCTCGGAAGCGTAACATAATACCGAATAGAGACATAAGTAAGTCGGGCCCTTTGTATAGATAGTCATTCAATGATAAATTTGAGGTTTGCGCTGCGGCATCAAACACTAATCTCAATTTATTTTTATTTGGATTGTCAACACCAAAATGCGGTAAGTACCAGGTTCTGTCTGTTGCCTCATCGTTAACCAATTCTTCAGCATAATCATTTTGTAGTAAATGCTGTATTCGCTCGTGGTACCTACGTGCATATTCGGGATTTTTCTTCATCTTGTGTTCTACTCCTCGCAGCCGGTTCAACGCAGTGGGTAGTGAGTCAGGCATTACGCAGTTGCTGTCTTTCCAGGGTAAGCCGACTTGCCACCTACCTTCGACCAGTGTAGCCGTTTGTTCCAAGTGATGCCAGGCACTTTGTTCCTCAGAGTTCTGCCGTGGATCGCAAGCAGAAACCCCCATGGATTCCATTGAAAAGTAGCGCCGGACGTCGTCGTGGAGATCACGAAGATCGCAGTCATCCTCAGGTACGTGATAACGATTTTTAGATGACTCACCGCCGCTGATCAAAAGAGTGGAATGGTTCTTACGCACGGTGGAGGCGCGCACGTGCGGCACGACACCGTGGAGGCTCCAGCCTGCTGCTGTTCGGGTGGCGCAGGGCTGGCCCGCCTCGCCGACCAATACCTCCAGAGGTACCAGTAGTTGGTAATTGTCCTGTCCTATCAGCACTTCTGGCGTCTGGAGGCCAACACACAGCTCGTCACTTATTGCACGTAAGTACTTATATTGTTCACAGTTCACTAAAGTTAAGTCTTGTTCAGGTAAGTTTAGTTCATTTACACTGCGCACTGTAATATTGTATTTATGTCCGTTCTTATTACACAAAGTTAAGTCCACTACTTCCGTATCACACCGTAAGTCTGTATTGTCCCACGCACCACGAACTCGCATGGAATGTTTGCGTCCGCGCAAACCCGCGCGCGCAGCAAGTTTCGCACTGATAAGAGATACGGTCGACCCGTCATCGAGTAGCGCGCTGGTACGAAACTTACCGTTAGGTCCGTAAATGTCTATAGGCACTACCTTTAAAAACACTGAACTGTTCATCTTGATATTATTAACACTTTCGGCGGGATTAATCTCTGTCTCAGATCAGCGGGCTTACCCTTGAATCCAATCCCAATCTCAATCCAATTCTAATCCGAATCAGTTCCAATCTCACCAAACGTAAAATTGGCACTCTTGAACAAAATTGAGATTGAAATTAGAATCGAGTATGAGATCGACTTCACATTGTAAATAACAGTGGCAGAATGAAATATCAAGATGCGTACCGGCTTAAAAAAAAAAAAAAGCGGGAAATTACAAACAAGGTTCCCACTTTTTCAAGACCTTCTTGGTATTTACACAAGCTTTTCAGCCTAATTTTGCTTCGAGACTTGAAGAGTGCAGCAAAGTTGAAAGTAATTTAATACATTCAGTTTTTTATCAATTATCAAGGTAAGCTTTTAATTGTAATCTTTTTTATTGTACGAAAATCCAAGTAAAATGATAAATTACTAAGTAATTTAATAAATTTTGTCCATTCCAATAGGGAACAATGAGTAGTAGGCCTACCTACCATCAACTTGAGGCTCTTGCAGATTTTCTGGGGGAAAACCCAGGAATTGCTAAGGGTCTCCTCCGCTCTTTATACATTTTACATTTAAATTTGATACAAATAGGAAGTGGGACGAGCTGTCGGCAATCCTCAATGCGCTAGGCGGTGCCCAAAAAGATGGAAAGGGTTGCCCAAAAAGATGGAAAGGTGTTAAGACAAGAGGACATGGTGCCCCTCGCTTCTCCTATTCAGGTTGCAGAGACTGCTACATGTACATGCATGAAATAGATAGGTATTGAATGATTAGTTTATTTTTCAGTTTAAATATTTATTCTTTTTAATTTTATCATCAGTTGTCACACATCACCGCAACGACAGAGAAGTCCATTACGGAGGTCTCCTCGCAGCAACCAGAGATAGCATACTCGGGCTGGGAGGGCCGTGCTGGACCAAGACAGGGAGAAATTTGCAGAGATAGAAGCAAAGAGGGTTGAGGCTGAGATCCTCACGGCGACAGCTTTATCTCAATCTGTGGAGCAGCTGACAAATGTCTCAACAGCCATAGAGGGTTTATCTGCAGCAACAAGAGAAGATTGCCAGGCTGTAGCTGATGCTCTAAATAGGATTGCTGCTGCTCTTCAGCCAGAGTAGTACTATTATTATTATTAATATTTTATATTAAATTTACTTTTATCTCATAAGACTGATTATAACATTAAAATAAACATTATAATTTAAAAGTTTATTATTGGTTAAAAAATGATGTTAGATGGGATGAAGATGCCGAGCTGCCCACAGTTCTTGAGCTAGGCGTGCACGAGCTTCAACTCCCCTCCTCAGCTCAGCAGAGGCAGGCCCTTGTGGGTTATCTATCAGTGTCTCCTGTGGATCTTGCACTCCTCCCATGGACGCTACAGGTATAACTATGTCATCCTGACACAAACGTGCTTTGTTGCATGACTGAAACAAGACTGAAACATTTAGGCCTGCAGAGTAAAATGGAAAGTCCCACTACAAAATACCACACATGAGAGTTCAACTTTGTGTTTACAAACCTTGTATCTTGAGGTTATATCACTACGACGCGAAGGCTTAGGCATCAAAGGCACTAAATCGTTACTTTTAACGTTAAAAAGGCTTTTGCTGACCCTGTAGCACTTTTTGAATGCGTCGTCGGTCATGGCAAAAGCATTTTCTGAATACCGGGCTATTCTTCTTGTATTTCACCTTTGCCTTATGTCTTCTCGATGAGCATTGGTTAAAATATCCATATAAGAGCCAAATGTGCCATTTTCTCGTTTAAAATTACTCTGTAAATCACTAATATCCTCGCACAATCGCTAAAAAGATAACTTTTGGCAACTGTGAAATTTCTATCGCAATCTCGATTCCGTTCTCAATACGAAACGTCAAAATCGCGTCAAGAGTGTCAAAGAAGTTGATAGTTTCGACAAGAGTCGATTTCATTTAGTTCCATAAAATTCCACCAATTTCGATTCCAATCGTGCGCTAGTTGCGCGGTCAAGAGTACCAAATGGCACGATTTCGATCCCAATTTCAAATTACGATTGGAATCGAGTCTCAAGAGTTAGCCTGCAGGTCATGTCCGTGGGGGAAGATTGCACTGTGTCAATGTTATCTTGCCGCGAGCTAGGCACGTAATGCAGCAGGCGGTGATGCGCCGCCCCGCACCCCTCGACGTCACAGGCGGCCGCTGGGCAGGTTTGTCTATCATGTTGCGATAACAAGCATTTATAACAAATGCGCGCGCGCTTCACAAATAACCACCGGTTCTTACGTAATGATTTTTTAAACTTTTTACAGTCTGTTAATCTGTGTACCGATTCACGACAAAAACCGCACTTTTTAACACTTTGTGTTTCTTCCGTCTGCAACAAAACAGTACGACCGTGTCCAGAGTTATTTTCACTATTTTTACGTTAATTTTCCCATCGAATGTTCATTAAATTGGCACTGCACGTAGATACTTTCAGAGCTTCTTCACTTAGGAAATCGGATAGTATATCTAGTCGTTTTCTAGTACCTGCAGTTATGAGTGGGTAACTGTAATCTGCCCACTTAGACAGTAGCACTGTAGGTAATTTAGATAGTACTATGTTCACGACACTAAGTCCCTGTAGGTACTCATCACACTTGAGTTCACGCACAGCTGCCACATAGTTCATTATTTTCACAGAAAACGGCACTATGTCTTTGTGATATTCTTGAGCTAATGGATTTAATTTCTTTACTTCTAGTAGAATTCTGTTGATAATTATTTCTGGGTTGCCAAATTGTAGCTTCAGCGTAGACATAATGATATCAGGAGACGTTGTGCTGACCAATAAAGCTGACACCGCTTCTTTCGCTGAGCCACGTAGACATTTTCGTAATCTCCACAAGTTCTCTTTCTCACTAAATTTACAAACGTTTGTGGATTCATCATATGCGGCTTTGAATGAAAGCCATTCCATTGGGTCACCAAAAAACCAGGGTAGTTCTTTTGGTGTACTTAAACGGCTAAGTAGATTGGCATTATGGCTGGTGGAGGCGGTGGACACAACCAAGTCCCTCAGCGCGCTGGCCAACTGTTGAACTGGACCGTTAGTGCCATCATCATTCGACGGCGGAAACATCGAGCCACGTATGATACCATCCTGGGCGACCTTCTGTTTCTCCAGTTCATGCTGGCTTTGCTCCAACCACTTCTCAATATCCTTGCCATCACTTCGACTAGCATCTTCAGATGCAGGTGGACTGTATTGTTCGTCGATAGCTGCCAAATCAGCTGCCAACTTTGAGTCGATTAAATCCATTTGAATCCTAGCTTTGGCTTTCGCAGCTTCGAGTTCCAGCTTTTTCTTCTGTGCCAGGGCAGATGATGTAGAAGACCTTTTGGTGTGTGAAGTTTTCGATTTTTTTGAAGACGCGGAGGGTACCACTGGCGGCGGTACGAGAAGTGGATCCATGGGTTCAACTTTAGCACTTCCCCCACTAGTTCCGGGTTTTTCATTATTATCGATCACTTTTAAGTATTTGTTATCACTTTTTACCAATTCTGAATGAGTCTGCGATTTGGCTTTTTGTCCATCATTTTTCGCGGAACTGCGGGTACTTACCATCTTCTTACTTGGCGGTGTGTGGTGCATAGATCCGACTCGAAGACCAATGAAGACGGTCTTAACCCGAGTTAGTGTAAGAAGATGGTTTGGCAGTTAAATGATGAACAAAATATTAAGGTTTACACTAATTTATTCGCGAAAAATGCTACAACTCATGAGGGCCTGAGGAGCGTGCGGTATGCGTGGGGCTAGGATTGCGACTATACTCAGTTTCAGGGGCAGCCATGCAAGTCAGAGCTGCCCCCCCACCTGTGCATACCCCGCAAGCTCCTGTACATAATATTCGGTGCACTTCTATTCACCTTTTATGATCGCGTCGCTAACAACTTCATTATATCTATTTTTCAGCAATTTGTGTCCCACTGCAGGTCAATGGCCTCCCTTACATTAATTGTTACTCATGTTATAAAAAATATTAAATACCTACAATTTATTTAAATAAACACTCTGTAAACCCTAGTGGGTTTGTTTTGAGTCCTAATTTTACTTATACTAGCTTACAAAGGTAATATATCAAATGCTTAGGTTAAAGCATCCAAGAGAAAATAATCCAGCATCTTCCAGCAGTTCACGTGGGATTTATGAGGACTTGAGACATTTTACTTGCATAAGTGTACCTAATGATAGCTAAGCACCAGCCCTTTATTAAGGGTACGGACGATATTTTGACTGTAGTCAAACATTTCAGCCGTAAAACGTCCATTACTGAACACAAGCCCCTCTCATGGATCTCTATGAGGGGTAGTTGCCATACTCATCACGATTAGCAGGCGGGTTGGCGAGCGCAGTACGGGATATTGATACACGCAAAGACGCTGCTCCCCATCTTCTGGAAGTATCCCTAAGCAGGCTCTTACTGAATCCACGGGCATGAAGAAGGGGTATCATTCCACTTTCGGCACGGTGTAGTTAGCCGTGTAGTTGTGAAATAAAAACCAATGAAGTTGTATATGATCGAAGGAGCAGTGGGTTGATGACATTCGCCAGATTGCGGTAAGATCCTGGGTTGGCACAGCGCTGGACCGGTCGTTGTTGCATTTGTAAAGAGAAGCCTATGCCCAGCAGTGCCTGTGGGTTGTGGACGACGATGATGATGATGATGATAGTGTACTCAACATCTGTTCCAATTTTCAGCTCTATGCGCATGGTTGCAGACTGAAAATATATTTTGAGCGGACTATTTTACCGATTGCCGTGGGGTGCCAGTAGAATGTTACTCCTCCTCTCATACCCGTGGATGCCGGCTAAGGGATACATCCGGAAAATAGGCAGCAGCGTCTTTCTGTGTATTAAGATCACGAACTGCGCTCGCCGACCCGCCTGCCAACCGCGGTGAGTATGGCAACTACCACTCATGGAGATCCATGACGATTTACGGCTGAAATGATGATGACGGTGACTATACCGGTTATTTTGACCCTATGTCACGACTGGATTGATTGTTTTCTGTATCATTAAAGAAACTCTGAAAGAAATACTAAAACTTTAATCGGTGCCATTTCTCAAAACCCCCTATTAGACGCCTCACTCCGAAATATGGCGGAATCGTGACTTCACTTCGCCTTTTTCGGAAGGTCTCGGATTCTGTTCTCGTCTTATTGCTCTCGCCTTAAGCTAGTGAATGACTCCAATTTGAGTCATAGGCTACTTTTTAGGCTTTTGTAACCGTCATGGTTGAAGCACTGTTTGTATGTTACAAGAAATTATCTGTTGGTAAACTGTTTTCTCTTAAAACAGTTTATCAACAGATAATTTATTGTAACTTGTAGTATTTTTCATATCTTTATCTTTTAGTGCGTTGGGGTGCAGTAGAATGTTGCATCTCCTCTCTTGCCCGTGAATGCAGTAAGAATCTGCCAAGGGATACCTGCGGAAGATAGGCATCAGCGTCATTCCGTGTATTAAAATCCCGTACTACGCTCACCAGCCCGCTTGCCAAGCGTGGTGAGTATGGCGACAACCCCACATGATTGGTACTTGTGTATCCATGAGGGAAGCTTATGTCCAACGGTGAACGGTCCTACCGGCCGAAATGTGATATATATAATATGATCTACGCCTAGATGTAGCCTGTAATTCGGAGAACACTAGCCCATGCTTTTTATTGTTTTTACATTTGTAATTTTTTTTTGCATCTTCTGTTGGTGGCTCTAATAAATAAATAAATACACAGTCAAAGAACGCGGAAGCGCGTTGATGTCTTTTGTATGGGATTTTCTGTAAGCTTCTGGTCTCTATTTTTACCAGCATAAAGAGCGTTAGGAGGTACATACATACCTATCGCTGAAGTATTGGTCGAGTTAGTTCTTTTCTGATTCCTGTTTTTTGAATGCGTCATTATTTCCGTTTCAAAATTCTTAGAACTAAAGCAACTAAAAATGAAGCTTGAATCTACCTGAGCGGGTGCGAAGATTCCATCTGTTTTTTTTGCTGTTTTTTATCAAAGAGCCATCACATTTAGACCACAAAAAGAACAAGTCGTGCCGTGTTTTCATGGTCAATGAGGTGTTTAGTTCGAATTTGGTTGTTTTAAGGCAACTAGGCTGAGCAGTCTCTAGATATGGCCGTTTGGAGTTTGTCAGCTGTCATCGAAAAGTAGATATCATTAATAATTAGCGCTAAGAAATCATGTTTTTTCAAGTATCAAAGGATATTGTAGTTTTTGACGTCTTCTATCATTTACCATCATTTTTGAAGTTATTGCTGAATATCTCTTATACTATAGTTTGTTATTTTTGTAGTGTTTAACCACACTTAGGTAGAACATTTTCAAAGAAATGAATAACCTTATCAAGAATTTCAGCGGGTCCCGACATAGGTTATGTAGCTTAGCGGTCTAAGCACTTCCGGCTTAAGGAAGCGTCAAGTATCGATTTGACGGACGTGGTTTCGAATCCCACCGGAACCGTAAACATTTTCGATAAGGTTATTCATCTCTTATTCAGTAAGAATTCGCTTGAGTGTGACACGGTGGAAAAACATCTTAGAAGTTTACTTCCACCGGTGGTACACGTTGTGTCATCATTTTTTGTACAGGACTTTTTGGTCTACAAATCAGACAAATATTGTTTTTTTGTTTTGTTTATGTATGTTTCATGGTGGATCAATAAATATATTTTAATTTTCATCCTGTCCATACGACAAATCGATAAATCTCACTTACACAAATGATCAGGCTGCTCGCTTTAAGCAAGCTTACCGCCGTCGTACTACTAGTTGACGTCTCGCTTACCACGCGCTTCAGAGGGCGATCCTCGCGATGTACGACTGACTGGCAGACTGCTCGCTTGAAGTACGATGCTTTGCAGCTAGTTGACCGATTTTGTTGACAGCTATAAGCGCGTGTACAACTGGTTGCCTGCTGGCTGGCGGCGCGTATAGAGCGAGTCACGTCCATTTTAGCGGTGTTTTATCGGGGACGTGAAAGTGAGCTACGACCTTTAATGAACCTGATCGTAGACCTTACTTTATTTCTAAAACTTATAAAGAAGAACCACAACAGCGTGTATGTAAACAACTTGATAAATAAATAAACACTGTTTGATTCTACATACAGGACTCCAAAGTAAGCAAAGCTTGTGTTACCCGTATGAGATGATTGATATACTACTTAAAGTATTTATTTGTGTTCATATGCTTAGCATACAAAGGAAAATACCCAGACCCGGGACAAATATCTGTAGAAAAGTTACAAAGATTTGTTCTGCGACGGGAATCGTTATGGTACCTCCTAGGGATCAGTTAACTATTTGACAAACTGAGCCACGGAGACAGTCTTGAACCCTCCCGACTTACTCACGAGCGACGATAGATTCTATGTAAACACGTAGATACCATAGATAAGTTATGGATCCGCAATTTATAGGAACAGAGTCGTGAGTCGTGATCCCGCAGTGCAGCGGTGTCGTCACTCGCCTGTTGATCGGTTCACCGTGATATATAACGAGCCTCATTGCCATAATAACATTATGAATTCCGAGGATGACATTTAGTTACATATTCATCATCAACATCATCATCATCGTTATTATCTTACCGTAAAAAGTCCAATGTTACAAAACAACTTACTGATCATGACGATTTGTTGCCATACTTGCCACGCTTGGCAGGCGGGTTGGCAAGCGCAGTACGGGGATGTTGATACACGAAAGACGCTGCTGCCCATCTTCCGGACGTCTTCCTCAGCAGATTTTTACTGCATCCACGGTCAAGAGAGGAGAGGCAACATTCTCCTGCCGGCACGGTAGCTGATAAGTGTAGTGGTAGATCCTATCAGAAATATAAATGTGAAAATGGGAGCCAAGTTCATTA
Source organism: Pasiphila rectangulata (assembly GCA_963082625.1). Classification (NCBI taxonomy): domain Eukaryota; kingdom Metazoa; phylum Arthropoda; class Insecta; order Lepidoptera; family Geometridae; genus Pasiphila; species Pasiphila rectangulata. The sequence goes on along the minus strand of OY720254.1, from coordinate 6,414,729 downwards.
TTTAGAATATCGTGGTTGTCGACTTCGCCCACAAAAGAATTGAGATCTTAAAGACGCTAAGTTCTGTAGATTTTCCTGAACTATATTTAATATAATATTGCTGATAATTTGGGATCAATTGAATCACACCGCTCAACGAAGCGCAGAAAACCAACGAGGCCTAATAATTACAACCAAACTAATTATAATTATTAATTATTTTAACTGAGTAAATGAAACGATTTATTATTAATGTTTATTACTAACTTTTGACACCCAAGGCCACGTCTCTTCAGCTCATTATAATTATTGAGTCTGCTTATGCACGATTTCCATAAGTAGTTAGATATCACAAAATATTATTCAATCAATAAATTAAATTAATTATATATCATCTATCATTATCTATTTGTATACCATGAGGAGTTGCAAAAACATCTACAAGTTGCTAACGAATACAATTTCATAATCAATCAACTTTCAATAGAACTATTTATAAACCGCTAATGACATTAGAGCCACTGCGAGTATTTATAGTCTGTGCTCGTCGGAACCGCGTCACGTAAAGGATTACTTACGCTAGACCGTGCCGTGTCCGAGCCGGGTCGGCCTTTTTTTTTTCAAAATGACAATATAATGTTGTTGACCGCAGATGGCCATGACAACGTTACCGGACTATGGCGAGCGCAGAGGGCGCCCAGCCGCAAAAAATATGTTGGGGCAACAAGCTCAAGGGCACCACTTAGGTTCGAACCACGAAACCACTTGGAACCACATGGACTGTTGCCAGATTTTTATATGTAATGATGGTTAACGTCCAGGTGCAAAACTGCACCTTAAGACGGAAGAGTGTATTCTTCGGCCTCGCCGGCGAGACCGGTTATTAAATGTGTGCCTAGCAGCTAGTGTAGGACAGGTTGACGTCACCTCCGGGTTAGAGGCGGTGAGCTCGTCAACGGGCAAGCTGAGAACGTGTCTCGGTCGACGTAGGAAAGAAGCCGGGTCGGCCGCAGCACGGGCACCTAGCCGGATCCGTGCCTCAAATTACAAATACGGACCTCGACCGGGCAATTACCGTTGTGACGTGATGCAGTATACTCATCCGAGCATTTTTTCCGAGCGTTGTCCGTTATAATATGTACCTATGTAGTTGACCGTGCTTTGGCCGACACTCGGCTCGGCCACGACACGGTCTAGCGCAAGTCATCCTTTAACTCGTTGACATAACCAACGCGTCTGTCATGCGCAAAAACATGCGCAAACCTCGCCGGCCGGCTACTATGTATGTATTATCTATAGTTTAATGTTCAAGGAGAAAGTCGTGATTAGTTGTAAATTGTGACGGGTAAATAGAGTTAAGAGATTGATTGCTTTACGGTTTTACGATTGGTGTGGTAATTTGAGATGTACATACTGGTATAGAGAGTAAAGCAGTGTGATTGGCAGTTTTTAAAAATACTTTTAGGAGTCTTTGCTATACGGTACATAAGAGGGGAAGTCAAAAAGTCCGGAATAGAAGGGTTAGAAGAGGGTGGAGGGATTTTTTTAAACCTGGGTTCTCTCCAGGTATTCCATCCAGGTATAAATACCTAATTTTAGACAGATCGGGTCATTAAAATTCTAGTTATCACATTATTTGCAATTCAATTAGGAAAAATAGCTAAACATGGATAACATTGAGTTTCATGCCCTTATAAAGTTCCTTACTAAGCAAAAAAAACACCACAAAATATTTAAAAGGAAATGTCGTCTGGTTTATACGGACTCTTGGAAAACAATGAGTACAATAGTTGCCAAGATGCATAGGCCCAGATAGGGGGCTGTTTAGCATTCGGGAAAAGAGGTTTACCCCATATGTATGTCAGGACTAGCTGACAATAATGATGATTAAGTCTTGGGCCCTACTACAAAGAGCCTCGCTTGTTGTTATAAACCTAGTTTTTTTCATATAAATATCTAATCCTAGTGAAGAAGGGCTCAAGACTGTGTGTGAAATGGCTTCAAAATGGTCTAGTATTGACTGCTTTTTGACAGTTTTTGAATGGCAACTCTGTTAAAATCAGGCACATGAAAGGTCCCTATAACAACAAACAATGGCATTTGGCCAAACTGTAAGCGATGTTAGATTCCTAGTGCTGGGATATGGAGGAGTGTTCGTGACGTCACTCCTCCATATCCTCTTTTCCATCCCCAATTCACACAAATTGAAAAAAATAAGAGTATTATCATTATCCCAGCCATAGGACCGCTGTCCACGTCCAATTCTGAACGTAGGCGTCACGAGGGGATTGTTGTTGCCATACTCGCCACGCTTGGCAAATTAACACAGTACGGGATGTTGATACACGGAAAGACACTGCTGCACATGTTCCGGAGGTTGGCAGATTCTTACTGCATCCACAAGCAAGAGAGGAGAGGCAACATAGGGTAGCGCCGGTACCCCGCGGCAGTAGTGTGCATAATCTTTCATCTATATCTATACTAATATTATAAGTAGGTAACTACTTAACATTATTTTTTGTGTATTTTCGAATATTGTTTATCTAAGGTAACCTCTACTGAGGTTACCTTAGATAAACAATTTACCTACCTTGTTCACTTATCAGTTGAGTTATGTATGTGTTCAATTTTAAGCATATTTCGGCCGCCTATAATTGGGGGAGCACTAGACCTAAATACCTATTGTTTTATATTAAGTTTAATTTATGTGTATTTCTTGTTGGTGGCCCAAAATAAATAAATATATAAAGAGGAAAGATTTATGTTTGGTATTTTGTATGTTTGTAACGAATAAACTCAAAAACTACTGGACCGATTTTCAAAATTCTTTCACCATTAGAATGCTACATTACCTTGAGTAACATGAATTATGTTTTACCCGGGTATTCTGACGGGAACGGAAACTACGGCGGGTGAAACCGCGGAGTGCGGCTAGTAATAAATAATATGGGATTCAATCCTAACTACTCACTTTATATTCAATTTGAACAGACTTTTATTTAATTGTAAGTAAATAATATTACTTGTTATTGCAACTAGTTCCAACGGTACTAATGTATAGAAAATACACAGTCGTTTTGCAATAAGCATCATCTCGTCGTTTCTTGGAAGCGCAGGCGCGGCTAATCTCAGGTTTTCTCAATTTTCTCCGCAACTTGTGCCACTTGTAATGTGCATTAGTCAATACAGCCTGCCTTACTTACTTGTTTACGCAGCTGGATAGTTTTTAAGTTCCTCTATAAGGCGTTTTCGTTTTTGTCGAGTTTGTAACGCTATAAATCTCGCTCAGCATAGGGTAAGTAAAATCTTTGGCCGAGCTCTACAATCTAAAATGTTGTATATAAACTTTTACACGTCTTTTTCTTATGCAATTGTTTTATGTTTAGAAAAAAAGCAAATAGTATGTGTTTTGTTATTTTTTTAAAGGTTTTTTGATTATGCTGAAATACGAGTACAATACAAAATACTTTATTGCACACCTTAAAAATTATAGAAATAATACTTAAATTACTCAAACTGGTACAATGAATTGGTATATAAAATCTTTGTTGAGGCATTATCCAGGCGGATAATGCTACACTAAAATCTAAATGTTTGAAAACTGTTGAAGGAAATGCTTTTATAATCAAAATCTATGTTCAACTTTAACGCGAATGGCTGTACCAAAGCCGGTTTCGAGAGAACTCCTATTAAAGTACATATGTGTGGAGTTCATAAACATTAGTTGTCGTAATTGGCACAGAAATTACGTAGTTTAATTGAATGAAGACATATTGTGCGGTTTAATGTCTTTCATAATATAAAGTCCTAATTGTTTCGGGTCGACTACTTCAAAAGGAAATAAAACCATTAATCCCTAAAGTTCATTAATAAAATAAAGCTTCGCTGTTATCATGCAATACTTAGTGAGATAAAAAACCGGCCAAGTGCGAGTCGGACTCGCGCACCGAGGGTTCCGTACAAACCTGTAGGTATTACGACCTGAGTATTTGATATGAATTTCAATTTAATACCTCTACGCGTTCTCATGAACCCCTTTCCTCATGGAAAGGGGTAGTAAGTTGAAAATTATCAAAAAAAAAAATGTATGACATGATGTAACTAAAAATTTACGGTTTTCGCAATTTTAACTTTATCTGTGCTATAAGAAGTTGCTTCGTACCAAATTTCAAGATTCTAATTTCTCGGGAAGTACCCTGTAGGTTTTGATTCCCTTGCGAGTGTCGAAAATTTGCGGAAATTTGCGGCATAAACGGCTGTATCTTTTGATTTCGTTGGCTTAGATGTTTGCTTTTTTCACAGCTCCAAGGGACAGTAGACCTGAGTATTTAATATAAATTCCAGCTTGATACCTCCACGCGTTCCTGAGAAAAAGGGTCTTGACAGTCAGGCGGACGGACAACAAAGTGATCCTATAAGAGTTCTGTTTTTTCCTTTAGAGGTACGGAACTCTAAAAAAATGTGAGACTAACGTTTTGGCTATAACGTCTTTTGTAAGACTAATGTGTTCTTGAAAATCTAAAATTATCATAACACCTATTTATTTTGCTTTCTTTATCTTCATCAATCTATCTACTAGGGTGAGTAGGTAATCTCCGGAAAATTTACTTCATTATTCGTCCGTCTTTTATTTTTAAATATCCAAATGTTTACATTACATCGGTAGCCGTAAGTTTTTGTTCTTGAAACAATAAGTACTGAGATACCAATGTTCACAATGTCTTCCGAACTCAATGTCCTCTGTTGAAATGGAAAGTGAGGTATCCATCCGTACCTATATACCTGCCTATTGTATGCTAATTTTATCGTAATCTAGTTGTATCTTTAACTAGTAAATGGACAGGTTACAAGCATATACAATGACAACGGACATTCAAACAACCAAAAGCTTTATACGTTGTTGTGAATGGTTATAATAAATAGCCTGGAAGAGATTGCTCATAGTGATAACGCCGTCTTATGTGTACTCCTGTGTTGTTTTTATTCATCTTTTCTGTTTGCATTCTTTAAATGTTCTCAATAGGTCGGTCTATGTGTTATCTATTCAGCCAAAACCTTGTTTGAGGTACCTATTTATTTTATATTACTGCTATAACTATGTAGTGGATTATATTATCTGTCATGCTATTTAAACACAGTTATCATGAACGTCTAGAAGTAGGTACCTATAATAAAAAGTTGTAACTAAGTATATAAAAATGTACCGGACTATACATAAAACATATATATTTTTCTCATGTAAGTGATTTATTCTATAGTCTGTATTGGAGAATACATTTCTTAAACTTAAACCTAATGTTGTGTACAATAAAGAGTTTTTTTTCTTTCTGTATATAAAAAGGTACTTCGGTAGATGCAATAACTTGTCACGCAGTCTCCGACTCGTGCCGCTAGTTCATTCTAAGCTGAAAATATACCAGTGATATAACTTCAATGGATCACAGGCTCCATAACCTTGTGCTTAGGTCCTCAGCTGGGGATCATCCAGTGAAAGTGGGCGGCCCTGGCCCACAGCGTGGGAGGCTGTTGGCTTTGATAGGCATTTGATAAAGGTTGATTAATCGGCTTTTTGTCAACAAAGGTTAAGCTTTTGTGAGATATAGGTATCTACAAGTAGTAGTTGTGCAGTGGGGTGCCGCCAGCGCAGTAGAATTTTGGTCGTCTTCTCTCTTTTTTGCCCGTGGATGCAGTAAGAATCTACCAAATGTTCATATCACGGCCCATCACGGATGTATCCCCTGCGGATGATGGGTAGCAGCCGTTTCCGTGTACAAACATCCTGTACTGTCTGCCAAGAGTGGTGATTATGGCAACAACCCCCTCATGATCACTACTTATAGATTGTAAACTATTAGAAACATATAGAATAATAAGTTATTTCATATTTAACGCACTTTTAAAGACGTTACCTCCCGTGCTAGTTAGAAACTGTGTTACGGCAAGGTAAGACCTTTCAAACCACGCGTGTACATATAAACAATACCTTTAAATGCTTATGATTAACGGTCTATACATACAGTCCACTGCTTAAAATGACAGATGTCTTGTCATTATAATCAGGACAGTTTTAAACTAGCGTAGTCTTGATAATTGTGTAATATGTTATTATTATTAAGATTAAATAAATAACGATTTGATTGTTTTAGTTCCACATTCAGGTCCATAAAATGAATCTTAAGAAAATATATACTTCTAGCAATGTGTGGATGTCTTTAAACTCAGAGATGCTGTAGCTATAGGTGCTAGGTTAGTCTTATCTCTAATCCATATATGTCCCAGGCAGTACTACAGCGTCCCGTACAGCATGGTTTAACGATGATGCTGCCCCTAGAGGCCTGGCCTGGGAATATACCATGTAAACTATAAATCATCTAGCCTACATCTTTGACAACTATCCTACATACATTTAAAAGGCCTTCATATCATCTGAACTTTGTTCCGTAATATGGACTAATATCTATTTTAATTTGAAACGACTTTCATTTGGGCAGTAGGGAGTCACATCCTAAAACCGCATGCGACATGAAAACATGTCTCCTCGAGGCCTGTAGGTCTGAAACTACGTGCCATTTTGTCAATCATCATCATTTCAGCCGTAAAACGCCTCGCTCATGGATCTCCATGAGAGGTAGTTGCCATACTCACCACGCTTGGCAGGCGGGTTGGCGAGCGCAGTACGGGATGTTGATACACGGAAAGACACTGCTGCCCATTTTCTGGAGGTATCCCTTAGCAGGCTCTTACTGCATCCACGGGCATGAGAGGAGGGGTAAAATTCTATTGCCGGCACCGGCCATGATAATATTATATTGCTATATTACTTATTATCATTAACTTTTATCATTACCCTGCATTTCCTAGGAAATTATGAGATGGCTTGTCCAGCACTTTACCATCCTTCCAGCCTGATCGGCTATTCAGTCATACGAACAGGTTAAAACGACTGAAGCTGATTAGGCCGTGTGGGTTTACTCACGAGATTTCTTTACTACCAACGCATGTGGAATGAGCACATACATTTGTCAAGAAAAAAACATTAATTGGTACACGACCGGTATCAAATGTAACGTACTATCAATGCGAGGTAACTTATCCACAGAGTGAGTTACTGGAAGCCGTTTCTCATTATGTAAGAGCTCATTCGGATGACTGCGTTCACGTCGCAGACACTCCGGCTCAGTTAGGGAATTTCGATTACGAGTATCTGGTTGACGAAACCACAATATAACCTAATTGCGGGTATATTTGGGCGATATTTTGACGATGACGTTTTTAATTGAAATATTTGGCAAACCATCTCCGTTAGGCTTGAACTTGTCCTGTAACCTACTGTAACTACGTGCCAGCTCTTGACTCGTGCCGCTAGTTCAGATCACTCTCAGAAGATCCTTTCTACAGATTCAAACAGGTGCGCGGCCTAGTGACCGTTATTAGTACTTATTAGACTCCAGTTCTTAAAATAACAATAAATTATAGTTTTAGATATATGATAAAGATAAAAATAAACATATAACAACATATTACATGTATATTATAAGGGTGAAAACAAACAAAATGATAAAATTAATGTCACGAAAATGGCCACCACTCAGCGCAAGCTTAGGCAGAATACATCCTGCCACAGCGCTTGTTTTCCGTGGTTACTTTATGCGACACAAGATGATAATGATTGTTTTAACTCAATCACAGTAAAACTGCCTTAACTCGAAAACTACTCAGCCTAGACATTCCGTTTAGGACTCCGCGCCAGTGCCGCGTACCGTAAAACGTAACATATTGATAGTATTCTGAGTCGATATAATGAGACTATACGGAGTCTAGCTTGTGGAATAACATGTTCATTTGCTCAAATTCCAACGACTAAACTACTTAAAGTAGTTTCTCAATGCGTAAGAACTAAGACCTCATTCGGATGAGTGCATTCACGTCATCATTCTCGAGACACTCCGGTTCCGTCAGGAAGTTAGATTACGTACAGCTGGTTGACGGTGTCACAATATGGCTTTATGTGTTTTTTTATGAAGCGAAGAAATTGTAGGCCGGACGCTTACGGTAGCCATCCGCAGGCTGATTACGTATCTCGCGACAGGTTTTCAACAGGCGTATATCTCGGGATCATCGCTGTCAAATGTCAATTTTGATTTAGTTTACCTGTGTAGTTCTATATTCGTCACAAAGTTGTTATATAGCTAGATACGTAATCAACCTGCCGATCTGTAACTGATTGGGGGATAAGGTGAAACGTAAAAAGTGTACGTGGATGAGATTGGCGTGGTATGGATTAGTTCATCATCTCACATTTATTACTTATGTATTTTATCAGCGACGGTCGGAATACATATGATTTGATTGTAAAAATTAAATCCATTATTGGCTTTATGTTATGTATATAAGTATAATAAGGCAGTTTTTAAGAGCTGTGTGATTTTGTTTCATAATAAAATAAAAAATAAAATAAAAATCTCAGCCGTAGGAAGTCCTCTGCTTGACATAGGCCTTCCTCATGGACATCTAAGTACATTTGGGGTTGTTACCATACTCACCACGCCTGGCAGGCAAGTTGGCGAGCGCAGAAGCGGGATGTTGTTTGTTACACGGAAGCTGCTGCCCATTGATGTATCCCTTGGCAGATTCTCCCCACGGCTCTAGATAATCGCTGTGGTCGTCTAGTGGTGGAATGGATTGGTTGGATGAGGCAATGTGAAAGGTTCCTCAAATATAAAAAAAACAACAGCCAAAACTTACGATTCGAACTGGTACGTGGGCGTTTTTAAAAAAAAATGAGCACCCCAGAAATGTGTTGTCCACTAACTTCGACAACAAATTTCTCAGCAACCTTAAGACATTTCTCTAGTGAGAGTAATATTTCTACTACAGACAATATTGAGAATTATCTTTTAATATAATATGTTACCTATAAACCTCGTAAAATTAAAATATTGTCAAAAATGTAATACAAAGGAACAAAATTTTATATGTCCCATTAAAAAAGTTACTGGGGTGCTCATTTTTTTTTAAAAACGCCCTCGTACGTAACTTGATTTTTTCAAAAACTGAACTATAAATGTATCTTATAGTAGACTTGAGAAATTGTATAGCAGAACGCTGCGTGATGCTATAACAAATCGAAAACAACTACTTGATTACCAAATAGATGACTTGTAAGCGTACTTTTGCCCACTTATAGGTGAAAATCAACGTATAATTTTTATTAGCTTGGCTAGCAAAACAATAGGAAACAATTGTCATTGTAGCCAATGATATTGTTGAAATTCTATTCTATTCTTTTCTATGAGCTGATTGAGCTGTCAATGGTCTGTTAGTAAACATTCTTCATTCAAATCGGTACGTACACTCATTTAAGAGCTACGGTGACACAGACAGACACACAAACACACCAGACACACATATAGCGGTCGACTTATAATACCCCTCTTTTTTGTCGCGGGTTAATGAAATAATTAGATAAATAAAATCACAAGACCTACCTACGATCTCGCTATGCATCAACTGAATTCAGTTACTATACCTCTATACAACACACGCACTTCACCAAAATGCTAACCAACGGTTGGCTGATTGTGCTAAATGTTTGTTGAATTAAATTTATTCGTTTTTAGGGTTCCGTACCCAAAGGGTAAAAACGGGACCCTATTACTAAGACTCCGCTGTCCGTATGTCTGTCTATCTGCCACCAGACTGTATCTCATGAACCGTGATATAGTTGAAATTTTCACAGATGGTGTATTTCTGTTGCCGCTACAACAACAAATACTAAAAACAGAATAAAATTAATATTTAATGTATTTCTGTTGCCGCTATATAACAAAAAATACTAAAACCAGAATAAAATTAATATATAATATTTAATTTCCCATACACTAACGTGTTTTATTCTACGTTTTTTGCTCGATATTAATAACGGCAACAGGTAGACGCTTGAAATATTCACCGAATATTTAAGTTGTTTTGCCAAATAATGGCACGGAACCCTTCATGCGCGAGTCCGACTCTAACTTGGCCGTTTTTTTATTAGAAGAGATAAAAACTCCGACTGCTATCTCGTTTTGGTCATTATAAATATATTGGGCTATGGTCCATTGAAAATGGATTAGTCGTTACAGTTCCGTAAATTGATATTATGTTTCTTGATGATATTTAAGGCCAGGTTGTTTCAGCGGCGGGTTTCTGAAGGAGTGCGCGCGGGCGCGGTCTACTCAAATTATATGAAAATTCGTTTCAAAAATTTAATTAGGTTTTCAGGAAAACTAACCATTAAATATTTTTTGAGTAGGTTTATCATTGATACACTTGAAGTACAACCACAAAAACAAGGTAACATTATTCTTCCTTCATAAATAATTATTATCAGGTGAAGTGTTTTGAATCGTTAAATATTCAAAAAGTTTATTAATCTATAACATATATTTATTTCCGATTAAAACAAAGGATATTTGATGGTTTAAAATTGAATCGAAAATAAGCTAATTTGTAATATCGTGGCCTTAATTCGAGACTATAACACGCTTAGTATATTTTGCTCCGCAGAGGGGGCTTTTGTTTGACGCTTTAAAAATACGTTTCTTAAAAGGACGTTCAAAAAACATTACCTTAACAAAAATGAATTGGAAGGTATCTAGTTTAAAAATGGTTGATTTCAATCAACCATTTTTAAACTAGAAATCAAGGAATAATTTAAGTGTGATTATTTAAAACTATCTTCTTTCTATACCGATTTATAAAATACATCTATACATATTTTAGATTTTGGTTACTTAGATTCGCCAACATTGTACAACAAATTATTAAAAACTATACCAATAATCGTGAGATCCTCATTGTATCAACAACAATTCTGCAATTAATATTATTTTCTATATTCAAACAGACGTTCAAGTAGCATAGGTTATTACGAACGTACATTATGTGATTGGCCAAAAGAACTCGTGAAAGAATTCCCTGTGACTTGAATCTATAATTCACGAGGATCCTAGTAGCTGACGGCAATCCCGGATCCGCAATGTAATAATATAATCTGCCTCTCAAGGTTTTGGTTGAACATACGTTGCATAATAATTTAATCGACTTCCAAAGGTAGTCTTTCTTGTCTATGGATTTTTCTTCTTGAAATGCTTTTGTGTGCCTTGAATACCTATTTAGGGGCTTTTTTATCGCTCGTCTATGACTCGCATGACATTTACATTTGACTCATTAATCGCCAATTGCCATGATTGATGGAGTCCATTCGTTTCCAGTGATATAGTCATGCTAGTGATGCAAAATTAAATAAATTAAATGCGTTTATTGAGACACTACACATTAAACACCATTAATTAACTAGTTAAGTGTAATCTTATACAACACTAAATTTGAAGTTACATTTTTCAATTTCAAAAAAGTGTAGTGTGTCAAAATGTTGTCTCAGCAATAGTAGCACCTAGATGTAATGATGGTATTCTGACAGAACCTTTTGAGTACCGCCGTGAGAGAACACAAAATTAAATACTTTACGTCTATTAAAGATTATTTACGCGTATTATATATTTTCCGCCGTGGGGTGCCGGCAGTAGAATGATACCCCTCCTCTCATGCCCATGGATGCGGAAGATGGGCAGCAGCGTCTATCCGTGTATCAACATCCCATACTGCGCTCACCAACCCGCCTGCCAAGCGTGGTGAGAATGGCAACTACCCCTCATGGAGATCCATGAGGGAGGCCTGTGTTCATCAGTGGACATTTTATGGCTAAAATGATGATGATGATGATGAAAGATTATTTATACAGCAACTGGTATTCAATCTGTACGGGTAGTTGCACTGCCTGGGACATTAAATTGTTAGATGTATTAGGCTTGCCCAGCACCTAAACTATCCACTCAGCTTAGTCAGAGGAAAGAACTGGTCCAATACGTCTGAAGCTAACTAAGCCGCAAGTTTTTTTTTAATTAACCTATTTTGTCCCACTGCTGGGCAAAGGTCTTCCCCAAACCCAGGTTTATTAACTTTTTATTTATTTGAATTTAGAAGTATAAATGTACCTACTAATTGTTATGAAAACTCTCGCTCTTTATGTAAGTATTCTTAATTCAAAATAAAATGATTCTCAAAACACACCTTATTTTCAAGCTTGAATACTTACGCCGAAATATGAATAACTTAACCTGTATCTGATTTTAAAATGTAAGTATTTAATTTCTTACTAAACAACTACATAACAACTTAGCAATAAGGATATCCGTCCACGTGCTTCTTTGATAGTACTATTAATTTACGTCTACGGATATCGAGTAATGATTCCAGCGATACCGGTACTTTTATTATCCACTTCCGTAGAAACAAGCAGGCTTAACTACATAATAATAAGATCTATAACAGCGTTGTACGCGAATAATTGAGCAGTACCGTAAAGTAACTGAACAAAAGTACTCCATAATTTGCAATATAAATTACTTTGATCAATAAACTTTTTGTATCGTTTTTGGAACATTCCAACTCTTTGGTCTGCACAAATTAGAAAATTGTTTTTTTTAGACCGAGAACCAAGAAGTGTTGTTAGCTCCCCTGTTCGGGTTGGGTGAATCGAACTATTTGGAAGGAAAATTCATGCGTTCTATATTTAAAAACCGTTGCATTTGTAAATTATTTTATGAATCGTCTGGCTGTTAATTGTGTTTTGTTGATTTTTAAGGATAAGTTGGTTCTGTTTATAAAGTATAAAAAGGTGCGTAAAATAAAAACGAAAACATACATGAGATCTAATTAGTTAATTAAAGTGTAGATCAGTTGCCCTACTTACGAGCACCAATACAAAATTATTATCCATATTATGCAACGTTGTGTAGAGGTTATCGAGCGATAAACTATTGTATCAAAGTTGTGTGCTGTAAGTGCCGGCGATACATGTTTTACCTTGAGTTTGTACTCTCGTGTTTCATACATGGTAAATAACCTACATACTAAAGAACGTGTCGAACAACCATGCCCTCTAGTGTTATATCAAAATATTTTCTTGATAATTTATCTCCAGTTTTATCCCGATTTCAAAAAACCTCAAAACTCCGTTGTTTATTAACCGATAAGGATTTTATTTCGAGTTTAAATAGGTACACTTTCTTTTAGGGATTTTTCTTAAACTCAGTTCTGATGATGGGAACCCATGAGGTAATCAAGGGAACTCCTCAAATATTGTAGGGGATTTTGGCATATTTAGCTCAAGGTCGAGCATTTGCATTCATAAAGTATGATTTGGTAAAGTGAAACTGGTGAAGAAGACCACAGAGTCTTCAATATTACAGAGTAATCTCCACATAATATTTCTTGTCATGGTACATATTATTTTTCAAATATGTTTTAACGGAAACCAAAGATAGGTTACTACCTATATAAAGTAGTTACTACTAGTTATATCAAAATCTACCTCATCAAATCACAACAGCTGTAAAACATCCACTACTGAACACAGGCCTCCCTCATGGATCTCCATGTGGGGTAGTTGCCATACTCAAGACGCTTCGCAGTACGGGATGTTGATACACGAAAAAACGCTGCTGCCTATCTTCCAGAGGTTAACATCAGCAGGCTCTTACTGCATCCACAACATTCTACTGCCGGCACCCCACGGCAAATCTTCCTAATATTTGACAACTAAAAAACAGTATAATTTTCAGTCACTTTATCTTCTACTCTACATAGGTAATTAGGTACATGGACTTCACCGTCACAATCGATCTTCATTGACAGTTATATTGATTTTGCTGGTCATACTATTTCTTATTGCTAATCGATTATAGATCTTACGGTCATAGACATGTTTCACGGTGTCAGTTGATTGAGGTGAGTAGACCTTGGTACTGTGGTCTACTCTACTTTTTTGTTTACTAGCTAGAAGTCTGTGACTTCCTCAGATATATTTTTTTATGCGTCCTATGCTTAGCAGTTAGTGATGACAGGCTGTGGACAAAAAATATGATTTAAGGACCTTAGTTTCAAAAAATATGGAAGTATCTTTATAACCCTAAATGGCGACCCGACTGACAATTTAAAAAGTCAAATTGATGAATCTGAAATTAACAATTTAACTTTAATTACAGGTAAAATTGTTGAAGACGACGATGAGCCAACTACAAAGCGATCTACAACAACAGTTCAGTCCGAACAGTCAACACAAACGCTTAACAGCATAACCACTCCAGTTATTGCAACCACAAACAAACCTACAGTCGAAACAACTACTGAAACAACAGAAAAAGAGATTGTTGATTCTGATGTTAACAAACCCAGTCCACGACTGCTCAATCTCAATGTAGAAGAACTGCAGAATTTTGCCAACGCCCTCCACAATCAAACTATAGAAGATAAGAAGAAGGGCTTAGATCTCAGTGATGTGACGCTTGATGATGATGTAGATGAACCGCATATGGTTGCGACTTTCCAGCCGATGGAACGGACGTCCGAAGAAGAGATGATTTGTAAGGAGAACAATGTCGATTATAAGGTTTGTTATACTTCTTGTTCACTTTAAAATAATGTGGCAAATCGTATGAATGGAAGCAAAAGGTTGTTTGATATGAGCTCTTCGTACTATCCGGAATGGTTTCTCGAAAATAAGTACTTATGACTTCTTTTTGGGTTATCTATTAAACAATGGGTCTATGATACAATAAAACTCATTGTATTGCTTTACCTCACTTAGATACTCCACTCTTGATAACTTTTAAGAACGAGATGATTTCATAACCAATTAATAAACTAGTTTTACAAGTAATAACAGCATCTCAACAGTTTCATTGGCCATCTAACTAGAAATTATTTTGAACTTCTTATGCATACTCTGACCGCGTTTATAACTTTATTTTACCATAATCACTTTTGTGACTTGTTAGATTCGTACTTAACGGGATAATTTACGTACTTTATTTGTTGATGGAGGAACCAACTGATTCGACTCTTATCGAAAGCTTCGAAACGGGTGCCCATTTTGTCTCCGAAAATAGATTGTCCGAAAATCACAATCAATAAGTGTCTCCGAAATATCGCCATCCTTATTCCATATTATGGTCCCATAAATATAATAATAAGATAATTAAGTATTTATACGAACGCTCTTTACGCATAAAGTTACGTTACCTAATATATTATTTCCATAATTTTCATCGTTATAAAAATACGTGTCTTAATAATATCGAATCATAATACTTATTTTACCGAATAATTTCGAACGATTATAAAACTTTCCAGTGGCCGAAAACCGAGTACGAAGGACAGTAGATTATTTGTTTTTTTTATAACCATCCGATAACACTGCTTGTGACAGAACCGAGATGGAGAGACAGTAGGTTATAAGGTTTTTTTTAATAGCCAACCAAAAACTTTGCCCTTGAAAGAGCTGTAAATTAGTTATTATTTATTAGATTTTTTGTTGGGGGGCAAATTCCGTCGGCCAACACGGCGCTAGGTATGTATTTAAGTTAAACTCCAAAATACTACGCGCGAGCGAGTATAGCCAAAAGTAAAAAAAATAAAAATACGAACCTTAAATAAAATTATTAATTACTCTATGCTAAACAAAAAAAAATATTGCTAAACAAGCGTTTTTAACTTGCTTCTTGAGGTGTCAAATACATTAACTTAAAACGTTAAGAACATTCATAATTATTCTAATAAATAATTAAGATAATAATGTTTATGAGTTAATAATGTTATGGATTTCATTATTTAGCGCGAGTGACTTTATGCATGTTAATCATTACGGAGACCGGTATTAGTGGTGACTATATTATGGATCCTTATATTATAGATCCTGATTATCGGGGCAAACGATGAATATGAAAATAAATTTTGTGGATATATTAGGGATATAAAATTTCGAAGTCAAAATAGAGAACCCTTCGAAACAGTTGGTGCCTCCACTAACAAATCAATCGTAATAAACAAATACAATTGACACAAATGTTTACAAATTATACGATCCCATTGGCTCCGAACTAATCACAAGATCGTTGACCAATGGCCTCTCCACTGATGTTAAAATTTACATTTTAATTGAATAATATTCTAGTCTTCCTCTTCACCAAACACAGTTCTCACGCCATTATTCGTATTTTCAGATAGGTGAAACATTAGAGCGTGGTTGTGACGAGTCCTGTGTATGTGCTGCCGGCGGTATCCTCGACTGTTCCCCTCGCTGCAAGCATCCATACATCCGCAGAGGGAGGCGACTCAACGATCCGTTGTGTTTTGAATCTCCGGTCGATGCTTGCTGTTCTATAGTCGCCTGCACTACTGGACAAGGAGGTGAGATAGTAAACTAACCTTTTACTTTAATTATACTGATGATTTATATGTACAGCGTAAGCAACTGGTATTGATACTGGCCAGGATACTGCAACGCCTGGAACACGGATATGGATTAGACTTACCCAACATGCCTATACTCGTACCATCCGCTCAACAAAGTCGGTGAAATACTCCTGTAGAGACATAGAGACATGCATCTGCAGAAGCAGACCATTTAACGACCCGCCGTACGTTGAGTTTCCAGTTGACGCTTGCTGTACTAGTATCGCTTAAACTACTGGACAAGGAGTAGACATTTAAAACATCGCCGCAATGAACAACATCTAATATAAATCTCAATCTATCATAAAATAAATATCAATCTAATAATAAGGAGCCAAGCAATGTCTTTTGGCTATGACGCGTCAAAAAGACCCTTTGCTCTGAACATAGTACTTTTTTAGTTTGAGTGATTTGAGCTCTCAAGCCTACCTTAGCAGCGTGTGGTACCCTCTGCTAAATAATAGAAGACTTTAAAATCTCTAAATCTAAATGCGGCTTCGTTTTACGATAGTCGTAGTATTATCCTTTAGTTAGTAAGGCCTCTGCCTCGTATCTTGCGGGCAGCGCGGCGGCGGCGGCGGCCGCGCGGGAGCGTTAGGATCTTATGCGTAAAATCAAATAGACCGGCCCTCGAAAACAGCGGCGTGGGGGCATGAAAACTCCGGCCGCTCCCGCGCCACCGCCGCCGCCGCCCCGCTGCTCGCAAGATTCGAGGCAGAGGCCTAAGAGGTACTGTTAGCCGCTAAAAGTACTATAATATTGCGAAAACACTGTTTCAAGGAACGTTTCAGAATCAGATAAAGCATCTACTGAATGATTATTTTTAAAATGAATGAGATACTATTAAAAATCGTAACCTTCACCTAATAAATAAAATAAGCGGTACTAACTTTGATGGAGGTCCAAAACAATAGAGAACAATATGGTGGAGTTACGAAATGCTGTGAGAAGCTCATTTACCTTGTACCTATTGTAATAAAGATATCGGTAAAAACATCTGTCCAATCACATTTGTTTTTGTCATTAAGATTTACTCATGGGAAACAGCTTGAATACATTGTACTGCAGCGTGTATTTCTGTTGCGTTAGGTTTTCAATGTAACTAGCTGACTCGACATACTTTGGTTATTAAAACATTTGGAAACTTAGTGTCTACTACTACTCTACTACTACCCAACAACTACCCTACAAATACCCTACTACTACCATACTACTACTCTAAAATTAACCTACTACTACCCTACAACTACGCTACAACTAACGCTGAAACATGTGTTTAATATTTTTTTCCATACAAACTTTCATCCCCTATTTTAACCCCTTCTGATTTATCTTACGCAACAAAAAGTTGCATATGTCCGTCGCCATGGTCTAATCCTATACTAAAATTCATCCAAATCGGTTCAGCGGTTTTGACGTGAAAAGGGAACAAACATATATACATTATGTACATTCTCAATTTCACTTTTATATATTAGTAGGAAGTAGGATGGGTTTATTTATTTCAAAAAGCAAATAATACGTGTCTGTTATTTATGTATTATCTAACTGACGGACGAAATAGAATTTTGATTTTCATACGCTGTCATCATGACTCCTGTCTTTCCAGATGCCAAGCCAAAGCAGATGTGTAAATACGGCAACGAGTCCCACCCAGTAGGACACAAGTGGTACATCGGCTGCGAACAGGAGTGCTCTTGTGCACCTAACTCCGTCATTACATGTCAACCTAGGTAATTAAATAAAAATAAGTACTTATTGCTGGACAATTCCACACAGCTCCATCTGGCATTAAAATGAGCTTGTGTTTTGGTTACTAGATTATTAATATAATACTTTTGTAAATAAATTATCCTAGAACCGGAAACCGGACCTCCGGAACATAGGCAGCAACGTCTTTCGGTATATCAACATCCCGTACTGCTTACGCCTACCCGCCTGCCAAGCGTGGGGGCTCTCTTTAGCTTTATTACTAAATTGGATTATCGGGTATTTATCGCGTAATTACTGACCACGACCAGGTGCAATCCGGTCGAAACGTCGGGAATAAAATAAAATAAAGGTAATTACGCGATAAATACCCGATAATCCAATATAGTAATAATGTGTTGTGATCGCGAAAGTTTAAAAAAGACTATTCTCTTTAGCTGTCATTACGAAACTTAGACACGTCAAAACATTTTTTTTATACTACTAAATGACGAGACAAGCAGAGAGACCTATAACAATTGCAATGCCGCGGTGATCACGTTCACTAAGCACGTGACCAACGCTGCATTGCATTGCGCCCGTCACCCTGAGACAGAGTTGTAGGGTCTCATGTGCTCGTAATTTCACCGGCCTCCTTGCCCTTCAAACCGGAACACAGCAATGAAGACATTACTGCTTGGCGGCAGAAATAGGTATGGTGGTAGTACTTTCCCGGATGAACCTTTCACAAAAAACAAATACATAGCAAATAGCTTCGACTAGATAACCAAACAAAAGAGATGTATCGTCTTGGGTTACTTAAAAAGTCTCTGAAGTGTCTGAAGTAAAGTGAAGTCTGAAGATCTTAATTGGATACCGATTTGAGTCTTTTCCTACCATCTAAGCCACGTAAGGTGCGGACACTTACAACGAAAATACTTAGCAGGTGACCAAAAGGGATAAAATTAACCCTATTATAATGTTACTTGACAGACACTGTCTTGAGTTGCCTAAACTGTTAACTTTCAGATGCAAACCATTGTTGGCGTCCGACAAATGCATCAACGTCCAAGACCCCAACGACGCGTGCTGCGAGATCCAAGTGTGCGATGTGTCGCAGGACGTCCACGAGATCATCGAGAACGTCACCACCACCACACCAGCTAGCGCTGCTAAGAATATGGTAAGAAATGGCTTTTTACGACTCATCATTATCAGCCATATAGGCAGTCCACTGCTGAAAATAGGCCTCCATAAAACTGCGACTGACCGTGCCCCGGCTTGTCGACGTTCACGGCTATAATAGATGATTTATAGTCTTTTTTAAACTTTCGCGATCACAACACATTATTAAAATATGGGAATATCGGGTATTTATATCCTAATTTTAATCGTGAAGACGGCTTCAGACTCTCTGCCTCATGGAATCCAGTGATAGCCAAGTGTACTCGGCGTGTGAATAAACCAAAGTGTGCTGATACAGTAAGTGTAGTGTGCTGTCCCAGTGTGAACCGGCCTTAAATCTCAAATTTCTAATTATGAAGACCAAGTGAGGGTAGTCTGAAAAGATGCCTTCGCTTTGCTGCGGTTAACTTCAGCACGCCAGTCTCCCCGCGACCACGACCAGGTGCAATCCGGTCGAAACATCGGGAATAAAATAAAGGTAATTACGCGATAAATACCCGATAATCCCATATTTTAATAGATGATTTATGCAGCGTCGGCGACTGGTATTCATGCTGTAGTGCCATTGTGTGAGTGTGCCAGTGGTACATTGTTAGATGGCTTAGACTTGCCCGGCACTACCACCATCCCCGCAGCTTATTTGGCCATAGTAAGCAGTTTATTCTGTTGAACGTGTCTCACAGCACCGTCTTGCCACAAAGTAAGGAGAGCTTGTCTTATAAGATGCATATAACTCATATAATAGTGCATCAACGTCAAAGACCCCAACGACGCGTGCTGTGCGATCCAAGTTTGCGATGTGTCTCAGGACGTCTACGAGATCAATGACGAGCACTGTGGCGCAGCGGGCGAAGGTCCGCCTGCGACGCAAGGGGTTGCGGGTTCGATTCCCGCCTCGGGACAAATGTCTGTACGATCTGCAGACATTTGTTCAGGGTGTTCTGGGTGTTTTTTCTATATATAATAAAAATATCTATCTATGTAGTATAATGTATTAAGTATATTAGTCATCTAGTACCCATAACACAAGCTCTGCTTAGCTTGGGGCTAGATGATGCTGTGTGATTTGTCCAGAATTATTTATTATTTATTTATCACCGAGAACGTCACCATCACCACACCAGCTAGCGCTGCTAAGAATATGGTAAGGATTGGACTTTCACGTCTCATCATCATTATCGTCATATCAGGACTGATGTCTACGTCCACTGCTGGACATAGGCCTTCTCCATTGAACTAAGCCACGGGTTTCCTCGCGATATTTTCATTCACTGCTGTATAATATGTGTTATTGTATTTGTATACTTACAAATACAATAACATAACATTGATACACACAGCGCCATTTAGTCCTAATACCGAAAGAAAGAAAGCTTATCGGATCGGAACCCCATTTAGGTTTGTGAAATAGGGGTTCTGATGCCATCTTTTCTTAATTAAAATGTATATTCAGTCCACGTGTACATTGAAATGTTCATTTATTCATTCATTCATTCTTTGAATAAACCTAGTGAACAAAGAAATACAGAACATAAAGTGGATAAAGGGCGGTCTTAACGCCGTACCGGGAGATTTTAAGAGCAATCTATACCAGACCGTCTTCGGTTGAATTGTTGGGCTTCAAAGTTATTTTCATAAAACGAATTATACCGCAATAACGAATAAAGAAAGTAAGAAAAAACATTTGTTCATGTCATATGTGAATATTAAAGAAAATAGACATAAATTGGTCGCCAACTCAGCGTACGCTGTGCTGTGTTTAGATACAGCACTGATTTTTAGTGAAGCTATAGGTGGTTCTTTTATTTCCTATTTCAAGTTTTAAAATTATAGTTTTCATAATTTTATTTTACAGGTTACTCAGCTAGAAGACTTGAATGACGGAAGATCCAAATCGAGGCCATTAGTCTTAGCCGAACCAATCGGCTCCGTGAAAGTACTCCAAAACAACACTGTGCAAGTAAATCTCATCCATTTGAACGACAGTAAAGACCCTATACACCTTTTGCTAAGCAGCGACGGAGGAAAATCATTCAAAGATGTAGAACTGAAGTATTCAAATTTAATCCTTAATCTCGAAGGTGGGAAGGACTATATTTTGAAGACAAAGGAGACAGGCACTAAGTTCAATTTCACTATGACGACTGCTAATGAGGTAGCAGCAGAAACGGAGTCGGTTTCTCCCAATCCGAATGGATGTTGGGAGGATGGCAAGTTCTATGAAGTTGGTAAGTTTGAAATAATATATCATGCCTAATTATTAAATTATAATTTCTTGGTTTATTATATAAAGTTCAAAGATAGAACAACACAGTGGTTCAGCAGAAGATTAAGAGGTGTCTATAATATGAATAACATAAATTATTTAAATTTATACAACATTTAGTACAAACTACAACGCAGAAATGCTGTATCGTGTGAGGTGCAATTCCAAATGATCAAATTCTAAAAATAATTTTTAAATTGCTTAGCAAAAAAAATGTAGGGCTCTCACAATACTCACAAAGTGTATTTAGTCTATACAAGATGACCACATATTTTTTACAAAACGTGGTTTAAGACATTTTCCAAATTAAAAATTCAAATCGGCAATTCGGAAACCCTCTATTTTTATTTATATGTGCTTACATAACATAAAATTAAACTAATTTATTAAAAATATTACCTTAAAACTACTTACATAGCAGGTCTTAAATATTTACAAAGCAACGTCTTTCAGGGGAAGAGTTCCACATAGGTTGTTCAGAACTCTGCGAGTGCACAGGCCCGGACACAAAGGAATGCGCTGCTTTGGTCTGCCCCAACCATGTAGGCCTCGAGCTGATGTCCAAAGGTTGCGTCCGATGGGCCCCCAGCCCGCCTGCCACCCCACCCAACTGCTGTCCTAGGTCTGCGAGGTGCCTAAGCGATGGAACCTGCTACTATAATGGTGTACCGTAAGTAAATTCATCATAAGTCTACTTCTGAACATAGGCCTTTCCAAATAGCGCAATTTTATCATGTCTCGACGCATCCAGCATCTCCCAGGCTATTCGTAAATCGTCACCCTATCTAACAGCCGTCCTTGGCTAAGCCTTGCCGAATCCTTTAGCCCAGAACTCGACCTCCACCACTCTACACTTTCTTCTTCATTATATCACCGCGTTAGTCTAGAGTTTAAACGATCACTACTGGATCTGTAGACTGGTTCTAGGGAGAGTGATCCGTCTGCTCCAACTATGTTGGGCTCAAGCTGATGTTTAAAGACTGCGTCCGATGGACCCCCAGTCCGCCTGCCACCCCGTCTCATTGCTGTCCTAAGTCTGCGATGTGACTTAGTAACGGCACCTGCAACTATGTGCGTGTGTTAAATTTCTTTCAATCCTACTGAATAAAGGATTTTTGAGTTTGAATGGTCAATCATTGGTTTGATTTAGACATCCGTTCTTATGCCACTTTTGGCGTTCGACTAGATCATACCGATGCATCTTAATGTTCTTTCGATGTTATCTATTCTGTTCCCAGGGTACCAAACTGGACCGAAGTGTCCCTAAGTCTAACGGGTTGCGAAAGACGCTGTTTCTGCGAGAACGGCGACCTGGACTGCCAAGAGGTCTGCTCACCGCTGCCTCCCGTACCTCCGCAGAGCATGAGGTGTCCGCCCATGCATCGGCCAGCACCCGTCAATATATCTGATGACGACTGCTGCAAGCAATGGGGTTGTGTTCCTAGTGGTAAGCAAATGGGGGTTGAAATGTGATTTGACTTTTGAAATTATCATGGTTGTGTACACTATATGCAAAATTTACAATGCCGCTACATTGGTGGGTAGGCATTGTTCATAGTCAGGGACTTAGAAAGAGGGAATGTTTCGTTTGTCAATGACTCACCCATGATACCCACCTCTCGAAAATTACTTTAGTTTATCCATAATCATGGCGTGTGAAACTGCGCCGAAATATCGGGAAACTCAAATAGACTCAAATTATGGTTAATATCTCTTAAATATTGCATATAGTAAAATCTGATTGTAGTATCCCTACTAAATATACAGACAAAATATACCTGAGTAAAAAATGGATTCTTTAAAAAGAACCTTCTACAAAAATCAGACCACATTATCTGACGAGGACTGCTGCACGTAATGTTGTGTTCCTAGTGGTAAGCAAATGGGGGATGAAACCTGGATGTAGAAGCGACATTTAGAAACAATCACGAAAATCTCACGCTAAAGGTAGTGCATCGGTGGTGGAATTAAATAGACTCAGGCATGTCAGATGTATTTTAATTATTTTATCCATTTTCAGTTTCATATTTGGCAAAAACTCATGCTCATAGGAAGACATCAGCATAAGTAAATCGAGGGTGGTGGAAAAAATAATCGAGTTATTTACTTTTAGATGCCATATCATTTCCATTATTCAGTATCAGCATAAGCGACTAACGTCCAAACCCAATTTCCTATCAAAGAATAGTTGTGCCTGCAAACTGTTATGATTTGACATTTCTTCCATACACTTTATGTCAAAATGTTACTGTATATAGGCAAAGCCATGAGAGGATTGAATATTGGTTTCAGACTTAGCTATAAATCATCTGCAATAAACCACAAAACCATCAACGGCCCATTCATTTGCATGCAATTCATTCACAGGAGACCACGGCTCATCATACAAATTCAGCATGCCAGATCTCGGTGATACCATTAACTACGACAAGCCAACACCACCATCATCCGCCGAATCCACAAATATATACTCCACCTTCGTCCCACCACTCTTAACCACTTTGGACTTATACAGACATCTTAACTCCATTAAACCTCACCAAAAAATCAAAGGCCTTAAACCGAAACCTGATATTACTCCTGTACCTGAAAAACATTCCATACCAGATCCTAACCACCATCCAAGACAAAATATCACAGATTTCGCGCCAGGTGACATCGAAATGCCATTCAAAGTTATCCAGGCAGAACCTCCTTTACTAAATCCACTAAATTCACTACAGAACCCCGCTTCTAAAGCAACGAACATAGAAAACCAAATCACAAATTCAAATAATCTGGCCAACCCACCGAAACCCCATCACATTATAAGCCATATTTCACAGTTGCATCCAGAAACACACATTAAATTACCTTTTGCAGACTTTGATAAGCACAACATTTTCTATCAACCTCGAATTCATTTGATATCAAATCCTCAATCTCAATCTAAAGCTAGCATCGACCAGCACTTACCCTACACTCCACTATACGAACCAAATAATACTATTATGTCCTCCGCAGACGATGTAGCAAATCAAGGAAGTACGCTCGATCCAAGTTATCAGTCCTTTCAAAAATCTAAAATATCATCTGCAAACTTCAAAATGTTCCAGCCAGGGACTGTTGAAAAGAGTCAGGCCCAAGATAGTCAAGATCGTGGCATGCCAACGTCTGAAGCGTACACAACTGCGTCACCAGTAAAAGTATCGTTATTTAGACCAGAAATTCTCAATAGATCCGAGTACCTTTTACATTCAACCCAAAACCCATTGCAAGGTCTAAACTTGAGTCCCCGAAAGCATATTACTATTCTCAATTCTAAAGACCTGAGGGTAGCAACACCGACTTCCTTTCACGAGGATGACTGGAGCCAAAGTTTGTCTCACGTTCTCTCCAAGCAACCTAACCCTTACGAAACTGTCCTTCTAAGAGCAATCCATAACCCCAAACACAGTAAAGCATCACTGTTTCCAAAACCCGACCCCTTGAGCCAAAAGCCTTCGACGTTAAGTTTAGAACATTTGCTAAGTCAGATGGAACTGGAGTCGGAAGTTAATAGAAACCTTGGAAGGTCAGCGGATACGAACCAAGCGATCGCATTAGGTCAGTGACCTGGTACCCCTTTGTGACTTTGGGACTTGACTTTTGCTATACCCGTGATCAACTTCTGTCCATCTTTACCCAATCTATTGACCTTGTTGATTTAAGAGACTGACTTTCCATTTCTTGACTTATCACTGTGTAGTATCGTCGGCTTTACTAACAGCACCATCATTGTTCTTACATTTTGTATTTAGTATGTAATCACAGTTTGGTATTTGTTGTATATATACTTGTTTTGCTATGTAATGTCAATACGCCCGTTTATGATATGTTCCGTATAGTTACTTTGGTCATGTGCACACAGAGAGTCTAACCCATTTATGATTTTTACTGGGTCGAGCATACTGTCGTATGTGAGTGAACTCGTTCATACAACTCGCCGAAAAAAAATGTATACCATTAAACGGACCACTGTCAGTCTAAATGTGCACTTACTAAAAACAATAACACCATACTGATTCTACAATGAGAAGTTGTCTTCTTTAACGAAGAAACCAGCTTACTAAATCCTCATAGCTATATTTTTTTTTCATTATTGTGACCTGTTATTATTATGTGTCCGTAAATACCTTTAAATGTTTTGCATTATTTTGTGTCTAGGGTCTTTTTTAAACAACTATGTAACAATAAAATACGCAATTTTCGTTTTTCAGGTCACGCCCAGCCAGAATTCCCTCACAAACCGCAAGTCCCATTCCTTCCCACTATCCCGCCAGAGACCCGCTACCCTGAGGAAGACATACCAGGCTACGATCAGAACAATATTCACAGACCCATCGGACCTGATGATATACCAGGGGTGGCACCAGGTACTGTTAATGATTTTTTTCTTATTGCACTCTCCTTCATATAGAGTCACCAAATTAAATGTTTTGAATTTCTTGTATAAAAAGATTTTTTAAAGGGTGCTATGACACCAAAGCGACTCCACCTTTTAATAAGCGAGGTACCCTCCATATAGAGCTTTATACATTTTGTTGTAAGCGTGACTAACGTAGTGCAACTGGTGTCCTAGAGAGGTAGTGCACTTGAATCAATTTTATTGTGATATTTAAGCGCACTCGATAGAGGTTAGTTTTTGACTTTCAACATAAAATCATTTACCAAGAGTATTAAACAAAAAGTTTTTATAAATATCTATTGCTTCAATTCAACTTCTCACCTCAACAGCACCAACAGGTTTCGGAGACATGAACAAGAAGTTGTCAGTGATCTCTGTGGAATCTGACTCGCCGAACAGTGTGACGATGCTGCTGGGTCTACCTTCAGTCCTGGTCGGGCTACGGGGCAGTGTGGACTTGAGATACACCGACACAGCGTAAGCATTTTTCTTTACTGAAGCTGATTGTAGTGAGACACCTGAGTCAGAGTTTTATTTCTTTCCGTTTTTTCCGTGTCAAGACCGCCACCGTTCTCCTAAAACTGTTCGTCAACAGGTTGAATAATTTATGTGTCCGTTACCCAGCAGAGTCTTTCACCTATTTTCCTTTTCGACGACAGGCCTTTTCAGCTACAGAATGTTATGCATAACGAGGATAAACCTCTAACACTTTTCATCTATGGTGAATTAACTTTTTTAAACTTTCGCGATCACAACACATTATTAACATTCATATAACCGGGTATTTATCGCGTAAATTACCTTTATTATTTCCCGACGTTTCACTTGGATTGGACCAAGCATGGTCCCGGGAAGACTTAAATAATAAAGGTAATTTACGCGATAAATACCCGGATAAATGTATGTGAATAAGGAGAATTAACTGCCAATATTAGACGATGTATTACAAAAAATACAAAAGACAGTAAGCTATGGGTCTTTACTAAGAAATCATGGCCGGCTACTTAAGAATCTAGACATGTGGCGGTTTTTGTAGAATTCAATTTCATCTCATTATTAATTTTCCATTTATGATTATGTCTTACAGGACCTCTGTAGACTTCGCTTAGATTGATGGTAGTAAAAATGGGATCTAGTTGTCGATAAATAAACAGATTACTGCCCGTGTCTTACTTACCTAACTGACCACATGATAAAATTAATAAGAAAGATTCTAAATGTTATATTCAATTCCTGATTGTACTTCTTTAAGCTCGGTTTAAGGATTCAGTACTTGAGGTCACGATATAATTGTTAAAAGAATTGGACTTGGTAGAATTTTAGAAAACGGCTAGATATCTATATCGATTTACGTACCAATAGGTCTTTATCTCCTACCACGTAAGAATAAAGGAATATAGCATCATCCATACTTAGTATCAGAGATTTACAAAATTAATTGTTCACTAAAATGATTCTGGTCGATTTATTTTACTGAATCTGTAAAATCCTTTCCAGTGACGAAGACGTCTCCCACTGGTATTCGCAAGTGTTCGCCCCAGCCGACGAGATCTTGACCACTCCTCGCCTGGAGTTCCGACTCACCGGGCTGAAGCCTTCCACAACGTACAAGATCCGAGGCAAACTGTTCCTTCACAACTTGCCGGTCGCTCCTGCCAGTGACGTTTACAGCGTGCGAACTCAGGACTTGCCTGTGGTAAGCTTAAACACTATATTATTTATTGCACAATAGAAATACGAGTATTACTGGATATGATACCCTATATCTCTCTCTCTCTCTCTCATCTCAGCCGTAGGACAGTTGTCCAAGACCACTGCCGGATATAGGCCTCCCTCATGGATCTCCAAGACCATAAGGGGTTGTTGTCATACTCATGGTGCTTGGCAGGCGCAGTGCGGGATGTTTGATACACGAAAAGCCGCTGCTACCCATTATCCGAAGGTATTCCTTGGCAGATTCTTACTGCATCCACGGGCAAGAGAGGAGGGACAGTATTCTACTGCTATAATGCTCACTTAAGACTTGCCTTTAGCGAGTTGCAATATGAGGAGTTAGTAATAAATAATACTGGACATTGGTTAGTTCCTGACTAAGCATTGCTTGCTCTTCGAAACCCAGATGTCTTTCTTAGAGAAAAAAACTCAGATAAACTGCATATTCCAATCGTCTGTTGACAAACAAATTTTAATTATGTTCCCAGGTGATTCCACTAGAAGAGAAGCAACGAGAGATCGACAGCAGGCTGACTGTGGTAGACGTCAATGACACCACCGCCCACGTCAGCTGGAGGCACTTCTCTGAAGACGAGCTGCAGTTTATTGATGGCATACAAGTCAGGTAATCACTATTAGGTACTATTGCAGAATCGCGTATTTTTCATTGCATTTGGTTTAAAGTCCTGCGGAACCCAATACGCGATTTACGTCTCAAAATTACGCTCGTTTGGCCTCAGCCTAAGTAGCAAACCTAAAATAGTTGATATACAAAATAAAAACTTTTATTTTACTTACTTTCGTATACATATAACCTGATTGACCTATTTCAAATAGGTATTGTGGAAAAAAGTTATCCCAGCTTTGTTTTAATGTCTAGAATAAATAACTCATAACTCATAAAAGCAAGTGCCTATCTAAACAAGCGAGAGACCCTAGCGGTTTCATGAGACAGTGACAAGCAACACTTAGATACCTAATTTTAAATCAGCGCATTGCAAGGCATTTTATAATATTTTTTTTGAGTTTTAAGTTTCCTACGGTAGGCCAAAATCTGTCCTTTCTCTTCTCTATTTATCCATGTTGAGTTTTTCATATTCCAAGTCCCAGATATAGCGCGGCCGGCCCAGGCTTAGATGGCGGCTGGAGCTGGATATGTAATGTGCTGACTGGTCACCCAACGCCTTAGACTCCAGTCTACCACACTCTCCGGAGTGTGGTTAGAGGGAAGGGAGGCCTTTACCCAGTAGTGGAATCCAATAAGCTGATTAGATTAGATTGAGTCAATCGGCGCCAGTGTTTGTTGTAGGAGCTTGAGTAATTATATTAAAAGTACTATTCCTATCTCCGTACAGGTTCCGTCCAGTCGGCACTCCAATCTACAGCATGACAGAACTGCTCCACCACAGCCGCTTGGCTGCGGAGTTACACGACCTTCGCCCCGGAAGCCGATACGAGGCATCTTTGGTGCTTGTTCCACCTCCCAGAGCCACCACCGAGCTGAACGACCCTGCGCGAGTGGAGTTCAATACTAAACCTTATATTGGTAAGGACTACAGCTTAGATGCCGTTGGGTGCTGTAGAATGTTGCCCCTTCACTCATGCTGATTGCACTGGTCAGAATCAGGGATGTAGGGTGCCTCCGAAAGATGGGCAGCAGCGTCTCAACATCTCGTATTGCGATCGCCGACCCAACTACCAAGTGTGATGAGTATGGCAACAACCTCCTCATGATCAGTATGTCCAGCAGTGGGCATCCTACGTTTCAAACTCTCAATTGTTCACTGTTTGTAATCTGTGGTAAACGGTGTTGGCATTACGGATGATATATTTATCACAATTAATCTTTTCGTTAATACCCTATGTAATAATTATGTTTGTTTTTCTCGATGGTTTACCTCAATAATAAGAAAAAAAATATGATGTTATGTACCTCTCTATAAGGTTGGAGTCCCTAATTGTAACCTAAACTGTTTACAAAATAAGAACTGTATTTAAGTATTCTGTCAACCATCTGGTTTCCATAGTACAAGGTTTGCAGACTAGATGGTTCTGTGTAATGTCTAGCAGCATTATAAGTATTCTTACGAGCTGGGGTAAAAATAAGAATCACACCAGAACACTTCTCCACTGAACAACACTGATCACCACTATAACACTTGTTCACTATTCACTGAACACTATATTTGCACTTGTACACTAGTCACTGATCACTGTATTCACTTTGATGTCACTCGGATATATCGCACTGTTAACTTCCGTAGCCAAATAAAGACTGTCCGTTCGGAAAACACACCCACGTATTTATATCGCACATAAAGAAGATTCGAGTCGTCGAAGTATCCAGATTCACAGACAATAGACAGGCAAATAACTTGTTTACAAATAAAGTTGTTACACCCGCGCCATTGTTCTCAAAACCGGCCTATCCAGAACCTTCACTTGTTTGTCTATTTTGTAAACAAACAAGACTCTTTCGACCGCTCACACACCGGTCCTTTCTGGATCTTTCGCTAACTTACTAGTTTGCGTTTGCACACGGCGCAACAATATTGTATTATTATTAAATCCCAACAGATCCATACAACTGGACAGTGTCCATCGACGTGCGAACCGTCGGCTCCGAAGCCGCCTCCCTTTCATGGACGGGCGTGCCGTCGCCTGCGGAGCGCTGGGTGCGCGTGTACAGAGCCGCGCACGCGTGCGGGGACCAGCCTGGTACTGAGCAGGACGAGTTCAAACTGGCGGCGAGGGACCAGCCCATGTCGGTCACACTGGTGGGACTACGGCCCGACTCCAGGTAAACGCATGTAGAGACCAGCCCGGCAACGAGCTGGACGAGTTTAAATTGCTGGCGAGGGACCAGCTCATGTCGGCACACTGGTGGGACTACGGCCCGACTCCAGGTAAACGCATGTAGAGACCAGCCCGGCAACGAGCTGGACGAGTTTAAATTGGTGGCGAGGGACCAGCTCATGTCGGCACACTGGTGGGACTACGGCCCGACTCCAGGTAAACGCATGTAGAGACCAGCCCGGCAACGAGCTGGACGAGTTTAAATTGGTGGCGAGGGACCAGCTCATGTCGGCACACTGGTGGGACTACGGCCCGACTCCAGGTAAACGCATGTAGAGACCAGCCCGGCAACGAGCTGGACGAGTTTAAATTGGTGGCGAGGGACCAGCTCATGTCGGCACACTGGTGGGACTACGGCCCGACTCCAGGTAAACGCATGTAGAGACCAGCCCGGCAACGAGCTGGACGAGTTTAAATTGGTGGCGAGGGACCAGCTCATGTCGGCACACTGGTGGGACTACGGCCCGACTCCAGGTAAACGCATGTAGAGACCAGCCCGGCAACGAGCTGGACGAGTTTAAATTGGTGGCGAGGGACCAGCTCATGTCGGCACACTGGTGGGACTACGGCCCGACTCCAGGTAAACGCATGTAGAGACCAGCCCGGCAACGAGCTGGACGAGTTTAAATTGGTGGCGAGGGACCAGCTCATGTCGGCACACTGGTGGGACTACGGCCCGACTCCAGGTAAACGCATGTAGAGACCAGCCCGGCAACGAGCTGGACGAGTTTAAATTGGTGGCGAGGGACCAGCTCATGTCGGCACACTGGTGGGACTACGGCCCGACTCCAGGTAAACGCATGTAGAGACCAGCCCGGCAACGAGCTGGACGAGTTTAAATTGGTGGCGAGGGACCAGCTCATGTCGGCACACTGGTGGGACTACGGCCCGACTCCAGGTAAACGCATGTAGAGACCAGCCCGGCAACGAGCTGGACGAGTTTAAATTGGTGGCGAGGGACCAGCTCATGTCGGCACACTGGTGGGACTACGGCCCGACTCCAGGTAAACGCATGTAGAGACCAGCCCGGCAACGAGCTGGACGAGTTTAAATTGGTGGCGAGGGACCAGCTCATGTCGGCACACTGGTGGGACTACGGCCCGACTCCAGGTAAACGCATGTAGAGACCAGCCCGGCAACGAGCTGGACGAGTTTAAATTGGTGGCGAGGGACCAGCCCATCGCACTAGTGCCACTACAGGCCCACTCCAGGTAAAAAGTTTACCTATAGAATACCATCTAGCTAGGAACTCGACCATCCATTTAGACTAGATACTCGACCATCCATTTAGGCTACTGTAGGGTGAAACTCGCCTCTCAAGGAAGGGCCGTGCCGTCTGGCACGGCGTCCACAGAATAACGAGCAAGGCGCTCAAATAGACTATTAAAGTTGTTAGCAGGGCTTCAGTCAATTGGCTAGTATACTAATTACTATCTTTAAAGATTAATAAACGTGACATCGGCTCTAAAACAGACTCTAATGACCAGGTGACATGCATATAGACTCCGAAAGTTACCTCATTCACATTTCTAACTGGCGGCGAGGGAACAGCCCATGTCGGTCACACTGGTAGCACTACAGCTCGACTCCAGGTAAGCACATGCAGAGACCAGCCTGGCAGCGACGAATTCAAACTGGCGGCGAGGGACCAGCCCGACTCCAGGTAGGGACTTTGTGAAGTCACCAAGAGAGAAATAAACCAACATGGCAAGGATCAGGACGAGTTCATACTACCAGCGACCAATCGCTACCAAAACGAAGCACACTGTGAGGTGTTTGATTAGAACTCTTGGTAAAGATGATGATAAATGTGAAAGATGCTATCGGGATCGTATTGACCCAATGCAATACAAATGCTGAAAGGATGACGGTTCAGGCTTTACGTCGGACGTCTAGCTCATCTTTCCTTTTAATTCTTTATTTTTCTGCGAAACCTTCATGTCGTATATTGTAAGCTAAGTGGTAGATTTTGTCCGTGAATCATATAACGTATAGCAGATGTGATTAAAAGAAATCATGCGTTAAACATTGGACACGATGGATTTATCTTTCTGGATTTAGATACAGCTCATCGTTTCTTGTTCTTCATAAACATAGCTCAAAGTGGTTGTCTTTTTCAGGTGTAGAGTCTGGCTCGAACTATTCCTAACGAATGGAAAGGTGAAGACCAGCAATGTATTGGAGATCAATACCAAAGCACATGATACAGATAATGATATTGATAGTAAGTGTACCAAGCTATTTTATGATACGTTGAATATATTTAACATCGGCAAGATGGACAGCAGCGCGTTTCTGTGTATCAGCATCTCATACTGCGCTCGTTAACCCGACTGACAACCGTCACCACGCTTGAGGGTTTGGCAACAACCCCTCAAGGTCAGTAGATACGTGAGAATCCATGAGAGAGGCCTATATCTGAGATGATAATATTTAAGCCTATTTACGCTACTTAGGTTCCGGTTGTGTTCCAGCGTTTCTACAATTAGGCTACGGCCTTAATCTATCGGGTTCTGTGATTCGAAAACCATCTAATGGCGATAATCCGTATCTGGATGGTGCTTACCGTGGGCACCAATAAGCGCCATCTATAGTCTATAACAAAAATTGGCTTCTTTATCATCAACCTCTTTCTAACCAATGATGGATCTCCCTTCATTCTAAGATGTACAGTTTGACTTTCAAAATTA
The DNA here is from genome assembly GCA_963082625.1 of Pasiphila rectangulata. Taxonomy (NCBI): domain Eukaryota; kingdom Metazoa; phylum Arthropoda; class Insecta; order Lepidoptera; family Geometridae; genus Pasiphila; species Pasiphila rectangulata. The sequence goes on along the minus strand of OY720254.1, from coordinate 6,381,587 downwards.
ACGTGAGATATACTATTCATTTTGTAAAAACGGGAATTACTCACGTAGTATTGTAACGACACTAGTGTCGTGTCGGCCCCACGCGCGGACGGGCATTCAATCCCATGATGATGATTTTCTTGAAAAATCGAAACGTGTCGGAATAATCTTCGACGTTACAATACTACGTGAGTAATTCCCGTTTTTACAAAATGAATGTACAGTTTGGCTTACAAACAATAGAAAATTAAACTGTCCAGTTCCAAGATCTCATCGTCTCAGCCGTAGGAGTCCACTGCTAAACATAGGCCTCCCCTCATGAATCTCCAAGTTCTGATCAAGAGGGGCTGTTGCCATACTCGCCAGGTGGGCAGGTATGCGAGCTCATTCCGGGATGTTGATACATGGAAAAACGCTGCTGCCCATCTTCCGTAGGTATCCCTTGGATTTATTCTGCATCTACGGGCAAGCAAGGATAGTTCCAAGATACCATCGATCAGTTTAATATGCTGGTTTAGGAAAGTTAACCCCACTTTATTATCGAGCCGTGGGGTGCCGGCAGTAGAATGTTACCCCTCCTCTCATGCCCGTGGATGCAGTAAGAGCCTCCTAAGGGATACCTCCGGAAGATGGGCAGCAGCGTCTTTCCGTGTATCAACATCCCGTACTGCGCTCGCCAACCCGCCTGCCAAGCGTGGTGAGCATGGCAACTATGGAGATCCATGTGGGAGGCCTGTGTAGTAGTGGATTTTTAACGGCTGGAATGATGATTATCTGTGGAGTACGGTACTTAAGTTTAAAAAGTATGTGGTTTTAACACTGCCTTTATTCCAGATGAGATATCAGCATCATCAGTATCGAGTGGAAGCCGCCGGTCCAGCGGTGACTATTACTCTGCGTTGGTCGGTGTCGGCGTAGTGGCGGCGCTGGGGGCTCTGACGTCGCTGCTGCTGCTCCTCGTCGTAGTGCGGAGGCATCGGCCGCGCTCCGCTAACATCACTCGTCAGTTACCTTCACCTTTCAGCTTGACCTTTGACCCGGACCTAGGCTTTGGCAGCCTGCTTTTAAATATTCGAAATATCTCATCACTTGTGAGTGTAAAAAAAGCCGCGTTGGCCGAGTGGTATGTACCCCCGACTTTCGATCCGAAGGTCGTGGGTTCGATACCGGCCGTGCACCGATGGATTTTTCAAACGAAGGGAAAATTTTGTCAATATTGGTCGGTGTCGGCGCAGTGATGGCGTTGGGGGCTCTGACGTCACTGCTGCTGCTTCTCGTCCTTTGCCTGTGACCCTGACTAGACTTTAGATTTTTAACCTTACCACATCCGAGATCCTTATCTTATCACTTGTGAGTTTTTAGTTAACCTTTTGTGACTTTACTGTACTTTTAAAACTTACTTGTTGTAAAAGTACAATATCAAAGTCACATACACATGATGTAACGTTGTATAATATCTCTAAATTGATAACAAAGTCTAACTTTGAATATCTTAGGCAGGCCCGGATTAGCCCCTAGGCCCACAAGACCCGGGCCTAGGGGCTCTCAAAGCCTAGGGGCCTTCATGGCGGAACATTCATACCCCTTAAGTCAGCCTTGCCCGAAAAATTGGCGTATGTAGAAATATTGTAAGGCTCCCTTTATCCGGGCCTGATCCTAGGTACTTTCAAGTGATAACATACGCACTTATAAAATCTTTGTGCTTTTCTATTGTTGCCTCTTTTTAAAGATTTTCTTTATGACCCCGTGACGTGAACTTCGTTGTAGATTTGGTCGCGGAGCTGTAATTGTAATATTTTTGCAGCTGTGCCAACGGCCCCCCGGGAATCATCTCTGCCGCCATACGACAATCCTGCGTACAAATTGGAGCTCCAACAAGAAACCATGGGTAATACATATTTTATATAATTTTTACAAATTTTATAAAATACAAAAATAGCTTATAAAATTAACTAAAGTGACATCTCTTTACTGCTTCTGACTACTTGTTGTCGGACAGTGGGCAAGAATATCTCTAAAGATTTCTGCTAGATGTCGCCACTTAGTTCGAAACCAATAAAGGCAGTCAAGATTTTCGACCCGTCCGTCGGTTAATTGCTCCGTAGCCGAATGGTAAAGGCAGCCAGCGTTAAAGTGGTTCGTCTGAACGTTACGGGTTCGAGTCCCGTCGGAGACAAAATTTTGATTGCATTTTTCATTTCTATAAGACACTATGATTGCCGTGGGGTGCCGGCAGTAGAATGTTGCCTCTCCTCTCTTGTCCGGAAGATGGGCAGCGGCGTCTTTCCGTGTATTAATAGCTCGCACTGCGCTCGCCAACCCGCCTGCCAAGCGTGGTGAGTATGGCAACAACCCCTCATGATCACTGGAGATCCATGAGGCTACGTCCAGCAGTGGATATCCTACGGCTGTGAACATGATGATGATGACTATGCTTAAATAAATTAGGCTAAGTGCGTGACGGGCCACGCGCTGTGTAGGGTTCCGTTGTTACCCGTAGACCGGTTGTTAGAAGTTGATGTATGTTCTTTTTACTTTTACTAAACATATTATGGTATTCATTGAGTTTTCGGTTTAAGGTATTCCGGTGTGTAAGGAAAACCGCATTAGTTATTTGACCGACGGTTTCTCCGAAACTAAAAAAGCCCGACAACCCGTTATAGTTTTCTTCGAAAGTTCATGGTTAGAACTACATACATTATTTTTTTAGATTCGTAAGATAAGATAAGATAAAGATCATTTATTTGCATAAACATGTGTAAGCCAGTGAGTTGTAAATAGTTAGAGTAGCTATACCAAACAAAAAACGTGTCGCAACTTGATGACAGCGGGGGTGCCTGCGCGGGGCGCGCTCGCCCCCGCACACAAGTATTCGCTGCAGCGCTACACGATTAGAATGTCGTCTGTCCATACCATCAATACATGCAGCGCTAGATCGCTAATAGAGAATAGTTTTCTCGCGACCAAAACGTCGTAAGCGCCGTGAATTTCGTGGCGCTTACACGTTTCGTTCAACATAGTGTAACAACATGTCGCTCTAATAGATTTTTTTCACCGCAGAAGGGACACTTCAGACAGCTATTAATGCAGTAATGTTAATGCAGTAGGTACCTATGAATATTATATTTCAAAACGTAAAAATATTTAAGTACATTAAATTAAAACGAATCGTTAAGCGTTTAAAGTCATTTTTTTTAAATAAATTGGTATTTTATCCAACAAGTACGTACATAGGTAGGTAGGTACTTACACTAACTAGACCCCACACTTTATTTCACTCTGCCCCTCCTCTCATGCCCGTGGATGCAGTAAGAGCCTGCTAAGGGATACCTCCGAAAGATGGGCAGCAGCGTCTTTCCATATACCAACATCCCGTACTGCGCTCGCCAACCCGCCTGCCAAGCGTGGTGAGTATGGCAACTACCCCTCATGGAGACCCATGAGGGAGGCCTTTGTTCATTAGTGGACGTTTTTTGGCTGAAATGATGATGATTATCTAGCCCAAAACTAAGCAGAGCTCTTGCTATGGCTACTAGATAACTGATATAATAAATACAATACAATACATAAATACCTATTTATTTATTATTATACGTAGAAAATGACCTGAACACCCAGAACAAATATCTGCAGCGATCACTAAACATTTGTCCCAAGGCGGGAATCGAACCCACCTCCTGCATCGCAGGCGAGCTTTAGCCCACCACGCCACAGAGGTCGTCAATCTATTACATTAAGAATTTGTTCAGACAACAATATAGGTATAATACAGCTTCAGTTTATAAGTAATGACGATTGCAAAAAATACCTACAGTAGGTACCTAGAGTACCTACTGTTACTGATCAGACAGACGGCATAGGGCGAGTAATATGAGTTAAAAATAATCAGTTAAACCTTTGTCGCCAACCCTTAGTAGGTACCTACACATCCCATCTGTACGAATCACTTTTCATAATCTATGATTTTCAAACAAAATGTCAGTACAATAGAAAATAATGTACAAAAATTAATTTTAGTTGGTTTTAGTTGATATTCTGTTTACTTTCCGATGATAAGCCACGCCACTATCTGTTTTCTTCGCAGTTGATTGATTAATTACACGTTTTTAACACGCAAGACGGCATTTTTAATTTGGGTTTATTCGCATGCGGTCGCGATGGGCGTCGACGAACGACTAAATGAGTTGTTGCCGGCCGGCAACAACTCATGGCGCAAACTTTTTGTTCGCGGGTGTCAATTCTATACGCTAGTAATAATACTTCAATGGTGTAAGCTAGGATGACAAAATAAAGTAACGTAAAGCTTGCAGTTTAGATTTAAGAAGGGGGACGACTTTAAAAAAAAGTGTAACATTTAAACATTTTGCAAACGGAACCCTAAATCGAAAAATTGTCTTTGCAACGTTTGTATGGTTTTGAAATACCTAATCAACGATACTCACGGCGGGAAAATCAAATAGAAGTTCATCCCCACCTTACATGTATGGGAGGTATCCAAATTAACATTTTTTTCTGATTTTCTTAATGTTGGTACCATTTTCCAATATGGCGGCGCGACCGGCGGCTCAAGGTGGCAAACTCAGAATATTAATGAAGACACTCAACTGCAGAAATCTACCAAATTAGAACTTTCCTTGAAAGGAATTCCTTCTGTAGGAATGCTGGGATTTCACACAACATCACCTAGCCCCCAGTGAGCAGTGCTTGTGATAGGTACCAGATGGTCGATAGAATACTAGGCAATGGGTAGGCCATATTATTATCACAAACTCTGTTTACTAGGGTGCTGTGTGAAATCCTAACATTAGTTATCTATTTTCTTTATATTAGTGTATCTAGCCGCTTGTTTGGTTTTGGTCAGTTTGCTTACCAAGATTTTTTAGCCGTTGTTTGATTTTGGTTAGTAAACTGACCAGTGATTTAGCGTTCCACTAAAACAATTATTATTGGTAAACTATAGTGTTTATCGACTTTTTTTTATTAACTATTACTAAACAGCATTGAACAACAGCTCTAAACAACATTTTACTAAACAGCAGAAAATGTAGATAAAATCTCATTATCAGATGATGTAATTTTTACTCTGTATATCCCGAACACAGACTAAATTATGAATTGACATACTGACAAGCTTCATTCAAACCCTTTCCATAGAGCATAAATACACAATACGTTCCATTGTAAAAACCGAGCCAGTATCCACTTAGCGCCGACGCGGAGCGCACGCCGTATTTCGCGCCAAATCTGAAATCACACAAGGTGCGTAATCGGCGCGGCGCGAAATCAAGTTAGCGGCTAGAAAGTATTATGGAGTCCTGGCATTGAAATGAAATCAAATAACTTGTCTATTAAAACCCGAACAACACTTAACACATTTCCTGTAACTATACCTTAGCTCCCGTGCTATTTTGTAACTGCGTAACTGTGTAAAAAGGCAAGGTCTCTCCAAGTATGCACATGTAAACATAAGCATTGCATTGTTTCAGATCTCTGACAATTAAGATCCCGTGGCACGAATGGCGTCAACGGGATATCGGAGAGAGCGGTCGATGTGGGCACGAACGGGAAACCACGCGAGATGGGGGTTTAAGAAAACCACGTTCTCTCCAACCCAATGCGTTCCCACTCCGAGGATATACAAGGCGGTTGTATAATCGGTGCTGTGCCAGTGTAAATACTCTGAAACTATGAAGTGCGACGTTAAGTGACATAATGCAATAAGTTAAATTCTCGATTTTAATAACTATTTAAGTTTTTTTTACTGAAAATTAATTTCTAATGATTTTTACAATCATTGATGATTTGCCATTTAGGCCTTAATAAATTGCAAGATTTGTTGTTTGAGAATAAATTGGCGGATTTAAATAATTGTAAATATAAACACTTGTATAATTTCAATTTAAGCCTTAATTGTCATATATCATTAACCTGTTTGTAAAATATGTGTAATGTAAATCTCGCATCCTATTATAATTGTGTAATATACTGTGACCTTGTATTTAATATGAAGTTTTATTTGTAGGTATACATTTATTAAAGGGAAAGGAGCGTACATTACAAAAACGTCATTTAATTCAAATACAACACCAAATCACATTATATTTTCTATAATATAGATAGGTACATAATATATCTTTCTTTATATGGTTTTTTCTCTTAACACTTATACTATTAATTTTGTAGGAAATCTATGGTATATTGACCCTTCTACATATTTATACTGTATGCTAATCAGATATATAATAAATTCTGATATTTTTTATTACTTGTGATCACAAAAGCAGATATTACAGAAAAAACCTTTCTGCCCTAACGACATCACTTTTTAAAAATGATAGCATTTTTTTGTTTATTTTATTGGTACTTTCAATAATATATATTCGTTTAAATATGTATATAACACTCCTTTTATGAATGTGTGATTTTGCTAAGTTAAAGTTCAACACAATCTCAAACAAAAATGCCTAAATGATCTTCAGTTTGCTGGGATAAATGAAGATCATTTAGATAGTTATAACAAAAGGAGTTCAAAGTAAAACGATCTTGAAACATATTTCAATAATAAAAAAACTATATATTTTTTTCATAAAGTTTCTTACTTAAGAGTGATCGACTCATAAGTTAATCATAGTGTTTAAACATAAGTTTGTATGCATAGTTATCACACTATAATGGAATTCTCATATATGTTGCGTTCATGGGTTTACCTAGAATTTTAACTGATATGTAATCCATATATGAAAATTAATGGTTCATGAACTTTTTGGTTTATAGCTTTGTTAAATTTTGTTTAATTTAACAGTTTTATTTCCCAGTAAAAGACATATCTTATGCTGGAATATATTATATTTTTTTAAATATTGACTATGATAATGCCAATCTCTTTTGTTAATATTAACTCTTATCTATGGAAATGGTACTTTGAAGTGATAGCGTATTTATATATTTTAAGATGAGAACAATATTAAATATATCAATAAATAGATTTTACAAGTGTAAGTGCCTATATAGGCACGAAACCTCTTTACTTGTTACTCTAAGAAGATTCATAACAAAGCTTGCTAAAATTCACATTGATGAAAATAAGAAAAACAATAAAAATATATTTCTGCTCAGTCAAAGAAAAAAAATGTTAACAATTCTAAAAACAATAAAGAAATATAAATTATATCGTTATCATTTTATTTTCTTTGACTCCTAAGAGAAATTTATAAAAACATAATATATATAATAATATTTTTTTGTACCAGGAATTAGTCCAACCAAATAATTCCTGCTCATTAAATATAAGGTACGAAAAAAAAAAAACAACATTAAAAAACTTGAATTACCCTTACACATAATGTGTTCGATTTAGAATCCTAGACAAAATATTTGAAGCATTAATTCAACAACAATGCAGAAGCAAAGACAGATATTAAATTATTGGAACATGCTATAGGTATAAAAATAAAATCTATGAAGTTCAGAAATAGTACGCAATTTTTAATCCGTATGAATAAATCTTAGAAAGGCAGACAAATTCAGAATCTAAATGATTTGAGATAGATATACATATGTTTGACGAGCTCTGTGGCGCAGCGGGCGATGGTCCGCCTGCGACGCAAGGGGTTGCGGGTTCGATTCCCGCCTCGGGACAAATGTCTGTACGATCTGCAGATATTTGTTCAGGGTGTTCTGGGTGTTATTATATATATAATAAAAATATCTATCTATGTAGTATAATGTATTAAGTATATCAGTCATCTAGTACCCATAACACAAGCTCTGCTTAGCTTGGGGCTAGATGATGTTGTGTGATTTGTCCAGCATTATTTATTATTTATTATTATTATTTATTTATTTATTTATATGTTGATATATAAATAAACAGAGATATTTAAAAGTAACGCAAACCACTTTTTTTAAATCTCCACGTATTCTTAGACCCCCTACAATTTAAGGTTACTTATTCAGGATAAATTAGTACTTAAAATAAATCTTGTATAACATGTCCTAAGGATATAAGACTAAAAGTAAATTAAAAAGTCTATTTTATCTCAACCTAACTCAAAACAATTTAAATAATAAATTAATCGACCTTTCTAAGCAAAGCTACGTTCAACGTTAAAGTTTTCGCTGTTGTATTTTTTTCATTATTTATATCTATTAGATTCATATATACCCCTATTGTGGAACATGCTCAAAATATGCAGTAGTACCTACACGCAACTTTTCACTACAAATCGTAAGATATTCCAATAAGCTTCAAAAAAGTAAGGGACCGAAGATTCTGGAATCTGCCAGTTACACTTGTGGTACAATGTTACCTATTCTTGTGTTTTTATAACGTCCACGATGCGGTTGTCCCAGTCCTGCAAGATCTCATAGATCGTCACATTCTTATCATCTAGATGATTTACACAACGACACAAACTCTTGTCATGCTTTACGGAACGATGCAGTACCTGGGTCTTTGTTAGATAACCATCAAGGGCTAGGATGCTAATAGCTGCGACACCAGTTTCACCAAGGGTCAGCCTCAGTGACAGAGGCTTGCTTGACCTTGGTAGTCTTGAGACCTTGCGAGTGGCGAATTTAAACTTTTTTGCGAAGTGAATTTTCGCGACCACCCGCACTGCGCTCTTGGCACTTTCTCAACTAAAAGAACCAGATATTTTAACTACGCCAAATAAGCTACTTGTCAGGGCATTCGTAACGTGGCACTCATATTCATAGACGCTACGCAAAAATGTCCTTCCCTGAGTTTAGTGAAGTGTTGGTGTCGATTATGTTGTTGCACTCCCTAAAGCTAATTATAATTAGAAATTTGACGTCTCCAAATTTAGAATTGTCAACGTAAAATAAGGTCAAATTGTTATGTTTTGATTTTAGAACGGAATATAATAGCTAAACGTCATTTTAGTTTAGTTTTTAGTAAGTTTTAGTAGTTCTTTTAGCTTTAGTTAAGAAGTGTGTCAACAGAATTGACACCATTATCTATTTTGTGTGTTTGCGCGGAGGAAATTAAGGAGTAATGTATGAATACGAGGATTTGTACATATGACCTTCAAAATTCAACAGCGAACACCGTAACCATACCGCGCCTGCCCGTCTAATTAGTTGTCGCATTGTCTTCGTGAGCTTTCTTCACGACGGCCAGCTTTGAGTGCGGATCTTGAGGCTGCAGCTGCGTGTAGGGCGCCACCCTGGTGCCATGGAGTACCAGTGACCAGCCGCGGACGTAGCCGGTCCAGGTCTCGGGGTTATTGCCGTTGTAGCGTGCCTGGGGGAATGAATAAGTTTAATTACGACTTTTGAATCTATTGTTGTAGTTTTTTTATATTGCGTTTATCCACCTTGAAGACAAGTAAACATGTGGCCTAAGATAAAGCACGCTTGTCTAAAAATAACCTATGCACTCTCTGGCCTTGAAGACTATACCGATGTGGGAAAACAGACGCCGGTAGCAATTTCCACCGCAGCGAGTTTACCAGTACTTATGATAAAAGAGGATGAGTGACGCTTTGTACGACAAAAAGGGATATCTACTAGACTATACACTGTAAACACTATATACTATATTTAACATGATTTGAGTGCTTTTGAGTTCCCCGATATTTCAGCGCAGTTTTACACACCATGATCATGAATAAATTGAAGTGGTTTCCTATTCGCTTCTTTCCCTCACTTGGAAAAAAAAGTTTTCCGAAGCGAATTCAATGACGTGCTTTATTCAATTTAAATAAATAATGCTGGACAGATCACACAGCATCATCTAGTCCCAAGCTAAGCAGAGCTTGTGTTATGGGTACTAGATGACTGATATACTTAATACATTATACTACATAGATAGATATTTTTATTATATATAGAAAAAACACCCATTAATTATCACCATTTAAATGTGTTTTCTTCTTATTTTGTAAACTGACTATTCTAAGTAGCGTTTTGCTCTATTGAACAAATACTTATTGACTTTGAATCATTTGCGAGTGGTGGGTAGTCATTGACAAACGAAATGGTCTACTCTCTTTCTAAGACACTGACTGCAACATGCCCCTTCTACCGGTTTCACTTTTGAATGACTCGATGACGGCACTAACGGTACCCGAATGAAGCGCATCATGCGCCGAAATATCGGGAAACTAAAAACTCAAATCATGGTGAATATCATTAAATATTGCATATATTAGTTTAATTACGTTTTGTAGTTTGCCATAAAGGTCACCGCTGAGTGGAACCCAGACCCGGGAGAGAGGAAGGCGACGGAGCAGACTAGGTAAGATTCTGGGGGACTGGAGCAATGTTGCTCAAGGTCGAAACGGCAAGAGGGAATAGGGGAGGTTTCTACTCAGTATGGAGATCAATGTCTAATAATTAAAAAGGTTCTGTAGTCAACGACCTTATTAAGAGCTATGATATTTACACTAGTGTAATGTATAATGGCTATACTGATTATTTCCTAGTTTTCTAGTTCGCCCTATTCTCTCAGATACTTAATTATTGTTCTTATATCTCTATAACACAAATTGTACTAAGGTTAAGTTCATTATTATAGATTACTACAAAAGGATTGCTTTTTTTACCACTTGATATCTTGATATGATTGTCTTATTTTTCGTTTTAGAACAGCTTAGGGCGTTCGATACTGATATTCATCAGCCAGTACATAATATTTGTGATCCTACCTCTATGGTCCAGGTTCCTTTAGGGTACTCTCCCCAGGTGTGTGTGGTCATGAAGGGCCACTTCGTGAAGCCGTCACGGGAGTCATCATCGTTGTTGCGCCGGCTCAAGATCATAGACCTGCAAATAATAAATGCTGCTGAACTGCGTTTGAACCACGGCTCTGGACACTGACTTACTCTGGCTTTGAATATAAGGCACTAAATCGCAATAGGTGCAATCCAGGTGAAGCACGTCTACTAAATGTTATTTCTTCTTATGTTAATAGCGTGTGCAAAATGTCTACTTTTAAAAATAATTGTACTTTCAGCACGTCATGGTCACGTCAGGTAATACCTACAAGGCCGGCTCGTGTGTTCTTTAAATAAATAAATATGTAAAATATTGCATGAAGGGTCAGTCAGTATCAATATATTTACTTATTTAGGACATCCAAAAAAATTCATACAAAAACTTAAAATTAGATAGACTAAGAGGCTATTTTGTCTTTTTAGGACGCCACAGCTTTATTTTTATTTGATGGTGGATAGAGCAATGGCTTTAAAAATGAACACAACATTGAATGGAAATCTCTTCTATAGCTGTGATGGCAGCTTCCGTAAGTCTGAACAAGAGCTTGACGTTAGGATATAGCAATTGTCAAAGAAGTCGTGGGCAAAATAGTACAACCTACGCTAACTCAGACCTAGGCAGATGATAGCCAGTTCTTACTTGGTCCCCATAGGGTTTGTGAGGAAGAACTTCTGGTCACCAGGCCGAGTCGCATTAGCGTTGACCACGGCTTGTACGTGCTGCAAGTAGCTTGAGCTTTAGGTTTGATTCTGTGGAGGTGCTTTCATCTAGTGACTCTTAAAACTGACGTTGATTCTGACATCTGATTTTAATATCTAGAGCCGTAGAAGATAATGATGATCTGGAGTCCTTTCTTGCAATGTAACTATACAGTTATTATTATCCAGATCGTGAATATGTAACTATACAGTTACATTGCAAGAAAGGACTCCAGATTGCCTCGACTTGTCGCGTTGACTTCACGGCTAGCTCCAAGAGCAACACCATGAACCTGACCCTGGTAAGCAAGTCCTTACTTGGTCCCCATAGGGCTTGTGAGGAAGAACTCCAGGTCGCCACGGCGCGTCGCGTTAGCGCTGACTACGGCTTGCACGTGCTCCAAGTAGCGGACCTCGCTCCGGGAGCCCGCGCACGCAGTGGTGTCGATGGTGAGTTTGATTGTGCCTTCTGTTGGAATCTCGCTGGGGAAGAACATTAATGATAATGATATATTTAGTTTCCGGAAACACATAATACACTTTTTGCAATCTAAAGCTAATGCGTCTCCCCTTCGGAACACCTAAGAGTAATTTTAGTATGAACAGAATTTTTCATTGTGCCTGAGTAGTGCTTGATCACTAAGAAGACCTCGCTCCAGCGATGTAAGTCAAAATTTATGTCTTATACATAGTGTGCGTTACGGAGTCCCTGAGGGTAGTATATCAGGTCCAACGTTGTTCATTTTATATATTATTGATATTCACGAACTACCAATCACAAACATGGAAACCTTGTACTACGCGGATATTACTGTCATGTTTGGTATATGGTGACTTAATATGAGACTCACGAGTGTGTATTGACGGCTCCAGCTTCGCAGTGATACCGCGGAGGGACCGTGTGCCACTTAGCGGCTAAAGCCGTAATGGCTCCCGCGTCTAGCACTCCGTAACCGAACATGTGGTTGAACTCCAGACCGACGCCGTTCATAGTCCAGTGGAAGCGGCCCTGGGAATAAAAATAAATCATAAAATTCTTGTTAGTTTCTGATACTCCGTAGATTATGAGTAGCATATGATACAATAAAATGAGTTAATGACATTATAATTTATTTCAAAAGTCATTGTAGTCATTGAGTTGTAACAGAAGCTAATTTTTTTTCAGCGGTCTACAGTTGGCTATCCGATTACACTATGAAATTGAAACCTTATCTAAACGTGAAAAAGGTTTAGTGGCTTTATTTGTTAGAAAACTTTGAACGTCCAAATGGAGCTTAAGCGAAATTGACTCATACATTTTGTGAGGTTTAGAATCACGTGGGTTTAGCTTATTATATGAAAAATAAGGCACATAATCTAGCAAACAAAAACAAGCCAATTATTCCTTCAGCAAGTCAGTGCATAATGTTAATTGTTGGTAGATAGTTTGAAAAATGTTAACAAAATAACCGTCATTTTATGTCTAGTGTCCGCGCCACCACTGAAGTCCGCTAGACGCGTCGCTGCTACCATAGAACTGAATGTAAATGTTTATCATTTCAGCCGTAAAACGTCCACTACAGAACACAGACCTCCCTCATAGATCTCCATGAGTGGTAGTTGCCATACTCAAAACGCTTGGTAGGCGGGTTGGCGAGCGCAGTACAGGCTGTTGATACACGGAAAGGTACTGCTGCCCGTTTTCCGGAGGTCCCATGGCCGGCTCTTACTGCATGGGTATGAGAGGAGAGGTAATATTCTACTGCCGGCACCCCACGGGACTTGTCTATAGCTCCCGCTTTTCCCGTAAGACTTAAGTGGTGGCGTCGATTCTATAACTGTGTCAGCAGTTCCTGAGAGTCTCAGCGTGGGTTTATATTATTAAAATAACAAAACAAATGAATGTTCTTTCCAACTGCAAATGGTTATCACTAGTAAAATAATAGCAGTAAAATAATAGCAATTGGTTATTGACTAGTAAAGTTTTCAACTCGAAAGTGTGTCGTCCCGTGAGACTAGTTTGAAACTCGAATGAATGAGCTTGAATGAAGCAAACGGATTGAGTAGATACCTGAATTGAAACACATTAAAAGGTAAAGGTGGTTATTGTTACAAAATAATTGTGAATCATTATGCCTTTAGTAGTAGTAGTAGTAGTAGACCTTTGTCCAGCATTGTACGTGGACAGCAATCCTTCAGCTGAGATAATGATGGTTAAGAATTGTCAATCATTATAAGGTACGGGGTAACTATGTAAAAATGTATAACTTAAGTAACGTTAATAAATAAGTTCATTACAAAAGTCGATAATACTTAAGCAATGCTTAAAGTGCAGCGTTCTTGAGTACGGTTGATTAAACCAAAAACTTACACTCGCGTCGTACAGTGAGTTTCTCTTCGAAGTCAGTACTGTGAGATGCTGGATGTCACGCCATGTCAAACTTGGACTGAAAACAGAAGATCAGTTTATAACTCTTGAAACTATCATAGTTGTTAACATTATATGTAATATTTATGTAAAGTGAAACCAGTAGGGCCATCATTCGCAGTCAGAGAAATAGAAATACAGAAATACAATTTATTTATAAAACCAATTTACATGTCAAATTTTTAAGGAGAATAAGTACATACTTATGTATTGAAATCACAAATTAATAAAATAAGTCACATGGAATCCAATAAATTAAAATAAGTCTTATATGGAAATATAAAGTTTACAGTTGTAAAAGTTCGTTAACAGAATAGAAATTCTGCTCGACAAGCCAACGTTTCAGTACTCACACACAATGTGTGAACACTTGGCTGTGTCACAGAATTTGAATAAAATGTCACTTCTTATAATAACATAATAGTACAAATTGTAACATAGTCATAATAGTAAGTATTATCAATAAATTACTATTATGGCTAATCTTAATTTTCTTCTAAAGCTACATTTCCCTTACTTAGCGTGCAGTGCCAGTGCGAACACGCCAGCGGCCTCCGGCGCCGCCGCGCTGGTGCCCGAGTGCGTCGCCGTACACTTGCCGTACAGGTCGGTGGTGGCGACGCCGGTGCTCGGTTCGTGCGCTCCGTTGCTGAACGTAGACGCGAGGGTGGACGAGCAGGACTCGTCGTAGTGGGCGTTCTGGCCGTCGTTTATTGCGCTGGAAGGGAATTGTGAGAATGTATTATTGTATAGGTCGTGGGTCCGATACCGGCCGTGAAACAAAGGATTTTTCTTTACTTAACGCATACTTTAACGGTGAAGGAAACATCGTGAGGAAACACCCGTCTTAGTTAGCTTCTGCTACCTGTTCTTTCCTCTGACAGGTAACTCTCTGGTAGGCAAGTCTAATCGAGTTGAACATGTATAGACGATATGTGGGTAATGTGCGTGCTGCATGATTGAGGTCCCGAGTTCGAAGCTACACGGTAAGTCGGTACTGACTAGGAACCGATCTAATCCCCAGTCATTCTGTTTGACGCCGTAAAGGGTCACATAAGAATGGATATATAAAACTTGAAAAAATTAAGCTCACCTGTTAATGGAGACGGTCCACATAGAGGCAGCGTAGCCGTCGCAGTTACAGTCGTCGTCCTCACCGCCGTCGCCACTCGCCCAGACATAGATGTTGCCGAGACCATTGCGACCCTGAACAAAAGGAACACGTATACTCATTTATTCATAACTAGCTTTTGCCCGCGACTTCGTCCGCGTGGAAGTCATAAAACGTAAAATCCCCCTTTTCACGCAGAGCCACTTTGATTCGAAAATATAAATCCCATTTATTCTCTATCCCGTGGGAAATTCGAAAAATCCCTTCTTAGAGCACCTCTAGGATACTCAAGGTATATGTGTGCCAAATTTCAAGTCTTTAGGTCCAGTGGTTTAGGCTGTGCGTTGATATATCAGTAAGTCAGTCAGTCAGTCATTCAGTCAGTGAGTAGTCAGGACTTTGAATTTTATTTATTCATAATTGGTTAAATGACACGTCGATTATTTTCAAATACAATAAAATAATAGAGAGATACGATTATAATGTGTATTCAAAAGACATTGCAAATCATATCATTAATACTGAAACTTTTCTACAATTAGTCCAAAGCGATATTTTTTTATTTTTAAATACGACTACATGACGAGACAAGCCGAAGGCCCGCCTAATGTCTAGCGGTAACCTCTACCTATTACAACTGCAATATTACGGTCGTCACGTTTACTAATAATGCTTTAGACATCACAATATTTATTAAATATTACATTTAACCACTGCTGAAAAAAATCTCGATCTCTCCCTGCTGTCAGCTGTGGATCCCAATATTTTTGTAGTCGATAATCTTTGTGGAACGAATTATGGGCTATTGCGAATTATTGCGGCACCTACTATTTCCTTATATTCATTTTATATTTTATTTATATTTATTTATTTATTTTACTTTAACTAGAACGATACATGTACCAATTACACTAATTTAAGACATAATTACATTTCCCCACAGACTATACAAATTAACGAGTCAACATAAAAAAGGTAAAAGGTTATAAAGGCGGGTCTACGCTAGAGGAGCCGAGCACGAGCGGAGTACGAGCCGAGCAAGAATTCATGTACTGTGGACCGACTTACAAGCCTCGAACGAACGCGGTTCGAGCGTTTGGTTCATGCTCGACTGTACTCCGCCTAATGGGCGCTTGAAGCCAGCCTACCTACAAGCCTAGAACGAACGCGCTTGCTTGAACCGCGTTCGTTCGACGCTTGTAAGTAGGTCCACACTACACGAATTCTTGCTCGGCCCGTGTTCCGCTCGTGCTCTAGCGTAGACGCACCTTTATACATCGAGCAACATCGCAAAACCATACAATGATGTCAGTTGATTGTTTCTCCTTTCAACAATCAAACAATCGAGTAGCTTTGTTTCTAGATGCCAAGGTCGCGTTGGAAGTCGATAACTATCGACTTGTTGCTTTGTTGCTATGAGAATGTGTTGGAAACTTTTTTTTCTAAACGACTAAATGACGAGTACTGTCGTGGGGTGACAGCACTAGAATGTTCTCTTCCTCTCCGGCCCAGGGATGCAGTAAGAATCTGCCAAGGGATACCTCCGGAAGATGGGCAGCAGCGACTTTCCGTGTATCAAATATCGCATACTGCGCTCGCCAACTCGCCTGCTAAGCATGGTAAGTATGGTAACAACCCCTAATGATCAGTATTTGGAGATTCATGAGGGAGGCCTATCTCCAACAGTCTTACGGCTGAGATGTTGATGATGGTGATAATAATTATTATTCTCATTAGATTGTCTACACTTGCGCTGGCATACGCTCGCCAATGACGTGTTTAGACCGCCTAGCGTCATTAAAATATTCTCCATAAAAAATGTTTATGTCTAATTATTAAATATTTTTTCCACGACTATACTCTGTCCAGTTGCTAATCAGTCCAGTTGCTAATCTGTTCAGCTGAGAATCTGTTTAGCTGCGAATCTGTCCAGTTGCTCCGAAGACCTATATTCGAGTCAAAACCCAAGCAATGAGGTCACACGTCATCAACTGCAGGAAATACAAGGAAATCGTACAACAGGAACTGTATGAAGGCTCCTCTCGTTATACCCAATGCGTACGTTCCAGAACTTTCAGCTTTGAACTTAACGGAAATTACCCAAGTTTTTAGTCAGCTGTGAAGTGGAAGAATGATGTAAGCTATTATGTACCTGTTGTTATATTAACGCCGTGGGGTGCCGGCATGTTGCCCCTCTTGCCCGTGGACGCAGCAAGAATCTGCTGAGGGATAAGTTCGTAAGACGGGCAGCAGCGTCTTTCCGTGTATCATTATCCCGTACTTCACTCGCAATCTGCCAGCCAAGCGTGGTGAGTAAGGCAACAACACCCTCATGATTACTTGAACATTCACGAGGGATGTAGAAAGTCCACTGCTGGACATATCCAGCAATGGACTTTCTGTGATTCTTTCGGTTTTCATACGGTGACAATTTCTTTTTAATCTTTCTAGTGTTTGGCAAAGTTAAGCTTTTGAGCTTAATCGGATAAGTGGAAGCCGAGACAAACTTCGATAAAAACGAAACGCACTAGCCAAGTCATAGATAAGCAATTTTGAATATATTCGTACTGCAGTCGTTCATTCCTAAGGATAAGGATAAGGATAATTAATCTAACAGACCTACCAAGCCAACCCATCCTACTAATCCTATCCTTTCCTACTAATATATAAAAGTGAAAGTAAGAATGTATGTATATATGTATGTATGTTCCCTTTTCACGTCAAAACCGCTGAACCGATTTGGATGAATTTTAGTATAGGAGTAGATTAGACCATGGAGACGGACATAGGCTACTTTTCGTTGCGTAAACTAAATCAGAAGGATTAAAATAGGGGATAAAAGTTTGTATGGAAAAAAATATTAAACACATGTTTCAGCGTTAGTTGTAGCGTAGTTGTAGGGTATTTGTAGGGTAGTTAAAATAAATAAATAATACTGGACAATCCACACAGCATCATCTAGCCCCAAGCTAAGTTGAGCTTGTGTTATGGGTACTAGATGACTGATATACTTAATACATTATACTACATAGGTAGATATTTTTTTTATACATAGAAAAACATCCAGAACACCCGGAACAAATATCTGCAGATCGTACAGACATTTGTCCCGAGGCGGGAATCGAACTCGCAACCTCTTGCGTCGCAGGCGGACCTTCGCCCGCTGCGCCACAGAGCTCGTCTAGTACTCGTTGAATCTACTTATGTGGATTGTCTCTCTAGTTGTAGGGTAAGTTGTGAGTGGTGGTTGTAGTTATAGGTGCGATACGAAGTTCGCCGGGTCAGCTAGTTAGAAATATGTCAGAAATACATCAAAGAAAAATATCGGAGGGTGCTTACACCCCAATCCACCCCCTTTCACCCTGAATCAACCGTTCGTTATTACTGTCCAATCTGCGCTCAAGTTATTTTTGCCGCCAGATTTTATTACTGATATGAAATTTCAGAAGAAATTACGAGTAAGTATGACGTCAGAGTAAACTTGTCTGCTAGTGGATTTAGGTCTCCAAATACAATCCATTACGCGTACCCTCCACGTTGTCGGGTTTCAAGATCCGTGCTGGTTCTGTTATATTTAAAACTAGCCGCACTCCGCGGTTTCACTCGCGTCGTTCACGTTCCCGTGGGAATACGGGCATAAAATATAAAGTTTGTTACTCAAGAATAATTTAGCTTTCTAATGATGAAAGAATTTAGAAAATCGGTCCAGTAGTTAGATAAGCAACAAAATAAGTTTAAAAATTCATAAAAAAAAGCTGATTAAAATAAAACATAAAAGTCAAATTACACAAGTGGTAAAAAATGCATTATAATAAATAAAAAAACACGGGAATTTATTATTATTATTATTATTTTAGGTATTACGATAAATTCTCGTGTGTTTGTTATTTATTGTAATGAATAGTGATCACGAAAGTTTACGAAAAACTAAAACTATGCATTGTATAAAACTGCGGGCAGAGGCTTTTCTAAAGATAAAGTAAGCTCTCTAAATACCTAGCTCCAAATTCAATTCCGAAAATATTTTGCATTTTCATTACAAAGAGATTCAACAGTTCTAAGCGTTTGAGATAAAGGAAAGCCAGCCAAGCATAAAGGCACTTTTATTTCCAAGCACGGATGGAATTAAAATTAACAATGGTTGAAAAATCACGCAGATTTTAAGACCGAACTTTAAAACGGTATCTAATGGCATAAGAGTGCTGCTTAGATTCAAATAGTTCTACTTAGCTTAGTAGTGTCATTAATCTATTAAGCAACTTTTGACGTATTTCTTCGACTAAAAAAATAACAAGTATCAAGTGTCTGGGTCATGCCAAGTTGACTGGCGGTCATTAAACACAGAAAAATCTTCAAACAACAGGTCTAAAGTTAGAATAGGAGGTCGAGCTGTGACGATCCCACATCATCATTTAAGCCATAAAACGTCCACTACTGAACACACTGGTCTCCCTTATGGATCTCGATGACGGGTATTTGCCATACCCGCCGAGCTTGGCAGGTGGGTTGCCCATCTTCCGGAGGTATCCCTTAGCAGGCTCTTATTGCATCCACGGGCATGAGAGGAGGGGTAACATTCTACTGCCGGCACCCCACGGCCGATCCCACATAATTTGGGAATAATGATGATAAATAAGACTGGGTACTACACTCAGTTCTAACCATCTGACCAGTATACTATGTTGTTTGTCATGATACAACTATCCTTACTAAAGAGAAAGCCATTGAAAACGGGGTTAATGTTACAAATAAAGCTCTTAAAAATATAAAAGCTAGAAAGAAACCATTTTAAAAAAAATACCAAAAAAAAACTAAAGGAGATGTTTCACGAATGTATGGAATCCAGGCTAACTAGGTGTACACGTGCACAAACATGGCTAAATATTTATTAAACATTTTCCCACTATCAGTTTTTTAATATGTTGCTTCGTTTGATGCATTTTCCTAAAAATAACTAGCCTAAGTCGAGCAACACAAAACTGTACAACAATATGGCGGACCAATACAGTTGGTGACGTCATTTTGACAGCTATTGACTTAATAGTGAAATGAATGATTTATGATAGAAGCTAAATCAAGTCAACCTGAGGTATTTCAATTTTCGAGTACCTAAGTACCTCAGGCAACCTACGTAAACTACATTAAGAGCCTAGCCCCTGTTAAAAAACTTCAAAATCTTCAACTCAAACACGTAAAACCATCTGTCAAAATCATTAGGCAGTGACAGTTACAAGAATTTATTAGAAACTGTCTAGTAAAAATGTTACCAGTGATAATTATGCCTCATATTTAAAACAATAATAAAACAATCATTTTAGTTTAAATTAAATAAAGAGTATTTTTTCCGAAATCACCGATTTTTACGCAATTTTTCAGTCTAGATACATAGACCTAGCCCATTTTGAAACATCTCCTTTATGAATTATTTAACTTACAGTAATAACAGTAAATACGAAAATAATTTTGATTTCAAGATACATTATAATAATATTGACATTGATGAAATATAAGACATTACACTTTTAGGAATAGTTTTAGATAAACACTGTTACTGAAAGGCACATTTCATTGATGTTGTATGCAAAAAAAAAATACATTTGTTTATGCACTTAGGATAATTAAAAACCTGACAAACATGGGCACAGCGCTTATGGTCTACCATAGCCACGTGTGTTCAACACTAAGGTATGGGGTAATAATGTGGGGAAACTTGACAGATGCATCAAGAGCTTTTATAACCCAAAAGAAATGCATACGATAAATCCTTAACCTGAAATGAACAGACTTGCAAACCAGTATTCATTGAACGTCATTGAAAAAGCTACTTACCTTGCCAAGTTTATATGTATTTGAGATGTGTAAAGATTTGTAAGAAACCATTATTAGCTGTTCGGAAAAGAAGATAATGCTAAGTTTAAACGTAATATTGTACAAAAACCACTGATCGTGCCACGGTATAGACTAAAAGTTACGGACAAAAACTGCTATGCCATGACTGTAAGGATATGTAACAAGCTGCCGAAAAGTTTTAGAGATACATATGCCTGATCCAGAATTTACTAGAAAACTTTATGATTAGCTGTGCGAAAAACGCTTTTATACAGTAACAGATTTCTTGACATTTAAATTTTAAACAAATATATTAATTATTGTTAAATTAAATTATATTGTATGATTGTTCTTAATGTTACTTAATAGATTTTTTTAATATGATTTATGTATAATGACTTCATTGATGCATGACTTAAATTTTAATTTTAAATTATATAATGTAACTTTGTGTAAAAGCAACCTTCGCACATTTGTGCGACCGGAAGATCAAAATATAGTGATAAAACTTATTTATTCCCATTTGTAAATCTACCTACATATATTAAAGCAAATAATTTCTTAATATTCTTAATTCATTCATTCATTCTGGTTTCCAGAGTACAAGCTTTCCATAGTATTAGTTTAGGACTAGATGGCGCTGTGTGTAGTGTCCAGGACGATTTATTTATTTCCTAGCTTGTGCCCGCCGCTTCGTATGCGTTGTATCCGAATAAATAGTGGGTAATGTTTTAAACCCGTCAACATCTATACGTGTCCAAAATTTCAGTTCAATCCATAGACTAGTTTTTGAGTAGCAAAGACTCTGGTGAAGATGTAACAAACATCCTTACATCTATAAAAAGAAACTTTTGGCATAATAATATTTATTGAGATTATAAATCTTAAAGATAAAAAATGCTCTCTGGAATAGTTATCAGAGGATCTATATTGATGTATTTTTTCCTCTTAGTATGGACGGCTTAGCTGAGAGAATCGTGTGCTGGGCAAGCTAAATCTCTATATGTATCTTTGGAACAATATTCCAGGCACTACAGCGTCTCGCTTAATTAATCTGATAGATGTAAAAGGTGGTCAGACAACATTGTGAGAGTAGCGGAGAGGCAATGGGTGCAGTTGGCGCAGGGTCGGAAACAATAAAGAGGATGCCTATACCCAGCAGTGGGTGAATAAGTGCAGATAGAAGGATAGATGTAAAAGACCTTCTAAGAAATTCACTTAAAACCTTTCTAGCAATAAGCCTGAAAACGTGAGCTGAGCAATAAACCTGAAACCTCTAAAATCGTCTATTTCGTATAGATCGATTCTCATCTCGCAGGTGCTATCGGAATAACCTGTATTTTCCGAGGCTTCAACAATTTCGCCCGCTGTTTGTTAAGGAAAATGTGAAAGGTTCTGTCGATTCCCCGAAAATCCGTCAAAGAAACACGTAAGTCAAAGTCAATAGCGTTTGAACTCGGAGAAGCGAAACATTTTAGCCGTGGGCGGTATTTTAGGGTTCTTTTTACCAACTGCTTTAGAACATTATGTAATTATGTACATTTTTGCTATGTATAATCTAGATGGCTCATTCCAGAAATTCCCTGCGATTTCTGGATAAAATTTCCACAAGCAAGATGTACCTGTAATTGGGGAAACACTAGCCTAAGCTATTTTCTGTTATTGGCACATAAAAAAACATTCTAGAGAAGGACCTAAGTATATATTATTTTCTCAATTATTGGTTTGAAATGTGTTTACTTCAAGCTTTGATATTGTAATTTTTACTAAAATTGCATTATCATAATCCAAGAAAGACTAACATTTTATACAGATCAAATATATGTAAGATAAATTGACTGTTATTTTTATCATTTATGTCTTATCAACAGCGTAGACACATCAATATCCAACATTATTACATTGCATCATGTTTTTACAATTTATCTTACGCTATGTAATTCTTCCATAATAATATGTCCCAGGCGTGGCAGCGTCTCGTACAGTATGATAACCAGTTGCTGACGCTGGTAAAATCATCTACAATAGATGCAAAGGCAATATGAAACTGAACAATTTTCCCGAAATAACTGCTTTTTCATGAATTCCGCTAAACTTTTTCTTTTGATTTCCTCTTACAACGTTTAGGACATCCCACAAAAACCTTAAGGTCGTAGCACAGAAAAAATTTAGCTGTTGAACAAGTGTCTTCTGACCCGGTTTCTGTGTGTACACATGAAGAATTACATCTAAAAATAACGAGCCATGAGTTTCTAAAGGTACCGTACCTCGCTGACTCTGTAAGCGGGCTAGAAAAGTTCCTAGTACCGGCATAGAAAGCGTTGGCGTGACGATCTCGTCTCAAACAAGACTGATGGGATTATGACAACACCAGGGATAACTGGAAGGGTTTGGAGGAGGCTTTTGCCCAGCTGTGGGACGAAAATAGACCAAGAATGAAAATCCTAGTGCACTTTCGCTGATCTGCTAATCCTGGTTCTCTGACGACTCATTACCTAGCCAAGCGAAACAAATGAAAACCTCTGCATATCAGACGGATTGGAAAGTCAATCATTAATCTAAAATAAACCCTATGCAGGATAGTTTTAGGTTGATTTTTGGACAAGACGCTCGGTAAGTGGCCACGTTTCGAATGTCAATTACCTACAGGACGCACTAATAAAAAATGTCCCGCTAAATAGTTCATAGTCAGTTTTTTGCTTCATAGAAGCAAATAAAAAGACGTTAATCCCGCCAAAGCTCGCAATCTGAAATACGGACCTGAATCTGACCTATTCTGTATTATACCCGTGTCTCTCGGGCAGGCAAGTGCGGTAAATAAAGAATGAGGCGCCCACGCTAACAGGATTAGCTAAGCGGATTGCCCGGAAAGTACTCTTTGGTACTGAACACTCAGTACACAAGTGTTCCACCACTTCAAGTAGAAATTGTGGATTTAAGAAGTGAGATTTTGTTTTCTTTTATTTTAGAGTTTGGAAGCTATTAAAAACACACCGCACCTCGCTGACTCTACGCAAAAGCCATTTGTAAAATAGAACTTTATGAATAGAGTTCATTTTACAACTTCTCATTGACTCCACGCACTATAAGGTCCAAATTTGTGGACCTTATCTCGAAGACATAACATCTATTTTAAACACACCATCCACTCCGCGTGAGTCACATGAGTGATCTGTGGGGCCACATGAGGCGCTGTAAAAGTGGATCATAGCTCGTAGACAAAGTCTATTTTACACTCACCACGTAGACAGTCTATTTTAAATGCACTTCACGCACTATAGCCCGCATAGTCGCGTTACGGGGCCCGTTTACGGTGCAGCCGTTGTCAATGGGGCTTACGAGGCCTTGTAAATGTGGATGTTATCTCGAAGACTTAAAGTGTATTTTAAACACACTATACCTATTTTACTCCACGCACTTGCCACGTAAGTGAGATTCTTATTTCGTTCACGAAGTACGCAAAGTGTCATTTATAGTATATTAGTCATTTTACAACTTACCTCATTGACTCCACGCACTATGGCCCGCATAGTCGCGTTGCGGGGCCCATCGACGGTCCGGCCGTCATCTGTGGGGCCCCAAGAGGCGCTGTAGATGTGGATTTTATTGGGCTCGTGACCCATGGAGTTTGCTTCGATGAGGTCGGTCATGTAAGGCTGGTCCAGCATACGAATTCCTGTAAAAAAGTACGGTTTATAGTGTTTATTATTGCCCCTTTGCACCTTAGCCTTAGCTACGGGCATACGCACATACGCGGGCATACGTCATAAGACAAATTTTCAAATAAAAGAGTCTCGTCTTAACACAAGTTGCTCAGCTTTAGAATTTTATTAGACCAAAAGTTGTTTTTATTGCAGTCCTATTCCGGGCGTTGGGTTTGATTGTAATTTGGTTCATGATGAAAATATTTTGTTAGAAACGGAGCAATATTGTTTGTGAAAAATCGTGTGTCAGAGATAAACCTGAGGCGTTTCCATTAACACGTTCACTGCTAATGGTTTTTAAAATGACGTGTAACCAGTGCTACGACTTTAAGGTGCTTAAGACCCGAAGCATTTCGGTTTCAGCGTGAGTCGTCGGGTCTCAAATACCTGTTCAGTCGATATGTATGTACATATGTATTTAAATAGTTTTATAACAAATTTTCTTTTTTATATAAATTTTCATAGGAATAATCAATAAAGTTTTATTGTTGTAGCTTACTTTTATATATAAATTACCTATCAAATATTTCCGATCTTTTCCGCCCGATATCCGCACTTATACTGCCGGCACCCCATGGCAATATACGCCAAATAAATAGAAAATATACAAAACCGCTTTTTATACCACCTCTCTTATGGTGGCCACTTCGCAAAGAAAATAAACAGTTATGATAAACGTCTTAAACAATACAAAATGACCACATTGACACTACGACGAAAAATAACTGATTTATTCTTTTTATTCAAACAATTTAATGGCGAAAGCGATTGTACATACCTTAACATCAACCTAGTGTTAAATGCACCCTTTAGGTTACCGAGATTTAAGGCATTTAATATTTTCTCAATACCTTATAATAACCGAACTAACCGAGGAAAAAACGCCTTACTTTTAAGGGTCTGCAATAATTATAATTTCTTGTCTAAAAATAAAGCACTTGATATAAGTGACCCTCTCCACAAATTCGACAAGGATCCTAAATTAATTATATTTGACGATAAAACATCTATTAAATAATCTATTTTCGTCCGTCTTCACCTTCTTTCCTCTCCATTCTTTATAATTTGACTCCTCCTACAGCTTTTACATAATAATATTAAAATTATAATATAAACCTTTACACAGACAAATGTTAAATCAGTATATTAGCTACCTATATTTTTTAATTTAAATTTATATAATATTGTCAAGTATTTACTTCTACTTTTAAAAACCTACCTATCTTTTAAGTTAAATTTAATTGGTAAAATCTTTAATATCGTTAATTTTAATCTCAACTCTAGACTGTAAGTTTGTTTAGTTGAATTTAATTTGTGAAAGCTGTGGCGTCCTGTAATTAAAAAATCACACAACCTTTAAGACGATTTAGACTATCTTATTTTAAGTTTTATGTGATTTTTTTGTTGAATGTCCTAAAATAAATAAATAAATATTGAGTACAGCGCGAGCGCTCGAGAGGGAAGGGGAAGGTGCCGCATAAGACTCCATTCCCTGATGAAAGTTCCCCTGGAAGGAACTGAACACGTTGGAAACCTATTTTTTACGTATCATTAACGTCAGCAGGAAGCCCGCTTAACATTACAATTAATAGTGTAACTCACGACTGTGTCAAAAGTGAAATATTCCAATTAAATTAGAGTACAGGAAGTTATGGATAGGTAGCTCTAGGTAGGTACAATTTTTTTTTATTGTTTTTTATTTAACATATTATGTTGTACCACAGATGGGCAAAGATCTCTCCCAAAGTCTTCTAACCATCCCGATCCTTTGCAGACTGCCATCATCCTATGTCAAAGGTAACAATTTCATCCCGCCAACGTTTCCCCGGTCGATCCCGACACCGCCTTCCGTCATAAATACAAAAATATTAAAGTTTTATTTTTGTGTGCATATGCATGTTTGTATGTTTATGTATAATATGTGTACGTGCGTGTGTGTGCGTATGCGTGTGTATGTGTGTGTACATGTATGCGTGTGTGCGTGCGTGAGTGTCATCATTTCCATCGATTTCCACCATCTCTTTCAATTCATTGTTATTCACCTGTGTGGGCGGTCTACCACGTAGTTCGTTCTTTAAATCAAAGTTTCCATCACGAAAGCGTTTAAACCAAAATCGCACAGTGCGTTCATTAGCAGTTCCCTCTCCAAACGCAACATTGATATTGCGAGCTGTTTCTGCCGCGTTAGTTCCGCGTCGGAACTCGTATTCAATCACTCTAATTTTCGAAGTATCCATCTTTCTTGTCTAAGCTGAATAAAAAAACAACTGAAAGTCGATAATCAAATGTTGCATATTTTTTAAAAGCAGAACTTTATAGGTACCTTGTGAAAAAAGTTTCACTCAAAAATCTGAAACCATGAAGGTTATATGTCAATTCGAAGTACCAATTATAATAAAACGGCAATTTCATACTTTAACCCCTATTATTAGTATACTGGTAGATTAAGTGGGATATTTGGAAAGTTTGTAGGATATTTATCGAAAAAGGGCAAAGAACTCGCAACACAATGAGGATAATGTCAGTAATGTGCCCTGATTTTGTATACTTTAAGGATATACATATGTTTTTATTACAAGTTAAAAATAAATTCCTTAATTTTACGTTGTTGTTACTTTTATGTTAATATTTTCTTAAGAGCTAAATAAGTGTTTTATCTTGCGCCATTTTAATATATTATATTTTTTTGAATGTTGTACGTGCAAATTATATGCAAACTTTATAATAGGTTAATTAAACGAGAGTATGTACGATAGTAAAAAACCAGTGTTATGTTTGATACTATGAACAACTCTGTGAAGATAGCTACTTACCACTGCCCTAATCTCTTGCCACTTCGCACTTGCTAAGGACTGTAAAGGCATAAAGCTATTTTCAAGCAGTTAAATAGCCAGCCAGTGGATCGAACACCCGATAAAATGGAATAGCTTCCAATGACAGTTAACAACGTTCCTTTGATGTCTAGCTGGGTGTAAACACGATTAAAGTTTATAGCCACGCCTTCCATTGTTCTCTAAATATACAATTGTATTTAAAGTTTTCGTAGCGTTTATTTATTTTCGTATAATAATGCCGTGGGATGCCGGCAGCAGAATGTTACCCTTCATCTCATGCCAATAGATGCAGTAAGAGCCTGCGAATGGATATCTCCGGAAGATGGGCAGCAGTGACTTTCCGTGTATCAACATCCCGCACTGCGCTCGCCAAACCGCCTGCCAAGCGTGGTCAGCATGGTAACTACCTCTCATGGAGATTCATGAGGGAGGCCTGTGTTCAGTAGTGGCAAGGTGCTAGGTCAGGGGTGTAAACCCAGGAGTTTGACTAGCGGGCTGTCCAGGAAGTCCCTCGTTTTGAGCGCGGTGTGCGTGGAGCCCTGTCTTTGGTAGCTCACAACAGAGAAAACTTCTGCCAAGCATTTGGTATACAATTCGGCGTGGATACTTGTTTTGTTCCGTAGAGATCGATACCAAATAGCCAGACAAATTGAAAAAGCTCGCGATCATAATCTTCCCCCGCTTCTAGATCGCTTCACTTTGGTGGGCATTGATTCATTTTGAAACCGTCGACTGGCGCTTCGTTTCTGGATCGTCTTGATATCAACGATTAAAATCTTTGATTGATATCCGAGAGAAGCCTGCTCCTTTGTTTATCATATCACGGCACCATTCCAACCGGGCCTGCTTCATACATCGCATTGGTGAGGTTGTGTGGCACCCAACGTTAAACAATAATTTCCGATCCAATCTGCAGTATGTGCTGTCCTGATACGTAACTCGCCTATTGTCTTGGATGAAAATTTTCACTGATAGCACGTTTTCTTCTGTAACAGCCGTCAAAGGGCGACCACTTCTTTCTTCATCCCCCAAAGTTAGTGTACCGCGCTTGAATTCGTTATACCAACGATACACGGTTGCCTTTGTAGTCTATCGACGAATCGTACGAATCGTCCGGTTTCGGCGACACTTGAAATTGTAAAAAATCATAACGCGAAAATGATCCCAGCCACAGAACATAAAGAAGATTTTACAGTTCTTTGATTCCGGCGCAGATTCATTTTTCAATGAGACACGATAATTTACATTAGCTCGCGAAAAATGTGGAGAGAAATTTTGAAATTGGAACGTACCTATTTTTACTTGTAAGTAAACATATTTTCAAAATAGATTGTAACTGGCCAGTCTCTTAAACGTAAAAAGTTGTTTTGCAATACTTTCTGAGTGGCCTGGTAATTCGTATTGGTCATATTATTTTTTGTTATTAAAAATAAACCCAATGGAAAAGCTTCCAATGACAGTAAACAGCGCTCAACGTTCGTTTGATGTCTAGCTGAGCGTAAAGACGATTACAGTTTATCTCCACGGTTTCCATTGTTCTCTATACATACGATTTTATTTGTCTTTGTTCTCCTTTCTGGGATATTTAGAAAGTTTTACAAACCTTTGTTAAATTATTTAACGGAATGATTTTAAGGCCTTTGCATCTATTATAGATGATTTATACAGCGTCAGCAACTGATAATCATGCTGTACGGGACGCTGCAGTGCCTGGGACATTGTTAGATGGATTAGGCTTTCCCAGCACCTATACCATCCTCTCAGCTTAGTCAGCTAATTCAGAGGAAAGAACAGGTCAATACGTCTGAAACTAACTAAGCCTATAGAATATGCTTATAGAATAATTAGGTTGTGTTTTTGTTTAATTTATTGTTTAAATACCTATACTTTAAGTACTAACTCTTATGCCTAAGTCTACTAACAAATATGGATCTGTGTCTGAAAATAAATGATTATTATTATTATTATAAGCCGCGGGTTTACATACATTTTTCAAGAAAGAAAAATCCATTGGTGCACTGCCGGTATCGAACCCACGACCTTCGGATTGAAAGTCAGATTAATCGACGAATAATCGATCGGAATAAGGCAAATTAAATCCAAACAAATGTCAATATATTTATTTAAACGGTTCAATTTCTAGTGGGCTCAAAAGTCTCTTGCATCTTATAATATACATCTATTACTTATTTACGAAGTTCGATAAAACCATTATGTTATGATGAGTGATCCTCTCGCAGTCCAATTAACAACATCCTTCTAAAAGGGGTTTTAGCGCGATGGCTCCTAAAAGCCGCCTGCTGCGGGACGACCTCATTCAGCAATTTCAGCATGACCTTACGAGAAATTCATCTGACCTTTCTTTGTTACCGTGAAACAATTATATCTTGAAAGTTCCTTGGAGATTTTGAAAGGTATAAGACTCCGGTTTCGCATTCTGGTGCCTATAGAATGTAAGTTTATATGATTTTATCATCATAATATCAGCTGCAGAACGTCCACTGCTGGACATAAGCCTCATTCATGGATCTTTCTACAGATCATGAGAGCTGTGATGAGAGGTTGTTGCCATACACACCACGCTTGGCAGGCGGGTTGACAAGTGCAGTACGGGATGACGCTGCTGCCCATCTTCTGGAGATATCCCTTGGCAGGTTCTTACTGCATCCACGGGTAATAGAGGAGGGGCAACTTTCCACTGCCGGCCCGCCACGGCCAATATTTTTTTTACGTACACAACGTAAAAGTCGACGTTGAGTAACTGACAACCCATGCTCTACAGAACGGGACGTTGCAGTGCCTCGGACATTTATATGGATTATACTTGCCTGCTGGCACCTATACTCAGAGGGATTATAACAGGTCAAATACGTCTGAAGCTGACTGAGCCGCTGTGTCTTACGATTTTTTTTCCTGTACGTTAAAATTAAGGCCTTTCCATTTGTTATAGATGACTACACAGCATCGACAACTGATATTCATGCTGTACGGGACGCTGCAGCGCCTGGGACGTTAGATGGATTAGGCTTGCCTTCCACCTATACCATCCTCCCAGCTTAGTCGGCTATTAGTGAGAGGAAATAACTGATATTCTCCTTCACCGCTAAAGAAAAAATGTAGGTACACATACATTTTGCTAAAATGGTAAATTTATAGTTGCACGACCGGTTTTGAACCACGACCACGACGTTTCGAATCAAACGTCGGGGTCACATACCATTCGGTCCATATGGTTTTTTAGCTTAAAAGTAAATATCACGTATCCCACAACTTTACAAATAAAATATTATTAAGTTACCCGTATCTTTAGATATAATTTTGGGTCAAGTTCAGTTAAATTTATTCTACCCACGAATCTAGTTTTCGCTAGCCAGATGTTTCATTTTATTTAACCTTATTTTAGCGCGCAATATTGAAGAACGTGTTTGGTAGACATTTATTACGGAACTTTTCTTTTATTCTAACAAATATTTCAAAACAAAATGGTCCTCTCCCGTTTCATATAATAAAGAGACTACTGAGACTAGCGTAGAATAGTTGCACTTAAACTGGATAGTTATCCAGTTCAGTTTAATTTTACCAAGGCATTACAATACTTATACAAGACATTAAACATTATAGAGTGAAACAAAATACTTAACCGCAAGTTTAAATTTAGTGCATGTCACTATGCCTTGAGGGACTCCAGTCGACACTATTCAATTATTTCATTCCTCATGGATCCAATCATCAGAATAGAGCTTTGGAAGCAATATGACCTTATTGGAAGTACCTATCCATTCGAACTCTTAAATATTTTTTTAAAACAGTTCATAATCGGCGGATTTCAGAGGTAACAAGATTTTAAAATAAAACCAGCCAAGAGCGAATCGGAGGGGGGAAACGCTATTTTTTACAAAGTTTATGTTATTAAGTCGAAAACTATACGGCTCAAAGCAAAACTAAAAACTGTTTTAATGTGCAAATGAATACCTTTCATATGACACCCCACATGACCTCGTAACTTTACTTAAAATTTTAAACTCCCTTTCCGCCCCCCTTGCAATAAGAATATTTTTCAACATTTTTATAAACATATTAGTTTTTTTTTTATTATCTAGTATAATGTTAACAAAAGTAAACCTATACTAAAATATATTACAATCTAGCCAGACTGGCCAATGAGTAACTTAATGCTAACTTAGTTTTATAAGAATGTAAGCTGTAAGATAGTGTCCATCAGCACTTTTCTTATTGTCTCTAATTAAGGGGAAGACACTTTGTTATTATGTTCTTTGTTTGCATATATACATATTAGTGAAAAGATGTTATCTTAAACCACTTTAAATTTCAAGTCGATAGCATCAGTAGTTCTCAAGATATCCATTTGTGATAGACAGACAGACAAAGTGATACCATAAGGGTTCCTTTTTACCATTTTGGTCCGGAACCCTAAAAATTTTGACGACTTGAGAACCTCCTCCATTTTTTGAAATATATGCTGGCGAAGTCTAATAATCTACCCAATCATATCCTAGGGTAACTTACAGCATGTTATCCATGTATGTACACTTGCTGATGCTATTATAATATCATATACCTTTTATACTTTTTATATACATATGTATATAAAAAGTATATTATTATTTATATACGTTTTAATTATCTGTAATATTTTACTTTTAACTGACCTTCAGGCTTAAGAAATTATTCTCAAATACTGACAATAATAAGTCACTTACATGAGAACAATAATGTCTGTTACAAGCACATATGTATATGTTTTGAGGTGCTCTACCAGCCCCTTTCGTTTTCAGTAATCGACTTTATATGCTGATACATATACAACGTACAGACAAAACAATCCAAAATAGTTAAAATATAGTTATCTATAGTCTGGGTGTTTTATTAAGTAGTTCTTGTTGTGTATTTCTTGAAAAAAATATATGCATAATTAACACGTGCTTTGTTGTGAAGGAAAACATCGTAAGAAAATCCGCGGGTTAGTCAGGCTTAGTCCCATACAGCATGAATACCAGTTGCTGATGCGGTATCATGTTTCGTACATGTAAAAGGCCTTTCTTGCGTATATTTTTAGTTTAGTACTGTTTCGCCATAACGCAAGCTTTCCTTGTTTTGAGATATTATTATGTTGCTTTGCTTTATAAATAACAGAATAAAAAAAACAGAAAACTGACCAATAATTTTAACATGCAAGTAGCGTAACAATTATTAGGTATTAACGTCGGTACTATCAGAAATGGAATCGTAAATATTTGAAGGCCACGAAAGCAAGGAGCGTGTTTAATTTAAATCTAAATCTGAATTTGCCTACGTGATTAGTGATGACGCAGGGCGCCGCCCAAATGTGTCAATCATGCGGCTCACTGAAGCGAGGCGAACAAACCTACAGGACCTGGCACGGATTATGAGCCTAGGGGAACAAGTGTTACTAAGCTGTTAAGCTTATTTCCTGGGAGGGTTATTATAATATATGTCCCGTATAAGACCCGAACCGACATATGTCCTCCTCTCTTACCCGTGGATGCAGAAAGAATCTGCCAGATATTTCTTGGCAGATGCCCTCTGCAAGATGGGCAGCAGCGTCTATCCGTGTATCATGTACTGCGCTCGCCAACCCGCCTGTCAAGCGTGGTGAGTATGGCAACAACCTCTCATGATCCGTACTTGAAGACCCATGAGGTCTATGTCCAGCAGTGGATGTCGACAGAGTCCTGGGTCTGGTGATGACATTTTTACTTGTTGATGTGCTTTGAAGATGATCCTGAGTTTTTAATTGGATTTTTATTTTTTTACTTTTAAAAATAGCTAACTTTTTCAGTTTTGAAGAGACCCTGCATAACACGTGGCCCGACACGCACCTGGCCTAATTTATTTTTATTTCCAAATCCACTTCTCCTGAGCAATAACGTTCATTCGTATCTTCAACCGTGGGGATGGATTTAGGCTCTTGGAATCCAGTGACAAGTAGGTGTTCACTACAGTAATGCGTTAAGATTTGACTTTTCGAAGTGAAGATATTTTATTTAGTGTAGTGTTAATAAGTGTAAATGCGGCCTATGTTCCCATCCCTAAATGCTCACTTGACATTACCTACTAGTTGTCATCAAAACTAGGCATGCTCAGAATAATGAGGCGTTTCTACTAAAAAGTAAAAACTTAAAAAATAGCTCCCTCCAACTTTATAGATGGCTTCAGTTTTATTTTACTGGTAGGGAACACAATTTGACAATGACAGCAATTTGACAGACAACAACTTGCTTTCTCCGCTTGCCAGCTCCATCTGTTATGTTTAGTGGAAAACACTTTTTTTCTTCTTTACTGAAAACGACATAAGGGATGAGACGTTATAGGATGAATACGGAACAACCAGCTCGTTTTTATAGATTTTGACAAACTTACTCTTTAGTTTTTATACAGCTCTGTGTTTGGAGTCTTTCCTCCGTCACTTATACAGCTCTGTGTTTGGAGTCTTTCCTCCGTCAACCGAGACACGTTCTCAGAACTCACCGCCGCTAACCCGGAGGTGACGTCAACCTGTCCCACACTAGCTACTATGCACACGTTCAATAACCGATCCCGCCGGCGGGATCGAAGAGTACACTCTTCCGTCTTAAGGTGCAATTTTTCACTTAGACGTTAACCATCATTACATATAAATATTTGGCAAGTCCAAGCCGTGGTTCGTACCTTGTGCTTGTTGCCCCATCATAACTTTTTCGGCTGAGCGCCCTCTGCGCTCGCTATAGTCCGGTAACGTTATCATGACCATCTGCGGTCAACAATATTAAAAGTCAATTCGAAAAAATACACTCACCAGCGACTTTAGAGTGGTACGCCACACCGACACCGCACACGCCGTTGTCGCGCGCCGCCGCCACCTCGCCCGCGCATCGCGTGCCATGGCTGTTGGTTTAAAACAAAACAAAACTTAAAAAGAATATATTTACTTACAGCAAAAACAAAGTAGGTATCACAATATTAATAAAAATAAAAATATATAGCATAAAATAGGTATACAGTTATGGATACAAAAAAATTATGTGGTATTCTGGTTGGCTAACGCTGTACATCTGTTCTTTTCGTTATTTACAATCATCATTCCAGCCGTCCAAAAGTCCACTACTCATGGATCTCCATTAGGGGTAGTTGCCGTTATTTACAATAAATAAGTTTGAAATCTGGTCAACAAGTAAAATCCCTCGTTTAGTTAATAATTAATGGATAAAGTTTCAAATGCAAAGCACGCTTCTTATTAATTCGCTCGGAACGGTTTCTCAGTGACTCAAGTCCCTTGTCTTGAGAGTTCATTATGAAGTTTAGTTTACTTTCCCAAGACCCACCCTTAAAGAGCTTAAACGCTTTATTAGTTCTACCAAAAGCTTAGAGGTTACTAATAGGGGACTCTTTGCTGTTATTTTTAACCAATTACTAATTAGGTGGCTTCTTAAACTTTGATTTAAATTAGAATTGTCGAATTTGGGGTAAGTTTTTAGAAAGTTGTCACTATTCCTCTCATTCTTCTACAATTCTCATTCTTTTTACAAGCTAGTTACAAACGAGACCGCTAATGTTTTAGCTATATAAACAGTTCTTAACATTATAATAATACATTGTTGATTTTATATTTTTTACCTCTATGTATAAAAAATAGTCAGTTTTCCAAAGGTTAAAAGCACTTCCTTCTTTACGGAGGGTCAAATTTCTATCTATCTGGATCTAAAAAACTTGAATTCTATTATTTATGGAAAGGTTTTTATTTCCTCGAAATTTTAAGTCTTCATCTGGGCGAGTGATGGTCACGTCGCGGTCCCTTCGCGTCCCGATGGGCGTTTAAATTAGGTAAGTAGTTGAACTGTAGCTTAACTGTTGATGCCTTTTATAACTGAATCCCATTTTCATAATTAATGAAAGAAATCACGAAAGTAATTTTATCATCATCATGCACAGTATGTTTACTAGTTTGTACCATCCACCATGGTCCTTATTTTTTTAATACCCTCCGTAAAGTGACTAAATGACGAGACAAGCCGAAGGCCCACCTTATGTTAGGCGGTAACCTCTTACAACTGCAATACCGCAATACCTGCATTATATTGCGCCCGTCACTGTGAGACATAGAGGTGTAAGGTTTCATGTGCTATGTAATTTCCCCGGCCCCCTTACTCTTCAAACCGGAACACAGCAATGCAGACATTGGTACCTACTGCTTGACGGCAGAAATAGGCTGGTTCTAGTCACATCCATAGACGCCCCGCGACATGAATTATTATGAAACTTTCAAAGTAAACTTTTCGTAGATGTACTAATTTTGTAAAATACGGTTCCCCGTACTACTTACATATATTATGACGGTTTTCTTGAGAAATCTAAACTTATCGGAATAAGCTACGGCGTTTCATTGTGAAAGTGATTATTACCCTGATATCAAAGTTCATCCCAGGCGTGACGTAAACGGCGTTGGTTGAATATGTTTAAAGTTTATAACCATGTTCTCTAAGCCAAGGGTGGGTAATATTCGCGGCTCACCTGTTAAACCAATCGTCTGTGTATCTCGGATACGGAAACGGATCGTTGCTGCTAAAGTCGTACGAGGCTTCAGCATTCTGAAACAAAAACACTTAATGTTAATAATGGGTGCCGTGGGGTGCCGGCAGTAGAATGTTGCCCCTACCCTCTTGCTCGTGGATGCAGTAAAATTCTACCAAGGGACACCTTCGGAAGATGGGCACCAGCGCCTTTCCCTCAGCAACTTGCCGTACTGCACCTAGCCGCAGGTCTAAGTCCAAGTGACCAAGTCTTCCACTTGGCACTTCTGTCACCACCGCCCATAGATAGGCCGAGGACAGAATAGCGTAGAAGTAATTATGATCTCCACTTAAACACATAGGCCCGATCGACCGCCAAATTAGGCAACGCAAGTGGAGATGGATAGGTCACACGCTTCGAAGAGATTCTAATCATATACCAAAGCAAGCGCTTGATTGAGACAAGGAAGCGTGGCCGTCCCCGGCAATCCTGGCGCCGGCGCTGCACCGTTTTAGCAGAAGAGATGAGCATCGGAATGACTTGGAGTGAAGTATAGCGAGAAACTCAGGACCGGTCGCGATGGAGTTCTACTGTGGACGCCCTCTGCCCTACCTCGGGACATAGTGTATTAAGTCAAGTAAGACCTTCAGTAATGAAGAATATGTCCATGAAGGACGTCTACTCGTATGTCCTGCAGTAGGATCATGGATCTGCAAGTATTGATCATGAGGGTAAAGGCAATCTAGACACATGCACTATTAGTTAGTGGGACTTGCCGAACAAGCGACACTCCTAATAGAACTTGCCCAGCCGTGGAGCAGAATAGATCAAAACAGGTTGTACCGATAAAAGGAAGTATAAGTTATAAAAATAAGATTCTACTTAGTTTAATACCAAGCCTTACAATAATTACGCTAAGTGCTAACCAGTTAGCCTTATTATTGTTTGAAATTAAAAGCTTCTTGTTTTACTTGTTTTAAACAAATAACTCCACATAACAAAACATGACCTTTTAAGCTGTAAATACAGAATGCTCATTAAAAATTCTCGCCTAACCCCGCTGGGATGACTGCTAACTGTACAGCCGTAAAAAGGTTATTTAACCTTTTATTTTATGTTGAACTCTAATTTTATGCCAACCTCTTGGAAAGGAACAGTCAGATAAAATGCCCGAAGGCACTTCCCTTTTTGTTTAATAAACAGGTGAATGTTTATTTTTTATCTCTCACAAGCTCTGACGGACTGATCCCCGGATGTTTACAACGTGATCAGCAAATTATGCTGAATAAGAAAATTTCTACCTTTCCGGTTTTCAGTGGGGGTGGCCGAAATCCAATTTAATTAAAATTTGTAAAGTTTTTACCTCCCATCGTAACCAAGTCCAAGTCTGTGCGACTGTTTTGTGGCCTGGGCATTGTTTGATAAATAAATAATGCTGGACATTTCACACAGCACCCTAGCCCTAAGTAAGAAGAGCTTGTGTTTCTGGTACTAGATGATTGATAGAATATCTAAATGCATACTTTTAGCAAGCACATAGCACATACTTATCATACATAAAAAAGGTTATAAAATTTAAAAAATTAAGTAAACCCCGTCATATTACCTAGTCTCGGAGGTTACCTATTTTTTTTGTTATGTATTTTCTTAGTTTCGACACTTGGATATATTTGAAAACATTATATTGTTCACCCCTACTTTCAACCCCCATATCTCATGAATGGATCGACCGATGTCTATAAAACTATCAGTTTTGAATTTTACTCATCTATGGACTAACAGGAAAATAGATAGATAGATAGAAAACTCTTTATTGCACACCACATTAAAAGAACATAAACAATTTAGAAATGATGTAAAAAACAATACAGGAGTACAAAGGGCGGCCTTATCGCTATGAGCGATCTCTTCCAGGCAACCAAAAAAATTAAATATAAATATATGAAAATAGATGAATGGGGAAATGGACGAACGGGGAAAATGTCAAACTGGGAAATGGACGAACGTGCACCGAGTGGACGAACGGGGAAATGGACGAAGGGTGCCGAATTGCTCCTGTCATTTGATACCAAACTCAGGTATATATTAAAATTACAGAAAGCTGTTCGGTTACTGCCGTTCTTAAAGTAAAACGGAACATTTGTACCCAATTCTAGACAGACAGCTCTTAATTTGGAAACGTATACGTGTGTATACGTTTCCAAATTGTATATATGTACATATACGTACATATCTCTAATTGAACTGACCGTAGTTTTAGGAAGTGTTAAACAGAATCGATACTATTTTGTACCTACATTATATTTATTGCATAGGCCTTTGACTAGTTTAGAAGGAAACGTAACCTTGGTGGCTCACAAAATCGTGCTGTGCTCATGAGCTTGGTTTAGTTCAGTTTCGGTTGTCTGTAAGAAATCGTAGTAAATGATTAGACCGCCTTTTTAAATGTTAATAATCACAATTTATAATATTTATTATTGTGTGTACTTTTGTAATGAGGCATTAAGTCATTTCGTATTTGTAATTGTAAAAGTCTATCCCAGTAAGTGCAGTTATGTGTTAAAAGTGTTCTCCTACGATAAATTAAAAAAGTGACTTACATAATTGTACTTCAGGTCGGGATGCATGTAGTCGACGCCTGAAAATAAAACAAAATGTGAACACTAGTAGGTACAGTCAACGTCAAAAGTGAAGAAATGAACAGGACAAATGCAAGTTGGACTCGCGCATCGCCTCCAAATAAAATTACATTTTGCAAATACCCATATAGAGGTAAAATGCAATTTGTTGAAATTATATTTCCTTCCCTATTTATTCTTACGCACCTAGGACTGGTCGAAAATTATATTTGCATTAAGTCCTCCTTTGCACCTACATAATATTTACGGAACGGCTCCATCTGCGTCTTATGTCTGTTTACAGAAGTACACTCACTTAAAAAGTATTACGTAGAAACATTTTTTTAAATCGACACTCAAGTATGCATCACTCAAGTATTTGCTTAGTCGTTGTTCTAAAATACCAATTCCAACCTTAATGCGTCAATTATCACAGTAATTAATGAATGTGTGTTATGTGGTTATGATTTCAACGCGTTTAATACATTAAATTTGCATTTCAATTGTCATAATTAACACGTTCAAGACACAGAGGAAGAATTTCATGATCACGGTTACAGGCCTGTTGAAAATATCTTATTTACCTAACTTTTTGAAAGACTGATACGATAAAATAGTAATTGCGATATCGGAAAAAATCACTTTAAGTCATTATGTGTTTATGTACATTTTGCTATCATTTTAGCTACGACATTACCTACCTATTTCATACAAGTTTAATCCTTAAGAAACTCTCGTTTAAATTCTATACAAAATAAATAAGCAGGTAAACATTAAATAAAGTAGAAATTTGGGCTTATAACTTTTAAGTTAATTATTAATCGAAAAAAGCGCGACAGTACCTAATGCATAATACAGCATAATAGAGATGATAACACTAGATTTTTAAGTTCTTTTCATTTTGTATGGAGTTTATGTCTTTAGGCTATAAATGCAGTCTGTCAGTACTGAATGTACAGTGGGTTTGCAACCTGTCAGACTGTCTCGAACACTAAGCCTGGCTAACGGGGGAGTTGAAGCTATATACTCCATCAGCAAACTACAGATATATACTGTTTGCCTGCAGCTATGGATAAATAAATAAATAAATAATGCTGGACAAATCACACTGCATCATCTAGCCCCAAGCTAAGCAGAGCTTGTGTTATGGGTACTAGATGACTGATATACTTAATACATTATACTACATAGATAGATATTTTTATTATATATAGAAAAACACCCAGAACACCCTGAACAAATATCTGCAGATCGTACAGACATTTGTCCCGAGGCGGGAATCGAACCCGCAACCCCTTGCGTCGCAGGCGGACCTTCGCCCGCTGCGCTACAGAGCTCGTCTATGGATCGTCTATGGATGTATGAAGCTTGGGTTGCTTATCTTAACATGTGTATTTGTGTGTGTGTATATATCAGGCCACTTAGAAAGTATAACGCAAAATAGTGTTTATGTATGAGATATGGCCAGTTATAATCTACTAGTTATCCGGCGCAACTTCGTCTGCGTCAAAAAAGAGAAAGAGTGGGCAAAGCGGGAAAACCGTGTTATCTTTAAGGATATTCCTTGATTTCAAATGGAGTAAAAGGCAATTTTGTAACTTAATATAAAAAATAAGTAACGTAATTATTTAGATAAAGATTGATACCATGCTTATAAAAATACCTTCGAATATAAATGCATTATTTACGAACAAATTTTATTACCATAAAAATTATTATAGTGGGTCAACGTGTTGTTAATTGTTGGTTTTAATAGATAGACCACGTGATATCGGCAGGGTGATTACGTATCACCCTGCCGATTTTATTGAATGTCAATTTTTGTATTAGAGTACAGCAAGGATTTGACATTTGACAGCAATATTGCTGTCAATTGCCTGTTGCAAAACCTGTCGCGAGATACGTAATCACCCTGCGGTTTTGTATTATAGAACAGCAAGGAACTGACATTTGACAGCAACGATTGCCTGTTGCAAAACCTATCGCGAGATACGTAATCACCGCAGGGTGATCCGTATCTCGCGGTGTCAAACCAGCAGTGGTTTGACACCTGTTTAACAGCCCAATGAAGGTGACGGACATCAGAAAATGCATGAAAACAATCAATGTCTTGGGCTACCTACAGCAGATGATGGGGTGATTTGGAGTGTGCAAGTGATTTATTGTTAAAAAGCGAGAACGAGAAACACAAAGCAAGAAGAAAGAAAATATGATACCAAAATAATGCAGCTTATACATATGTATATAAAAGGAATTAATTTTCCCCGCTTAAGCAACATTTTTCAAATGTGCTCAGCTACTTTTGGTCTTAGCAT
This sequence comes from Pasiphila rectangulata, assembly GCA_963082625.1. Lineage (NCBI taxonomy): Eukaryota > Metazoa > Arthropoda > Insecta > Lepidoptera > Geometridae > Pasiphila > Pasiphila rectangulata. Next base: position 6,340,823 of record OY720254.1, on the reverse strand, counting down.
GATGTTATATAGCTTTAGCCTGTAGCCTTCCTCGATAGGTGAGGTATCCAACACCGAAGATTTTTTCAGTTCGGACAAGTAGTTTCTGAGATTAGCTCGTTCAATCAAACAAACAAACTCTTTAGTTTATCTTTATTATTATAAAACATTTTGAAAATCCTATCCCACCAATATTATAAAGCCGAAAGTTTGTTTGGAGGTTTGTTACCTCTTCACGCAAAAACGACCAAAGGATTGAGCTGAAATTTTGCACACGTATATGTATATATATGTATATGGACCAGGAATAACACATAGTTCAGAAGGGAAATGGAGCCGTGATAAAAATAAATAAAAATTGCTTATTGCTGTTTTTTATTTTACACAACCCCTTTGGGAGCCTCCATTTAATCAAAACATATGCTTGTGTTTTGGGACTCCGTTAAACCCTTACGTAAACTTAATAAGATATAAATACAGGATAATTATTTTCAATTACAAACTAGACTAAAATTAAATTAAACAGAAAATAAAAAATATATTTATTAAACTACGTGATATGATAAACAAATTTGAAGCAGGCGTGTTTACGACATCATTACAGGTGATGCGTTCTGGATTTACGAATACCATGCAGAAACGAAGCGCCAGTCGACGGTTTGCGTGTTTCAAAACGAATCAACGACTACCAAAGTGCGATTTAGAAGCGGTGGGAGGATTTTGATCGCGATCTTTTACAATTTGACTGGCTCTTTGGTATAAATTCCTTTCATTTTGGAGAAATCCTTGCTCAAATAAAAGATACTGTTTACCAAATACCGGGATATTTTAGCCGAAACTCAATGAACACCTATTAAAAGGTTTTTGGTTAACGTATAAAACACAACCCACTTCTAACCACCAGCTCTACGGTTAACTGCGGAACCCTACACAGCGCGTGGCCCGACACGAACTTAGCCTTATTTATTTTTTACTCATTTACTCCTTTACACTTTACTTATTAACTTTTTACAGCATTAGCGGAATTAAAACTAGATATTTTCATTGTATTTTATTGTCATAATAATATGGATTTCCGCAAAGTAACGCCTGATTCTATTAATTTCATTACTCCTGTTAATATGGTAAATAGGATATACCAAGTCTGCCTACTTTTAATGTGTATATTAATTACAACTGTTTTATTAAGACTAAGAGAACTTAGCAAATAAATATCCGACAATCAACATTAATTAATTCCCTTCAGGCTTCGTGATAACTAGAAGATAAAATTCTCTTTTATAAATTACTGAGGAGTTTTACAATTTTCTTTAGGTATTGGTCTATCTTTTTCTCTGTAGATTATTACATCGAGCTCAAACGATAGGTTCAGCTTCAGGGTAGTAATTACAGACACTCGACACCTTCCTACCCTAAGGCGAATGCAATTCGATACGTGGACTGATTGAATTATTTTCTAGTGGTGGAAATAATCGGTAGAACAGTAATTAATAGATCCATATACCTCTGATATCCTAAATTAGGGAAACTTAGTTAGAAGCTGGTCCTCAGAAATTAATCAGAGATTTTTTTTTACCGAAGCCGTAGGACGGTTCTCCACGTCCACAGCTGGACAATAGGCCTCCCTCATGGATCATAAGGGGGTTTTGGCGATAGTCGCTATGCTTAACAAGCGGGTTGGCAAGCGCAGTACGGGATGCTGATGCACGGAAAGTGGCTGCTGCCCATCTTCTGGAGGTACCCCTTGGCAGATACCTACTGAATCCACGGGCAAGATATAAGAGGAAACGCGCCTAAACTACTTAACCGATTTTAAAGATTCTTTCACCAATGGAGAGTTACATTATCAGCGAGTAACATATGCTATATTTTATCTCCGTGTTTCCACGGGAACGAGAACTACGTGAGTGAAACCGCTGGGTGCTGCCATTATAAAATAATAAAAAAAGATGTTGCAAATATTTTCTAGGTAAGTTCGTGATGTCACAGAAGAGTAAATAAATAATAAATTCATAAATTTAGTATTAGGTATCATCTAGTGTATAATATCTGTTAAATTTCTATTTGTTGGCGATAGGCAAGCGTTTGGCCAACACCTTAGACAGGATACAAGTAAAGATATAGCATATGATGGAGCACAATAGTCTAAAAAAACCTATGCACTCTGGGTTACTTCTTTGCTTTCCCTCACAAAAAACAGTTTTCTAAAGCGAACGAATTCAATAATGTGCTTTATTCAATTTAAATTTGTTTTGTTTTAAATTGTAAATTGTTGTTTTGTTTCAAATTGTAAGTTGTAAATTGACTATTACTGACTAGGCTTTTGCTCTAATGAACAAACACTTTAAAAGTGACTTCAAAGTTAAATCGATTTTTTATTATCATATATTTTTAATCTATTGAATCTTTCCTTTTAAAACAAGTAACTGGCGAAATTGGCCATCCTGCTCACTTACGCCAACCCTTTATATTGGGCTTCGGTCTTAATAAAACTTTGGTTATTAAACTAACGTTGGGCAGATCTTGAGGTTAGTTAAAACCTTGAAGGGTCTTTAGAACTAGAATGTCTAAGAAAATTATTATTCTTAGTTTATTTCAATCAAAAATAGAAGTAGCCTTTTCATAAAGTTATTGAATTTTTTGGTAAATCCTTTTGTTTTAATTATGTTAGTTTTAGCTTTTATTAATACTTTTATTTCTGCAACACAGTTTTCTTAATTATCGCAGTATTTCAACGTTTTAATTAGTTTATGTAACAAAACGTGTATTTTGCCAAATATTTTTTTTTAATTTCTATTTGAATTTTTTGAACTTACCTACCGAAAAATTGGATTATAATACATTTTATTCAGAGAGCGAGTAAAAAAATTAAACTTAAGTTATCCAAAAAAGCCTCGGTCAAACAAAAGCGGTCAGCGTTAGCGACGCGTAAAAAAATCCGATTATGAACTCAGGATCATTCATTCTTCACATCACACCACTAGTAAAATTGTAAATAAATATATCAAAAACAAATACGAATTCCCATTTTTTTTTTCCTTACAAAAGTACTTGTTTTTATGGCCACTTTACCTACCCTTTTGCGTTAGTACACATATTATAATAAATCCTCTATATATAAAAATGAATCGCCAAAATGTATGTAAGCGCATAAGTTCACTGCGCCAAATCGAGCCCCTGTTTGCGCAAGGCTTTTTAGTTTGTTTGACGTCCTCGCTACTTTTCGACATTATTAATGTACCTTAAAATACGTTAAAAATACGCGTCCAATAGTTTTTGCTAATCCACGTAGATTAGCAAAAACTATTGGACGATAAATATCAGAATAGGAAATTTAGTCAAGTAGCCTGTTTGTAGATAATAGGGGTTAAAGTATGAAATTGCCGTTTCATTGTACTTCGAATTGACATAGAACCTTCATGGTTTGTGATTTGAGAGTGAAATATTAAATTAAATATTTTGAGTGAATACGGGTTCCGACGCAGAACTAACGCGGCAGAAACAGCTCGCAATATCAATGTTGCGTTTGGAGAGGGGACTGCTAATGAACGCACCGTGTGATTTTGGTTTAAGCGCTTTCGTGATGGAAACTTTGTTATTCACTATAGTTTTCTCCGATCTGGTCAAGCAATAACGGCAGATGTCTACTGTGCCGAACTCCGAACAATGATAGCAAAACTAGCAGTGAAACAGCCCCGACTCATGAATCTATCTTCACCATTGTTGCTCCATGATAACGCGAGACCTCATACAGCACGAGAAACCGTTTTAACTCTACAGAAAATGCAATTAGAAACCATTCGTCGCCCTCCGTATTCGCCAGACCTTGCTCCAACGGACTACTATTTTCGTTATTTGGACAATTTTCTACGTGATAAAAAGTTTTCTTCTCAGGAGGCAATACAAAATGCTTTCACACAGTTTGTCGAATCTAGATCACCAGAGAGTTCTATCGTAAAGGCATAAATGACCTTCTTATTTGATAGCAGCAATGTATAGATAATAATGGTAATTATTTTGATTAAATAAATATGTTAAATTAAAAAAAAACTAATTTCAATTTTTCAGTACAAATCGGCAATTTCATACCCTAATATTTCTTTTTGGCAGATTTTTTTCTAGGCTCACCGTCATCCATAATAGCGGTAGTGACGTTGACACCAGTGTACCCCTGCGCCCAGGCAGCTTCCACATTCAAATCCAGCTTCGGTTTCCCGCCATTTTGCCCAGTATTCTTCAGGTACCTGAAACATTCACGCTTTCTCAAGACAATTTTCATTTGTGGGAGTTTTTAGTTGTTTCTATTTAAGAATAGGATTAGAGGTTAGGAATTATAATATATATATATATATATATATACCTCTACTTATATTTTCTTACTGTAGCCTTTGTTATAAATGTTTTAAAACATTGATTCAAAGGCTTTTTATTCTGTGATATTAACAAATAATAAATCTATGTATATGTCTAAACTGAGACATTTTTCCACCACTTTATTAACGCTACAGACGAAATTAGAGAGCGAGGAAAAGAAGCGAGGTTTCATACTCGCTGTTTCCGGTAGGTATTCACTTATACAATTGCATTATCATCATCATCTTCCGCAGGCCATTTTTTTCTTATTTTTCTGGCAGCGACATGTGCAGCAGTCCTCGCTTCATAGCTGCGGGGATCCCTTCCGTGAGGTTTAAAGCCTGTCTGCTGGACCGCTGTGTGATACTGAAACTAGACTGTCCACTTACCATTGCAGAGGAAAGTAAGGATCCCTAGGGTCGGAGGCTGAGCGAGCCTCCGGCAGCGACAGGTGGAGCAGTCCTCGCTTCACAGCAGCGGGGATGCCGTCCGTGAGGCTGAGGCGATAGCCTCGCTTCACGCGCTTGAAGCCGGTCTGCTGGACCGCTGTGTGCACCTGGGGACAAAAGGTTTTAAAAGTTATTTTTCTCTTACTTAGCGGTTTTGTAGTTTTTTTTCACTTAGTAGTGTTAAACCGCACTTTGTAGCCTAGCTAATAGATAATTTACTGTAATTTTTATGTTTTTTGCTGGTTTAAGTAAAAAAGAAGGAAAATAATTATTTTACTGTTTGGTTTGGAAATGTACTACCAGTACCAGTGAGAGTAACATTTTGATTAGAATTGTTTCCATGAAATAGGCGATTTGGTTTTGATTTTGTCGCGTTTTCGTTCAGCGCAACAGAAAGAAAGAAATCGTTTATTTGTGCCAAAATGAAAAAAACAGTACAGAAGCTGGTTTCTCAGCTGTAGGTGAAGAAACCTTTGCAAACGTAAGTAATACTAGTCTCCGCTAACCGGAGAGGCTTGAAATTTCGTTATCTGTTCCTAATCTCCGGTTTAAAAGGGCGCCATTTCCTTTAGAAGGTGTGAAATCAGATTTCAGTAAACTCAAGCAATGAAATACAAGGCGCCTGGATGAATGTTCCAGGAAGAATAGAACTGTGCTTTCTTATAATATATGACACAGCACCACGACAAGTAAAACGAACAAAATTGGCGGGATATTTTATTCTATATTTAACTTTTAATCATTTTTTTTGAGGATGAAATACAAGGTGCCTGGAGGAACGGAAGTTCGAGGAAGAATAAAACTCTGCTCAATTTTGATCATCATCATCTAGGACGTAGGATGTCCACTGCTGGACATGATGAAGTTTGAAGTGACCTGCATCCACCGCCGACGTGCGATTTTTACCAGATCCTCTGCCCATCTTGTTGGTGGACGTCCTACGTTGCGGTTGCCGGTCCGTGGCCTTCACTCGAGAACTTTCGGCTCCATCGGCTATCTGTTCTGTAAGCTGCATGTCATGCCTGCCCATTGGCACTTCAACGTCCCAATCCATCAATCCATTTGGCTATGTCGGTGACCCGAGTTCTGCTACATATCTCATTTCTGGTCCGATCACGTAGAGAAACGCCGAGCATAGCCATCTCGATAGCTCGTTGAGCAACTCTGAGCTTATGCATACATAAGGCATTAACACACATTGAAGAGTTTCGTCTTAAGGCACTGAGGTATTTGTAACTTTGGTAATTTATATACGAGGAGATGTCTGCCAGTGTGATTACCGTTTAACTTAATCTGTTCTCATTCGTCCGTGTTCCAAATTTAAATGCTTCAATCAGTACATAAAAGTGCGTTTTATTCACTGTTTTTGGTAAAACAACTTCACTATTTTGAGAGGCAACGGTAAAAAATTTAAGAAGTTAAGATTAAAACACCAATTCTTATGAACTTTCGAAATGTTAAATAAATGAAATACGTTTTGAATTTATCATATTATTGGGACTTAAATTCATAAAACGTACACACGTTTTATTTTGGTGTGGTTTGTTATAATAAATATATAAAGAAGAGCAAAATATCTTTCGTCTACGATACGGATCATTATATTACAAGTTTTTCTTAATATTATATTCTAAAGCCCAGTACATGTAGTACACTGAAAAAAATGGTTACCAAATTAGTAAAGGTTGGCTGAATTACATGAAAACTATGATAAATATAACAAAAACTCGCTAAATTTCGCTATTGAACTTACAAAACAAAAAAGGTTGAATTTGGTACCAGAGTTTTGATGTAACTCAACAAAGAATATTGTACATTTTACCAAACAAATGTCAACAATTTAGTCTGGTTGATTTTATCATAAAAATATGATAAATATTACCAGACCTCGCGGTTGAACTTACAAGACTAAAACGGTTCAGGTCAAAATATAGTCCCTACCAGAGTTCATGGTGTAAATTACCAAAGAATATTGTACATTTTACCAAACAAATGTAGACAAGTTAGTCTGGTTGATGTTATCATAAAAATATGATAAATATTAGCAGACCTCGCGGTTGAACTTACAAGACGAAAACGGTATAGGTCGAAATATAGTCCCTACCAGAGTTCATGGTGTAAATTACCAAAGAATATTGTACATTTTACCAAACAAATGTAAACAATTTAGTCTGGTTGATGTTATCATAAAATATGATAAATATTACCAGACCTCGCGGTTGAACTTACAAGACTTAAACGGTTCAGGTCAAAATATAGTCCCTACCAGAGTTCATGGTGTAAATTACCAAAGAATATTGTACCTTTTACCAAACAAATGTCGACAATTTAGTCTGGTTGATGTTATCAAAAAAATATGATAAATATTACCAGACCTCGCAGTTGAACTTACAAGACTAAAACGGTTCAGGTCAAAATATAGTCCCTACCAGAGTTCATGGTGTAAATTACCAAAGAATATTGTACCTTTTACCAAACAAATGTCGACAATTTATTCTGGTTGATGTAATCATAAAAATATGATAGATATTACCAGACCTCGCGGTTGAACTTACAAGACTAAAACGGTTCAGGTCAAAATATAGTCCCTACTAGAGTTCATGGTGTAAATTACCACAGAATATTGTACATTTTACCAAACAAATGTCGACAATTTAGTCTGGTTGATGTAATCATAAAAACATGATAGATATTACCAGACCTCGCGGTTGGACTTACAAGACTAAAACGGTTCAGGTCAAAATATAGTCCCTACCAGAGTTCATTGTGTAAATTACCAAAGAATATTGTACATTTTACCAAACAAATCTCGACAATTTAGTCTGGTTGATGTTATCATAAAAATATGATAAATATTACCAGACCTCGCGGTTGAACTTACAAGACTAAAATGGTTCAGGTCAAAATATAGTCCCTACCAGAGTTCATTGTGTAAATTACCAAAGAATATTGTACATTTTTTTACCAAACAAATGTCAACAATTTAGTCTGGTTGATGTAATCATAAAAATTTATTTATTTGTGATACAAATTTTACACAGTAATAATAATAAACAAACAGGTATCACAAATCGGACCTGGCTCAGCATTGTGTTAGCTGCGTGAACAACTAACGCTGATCTTCCGCCAGAACCGACAGTGATGTCACGGATGTAACCACATTCTTATACATACAATAAAACCACAAAGAACTTACAAACAAAAAAAACATTAAAATAAAAGATTGAGTTGGATCAAAAAAAAAAAATAGAACCGTAATCTATAACTTAAATAAGTAAGAAACAAATCCATGTGGGAAATCTAATTGTCAAACTTATAAACCAAAAAAACCTATATATGATACTGATGTCATGTTTGAGATCTTTCTGGTCTAATTGCTTATCAAATATGATAAATATTACCAGACCTGGTGGTTGAACTTACAAGACTAAAACGGTTCAGGTCAAAATATAGTCCCAACCAGAGTTCATGGTGTAAATAAATTACTATAAATCTAAAATTTAAAAACACCCCCCCCCCCCACACACAAGTAGCTGATCATCATGAGACCCTCATTTAATGAGTCACATAGCAAAAGCTGCTAAAACTGAACATAACAACAAAAGGAGGATGGCGAAATCGGACCCACCCGTTTAAAAATTAACTAACCGTTTACGTGCTAGTTTGTGTTGATTATAATAACAAGTTTATAAGAGTTTTATTAAAAAATATTGAGTCATTAGAAGTTGGGAATCAAAAGTACGAAGTGATTCTAACCAATGAAATCCAAGTAGTAGAAGGAAGATTGCCTCAGACATAGCAGTAGTAGATTTTTCTTTTGAGGCAGTACTGTTTGGATCGATAATGTGCCCAAAGAATTCGCGAATTCTTTCTAGACAAAGGGTTGAGAGCCGCCTGAATAACCCATAGTCTTTATTGTTGTAGGTAGACTGCAGATTAGCCGTTCACAGAATATACGTTTACATAATCAACAAAATTCAAACCTATTTCTTTCATATTTTCATGTACTTAAAGAGATCAGTGATCTTATCTTAGATTGTATAGCAGTAAAACGTACCTACGTACCTACCTACGTAAATTTGCGTTATTACACCGACCTTGATACGTACGGCTTGTAATAAAAATACCTATAGTTCATTTTTCATTTCAGATGACTATTTAGGATCTATAATGGTTTAAAGTTAGTTATCAACCATTATCAACAAAAAAATTCAATATTGATAGGTAAATAAAACTATGATAAAGTTCTATAGGTCTTAATAACGTACAAAATAACTCAATTTGAAATAAATAAATAATAATATTATACTTAATCCTAACTAAAATGTGTAAAATAAAAATAATAATTTTAAAAGTCAAAAACCCGACTCCGTCTAAAATGACTTCAAATAAAAACTAAAAAGAAATAAACAAGACAGTCGGACTCGGAACCTAGCGACTAACAGTCGGGACCCAATAGACATAGACAGACAGCTCAAAACTTGCCAATAAATGGGTCCCGACTGATAAAGTTGCTAGGTTCCGACTGACTTGTTATTTTCTTTTTAGTTTTTATTACACGGAGTCGGGGTTTAAATTTTTTTAATTATTATTTTTTTAATAGATCTGGTTGCAAATCACATGTTTTCAAAGCATAGAATCATACCTACATCCTACATCTGTGGATTAAACGGTCGCCGGTGCATATTTCTTAGTGACATCTTACAAATATACCTACCTACCTATCCTACAATTTTATTGGTAAATTAGATTGTAACCAACAAGCGACCCGCCCCGACTTCGCACGGGTGCAATGCTGATACTAAATATACCATGTATGTATTATAGATACAAACCCTACTCTTGAATCACTCTGTCTATTAAAAAAAACCGCATTTAAATCCGTAGTTCTAATGATCTAAGCTTTAGAATCATCATTTCAGCCATAAAACGTCCACTGATGAACATAGGCCTCCCTCATGGATCTCCATGAGGGGTAGTTGCCATTCTCACCACGCTTGGCAGGCGGGTTGGTAAGCGCAGTATGGAATGTTGATACACGGATAGACGCTGCTGCCCATCTTCCGGAGGTATCCCTTAGCAGGCTCTTACTGCATCCATGGGCATGGGGTATCATCCTACTGCCGGCACCCCACGGCGGTACTGCACAAGCTTTAGAATAATAAGTAATAAATAACGCATAGAAGCCGCGTCTAGAACAAAACACGAGCGATATCGTGTGTCCACTTCATTTTATTTGTGTGCGTGAACTGAATGCATCTACGTTCCTTAAACGCACACAAATATGGCTTTCAGAGTTACCATTACCAGGCCGTTAGCCAATAATTATGGGAAAACGAATGAAGAATGGGATATCGTTCAACGCGTTTAGAATGTTTGATGTGTGATGTGTTTTATTAATATTATAGGTAGGTATGTATTAATTGCTGACATCTAAAAAATGGTTTTGATATCAACACGGCGGAATTAGATAATTATTCTGTGATATCAATTAATAAGTAGTAAGTGTTGTGTGTCGCCGCTGCGGCAGAAGTATTTCTTTTATACTGAATCTGGTCACACTGTAACTTAGTTCTAAGGTAGTCCTCAGCACACGCCCGTAAGCATAATAATAATCTTCTGCATAGTATTTTAATACTTTTTCAGTATGAAAATACTGAATCTGGTCACACTGCCGCTGCCCCCACTTCCCCACTTGCTAGCGCGTCGCTCGCGCCTCGCCGCGTGCGTGGCGTTGTTTCTTTTTGCGCGAACTCTCTCGCCAGCTAGTCGCTTTGCTAAAGTTTTCTCGCAGTGCTTGGTTTCACGTACCTAATAATGGATAGTGACCTTGAAGAGGACTTAAGTGTGGGTGTCGCCAAATATTTGAAGGAATGGGGATTGTCTGACGAGACCATATCAAACTTTGAAGGTGAGTGCCTATTTTGATCGATATTATATACCTATATTTTTAATAATGCGTGTCAATGAACGAAGAATTCAACTTGAAACGGAGATAGCCCTTCTTTTGTCAAGGCCCGATATCCCACGTGTTTTTTTGTAAATCACTATCACTACAAAAGGGTCAGAGTATAGAAGGGGACGATAAGTATTTAGGATGCCTAGATATTGACCTAGAAATAGCGGTTAGGTACCTACCTAATTAGCTATTTTACCTTGATAGATTTACAAAACGAACTTCAGTAAATTTTACCAGATTGATTTGGTTGGCATACATTTCCACTGCACAACCGTTTAAAATTCAAACCGTTGTGTTTCTCCATCCCTGTTAAATTTGGAGTAATTAAATTTTTTTTCGTTTTGCTCTCAGTGGCACGGTGAATTTCTTTGCCGCTTGACGCTCAAAAGATTCAAGAAAGTACGGAATCCTTACGTCGACTGAAACGTGATGATGAACAAGATACCTTGGGCTAGATACTGCCCAAGAGCAAACCCATTTGCAATAATATATTATCCACTAGTTTGGTTACGCGAAAATAATTTTTCGACCCTTAATTGGTTTGCGTTTTGGCGGGAAAAACGGCGGGCGCTCCGCGGGCGCTCCGCGTCAGCGCTAAGTGGATACTGGCTCGGTTTTTACAATGGAGCGTAGCGTGGTATTTACGCTCTATGGAAAGGGTTTGAATGAAGCTTGTCAGTAGAATCATTCATAATGTAGTCTGTGTTCGGGATATACAGCGTAAAAATTATTTTCTATTAATTATTGATTTAATTTTATATAAAAAATACTTTTGTTTGTAATTCAAAATGTATTATCATATATCTACATGTTTTGCGGTATATACATAGTATGTGGTATAACCTCACTATATATAACATAACATTTAGGTGTCTTAGAACAAAATATTTTTTGATCGTAATTATAAAGTGCATTTTTTATGCATTTTTTTTGCATAATCTTTTTTTTAATTTTAATTTAATCGAATAAAATTATTTTTTCTTGGGCTACGTAAATTTTATTTGTTATTGTCATTGTCAACTTCATTGAGAAGGCTACAAAACAAAGAAGAAGTTGATAAACACCATAGTTTAAAAATGACAATTGTTTTCGTGGAACGATGACTCACCGATGACTCACTGGTCAGTTTACTTACCAAAACCAAACGACGGCTAAAAAATCTTGGTAAGTAAACTGACCAAAACCAAACGAGCGGTTATAGAGGTATATAAATAAACTTATATCGTGGTTCTTTTTTTTTCAGATTGAACTGGATTTCGAATCCAAGTTCAAAGGATCAGAGCTCCGACTATTCAAAAAAAGGCCCATATTTTTAGAGAAAGCTCTCATTCATTTGAAAACAAGTTGCTTCTGTTGTGTCATTAAATTGATTGAGGAAAATCCAAGTAAAGGTTGGTTATTAAGTAGACCTACTCGTATCGATCAAAACTTTCAAGAATTTCACACAAAAACCGAACTTGACGTTTTTTTGTGAAATTCGTGAATGTTTTTATACTAAAACCATTTATATTTTTTTAGTATATTTAAAGTGTATTATAATAGCAAATAGCTTTATAATAACAGAAAGAGTTCTGGAGGTTTAGCAAAAAAATCTCTGATAACCAGACTGGCTAAACTTCTTAATAAAACTTATAATATTGTCTTCGGTTTCCGCGATTGTCACTCATTTAAATAAAACACTTTGAACGGATTTTATCGCGTGTATAAAAAAAATTGGCTCATCTGGCATACTGTATGTAATGTACCTACACCTTTATTTTTTAATTCAGACTATTAAAGTGGGTAGTTAGCACAAAGTTATTTTGACAGAGCAAAACTATGTTTTTCTTAGTCCACCTTTGACAACAGTAACTGTAAAGTTATCGAAACGTCAGGGAGGCTCAATAATGAATACACGTGGTAAAATTCGTTTAAAGTGTTTTATTTAAACTAATAACATAAACCAATTATTCTAACTTATTCCATTTTTATTTTTCAGATGTTAGAGACTTCTGTTATTGTGCGACAATCGGATATAAAATAGTTCCAATTGTGAGAATACAGTGCAAAGAGTCCATCTGTATGGCAAAAAAAATCCATAAAGCCAAGCATTCAAGAAGCTATGAACAGTTTCATTCTTCATGCAAAGGTATGTATAATTTAACTTTTAAGACTATTGTGAGATGACGACTTTTCCATACTAACAACGATTTCCACCCCCTAAGCGTTAACCACGTTGAATTACGTTCCGAACCCCTCTAAATAAAATTATGAGTAATACCTAAGCAATACCTAATTGTATTTTCTCAAACATCCAAGGAAATGTCGTTCTTAACTTCGTGATTATACCTCTAGAACGCGAAGCACGTCTTTGTACAGCACACATTGAAGATTCGTTCCAATTTCAAAATAAGAGGTCTGTATAGGAATTTCATAGGTTTTTCAGTATAAGCAAACGCAAATAAAAAGAGCCCTGTCAAACTCGTTGCGCAATATAAATGACTACTGTGCAACGAGTTTGACAGGGCTCTTTTTACGTGCGTTAGCTTATAGGTATAAGTACTAATTTTGCAAATGGCAGAGGAGGGGGGAGGAGGAGAAGCGTTTGTGATAATGTTATTTATACGGGAAACAACGCTAACTAATAGGAAATGTGCTTTTCCAAACAGGAACACTCCCATTGGATGGCGTGGCGTTGACAGATAAAGTGGACTTATGGTGGCGACATCACGGTGATAACGTTTTAAGGAAAGTATATAGCCGTGAAACTAGGGTCACTTCGGAAATGTTCTTATATCTCCTAAATTAGATCAATTTTCAATAATTTATTAATAAATAAATGTCGTTCTGTAGTTGTCCCAAAAAACTTGCACAAAACTCAGGCCGCTTTTTGTTGTGCAAGTTTTTTGGGACAACTACAGAACGACAAATTTTTTACAGTGATTTAATACATATTATAGGTGTTTCCCTAGTATCTAACAGGCGGAAATTATTGAAAATTGATCTAATTTAGGAGATATAGGAACATTTTCGAAGTGGCGCTAGTTTTGCGGCTATACTTAACGCAAATTCCGAATGCGGGCACCCTGGTGCCTGGTACGGCTTATCAGCATCCTGGCCGAAACCTGGCAGCCTTGTGTCCTTTAAAATAAGAAAGGTTTTGAATCCTATACTGATATAATTTTAAGATGAGTGATCTACTGATTATTTAATTGTATTTTTGATTGGTAAAATAAATTTTATGATATGTACTAAAAATGAGTTTATTTTACTTTAAACCACCGTTTTTATTAAGCCTTTAAATAAGGTTACTGGTAATTCGACGTATTCTAGAAATTGCTGATTTTCGGCTAGCCTACATGACCTTTTTAACTGCAAATTGTGAACTTTACTGTATATATCCCTAAAAATAAAATGTTGAATTACCAATAAGCCTGTATATTTTTGAAGTGTTTGTCGAACGGTCTTAAATCTTTTAATTTTTTTAGATCCTGTATTTCTTGTATGGTTTTTTCTTCTACTTTATTTTTAGGGTGTGGTATCATTGAAAATTAGAAACTTAGTAGCTAATCTGCAATATTGCTGACATGGTACACACCTACTTACGTGGCCACTGCTGGCCACGAAATTAGTACGTAGTTTGAAAATCTAAACTGCAATATGATTTTACTCTCATACCATGTCAGCAATATTGCAGATTAGCATTACATTTTACTAGCATACATTTTACTAGTGTTAGTTTGATAAATTAACCAAACTAACATCAGTAAAATTTACACTATTTATTTGGTATGTTTTACTAAACTAAGACCGGTACAATCAGACAAGCACTGATAAAATATTGGTAGATATTACCAAACAAATGTTAGGAAAAATACGAAACAAACATGATAGACAATACTTAATTGTATTTGATAAAATCTACGATACACTTCTGGTAGATAATACAATATTATCTCTGATAAAAAGCACGATACACATCTGATAGATTATACTAAACTGACCTTGATAAGAACTGCATTACACATCTGGTAGATATTACCAAACAACCTTTGGTAGTAACTAAAATTAAATCTGGTAATTATTACCAAAATAACGCTGATAAAAAAGACCAAACGTGATAAGTAAATACTGCAAAATGTTGTTTGGTAGAGTTTACCAAATAAAATAGATTATACTTACGAGTTAAGTTTAGTGTTCTCTATCAAACTGATTTAATACATTCTACCATATAATAAGTGCTATCCACCAAATTTTTGTTGTATATTTTACCAAATACCTTTGCATTTTCTATTAAACTACCTTCGGTAATTTGTACCAACAAAAAGTAACAGTAGAACATGCAAAATGTATTTGGTAAAAAAGACAAGTATGTTGGGTAAAATATACAATATCACTTTGGTAGATTGCAGCAAACTATACATTGTACTTTTTTACTAGGGTACTTTGATAAAAAGGTTAATAAAGTATTTTGGTAAAAATTATACCAAAGTACTTTGGTGAGAAATTTTACCAAGTTACTTTGGTAAAAAATTATACTAAAGTACTTTGGTGAGAAATGTTACAAGTCACTTTGGTAAAAAAATATACTAAAGTACTTTGGTGAGAAATGTTACAAGTCACTTTGGTAAAAAATTATACTAAAGTACTTTGGTGAGAAATGTTACTAAACTACATTGGTAAAAAAATGAACAAAACATAGGTGTAATCTACCAAATAAATTTGGTACAACACCAACATAAGAAGTTTGGTAAAATCAACAAAAATTCGTGATAGGACCGAAATCAACCTAAAACTTTAGTAACATTTACGCAAAATCTGTTAAATCCAACCTAACATTTTTTTCAGTGTACGTAAAAATAGATGGTACAAAAATATTAAGCATAAAAACAGCTCTTATTTAACTGAATCACGATATATTGTATGTTGTTGAATAGGCTCTATTACTCTCGTCGTCCCTTTCACAAAATATCATGCATCACGTCATAACGTGAAAAACCTACTTACCTATATTTTGTAGATATTTCTATTAAACGTGTCGTGGGGTGCCGGCAGTAGAATATATTCTCATTTTACTCGTTTAAATTAAATCTAAATTAGGGGGTCTCCCATACAAAACATAATTTTATTGCCGCTTTTTGCTCGATATTAATAACGGCAACAGGTAGACGCTGAATGAAATATTCACGGAATATTTAGTTGTATAATCATTTCAATTAAAATAAACTAAGGGGCAAATACAACCTATTAAAGTAATGATAAAGATAAAAATAGGTTTATGAGGCAGAATACATCCGGCCACAGCGCTGGTTTTCCGTGGTTACTCTTTTTAGCAGGTGCTAGCGGCTGCTGTATGCGCACAAGATGAAAATGATTATGACCGACTACAAAATTCTTTATTTAAAAACAATATTTCAATATAAATTTAAATAATATAAATAATAAGAGACAACTACAAAAAACATTCCACATTCCAATGTGTGAAGAGATTTGAGCGTGCAGGAATAAGGAAACAAAACCGCATTCTGAATGCAAAGTGTTAGTTTTCTAGTACGAGCGAGCAAACATTCCCCGAAAACTCTATCGGCAAAGTTGAGCCTAGAAAGTATAAGCGAGTTACACAATAGTATTCGAAGGTCAACGCTTATGTGCTCGCGTATAATGGTACGGAACCTTTCGTGCGCGGGTCCGACTCGCACTTGACCGATTTTTTCATACGGGGATTACTCACGTAGTATTAAAACGTTGGAGATTGTTCTGACAAGTATCGATATTTCAATGAAATCATCTTCATGGTATTGAATGAGCAGCACCCTCCGCGCGTAGGGATGACCAAACAAAAATGGTTTCGTAGTCTTAATAGCACCACAGCTCATATATCAGTTTGTGCGCCCCCTTAATAATAACCATGGCAGTAATTCCCTGGGCAGACTGTCAGTTTTGGAGAGAGGTCGACAGCGTGATCCATCAACTGTAATCCGTCCGGCCTGCTCGCTTGTGCCAGATTAGGTATTGGGCTGAGATTACGCCAAAATAGCCCTTGACTCAAAGGTTAGTTAGAATTCTAATGATTATTATTTTGACGGGTTATCTCAGACGAAAGTCTACAATCAGTGTGTGTTACCAGTGATGACATATGGAACCGAGACGTGGTCATTCACGATTGGCCTCATGAATAAGCTCAGAGTCGCTCAACGAGCTATGGAAAGGGCTATCTATATTCGGGGTTTCTTTACGGGATCGAATCAGAAATGAGGAGATACGTAGAATAACTCGGGTCACCGACATAGCCAAGTGGATTAACACGTTGAAGTGGCAATGGGCAGGCCATGTAGATCGCAGGACAGATGGCCGATGGCGAAAAGTTCTCGAGTTGAGGCCACGCACCCGAAAACGCAGCGTAGGACGTCCACCAACAAGATGGGCTGACGACCTGGTGAAGACCGCAGGTTGACGGTGGATGCAGATCGCTTCCAACCGCAATATATGGAAATCCATGAGGGAGGCCTATGTGTGAAATGGTGATGATGATGATGATATGAAACATCACACTGCGAGACAAAAATCGTCGATGCTGTCAATAAATCTGCTAAACTGAAGTGGGACTGGGCCGGACATGTACACCCTATGGACGGTTTCTACGAACCTGTTATTGATCTCGTCCACTGATGCATCTACTTCTAGACAGTCAAAGCGATTTGCTAGTTCGAGTTGAAAGCTCTCGAAGTTTTGTATATGTGAGCGAGTGGGTCGGAACGTAGACTTTATCAAACAAGACCTTTCAAGTTTAACGTTTATATTCAGTGTGCCTCTAAGAATTCGGTGATCACTGCCGGTTTTCACCCTGTGAATCACAGAGACATCATTGAATATTCGTTTCTTATTGGTCAAGATAAAATCAATCTCATTTCTCGTGGAACCGTTGGGACTCATTCGGTCCATTTCCTGCGATCTTATGCAATCTGTTAATTTAACACCTAGAATACAGCGCTCCATCGCCCTTCGGCAGACTCCGAGGTTTGATCGCTGAAGAGATGTCAAATACCAGGTTTCTGTACTACACGTTAAGTTAGGAAGGTAGTTTGAGGCCTTGTCTCTTCGACGTATGATCTTTCCTTGTCTTTCCTGGAAAGAGGCTATCTGGCCGAGGTAAAAAAGTAATAATAATACATCGTCGTATGCAATCTCTCTACCTAGTGCGCAGATTTTATATTAGTCATAACCTTGGTCTTTGACTGGTTCATTGATAAGCCGATCGAAAGGCTCGCGTTGCTCACCATCATCTGTTGTAGTTGATGCGATGTTGTTGAGAACATAACGATGTCATCGGCGAAAATAGCCCATAATAAATAATACGAGGATCATTACTCACTTCTCCCTTTTCAGTAGACTTGAAATTGGGTACGAACTGAGGTTGGTACCTATTATATTAGTTATTCTATAATAGGCTAGTACAGTACCTACGCAATTACTAGTTCAGAAATTCCATTAGAATATTCAAAGTGAAGTCGTTTTAGATGTAGATTTTTACTCGTTGACTGCATTATTCATTTTATTCAGATGATGTTTCTTTGCAAGTTGCTTCAAAGCAATCTCGGCAAGTTTCGTCGCTTTTCGCCTACAGCTGATGCAATAAGAGTGACTTCAAGAAAATGAATCAAGAGATATGCACCTTCTTATATCCGAAAGATCAAGGTCCAAAAGATCCGTCTACATAATGGGCCGTGTCGGTACTAAACGATTACCTGATAATGTGCGCAAATGATAAAGTGGTGGAAGGCCACTGGCGCATTCAAAAGTTGTCTACTCATTATGAGTAGACTCTGTTTAGTAAATATAATCATCATAATCATTTCAGCCGTAAAAATCCACTACTGAACACTGGGCTCCCTCGATCTCCATGAGGGGTAGTTGCCATACTCACCACGCTTGGCAGGCGGGTTGGCGAGCACAGGATGGGATGTTGAGACACGGAAAGACGCTGCTGCCCATCTTCCAGCAATTCAGTATGGATTGCCAAGGTGTTTCAAGGAACATGATCACCCAAAGGAAAGACTCACTCTCAAAGGAAAGCTGTTTGCCATTCAAGAGAAACTTAGAAGGGTATTGTTTTTTACAGGCTTTTATTTAGTTTGCCATGTATGTATGTAATTATGTTTGTTCGCGGAATATTGCAACTCAATTTTAAAGCAGATATTTTCACCCAATTGAGCTAAATTTTGTATACATGTTGTCCTTGGATGAAAATATATGGTCAGCTGTGACTTTACTCTGAATCCAACATGGCGGAACATCCAAGATGGCGGACTACATAAATTTAATGTACTCCTATAATATGGGTAACAAATGAAAGGGCTTGCTGAGAATAATCAAAAAATTAAATGACGTCACTCTGAATCCAAAATGGCGGAACACCCAGGACTGGACTGGACTGGACTGGACTGGACTGGACTGGACTGGACAAAGTATAAGGGCAGTCATTGTCTTGGCCTCAAAGAGATAACACCTTTCTTAATAGTATCTATAATCCTGTAAAAGTTAATCTATTCTAATCTTAATACATTTTTTTAAATTTATTTATTTAAGATATGACATCCAACACTACACATAATGTACATAACAATAAGGTTTAAAAATGTTAAATAATAATAATAATAAAGACATTTATTTCAGGCTTCAACTAAAATAAGTTACAGATGGTAATAAAATTATTCTACGGCTCATATAAATACATATATACCTTACAGTCTCACATACATTAAAAAAAAATTGTTAAAGCCTGGTGCTCCCGTAATCACAGGACGTCACAGCATGTACAAAATTAAAGCGGCAACAAACAATTACGTGTTATTTATTACCTACGATCTTTTTTCAAAAAGAGTTAAATAATTTGTTATTATAAAGTTTATCTATTTCCGTCTTGTTATTGGTAAAGCATGACCACCCCAACAATGAAAAGGGTAGGTAAATTTGTTTGGAGGTATGTATTGTTGAAGTGAAAGACAAGAAGCAGCAACGATAATAGTTTATTCATCAGCAGACGACAAGGAAAAGAGAGCTGTACATCATGTTTTCTTAATTTATAGGCTTGTTCTATTACCACCTCCACTTGGTCGGGCCTACCGACATTCGTCATGCCGGCCCTTCTGCGACAGATGGCAGCACTAGTCTTAACGTATCCGATTCGTAACATTTCTTATAAATTATTTTAATTGTGGCCACACTGTGACAGATACCATGGAATGATTTAAAACGAAATGTCAACGTCAAGACCAGCTGTCACAAGTCAGTTGTTTACATTTGAAAATATCAATTATATTTAATGCGTGAGATTGCGGTTAAAATATTGTAAAAGTTACTATTAATGACAGTAAATAACATGAATAGTGAATACTAGGTTACAAAAAGGTGCAAAGCTTGCTTTCAGACATAGTGAATACATGGATTACTGAATTTATTTAAAATGATGGCTTACACTCGGCCTTTCCTGACAAATGGTTACGCCCTCGGAACAGTGTTCTAATACAAAGGGCCTTTCAAAGTAACATTTTGAAACAAATTAAAATAAAAGTTTATCATAATCAGCAAAACATTTTGACCAAATTTACAATTTAAAACCAGAAACTTAAAAATTAACCATCACATCACATTCGATTTCACATCCGCAGTCGGCCTTTCCTGACAATATTACGTCCTCGTAATGCATGTAGTACACAAATTTAATGAATACTAAATACATTTATACAATATTTGTCTTTTGCAAATGAACCAGTGCTTATTGTGATCTAATTAAATTTCTTATGCTATGTTTACACAGGTCTTGATTTTCATTTTGTGGTATTTATAGAGTACAGTAGGTATATACCATATAAATTATTATTCTAAAACAATAAATGACAATTATAGTTGGCTAAAATAAACATTTGCTATCATAACATTTTGTTTTATTTGCTTACAGATTCAAATCCGTTTATAACAGTGGGACAAACCCGTTTTATTTAAGTGGGACACACCCGTTTTATAACAGTGGGACACACCCGTTTTATAACAGTGGGACACACCCGTTTTATAACAGTGGGACACACCCGTTTTATAACAGTGGGACACACCCGTTTTATAACAGTGGGACACACCCGTTTTATAACAGTGGGATACACCCATTTTATTAAAGTGGGACACACCCTTTTTATAACAGTGGGACACACCCGTTTTATAACAGTGGGATACACCCGTTTTATAACAGTGGGACACACCCGTTTCATAACAGTGGGACACACCCGTTTTATTAAAGTGGGACACACCCGTTTTATAACAGTGGGACACACCCGTTTTATAACAGTGGGACACACCCGTTTTATAAAAGTGGGACAAACCCGTTTTATAACAGTGGGACAAACCCTTTTTTATCTGTGGGACAAACCCTTTTTGTGCATATAATATAATTGCTTTAGATTACCTGTTAATAATAATTCAATTATAATTACGAATATACGAAAATTTAACATAGCAACCTCCTACAAAATTATCAATATCAAAATAATATATTTATAGTTTTCTAGAGGTAGATCAAAGTAATGAATTATTTAAAGGTTTAACTTCATTTACATACATTGCATTAATACCTGTACAATATTCATTAGTAAGACAACATAATTTGGTATTACTCTTTTACTACAGATAGTATTGTAAATATCTTTTGTTTGAAAAAAAAACAAGTTGCTCTAATTTATACTCTTATTTTTATATATTTTACTCAAATATCAATATTCACCAACAAAATAAAGTACTCATTGTTCAATAACATAAACGATGATTTATAAAAACTGTGTCGCAGTCGCACACTTGTCTACAACCAACTAATTGTTATAACATTATCATAAACATTTATTTCTTTACAGATACCAGCATACTTTTCTAAACTTGTTTTTAATTATTATTCTATGTTCATCATTATAATATATTCTTAAATTAAAATATATATATTTTTTTTTGTAGTAACATTTTGTGCAAGAGCTCGGAGTTGTGGTATGTTTATTAATAATCATTTATTTAGTAAATTGATTTTAAAGTAGGATCTAACTTCGAAGGTATGGATATTTGTTAGTAGTGCTAGTGTATGGGGTGTTGATACCCTTGTGTACCCACAAATTCTCATCAATGTATATTATTATATATATATATTTTAACATCGCACTAAGAGATACCAAATACCTAGAACAGTTTGACTATTCAATTTGCCTATTTATGCGAGAGCATGTCACAGAATTCAAAATATGCCTTATTTGTTTGCTGTTATAAATCGATTCAAAATCATTACTGGTTAAATCTTTATCTGTGCTATATAACTGCCGGATCACATACTTGACCCCCCTAGCCTATTCTCTAAAAAATAGAAAACTAACTTAAAATCATGGCTGGTCGAGAAGGCGTTCTACTATGATGATGATTTTGTGCCTATAATTTGTTGACATGATTTAATTTATTAACTGACATTGACGAATTTATTATTTTATCAACTATTATACTGTTTTACTTGTACCTATCTATTTGATTTGACTTGTGCCCAAAATATATTGCTTAATTTTACATATAATATTTTGTCTAATTTAATTTTTGCTGAATGGTTGACCTCATAATTTTTTTATAATTGCCTTGTCATAAGTAATATTATTATTTGAATTAGAAATGTTTAACCTATAACGATTGTTGTTACCAATAATTTGATTATGTTGATTATTCTTTACCTTTAGAAAATAAAACTATCGAAAATAACTTTCTACCTTATAAAGTGCCACGTGGTTCATGTAAGTCTGTTGGTGTAGTACCTACACTTTTAATAACAGATCACTATCTATAGTACTTGAAATCATTTTACTAGGTGTAATCATAGACACTCACTCAAATTGGACACCACACACACAAAAGATTAAATCCAAATTATCAAGCTTGACATAAGCACTCCAAAAAAAAAACTGATTTAAACGTTCCCTTGCAATTTATTACGCCTACTCAAATAGCTACATATCTTAATCCTTTATCTTATTAAGGAATAGCACCCATGCATAGGTGGTCTTTATGCAACAAAAGAAATATGCAAATCTGTTTGAAATAATAAACAATTCTATAAAACTCGTGCGGGAACCTACACAGCTTACTCATTACGTTATAATAATAAATTAACGTTAACTTTTTTTTTTAATGAAACTGCATTCATCTAGTCCATATGCTATGTCGATAAAAATATAAATTATAATACATTCTATTTAAAAAAAAAATGAGATTAATTAAAGACCCATATTCATAAAAACTAAAAAAAATCCTAATAAATGAAATGTTATTATACTATCGATGAATACATTGGTAATAATCTTTATTAACGCTCTAGTTTGTATTATATTAACATTTTTTTTTTTTTTACCTACATAAACCTGACCTAGATATTTAACTTTTAAATGACACAAGTTTAACTCTCACGATTACAAAATCATTTTTTTTTTGCTTGCTTTACAGTATACTAGCTTCTGCCCACCGCTTCGCATGTGTTGTACCCGAATAAAAATGTAGCCTGTGTGTTAATCCTGGCTAACATAAATACGTGTGCAAAAAAAAAAATTTTTTCAGCTCAATCCGTAGCCTAGTTTTTGCGTGAAGAGGTAACAAACCTCCATCCAAATAAACTTTCGGCTTTATAATATTAGTGGGATATTATAACCTTATTATCTAGTATGAACATTAACAATGACGTCTTCCCGTCTGACTGTACTTAACGTGTAAACATGGCTACGTAGCTGCCTAGACGGCTTTTAAAACAGAGAATCGACTAAACGCGTCATCGACCAAGCGCTACGGCGGCACTATAAAAGGGATCTCGGCAAAAGAAGACTGACGTAACGAGATTCATTTTAAGGGGTTTCGAGCCAACAAGAAAACGACATGCCGGGAATTATTCCTCTCTTCTATAGTTATTGTTGTGCCCTACATGGTCTGTAATGCTACCTATCACCATTGCCAACACCACTGTAGGTACCTACATTATAGAACAACAAAATATTAAGTGTTGATTATCGGTAAGATTCTTCCTAGTTTACGTTAGTAGTTGTCGATTTAGTTTTTCAAGCTATAGCAAGCTAAGCTAAGCTTCCCCCGTACCAATGATTGTTGAACACGATAAATTCCCGTGTTTATGTTAATTTTTTTCTGACTACCCACTTCTATCTCATCATTTTGAATACTCGTAACAAAACAAAATTATTCTAGGAAACTTTATGCTCTTTACGCATGTGACGTAGTTTGTTGTAATGAGAACACATTTTAAGCCTACAATTCTCAGTTTTATGCCCTGCTTTTCACATGAGCCACATCGAATAGAATCTCTACAGACTGCCACAATATGACCCCAACGACCACATTAAAATATTTAGTTTGCCTGATATTTTTCTCTTTAGTAACGTTAGCTTCTTTGGGAAGTAAAGAACGCGTACCAATACCACGAGCTCCTACGTTCAATAAAGGGTTACTTAATTTAAAAATAATTACATCTCCTATTAAGTCATCAGAAAGTTTACAAGATTTACCCTTAGCAAAATTTTTTTTTTTTTTAAGTAGAAGTTAAGTACCTTTTCTTCTTGTTGCATGTTCATGGTGACGAAGTAGTAAAGCTTTGTTGCTAATCCTCGGCAGGCTGTCATGTGGTAGACCAGTGTTCATTAATCCCAGCCGTAGATTTTCGCCAAGGACTCCAGACGGTGTAACCATGTGAAAATAGAAGTAGCATTAATGTCACCATCAAATTTCAGCACGTTTTCAAGTTTTACATAAAATGTCAGGTAATGGATATTCTTATTTGGGTTTATGTCGATTGGATGTGTTGGATCTAATGTTACCTAATGACGACATGCTTGGAATTGAAAATTATTGAGGGTAGATAGCAAAATTTATGAACTGGAATGTGCTATTGTTTCTAATCAATCGCCTGTTACATTTTCAAAGAATTTTTTTTTTTTTTGTGTACCTTGTATTTTCTGTTGAGGCTTCGATGAGGTTATTGTTCTCTCCGGTTGTACCGTTGCGTTGATCCAGATCACCTGGCTGCTTGATTGCTCATGAACTGCTCCATCATATTTTCTAGCCGATCGTTGTTGGTTGGACGAGGTGGATTTTTTTTTTCTTCTTGGAAGGTGGCTCACGTGGCGATGGTGGTGGTGGCGTTTCTTGCGGATCCGGTTCCTCGTCATTGCTTATAACAGGAAGCCTTCGACGTTGGCTCATGGTTCAGGATAGAGCACGCAGCGTGGACTCGACGAACACTTCTGATTTGTTGAAGTGAAAGACAAGAAGCAGCAACGATAATAGTTTATTCATCAGCAGACGACAAGGAAAAGAGAGCTGTACATCATGTTTTCTTAATTTATAGGCTTGTTCTATTACCACCTCCACTTGGTCGGGCCTACCGACATTCGTCATGCCGGCCCTTCTGCGACAGATGGCAGCACTAGTCTTAACGTATCCGATTCGTAACATTTCTTATAAATTATTTTAATTGTGGCCACACTGTGACAGATACCATGGAATGATTTAAAACGAAATGTCAACGTCAAGACCAGCTGTCACAAGTCAGTTGTTTACATTTGAAAATATCAATTATATTTAATGCGTGAGATTGCGGTTAAAATATTGTAAAAGTTACTATTAATGACAGTAAATAACATGAATAGTGAATACTAGGTTACAAAAAGGTGCAAAGCTTGCTTTCAGACATAGTGAATACATGGATTACTGAATTTATTTAAAATGATGGCTTACAGTATATATGTCCGGATCGCATTCAAAGCTGATTGACATTCAAGAGGCTAACCTAGAAGGGCTTCAGGTTACAATTGAACGGTGTAATCCGCAACGAGCTCTCTTGTGTGCATTGTACTCGTTTTAAATTGAGCCAGCGAGTGAGATCATATATTCTTTTCACCTGCAAATTCCTTTACATTTTCTATGATAGTCAAGCGCAAGAAAATCGTTCACTAGTAGTAGGTAGTAGAGTAGAAGAAAACTTGAAATATTGCGTTTTTGTTTTGATATTTCGAAAAATCGAATTTGAGTTTGAATCGTATTGTTTATTGGTAGTGACCAGTGCTGGTGTCATCCAATACATTTTCCTATGATCTGGCCAGACGATTACAGCCGATCTGTGTTGTCAACAATTACTTACACAATGTTTAGGACTCCCTCATGGATCTCCCATGAGGGGTAGTTGCCTGTGTTCATCAGTGGACGTTTTATGGCTGAAATGATGAAGATGACACAATGTTCGCTTTCTAAAAACATATTATAGCATTGTCCTTAAAAACACAACAGTAGCAGCAAAATAATTAAATAACTTTTAAACACATCAATTTTAGCTAGAGCTTTTCAATAAAAAAACATTGTTTTTATGCTAACTTGTAGAAAAGTCATTGATCTCAACCAAAAAATAAAATTATGAAATTAATTGATATTAAAAACTAATGATATATAGCTTTCTAAATTGTTTTCTCTTTTTAATAGTGAAATGGAAAAAAGTTTTACTGAACTTTTCATTTCATTTCATTTATTTATTTATTTGTAAACATTGTATTGTATGACACAAGTGATTTAAGACGATGTTACCTGTAGAAGTACGAAACTGTGTCGCAGATACCAACGCTCTCCTACTTAACATTAAATACAGAGTAAAATATAATAAAATAAGAAGTAACTACAAAAGTTTGTATTACATAAATATATACATATATATATATATATTGCTTTTTATCTATGTTCTTAACTACATCAGTATCAGTAAGCTCTAGAACTGCATCCTGTGTTGATATACCACCCTGAAATCCGTCTTGAACTGGCAAAGACAGATTTCATTTCGTTTATTTAAACAAACAGCTCTCAGCTAACCTTTGTCTTTTGAACGACACACAAGAAGTTTTATTTGATAAACTTCTTGTTAGAGGATCTTGTAGACATCTTACATTCTCGGCAGAAACAGCGGTCCTTTGTCGAGCAAAGATAGAATGATGGAAGTTGGGAAGATAGAACGCTAGATTATAACGCTGGTCCTTACATATAAAATTGGCTATAAAACTGCCGCCTATGGCTACAAATATCTGGCGTTTGGTTTTTAATTTTAAATTCTTTTTTCAGGCTTGTGTGTTTGTATTTCGAATTTTATGATTAATTTCTATTCGCGCCATTTATTTATTTTTTGACATTGTTCTGTTCACAATATACTTGAAATATTGCGTCAATTATTTACGAATACGATTTTGTATCGTATCTTCCAAGACGATTCTCGATGAGAAATGGATCCTGTACGATAATCCGAAATGCTCCATCCAAATCCTGCGAAACTGTCTGTGGACCAGTGCTGGTGTTATCCAAAATAGCTTCCTAAAATCTGGCCAGACGATTTCGCCAGATTTGTATTGTTAACAATTACAAACTATGATGGAAATGCTAGCCGTAAAACAACCGCTACTGGTCAATTGTTCCAGCCCATTACTGCTTGAGGACAACGCTTAGACCACCCACTGCACAACAGACGGTCGCTAAATTAAAGGGGTTGCGTTTGGAATGTCTTCCACACCCACCATAATCCATAGACCTTGATCCAACAGTTTACCACATTTGTCGGAACTTGGACAGTTTATGATAACATAGTTATATAATAACGCTTCATATTTTTATTGATTAAATATATTATTTTATAAAAACCATAGTCGTACTATTATGAACAAACGTCGTCACAGCGAAGGACCGGTGGCGCACGCGCATGTCCGGCAGCTGGCAGTACGCTGAAATGGAACTTCATCAGGTCGTGTCCGACGCGCGCGTGCTTTTTATTATTTTGCCTACATAATGGACGAGTACCCACAAGTGGGTGTTGTTTCAGCAGGCAGGTGTGCGAAATGATCAGGCGCGTGTGCGCGTGGGGCAACCCGCGCTGCTCAAAGTGAACTTCATCAGGGTGAGTGACAGTCACGGCCTTAAGCTTCCGACCGCGTGTGATATTCTTTATTTTGCCTACATAATATACGAGTACTCACAAGTGGGTGTTGTTTCAACAGGCGGGTGTGCGCAATGGACCGGCGCGTGCGCGCGTGGGGCAGCCCGCGATGTGCGAAATGAAACTCCGTGTCAGAGCCTAGCACCTGTAACAATAAAAAAGAGGTTATAATCTACAGAGTATATTATAATTTGCTTACTAACCCGAAAGGAAATGGGGGGGTTCAGTGCATGAAGTCAAATTTCTTTTGTGGGAATCGAGAATACATTATTTTTTATATTGCTTTATACATTTGGTCTTTCCGTATTTCAACATCCCGCATGCGCTCGCCAATCCATCTGCCAACCGTGGTGAGTATGGCAGCAAACACCTCGAGGGAGGCCTTTGTCCAGCAGTGGACGTCCGACGGCTGAGATGGTGATGAAGGTGATATAAATTAGGAAAGTAAATTATTTTTTGTGGACTTGGTTTTAAAGCTTTCAAAACCTCTCTGACCTTTGAAAATACGCGTACAAAAGCATAAATCTGGCTAGCACTAAACCTTTCATTTACATAGTATAAAAATACATTAACATTTATGAGGTTCGTACGAGCATAATCATTGGGTTTTGTTCAAATGAACTTTCAGTAATATAGATGGTTCTGCGAGCTTTTTTCGGTTTGCATCGAGTAAAACTTTTAAAGAAATGAAAATGTTAAACGAAATGTTGATTTAATGCCCAGGTAGGTATAACTTAATATAAATCTCTAAATTATTCCCGCAAAAAAATAGGCACACGATCACTTTTAATAGACAACACAGAGCGTATTATAATTTAATCATAAATTTCGAAATACAAACACACAAGCCTGAAATAAAGAATTAAAAATTCCAAACCAAACGCCAGATATTTGTAGCCATAGTCGGCAGTTCGACAAAGGACCAGGGAAGTAGAGATTTGTTATCTATACTAACTTATATGAGGAGGAAATATTTGTATGTTGTAGTTAGTATGTTTGTAACGAATAAACTCAAAAACTACTAGACCGATTTCCAAAATTCTTTCTTAGAATGCTACATCCCTGGGTAACATAATCTATATTTTATCCTCGTATTCCCACGGGAACGGGAACCACGAGGGTGAAACTGCGGAGCGCTGCTAGTGTATGTATGTTATGATGACGTATTGGCGATATTGGCGTCAGGGGTTTCAACTTTTATCAGCAAATACAAAACATTTGTAATTAATATTTATTGTTTTAAGCTTTTAATGTTTTTACTTTGAATTGGTAGTTAGTTTAAGTAAGTTGGCGTAAGTGTGCAATGGTATTGCATGCACTACTGTACCCACTATGGTATCTGTAACATTTCTAAGTAACAACATAGTTAACGTTTTTATTTCAGTTATATTTTTAAAATATAGCTTTGAGTTGATGTTACGATTCGCAATCGAATAATTCAAGTAATTACTGTTTGAATATAAAAATATCATATAACATTGTGCTAACCTTTAATTTTGTTAACATATTGCAAATTAAATTGATATGTCATGTGGAATGGAGGTAACCTTTATAACATCAGTCGTGTAGCATTGTCTACAAACAACGTAGCACTGTATTCAGACAACGTAGCACTGTCTACAAACACCGTAGCACCATCTACAAACACCGTAGCACTGTCTACAACCTAAAAATAGCACAGAAACCATACAAAAATTCTCAATAAGAACTCGAAGAACCGTGTGTCGCTTCTGCGCGAAGCTTTCTCAACAAGGTCACGCCTGAATTAATAAACTAAGTACATAGGTACATACATATGTCGGATGATCGTATAATGCGGCAGATCGCGGTGAGTCGGGGCACATTTAATCCGGGTAAAATTAAGGCCTCAAACATCTATCATCGTCATCACAGTCATAGGACATCCTGGATAAAAGCCTCCCTCATGAATCTACAAGTGATCATGAGGGGTTGTTGTACGCTTGGCAGGAACACGGAAAGACGCTGCTGACCATCTTCCGGAGGCAGACAGATTCTTACTGGCAAGAGAGGAGAGGCAACATTTTACTGCCAGCATCCCACTAAAACATCTATTGCACATGATTTATGCTGCGTCAGCAATACGGGATTCTGTACGGGACGCTGCAGTCCCTGATACATTGTTAGGTGGATTAGGCTTGCCCAGCACCTATAACATCCTACCCGCTTAGTCGGCTATTAGTCATATGAATGAACAAGTCTGAAGCTAACTAAGCTGCTGGTTTCACGAAGTTTTCTTTTACCAGAAAAGCACGTGATACTTGTGCACATAAAATATTTTCAAGAATGAATAATCGGAGCACGGCCATTATCAAGCCATTTAGCACTCTATAAACACGGGTTTTTGCGGGTATAACAAACCATCAGGAGCTGTTAACAAAGATCTCATCATCATCTCAGCCGTAGAACGTCCACTGCTGGACATAGGTCTCCCTCACAAACCTCCAAGTACTTATCATAAGGGGGTTATTGCCATTGTTACCACGCTTGACAGTTGGGTTAGCGAGCGCAGTACAAGATGTTAATACACTTAACAGGGGTATTCCTAGGCAGATTAATACTGCATCCACGGGCAAGAGAGGTAAGGCAACATTCTACTACTGGCATTCCGGTGATAAGTATGAACGGATCTATTCTACCTTTATATAAGTTTCTGAACTACTAATGTTGAAAAGCGCGAGCACTGCGCCAGCTAATAAGCGATGTTTCGTGCGTTTATAACTACAGACATCGAGCATGCCAGACACGTGCCGTGGTAAACAAAATAACATTATTCTATACCATCTAAAATATTTAGTAACAAATCCGCTAACCTATATCCAATGAGCGCTTGAATAAACATTCAAAAAGAATTCTACAAGGCAGCTCTAGGAGAAATCGGCCCGTTCGTCACGGAATACTCTAGAAACAACGATGATGCAAAGGTAGTCGCTCATTAACGAACAACACCACCGATCCCTGGATGTGTTGCCGCTTCGACCGCCGAACAGAAAGTTCCGAAGCTACTTTCTGTTCGGCGGTCGAAGAGGACGAAGTGTCACGCCTGAAACAATTAATTTACTATTCTGTACTTTGTGTCTGTCGGTGTCTGTGCGGCCGTGTTACGATAGATACGTCAATAGTAACATTATTTTGTCCGCCACTGCACGTGTCTTGCGATGTCTGTTGATATAAACGGACCTTTAAAGTTTGCTTAGTTGTGCTTCGTTCCATTAAAGTTTGCTAAGTTGTCCCACAAGATAAGTCAGATAGTTTACAGCACAACTTCGAAACACCAATTTCAGGGAATTTAATCTACGAGCGCTTTGAGGAAATTCGTGCTAATATGATAAATAAACAACACAATTATTGGTGAAGTGAGGCCACTCACTGAGGAGACGTAGTTTTGTTCCCACTGCAGGATAAATATTTGTATAAGTTCTATAAAAGCAACGCATTATGTTCTATCAGTAATGTTTTTCCATAAAGCTACTAATACTCTTTTTTGTACGATTTCTTATATGTCGACCGTTTATAAATACGACAATTTGAATAGCAAACGAGAATAAATTAAAGGTTACCTACCTAATATTAAATGTAACCTTTAATTTAACTTTACCATTCATTTATTTTTTACAATAAGATAACGTTACTTGAGACTGGCAGAATTGTGTTAAACCAAACACAAAAAGCCAGAAACGAAGAAGACAAAAGAGAATTAGAGCAATTATGTCATTAGACGCTGTAAAAATAAGACAAATGGTTAAATATTTCACCCAAAAGTTGTCGTACGTGTGAACGATCACCTGCCGCAAGTTTTAATTTCGCTATAACTCTTAAGATATTGATAGAATTTATATAGTTTTAGGGCAAAAATACCCTATATTAACTCAAGATTTACTACATTATAATAACACCATGCTAGTTAAAACGGCTTCACAAATATTGTAGGTATCCAAATTATATAAATATTTTAATCAAAATTTACATTAACAAAATAAAGAAAAAATACCTTCAAAGCATTAATCAATATATATAAAACTCTTCCGTTACTGACTGAGTGACTGACAGACAACGCACAGCCTAAACCACTGGACCTAGAGACTTGAAATTAGGCACACATATACATTGAGTATCCTAGAGGTGCACTAAGAAGGGATTTTTCGAAATTCCCACGAAAACGGGAACTACACGGGTAAACTGCGGGGTGCGGCTAGTTATTTACAAACAGAAAACCTTTTAAAAACCTCTCAATAATATTCTCCAATTTTAACACAACTTGTCGAAATATAGAAAAGAAAATGGGTAAGGGTATAACTCTACTGGTATACTAAAAATCCAAGACGTTTTTCTTAAATGGTCTTGATGGTCTGTAAGTTGTGAGTGTTGGGGATGGCAATGTCGATGAGTAAAGCGGTATTGTTAGCTTTATCTAAGAGTGAGATCAGGTATATTAAAGTGAGTGGTTTTATC
The DNA here is from genome assembly GCA_963082625.1 of Pasiphila rectangulata. NCBI lineage: Eukaryota > Metazoa > Arthropoda > Insecta > Lepidoptera > Geometridae > Pasiphila > Pasiphila rectangulata. Next base: position 6,308,605 of record OY720254.1, on the reverse strand, counting down.
AGTGAGAATAGCTCTATCCAAAAAAAGGTTATGTGTAGAGTTTTCTAACACAGTGTCGGGAGAGTATTTATAATATGCTTTAGGAGTTTTATCGGTTTTATCGGTGACTAAAAAGTTTATATTTGGCTGCTAGGTTTTGATTAATAATGTTGGCCACCTGGTCGTGTCTGAACTTGTAGTCAGTCTGTGCAAGCGCCTTGCAGGCCTCCTGTAATATGTTGGATTGTTTCTGTGTTACTGTTACATCGTCTACACATGTCTGTAGGTAGATTTCTGATTTTCATTATGTATTTCTGGTAGTTACGGGTTTCAATCACCTGATCTTGGATTGCGATCATGAACCCTTCAGTCTCTGGAAAGAGTTCACCTCGACTGAGCCATTCGGTAGACGCTTTTTTGTCTACGGGGGGTTGGCTCAAGTCGTGGTGGTGCCTTCCGTGCCATTCGTTTATTAACGTTTGTTGCTCTGTGATGAGTTGGTTTGTTTGCTTATTGACGTTATGTAAGTTAAGTGGTCTAAGATGTTTGTCTAGCCGGGCTATTGCACTATGTAAAGTTGATGTTTCAGATTTGGAATGAAAGTAACATCTTATTGTAGTTATCAGTTTGTTTTTTATATCGATAATACCTCTTCCCCTTCAGACCGTGGTAGAATTTGCCTTTGATTACAGGCACGCGGGTGGTGTTTTCTATGCCTTGTCATTGTGACGTTTATAAGACGCTGCAGATTCTTTAGTTCGGATTTTGTCCAGTTAATAAACACCAAACGAGTAGGTTAGTACTGCAAACGAGTTGCTAGCTTTGGTCAAGTTTTAGAATAAAGCTGGGATTTTATTTCTTTACATTGGATTTGCTTAGATTGATGGTAACCTAAATATTTGTATACTTCGTTTTCAATTAAGGGATCTATTGTTTCGCCAGATTCCATATGATATGTATGTTGGTATGGTTGCCCTGCTCTGACCAAGTTAATTTTACTTTGTCTAAACCAAAATTCATCGCAATACATCAAAAAAATTCATCGTAATAATTTAACAACAAAAAGAAGAAGCAACCCATTATTAGAATTATGTAAGTATTCAATAATTACTATAAGCATTATTTAGCTATAGATTACAGAGGAGGTCAACTAACAATGCCATCATACTCATCACGCTTTACAGGCAGTTGGCGAGCGCAGTACAGGATATAAATTAATTATTACAGGATTTTATCGCGTACCTGCAACCAAGAACGCAGAAACGTGTTCGAAACGTCGGGAAAATTATAAAAAAGGTATGCCATGCTCGTACTCTGACAGACCCTTTTGAGTACCGCGAGAGAACACATTCAAATAAATACGAATAAAACAAAGACACATATTGCAGCCAATACATATCGCATATCGTCTTCGAAATGAGTACCCCAGCAATAGATGTTCTACGGATGTGATTATGGTGATTATGAAGAAAGTGTCATGATAGCGAAAGTTTAAAAAAAATATATCGCATATCGTCTTCGAAATAAGTACCTTATACTTCTTTCACAAAAGATCTGAGAACGCTGTGCTAATGAGCTCTCAATTCAAAAGTCAAGCGTCCAATTTGGGAGTCAAATTGGTAAATGAGTTTTATGCTAAGCTCATCTAAAAGGGTAACGTTCAAATTTAATCCTTAGTGCTTATTTTGTAGTTTACATAAGGAGTACACAAAGTCAAATAAATGTGAACGCTTTTAGGATTAGGATTTATTCAGATTCGCTACTGTTTTTGAGTAATAAATCAATAGAGTCCATCAAAAGTTACGAAACTTCTCGAGAGTTTGACTTATATTGTCAATGAATAAATCGGAGCAGTGAGGCTTCTGTCTCACACATGTAATATATCGCTGCAGTTAATATAACAAACACTGTATTTATACTAGAGCTTAAAACCATTAGAACGAAATAATATAGAATTTGAAGATCTGCCAATTGTGATTGTCACAGGGATTCTGAATCTCTCTGTCTCTTTCTGCCGGGGCTAATTCGCCGTTCCGCGGCAAAATGTGCATGGCATTTTATCAGAGACTAATTCAAGTAAACCGACAAGTGATTATTTATTTGTCAATTAACAACGGAAAAACAAAACATATTTAAATTGGCACATAACTGGATTCCGAACAAATTGTGCTTTTACTTAATTCGTTCAGAAAACTATTTTCCAAGTAAGGATAAAAACATCGCTTTAGTCAGACTATCGTAGTCTTTTTTTTTCGAAGTTTTATAGTTAGAGTATTGAAATGGAAGATGCATTATTTTAAGTTTAGTAGATATAGCATTTTGTCTTTGAGGCGACCAATTTGGCAGTCAAAATAGCGTAAGACAATATTTAGACCTCTGAATAAATTTAAACAATGAGTGACATTTTTTAAAATTATCTGACATTTTTTTCTTGTTTATCTCTATATTTTTTTGTTTCACGATTAACTATGGATCTGAATATCTGTGACGACAAAGTACTGTTTTAATATTTGGAGCTATCAATTATTTCTATTTAAATATGTTTTTACAAAACCTCCTAAAAACGATCCTGAGTTATAAGCAATGTTCTATTAAATAAATTTCAGGAGTATCTACAGAACATGGCGTCATTTAGATCTCAATTCTCTTGTAGGCGACAACCACGAAATTCTAAATATTGAACTTGGCTCCCATTTGCACATTTCTTTTTCATAGAATATCATTACATCTTGTAAAGAAACTAGCAAACGCCTGCCAAGCGTAAAAACGTAAAGTAGGGCCTAAGGGATGGGAAGCCTTTGCTGTGCAGAAAGAAAATAACGGCTGAAAAATAAAATGAAAATAAATAATAAATAGAGGCCTCGTATGTGTGGCAAATATTGTGTGTAACATTATGCAGCTCTGTGTGTATAACAATAATTGTATTTCTTTAAATATTACACATCAAATGCGCTGTTTTCGCTTCGTAAAAATTGTTGTTTATGCCAACATGGTAGATGAGAAATAAAATTTGTACTCAACAGAATTGGTCACTGGGACAGCCAACCTTTCCCAAAAGTTTGATTACACCCCAGAAATAGGATGATTGACGTTTGGCAGAATAGCGTAAGAAAGTTTTGAGGTCGGTTAATTAATTAAAATGCTGCGAATGTTTATAGAATTCTTGTAAGTGACATTTTCGAGAGGTTTCAAACTTTCAGGAACGACCTCATATAAATGGCAGTAGGTAATAAAAATTCTTGTTGTAATCTAATAATTCTGAAAGCTGATAATGAGTTTTCTTTCGGTACAAAAGAAAAAAGTGAACCTAGACAACCATACTATAAATATGGAGCTAGGGAGCGGAGCAAGCAAGGCATCAGTAGTTCTGTCATTGTCAAATAGGTTTACCAACCGTATCCTAACACTAGACAGATCTTAGAAAAGAGAGATCAATTAGGTTCTGTGGAACTATTTTTCATGGCCAGCCAAATAACATAAGAATTTATAAATTAACTTGACACTGGCGGAATTGTGTAAAACCAAACACAAAAAGCCATAAAAACAAGACAAGACACCTAAGTCTGCAAATTAATAACTCCGTCAGTCCACGCTATTACAAAAGTTCGTGATAATATTGTAATCTTGAAATAAAAAGCACTGAACCAACCATGGTCAAACCAACTCTGATTTATGTAATAGAAAGTTCTCCCTGTTTGGTTTAAAGTTGGTCCTTCGTTGAGCTTTTCTAAAGGAGAAAAATAGAGTTGAGTTGGCAAAGGACTCTTCAAGAAACTCTTGCTTTGAGTAACTGACCTTTATCACGGTGTGCTTATTTTATATGTCCTTGCAAAATTACAGCTATCAAGGAATAATAGTATCGTTAAAAATTCGTAAAGCCACAGGCAGACAGACGGACAAACAGACAAAGCTAAACTAAAGGGTTCCTTGTTCTATTACGGAACTCCAAAAACCTCAAAAATGATTATAGATGGTATGGTAGGTATTAGCGGTTTAATTTAATGAAAACTCTTATTTGGCACAGGAAATGGAGCAATACACGTTCTTACATAACAGCATACTCGATAGGTGCCGGCAGTAGAATATGTTGCCTCTCCTCTCCTGGCCGTATAAGCAGTAAAATCTGCCAATAAATACCTCCGGAAGATAGGCAGCAGCGTCTTTTCGTGTATCAACATCCCATACTGCACTCGCCAACCTGCCTGCCAAGGGTGGCGAGTATGATACAAACTCCTCATGATCTTGGACCAGTTCTACGGCTGAGATGTGAACAGCACCACCGCTCCCTAAACGTGTTACGTCCCCGACTGCCGAATAGAAGATGTATTTCCGTAAAGTCACGCCTGAATCAATTAGTTACTCTACGCTTTGTCTCAATTAGGACCTACGATCCATGCCAAAAAAAATATGTTCCTTTCTTGCTGGTTGGTGGATGCAGTAAAGTCTATCCTATCAAAAACATAAATGTGAAAATCCGAGCCAAATTCAATATTAAGAATGTCGTGGTTGTTGACTTGGCCCACAAAATAATTGAGATCTGAATGACGCCCAGTTTTGTAGGTAATCCTGAAACTTATTTAATAGAATATAGCCGATAACTTAGGATCAATTTAAGCTTACAGTTTAATTTTGCTCTTTTATAACAACATACATATAATTTATGAAGTAGAGCCGTGTTAGCCGAGTGTTAAGTACCCCCGACTTTCAATCCGAATGTCGTTGGTTCGATACAAGAAGTGAATCAATGCATTTTTATTCCTTGAAAAATCTATGTTCACATTTAACACGTGCTTAACGGTGAAGAAAAACATCGTGAGGAAATCCACGGCTTAGTCAGCTTCAGACGTATTGACCTGTTCTTTCCTCTGACTAATAGTTGACTAAGCTGAGAGGATGGCATAGGTGCTGGGCAAGCCTTATAACCCCTCTAACAATGTCCCAATGTCCTGCAGCGTCCTGTACAGCATTATTATCAATTGCTGACGCTGTATATATCATCTATAATAGATGTAAAGGCCTTACTTTTCAACAATTTAAGAAGTGATAGCTCCAAATACAAAACAGTAACTTGTCAGTTGTGAAAAATATCCCTATGTCCCCATTTTTAAAAACTCGATTCTGATGATGGAATCCATGAGAAATTAAATAATTGTAATAGCAGACCTGGGGTCCCTCAAGGTATAGTTTCATACACTATATTTAACCCTAAGTTGGGAGTTTGGTTTCACTTTATATTGTTTGCTTGTTTTCGCACGCAATTCTGATTATGGGATCCATGATGAATCGAGGGAAGTACTCAAAAATAATAGGCGTACATAAAGCGGTTTAGATCTCATCATTTCATCATTTCAGCTGGTAAACGTCTACTATTGAACACAGGCCTCCCTCATTGACGAGCTCTGTGGCGCAGCGGGCGAAGGTCCGCCTGCGACGCAAGGGGTTGCGGGTTCGATTCCCGCCTCGGGACAAATGTCTGTACGATCTGCAGATATTTGTTCAGGGTGTTCTGGGTGTTTTTCTATATATAATAAAAATATCTATCTATGTAGTATAATGTATTAAGTATATCAGTCATCTAGTACCCATAACACAAGCTCTGCTTAGCTTGGGGCTAGATGATACTGTGTGATTTGTCCAGCATTATTTATTTATTTATTGATCTCCATGAGAGGTAGTTGCCATACTCACCACGCTTGGCAGACGGATTGGCGAGCGCAGTACGAGATGTTGATACACGGAAAGACGCTGCTGGCCATCTTCCGGAGGAGCCCATAGCAGGCTTTTATTGCATCCACGGGCATGAGTGGAGGGCCAACATTCTACTGCCGGCCCCCTATGGCATGTCTATTCTATAGGTTTAGATCTATTCAACAACAATTCAAGGATTTATTATTTGAGATGGTTGAAATTAAAGAATTAAATGAATACATTTTTGGATTGTATTGTATTGTATTGTATGGTTTATTACAGACGAGGTCGTGTTCTCAACTGTTTGATATTTACATAAACCCTCCGATCCTGGGTCCCCTTGGTTCTGCAAACAAGAGCGAACAAAGCGGGCACTTTGGTAACCCAGTTGTTTGCCGAGAAAACTCTGCCGGAAATATGATAGACTTGGAAATGGAATGCTGGATACTGCCAGATGGAATAACGGAGAAATTAGGGATATTCTCGGAATGTAACTAACTCAAAAGTTTAGATATGTTGCTGTTTGATTAAATAACAATTTAAATGAATGCCGAGTTTGCTTTTGTTTTTCAGCTAAACTGAAGTGGGACTGGACCGAACATGTGTGTCGCATGTCGGAAGAAATGTGGGCAAAGATAGGCACCGAATGGATTACACATAGATACATCGACAGCACGGCTGGCCCAGGCGCACATGGCGAGATAAGCTGGACATGTACTGTGCCAACTGGTCGACCCACGCCTTGGACCGGGAAATGTGGAGAGAAGGGAAGCCTTTACCCAGCAGTGGGATCCTACAGGCTGATTAGATTAAATTATATCGTTTTTGGTGTATTTTGCCCGCAAAATATTATGATAAATCTAACTATACGGAATTGGAAATGATGAAATACGTAGAAGAACTCGGGTAACGTCAAACGGATTATCTATTAGATTGCATTAAAGTGACACTGTGAAGACCAAGTAGCGGGCATTACAGATGGCCGATGGGGCCAGAAAAATCTCGAGTGGAGGCTACAGACCAGCAAGCGCAGCGCAGTACGTCCACGAACAAGATGGGCAGACGACCTGGTTAACCGCAGGTTATCGATGTATAATCGCTTTCAAGAGCGATCCTGTAAATCCATGATGGAGGCATATGTCCAGCAGCCCTAAAGCTGTAATAATGATGATAAATCTAACTTAAATGTTCTACCCAGGATCCATCCCCCGAATCCATCCATCATTTTGTACACTTTACTTCGTAAATTCATACGAACAAAGAATACCTCTTTACGTAAGCCAATCAAGTGTTTTTATTGTGTTCCACAAGAGAACTGTACAAATGTGAATAGCACCAAGTAAAACACATCAAGCCTCAAAAAGTGAGTAAAACAAAAATTAGAAAACTAATTAAAGCTGACAAGCAACCACTACAAACAATATGTTTTTAATCATTCGTTAATTTATTATAGGAACACACATTTGTAGTGCCTACTTATCATGGAAAATGTCTTGTTATTTTTTATCAAAACATAGAAAACACTTTTCACTTTGACTGTCCAGATAAACAGTGTACTAACTGCCCCAAAAATTTTATAATTTGCATAACAAAAGAATGTACGTACCTAATGCCGACAACCCTCAATAACATGCCCGAACCACAGATAATACATACACACAATATAATACACTAGTTACCTGAACAATTTGCTGAAGAAAAGACGAAAATTACTTTAGTCTTTTCTTCAGCAAGCGCTTTCTTTATTCTATGGCTGCTTAGAAAATTTTACTTCGCAATTTCACACGAAATACATAATTTTGTAATTGATTTTACGTAACACTAAACACTTTTTACATTATTCGCTGCCGTTTTTATAAAAGTTATAGGCTACAGAAATACGGTTAAAACCTTTGATTGGGTAATTTGACTCGAAAACTTTGACATAGAAAACTGTGTATAATATTTATTACTATATTAAAGAAAAAAACACATCATTCGTCATCTTTGGCGGTGGCCATTTTGCAAACAATGAGTATTTAACATTCTCTAAGTATTTTTAAAATGTTTGTGATCACAACACATAGCAACTAACTATACATATGTACATATACTAACTGAGTCATCTTATTTTTGTATATTCATGTTGTATTGTCACCAGATCTTTTCATTTCATTTATTCACCATAAAGATATTAATTATACAGATGTCTGTCTAATGTAGGTACATACAGAAATAAATTATTAACTGATACTAAATTAGAATTCGTAGTATATAGTTTTACTTAAAATAATGTTATAGGTACTACAAAATAAATTATTATTTGCTATAAAATTAGAAAACATTAATAATTTTCTTATTCATTCGAATCGATAAATCGGAGAATGAACAAACACATGAGCTCGTCTTTGTGTTTCTTGTGCATAGCTAGCTACGAAAGGGGCTGATCAAACGGTAACTATATCTACTAGGATTTCATTGATATGAAGCGAACCATAAAATTATATTTTTCTCATTTCGGGTCAGTACGCCCATTTATCATCCTATTTCAGGGCTCCCGGGATGAGGCCTAATTTGGTATCGCTGGTTTATTTTTGCCGTTCTATTTGTAGATAAGCCTTGATATCGGAAATTTTATAATGGGAAATATTACCAGTTTTTTCTGCTATTCATGGAAAAATAGATATAGTTTTTCTAGTATCTCATTTGGGTTACTTTTTGAAAGAAAACACTCTTACAACTAAACTGGTTTGTCAATATATTAAAATTACTTTGTTCATAATTGAATTGTTTTTCAAAAAAGAAAAACACTAAACATAAAGCGACTACCGGCGGTCTTATCGCTAAAAAACGATCACTACCAGACAAACCTTTGATGGATTGTATTATTGGTGCTGTATTTTACACGCGTTTTTTTACTCACTTGCTATGTTTGTCTGAAAATTTGCAAGGTCCAAAATTCGGAACCACAACGTGACATCCGACTGGTCTAAAATTTTGCATACACCTTGTTTCAGCGACAGTATAAATACATTTTTAGCAACTACTAAACTGTATTTAAAAATACTTTCACCAATGGAAAGCAATTTTTTTCTATTTCCGTATTCCCACGGGAACGCAAACTACGCGGGTAAAACCACGGGGCGCTGCACTCTATTACTTTGTATACAGTGTCGAATTTTGTAATGCCACCAGAAGGGAAAGTACCTACTCTTAATACTGTATAGATAGAAAGTTTTACTCAAAGAAAACATTCCCTTTTTTTAAAAAAAAAAGAAAACTGCTTTGAAAAATTTTCGAAAATTCGCTCGCCACACCCGGGAAAATCACACTGACGATCGACGCAATCAAAGTACAGGGTGTAATTTTTTACAGATTTTAGTCGGTTCGACTCCCGGGTGTAGCAAGCGAATTTTCGAAAATCATTGAATGCAGTTATGCCACGTATTTCCACGTATATACACGCTCTTAGAAGCCGTCTCCACGAACGAGAGAATCGCGACGAGTCCGCGCTATAGAAATACGTGGCACGACGATAACATCGCGACCCCTAACTAAATTGTAAAGTTTATAATTTGATCTTACTTCAACTTCTATCTTTTCAACACCTCTGAAATGGGTTTGAGATAGTTTATTCAAGTTTATTTCTTACTCAAACTTAACTTACCTTATAACTCCGCAAACCCATTCAAATTCACACTCAACATTCATAGTAGAACTTTTGCCACCAAGCAGTAATGTCTGCATTGCTGTGTTCCGGTTTAAAGGGTAAGATGGCCGGTGTAATTACGGCCCCCTGAGACCTTACAACTCTGTCTCAGTGTAACGGGCGCAATGCAATGTAGTGTTGGTCACATAGTCACATGCTTCGTGACCGTGATCACCGCGGTACTGCAGTTGTAATAGGAAGAGGTTACCGCTTAACACTAGATGGGCCTTCGGCTCGTCTCGTCAGGAAGTCGTAAAAAAAAATCGGTGAAATCGTTCAGGCATGGCGGCGGGGGGCGGGCGGCGCGACTAAGGGAAATATAAATATATTTAAAACCTTGGGTCACATGTATGGTTAGTCTGTTTGATATCTGTCCGTCTTTCTGCGGCATTACGAAGAGACTTTAGACAGCTGTAATTAAAAAAAATATGATAAAATAATCAATTTGGGGTAGGTATATAATGCCGTGGGGTGCCGGCAATAGAATGATACCTCTCCTCTCATGCCCGTGGATGCAGTTAGAGCCTGCTAAGGGATACCTCCGAAAGATGGGCAGCAGCGTCTTTCCGTATATCAACATCCCGTACTGCGCTCGCTAACCCGCCTGCCAAGCGTATGGTGAGTATGGCAAATACACCTCATCCAGGAGATCCGTGAGGGAGACCTGTGTTCAGTAGTGGAAGTTTTACGGCTGAATTGATGAATCACGCAAAAATAAAAAAATATTAAAAAATCATTCAATTGAGGTAGATATATAATTAACCCCCCATACAAGTAAGATTATGCCCTACGGTAAAACATGTCTGGAGCCTGTATAAACACTCAATATCTTTTTGACCCATGTTTGCAAATAAATGATTTGATTTGATTTGATGGGGATGTATTTTTTTCTTGTTTATTCCCATCTAGTGGGGTATCGTTGAATAGGTATTTCAAAACCATTAAAGGGTTGCTAAGACAATTTTTTGATCCAGAGTTCCGTTTGCGAAAAAGAGCTTTTCAAGTTTTTACTAAAGCTAAAAAAAAATACCTAATGGTAGGTAATTGTTGGCATGTTTGCCGAAAACTGAACCCTAACCTTCATTATAATGTCAGGGTTGAATTATGAGAGAGCCTTGTCGCGATATACCGCCATTTTAGATTAGGAGGATTATACAGGATTATACTAAATACCTAGTCACTTCGGTTCTAGTTCAATTCGGGAAAAATATTCAGGTAAAAACTACCCGAATAATAATATTAAAAATAAATACTCTTTATTTCTATTATTATGATTCGTAAAAATCAAACCATATATCATTTAATAAATAGTAATTAATATGTTATTACTTTTCACATTTGTACAGGTGCAATGTTTTTGCTTGATCTGTTCGATAGTTATGGCTTAAAAAGGTAACATCCATACAAATCTATAAGTTGTATTGATGTTCCGTACAAAAAAACTTTAGAATTTATAATATTAGAGTGGTATGGTATTCGTCGCATAGTTATAAAGGTATAGAAAGTAGAACATAGTCTGAGATTTCAGTTGGCAACCCACAAAGCCTTTTTATCGGCCCATTAATAGTCATAAGATGGAAGATTCACAGACACTGAATAATACCTCTACAACAATTCATGAATACTTTATCGCTTAAATTCAGTATCAATGCCTACAAAGTTGTGGCGTCAAGTAAAATAACGTAGTCAAAGTCAGGGGTGCCGGTAGTACAATGTTGCCTGTCCTCTCTTGCCCATTCATAATCTGTCAAGGGATACTTCGGAAGATGGGCAGCAGCGTCTTTCCGTGTATCAACAACAAATAGGTTTTATTTTAAACGAGAATTACTGTTTTAGAGCTTACGACTATTCATTCCAAGCTAGCTTTCCGCGTCAGTTTAGCCTTATGACCATGGCATCTATAAATTAACGATCACCGCCTCTATGCAAAATAGGTAAGTACAGTCTATAAGCAATATAGGAGGTTCACAATTTTCTAAGATGAACCACAACAATGGAAATCTCTTTCGATTTAAAATCCTACAAACGTTGATGAACTTATGTATGCGGGTGACCGTCAGCAGCCGTGGCGTTTATCCATTGTAATTTGAAAAATTCCAATGATTGTTTATGCGTCGTCTTAAAAAGAGTCGAAGTTATATTATCACCGTCTAGGCCTTCCACGTGGTCGTCGTCTGTCCGGATCCCAGTCGTTTGCGATCTTCACTGCTCGTCTGACACACATGTCCAGGCCAGTCCCATTTTGGCGGCTTTTCCAGTGACGTCGGCTATTTGCGTTTTGGAGCGCATGTGGTGTTTCTTACGCGGTCCGTAAGTTTGACTCCCAAGATACTGCGCTCCATAGCCATGACAAACCCCAAAGCTGAACTTTTGGCTCTTAGTTAATGACCGAGTCTGTGCATCGATGAGATGAATATCAATATGTTGGTGAAATTATGCAGCATTTCAAATTCGTGATTTTTTAATTTATAGTCATACTCGTAATATCATAAGTACTTTAACTTATGATCCAACTTCAGTAATATCTCTTGATTTATCATTAAAAGTAACCAAGGTATTTCAAACAAAGGTTACAAAAGTAGGTAATAAAAATGAACCTCAACTCAAGATATTAAATATACTATATACCTAGAATGAGAGCTGTTAGAATGAGCCTTGAACAATAGAGCAGGCTAATTTTAGAACCTCAATGTAGATACTTTTTATTCTTTATTCATGATTTTAATAGTCCAAGAGACATCTCAACACTTTTAACACTAACCCGAAATGTTGGGAGGAGCTTGCTTTACAGAGAGGTCATCTTGGCGAACCTATAAGCTAACGCTTGCTGTAGAGCTTTTAAACTAAGTTTGGTCTAGCAAGCCATATTAGATATTGTAACAGAGAGTTAATTAAAGGTTGCTATCATCGAAATCGGTAAGGAGGACTATATATATATCTTCTCATCTAAGCGTTTCCTTCACCATTTTCTCTCTCAGGTTTAATAAATGGCATGCATTTAATTTAATGGTTACAGTTAGCTTCTGCTGCTTCTGATGCGTTGTACCCGAATAAATGCCTATGTGTTAATCCTAGCCAACATTTACATATACGTGTGCAAAATTTCAGCTCAATCCGTAGGCTAGTTTTTGTGTGAAAAAGTAAGAACCATTCATACATACTTTGCGTTATATTATTAGTAGGACTAGTTGTCCCAGCGAACTTCGTAACGCCTCAGAATCAACTACTGCTCTACTACTACTACCGTATACTACTAAAAAAAAATAAACAGCGTTCAAAATAAACTTTATGAACGCTTCTTTAAATTTCTAGTATATTTTGTATGAGAAAATGAATTTACGTTATATTTTTTTTGGAAATGTTTAAGATGTTAAATAGTCTTTATATTATACAGGGCGCAGGCTAATCAAAAAATGTAAGACCATTGTAATCAGTCCAGCCGTTCTCGAGTTCCTTGCCTGCATACAAGCTGACGCGAAAAGTTGAGACTGGAATTGAAAAGTCGTAAGTGCTAAACAGTAATTCTCATTTAAAATATAAACTATAAGTAATTATGTAAAATCCTACTACTTACTATTTAAATTTATAGCATTATACAGAAAAATTATAGGCATAAATAGGATTCGTTCACCTGTAAAGTAAAAATCTTTATTTTATAGCGCAGTTTTTGTTTTTTTTTCTGTAAAGCTTAACCAATCGTGTAAACCTACTATCAATTTGAAGCAAAAAGATATAAAATTCGAAACATAAAATATCAATTTGGAATGTTTATTAATTGCTAAAAATAGTTGTTAAACCCTAATTCTTTCGGAAAGTGACGGTTGCCATGGTTACCTACCTATTAAGTTTTTTTACGTGAGTTCAATCACGTCATCAATCAAGACTAGCAACACAACAAACAGCAGTTTTATTCAATCTACAAATGTGCACTTCCTCATGTTTTTATCAAGCTCCTTCTTCACCTTCCCTCTAAGGCACTCATTCAACAATAGTTGAAATTCTTGAGGCCCCCAATGCGTCATCTTAATTGATATTTCCCTAATACATTGTGATACAGTTTACATATACCACTTAACTTGCTACATCTGCAAGTAAAGTGATATATGTGTAAGCGATGTTATGCATAAATTAGTTATCACTCGAGTGGTTAGGTAGTACGTTGGTAAAGCAACAAACTTTGAGTAAACGGGATATAGTAATGTTAACAGACTAAGTTGAAACTTTGTTGTTGTTTAAGTTTCTGTTTGGTTTGTTTGTAGGATGTAATGGAATTAACAGTTTCTGCTGCTACATATTTAGAATGAAATATGAATGATGACGATGATGTCTTCCAGGCTGATTTCGGCCATGGTAGCTAGCTTTTATTTAGGGACTGAACGGAAAATGCTACAATTTTTTTCTTTAAACAAACTTAATAATTTACTAGGTCAGAATAATTTAAACCAGAATAAAATTGAGCGGCCTGCCAAATGTACATTTTTAAATTTGTTTTAATTTTGCAATAACTAATAAAATATGAATTTGAATTGGGTAACGAGAAGGGCAATTATAAATTGCATAAATTGCTTCAGATAACTTACGTTTTAAATTTCAAAAGCCATATAAATAGCTTTTTAACCGACATCAAAAAATGGAAGAAGTTCTCAAGTCGTCTGTATTTTTTTAATGTTTGTTACCTCACCTTTCATCAGGCTTTCCGGACACCAGTGAAAGTCCAAATTGTGACGACCACCTTCGCAAAACATCAGTCATATACAATGAGCTGTTTAAATTGAACATTACAGTAGCGGCTCTGCAAGAAATTTTTAGAGTATATGTATAAACTTCTCTACGCCGACGACCTCAAACTGTATACGGTTGTGGATTCGGATGACGACTGTTTTGTTCTCCAGCAAGATATATATTCTTTGTGTGATTGGTGCCACCAAAACAAAATGGAATTAAATCTCAGCAAATGCTCAGTAATGTATTTCGGTCGGATGCGACACCCAATTCAGTATGACTATAAAATTCGTGATAATTTGATCACTCGATCTACAGTCACCAAAGACTTGGGTGTTACATTCGACCGTAAGCTTACATTCCACGATCATATTAACACTGTTGCTGAGGACTCCAACAGAAGGCTGGGCTTTGTGTTGAGAAATTATTGTGGTTTCAAGAATGAACAAGTCATCCGACTTCTGTACAATGCTCTGGTTCGAAGTAAGCTGGAGTCCAGCTCTTGCGTCTGGAACCCACACGAGGTAACATATGCTCTCTCCAAGGTACAGAAGGCTTTTCTGAAGTACCTTTACAAGAGAACTCTAGGATACTATTCGTTTATGTATCCCACAAAATTTCTGTTAGGATGCCTTGGATATCCCTTAGCTGCCGGAGAGCATAATTATGACCAAACGGTCACCTTCTGCAAGATCGCTCGCAATTTTATTGACGCCATTGACCTGCACAATAAATCGCTACAATTGTTTGTGCCAAATAATTACATCCAGGGCAGGAGACATAAGCTACTGGTAAAACCATCATGCCGAACTGTCGACGCGCCAACTCTCCGCTGTCTCGCGTTCTTGGTGCCACCCAGAAATTGACATATTTGCTGACGAATGGATTTTTTTTTACTTTTATAATGTATGACATTGTGTGAAATTAATGATTTGTGACAATTTAATGATTTAATTGTTTTAATAATATTATATTCCTATTTTTCAATATTTATTATTATTCATTTGACATATATATTATGCACATTTTAACCTTTTTATATTGTAATGTTAATTTGATTGTTTTAATTTTGTTTTTATAAGTATATTAATTAGTTTAAGTGGCTCTCTACCGTTCTAATTAAATTAATAAATTGACATTGAAAAATTGGATCTCTAAGTCCATGAGGGAGGCCTACGTCCAGCAGTGGATGTCTTACGGCTGTGATGATGATGATGATTGTCTCTAAGTACAACATAATCGATTCCAAACAATCTTCATACAAGTTTAGAAATATGCTTCAATAGTTTTAATGCGCGACCTCGTCGTGGTATCGATTCATGCGATTTTCAATGTGCATAGAAAATTTATAATTAATTTATTTATTTATTTATTTATTTATTTATTTATTTGGGACAACAAACAATCACACTCACATAAATCTAAAACAATCTTAGCCTAAAAACTATGTAACTTAAGTGTAATCAACCCCGTTGTCCGCGAGTTGGATATAAACAAAAAAACACTGGAGCAATATTATAAAAGGTAAGTTAAGTAGTTACCAAATACGTACATACATTGCGTGCATTTATACAACTGAATAAAATTTAATTGTTGTGTAAAGGCAAAATAGAATCTATACATAGTGTGTTATAATTAAGTTTATATATACGTTATACATAGTTCTTTTAAAATTCAGTAAATAGGTAACAAAGATTGCGTCACTATGTGCTTTTTTTTTTTAATTTTAATTTTTTCATATGATGAAAAAGATTATGATATTAGATAGCTTCAAACTATGTTTTCAACACCGGCCGACACGCGTATCTCAATCACTCCATAAGCCGTTGACTAAGCCATATTGAGTTCTCTGGACATAATCCAGCTCTAGTCGCTCTGCCATACCACAGATAATATAATAGACTAGTAGCCGTATTGAAAGTTTGCTGACTTTGCGTTTTAGCCTCGGATGTGAAAGGAAACTATGTAATTATGGTAACCACTTACGATGTAGAATGTTTGTAAACATTCTACATGTTAAGCTTAAAATTAAATTTCTTTTTAAGAGTTGGATATGTTAGCGAGTTATTAGCAGTTTATATTAAAGAGAGTGGTCACAGATCCCTAATAATTGAGAAATATTTGCAACAATCACCGGATGTAAAGTTATTTTTAGGTTAACTATTGACAGTTTGTTGACAAACAATCTACATGGAAAGTAGCTGGAGTATCCCTTTTTTTAATTTTCGCGATATAACTTTATTGAACTATCGGGTATTTATAGCGTTTATTTTTAACCGACTTCTAATGAACCGATTTGGAAAATTCTTTTTGGTTTCGCCTAGAATTACTCCCAGATAAGCCCATTTTATTTTTTCAAAACTAAGTTTTGATCGTGGGATTAATGAAGAATCGAAAGAACTCCTTTAATATTATAGGCAAATATTATGGCGTTTTTTGTTTTTCCTGCAGCAAGTCAAGCATTTCCATTGTGAAATTTCATTCCTTAAGAGCATTGATAAAATATCGTTTGTTCATTCAGACAGATTCGGAACCGTAAATGCCACATAGATACATACGTCAATTCTTCAATTAACACTTCTTTTGTGTGGATACAAAAGATTTCCAGTTCTTAATGTCTTTACTCATGCTTCTATTCACTCGAATGAACGCCAACGGGGCGGAAGGGGCGGCAATCATTATCAGACATGTTGACCAGATTGAATAATAGCTGACTAAGCTGAGAGGATGGTATAGGTGCTGGGCAAGCCTAATCCATCTAACAATGTCCCAGGCACTGCAGCGTCCCATACAGCATGATTACCAGTTGCTGACGCTGTATAAATCATCTATAATAGATGCAAAGGCCTTACTTTTTTTTGACCAGATTATACTGAACGTGTTCAGAATATAGAATGCACATTTTTTAATTTATTTTTTTAAATAACATGTTATAAACGTCTAACAATCCGTATTTAGTTTGTCTTAGACGCTAATGCAGATATTCCTCGAATATTAACTTAGTTAACAAAATAATAAATGTACGTAGCACAGTAACAGAGGTTATTCGAAGACATTGTTTGAGCGCACTCATATCCAATGTCCTTATCTGCGATGACCTTCATTCGCAAAACAGGTAGGGTGACAAAGAATGACTGCGCGGGTGCCGCTTTACTTATAGACGTTTTAATGCTGTCTTTCTGTTAAATAATAAAATAAAATAGATAAAAACAATAATATATTATATATTACTTGTCTAAGCTAAATTTAGTTATAATATACATATGTATTTGTAAGAGTATGATTGGGGCGACTTCTAGTCATTAGTTATTTTCCACCTTAAATTCTTGTAGAGGTATAATCCATCAATCCGATCGATCCACTCAAATCAATATTCTTTAAACATAATAATAAATACTATAATAATATATTTATACTTGAACGCTTTAATCGTGTAGTAACGTGTTTATAAGAGGTTTTACTATAAATAGGCCATAAAAAGGCCTGGTCAAGAGTACCCTAAGCCGAAGAGCATGTATGAATGGAATAATGAAAATGGACGAAGCGAAACAAGTAGGTATGTAAGGATCGTAGCAAGTGGAAAGAAGTGGTCTCTGCCTACCTCTACGGGAAAGAGGCGTGATTATATGTATGTATTTACTATAAAATAGTGTTTGTAATTCTCAGTAATGGAATCATATGTTAAGTTTTGGGTTTCCTGTACCTACAAACAATAACAAGTGTTTTGCCGAGTAGTAAATATTCGTAAAAAATACGTTAAAATACGTTGTTGAAGACTGACTTAGATGGGATTGTGGCAAATAAGTGCTTTGTGACGTCGCCGCCTTTTCTTCTTTGACGTAATTTAGTATAACTATACATGTTTACCTATATTATGTTAGTTTTCTATTAATACAAGGTGTAGTTAGTACCTACTTGGCTGTTAGAATAACTTTATACGGTTGGTTATATCGGTTTAACTACGGAGAACAATGATTTTGCTTTGTTCACTTTTTCGGACAAGCACTTTCCCATCCCTGCACCAGATGTATTTGTGGGTATCCATCAGCGCCTGCTTTGCCTTCCAGAGAATTTTCTTCAAGTGTTGGGTAAGGGCTTGGCGAATGAACAGTCGGTGCTTAGATCTTGACACCTCCACATTTGGAACTATATCCGATGCAATGATATTATTAGAGCGCACAGCTGATATCCACCTTGTTTTGAAAACCTCTTCTTTCATTTTTATTAGCATGGTGGCAGGTTTACCTTACTTTGCTGGCAGGCGTTTGATGGCCTTGACGTCTTCGGCATTCATAGCTAATTTGTTTGCTAGGTTTTTAGAAATCTCAGCTATGTTTTCACCTTCGGTGGCAGGAATACCGGTTACTTCTACTATTTTTTTTAACTGGCTTTGTTGGATTTCGTTCAAGCGCTGCTCAACTACGCCTACCTCAGCTTCCAAATTTTTGTTTTTATTGGTGAGGTCAAAATTTTCAAGATCCTTAATTTTTTCTTTGAAGGTTTCCATGAGTTCTAGATAATTATAAACATATTCGCTTAATAGTTGTAGACTCTGGTTGGTTTCCCGAAGTTCTTCTTTTGATAGATTTTTCCATTTCTGATGAGATATCCGATAGGAACTTGGATGTATTTATTGGTATATCAATACTCTTGTTAGATCCAACTTCATCGTCTTCCGTGTCATCTTCGGGAACAATAAATGAGGTCTTCCTAAATAGGGACTTTTGTTTACAATCGCTGCATGTCCAGTCTACGTTTTCAGCGGATTTCAAGATGTTTATCTGTTTGTTAGAAAGATCTGTACAAGTAATTGTAGCATGTACCAAAACACCACATCGATTGCATTCCAGTCCAGGAACTTTTTTCGTCCCTGATTTATTGCAATGAGTACACTTTGCCATTATGCCGGTTATTAGAAAATATGGATTTAAAGGTTATGTTGTAAACGTATGCACGCACGGCCGTCTGCGCGAGGAATAACACCAACATACTAGCCTTTAGTAGGTTTAGATCAATATTATAGTTTAAAGTTGATTTTAAAATTAAAGTTTGATTTAGCAACCTTGAAACGGTTTTTGATTATAGATAGATAAATCAATAGTCAATTTTAAACTCTCACGATCACATTTATCGTAGTTCCCGGGAAGTGGCCATTGCCACAGGCTATAAAGGTAATTAACGAGATAAACACCCAATTAAATTTTGGGTATTTATCGCGTTATTTACCTTTATTATAGTCTGCGGCAATGGCGACCGGGAACCATGCAAGTGCAATCCTGTCGAAACGTCGGGCAATAATAAAGGTAAATAACGCGATAAATACCCGATTAATGATAGTTTGAAGCCCGAGTTCACCTTCTGATAATTATAGGCCACCCAAAGTTTGTGCCATCAATCACGGTCCTGTGCCAGTTGCATCCATTGACGCCCCGCGACGTGCGTTTATGAAGATAGTTATCGTACACAAAATAACATAAACAAGATTTTATACTAAATAGTTATGTACAAAGGAAAGCTTAACCCTGAAAGAGTTTTCTTACAGCAAACCTTGGGCTATAGAAAGGCAGGTGAATTATCATTTCAGTCGTAAAACGTCCACTACTGAACTAAGGCCTCCCTCATGGATCTCCATGAGGGGTAGTTGCCATACACACCACGCTTGGCAGGCGGGTTGGTGAGCGTAGTACGGGATGTTGATGTACGGAATGATGCTGCTGCCTATCTTCCGGAGGTGTCCCTTAGCAGGCTCTTACTGCATCCACGGGTAGGAGAGGAGGGGTAACATTCTACTGACGGCACCCCACGGCTAAGTCATTGCAGTCTTTGGCTCAAAAAAGGCAGGTAAATATTAAATGTTATTTATAAAATTGTGCACATAGATTTTTCAGAAAGATTATAGTTCTATTATTTTTTTTGTGCGTTTAAAAAACGCCAATTAAATTTATATTATAATCCCCACATGTGCAAAGTTTATTCTTATTCGTACATCCATTGCAAATAATCGAACACTCCGCTTATGAAGTCTGCAGATGTCCTGTCCTTAGTCTCTACTCATGCTTTTTCACACTCGGGTGATCGCCAACGGGGCGGAAAGGACGGCGATCATTATCAGACAAGCCAGTTCACTCAAACCGTGTTCAAAATAGAATGCACACTTAACCAAAGCTGCTAAAAGCTTTAGTCCAAGGTTATAGTTTGAAGTTAACTCTACAAGGTAACCTTACACGCAAAGTTAACATTAGCAACCCAGAGATTTTCAAAATTAACCTAAGATAGACTAATATTTTTTTAAATACAGGGATTACTCACGTAGTATTATAAAGTCGAAGTTTATTCCGACACGTTTATTTTTGAAGAAAATCATCATAGGATTAAATGCCCCGCGCGTGGGGCCGACACGGCCCAGAACCCGAATTAAGGTCAGGTCCAGCGGCGGGTTTCTGAATAAAGCGCGCGGCGCGGCCTACTAAAATTCTTCTTCTAAACGACGTTGCCTATTTTCTGAGATGTTTTTTGAGAGTTTAACATTGGTACAATTGAAGCACAACCACAAAAATGAGCAAAAACTATCCTTCCTTCATAATTTATTATTATCAGGTGATGTGAAAAATATAGCGTTTTGAACCGTTAATATTCAAAAACGTTTGTTACATATAGAACATACCTAGTCTTGCCATAAATACTGAAACAAAGAAAAACATTTTTTTCTCTTGCAAATAACATTTATTACTTTTACAGTGTGTTAGTATAATACATAAATATAAAACTATTTAAAATATAAAAAGCTTATTCGAAGTGGTCTCCATTGGCTGCAATACAGTCCTTTAAACGTTGAGGCTAATTATCAATAGAAACACACACTCTTTCCATGGGAAAATTCTTCACTGCCAATCGTACCGATTGTTTTAGTGACTCCAAATTATCATGGCGTTTAGAGCAAGCCGTACTCTCTAAAACTGACCATAAATCATAATCCAGCGGATTAAGATCGGGACTAGACAACGGCCAGTCTTCAGCTCTGATGAAGTCCGAAATGTTCGTTTTCAACCAAGACTGCGTAGACCGAGCTTTATGACCCGGCGCCGAGTCTTGCTGGAAGGACCATTCTTGGTTATTGAACATGGTGTTGTTAAGGGGCTTCACTACCTTCTCAAGAATGGTATCTTGATACACTTGTGCCGATGTTTTCATACCTTTTTCACAAAAGTATGGCTCAGTTACTCCTTCATAGCTAATACCCCACCAAACCATCTCTGAAGTCGGATAGTGCCCACGTTGCACTCTGTCGAATTGGGAAACTTCCTTAGAGCTTTGAGCAGAAATAAGGTCATTTTGTTTGTTAAAATGTTGCTCAATTGTAAAAAAAATCTCATTCGTAAACAAACATTTTCTGTGACCTCCCTTTGCGTACCGCTTCAGTAATTGTTTCGATTTTACCACCCTATTCTTTTTTAAATTATCAGTTAAGAAATGACCAGTACGTCTCTTATAGGCTGCAAGTTCTAAGTCATCTTTTAAAATACGCGACATGGTTCTAGGTGCTATCTTCATCTCCCGAGATAAAATCTTTTGCTTTCGGACAGTATTTCTTCGAATTCTTTCCCTTACTGCTTTGACCACTTTTTTCGTACGAACACTACGTGGACGGCCAGATTTTTTTCTGTCACAAACAGAGGAGGTCTGATTGTACTTATTAATAGCCCGGTACACAAACATTTTACTAATACCAAGCGTATGGAGAGTTTTAAAATTGCATTTGGCTCCATACCTACTTTGTCTAATGCAATCACAGCGATTTGTTTCTCTTTATCACCCCACTCCATTTTAATATCGCAAAATATTGTACAATGTATTGGCGCCAAAATGAGAAAACTCAATGAACAATCATATAAAAATAACAGATTCCAAATTCATATGTAATAATTTGTTTATTTTTAATTGTAACAGTATTTATGGCCAGACTAAGTATATTTTCTTATACTTATTCTTATCATTCCGATCAATACAGAAGATTATTTGATTGTTTAAAAATTTAATCGAAAACTGGCTGGTTTACATTTTTACCCGACTTCAATAAATGGAGGAGGTTCCGAAGTCGTCTGTATTTTTTTAACCTTGTTTTTACCTCAGTACCCAGTCGTTTATAAACCGATTACAAACAATATTTTTGGGATCGACTAGGTTATACTTCCAGATCCAGCACAAACCAGGTAAGGTAACCAGTGGGGGGGTACCAACGCGTTGTCATATCTGTCCCCCTTTTTTAAAAAGGGGCGTTGGATCCCGTATTCTAAGTTTTATTTATTATTGTTTGTGTCGATTCTTGTGTTACTTTTATATAATATAATAATAAGTTACTTGTATTCTAGAGGTATAATACCTTTTTGTTAAGAACAACAATAAATAAATATTTCGTATTTCATTTTTCACAGTAATTGTAACAATACCTAACAACAGTACATTATTACTAACGAGACAGGAACGTGAGTTAAATCAAATTGAGGAGAGTACAAGCGTATAATAGATGGGCAAAGTTGAGGATTTTACCCAAATTATGCGAAGAACGTTCCAAGGCTGTAAAGATGAGAATTGGATTTTATTTACTTTAAGTTGAACACTTTTATGTAGCACTCCGAAATGTGCTGGACTTTTCACACAGCACCATCTAGCACCAATGTAAGTAGAGCTTATGTTATAACAAATGGTCAAAGTTGTGGCATTTACTAAAATTATGCTTTTATGGGGTTTTGTTGTAAAACAAGGAACCCTTATAGTTATGCTTTGACCGTCTGTATACGAAGAGACTACCTACTAGTTCTAGAAAGGTTGCACGGACGTATAAAAACGTTACGTAGAGATACGAGTATGGGTACAGTCGGCCAAAAATGTGGTCTACCACCCTACTGCTGAGGATCATTTGAAGGTCGATTTTCCATTGCAATAGTCCTATAACAGTGACTATTGCTCTCGCAATCATTTATTTTATTTTCGTCATGCCCTGGGTAGGTACAGTTTGAATTCTTGCAGCTAACAAGACTTCCCCACCTTGTTTAAGCAATATTCCAATGAATCGAAAAAAAGTTACCTACTACATACAAGTTTTAGACGCCTATATCATCCATATCGCCTAAATCATCTATAATACTTGCAAAGGCCTTACTACTAATGAGTATTGTTTTAAATGGGGTGTCACCATAATGCCCAATTCTGTCTTAATTCTGAGCCGACGCAAACTTTTATTTCGAGCATGAATAATGGAGACGTTTAGTACGAAAACGAAGCTTGTATTTTGAATAAGTAGGCACTTAGAATGCTGTAAGTCCTTGGATTTGTACGTGTCCTTAACTGTATAAGTATTTTTGTCAGAAATTGTCTAAGTGCGAGTCGGACTCACGCTCGGAGGGTTTCGTACCTCGTGTGTGAATATTTAATAACGGTATTTTTAAGTACTGGATTTCTCTTTACATGGAGAGAAATAGAAAGTGACGACACAGCAGCTTAACGCACTGTGTATTTTTAAATGACTGAATTTCATGTTTCATGTTTCTCAATATTTGTGTGTTGTTTTAGGTTAAAATTTGAATATTGTGTTTTTTTGTAATATGGGTTATTGCCTGAAATAAACGAATTTTATTTATTTTATTTATTTCAAGCGTCTACCTGTTACCGTTATTAATATCGAGCAAACGGCACTAAAATCACGTTTATTGTGTGGGACCCCCCCCCCCCCCCCTTTAAATATTAGTTTTATTCTGTTTTTAGTATTTGTTGTTATAGCGGCCGGCAAATTATAATTTCAACTGTCGAGCTATCACGGTTTATGAGATACATCCTGGTGACAGACAGACAGACGGACAATGGAATGTTAGTAATAGGGTCCTGTATTACTCTTTTGGTACGTAACCCTAATAATAATAGCAGTTATTACAATATTTACTCTTGAGTGGGGGTTGTCCGGTACAGATAAGAAATTATGTCATCTTGCAATATCCAAACTAGGTTTAAAGAACTTTATTCTCAAAAGAACACAAATGTTTCACTTAAAATGAGATACATGAAATTACTTAATATAAGTTTTAAAACTATTCTTTACAAAACCTCCGGTGCCTGGTGTTATGTATAATCGTTTTTAATCATAACTTATAAATGTAACTAAACAAATAAATCTTTAGCAAACTATCCAATTACCTTGTGGACATTAAACCTTTACATCTGTTATAGATGATTTATGCAGCCTCAGCAAGCTGGTATTCATGCTGTACGGGACGCTGCAGTGCCGCGGACGTTGTTAGATGGATTAGGCTTGCCCAGCATCTACACCATTCTCTCAGTTTAATCGGCTATTAATCAGAGGAAAGAACAAGTTAATACCATCAAGCTGACTAAGTCGCAGGTTTCCTCACGATGTTTTTCTAAACCGTTAAAGGGCTTATTAAATGATGTGCACATACAAAATCCTTTGGTGCCCCGGCCGGTATCGTACCCATGACCTTAACATGTAACAATCCGTACTGCGTTCGCCAACCCGCCTGCCAAGCGACAACCCTCTGATGATCTTGGAGTTCCATGAAGGAGGCCTATGTCCAGCAGTGGATGTGGACAGCAGTGCTACGGCTGAAGAAGAATCCCCGTATTTTAAAATGAACAGCTTAAAAGGTTTTTTCAGACACAACACGTGTACAGTTGCGAAGAGAAGGTGGAGTTATATAAAGAACCTAAAAGTTGTTTGTTAGTCAAACTTTTATTCTTTTATACGTGGGAGGCAACAACGATGAAACGTCCTCTACTTAACAGAGGCCCCTCATGAATCTATACTTGGGGGGTAGTTGCCATACTCACCACGTTTGGCAGGCGGGTTAGCGAGCGCAGTACGGGATGTTGATACACGAAAAGACGCTGCTGCCCATCTTTGTATTCCCTTAGCAGGCTCTTACTACATCCCCTTGCATGACAGGAAGGGTAACATTCTACTGCCGGCACCCCACGGAAAACAAAGGTATTACGCGACGAAGTCCCTCATTTACGTTATTACAATGTAGATATACAATTTTTTTGTATATTTTCTCACATTTTATTCTTAGAAACATGCCTATTATTTGAGAAGGACGAACGAAGTCCTCCGGCTAACATGACGAGGGTCATACCCGACACAACCTTCGTTGGATAAGCTAAACAAAAACATTTTGAAAAATGTAAGTATACACCGAAATGTATTCAACGCAAATCATATTTTGAAAGGGTTTCAGCGAAAACAAATTGCGTAAAATTTTGAATTAACAGTTATGTATATTAAGCATCTATTAGAGTAATTAACTTCAAATAAACAGACTAAATTAAGAAGCCGTAGGAGTTCTACGAAACGGCGTAGAGCTTCTACGGTGTACAATAGCGGTACGGTAATAATGGCATTTTCGATTACTTCAGTTCAAAGATATTTCATCATCATCATCAGACGCAAAACGTCCACTACTGAACACAGACCTCCCTCGTAGATCTTCATCAGGGGTAGTTGCCATACACACAACGCTTGGCGGGCGGGTTGGCGAGCGCAGTACGGGATATTGATACACTAAAAGATGCTGCTGCCCACCTTCTTAGGCAACATTCTACTGCCGGCACCCCATGGCAAAAATATTTAATTCCATTTTATTTAATATATAATAATTAGTTTGGTTTGAATAAAATATTAATGCCTTTATACCTACACCTAATACTTCCTTTTGCCTTTCAATGGGATTCTGTAATCGAAAGACAAAACCTGGTATTACGTCGATTACTACCTGGTATTCGAGCCGTGGGGTGTCAGCAGTAGAATGTTGCCTCTTCTCTCTTGCCTATTGATGCATAAAAAATCTGCCAAAGGATACCTCCGGAAGTTGGGAAACAGTATCTTTCCGTGTATCAACATCGAGTACTGCACTCGCCAACCTGCCTGCCAAGCATGGCGTATGACAACCCACTCATGAACTTGGAGATTCATGAGGGAGGCCTATGTCCAGCAGTCAGCAGTAGACGACCGCAGAAGCAGTCCTACGGCTGAGATGATTATGATGATGATGATTTATTAAAAATACTTACACACGTCAACCGTGGATGGAGTCAGCCGTGGGGTGTCGGCAGTAGAATGTTACGCCTCCTCTCCTACACGTGGATGCAGTAAGAGCCTGCTAAGGGACACCTGCGGAAGATGGGCAGCAGCGTCTTTCCGTATATCAACATCCCGTACTGCGCTCACCGACCCGCCTGCCAAGCGTGGTGAGTATGGCAACTACCGCTCATGGAGATCGATGAGGGAGGCCTTAGTTCAGTAATGGACGTTTTACGGCTGAAATGACGATGATGAAACACGTCACTAAACACAATAACAAATAGACTCCGTATGTTATTATTTGTTTTTCTTT
Source organism: Pasiphila rectangulata (assembly GCA_963082625.1). NCBI lineage: Eukaryota > Metazoa > Arthropoda > Insecta > Lepidoptera > Geometridae > Pasiphila > Pasiphila rectangulata. The sequence goes on along the minus strand of OY720254.1, from coordinate 6,282,127 downwards.
TGGTAACAGAACTCTGAATTGTTCCTGAACATCCATACACGAGAACATAACTTCTCGGCGCCCTTGCTTGCATTGCTGATCACTGGCAAAATTGGCTTATGTACACAAACATTCCGTTGTATAGCATATTATATACCTAGGTAACCTACAAATATTTATTTAGAGATTCCGCTCAAAACGTGACTAAACCGTTTCGAGCTTTGTTAGCTACAATGCGGTCATTGGAGCACGTATCCCAAATTGAATGCATAATCAAGATTTAATGCCATAGATTCAAATTAGATATTCGTTAGATATGCCCTTACCGTAATGAGACCGCAACGTTTTGTTTTCACACGAAAGGAGTGAGCGCACTCATTTGGAATCAGTGTACCTTTAAACACAGTGTTAGCCAGACGTAGTGTGTGTTATATTTTTCACGACAGTTCTCGTGCAGCAAGATTGCGCAATAAATGGTAACAATATTAGTTCGGTTTATCGGTTATTGTTTTTGTTATTCGTGTTGGCCGAGTGGTATGTACCCCCGACTTTCAATCCAAAGGTCGTGGGTTCGATACCGGCCGTGCACCAATGGATTTTTCTTTCTTGAAGAATGTATGTGCACACTTAACACGAGCTTTAACGGTGAAGAAAACATCGTGAGGAAACCCGCGGCTTAGTTAGCTTCAGACGTATTGACCTGTTCTTTCCTCTGAATAATAGCTGACTAAGCTGAGAGGATGGTATAGGTGCTAGGCAAGCCTAATCCATCTAACAATGTCCCAGGCACTGCAGCGTCCCGTACAGCATGATTACCAGTTGCTGACGCTGTATAAATCATCTATAATAGATGCAAAGGCCTTACTGTTTTTTTATCGGTAAAACCAGTGTGAGTGCGTCGGCATTATTGTTAACACACTTAATAAAGACAATGGTGGCGATTCTGTTGTTGCACTAGCTAAAGCTAATTAAATTGACGCAAAACGGACTAAAATGGCTTATAGCTATTCGATTAGTGACGTTCTAAAATTAAGACGGAACAATTATAATTAATTGTACGCTGACAGCTCTAAATTTATTTTATTTTATTAGACACACAAAACACATTACAACACCAATAAAAATAAGTTTAGGAACTAAAAATACGATCTACGAGTACGTTTGCAACATAAACATATGTGTGCTCAGCTAAACTTAATATATAAGCGGACATAATATAATTAAGTAATTCAATAATATTTAGATAATTATTTAGAAACGTCATATCTCTAACTATAGGTACCTGATCAGTTTTAGAAAGTGTAAAACAGAATTTACACCAATGCCATTGTTTTTTGTGTCAGGAAAGACCTAACGATAGAAATATTTGTTTAATGCTATGATAGTCTATATATACAATGATAGTTAAATATGTAAACGCGGCATGAACCTCGATGCCAGTTTCAGACATTTCATGGAGAAAGTTTTGGAAAACTAGTGCAAAGTTAGTAGTTTAGTTTACTTCTTTCGTACAGAACAGGACTTCGTATTAGAGTTTTGCAAACAAAATTAGAAAAGTCAATTGTTACAAGAAAACAAAGTAAGTTGTTTTTATAAGCTATTTCTGTATTTAAAGTGTAAACCCACACTAAGGTATCCTTTATAGAAATGAAAAATGCAATCAAAATTTTGTCTTCGACGGGACTCGAACCCGTAACGTTCAGACGAACACCTGTAACGCAGGCTGCCTTTACCATTCGGCTACGGAGCAATACCCACACACTGCTCAACAGACGGCTACCAAATTAGAGGAGCTTCAATTGGAATGTCTAAGACATCCACCGTACTCTCCGAACCTTGCTCTAACAGATTACAATTTTCAATTCAGAAAACTGATTCTTAATTATATGATTTCACTGTGGTTTTACTTTAGAGTGACCATTATCCGACACACCGCAATAAAGCTATAAATCTTGTGGCATGGTAAAATGCCGCGGTCAGGATACACATTTTTAGTATGGTATGTACCTACTGAAATAAAAATAATCCCATCTCCAACGTCATTACTTTAAAAGTCATAATGACTTTTAAAAGTCTTGAAGTTAATTTTTTTCAAAGTTTCCAAGTTTTTAATTAAAAAGTACTTTTCATAATTGCTAACAGACCCTTTATTTATGAGAAGTTATCAAAACTGAGGGCTATAACATTGGCATAACAATAACACGATAACTTTATGTAATTTTGGACTTGTTGATACAGCTTGACCTTTCCAAGACTTTCAAAACTAAACCCGATATTCTCATTAAACTTCTCCATGATTTGAATCAGCTTATTACGCGTTTGGGATAACTTTCCACAGGCTTAGTCAGATTCAGTCAGTCGTGTTGGCCGAGTAAACCCCCGCCTTTTGATTAAAAGGTCGTGGATTCGATACCGGCCGTGCTACAAAGGATTTTGCTTTCTTGAAAATTTAATGTGCACCAAGAAACCCGCGGCTTAGTCAGCTTCAGATGTACTGACACGTTACTTGGTCTGATTAATAGCTGACTGAGGAGGAAGGTATAGGTGCTGGGCTAGTCTAATTTATCTAACAATGTGTCAGGCACTGCAACGTCCCGTATAGTATGAATACCAGTTCTGACGCTACGTAAATCATTTATAATAGATGTGAAAGTCCTCAATGGTGTCGATTCTGCTGTTGAACATCCTAAAGCTAACTAAAACGTTTCTAAATTTAGAAAGAAAGAAAGAAACATTTATTTCTGACACAATACAAAAATACAGCTAATTATTAAACAATCTATTGGGTTGGTATGTCAATTAGATATAACGGATCATTACCCTGTCCTAATTGGTATTGATTTATCCAAGCCGAAACCCTTCCGACCAAATCGTACATATATTAAAAGAGATTATAGTGCTATCAAGGATGATCTTCAAAAATGTGATTGGTCAGTTGTCACTAGCTGCGATGATGTTAATAAAGCGAGCGAAGTTTTTATGAAAATGCTTTCAGAAACTGTAAAGAATCATTCGAAAGAGGCTAAGGTATCGCGGACAAGATACACTTTGAAGCCTTGGATAACCCCTGGACTAATGAAATGTATGAGGAATCGAGATCGCTTACATCTTCAAGCTAGAACTGATCCAAATAATAAAATTCTTCAAAAAACATACACGCGCTACCAAAATTTTTTCGTGGACCTTCTGCGTAAATTAAAATCTGACTATGAAAACAGAGAGCTAAGAGAAAATAAAAATAACCCAAAAAAACTTTGGCATACAATTAAAAACATTTGCCATTTGGCACAATACAACAACGAACCCACTGAATTACTGGCGTTAGATGGCTGTCTAAATTCAAAACATTCTATAGATAAAGTTAATAATCATTTTGCTACGACGGGTCAACGATTAGCTGACAATATTCTTACCAATCTACACAAATCTGAGAAAGACCTATCAGACACTGTTAGCATTTCCGACGCTCCAAAAGATTCAATCTTTTTTAATCCAACTGATCACGAAGAGGTCAACATTATGATCAATAATTTACAAAATGATAAAGCCCCAGGAATTGACAGCCTTGGAAATTCTCTCATTAAATCCGTAAAGGATTCTATTATGATACCACTTACGCACGTACTTAATCTAAGCCTTTCACATGGAATTTTCCCGCACAGCTGGAAAATCGCATTAGTAACACCAATCCACAAGACTGGGCCAAAAGACTTGCTAGATAATTATAGACCTATCTCCCTTTTAGGAACTTTTTCAAAATTATTAGAACGTTTAGTAAATCATAGACTAGTGAGCTTTATAGAGTCGCATAATCTCATCTCCTCAAAACAATTTGGTTTCCGTAGAGGGAAAAGTACAGAAGATGCTATAAAATTGCTAACAACAACGGTGTCATCGCATCTAGATGATGGGAAAAGCTGCGTTGGTGTATTCCTGGATTTGGCTAAGGCTTTTGACACTGTCTCCGTTCCTATTCTTCTTAAAAAGCTTGAAGGATCGGGGATTAGGGGAATCGCATTAGACTGGTTCAAAAGTTACTTGACGGATCGGAGACAGTGTGTTAGGATTGGTCAAATAATAAGTAGTACACAGCACATAAATTACGGCGTTCCACAGGGAAGCATACTCGGACCCACATTATTTTTATTATACATCAATGATATTCATAAAATCCCGATAATTAAGGCTGACATTCTATGCTATGCTGACGACACTGCTATTATTTTTCACGGCAAGACATGGTCTGATGTGCGCTGCTCGGCCGAGCGTGGTATGATTCTTATGTCACAGTGGCTACAGAATAATCTGCTTACACTAAACACCAAAAAAACTATGTATATGTGCTTCCATAAGACTTCAGCGTCTGCACCAGATAATAATTTTAAAATAAGTATTCATAATGATTTATGTTCAAGCGTCTCTTGCTCTTGTGAATTGCTAACCCGCAAAGAAACTTTTAAATATCTGGGACTTCACATTGATGAAAATCTGAACTTCAAGACTCACATCGGGGTTCTTTCGGCTAGAATAAGGAAGATAATTAACGTCATGCGAAATTTGCGGTACGCTGCCTGTTTGGAAACCCTCAAATCAGTATACTTCGCGCTTTGTCAATCCATCATAGTATACTGCATCACAAGTTGGGGCAGTGCCGCAAAAACTTTTATTATCCAAGCAGAAAGAGCTCAGAGGTCGGTCTTGAAGGTAATGCTACGAAAACCTTATAGATATCCGACCACAAGTCTTTACAAAGAAGCTAATGTCCTAAGTGTGCGCAAACTCTTCATTCTGAAGACATCTATTTCAGTACATAAATCCGCCATCTCTTCTCCCGAATATCAATCTTTATTAAATATTAGAATCTACAAACTTAATACTCCAAGCGTTAATACCAAATTTGCCCAGCGTATAGGCAACTTTATTAAAATTAGTATTTATAATAGAGTTGTAAAATCCTGCGACATTAAAAAAAAGTCTTTAAGCGAAGCAAAATCTTTGTTAAATGAGTGGCTTTTGTCATTAACATACGATGAAACTGAAGAAATACTTGTGTTAACAGGAGCCTAATATTTAATATATTTTAGTTTGCAATATTTTGAGTAATACATGTTATTTAAATGTATTTACATATAATATGTATCCAATATTTTTTTTTTTAAATTGTAAGGTTTTATTTTTAATATTTTTATTTCATGTTTCTCTATTTTATTTTACTTACCTAGTTTTAATTTTTCTTGTCAATTTTAGAGCACAAAGGTTATATTGTTGTTATTTCTTGTGGTCTGGCTTCCTCGATACAGGCTGAGCCTAGTGAGGGAGTCGACAATAACCTCTTCTAGTTAATAAGTTTTTCAGCATTACTTGTATTAATAAGTGTTAAAAATTGTACCCTGCGAACATTTTAATATTGTTTTTGCTGTAATAAATATTATTTTCATTTTTTTCATTTTCATTTTTTTCATCTAAGAATCATTAAACAATCTAAGTAAAACATTTATATTGTGCCACAAATAGGCATTCAACATTTGTTGTCTTGTCCTGCACAAGACATGACAACGCTGATCTTCCGTTGGAACCTTTTTGAGACACAGATGTCCCTTTACACGCAAAAATATAATAATAATAACTTCATTACGAAATGAAGATATGAGGAGTAGGCAAAGTTGGTATGTCAGTGCAGTGTCAGGTAGGCAGTGTCGTGTCGGCCCCACGCGCGGACGGGCATTCAATCCCATGATGATGATTTTCTTGAAAAATCGAAACGTGTCGGAATAATCTTCGACGTTACAATACTACTTGAGTAATTCCCGTTTTTACAAAATGGAAAGTTGGTATGGTTGAAGAGCTACAAGAGTACAGATACAAAAATACACGAAACTAATACATAATTCTGAATTATTCTTTAGAAGAAGATTAGAAGTTATATGGTGTGGCTACATTAAGATGTAAGTTTAAACAGTAAGTTTTTAAACATAAATACGTACAAAAGGAGGACATGGCGATTAGTTCAAGTAATTATAATGCGCGTCGAGCTTTAAAAATATATAAAGACAGAGTCTGGTACGTAAAATATTTCGGCTCAGATTAAACATTTAAATACACCAACATTATTTCATTTGAATTCAAGGCGGAATTTTGTAATGGAGAGAAATTTAATTTACCGTGTTTGTTACACAGATTTGATATGATATGATTTTCCTCATCATTTCAGCCGTAACACGTCCACTAATGAACGCAGGCCTCTCTCATGGATCTCCATGAGGGATGGTTGCCATAGTCACCACGCTTGGCAGGCGGGTTGGCGAGCGCAGTTCGGAATGTTGATACACGGATAGACGCTGCTAACCATCTTCCGGAGGTGCCTTTAGCAGGCTCTTACAGCAATAGGGCATGAGAGGAGGGGTAACATTCTACAGCCGGTACCCCACGGCAATCATTTAAATACACCAACATTATTTCATTTGAATTCAGGGCGGAATTTCGTAATGCCACCTGGAGCGAAAGTACTCTTGAAATTTCATTTACCGTGTTTGTAAGACATACTTGATTCTTTGGATCGTCGTCATTTCAACCGTAAAAGTCCACTACTGAACACAGGCCTCTTTCATGGATCTACGTGAGAGGCAAACGAAGGGAGTGTGGCAACTACCCCAGTTGCCATACTCACCACGCTTGGCAGGGTTGGCGAGCGCAGTTCGGGATGTTGATACACGGATAGATGCTGCTAACCATCTGACCTGAGGTATCCCTTAGCAGGCTCTTTCTGCATCCACGGGCATGAGAGAAGGGATAAAATTCTACTGCCGGCACCCCACGGCTCTTATATGACCGATCCTTATAATTGACCCTATGGATTGATGCCATAAAAGTACAAGGTGTTGTTTTTTCGAATTTTAGTTGGTTCGATTTCTGTGTGTGAAAAGCTAATTTTAGAAAACATCCTCATTATCATAAAATCCCTAAATCCCATAAAAGCTTATTTTATAATAGTGTTTTAAAATATTTAAATGCATTTTCATTTTCAAAAATAAAGGAACGGTTTTCACGAAATGTGTTATCTCCAATGTTGAGAGCACTTTCTCTCCAGGAAGCATTACAAAATTCCAACCCGTTTACTGTAAAAGGTTGTACGAAAACCAATTTTAACTCCAAAGCTTTGTTATTACTTGAAAACACAACCATGTTTTGTAAAATTAATATTCTTCGCGTTCCATGGCAATTTGTAACCCTTTCATGGACCTCACTGGATATCATATCAGCGTACTCAGACCCACCAAGCTCAATTGGGACCTTTTCGTGTAGGTATTATAATTTTCAGTAACTCGCTGTGTAAAATATAATAAGTAAAATTAAAATAATTAATAAGTTAAATAATTTTCAAAATCGGTTCAGTAAATCCAGATAACCCTCTACAAACTCACAAACTTTACCTCTTTATAACATTAGTATAGATGGTTATAAACGGCTGCTGAAAGATATCTGATATTCTATTTCTATCCTCATATTTGCATATCTGCCCGAGGGTTATGACGTCACTGCCATCAAATCCAAATATACTACGCTATTACCAGACTATTACGTTTTAAAAGCAGGTTATTTCGCGAATCGCGACCTACCTAAACCATACCCAATGACCTGATAACCTTGCCATTCCCCACAAATATCCCTACACAATTGATTAACCCTTGGAGCTCATGACGTCACCTAGGTTCACTCATGGTTTATTTGAGATGACAACTTATTTACATTAGACTAAGCATCAACACCACCCACTGTACGCCTACGAGAAATGTATGACAAGAAGTCATAAAAATACTTTATTGTAAATGGAGACTAAATGAAAATTTGCCGTAGGGTGCTAGTAGTTTGCCGTTGGCTGCAGGAGTTGGCTCCATCTCTTGCCAGTGGATGCAGTAAGAATCTGCCAAGGAAGTTGGGCAGCAGCGTCATTCCGCGTACCAAAATCGCGGGGCGGCTCGCCTGCCAAGCGTGGTGAGTATGGCAACAACCCCTCATGGAGGTCCATGAAGCAGGCATTGAACGTCCCACGACTGCGATGATAATGATGAAAGGAAAATGTACTGTAGGCATCTTGGCAGGCGGGTTTTGAGAGTCCAGTACGGGATGTTGATGAATGAATGAATGTTAATAACTTTATTGCACACCTTAAAAATAACACAAATATAGGAAAAATAATCTCTTCCAGGCAACCTTTGGATGGACAGGATATGACAAAGTATATGACGGTGGAGACCTCCAAGATCATGAGGGGCTATAATTGGCAGTCTAGTATAATAATTATATAATATATATATTAGATATTAATTATATTATAGGTTACAATAATTGATAGTCGCTATGCTTAGAAGCGGGTTGGCGAGCGCAGTACGGGATGTTGATGCACGAAAAGTCGCTGCCGCCTATCTTCCGGAAAGTATGTGATGTTTAACATTGTAATAAATAAAAGCCCATTCCAAATTTTGCTTCTCGACAGAACAGAACGATAATAAATCCAGCTGATATGACCCTAAAAGATTTCAAAAGTCGTTATACCGAGATGAAAGCACTGAAGGCATTTTCATTAAAATAACTGAAAAGACGCTTGGCCGGTGAAATACAAAATTTACAGACAATTAAATTTCTTTTGTGAATTCAATCAGATCTATATCGCAGTTCATTAGACAGCTTTGAGCGTGCTTCAAAAAAGATGAAATTTGGTCGTATTTTTAGCTAGGAAATATTTGGGAAAGAAGCGTAAAATATCGTGGGGTGCCGGCAGTAGAATGGTGCCTCGTCTCTTTTGCCCGTAGATGTAAGAATCTGCTAAGGGATACCTCCGGAAGATGAGCAGCAGCTTTTTTCCGTGTCCCATCCCGTACTGCGCTCGCCAACCCGCCTGCATAGCGTGGCGAGTATGGAGACAACCCCTCATGACCTTAGGGAATGATGAGGGAGCGCTATGTCCAGCAGTGGATGAGGACAGCAGACCAGGGGCTGTGATGATGTTGTTAATCTATTTATTATTATAAATTCAGTTTCAAAACCGATATTTCTATCTCCTATTTCGATCACTGTTTGTAGCAAAATTCTTGTTTAGGTACAAACCACCCTTAATTTATTTCAAGAATATTTGTTTAATCAAGTTTCAAGTCTGTTTATTCACAAAAAAATATACATGTGCACAAGATACAAATGAACACTGGAAAATGCAGTAGTATAAACTGTGTCGCAGTTACCAGCCCTACCTCAGTACATGAGGAATCATAATAAGTTTACCTATATTATAAGAAAATAGTATCTAACACCTAAGGCTTAGAATAGAAAGAAAGAACAGCGTACCTACATTGTTTCTCAAAAAATTGCTAAAAACGTTTCCCGAATGATACCAGATCGATACGTACTCGTAGATATACGTACCATTCTCTCAGCTGCCTCGACGATATTTAGAGGAAAGGACAGGCCTAAAAACGTCTCAAGACGGTCAATATTTAAAACAACAGCAATCATTCCAAAGTGAGTACAATCCGTTAAAACCATGTGTGTTTTAATCATAATGTTTGAACTCCAGTCGTCTAATTTACAGTTGAGTTATATGGAGTTTACTAGAATGTTGGTAGTCCTAATTGGGATATTAATTATACCCTTACAGCCGCAATTCTCGATCGATCTTGCCTTCGAGATGGGTGGTTTAGAAATTTGTCAGAACGTGTTTCTGTTTAATTGGACCTCATTAAATCGATCAAGTTACAGACAGATTTATCCTGTGCCTTCCCGCCACCGTGTAATTGGCAAAATAAGTTGCCTTGGCTAAATTAATTAATTTTCGGTTTATCAGAAGCTGCTAGTTTCCGACCAATAGTCCGAACCGCGGCTCCGGCTGGTCTCCTTGGGTTACGTAAAATTATTTTTCAAGTGATGCCTGCATTGACATTTTTGTTTATTCGTATTATTTTTATGTGTTATGTTGCGGTACTCAAAAGGTTCTGTCAGAATACCAGCGTTGCATCTTTTATCTTAGGTGCAACTATTGCTGAGACAGAACCTTTTGGCACACCACACTTTTATGAAAAACTGTAACCTTCATAACTTAGATTATTAATTATGTTTAAGGTGTGGTGTGCCAATAAACGCATTTTCATTTCATTTCATAACAGCGGTACCAAGCTGGGATATCATATTTTGTAATTACCATCTTGTAACAGTAACAGTAACAGTGTAATAGTGCTGGGATATGATATTTTGTAATTACCTTATTGTACAGACCAAGATGTGAACCCTTCGATTAAACAGGTTGTTTTAACTGACGTAAATGAAAAGGAGGTTAACTTGACGTTGTATATTTTACTTAAGATATTTTACTCAAATGTATTTTTTTTATTAGGAGACCGTAATTGGGTAGGTACTGATGTGTAAAATACGTAGGTACCGTAGTGCTCTCGTACGTTCCGTCATGAGATTGGGTACACAAGTCACATGAAAGGGTAGAAAACCAAAAACCCTCATAAGGGACTTCCTAATGAATGCTCGCCTCGGCTTAGAATACATCCTCATCATCATAAAATCCCACTAATATTATAAAGCCGAAAGTTTGTTTGTATGAATGTTTGTTACCTCTTCGTGAAAAAACTATTTTTATTCGGGTGCAACGCAAGCGAAGCTGCGGGCAGAAGCTAGTAAGTTATTTCATAGCAAGCCTAATCCATCTAACAATTTCCCAGGCACTTCGGCGTTCCGTACTACGAATACCTTGCTGACGCTCTATAAATCATCTAAAATGCCGATTTATACCAGACCTCTCGGAAAGTATTGCGAATTTTTTTTTAATGTATTTTTTGTCTGGCCAGTTATAATCTATTTTGAAAATATTTATAATAAAAAATATGTACATTCCAATTTTAAAATTCGCGAGCTAATTTAAATAATCGTGTCTAATTGAAAAATGGAACTGCGCTGGGAACATTTTGGCTTATTATTACCACGCGCTACGATTTTTTACGATTTCAAGTGTCGCCGGAAACCAAACGAATCATAGACTTCAAATGGCATACATGGATGAAGGCCCTTGCAAGGCAACCGTGTATCGTTGCTTGGTGTTTTGGTGTTTTAAAACTAATAATATTAACTTGTTTACCCTTATTTTATTTTCAAAAAACTATGAATGCCCCACGTCTTTATTACCTGCTTCGCTAATTATCTAACAACAACTTCTAGAAGATAATAAAGAGTGTTTACCATACATTAAACTGTTAGTCCCTCATTTGGCACTTGGCACGACAGATACATTGAACTGTTAGTCACCTCATTTGGCACTTGGCACAGTAGATACATTGAACTGCCCGCATGATTGCTATCAGGATATACTGAAATAAACGCTAAAGCCTTTAACAAAGTGAACGGAGAATAGTCTAACTATATATAACTCTCTAAAAATATTCTGGCACTAAAGTAATCAGAGCTTGCGTTATGGGTACCAGACGGTTGATGAAATACGGAAATAATCACAGAGCACCATCTATCTTAGAATCCTTATGTTTGTGTGAAGGGAACCAGATGACAGATAAAATACTTACATATTTAGCAGTAGAATGTTTCCCCTCCTCTCATACCCGTGGATGCAATAAGAATTTGCCAAGGGATACCTCCGGAAGATGAGCAGCAGCGTGTCTTTCCGTGTATCGACATCCCGTACTGCGCTAGCCAACCCGCCTGCCAAGCGTGGTGAGTACCGATGGCAACAACTTACTGATAGCAGTTTGGGTGTTGTCAAGGATTTTATCACTGAAATAGGTTTTTTTAATTAAATAATTATTTTATATCGAAAGAATCACGAACATTGAACATTTAACCATGTACCATGTTAATGTAGACAATAAATAGCAAGGGATGAAGGCGATAAACTTAACAGCGCCATGGCTTAGAAACCTTATGCGGAATGAGTACTTAAGATCCAAGGAGACTGTAAAAGTGACATGTAGGCGTTATGTGCTCACACAAGTAATTACGTTTGTTTACGCTTTATCAAGAAATTAATTGATTCGGGCGTGACTTTGTGGAAATATTGGAAATATGTACTTGATAATACCTAAGTGTCGAACAGAAAGTGAGCCAATGTACGAAACAACCACACTTATACAATACTAGGTGTCCCGGCGAACTTCGTATCGCACCTACTACAACCACTACTTACAACTACCCTACAACTACCCTACGACTACCCTAAATCACTCTATTTATTAAAAAAACCGCATCAAAATCCGTTGCGTAGTTTTAAAGATCTAAGCATTCATAGGGACAGACATACAGCGGGAAGCGACTTCGTTTTATACTAAGTAATTGATAAGGTATATGTTTATATATGTCCCGTAGTATAAGTATTAAATCATCTTTATTAAACTAAGTTTCTTGCCTGAAAAAAAGTTTATATTATTATTCCACATTATTTATTTGTTAACTCATAAAAATACATTTTTACTATAAAGAAATATGCCGTCGGGTGTTGGATGCAGTAAGAGTCTGCTAAGGAATAGCTCCGGAAGACGGGCAGCAGCGTCTTTCCGTGGTCTTGGAGATGCATGAGGGAGGCCTATGTCCAGCAGTGGACGTGGAGAGTAGTCCTACGGCTGTGATGATGATAAAGAAATATAAAAACAAATACTTTACGCGAAGCAAGGCTTAAGCGGTCGGTGATTAGGGCTAGTCGTGTTGTCCGAGAGTCACCTCCTTTTTTACATTTTTGTTTGTTTTTTTTATATTTATTTCATTATTATTTATTTTATATTATATACTAGCAGCGCTCCGTAGTCCCACCGGCATAATTCCCGTTTCCGTGGGAATCATCATTCATCATTTCAGCCGTAAAACATCCACTACTGAACACAGGCCTCCCTCAAGGATCTCCACGAGGGGCAGTTGCCATACTCACCACGCTTGGCAGGCGGGTTGGCGAGCGCAGTACGGGATGTTGATACACGGAAAGACGCTGCAGCCCATCTTTCGGAGGTATCCCTTAGCAGGCTTTTACTGCATCCACGGGTATGAGAGGAGGGGTAACATTCTACTGCCGGCACCCCACGGCAATACCCCGTGGGAATACGAGGATAAAATATAGCCTATGCTACTTAGGGACAATGAGCAAAGAATGGTCTAGAGTTTTGTGTTTACAAACATACATAATACAACATACAAATTAAAAATATTTCCTCTTTGTAACATTAGTATAGATGATAATTCATTTCTTCTTTACAAAATAGTTTCCGAAATTTCGTTGGTAAGAGTATATTACCTTTACAGATCTGAGAACGTGTAAAAGCAGTTGCATTCTAAATAGGACGGAACATACAACGTAGGTAAAGCCAGCTCTCTAGCTGCCACAATACAACCGCAGACAAAGGCTTTACGAGCACTTAAGGGGCAGAACTCCAGCGCTAAACTTCATACACCATTTATGGGTGGAGTTTAGCGCTGAATCAAAAGTTAAAAAAGAAATCAAAAGGATCAGAAGATGAAAAGCGTTATCGTTGTTAATGTTTCATTTTTAGGTTTTTAGGGTGCCAAGCGTGCGAGTATGAGTCTCATGGTCAGTACGTACGTCATACGTCTGAGATGATGACTTTTATGGTTCCGTAATACACGGCACATAGTTTCGCTTGATTTGTTAGCCGTTCGTCCTACATGTAGTTAGTCCAATTCGCGGTTTTGTCTGTCGTCTGTCAGCGACTTTACAAAGAGTCTAGTCCTGGAAAGCTGTAATTCTGCATGAACATCTCTGAATTATATCTCTGTTTATATATATTTATATATAAATATTTATTCAGTATAGTTGTTTTTATGTAAATATGTTGTAGTACATATATGTAAATTATCATAGTTTAATCCATTAATTTCTTATTATTATTTGAGTAATAAAGAAGTATGTACTTATCAGCTTTCCCTATCCTCAAAGTTTTGCTGAAAGAAAACTGTACTTAGGGTTAAGCTCGCCTTTGTACATGCCATTTAGTTAAGTTTTTTTTTTTGTATATATTTACTAAGTGTACAATAAAGAATAAAGAACATATAAAATAATCACAAAGATAAAAAAAATATGAATAAATTAGGTCAGATGCGTGTCGGGCCGTACACGTAGTTAATTTTATGTAGTTCCGTAGTTAAGCGTACACCTGTTGTTAGAAGTTGATGTAAGTATGTTTTTTGCGTTTACCAAAACGTATTAACAGGAATTATTTGAGTTTTCGGTTTAAAGTATTCCGGTATGTTTGGGAAACGGCATCACTTATTTGAGCGACTATTTCTCCGAAACTAAAAAATCTAGCTGAAACCTTATACATTTTCTAGAAAGTTCATTAAAAATATATTCAGGATTTTTTTAGATTTCTAAAGCTAACAGTTTACATTATACGCTCAAAAAAAATCGAAAAATTGTCATCGAAACCTTTAAATGGTTTTAAAATACCTATTCATATAATATTTAATAAAAAATATTAAATATATAATACTTTATTGTTTTCGATTTTCCCATCGTGTGGGAACGATATCCCGGAAAATCGAAAGTTAAAGTTAAAGTTCACCTTACGTGTAAGGGAGGTACCCCAAATTAATTATTTTTAGGGTTTCGTAGTAAAACAAGAAACCCTTATAGTTTTGCTTTGTCTGTCATCTTAGATGGGATGTTTTTTTTTTCTTGTCTGCCCCATCGTGTAAGGTACGATAACATACACGATGGGACAGACAAGAAAAAAAATCAATGGTTTAAAAAAAGGTTTTTAAAACCATTGAGATTCGATCTTAGTTCTGTTTGCAAAATACTAAAATTTTCAATATTTTTTTAAGGCACCGATTCCCGGAGCACCTTAGGTGAGGCTTGTGGGTGAGACCTTTGCCCAGCTGTGGGACAGTAGAGCTTAATAAAATGTTTATATTGTTTAATCGTAAATCGGCTAGTTTATCCTAACCCTTAACACTGGCTCTTTGTGGCACAGCTGCAGTCCAGTAGGTCAACTGTACGACCCAACATTCCCAGAGATTGCATATGAATGTGGTTATACCTAATAATAACTACTTAGGTGAAACTGAGGGATTGTGTAAGCTTTCTTTATAATAAAATTGAAAAGTACCGTGGAGTGCCGGCAGTAGAATGTTGCCCCTCCTCTCTTGCTCGTGGATGCAGTAAGAATCTGCTAAGAAAAAAAAGGAAAACCTTAGCAGATTCTTACCGCATCCACGAGCAAGAGAGGAGGAGTAACATTCTACTGCCGGCACTCCACGGTACTTTTCTGGTATCCCATGTATCAACAGCCCGTACTGCGCTCGCCAAGACGCCTGCCAAGCGTGGCGAGTATGGCAAAAACCCCTCATGATCCGTAGTGATCCAAGATCCTTGTCCAGCAGTGGACGTCCCACGGCTGAGATGAGATGACGAATAGAAAAGAAATGAGAACAAATGAACTGGTTAAGTACCTAGTGTTTCTTTTTAACGGACCTGAAAAAAGGAGGAGGTGCTGAAATCGAAGGTATTTTACAATTTAATTTTTGTTACCTCAGACAGAACTCCGTCATTTACGAACCGAATTGGAAAAATATTTTAGATTCGATTAGCCGCACCCCGCAGTTTCACCCGCGTAGTTCCCGTTCCCGTGAGAATTTCGAAAAATCCTTCCATGGTGCACCTCTAGGATACTCTAGGTATATGTGTGCCAAATTTCAAGTCTCTAGGTCCAGTGGTTTAGGCTGTGCGTTGTCTGTCAGTCACTCAGTCAGTAACGGAAGAGTTCTATATATCGCACCTCCAGTCGTAGACTGACTCAATTCAAAATTTGGGTGTATTAAGTTAAGTATACAGAACGACTCGAAAAGGTGCGCTCTATCGCCTAGTAAATCAGAAACAGCGTAAATCATAAATAAACTGTAATAGCTCTCTGTTTCATTAAGTTATAGTGTGATTTATCAAAAACTGTCAAGGACCGAAACACATTTTCTTCATTTCCCAAAAAACATGAATTTTGGATTGAGTCAGTCTACGACTGGAGGTGCGATATATTGATTATATGTATGTATATTGATTAATTTTCAATTAGGTCCCATTTCTAATGATGGTATCCATGAGTAATACAAGTAGCCTTTACCAGGCTCTTACTGCACCCACGGGTAAGAGAGGAGGGCTGACATGCTACTGCCGGCAGCGCACGGCACGCTTGGCATTCTCGCGTTTAATTATTCATAAAACAATCGATTCAGTTCACATGTGAACAGCGGAATGTGCAGTTGAAATGCTTCGTTGAAACTTTGTGTGGCGAAACCTTAAGATCAATGCTAACATTGTTACTGTGTTGAAAGTTTATATCTCCTCTCTTGCCCTGGATGCATAATGTACCTATAGTAAGTTAAGTTTTAGAAATAAGCTATTTATGATTTCATTAACAACTTATTACTTTTATCACTTTCCTGTTATATTTTTAACCCTCGACGCAAAAAGAGAGGGCTGTTATAAGTTTAACGTGTCTGTCTGTGGTACCGTAGCTCCCAAACGGATAAACCGATTTTCGTTTAGTTTATTTTGTGTCATAGATAATTTTATCCCGAGTGTTCTTAGCCATGTTTCATGAAAATCTGTTCAGCCGTTTGAAGATCATCAGCTCTTTTTTTTTCAAATATACCAAAGTGTGGTATCAAATGAAAGGGCATGATGTGTAGATTGCAAAACTGAGGGGTTAGGTTACCTCAGAGACTAGGTAAAGTCATCATCATCATTTCTGCCGTAAAACATCCACTACTGAACACAGGCCTCCCTCATGGAGATCCATGACGGGTAGTGCCATACTCACCACGCTTGGCAGGCGTGTTGGTGAGCGCAGTACGGGATGTTGATATACGGAAAGACGCTGCTGCCCATCTTCCGGAGGTGTCCTTTAGCAGGCTCTTACTGCATCTACGGGTAGGAGAGGAGGGGTAACATTCTACTGCCGGCACCCCACGGCAAGGCAAAGGGTTGGGGGTTAATAAAAACTTTTAATTTTATGAACTTTGTTAACTTTTTTCTGCTACCTACTTAAAAACGTGTTTTTTTAGTTTTTAAAACTATTATTTTTTTGAATAAGATACCTAGCACAGGCTCACACGTAATCAAACAAGAATACCTACATTCAAACACTACGACTATTTTTAACATTGTACAATACTCTACAAAATGTGTCTCTAAAATGTGTTGACATTATAAGACGTGCCAACGGTAAAGGAATTTTGTGAGGAAACCCGCGGCTTAGTCAGCTTCAGACGTATTGACATGTTCTCTCCTCTGAATAATAGCCGACTAAGCTGAGAGGATGGTATATGTGCTGGGCAAGCCTAATCCATCTAACAACGCCCCAGGCAGCGTTCCGTACAGCATGAATTTTCCAGTTGCTGAATTTCATATTCGTCACGTCATCTATAATAGATGTGAAAGGTCTAAATAACTGAAATAGTTACAAACCCCTAATACGGACACGTCCGCGCGCCCGATACATTTGTACGATTTGAGAAGTACGCTTGAAGAATGGAAGAAGGAGAGGGTGGCACTATCCAGCCCAAACATAAGTAGTGCAACTCTTTGTGAAGAGTTCATGGGGGGCTGTGCTAACACCATACCTATTTCTGCCGCCAAGCATTGATGTCTACATTTCTGTGTTCCGGTTTGAAGGATAAGGGGGCCGGTAAAATGACGCAATACAATGCAGCGTTCGTCACGTGCTTAGTGAACGTGATTACCGCGGTATTGCGGTTTAGGTAGAAGTTCCCGCTTAACATCAGATGGGGCTTCGGCTTGTCTCGTCATTTAGTCGTAGGTACAAAAAACTAACTATTCTTCAAGTGTTTAGGACAATCGCTCTATTGCAGAACGCAGTTGGCCTAAGCACTTGAAGAATAGTTAGGAAGTTTCTGCAACGAGACATTTTCATTGACGCACTACTATTGATATGCTATGGCCCTGGATAGCCATGGATCCAGAAATACAAGTAATAAACTAAGAAACTAATTATTTTTATCACTAAACATTTTTATGCAACAAAGGCCCGTGCACCTTAACAAATTCCGGTCCTTTTAGAGCCGAGCTGATGAAAATCCAGACCCAAATAACAATGAACTGACTTTGACTTTTCTTTGAGTTCCTAACGGCATGAAAAAGTGTCCATATTACGAAACTATATATCACATTAAAATATCAGATAGGCTGAGTACTAGACGGAGAAACAGGGGTAGACACATATGTATCGTGATGTTTGCAATCCATTAAAGCCTAGCAACGTCAATATAACATTGGATTGAGTGCTGTGGGCGTTGATAACGTATCAAACCGAATAATAACTCCTCGCTTCTATGTCATCGCACTAACGTATGTAGCTACGTAGTTTTCAGATGCGTGTGTGTTATGAATCGCATGTCTATTTTACTGCAAAGGAGTGGTCTCAAATAATCGTGGGCTCACCTTTTGGATCGCTTGCCTATAACTCATTATACTGGAGGCGAATGGTCTGAACCAATCAAGTCGTGGTGAGTAGTACGAAGATGTCATGCGACT
Source organism: Pasiphila rectangulata (assembly GCA_963082625.1). Classification (NCBI taxonomy): domain Eukaryota; kingdom Metazoa; phylum Arthropoda; class Insecta; order Lepidoptera; family Geometridae; genus Pasiphila; species Pasiphila rectangulata. Next base: position 6,263,595 of record OY720254.1, on the reverse strand, counting down.
CATCTTTTGGATCGCTTGCCTATGACTCATTATACTGGAGGCGAATGGTCTTAACCAATCAAGTCGTGGTGAGTAGTACGAAGATGTCATGCGACTCATCTTTTGGATCGCTTGCCTATAACTCATTATACTGGAGGCGAATGGTCTTAACCAATCAAGTCGTGGTGAGTCGTACGAAGATGTCATGCGACTCATAGGCGATCGATTCAAGAATTGAAGAGCCCTGTGACATTTGGCGAGCTATGCGTCGAAACTGTCACACGAGTCATTGGCGAGTGATTCCCAAAAATAGAGGTTCAGAGGACTTTTTTGAATCGCTCAACTTCCACTAATTCATTCGACTTTAGGATTCAAGACAATCGAGGCCTAAGGGATGTCCCTTCTGTTATACACATTGGTATTGACCCAATTGCATACCTTAACCCATGACCTTGGTTTATGCTTTTCCTAGTAGGAGGTAAGTCTCTACCACGTATGACTAAGAAAACATCTAAGAAAAAGCACAAAAAATATGAGTTACAAAGAAGGTCGAAATGAAGGAAATCCCTAACTTCATATGGATTTATGAAATACGGGCTGATCGGGTGATTGTTCTCCTATTTCTTTTCGTGCAAAAGAAATCCCAAAGAAAAGGTACGTAATTATGGGGGAAAATGTTGGTATAAATAGGGGCACGTAACCTTTCCTTAAAGTTGGAATACATTTCCTAATCTACCGCTCATATATCGGTTTCTGTTCCTGGGCCCAGTTGCTATTTATGAAGATTATATTTACCCTAAGAAATAATAGCTACAAAGAAAAAAAGGTCTACGAAGTAAATTCTCATTTTGACATACGGCTACGAGATTGCTGCTTTTCTGAAAAAAAAACTGAATTTAAATTTTTTTTTATTTGATTTTTCGCATTAGGTACTGCTTAAGTAAATCAGATTTTGAAGTAAAGCGGTAAGTAGCCGTCGTCCCTCCTCCCTCGAAACATTAATTTTTACATGTTTTAATTCAAAACTATCAAATATAATAGTATTTGTAATAGGTGATTCATATATAATTAAGTAATAAATAGAATTAAGAGAATAATCTGGGACTGTCGATTGAGAATCAGACAACGGTCGTTAAATAAATAAATAATCAATAATGCTGAACATACATCACCATCGAACCCCAAAGTAAGCATAGCTTGTATTATGGGTACCAGATGGTTTTCAGAATAAACTACACGTTCACAAAGCACGTGACCAACGCTGCATAGCATTATGCCCGTCACCCTAAGACAGAGTTGTAAGGTCTCATGTGCCCGTAATTTCACCAACCTCCTTGGACTTCAAACTGGAAAACTTGGCGGCAGATATATAAAATGGTAATACTTCCCCAAATGAACTCTTCACAGACAATTCTACTACTATAATAAATTAAAAGTAAAAAACAAACAAGCTTTTATTTAAACGTACTAAAAATAATAAAATAAACATTTTCCATTAAAGTTTAATGTCAACTTAAAACGTCTTTAAGCAATTTATGTAATAAAAAAGCTTGTCGCTTTTTTTGCTTTTTAGTTATCACTGGACAGTTGGTTTCTTGTCTGTTCATCTCATGCATGTTGGATTTAGAGTGATGTCATATAATTTTTCGAGTAACTCTCAGCAAGCCCTTTTATTTGATATCCTAAAATAACTATTCCGCCATCTTGGGTATTCTGCCATATTTACGTTGCCATATTGACGTTATTTAATTTTTCGAATTAGTCCGCCATCTTGAGTATACCGCCATGTTGGATTTAAAGTGATGTCATTTAATTTTTCGAGTAACTCTCAGCAAGGCCTTTCATTTGATACCCATATTGTAAGAGTATTAAGAATAACTAGTCCGCCATCTTGGATGTTCCACCATGTTAGATTCAGAGTATCGTCATTTTATTTTCGTATTATTCTATTAGTACTATTAGGTACTATTAGGGCTTGCTGACAAGCCCTTTCATTTGATACCCATATTATAGGAGTCCATGAAAAATAACTAGTTCGCCATCTTGAATGTTCCGCCATGTTGGATTCAGAGTAATTGACCTTTGACAGCGATGATCGCAAAATTTACGCCTGTTGCAAACCTGTCCCGAGATACCTAATCAGCCTGCCGTTCACAGTCCTCAAAAATTGTGGTACTGATGTCCAGCCGTAGACTGAACTTAAACTTACAAAGCCGTTTATTCAGTGGAAACGCAAGGGCCTCTTAGATAAAGGCCTTTAAAGATAATGATGGCGTGGGGTGCCGGCAGTAGAATGTTGCCCATCCTCTCTTGCCCGTGGATGCAGTAAGAATCTACCACGGGATATTCTGAAAGATGGGCAGCAGTTATTCCATGGACATGGCCTATGTCCAGCAGTAGTAGTTAGATAATAATAATTTAAAAATTAATTTAAATAAAACTAAAGTAATCCATTTCAGACAACGCGATACTGCAGCTTTAAATAATTTTGACATTCAATATAATAATAATATAATTCAAGCGGTTGACATGACAAAATTTCTAGGCATTAATATTGATAAGAAACTTAACTGGAAGCCACATTTAGAGAATTTATGTAAGAAAATAAACAGCCAGATTTATGTTTTACATAAACTTTCTCGCATAGTCAATCTAGAAGCCCTTCTTAGTGCATATCATGGTCTTATATCATCCATCCTAAGATATGGAATAATGCTTTGGGGAAACTCTACCGACGCTATAAATATCTTTAGGTATCAAAAAAGATGCTTGAGAGCAATGTTCGGCCTGAGGGTTACTGATTCCTGCAAACCCTATTTCACGAAACATAGCATATTGACTGTCCCCTCACTGTATATTTATGAAACAGCTATGTTTGTTAAGAGCAACCCTGGTCTGTTCCACCAGTTGTCTGAAGTTGGTCGGAGCAGACGAGATAAACACAAAGTCCGCCCCCAAAAATGTAAAACTAAAATGATGCGCAAAAGTATTTTTTGTAATGCTCCATTTGTTTTTAACAAATTACCAGAATCACTAAGAGCAATGCAAATCTCAATGTTTAAAAGTAAATTAAAATCTCTGTTGACTAAAAAATGTTATTATAATTTAAATGAATTTATAAGTGATGTAAAACTGGAATAATTATATTACAATTAATACTATGACTAAATTTAATACATTTTTATTCAATCAGCCTGACATTTAAATTTGTGACATTATTATTACTATTTTCTATCATTTTTTTTTATTATTTTATTATTTCTGACAAAAGCATGTACGTTTTTAGATTATTTGACTTTTAATTATATTAATTCGTTTATTGTTATATTTATTTCAATTTTGTATTAAAATATTGCACGCTACAACAAGGCAAAATACATTGATACTTGTAGTTAAATAAGAACAATGAACACATGTATTTATGCAATAAATATACTTTTACTTTTACTTTACTTTACTTTTAGACGAGCACAGCAGTCCTATAGCTGAGATGATGATGATGAATGCTAATGATGTAATTGTTGTATGAAATTCACTGGAATATTTCCAATAAGTACAGTACATTCAATGTCAAGGTCATTAGAGGTTTAGGCACAAGCCTATATTTAACTAAATATATTCTGTATATCATAGGTACATTTATATACTTAGGTACCTGCACAATATTTAAGGTTATCCAACTTCACTAAAGCTAGAGCCGTGATGGCCGAGTGGCATGTACCATCGACTTTCAATCCGAGGTCGTAGGTTTGACACAGACCGTGCAAATGGATTTCTCTTGAAAAAAATATGTGCACGCACTAGCCGACGAAGCAGGGGATGATATAGGCGCTGCGCTGGGCAGGCCTAATCCATTTCCCAATGTCCCAGGCACCGAAGCGTCCTATACAGCAAGAATACCAGTTGCTGACGCTTTTTAAATAATGTATAAATGATGTGAAGACCTTACTTAAAGGTGGTTCAGGTAAGTTCACAAGTAATTTTTAAAAAGTAACCCAGTCTGCAGCGGGACCTTCTTGGCTTAGCACAACGCAAGACCGGCAGCAAAAGGTACCTATGGGCTGTGATGATGATGATGATGATAGGCTGGGCCTACGGATCTTGAATAAGACCTTATAAATGTAGAGCAATAATGGCGCGGAAATAGTGGACTCGTCCAACCTTAATTATCACATTTCGTCTACATTACGTAGGTATAACATTAGAGGTTCAGCTACTGAAAACAGCCTTGTATGCGGTTTCACACGTCTCATAGTCAAATATACGAATTCCCACATGTAGGATAGAAAACCCATCAAAAATTTATTGTATGAAACCAACCCGTACATTAATTAAATTTTCAACCATCTGCTGGACATAGGCCTTCCATTGTTATATGAGAGGGTTGTTGCTATACTCGCCACGCTTGGTGAGTTGTTGATTTGCAATCATGCAATCAAAATGTACGATTCTGACGGGATTCATAACCGCAAATTGAGACGCACCTTTACCGTGTGGCCATTTCACATAATTTATTTAGTTGACCTTGTGTACAAAATGTTTTAACTGAAACTTTCAAGCTGTTCCCGACCATAGACTAAGTAAACTTAAAAGTTACAACGTCTATGTTTACGTGTATCACGTGCTACTCACCGGTCCGAGGTTGTCGAAGCCATGGCTCTTCGCGACCTCATGCGCCTCCGCGTGTGGCACGCCTCTCTTGAACCGGACGAGGAAGGAGTTAGTGAAGACCTCGCGAGACGCGACTACAGCTACCAGGACAGACACGGCCAAGCATTTCAACCACATGATCACACCGTGGCCGCCGACCGCTGACTGAGGCCCGACTCCTGCTGACGTCATTGATATTGATTGGGAAGGCGCGCATGCGTGCTGGAGCCTCTTCGTAACTGAAGTACACAATATGACAAGTCCAACTTGTTTGTTGCGAATCAAGACAAACACGCTTTGAGTTTAAAGTAGCATGCTGGGTCACTCCTGTCGTAGCCTTACAGGCTTGTTTTGTAACAAAGGATGAAGATTCGAAGGGTTTCCTATAGATTTGTATGTAGGTACAACTTTTGCACTTGATTTAATAGTAATAAATTAGGTAGGGGTACTTATATTAATGACTGCTAAAAGTTGGGTTAAGCGCGTACAAGTTTTCCTAGACTTATTTTTAGCCCCCGACAAAAAAGAAAGGTGTTATAAATTTGACCGCTATGTGTGTGTGTCCGTGTGTCTGTCAGTGGTACCGTAGCTCTTTAAAACGTGGACCGATTTGAAATCAATAATATTATATATTAATTATTATCATTAATATTTTAATAATATTTGAAAATAAATAAGTATAACCGACTTTAAAAAAAATTGTTTGTATTTTTATTTTTCTTGCCTCCTAATATGGAACAAGCATTGGTACCAGAAAAGGGGGCAACGGTTTCCGCAAAAACAAAAAAAATAAGTTTATATTTCAAAATTTCAAATACATTGAGGTCACAAGTTATTGTGACCTCAATGTATTTGAAATTTACCGGAGTTATTCGGTCCCTGTGACCCCAGTCACCAAAATCAATTAGTACCCTTCTCTCATTAAGACAGTGCTAACAAAAAAGGTTTTATCTAAATCGGTCAACGCGTTCGGTTGTAATCGTATCTTGCACAGACAAACAGACAGACAGCGCTATGCATAATAGGAGGCTTGCCCCCTAAATATATCATTATATATAAAACTCTTACGTTACTGACTGAGAGACTGAGTGACTGACAGACAACGCACAGCCTAAACCACTGGACCTAGAGACTTGAAATTTGGCACACATATACCTTGAGTATCCTAGAGATGTACTAAGGAGGGTTTTTTCGAAATTCCCACGGGAACGGGAACTACGCGGGTGAAACTGCGGGGTGCGGCTAGTTTTTTATAAAGTGGTTTCTACAAACCATAAGACTTCTATAAAACTTTTAAGTAACAAAGTAGGTGTAAGTAATTGAAAGATATAAAGTACACCCAAAGAAAGATGTAAAGTTCATACAACAGTTTTCTTTTAGGTAACTTTTGAAACTATCGTTTTTATTTTAGAGAGTAAATGCTCCGAAATATCGGAAAATTATCTAGTAAATATCTCGTAAATATTGCTTCATCATCATCATCACAGCCGTACGTGGAAATCCACTGCTGGACAAAGGCCTCCCTCATGGCCAAGTACTGATCATGAGGGGATGTTGCCATACTCACCACGTTTGACAGGCAGGTTGGCGAGCGCAGTACGTGTTGTTGATACACGGAAAGACACTGCTGCCCAACTTCCGGAGGTATCTCTTGGTAGATTCTTACTGCATCCACGGGCAAGAGAGGAGAGCCCACATTCTACTGTCGGCACCCCACGGCAAGTACAAAAGACAAATATTGCTTATAGGTAATCGATAGTAGTTACTAAGTTAGTTGCACATAGGTATACATATGTGCTCACATTACTTTCTAGAGTAAAATCTTTATCTGTTAAGTTTCTTTGTTTATTCATATTTATTCATAATGTGTTTTTCGGGTAGGTAATAAATATAGGTTGACGAGTAGTCGACTCTGTGGCGCAGCGGGCGAAGGTCCGCCTGCGACGCAAGGGGTTGCGGGTTCGATTCCCGCCTCGGGACAAATGTCTGTACGATCTGCAGATATTTGTTCAGGGTCTTCTGGGTGTTTTTCTATGTATAATAAAAATATCTATCTATGTAGTATAATGTATTAAGTATATCAGTCATCTAGTACCCATAACACAAGCTCTGCTTAGCTTGGGGCTACATGATGCTGTGTGATTTGTCTAAAAAAAATAGTTTTCTTCTCTACCATCAATCTGTGCTTACTACATACACATGCACACAATGAAAACTCAGGAGACTTGGATGGTGTGTAGACTAATGAAGACGAAAGTCACGTAATGAGCGGGCTAAAAGCTTTCCAGCTTGCAACTCTTCTACAGTTTTAGTGTTGTTAATTTGTTTGCAGCTTTAATTAGGAACATTTATAATGAAAACCCGTAGTGATCACCAAGTCTAAGCACCGACCTACTCGCGCTCATATCCAAAACCTCGAGCGCTTTCAACTCTAACTTTCAAATCGCTTTTACTGTCTAGAAGATCACGTATCGGTCGACGAGAGCAATAACAGGTTCGTAGAAACTGTCCATACGGTGGGGTTCACAGTTCTATAAGACGCCCCGTATAAATAGACCTCAGAAACTCTCTGAACACCCTTAAGCTCATGGGTAAACGACTCTAGTTGCGACTGCGGTCTCCCGATTATGCTAAGACACATAGACAGCTCAACAGACAAATTGCAAAATCCTTCATTTCGGCCGTAAAACGTCCACTACTGAACACAGGCCTCCCTCATGGATCTCCATGAGGGGTAGTTGCCATACTCACCACGCTTGGCAGGCTGGTTGGCGAGCGCAGTACGAGATCTTGATACACGGAAAGACGCTGCTGCCCATCTTTCGGAGGTATCTCTTAGCAGATTCTTACTGCATCCACGGGCATGAAAGGAGGGGTAACATTCTACTGCCGGCTCCCTACGGCAAATCCTTGCGGCACGATATTCGTACCTTTAATAAAGCTCATATTAAAGATACGATAGAGCGGAACAAAGGCTCCTAACAGTTCGCGAGAAATATGTCTAAAATGTCTATTGGGCACAGCCAGGTATCTTAAGAAGGAAGATGGCACTATAGCTTCAAGTAAAGCAGAAGTGTTAGGCATAGTCGAAAGGTTCTATGGACAGCTCTACGATTTGGTCAATAAACAAGTTCGCGTTGCGGCCAAAGTACGGAGAGCCGAACTGACACGTCATTATACCGAGGATCCCGGACATCACCCTGTACGAATCAGGATAATCCTAAAACAGCTTAAAAACAACAGGGCGCTGGCTGGAGATGAAATCACGTCAGAGCTTTCGAAAGCGGTTGGATCACCGGTACTTAAAGTCCTCTTTAGAAGGTCTGGAATTCCGCCTTGCTCTATGGAACAAGAGCATTGTAGTACTGTTCTTTAAACACGCCACGCTTGGTAGGGGTGTGTGGGGAGTGCATACGTAATGTTGATGCACGGAAAAACGCTGCTGCCCATCTTCCGGAGGTTTCCTTTGGCAGAATCTTACTTCAAAAAATTATATTGCTGGCACCCCACGGCAAGTACAAAAGACAAATATTGCTTACAGGCATTAGACATAAGTTAATTAATTCCATACCAATGAGTACCTACCTATCGACGTCCGCCTACCTCTTGAGAGCCTCTGGAGACACCCACGTTGTTTATAGAGTTTGAAACGATACGCAAAGTCACCCCTATATCTGGATCTAGGCCATCTCATCACGTATGAGCCTTACGTAGTTTATCCACAATTACCCAAATACCTATTGGTAATACATAATTAGGAAAGCACATAATCATAAGTTTATTGACTAAATTGTAATGTTTTTAATCGGAGAGCACATAATCATAAGTTTATTGACTAAATTGTCATGTTTTTAATCGGAAAGCACATAATCATAAGTTTATTGACTAAATTGTCATGTTTTTAATCGGAAAGCACATAATCATAAGTTTATTGACTTAATTGTCATGTTTTTAATCGGAAAGCACATAATCATAAGTTTATTGACTTAATTGTCATGTTTTTAATACGGCGATTACTCGCGTAGTCTTAATATGACGTCGAGAAGTTTATTCCGACTCGTTTCGTTTATTCAAGAAATCATCAACATGGGATTAAATTTTTAATGCAACATAGTTTTTTTTCTCTGCAACAGTTCTTACAGTTTTAGGCAATACTCGTACTTAAATTTATTCTAAGGATTTCTAATGATCTCACTCATTTTTATGTTAAGAAAATGTTCTTATGTTTTGTTTCACGTAGTAAGATTTTTACTAGAAGTAATATATACCTATGCAAGTTGAATTAGATTCATCAAAGTCAGTATTAAGTACTTGCCACTTTTTATACTAATTTTGCTGTGCCCTAACAGGGCGCATGTTTGATTATCATCATCATTTCAGCCGTAAAACGTCCACTACTGAACACAGGCCTCCCTCATGGATCTCCATGGGAGGATAGGTAACATTCTACTGCCGGCACCCCACGGCACGGAAAAAAGTTAACTGGATTAGAATGAATATCGTATTTGTCTTTAATTTGTCTAAACCTTTTAGATTATTATTGTGACCATTTTATGAATGGTTATGGTAAACTATCCATATTAATATAATCATATTTTGAGGATTTTATAATCATATTAAAGGAATCTACAATGAAAATGGGGAGAGTAAAAATCACAACTTTATTATTTTGTTGTAAATATTATTCACTAGATCTTATTAACTAATTTAAACCTACGTATCTTATTTGGTACAGTTCAATAAAAAAATATCTATGTAAGTATAATTATAAACTAGTGGCTGGGTGGTGCGCGAGCTGCTTCGCAGCACGCGAGGGTTGTTTAAAAAGAGTCGAGGGTAGGTTGTGCGCGAGCTGCTTCGCAGCACGCGATTAAAAAAAAAAAAATTTAGGGGATGAAGGGGGTGGAAAAGGGGTAGTTTCAGATTTTTCTCGTACTCACCCCCCAACCCTCTACCCAACCCCGTTTACAGAATCCCGAAATTCCAACTGGAAGTGGGAGAACAATGATGTCAGTCAGTCAGTCAGTCAGTCTAGCTTTATATAATATAAATAAATAATAAATAATAGTACCTATAGTAATAGGTACCTGCCTAATTGTTTTCTAAATAAAATAGGTTAACACTTTAATCTAGTTTTGCTTTTGGATACGTTATAGGCCTTCCTTAATATGTAGGTAAATAAATAATAGATAAAATAAAAAATAATAAAATAAATAATAATAGTAAATAAATAGATAAAATAAATAACACAATTTTTTTAAACCTTAATAAAAAAATTGGAATGTATCCGTATCGTCGTCGCGTCGCGTCTTAGGAAGTACTATCATGTTTTGCTTTCTAGTAATTGTATGTTCTAGCAATACAGCTTCTGTATTACGACCTACAATTAATTTCTTCAGCAGTTTTTACTATCCACTCATAGTAGTACGATACATTTGAATACACTAGTAAGGCAGGGTATTCATTTACACGGAAGGATACTATCCCTATACCTACAAATGCCTTGGTCACCAGAGCATTTCCTGAGTCACCCCTGAAATAAATAAATGAAAATGAAAAAGTAATATAATACAACCAAAAATAATATATTTTTAAATTCTTAATATTTTTAAATGGAACTGAAACAGTCTTCAATACGTATTGATTATTTATTTGGATAAGGATTAATTCAAAGGTAGATTTTGACCGGAATTTCTAAGAATTTTTAAAATGTAAAAAAGTAGTTATCGTGACATAACTGCAATAGTTGGACAAATGGTATCGCAAAATTTATCGTAGATATTGATGTTCTTGATATTATTGAATATGTTTCCGCAGCGCATGCGACGTAAGACATTTTATCACAAGATACTTGGGTTACATTATTGAAGTTATAGTAGGGATCCCCAATTTTTTCTAGTGATAAAAGGCCTTTGTTACTCAGGAATAATGTGGTATTTTAATATGGTGAAAGATTTTTTAAATCGGTCTAAGTTATTGAGTTTAAACATACAAAAATACAAATCTTTCTTCTTTATTATTAGTTTAGTAATTAATTAAGTATAGATACATTTTGTATTTTGAATTAATGCATCAAAAAAGCCGCTGCGGCTGCACTGTAAGTATTTTTTTAAGTTAGAGTTTGAGAATAAATGTATGACTCACTCTGCTGGATGATCTTGGTAGAACCCGGTGCTACCTGCACAGAACATGCCGGCCTGTAGGGTTCCAATCATTTCACAAGTTATTTTATCCTGTAGGTTTTGACGTACTTGCTTCAATGTTACAGAGCCGACTACCACAACATCCTTAGGACGAGATAAACTATTCAAATTAAACAGCATTTAACTCCAATCCTACCAACTAGTTATTTATTACACAAACCTACATTTACGAGTTATATGGAGAATAGGTATCTATTCTATCTATTTTCTTAACAATTACATCACTTGAGTAGTTATTAAAAAAACGATAACGGTTTACCCCAAGGCTCAATTTATGGCCCACTTTTCTTCCTGATTTATATTAACGACGTAGTCCTCCTTTATCTGTGCTGTGGATTGTGTTTATACGCCATGTTTATTATATTTCGGGTTTTCTATAAATTAAATTTAAATCATCCTAAGATCCCAAACAGACTTAAAAACCCTATAACAAGTGGAATGATAATAACGACGGCCTCCGTGACGCAGTTGGTCTAATAGGCGGCTGAGACGTAGGTGGTTGCGGGTTAGATCCCAGTCGGGGGATAAATGTTTGCTTTTCTGTAGATATTTGCTTAGAGTTTAAGTATTTTCTATAATAAATAAATAAAATAATAAATAATGCTGGACAGATAACACATCATCATCTAGCCCCAAGCTAAGCAGAGCTTGTGTTATGGGTACTAGATGACTGATATACTTAATACATTATACTACATAGATAGATATTTTTATTATATATAGAAAAACACCCAGAACACCCTGAACAATTATCTGCAGATCGTATAGACATTTGTCCCGAGGCGGGAATCGAACCCGAAACCACTTGCGTCGCAGGCGGACCTTCGCCCGCTGCGCCACAGAGCTCGTCATTTATACATAATATTAAGTAAGTTATGTATAAATTTAAGTATTCTATCAACTATCTGGTACCCATAACACAAGCTGTGCTTACTTTGAAGCTACGTGGGGCTGTGAGAAATGTCCAGCATTATTTATTTATTAAAATGCCGTAGGATGCCGGCAGTAGAATATTATCCCTCCTCTTTTGTCTGAATCTGCCAAGGTATACCTCCGGAAGATGGGCAACAGCGTTTTTCCGTGTATTAACGAACACCCCGTACTGCGCTCGCCAACCAAGCGCCAGGCAAGCGTGGCGAGTATGGCAACCACCCCTCATGATCAGTAAGTACTTAGTGATTCATGAGGAAGGCCTATGTCCAGTGGACGTTCTACGACGACGATGATGATGATGAAACTAGCGTTAGTCGAGGGGTTACTTACGTCAGTACTGCCCCAACCGGCAACAAACCCCGCATTATCTGACGGAAAAGTGCGCTGAATGATAAGTCGTTTCATAGCCAGTCCCAAGGGCAACCCTTTGTCCACACTTGCTAGAGCTATGTCGTTTTCCACAGTAGTCTCATCGAAATGCTCGTGTATCACGAAGTGTTTAGCTGATCTCAGAATCTTGTGCTAAGATACAAAAAGGTTGGTAGGATTAATAGATTGCCGCGGGGTGTCAGTAGAATTTTGCCTCCTCTCTTGCCCGTGGATGAGTAGGAATCTGTAAAGGGATACCTCCGAATGACGGGCAGCAGCGTCTTTCCGAAGTTATATCGACATCCCGCACTGCGGTCGCCAACCCGCCTACAGTTTGGCAAGAACCCGTCATGATCAGTACTTGGATCTCCAAGTCCATGAGGGAGGCCTATGTTCAGTAGCGGACGTCCTACCGCTATGATGATGATAAGGTTTTGTCCTGAAATGTTCTCAAGTTCTGATGTGTAGTTAATACACAATAAAAAATGCTATATTAATATCCTTGACGGGTAACCGAAGAATTGGACCGCTTGAGATCAGTGTTGTGTGCCTTGTGTGCCGGCAGTAGAATGTTGCCTCTGCTCTCTTGCTCGTGGATGCGGTAAGAATCTGTCAAGGCATACCTCCGGAAGATAGGCAGAAACTCCATTCCGCGTATCAACATATCCCACTGCGCTCGCCAACCCGCCTGCCAAGCATGGTATATATAAACCTATGTCTAGCAGTGGATGTCTTACGGCTGAGAAGATGATGATACCATAACACAAGCTCTGCTTACTTTGAGGCTGAATCATCATCATCATCATCATCATCATTTCAGCCGTAGGACGTCCACTGCTGGACAAAGGCCTCCCTCATTGATCTCCAAGTACTGCGGTTGGAAGCCGTCTGCATCCACCGCCGACCAGCAGTTCTCACCAAGTCGTCTGCCCATCTTGTAGGTGGACGTCCTACGCTGCGCTTGCCGATCCGTGGCCTCCATTCGAGAACTTTGCTGCCCCATCGGCCATCTGTTCTGCGCGCTATATGGCCTGCCCATTGCCACTTCAACGTGCTAATCCGTTTGGCTATGTCGGTGACCCGAGTTCTTCTACGTATCTCCTCATTTCTGATTCGATCCCGTAGAGAAACCCCGAGCATAGCCCTCTCCATAGCTCGTTGAGCGACTCTGAGCTTGTTCATAAGGCCAATAGTGAAGGACCACGTCTCGGTTCCATATGTCATCACTGGTAACACACACTGGTTGTAGACTTTCGTCTTAAGGCACTGAGGTATGTTGGACGAAAAGACGTTGCGAAGTTTCCCAAACGCTGCCCATCCGAGTTGGATTCGACGATTGACCTCTTTCTCGAAGTTGGACCTACCTAATTGGACTGTTTGTCCTAGGTATACGTACGCGTCGACAACTTCAAGAGCCGAGTTCTCAACCATAACTGGGGCAGGCACGACATGGACATTTGA